>OW964179.2:14075385-15433846 GCA_943136025.2 Agrotis puta | reverse complement strand
TACCGCCAGGCAGGCGCGGCCTCGTGACAGATGACCAGCCGCTGCGCGTGCGACGATATGGTAGTACAGCGCGGAGCTGTACATGTACCTGAGAGCTAACAGATGTGGCGCCCCTCGCAGCACATTGTACCGCCAGGCAGGCGCGGCCTCGTGACAGATGACCAGCCGCTGCGCGTGCGACGATATGGTAGTACAGCTGTACATGTACCTGAGAGCTAACAGATGTGGCGCCCCTCGCAGCACATTGTACCGCCAGGCAGGCGCGGCCTCGTGACAGATGACCAGCCGCTGCGCGTGCGACGATATGGTAGTACAGCTGTACATGTACCTGAGAGCTAACAGATGTGGCGCCCCTCGCAGCACATTGTACCGCCAGGCAGGCGCGGCCTCGTGACAGATGACCAGCCGCTGCGCGTGCGACGATATGGTAGTACAGCTGTACATGTACCTGAGAGCTAACAGATGTGGCGCCCCTCGCAGCACATTGTACCGCCAGGCAGGCGCGGCCTCGTGACAGATGACCAGCCGCTGCGCGTGCGACGATATGGTAGTACAGCTGTACATGTACCTGAGAGCTAACAGATGTGGCGCCCCTCGCAGCACATTGTACCGCCAGGCAGGCGCGGCCTCGTGACAGATGACCAGCCGCTGCGCGTGCGACGATATGGTAGTACAGCTGTACATGTACCTGAGAGCTAACAGATGTGGCGCCCCTCGCAGCACATTGTACCGCCAGGCAGGCGCGGCCTCGTGACAGATGACCAGCCGCTGCGCGTGCGACGATATGGTAGTACAGCTGTACATGTACCTGAGAGCTAACAGATGTGGCGCCCCTCGCAGCACATTGTACCGCCAGGCAGGCGCGGCCTCGTGACAGATGACCAGCCGCTGCGCGTGCGACGATATGGTAGTACAGCTGTACATGTACCTGAGAGCTAACAGATGTGGCGCCCCTCGCAGCACATTGTACCGCCAGGCAGGCGCGGCCTCGTGACAGATGACCAGCCGCTGCGCGTGCGACGATATGGTAGTACAGCGCGGAGCTGTACATGTACCTGAGAGCTAACAGATGTGGCGCCCCTCGCAGCACATTGTACCGCCAGGCAGGCGCGGCCTCGTGACAGATGACCAGCCGCTGCGCGTGCGACGATATGGTAGTACAGCGCGGAGCTGTACATGTACCTGAGAGCTAACAGATGTGGCGCCCCTCGCAGCACATTGTACCGCCAGGCAGGCGCGGCCTCGTGACAGATGACCAGCCGCTGCGCGTGCGACGATATGGTAGTACAGCGCGGAGCTGTACATGTACCTGAGAGCTAACAGATGTGGCGCCCCTCGCAGCACATTGTACCGCCAGGCAGGCGCGGCCTCGTGACAGATGACCAGCCGCTGCGCGTGCGACGATATGGTAGTACAGCTGTACATGTACCTGAGAGCTAACAGATGTGGCGCCCCTCGCAGCACATTGTACCGCCAGGCAGGCGCGGCCTCGTGACAGATGACCAGCCGCTGCGCGTGCGACGATATGGTAGTACAGCTGTACATGTACCTGAGAGCTAACAGATGTGGCGCCCCTCGCAGCACATTGTACCGCCAGGCAGGCGCGGCCTCGTGACAGATGACCAGCCGCTGCGCGTGCGACGATATGGTAGTACAGCGCGGAGCTGTACATGTACCTGAGAGCTAACAGATGTGGCGCCCCTCGCAGCACATTGTACCGCCAGGCAGGCGCGGCCTCGTGACAGATGACCAGCCGCTGCGCGTGCGACGATATGGTAGTACAGCTGTACATGTACCTGAGAGCTAACAGATGTGGCGCCCCTCGCAGCACATTGTACCGCCAGGCAGGCGCGGCCTCGTGACAGATGACCAGCCGCTGCGCGTGCGACGATATGGTAGTACAGCTGTACATGTACCTGAGAGCTAACAGATGTGGCGCCCCTCGCAGCACATTGTACCGCCAGGCAGGCGCGGCCTCGTGACAGATGACCAGCCGCTGCGCGTGCGACGATATGGTAGTACAGCTGTACATGTACCTGAGAGCTAACAGATGTGGCGCCCCTCGCAGCACATTGTACCGCCAGGCAGGCGCGGCCTCGTGACAGATGACCAGCCGCTGCGCGTGCGACGATATGGTAGTACAGCTGTACATGTACCTGAGAGCTAACAGATGTGGCGCCCCTCGCAGCACATTGTACCGCCAGGCAGGCGCGGCCTCGTGACAGATGACCAGCCGCTGCGCGTGCGACGATATGGTAGTACAGCGCGGAGCTGTACATGTACCTGAGAGCTAACAGATGTGGCGCCCCTCGCAGCACATTGTACCGCCAGGCAGGCGCGGCCTCGTGACAGATGACCAGCCGCTGCGCGTGCGACGATATGGTAGTACAGCTGTACATGTACCTGAGAGCTAACAGATGTGGCGCCCCTCGCAGCACATTGTACCGCCAGGCAGGCGCGGCCTCGTGACAGATGACCAGCCGCTGCGCGTGCGACGATATGGTAGTACAGCGCGGAGCTGTACATGTACCTGAGAGCTAACAGATGTGGCGCCCCTCGCAGCACATTGTACCGCCAGGCAGGCGCGGCCTCGTGACAGATGACCAGCCGCTGCGCGTGCGACGATATGGTAGTACAGCTGTACATGTACCTGAGAGCTAACAGATGTGGCGCCCCTCGCAGCACATTGTACCGCCAGGCAGGCGCGGCCTCGTGACAGATGACCAGCCGCTGCGCGTGCGACGATATGGTAGTACAGCGCGGAGCTGTACATGTACCTGAGAGCTAACAGATGTGGCGCCCCTCGCAGCACATTGTACCGCCAGGCAGGCGCGGCCTCGTGACAGATGACCAGCCGCTGCGCGTGCGACGATATGGTAGTACAGCTGTACATGTACCTGAGAGCTAACAGATGTGGCGCCCCTCGCAGCACATTGTACCGCCAGGCAGGCGCGGCCTCGTGACAGATGACCAGCCGCTGCGCGTGCGACGATATGGTAGTACAGCGCGGAGCTGTACATGTACCTGAGAGCTAACAGATGTGGCGCCCCTCGCAGCACATTGTACCGCCAGGCAGGCGCGGCCTCGTGACAGATGACCAGCCGCTGCGCGTGCGACGATATGGTAGTACAGCGCGGAGCTGTACATGTACCTGAGAGCTAACAGATGTGGCGCCCCTCGCAGCACATTGTACCGCCAGGCAGGCGCGGCCTCGTGACAGATGACCAGCCGCTGCGCGTGCGACGATATGGTAGTACAGCGCGGAGCTGTACATGTACCTGAGAGCTAACAGATGTGGCGCCCCTCGCAGCACATTGTACCGCCAGGCAGGCGCGGCCTCGTGACAGATGACCAGCCGCTGCGCGTGCGACGATATGGTAGTACAGCTGTACATGTACCTGAGAGCTAACAGATGTGGCGCCCCTCGCAGCACATTGTACCGCCAGGCAGGCGCGGCCTCGTGACAGATGACCAGCCGCTGCGCGTGCGACGATATGGTAGTACAGCGCGGAGCTGTACATGTACCTGAGAGCTAACAGATGTGGCGCCCCTCGCAGCACATTGTACCGCCAGGCAGGCGCGGCCTCGTGACAGATGACCAGCCGCTGCGCGTGCGACGATATGGTAGTACAGCGCGGAGCTGTACATGTACCTGAGAGCTAACAGATGTGGCGCCCCTCGCAGCACATTGTACCGCCAGGCAGGCGCGGCCTCGTGACAGATGACCAGCCGCTGCGCGTGCGACGATATGGTAGTACAGCGCGGAGCTGTACATGTACCTGAGAGCTAACAGATGTGGCGCCCCTCGCAGCACATTGTACCGCCAGGCAGGCGCGGCCTCGTGACAGATGACCAGCCGCTGCGCGTGCGACGATATGGTAGTACAGCGCGAAGCTGTACATGTACCTGAGAGCTAACAGATGTGGCGCCCCTCGCAGCACATTGTACCGCCAGGCAGGCGCGGCCTCGTGACAGATGACCAGCCGCTGCGCGTGCGACGATATGGTAGTACAGCTGTACATGTACCTGAGAGCTAACAGATGTGGCGCCCCTCGCAGCACATTGTACCGCCAGGCAGGCGCGGCCTCGTGACAGATGACCAGCCGCTGCGCGTGCGACGATATGGTAGTACAGCTGTACATGTACCTGAGAGCTAACAGATGTGGCGCCCCTCGCAGCACATTGTACCGCCAGGCAGGCGCGGCCTCGTGACAGATGACCAGCCGCTGCGCGTGCGACGATATGGTAGTACAGCTGTACATGTACCTGAGAGCTAACAGATGTGGCGCCCCTCGCAGCACATTGTACCGCCAGGCAGGCGCGGCCTCGTGACAGATGACCAGCCGCTGCGCGTGCGACGATATGGTAGTACAGCGCGGAGCTGTACATGTACCTGAGAGCTAACAGATGTGGCGCCCCTCGCAGCACATTGTACCGCCAGGCAGGCGCGGCCTCGTGACAGATGACCAGCCGCTGCGCGTGCGACGATATGGTAGTACAGCTGTACATGTACCTGAGAGCTAACAGATGTGGCGCCCCTCGCAGCACATTGTACCGCCAGGCAGGCGCGGCCTCGTGACAGATGACCAGCCGCTGCGCGTGCGACGATATGGTAGTACAGCTGTACATGTACCTGAGAGCTAACAGATGTGGCGCCCCTCGCAGCACATTGTACCGCCAGGCAGGCGCGGCCTCGTGACAGATGACCAGCCGCTGCGCGTGCGACGATATGGTAGTACAGCTGTACATGTACCTGAGAGCTAACAGATGTGGCGCCCCTCGCAGCACATTGTACCGCCAGGCAGGCGCGGCCTCGTGACAGATGACCAGCCGCTGCGCGTGCGACGATATGGTAGTACAGCTGTACATGTACCTGAGAGCTAACAGATGTGGCGCCCCTCGCAGCACATTGTACCGCCAGGCAGGCGCGGCCTCGTGACAGATGACCAGCCGCTGCGCGTGCGACGATATGGTAGTACAGCGCGGAGCTGTACATGTACCTGAGAGCTAACAGATGTGGCGCCCCTCGCAGCACATTGTACCGCCAGGCAGGCGCGGCCTCGTGACAGATGACCAGCCGCTGCGCGTGCGACGATATGGTAGTACAGCGCGGAGCTGTACATGTACCTGAGAGCTAACAGATGTGGCGCCCCTCGCAGCACATTGTACCGCCAGGCAGGCGCGGCCTCGTGACAGATGACCAGCCGCTGCGCGTGCGACGATATGGTAGTACAGCTGTACATGTACCTGAGAGCTAACAGATGTGGCGCCCCTCGCAGCACATTGTACCGCCAGGCAGGCGCGGCCTCGTGACAGATGACCAGCCGCTGCGCGTGCGACGATATGGTAGTACAGCGCGGAGCTGTACATGTACCTGAGAGCTAACAGATGTGGCGCCCCTCGCAGCACATTGTACCGCCAGGCAGGCGCGGCCTCGTGACAGATGACCAGCCGCTGCGCGTGCGACGATATGGTAGTACAGCGCGGAGCTGTACATGTACCTGAGAGCTAACAGATGTGGCGCCCCTCGCAGCACATTGTACCGCCAGGCAGGCGCGGCCTCGTGACAGATGACCAGCCGCTGCGCGTGCGACGATATGGTAGTACAGCTGTACATGTACCTGAGAGCTAACAGATGTGGCGCCCCTCGCAGCACATTGTACCGCCAGGCAGGCGCGGCCTCGTGACAGATGACCAGCCGCTGCGCGTGCGACGATATGGTAGTACAGCGCGGAGCTGTACATGTACCTGAGAGCTAACAGATGTGGCGCCCCTCGCAGCACATTGTACCGCCAGGCAGGCGCGGCCTCGTGACAGATGACCAGCCGCTGCGCGTGCGACGATATGGCGCAGTACAGCGCGGAGCTGCTGCAGTACTCCTCGGGGAACATGAAGTGGTCCTGCAAAATAATTTTAGAAAATCACGTTAATTTAATATATCACGGTCCGTTCACGACCTTGTCGTCGCCAGTGGCAAATTCGCGTACTTCCAAGTGATACAAGTACATGTCTTATGACTTGTTCACGTAGGAACACGCGGTAGCGGATGCGTGGACGTGGCGGGCTCGTGTTCACATTAGCCCCCAGGCGTTTGCGCGAGCGACAAGTACCTACTGGTTGAGTGAGAGAAGAGAATCGCGCGCTTCGCCTCTAGTTCGACGTGACTACACACAAACACCTCACACGTTTGATGTTCCCGCCACCGCACCCGCGAGTCAATGTGTTTGAGCATATATTCGCGCCGACCGTCGGCTGAATGAGCGTTAAGCTTGGAATGAAAAATCGTCGGTGTGCTTGCTTGACTTTATTGGCGTAACTAATCTATGTATTCATGCCAAATTACAGTTTTCTAGTAAGAAGCGTCTCTGAGCTAAGCTGCGGACAGGCAGATGCACGGACATTTATGAAACTACTAGCACTTTTCCCGCGACTTCGTCCGCGTGGTTTACGTACTTTCCTAAATCCCCCTTTTCATCCCCTTAAAGGTTAAATTTCCAAAAACCCCTTCTTAGTGCTCCCCTTCATTATAATAGGAAGCCGTGTGCAAAATTTCACATTCCTAGCCCTAGTAGTTTCGGCTGTACGTTGATATGTCAGTCAGTCCGTTCTCCTTTTATATATATAGATAAGGGTACCTTGTTTACTATGGAACCATAATTATGACAAAAGTAAATATTCGTAAATTACCTGATGCAACTTGAGCGCCATCCGTATGGCCGGCGCCAGCACCGAGTGCAGCAGCGACATGTCAGTGAACACCCACTCGTCGCGTGCGCACGTGATGCGGAAGTCGCCCTTGAACAGCGAGTGCAGCCCGTACAGGAAGAACTCCACGCTGCACGAGGGAAATACACTTTTGTATGAACCGGATGTACAAATATGTGCACTAACTCCACTGTAGTCTGTGTGATTTTTTTCATCAGAAGGTCCTACATGAAATGCTAAGTGTATTTAACATGTAGCTTGAGGGCTTCTGTACCGTAGGCGCCTTCGCTAGTGTTTAATATTGCGGCGGTGGCGGGACGGACCGACGTGTTCACGCCCTGAGTGTCCTAGGTGCACGGTGGTCGCGGGCCTGTACGAACTACCGTGACCCCGGAACGTAAAGGGCTATTGAAGGACACCGTGGATTTTTGTCAGTACGAATCTGACAGTCCCTCCCGCTCTGCCCTGGGCGGAAGGACACATTAGATGATTTTACCTTCTACTTGAGGAGCGCGTGGAACACAACGCGCCGTCGACTCGGGCATGGTTCATGGTCGGACAGCGAGTCGCCCATTACTCGCCGCCCGCATGCCCGCAATACTAGTATAGATATAACCTTCTGTTGATGGGGGGATATTTTCTTTTTTATGGAGGACTAGCACTTTGCCCGCGACTTCGTCCGCGTGGGTTACGTACTTTCCTAATTCCCCCTTTTCACCCCCTTAAAGGTTAAATTTCCAAAAACCCCTTCTTAGTGCTCCCCTACATTATAATAGGAAGCCGTGTGCAAAATTTCACATTCCTAGCCCCAGTAGTTTCGGCTGTACGTTGATATGTCAGTCAGTCAGTTCTCCTTTTATATATTTAGATTAGAAACTTTACAGTATGCACTAAATTTCTCTTTAAGTTTTTTACCTGGATGCAGACAGATGTTGTGCGGCAGCCAGTGCCCGTCGTCCCAGTAGACTCAACGCGAAGCACAGCGTGGTGAGCGGCGAGTGTGGGTGTGCGGCACGACGTCGCCACGCCGCACCGCGCCGCGCGCCGCAGTGAGCTATCCACTCGCCGTAGACCGCGCAGAAACGACTCCTGCGCAACAAAGAAGTAGAACATTCATATTAAACTGTGGTGATGATACTGGGTAACCAATTTTAAAAAATGATTAATTTCAGCCAGAACGATTATATTCTACGACATTTCACGTTTTCACAATCACAGGTACCATTTTACAAGCACCTAATAATGCACCGCTTCTTAAAAAAAGTTAACAATAAGTTAATCAATGTTTAGAAGCTTATTATTTGCCTACCCTCCTAAGTGTATCACTGCGCGGTGCAAAATTAAAACCAGTGCTGGGTGTCTTTCACCCAGCAATAGTTTTTTTTTTAGAAAATGTTGCCCCCACACTAGGAATTTCTCCTGTGTCGTGGGTGCGTTTACAAACATATAAACTCACATACACAAACGCCCAGAACCGAAAAAATACTTGCAAATATTTGTTCCGTGCGGGAATCGAACCCGTGACACGCAGCGCAGCAGTCGAATTGCTCAGCCACTGCGCCAAACGTTTCGTCAATTAATCAAAGATTAAGTTGGTAACCCTTTTGGTGTGGACATGGTCATATTTTTTTGATAGGCCTGTTGGTCTAGTGGTTAGTGACCCTGACTGCTATGCCGAAGGTCGTGGGTTCGATTCCCACCCAGGACAAATGTTTGTGTGATGAGCACGATCATTTGCTCTGTGTCTGGGTGTAATTTATCTATAATATGTATGTATTTAGAAAATATATAAGTATGTTTATCAGTTGTCTAGTACCCATAACACAAGCTCTGCTTAGCTTGGGACTAGATGGCTGTGTGTGATAGTTGTGGAATATTTATATATTTATTTATATATTGTTGAGTGCTTCCATGTGTATCTAATATAGTGTTTCAAATAAATGTTTTTCTCTTCTAATACTATGTATCTACCTACCTAGTAATCCCTGAAGCTCTAAAATCATAGTCCTCATCCAAGTTGACGTTGAAGATAGGGTCCAGATCAACGAAGTTCCTCTCGTTCATCGGCTTCAGAGCTTCCGCTATCATGGAGGACGCCAACCATTCTTCAAGCTTGGGTGACTGGATCGTGTAGTAGATTATACTCTGTAGGAAAAAATGAAGAATTATGGCTTTGTTCCGTAAAAGTTTTGTGAATAGGTCAATAAGTTGTAAATCTTATTAATTCCTCCAGTTTTGGATTTAGATGTGATAGTAATTTTGGGCGTAAAGGAACGCTGTTTAATTCATTTGAAGTGTGAATGCAGCGTATATCGTTTCTTTTTTGTAATTATTGTCCATTGTTTGCCATAGATCATGCCGATGATCCTTTCTTTTTCACTTTATTTTATAAGTGCTGTCATTGTAACCACGCTCCGTCCTTTGCTTTATATTTTCCCTAGATAATTTCATAATGAATATTGACCTTGACGTAGTAGGTGAGCAGCACCTTCCGGAAGTCGAAGACCTGCAGCATGGACACGGCGCTGTTGTCGGACACGGAGTACCCCTCCAGCACGTACCGCGCGGCCACCAGCTGCCACGCCAGCCAGCGCAGCGCCCAGGCCGCGCCCAGCGACAGCGCGCGCCCGCCCAGCCACCACACGCCCGTGCACACGCCCTCTGGGGAGGGATATACTCACTATTTCAACTAATTAAATGGCTACCCTTCAGTGGGGGTTAGGTTCCGACCCAACATAAGCAAGCTCCCCTTCAAGTTTGTACAGACCGAAACCGGACACATTGTAGAAAGCCACGATATGAATTCTCGGACAGAAAACCCAACAACACAAAACCCTCTGATCGAAAGTATCTCCTCTAAAGGTGTTTTTATAAAGAAACAGGATCTTGTCGCAAACAAGTCGTCACGGACACGCGCGCCGCCGATAAAACATGAGTAAAAAAACCGAAAAATTTGCTTAGAATAACCATTATGAGCCTTGAGTTATGAGTCGAGCTACACGATAACTGACAAATGCTTGCACTGACTGGACAGGTCCACTCAAATCTGAGTGGTTCTTTCTTCAAAAGAGCATCTCAGACACTAACCAACATGATCCTCGTATGACATGACCGATAATAATGTCTGGACTTTAAAAGAGACTATGACCTCTGAGTTTGTTTCGGCTGTTTCTTCTCAGAGTAGTCAGGTACGAAACACCGGCCTAGAGTGCAAAATGTTTATAATAACCTACTTGCAAAAATAAACATCATTTCATTTCATTATCATTTCTACAATTTACATTTATACTAATCTTGTAGACTTTACACGCTCAAATGCTTGACTCGCGCAATTCAGTCATGTTAGTCGGCACCGACCTCTACATGTGCGACTAAATAATAGAACATGGGTTTACTTTACCTGTGTGCACCGGTTAGTAACGCTTTTTATTTTTACGTGGTAAAATCATCACATGAGTCCTCCCACCTAGGGCAGAGCGGGAGGAGCTGTCAGACTCGTACTGACCAAAATCCACGGTGTCCTTCAATAGCCCTTTACGTACCGGGGGTACCGGGGTCACGGTAATTCGTGAGTCCCGCGACCCCGGCAGGCACCGGTTAGTAACGCTGGCTGATAAACAAATAATTGATCTCGGTTGCTATCTTCAGTTGGATTTTTGTTGTCACTAATCATCGACCGAATTTTCCTATCCGAGTATCCTTAAGAGTAATCAGAAGCAGTCGTCAAAACCAAAGCATTTTTGTGGAAAATTTCACTGTGAGCAGGCACTCAATCAACTAAGCAATCTCAACTTTTTTTTTACGTGGTAAAATCATTAAATGAGTCCTCCCACCCAGGGCAGAGCGGGAGGGATTGTCAGACTCGTACTGACTAAAATCCACGGTGTCCTTCAATAGCCCTTTACGTATCAGGGTCACGGTAATTCGAGAGTCCCGCGACCCCGGCAGGAGCAATCGCAGCAGTGCTCAGCGAGAGAAACGTCTTGCATCTTGTCCCGCGACCCCCTGCAGGAGCAATCGCAGCAGTGCTCAGCGAGAAAACGTCTTGCATCTTGTTAAAATTAAGTTCCTCAAATCCCTAAGAACATAAGTATTGTTGATTTCAGTTAGAACTCACCGCTACTCTCCTCCGGGCCCTCCGAGATGGCTTCGACCTCCCGCTGCTGGCAGTACGTGCCTCTGAACTCGAGCCCTCGCAGTTGGAACGACACCAGCCCGTTACCCATCTCCACGATGTGGACTAGGCAGTTTAGGTAGTCTGAAGCTAGCACTGAAAAGATAAAATTTAAATAGGGATTTGCATGTAATTTAAAACTCCATTTTAAACATTTACCGCATTACTACAAAAAGATAAACATCTGTTGAGCGCTTGTCGAAAGAAGTGTAACTGCAAAATGACCCTTATATCAACGTGAAATGACGTTGACAGTTTTCTTTTAGACAAGTGTTCAACAGCTGTTTAACTGTTTTGTGGTAAGACAGACATTTTATTGAACCATTTTTTTATCGTGGTAAAATCATCAAATGAGTCCTCCCACTCAGGGCAGAGCGGGAGGGACTGTCAGACTCGTACTGACTCAAATCCACGGTGTCCTTCAATAGCCCTTTACGTTCCGGGGTCACGGTAATTAGTGAGACCCGCGACTCCGGCAGGCTTTGGCCCTCTACAGGGGGGCCACCGTCACATTGTATTGAACGATAGAAACAATTTGGTGTACTATTTATCACATTTTACCTTGAGAGATGATTACACAAAATAAAAACCAAAGGTATGACTCACCAAAGCAGTCTCCCTGCTGCACCTGTCCCCACCTCCCCAGCATGAGATCACCGCATAGATAGTGTTGTAGCGACCGTGTTAGATGCTCGTAGAATATCGAGTTTAGGTTGTTATCATCTGTAAATTATACGAGGTTAATATATAAATGAGAGATCAGCACGCGTAGCATGACCAATTCTATCTCTATTCTACCAAGAATAGACAAAGTTATTTCTTCGTTATTTCTATGCAAATCGACTGTATTTTTTTGCACAAGTATGATACGATTCGTATACCAACAAAGAATATGAACATTTCTTTTCTATATTTTAAACATTACTACGCAAAGACAAAATGACAGAAGTTAGAAAGATTTTTATCGATTAAATCGATAAAAATCTTTCTAAGTTCTGTCATTTTGTCTTTACTCCAGTCGACAAAGCCCGTTTCTACGGCGCCATGCTACGCGTGCAGTAGTGGCCCTATGGTATCGGCCCCGACTTACGAGTTGTAGGTCATGGGTTCAAACCCAGCCAGGCGCATTAACGGTGAAGGAAAACATCGTGAGGAAATCGGCATATCCTAGAACCAAAAATTCGAAGACATGTGATATCCACCAACCCGCTCTGGGCCCGCGTGGTGGATTTTCGGCCACTCCCTGTCACAGAGAGGCCTGTGTCCCAGCCGGGAACAACTATAGGCTGATGATGAATTGATATGATCTGCTATATCTTACCATTTGGAAGTGAATATCTTTCAAACGATTGACTTTGCGAAAAAAAACAGTCAGTAAATGAAGTATCCTACTAACTTTGATTTGTTTTTGTGTAAACATCTAATAAATAAATCTCGAATCAATAAGGGTGGCGCTTTTCACCTTTCGGTTACGGAACCCTAAAAATGCACTGACTTTTTCGTTAAATTATGCAGGATTATGAGACAGTCAGACAAACCGATTTTTTTCTAGCGTTTTATAATCATCAAATGAGTCCTCCCGCCCAGGGCAGGGCAGGAGGGATTGATTCTACACCTATTCGCGAGGGTAGGTTTGTATGGAGAAGAATGGGCAAGTAACTCCATACTTACTCTTTTGAAAATGTTGTACGATATTTAGCTTACTTTCGTTTACAAAAAGTGGGAAGTAAATTCTAAAAAATATAATGTATTAGTTCTCACCAGCTCCAAGATTCCTCTCAAGTTGTGAAGACAGCCTCGTATTGCTCTGATCAACTCTCTTCGTGTTGTAGTCTCTCTCCCAGAACTTCACCGGTCGAACGTATGACGTCATGAATATAGCACTACCTGCAAACAAAACATAAAATATTACCCAAAATGCAAAATAAGTCAAGTTTGTGTTTGTTTGGACAGTTTTCTTTGGTAGTCATTTTGTGTTCATTTTCACAACTGAAATCAGTATCCATGCGGGCGGCGAGTAATGGTTGACTCGCTGTCCGATCATAGACCATGCTCGGGCCTTAGACGGCCAAAGCCTGCCAGGGTCGCGGAACTAACGAGCTACCGTGACCCCGGAACGTAAAGGTCTTTTGAAGGACACCGTGGATTTTAGTCAGTACAAGTCTGACAGTCCCTCCTGTCTTGCCCTGGGTGGGAGGACTCATTTGATGATCTTACCACGCTAAAAAAAAGTGTCCATAGTTTTTAGCAGAGCTGAACGGCAAGTCACCCATTACTTTAAGCTCACATTCCGAATTGAATTTAGTTTTCTACTTTTTTAAGTGTGTTTTAAATAGAGATCTGAGACATACCTAGAGCCGGCGTCAGAGGTGACGACAGCAGTGCAGACACAGCAGCTTGCAGGAACAACATGGCGGAGTGCGGCACGGAGAACGGCTGCGCAAACGCATGGAACGCACTGCCCCACGTGATCTGCCACGGCGCTATGTATGTCACCACAAACTGGACCTGACGACAACAACAAATATATTATAGTCTATTGATAATTTATTTGGGTTAAATGAAGTATTCGGAATTATAATTATGTTCCACACTCTATCTCCATGCAATCATTCAGTTTAAACGGCGCAAGCGCATTCAAGAACGCCGTGAAAAGTTTAAAACGTTTTGTATTTTTGATTTGAAGTCTGTTTAATTGTTCCAAAAACTTTTATTTTTATTTTCGATTTTTGATTTTCACCCTTAAATGAACCAAATACTACCAAAAATCATAACTTACCTTTAGAAGAAACTCGTAGACCTTGCTGAAGATGATGGCAGTGATGAAGTAGTCAACGAGGAAAGTCTCCGATATCTTCTGACTGCTCAGGTCTCTTTGGAACAGTAGCACTGCGAACACCAGGATTAGGTACTGGGAATCTGGTTCTGAGTAGGCGTTCCGAAGACCTGTGGGCAATAGCAATGGGTGTTAGATTATGATACAAGCGATTTTGAACTTTATTATTCAGACATTTTTAAATATTTTCTAATTAATCGCCTTGCCGTCACAGCTGTGAGTGCTAACTCACTGCTGTGACGACCGTGACAATTCTTCATTTGTTTTTGGTATTCCCTAAAAACAACTTCGAGTTTTTTAAATCGATAGGTCGATCTCAAAGCTTCGATAAGCTCGTTGTAGATTCCTGCGTCTACCCTATATATTTTAACTTACTTTATCTCCTGTATATCTTTACTTCCTTATTTATTATATTGTAGGTACATGTATATTTAATTTATTTTAATACGTATATATTTGTTTCTTAAGTTAATATAAGTATTTATATATTTCACAAACACACACATTTGGATGTTTTAAGACTGCTTTGCGTCCGTCACGTCATCGTCCGGGTCCAGTTGAAAACCAGCGTCGAGTACTTAGCTGCTCGACAAATTGCTGAACTGGACCCATTTGGCGTAGCCGTGGGACACACAATGTTATATTAGTTGTTATTTCGTTGATGTTTTTTTTATTTACTTTTTTTATTATTTTTTTTCTCATTTCTATTTGTTAATTTATGTGTCCGGTAATGGTTACCCAAATAAACGTTTTTTCTTTCTTTCTTTTTTTCAACATTGGCATTGTATTATAGAGAATAGCATAGCTGCTTATTTATCGTTCTGCGGCCTTAATATGACGTCTTAAAACCAGGTTTGTTCCACTGAGTGAAAGAGACAGAGCTATATAAGTTGTCTAGCGCCACCTCGTTCACTCACTGGAACAAGCCTGGTTTTAAGACGTCATAATACGGCCCAAGGACGAATTTCATAAGCGAAAAACACTCGGCGTCTCTCGTGCTGTTTAAAGCAAACATCATTAGTGGATTTGTCTTATAAAATAAAACAAAAAGGCAAACACAACGCTTTTTTAGGGTTCCGTAGTTAACTAGGAACCCTTATAGTTTCGCCATGTCTGTCTGTCTGTCTGTCTGTCCGTCCTCGCTTAATCTCTGTGACCGTTAGCACTAGAAAGCTGAAATTTGGTACCAATATGTATATCAATCACGCCGACAAAGTGCAAAAACAAAAATTGGAAAAAAATGTTTTTTTAGGGTAGCCCCCCTATATGTAAAATAGAAAGTGATTTTTTTTTTATTTTCTACCCTAACGTGTGATATATCGTTGGATAGGTATTTAAAAATGAATAGGGGTTTACTAAGATCATTTTTTGATGATGTCAATAGTTTTGGAAATAATCGCTCCTAAAGTCAAAAACAATGTGTCCCCCCCCCTCTAACTTTTGAACCATAAGTTTAGAAAATATGAAAAAAATCTGGAAAGTAGAACTTTATAAGGACTTTCTAGGAAAATTATTTTGAACTTGATGAAAAGAACAGTTTTTGTGCAAAAAAAACAAGCAGGTGGTACAAAATTCCTGGACTAAGTTTGTAGTATAATCAATTATTTAATCATATATACAAGCATTTTTTTTAACTTCGTTTACAAGTTTAAAAAAAGGCTATTTGTTAACACTTATTGTAACGGACGGGAAACTACGGAACCCTACACTGAGCGTGGCCTGACACGCTCTTGGCCGGTTTTTTTAAATTAATATTATGGTTTATACAATTATTATAAATCTTCTCTCACATCCCGAGTATTATAAATCGCTACAAGTTAAACTTACACTTCAATGCGCAAACGCATATAATAAGCGCGCCAATTGCGTCTCCGTACTTGGCGGCGATGGCGGGCGCGTCCTGGGTCGTAGCAGCTACCACCACGCCGGGATACAACACGTTGCGTTCCAGGAAGCACAAATACACGAACATCTGCCGAAAAAACAATAGTTAGTCATGGTATGGTCTAACGGCCTGTACACGACCTTGCCGCAGTGAGTGGTCACTTAGACGGTAAGATCAAATGTTTGACACACCCCACGAGGCACCGCCAGTGACGAATTCGAGTACTTACAAAGTAACTAATGTCTTATTCGCGTCGTCTGTCACACCGCTCTTTGCTTAGACCAAACTCGTGAACTGGCTTTTATGGTACGATCTAAAGCGGACACACATCGATTTTCAAGATGAACTTATATTAACTTTTTTGACACTGACAGCTTTGCTAATTTATTTGTCAGCTACGGTAGCGTCCTGCCGGGGTCGCGGGACTAACGAATTACCGTGACCCCGGAACGGTAAAGGGCTATTGAAGGACACCGTGGATTTTAGTCAGTACGAGTCTGACAGTCCCTCCCGCTCTGCCCTGGGTGGGAGGACTCATTTGATGATTTTACCACGTTAAAAAAAAAAAACTACCGTAGCGTGGTCTAAGCTACTGTGGAGGATGCCTTAAACGTAGACACTTAAAATTTCACAAACTACGAAACGAAAATGTAATTGGGCCAGCGATGTTAACTGTAGGAAAACAAAGGGCGACAGGACACATCGGGTTGTTCCGGGTCTGGACGTTTGCCTATGTCAGTTTATATGTTTGAAATTCCTAGTGTAGGGCAAAATTAAAAAAATAAAAATTACAATATTACTTAAATATTCTTAAATTACATGTAAATAACTAAATATACTAAAATATAATTAAAACATTACTAAAATAAAAAGGGAAGAGAGCTTTAGTTAGTTGGTAGGATATTTTTGTATCAATATGCTGTGGAAATAATCTAAGAAATGCTCGTACCTTCTCAAAGCACATAAGTTTGGCAGGCTCGGTGACCTCGAACTGCGCGTGCTCGTGCTGCTTGAGCACGGGCCCGGCCAGGCACAGCCAGGGCTGCTGCTTGCGGAGCTGCGGCGTCAGGTAGTGCAGCACCCAGCCCAGGATGCCAGCGATTATCCATAGCACCTGGTGGCGAATTATTTATTTATTTATTTTAAAGAAAGCTTACAGACTAATAACAAATATAAATATCTTTTATAAATAAGGACAATTGCTAATGACAAGCTTCCACATATAAATGTCCATTTAGTAACAAGTCATTTGCGTTGGTTGTTGGTGACTTCAATTAACTGGTTACAAAATTTACTATATCAAAATAATTTACTACCATATCAAGTCGTGCAACATCAAAAACAGGATTGAAGAGCTATTTGCGACTATCAAAATATTCATTGCTCAATATTTTTCTAATTTTATTTGCGCTGGTGCAGAATAAGTCAATTTCCAAGTGTGATGGTAAACTATTAGATGGTCATAATTGTGTTAGAATATTTGACACGTATTTATTTATTCTTTTGTTACGTAAACCAAAATTGACGAAGACAAGCAAGTACAGTTTTTACTGACTTCTGACGTCACGAGCGACCACTCTCGAATTTTGATGCGTTTATTATCTTTGTAAACATGCATTAATACAAAAAAAAGAAAAAATACGTGTCTATTATTTTTGACTAATTAAACTTGCAATTTATTAATGTTGTAAACAAGCCTACTTTTCTATTGGTAAAAGGAGGTTTGATAATGTTTGCGATGTAGTAAGTTGGTGTTAAATGGCGAACAAGTTTAGAGGTAAAATCTTTTTGAGAAAATACACTGAACATAGAAAAAAACCAGTCCCATCCACTTTTGAAGAAAAATTGTGATAGTATTTACAGCGAATTTTGAACATTGTAATCGTTTGACGCCCGAAATTAATATTCTATCGCAATCCAATTATCGTTCCTTTGTTTTCGACAGCTGTTTCTGAATGGACATCTTAATGACTCGGATAGGCAAATAAGGTAGCTGATTGGTTACAGACAAAGTAGAAAGATCCAACCGAAGATAGCAATCGAGATGGATAGTTGGATAGTTAATTTCTAGCCTTAGTCATACGCTGAAGCTCCTAACGCAAATTCAGAGTGTATCGTCTCAGTATGGATTCTGATATATTTATTAAATCTCTTTCATCAGTAGAATTGATTGCTTGCGCTTAAATACATTTTTTTGAGCTTAATTGATCGAATGCAACTGGAAAAAATACTTTGAACACAATTAAAACATAAAGACAAATAAAAATGATTTCAAGGTCAACTCACCGTATTAAGTTGCGGTCTAAGCGTTGTGAACACCGTGGTACAATGCAGTCCAAATACGAACAGTCCCAGAAACGTGCACACGATGACGTCATTCTTAAGCCTAGCATTCACCGTCGCCTGCAACTTCTTAGGCAACGGGTCTTCCATATCCTCATCAGGTTTCTCAGCATCTGACTTCAAGTTAGAAGTATTTGTATCCTGGGTTTTATCGTCTTCCGTAGGTGGATCAGCTTTTAAAGATGTTGTAGAATTCATTGTATCCCCTCTTGGATCCATTTTCAAAGAGCTTACGCTTGAAGTTTGAGACCGTTTTTGCTTAGCAATATTCGTCTCCGAGCTGAAGTTGATTTTAGAAGCAGAACTTCCAATTGAATTCTGTTTTGATATGTTACTTTCTGAATTGTTCTTTTTATCGTCAGTCAGGGTGTTTGGGTCTGTTTTGTCCATATCTGGAGAGTTTTCTGGACTCTGTATGACATATAACTCAGGTGGTAATAGGTGCTTTTTTATTAGGTTCCAGATTAGGGTGTAGTCGCTTGCACTGCGGCTTAGATGATACGCTATCGGAACGAGGAGACCACAGAATATTGAAAAAAGGATGTTGTGTTTCTGATGCTGAGATTTCTTCCCTTCCACTAAGCCGCTGTAAGCGAACCCATACAGAACTCCAATAGCTGCCACAGAGCGCACAACGCAGTAAACTGCAGCGCTTAAGCTGCTGGTGGCGTTACCACCAAACACATGCATATCAATCTGCTCCAGCAAGTACATGAGAAAGGTGTTGACTTGAGGAAATAACCCCAAGCTGAATGCCAAAGGAAAAAATAGTAGAAACTTTGACAGAATCTCTTGTATCACGTGTAAAAAATCCCTTTCATTCATCTCAAAACCGTATATTGTTATAGGTTTCGATTCATCGAAACTTCGTTTTCTTCTCGTATGAACTTCATCTGTGAACGGTGCTGTCTGTTCTAAGTAGCTATGCACCCCGCACAATAGTGCCGTGCATATGCAGAAGTAAACCGGCCGAGAAAATACGACCATTTTGTTAAAACCGTGAACTGGTGACGCCGAGTCCGGTTGAACACTCTTCAGCAAAGAGTACTGACTCCCCGCCATGATGAAGCAAAACCAGAATGCATATATATCCCTGTAGAACCCAAGATTCAAAACCATAGACCCTAAAACGGCCACCATCACTGCCAAAAATATCGTGACAAAAGTCTCCTTGCACGTTAAGTTCCTGTCAAAAAGCGCCATGAGTTGTAGTCTATCCATAGACACTTTCAATTCGAAACATTTTGACAGTTTAAACTTGTAGTAACTCTTTGGCTTCGGATGGTTTGCTTTTTCCATCTCGTCCATTAATTTTGAGAATTTGTTCCTAATGTTCATTTCTACATTTTCTTCGCCTATCGAAGGCATTAGACTTGGTATTGGTTGTATGCTCGCGTATGGATTTTCAGCAGCTTGCTGTTGAGCAGCCAATTGCTGTGCTCTTTGCTGATTCATTAGGAAGTTTATATGCATACTAGGCAGTCCCATTCGGGATTGCCTTTCAGCTTCTATTTGTTCTAGTAAACTATCTGTGACGTATGCCACGGGGGATCGTGGTTGGTCGGCGTGTGAGCTACCGGTCCCTCCATCGAACACATAGAATCTTTTATTGGGGTTGTTAGTATTGATAGGAACGACTGTCGATACGTTATTATTGCTTGATAGCAGTGGGTTATTACTTCCCTGGTTAGAGGAACTTTGGTCGATGCTGTCTCCACGTTTCTTAGGTATACTTTCGCTGTTTCCAGCTTCGGATTCTAGAGAGCCACAACTGCCTTCACCGGTCGTTTCTTGGGAATTATCAGGGTTGTCCATAGGTTTTACCCTGTTGATGCGCATGTTCTGTTGATCCTCTTTCTCTGGTAAAGGGATAACCTGCGCCGTAGCTCGTCCTGAACTGTTCTTATCAAATGTGTAGGACATCCAATTACCATACTCGTCCATGAAGCAATGTATGGCGCCATCAGTCGTGTCCTCAAACGACGTCGCAAAATGAACGCTGGTAGAACTATTCGAGTTTTCCGGAGCTGGTGGCTTCGAATTATTATCTTTCTTATCCACATTGTTCTGTTGTGAAGGATTGTTTCGCTGGCGAGTCGAACGTTTTATCTTCCTCACACGATTCCTATGGTTCCTGTCCATTAATGGTCTGAGTCTTGGACCATCTTCTGCCGGTTGGGCGGTTTGAGTGGCAGCAGACTCAGTAGCTGCAGCGGCCGCAGCAGCAGCGTTAGCCACGTAGGAAGGAAGGCAGCAAGGTCCAAAATCTACCCGGGAGTTTAGGAATGCTGCCAGCAACGGCATGGAAGTCGGAAGCAGGGTGTTGGTAGAAGTTTGTGCTACTTCTTCTATGGAGCGTTTCCTCGTTTTGTGCGAATTTTCCCTGTCACCACGTAAGCTTTGCCTGTGACTACGTGGTCTTTCCTCCCGGTTTGGAGGCGGCATTACCACTGTATTAGCATTGGTCGCCGCAAACAAGCACTCCAACCCTTGTACCAAAGCAGCCTGAGCTTCCACCGCATCGAACAGTATCACCTCCTCATTCTGATTCTCATCCTTCTCCTTCTTAGAATCTCTCTTCTTGTTCTCCTTCTGGGAGGAAGCTCGCGAACGCGCTAAGTTTTTTATCTGCTTTGGTATAGCGCCCAAGTTTTTTGGAACGTTGGAAGACGATTCGCCGAGGGCGTTAGCAAGTTTCTGGACTAGGACTTCTTCGGGGAGGGCGCAGGCTCCCGCTTCTTTACAACAACTTGCCTTCGGCTGCTCCGACTCTTCGAACAGCCAGTCTAAGCTGTACACGCTTCTCTCGTCAGCGCTCTTGCTGTCGCCCGTCAGCTGCGACTCTTCCGTCTCCGGGACAATTATTTTACTGTTTTTTGACGGTCCGTCCATATAAGTATCACTACTACTGCTAGAATTACATATATCGTGGTCCCAGGGTTTCTTTTCTACTACTTTCTTTTCTTCCGATTGTTTTTCAGACTGATCTTGGTTCTCATTAGATTCTAAACTGGATTTTTCTATTAGCAAATCTTTGGAGCTCGCGCTGGCTTTTTCAAAGTAATCAACGTTGGTGTTGATGCTGTTTTTGCACTCGCAGCAAGGAGCTGGTCTTTCCAAAGGCCGTTTAGCGTCATATTGTGGCTCATGTTTTAGTTTTTTCAGTCTTACAGGTTTTCCTTTGTCGTTGGGGCAGTCTAAATTGTGTTTGTTGCTGTGTCGCTCGCAGCAGTGTTTCTTGCCGTCGGCATGTGTTTTGCTGCGCACTACTCTTACGTCAGAGGGTCTATCAAGTAGCGGTGACCTCGATCCGTTGTTCTCGTAGTCGGAGTCACTAGAGCGCATCGCAGGCGACTGCTCAGCATCCCAATCAAACCCCCGGAACTGCTTCTCATCATCATAATCACTATAGCTCTCTCCACTGGAATCCAGGTCGGTTTCCTTCTGCGATGTCTGCATTTCGTCTGATATTTCAGCGATTGGGTACACAATTTCTGAACCGTATGTTAGGTATGGGTAGCTACACCCTTCTCCTGATTCGTTCTTTGGGTATAGGTTTAAATGTGGACCGCGGGTCAAACTTTTGCTAGGGGGTGGAATTACTGCGTTTTTAGGATTCTTTAGCATCTGACCACCGATAGTTTCTGCACTATTAGGATGAGGAGATAGGTTAGACACACTAGGGGGTGGGCATCCAATTTCTAAGGCGGCACTTTTGATCCTCCTAAACCCTGAACTTTTTCCTTTACTTTTCTCTGTTTCGCCTACTGGGGCTTCAGCTTTCACCATCATGTATTCACCAAGCTCTACGCTGGCAAAGAATCCAGTATCTGCGTTGTTGGAATGCCTCCTCATATGGGAGACCAGTTGCGCAGTGGAATTCAACAGCGGTAACTGTATTGTGGACATGGTGGAGTTGGAATTCCTTCTCATATTTGATGACTGCTGTGTTGCAAGCGCCATCGCAGACTTAGTACAGCTCTCATCAGGGTAGTTGGCATACCTCCGCCGATGCGATGTTTTTTTCTTAGGAGATGGAGGTCCCACACTCGGTTCTGAATTATCCCTTGAGTCTGAGCTCAACTGCCGCGCGAATTTCGACTGGTAAGGCTCTCCGGATGCTTCCGTGCCGTCTAGATACAGCCACTCTTTGAAAAAGTCCTTGTTACTAGAGCCTCGACGATGTGGGCACTCATGGTAGCGACGACTAACTTTGGCGAAGGGTCCTTCATCAACTAGCATATGAACTGGGAGGTTATTTTCGGTCCTCGCACTTCTAGACGCTTCTCCTATGAGCTCGTCTATTCGCGTCCCAGGTGTTCTTCTTTTCGAGGTCTTATGTTCCCTCCTGTGGCCGGATTTTGACCGGCTCCTATTAGCTGGACGGGATTTGGAGGGTCCCGGCATTTCGGCTTGAACGCATAAGTCCGACTTGGTCGCGGCTACGACTTCTGTCTGCGTCTGCTTGGCAGTCATGGCGATCTCCTCTATGCTTGACTCCGAACTGTTCTTCCGATGGACATCTACTTTTAAATCTGCAACAAGATGAAGAGGCTGTAGTTTCTTTTGTAAATAGTTGGTACAATAGAGTAGTCCAAACACAAATATTATATTTTTCGTTCATGAATGTGATTAGTATTCAAATCATCTTCCAGGTTTCAAATTCTCATTAAAATTAAAGCCTAATCTAAAAACAACTGGTTTAATTTATGTTTTAAATAAGTTTAAACCCTGTAAAGGCGGCTATACTCGAACTGCTTGACGCAGTCGCCAAGCAGGTGTATGGTGATCACTGGTTAACTGCTCGAGCCGTCCGTGTATCAGCCCGTTTACGACTTTGATATAAGCGGTGAGCGGAGCGACAGACTGCGGGAGACAGGTTACTTTGTAAGTGCGCGAATTTGCCACTGGCGTCGCCTCGTGGCTTGTTTCAAACATTTCTATACATTTGATCTTACAGCTCGCCCCCCGCGCTAAGTGACCGCTCACAGTTCCAACGTTTTCGCAAATAATTAAAGTTTCTATTCTAGTAACTTGTGTCTCAGGTATCTGAGAGTACATACCTATGGTACTGTTGTTAGGTTTGTGGTACTCCAGTGAAGTGACGGACTCGTTATCGCTGCCCGTCGCCGGCGCGTCGCCTAACTTCAACATCTGCATCTCCATGCCCTCTTCAGCACTAAGGTATATGGAAACAACAAACTTTAAACATGATGGTTTACTATTTGCAAAGACAACGAAATTGTTTGGCAAACCATGCTCCACCTTATATTCTACCCGCCGCGCTGAGATGTTTAATAAGTATTATATGTGAAATTTTGGGCCAATAATATATGTATACAATAATTTCGTATCATCGATACGTTTATTTATACCTTGTTAATTAATAATGTGTTTATGGGTTTTTATTAGTATATCACAGTAACTAACAGCCCGGAGCTTTAAAGTAATAGGCGGTATGATACCCCGTGCACATTAAGCCGTTTGTCCTGTTCCTAACCTCTCTCCAGTTGTGTCAGATTGTAGTTCCTGAGATTAAAGGAACAGAGAGTGCACCTGTGACTGCACACACACTTGTACACTATAGTATCTCCCGCGCAGATGGCGAATCTCCGGTAAGACTGACCGCCGTGGCCGAAATCTATCAGGCGGCGAACTATTATTAAGAACATAGCATAAAATGTTGCTCACGCAGGATTCTCAGGGGCGTTGGGATCAGCGGGCGGTTGCACAATGATGCACTCCGTGGTGTCGTACATATGATGCAGCCCGTGGTTCAGCAGCTTCAGCCCGGCGAACAGCAGCGCAACCAGTGCGCTGTATATAATCCAACCGAGGCTCGCTGGCGGGAAATACTGCAACAAAGGTTTTTTATCTATTAGCTGTAACCGAAGATATACGGTAAAACATGCTTGCGTGATGAACTGGACTTCTTTGGAATTCAGGCATTCTTCTTCTTATCGTGTTAATAACAATCTATATTGAGTTGGTCCAGAATTGGGCTACGAGTTTAGCGCTCGTTATCAACGTGTTTCCACCTGAGCAGATTTTCTTTCCTTCAGCTTACATGAGTACGGAATCTGTTTATAGATTTCCAGGTCAGCCAAGGCAGCTCATTTCCGGGAAGGAGATCTTCAGTATGCGGCACGAATGGATCTGGTAATGACACACTCTCTCGCCACAGTTTTAATCGCTATTTAGACCGATTGCCAGTAAGTGCGGAAACACACTTTAAAAAACTGTTTCAGCTAAATACAGGTATCTACAAGCCTTTAAATTCACACACACATACAGCAACATCATCTGCCTAGGTAGTTTTTTTCAACTACTTTGTGATCAGACCAGACTAACCGGATGTCACTGAATACCAGCATTTTACATCGCGCTTGCTTAGCTGATCTCCAACCCAGCTACTGGGTAAAATGATGCCGCTAAGTATGTCTTATAGGTGCTTTTTTGCAGGATCAAGAGAGGAGGGCGATGTCATCTTTAATCTAATTGACACCCAATTGATGGCACACGCAGTTTCCCTAGTGTCTAATGAAATTGACCATTAAATTAATGGACCATGCCCGGGTCGACGGCGCGTTGTGTTCCACGCGCGCCTCAAGGAGTGTCAGCATAGTGACGGGGCCTGTAGAGGGCCATAGCCTGCCGGGGTCTTTCCCATTACCGTGACCCCGGTACGTAAAGGGCTAGTGTAGGACACCGTGGATTTTAGTCAGTACAAGTCTGACAGTTCCTCCCGCCCTGCCCTGGGTGGGAGGACTCATTTGATGATTTTACCACCATAAAAAAAAGTGTCTAATGAAATTGAGAATATGTATGAGTAGCAGAGTAGATGTCGTGTTGACACGCCGCTTTTGGCCTGTCCCCGTAAATCAATTTTGCAATGTTTACGGTGCTCCATGGTACGAGCTACTCCCGCGAGCGGTGTCTGATAATCGCTCGTTGATTTAAATTGGTAAGCACTGGTCATGAGCACGTTCTTCTTTTCATATTGATACAACTACTCAGAAGAGTAGTGGTGTAAAATTAAAACCACGTAATGTAGCATAATTTAGGATACCACAACGCAACAGACCCAAAAGGAGATGGCAGGATGAACTTAACGATTTTTTGAAAGATTGGCCTATAATCGCATTATATCACGAAAGATGGAAGGAAGGCCTTTGCTCTGAAGTGGGACAAAATAGGCTCATAATAATAATTATGAGTTCTTCTGGACACGGCGCACATTGTTAGGAGGCTGCTTTCTCTGGAGCCCTGACCGCCGGTAGTTCGACCCTGTTCCCGATACCGGTGGGCCACTATTATTTATATTTTGTTTTTATATAAATACACACATCAAAAGTGTCTAGGGATCAAGCATTTTTATGCGGATTTCTTGAGATTGAGATGTGGCTTTGTAATAAATTTATGATTTTATAAATTTATATGGATCCTTTTTGGTGCATTTCATAATTTGAATCAGGAACTGTGAATCAAATTCGAGTAAAAGATGAAAATCAGCTGTCAATATTTTCCCTATAAAAACATACAACGCATTGAAGACATTATTAGTGCTACTGTTTCCCTACTACTGATTAAAACCAACGTTATTATGGAGCGGCGACGTCATTTAAGCAGGGAAGAAATGCTCAGAGCCGTGGGAATGATAGAAGCTGGTTCCCGGCAACGTACTGTGGCTTTAGCTCTGAATACAAGTCAGAGTATTATCAGTCGACTTTGGACACGTTACCGAAGCACTGGTACCGTGGCTGAGCGCCATGGAGGACGGTATCGCTGCACCACACGGAGACAAGACCGATACATTCAAATCTTAACTCGAAGAGCTCCAACAATAACCGCCATGATGTTACCCGTGAGGCTTCATCACTCTTCAGGGAACTTAATTAGCGACCAAACAGTCAGAAACCGCTTGCATGAAGTGAACCTTCATTCCCGAAGACCGCTACGGGTACCACCTATAGCAATGCACAATCGTAGGATTCGATATCAATGGGCTCTTGAACACAGAAATTGGGCAGAAGAACAATGGCGTTTCGTGTGCTTTTCTGATGAGTCTCGTTTTGGTATGAGACCGGATACAAGAGGTATACGACACTGGAGAAGCCCTAGACGCCAACAGCGATTAAAATCCTGCCAGGAAGTCCATCCTTATAGTGGTGGAACCATCATGGTATGGGCGAGTATTTGGATAGGCGGAAGAACTGAGTTGATTTGGATCAGAGGCAACCTCAACGCTCAAATTTATGCTGAGACGATTGTATCAGACGTCATCGTTCCTCTACAAGTGCAAATCGGTCCCTTATTTCAGTTAATGCATGATAATGCACGACCGCACACCGCAAGAGTTGTAAGACAGACTCTCGCCGCAGCTAACATCAATGTCCTGCCCTGGCCTGCTCAGTCGCCAGACTTGAATCCGATTGAGCATGCATGGGATATGCTACAGAGAAGAGCTCTGCCGAATATGGAGGGTATCCAGTCGCAAGAAGACCTTTTTTGTTGTTGCAACGAACATGGGCGGCCATTCCACAGCGTGATTTGGATGAACTCATTTTGAGTATGCCAAACCGATGTTCTTGTGTTGTTAGTGTTCGCGGTAGAAACACGGATTATTAATTGTTTAAGTTACCCAATAAAATTTTAAAGAAAACTGTTATTTCAGTCTTTTTTTCGAACTTTTGTGTTAGTGGTTCAAATGTCAAAAATCCCTTTATTAGGAAAATGGCAAATTTCTTTATTAATGCAAAGGTGACTTGGTTTATCGTTACTGTGACAAACGAAAACACTTTATTTGATGAATCCTTAAAATAATTTTTAATTAATATCAATCAGGAGAAAAGTTATTGCAAAAATATATGTTGATCCCTAGACACTTTTGATGTGTGTATTTAAAAATGTATTTATTAAGTAAAGGAATTGAATAAAAGATTATTACAAATGAAGAATGTTCATGAAAGAAGAATTTAAGAATCTACACCTTGTTGGCATACTAACAGACATTTCACTGTAATTTTCATACATTCGAATGATCGAATCGTTAATAACAAACGCGGATGTACTGCGTGTCAATGTGGTTTTCAGACCTTTAGTAAATGTTGACAGGTAGTCATGACCCAGAAACAATATGTACAACCTTATAGTAACATATTTTTTTTCTACAAGGAACTTTCTCTCCGATCATATTATTTTGTCGCATATATTTTCGGTGACGCGAACGCGATGACAAGACAAACTCGCGCCGTCCGAACCGGAACAAGATCTGTGACTACTTTTTGTTATTGAATGGACATAATGGCCTTTCTACGCGGTTAAAACCGATACTTGTCGATGACTCGGGTCTCTCTAAAAGGCGTTTTGGTGGTCACTCATGTCTTTTTTTTTAAATTAGCATGAGCGTTGATGATCTGAGTCGGCGCAAGTGACCAGTGGGAAATCATAAAATTGTGGAACAGTTTATAAGACGGGGACGCGAGGTATAATGGGGACACTTTTTAGGCACACTTAACACAATACTAACGTACGTACGTAGCCCAAGCGCAACTAGGACTACATTTGCAAGCGGCCATTAACAAATGGCGTCCTGTTGGCGCTTACGCTACGTTAGTATTGTGTTAAGTTTGCTTTAAGTGTGTGATTTCCCATCATACCTCGCGTCCTCGTCTTATACACTGTTCCCCTACTCCTCTCGCTCTGGGAGAGTCAGCCTCGTACTGACTAAAACCCATCCTGCACGTTTAGCATGGCTACTTAGAAACGGGTTTTCTTGACGAAAGAAAAGACAAAATGACAAAACAGAAAGATATCTACCGTTTTAAGCAAAGAAATGTTTAAAATATGTCATACTCGTGCTAAAAAACAGTCGAATCGTTTTGAAATAACGATTAAATAACTTTGTCTATTCTTTGTAGAATAGAGTAGAATCATGCTACGCGTGCTGTTTCTTCAATTAGCGTTTCAGCTTCGCAGTAACATCGTGAGACCATTCATGAGATTGGCCGGAGAAAACCGCAAAAAGGGAAGAGGGGAAGATTATGGAGAAGACCTTGCCCAGCAGTGGGACAATAAAGGTTAAAAATAAAAGTTCCCAGTCCGTTCCGCTCCCCCCCGGCCGCGAGGACTATTTGAGGATTTTACCACCAAAAAAAGGCCCTCTTTTGAACAATCCTGCAACCCCTGGAGTTGAGAACTTTTCAAATCTTATTAATTAGTATTTTATTAAAACATTAGTTCAAGCTATCAACACATTGTATTCCTCTTCAAAAAGCCATACTCAAAGAACGTTGGTTGATTTGTTAATTTACTAATTTGTTAGTTCACACGCATAATTAGCTGGAAGGTGAACTGATACTGATGAAACGTAATTCGTAACGTGATAGTAGGTCAAATAATCAGGCTATACAGAAATAGAACAAAACATTCTTATACAACATTATTATGTGCATTGTGCCCTTAATTTATTATGCAGTTGTTGTTTTTTTCTTACGTGGTAAGAGGTCACAGATTATTATGTTGCCAGTTGGTTGGCAGATATTTATATAACAGTAGATGGATACATTTTATTTCAATAAGTACTCCTTTGTCATCGCGGATCCTAGTGCCTTAAGAATGGGGTGTTTAACCAGTGTGGGTTGCCAGTGATTACATACGGCTCCGAGACGCGGTCGATGCCTGCTGGCCTTTTAGAGAGACTAGAGTCACTCAACGAGCAATGGACAGAGCTATGCTCGTAGAACTGATAACCGATGGGGAAGAAAAGTTCTATTGTGGCGACTACGGATCGGAAGACGCAGCGCAGGCAGGTCTTCCACTAGCTAGACCGACGACATCGTGAGAGTCGCGGGCAACCGATGGATGCAACTTACTTTGGGGTCTTCAAGTCAAGAATGAATAGGTTACTTCTAGGCAAGCGTGCTGGGGTGCTAAGACCGGAAACCTCCACGTGCGCCCGTGGACTGGAGTTCCCTCTCGGATACGTCCGGAGGAAAGACCAGTTTTTCGGGCCGGTGCACCCTGGAATGCGGGCAAAAACTCTTCCTTAGGCACTGTGTGCTTAAGAGGTCTCTTTGCCCGTATGCGAATAGCCTGTCGGGTGGACGCTCCAACGAGTGTCCCTCTGAATAGCAGAGCGCACAGCGGCGGAGCGGGCTTGCGGACGGTGAGTAATGGGTAAGCTCGCCGTCCGACCAAGGACCAAGCCCGGGTCGGTGGCGCGTCGTGTTTCTTTTTCTTCAAGAAAAGAAATCTTGACCTCAATTCAGTCAAAACTGCAGGCAAACTACAACAATATAGCTGTTAAAGTAATTAAATTACACACAGACCCATTAAATTAATGGTGAATGTGTTGAACATAATACTATGTATACATAGAAGACTAGTTCAATGTCACTCAGTATAAGGTAGTATGTATGGGTAGGGTTGCCTATTATGTATTTAGAGGTGAAAGTAATGGATATAATGTAGGTTAAATGTTATTAGTATGGATAACATCATACCTGAGGGGATTTATTTATAGTATAGTTGAGTTTTAGCCTTGGTTTTCGAAGCTTGACTTGGATTATTTATAAGTCTCCTCGTGTGAGATTTCTTGATTGTTTAGTTGAAATAATAGTTTCATATATAATATACTTGTTATGAACTCTTTTTTCCCACAAGGAGTATGCAGAAACTACAGAATATTTAAAACACAAGGTTCTACAGAATTGATAAATTGGAAAATAAACTTTTGCCAGTCAATTTACAACAAAATGATTGTGTCATGTTGAATGTAACAAGCTCCGATGGGATAATGGATGACTTATAAAATACAGTTAAGTAGTAAGTGAACTATATTTATAGCCCTGAAATTGAGCATACATTCTATGGAGGAAGTATTTCCTGGTAAATGGTAGTAAGTTTTTAAGATAAGATGAGGAATGAAGTTATCCAAAAAACAACCATAGTAACCAACATAGCTTGCAGGGTAAGCAAAGTGAAGTGGTAATGGGCTGGCCATGTTTGTAGAAGGACCTATGGCCGGTGGAGCAAGAGTATCAACAAGCGTAGTGAGGCAGATGGACTAACAACCCAGGTGGCTAGGACAGACTGGATGCGGAAGGCAGCAAAATAGGGTGCTGTGGTGCAGCCTAGCAGAAGACTGGTGGTAGTATGTATGAGAATGTATCATATTAAAATTGTAAACAGCCATTTTTTTTAGATGCTTAAAAAAAATACTTTCTGAATTATATCAGTTTTCAAGTCTGTATTGTTGTTGCCATCAGGAAAGGCGATTTGACAGAGTAACATTTCAATTCATGTTTCAGATATTGTTTCAAAATAAAATCATAGACTATGAGTCAGCTACATGCTTTATAATAATGTGCAGTACAATAGAAATTATACACTTGTCTTTAATACAGCATTATTAAACTGTGAGTCATTTTGTAACATTGCAAATGAGTTTGCAAATGAAAATGTTTGTTATGAGACTTTTTTTTCTTATCCCTCATACTTATCTTATATATCTTGGAATTTCTCCTGTGTCGAGGGTGTGTTTATAAACATTTAAACTCACACACAGAAATATTTGTATTATCTACAACTAGCTGTACTTGGATGCGGGACTCACGAATTACCGTGATCCCCTTTACGTACCGGGGTCACGGTGATCCGTTAGTCCCGCGACTCTGGCAGGCTGTGGCCCTCTACAAGCCCCGTCACTATGCTGACACTCTTTGAGGCGCGCGTGGAACAGAACGGGCCGTCGACCCGGGCATGGTCCATGGTCGGACAGCGAGTCGCCCATTACTCGCTGCCCGCATGCCCGCGCCTACGGTGGCCGGAGATCGTCTGGCGACGTCCGACACCGTGGGATGGGAGGACTCATGTGATGATTTTACCACGTAAAAAACAAAGTTGCTGTACTTGTAGATTATACAAATATTTTTCCATGCAGTGCATCAGTTTATCTCATGGCCGCCATAGCAGTTGATCTAAATTATGTGGTGTTGGTTGCTAACTAATGCTGACGACTTTTGGAGGGCCTATGTCTACCAGTGGAGGACTTTGTACTGAAATGATATGTATTGAAGTTTTGATTTAATGAATAATTAAATATCCTATTTCTGAGATCTACTTTGTACCTGTAATTTGTATGATGTGCATAGTGAAGTGTATTCTATCTATTTATCTAAATATATGACAAAATCATTTTATACAAATGCCCCAAAAAGTGTTGAGTTACATTAACCCTTAACCACCTGACCCCTAAATCAGTAACGTAACCACCTGCGCGCGGTCACAGTGACCGCATCGAATACACATGAGTTATCTCAGGATATTAAGGTTTTATTATAAGAATAAATTAATAATATTCTGTAATATATATTAAATTATTTATTTAAGTGGAAAAAGAAACAATAATAAAACATGTTCTTCTCATAAATGGGAACAATTAAATTGATGGCACATTTTAACTAAAAATATAACTATGATTACATAACGAGATGTATCAAATTTGAACTTTCTTTAAAGAATCTAATAACAATAAAATGAGATAAAAAAATAAAGTTTAAAAAAGAATCAAAACTTCGATAAAAATGCAGAGGGTAAAGTCTGACAATTTTTCACGACAATTTTGGCACATTTTGATAGTACATTCCACACAGATTGTTTTTTTTACAGATAAAAGTTACATGAAATATTTTTCATTTCTTCTTGGGAACACAAGTTAAACACGTTTTACGTGTTTCAAGAGTCCAGAAACAGTAGGCAATTCGTCTCGTCTAGAAGACGACACTTGTAGGCAGTCATCAGATTCATAGTCTTCTAAAATTTCAGAAACTTCCAAATTCTCAGGTTCTACATCACTGCAACTCTCATCAACCACATCTCTAACCATTTCACAACATTTTCGTTGTTTACATCCATTTTTACGTAAAAACAATAATCATGAATGTAATACACAAAAATCACATAACTACCTGCACGCGGTCACCATGACCGCTAGCAAAATATTTTTACTCACCGAAGCCAAACGCGTGCACGTAGATCCTTGCCTAGCGCACACACGACGCTAAAGCACCAACAGAAAAGGTACACAGACGCACACTAACATGCGATAACGGATATCGACGAAATTCAAATTCAAAAAATTGTTGCGGTCACCATGACCGCTGGCAGGTGGTTAAGGGTTAAGATGCAGGATGACCTAGAATCTTTTCTTATTAATTGTCCTGCATAAGATCAAAAAAAGAGCATATAGGAAAGTGAATTTATACCCTGAAGTAAACTATTTCAGCTTTATAATACATACTAATTTTATTTGTTATGTTGAATCTCCTAATCTCAAAAAATATGGGTTAGAATTGAAAACCATGGGGCACATATAGTAATTTATAAAATCATAATATTAAAATAGCTAACTCAGATTTCAATATATACTAAGATGTTTTATGGAATTTTATCTTCTCGCATGTTTTTTCTGAATTGTTTGTTTATAGAGCTGAGTAATCCTCAACTCTGGTTAAAAATACCTCCCTTTTTATAACACAGGAATTGTGTACGAGTATACAATCCTAGCTTCTAAAATATATTTTGTGAAAAGGTTTATGTTATGCATTTATTGAAAATAATGGAACTTCATTGAATGTTCATTAGAGAGAGGGGACCTTATAACACACCTGTTAATAGTGATATGTCAATATTATGGCATGCTCAAGAAAGCCCAGCACGCTAACTAAAATCTTTATTTATGAATAGTAAAGCCAAGTTGTTTAGCTTTGTATGAACTAACCCATTAGATTAGGTGGCACTATGGCTATAGTAGGTATGACACTCATGAGAGTGATTTTGGTAAGTATGCAGTTTTTACAGGTAAACACTATGACGTATGTGTACAGTATACAATTGTAGTTGCTATACAACTAGTTTGAGTTTGGTATTTGCATTTCAAAATCACATAGTTTTTTTTGAACATTGCCCTACACTAGGAATTTCTCCTTGTATTGTGGGTGCATTTACAAACATAGATACTCACATACACAAACAACCAAACCCGGAACAACTACTTGCACATCATACAAATGTAATAAATACTTTATTTGTGGAGTAGTCCAAAATTATGCCTGTTACCACTGAAGTGTAAGCTAGGAGTGTGCATAGATGTAAGCAAAAGTAATTATAGAGAAAGTGGAAAAGAGTTCTTGAGAAATAATTAACAATATGGGTATTATTGCCTGATGATTTTATGCAGAGGTATTAAAGTTGGTCTTAGTTTTTCCAGGTAAAAGTCTGTTATGGGAACTGTCAAGTATAATGAGAACATGAGTAGATTAGCAAACGATTATGATTTATGATTAGATAAGAAGTGATAGAATGTATGTAATCATCATTATAATGCACTTTCTATTAAAACATGCCATGTTATCATAACTGTTTACACTTGAAAATATAACCTAAAAACAAATTACAATTAGAATTAATTACGCCAATTAAGACGCAATATCATTGAGAGATAAACAATAAAAACTAGTTCAAGTAATACTGTCCCAGTTATTTCAAGAAAAGATATCACCTTGAGAGTGCAGTGTTTAACAGATTAGCCTTACCTATTGCTAAGGCTTCGTAAGGGCAATGACCATAATGACTAAGACACAATGCTGAATAACAATGATCTTAGCCAATCTGGCCACTGACCTGCTTTTGATTATTACCATTAAAAATAAACCCAATTCAAAACTATGAATGTACGACCATAATACTACTCACCAGGTAGATAGAAAACGGCAAACATAGCAGGAACAACCACACATACAGGTGCACAGTGTTGCAAAACAAATTCTGATGAGGATCATAAAACCATCCCCCGGTTAACGATGCCCAAACACCTTGGCGCAATATCTCTAGTGTCTGGGAACCCATCTTACACTTTATGTCCACATTTCCGCGTTTAATTCACCATCCACCCACACCGACACTGTTTTTAACTCACGAAATCATTTTTCACATCTGCAAATAGTTAATATCACTGCCATTTTGAATCATAGATTTCACGCGAAAATGAACTTTATAGACATCGAGTGTTTGCTAAATTCACTCCTTTTCCTGCATTAGTAGCGAGTCCTTATCTTAATAAACATTTGTAAATAACAATAAGACTAGCCTAATTAAAATATGGACAAACAAATTGATAAATTTGAGCTAAGCTAAGATACATGGATGAAATCTGCGAAACAACACTTTCCATCGGGGACTCATTGACAGCTAACGACTGGGTTGCCAAATGTAATTTTTTCACACAGAGTGCTGGACTTTCTTGCTTTGTATTAAAAAACCGTCTAATGTCACCTATTTTTTTGTAGCATTACTGATCTCAGTTGTTTCACTGTCATTATAAACCTGATTATTTATTTTTGTGATTCGGTCCCGGCGAAAGGCTGATCAATTGTGAACCTTATAAAATAATAATAATTGTGTGTTGTGTAGGAACAAATTGGTTTTTACTGTGTTCGTTAAAATGGGTGACATGGAACGGCTAATGAAGCAAGCTGCTATGCAGATTGGTGCTGGTGGTAGTGCAGGGTTTGTGGAAGTGCTAATTATGCAGCCTTTAGACCTCGTGAAGACAAGGCTGCAGCTTCAAGCCACTAAACCGATGTTAGCGCGCTCTGATCCTCACTACTATACTGGGGTAGCAGATTGTATGGTGAAGATGTATAAGTATGAAGGAATTACTGCATTTTGGAAGGGTTTAGTACCTCCTATTTTAGCTGAAACTCCTAAGCGAGCCGTGAAGTTTGCTACCTTTGAGCAGTATAAAAAGCTTTTTATGTTTGGCGCCAGTTCACCAACACCTTTAGTGAGAATATTTTATTTTTTATTGTTTTGATTCTGTTTTATATTTCCATGTAGAAAAATAGTTTTTCTTTTTATTCCTGTTCTTAACACTTTAAGTTCTTGCCTATTCTTTTAGAAAAAGCATTCTAAATAATATAAATATTTAAAAATGTATATAATAAGTAAAAAAATGAATAAAGATATAATAATATATGATTATTTGTTCCTGATAATACACTGTACCTGCATATTATGCAGATTGTACTCAAATATATTATCTCCCAATGTAGCGTCATAGTACTACAAACTAAATCTTAGGCTTTATCAAGAAGCTAAAGTAAACAAATTCAAGTGGTTGATAAGACATACTGTCAAAAGACAGAGTTGAAATATTATATAATGTTTTGTTGTTAACTTACACAAAATAATATATTTACTAACAGATAAGGAAAGATATAAAATCACATTGTTTATTCTGAAGTTTATTTTTATAATGGATGATATAGCATAAGCAAAAGCAGCCTTTAACCTTCCCACGGCTGGGACACAGGTCAATATTACAACAGGATTTTAAAAAAAATGTATTAATAGCAGTCCAAAAAGCCTATTTTTTGTGATTTCTGAAATAACAATTTTTCTAAGTACCAAAATATGTATTATAGCAATTAAGGCTATTTAATTAATGCTTACCTAAATTCTGCCTGTTCTTGTAATATAACAATTTCAAAATAAAATCATTTGACTTAATTTTAATTTAAAACATTATTTTTGCAGACATTTGCCTTAGCTGGTCTAGGAGCCGGAGTAACTGAAGCAATTCTCGTCAATCCATTTGAAGTAGTCAAAGTGACTTTAATGTCAAACAAGGCCAAGACGAAGGAAGTTCCCAGCACCTGGTCAGTTACCAGGGAAATTGTCAGAACTAATGGTTTGGGGAAAAGAGGTCTAAATAAGGGTCTTACAGCCACAATAGCCAGAAATGGTGTGTTCAATATGGTGTATTTCGGATTCTACCACAGTGTGAAAGGCTTTGTACCGGAATATCAGGTTTGTTCAATATTTTTATTATTTATATCTGCTAGAAAGAGGTGGCGAGATGAGTTGGACTCGTACTGTGAGGGCTGGTTCGAAGAGGCGCTGGACAAGAATACATGGAAAAACTTGGGGGAGGCCTTTGCCCAGCAGTGTGAAAGTGTAGGCTGATAAAAAAAAAACTGCCAGAAATTTTGTAAGGGAATTTGTTCAACCACTGCTTTTAGAGATTATAGTAAAGTTTTTTTTTTTACATTGCTATTTCTAAAAAAAATGAGAAAGTTATTCAGGTAATAGGTCTGTAACTACTTTTTGCCAGTAATGTCTATAGTTTTTCATGGTTTTCTGTGCATCGGAAGCCTTTGGTTCTGGCTATCATTTGTAAATCCTTGACAGTTTTCACAAGTGCCTATATGTGGGTAGCAGTCAGTGTGTAGAATGTACCATTTTATACAGTATGTACTTACTGGATTGTGGATGACACAGGCAGTTGCACCTTGTGAAATACTGGTATTCAGCTGCATCTGCTAAGTTTGAAAGTCAAACAAGAAATATTCGAAAAAAGCTAGGCAGATGATAATAGGTAGAGATAAAACCAAGCTATTCGCAAATATTGCTGCATGTTGTTAGATACAACATGTTTGGTACAATAATTATGTTATGAGCAAAACTTTATTCTGGAAAGAAAAATTGCGAGGATCCGAGCAAGAGCAAGACCGCAATCCCGTGGTTGATAAAAGAGTCCAGTGTACAGAATTAGGGAAATCGTAAGTTCAAATCCTGCTCACACTCAAATTTTTCCACTGAAAACGAGGCCCTGGTCCACGCAAATAAACCACCAAGAGTTTTACACATCTGATTCTGTGTAGTTTCTTAAATAATTTTGTTCATTACAGGATCCTATTCTAGAATTCGGTCGCAAACTAGCCATAGGCTTCACATCGGGGGTGCTGGGCTCCTGTATCAACATACCGTTTGACGTGGCCAAGAGCCGTATCCAGGGTCCGCAGCCGGAGCCGGGCCGCATCAAGTATGCCAGCACCACGGGGGCATTACAACTAGTGTATAAAGAGGAAGGGTAAGTCACTTTCTTTGGCGATTCGTTACTAAAGAGGTTAAATTCTTTACCATGAGGTTTTTGTTCGTATTAGTATTAACTGGATCCATATAATATGCATTCTTTAGTTTACAATATTCTTTTTGCTTATAGTCGTAGGATAATTCATATTAAAGTGTTATCAGGATTCTTTTGCGACATTTACCCCACTAGACAGGCTTTTAATTAGAACTTAGATCAAGTATCATCTTTCGTCCACTACTGAGTATAGGCTCCTTTTCTTTTAGTAGTATACTTCCCTGGTTACATCCCGATTTTTGCTACGATCTTCTGTAGGTCCTTCTATCTGTCATCACATGTCATAAGCAATCGAGAGGCAGAAAGTATTTGTGTTAAACTCAGATCAAAAATTGATCTGAGGTGTTAAAAACAAACCGTGTTTTTTTACCTATAGCTACGTATTTTTTTTAAATTTGCACTCCGTCGTTATCAACATGTTGCGTCAACCGTGGCAAAAATTGTTTTAATTTATTTGTTTTCTGTAAAGGCACAAAACAACACCATTAATAAATTCTGTAATTTCCAAGCATTCCGTAAATACGGCCGTCTATAAATATGAGTCTGCATGTACTTTGTGCATACTGTCTCTTTGCGTGGATACTGGGCAGGGAGCCAAGGAAACTTTCTCATACCTACCATGTGTAACAAAGAAAACCCTTACTCACTAACTCTTTCTTTGAATTTGTTTGTCGCTTATTTTTCGATGACCTGAATTGTGAATGGTAGGCTAAAAATAAGCTGTGCCAAAAGTAGCCATTGTGAAAAGAAAAGTTAAAAAAAAACTCCAACTTGGAAATGTATTAAATCTTGCCAATAAATACGTGACGCTTTAAACTCGGTTGATCCTTGGTTCTTTTAATCTGAAAATTGACGTCACTGCTTTCGCTAGTTGCAAGAGACACCAGATTTCTGGAAAGAAAATCAGCAGTTGGCAGTTTGACAGTTTTTTTTAGCGAATCACTGTGTTGATCCAGAAACAGGCCTTTGTTTGCGGTTTTTTATAAGTTGGTAACATTATCAAATGAGTCCTCCCACACAGGGCGGGGCGGGAGGGACTGTCACACTTGTACTGACTAAAATCCACGGTGATCCTTCAATAGTCATTTACGTTCCAGGGTGACGGTAACCTGAACCCACGACCCCGAACAGTCCCGCGACTCAGGTTTATCTACGGATATTTGGTTTTATATCCATCATCATCTGTCTAACCTTTTACCAACTACATCTTGGTCGCCTTCCAATCTTACCGGATTCATCTGCATACCAGTATATTTCATGGCGCAACTGCCTTTCTAACCCTTGGTATATGGTTGCCATCTCTATAATTTGTAAAACCAGGACAAGACGCGTGAAAACCCCGGATTTTAGAGTCTAGAACCCGGACATGAGGCGAAGTGCGCACCGTGGCAACTGCGTCGGGAGGGTCAAGGGGATGGTGAAGTGTGCGTATGTCCCGGGCGGCCCAAGACTTTAAATTTTTAAACCCGGACTACAAATGAAGCACCCCCCCCCCCCCGGACGCGGACGCTCCCCGGATGCCCTCTAAACTAGGACAAATCCGGGGAAACCCGGACGGATGGTTACCTTGGTAAGACAGACTACAACCTAGGCACTGACTACCTGTAACGGACTGTCAAAGATCTACAAAATATAGCCAGGACCAACGGCTCCCGAGACGGGGAAATCCATAATTCAAAATTATGAATAGCAGCAAATACTGGCTGCAGACCTATTCGACCTATTGTATACCTACCTACGTTCAGTAATGATCTACTAATTCGGTTATTTATTTTCCCTATAATGGTTTGCCTACAAACTGCATGCTATTTGCATGTTTGGAAAATCCAAACATTAGGTTAATGGATCGTTTATGACTGTCTCTTGAATTAATTACCTATCCTGTCGCAATTTCCCGACGTTTTATAACAATGCATTTCATAATTATGTAAATTTGCGAAAAAATCTACCTAACAGGGATTGCCTCAAATCAAAATAATACGGAACAAAGGCAAGCAGAATATTAGTAACTTACGAATACATTTCTTGAAATGCCTCAAGCGCATTCTTGTCTAAGATAGTTGTTTATCAGATAAACGCGTTGCTACCGCAAACACAGATGCATTCGTGTCGTAATTGCTTACATATTCTGACGTCTGAACTTTAGACTCAACAATATTTAGTTTGTGCACTGCGTAGTCTACATTCACGTGCGATATAATTTACTTATACCTTTATAATAGGTTCCTCTACACCAGGGGTGGCCAACTTGATTAGACATAAGATCTACTGTTTACTAACGAAACCCTGTGCGATCTACCAATGAGGTACATACTTCTTGAAATCTTAAATGAAACAGCATGGTTTAACAGAACAGTTTTAGGAGTTCCTTTTCATATCACATGTGAGATTGTTTCCTTAAATTTACTTAAAACTTTGGAATGGAAGTCTGAGTTGATGATGTTTTATCAACATAATATAGGTCCACGATCGACTGGACTAATAGTCGCGATCGACCGGTCGATCGCGATCGACCGGTTGGCCACCCCTGCTCTACACTTTAACCATTTTTAATTTCGAAAATTAGGTAGGTATGTTTATGATAACGTAAACCTTTAATCAATACGCGCTAGGAGAACATCGTTTTTGAATCAGGTGGATTGTATACACTCATACACTGTTAACAGTTGAACATTGTACCACTCATAAGCATGGTCGCTTATAGCACTTTAGCACTTTAGTAATGTCAGTTAAAATATATAACAAATTACCAGATGACATTAAAAATGAACAAAAATTTAATATCTTTATAAATAAATTAAAACAATTTCTAATCCGTAAATGTTATTATAGTGTACATGAATATTTCACTGATAAATTTAATAAATAAATAATAATACCGAAAAACGCAATAATAATCTATAATACAAATAATAATAAAACATGTATAAATTAAATAGTTATTTATGCATAGATTTAATATTTTAGTCGCAAAAATTATGTGATAAATTTAATTATAAGCCCACTTACCTACATTATATTAATTGAAATTGTGAACAAATATTTATAATAGCCCTCCTCCTAAATTTTTATGTTGTTATGCCCGACAGGGCCCACAATGCTCCAAAACTATTGTATGTATCTTTATGTACCTACCACCTAAGTTCACATTGTGGAATGCAATAAATGAATTGAGTATTGAGTATTGAGTATAACTTTAGCGCCGCATGTTTAACGAGAGATCCTATTTTATAATAATTCCTGGCTTAAATCCAAGCTTTTATTTCTGAATTATGAAGTAGGTATGCAGTTAGGTATGCATTTACTGTGCCCCTTTGAAATCTTATCTTTTTATTAATAAAAATAAAGTGTCACTATGTTCTCACACGCAAATCTCCTAAATCACATGACGGATATTAATTAAAGCTTGTAAATGTTGTTTTAAGCTTGGAAGCTAGGATAGGAATTTTGAACCCAAGCACTATGCGGCAAAGTTCTTTTTTATAAATTGCGCCCGTACGAAGTCCGGAGGAGGCACTACTTTTTATATTAAGTAATAACTATTTTAATTATTTTTAAAATAACAAATCAGAATCAGACCGATTAAAATATTTTTCTACTGCTTACCACATATTCCCAGTGCTGTCAACCCCACTGCTGGGCTCCTATTGGTCGTGGCGTGATGTTATATAGCTTACTTCGATAAAAACTATTCAGCCTAAAATTAACTTTTCAATTGGAATCAGTACCTATACTCACCGGCAAATAAGTCTGGAATAAAGGTCATTGATAGTAATAATTCATCGTTCGAATTTCATAATACCATCGTTATTTCTTTATTAATTTTTTAACTTATTGGTTACATTTTTAAATATTTATACAAAAAAAACAATAAAAATATAAAAAATAGCATTCCACCAGCGCCGAGAACAGGGTCTGGGCTGCCGGTGGTCAGGGCTCCTGAGAGAGGAATTGCCTAATAATACGCACCGTGTCCAGAAGTACACCTTCTGAATCAGGCGCTTGATCCAGCTGCCAAGCGAGAGCCTCCTTAGATGTTGTTCGAGGCTCTTGGCAATTAAGCCATTGGCAGACTCGACTATCGGCACTATGACCACTGTATTCACGTCGCACATGTCAACAATTTGCGAGCTAGAATCGAGATACTTGAATTGTTTATCTTTTTTTGCCCTCACGAGGTTCTCATCATGCGGGTCAGTTATATTAACAATCATTGCGCGATGCTCCGATCGATCTATCACCACAATGTCATAATTACATCTGACGATGGCATCATTATTATTATAAACTCCTAATTCCTAAAATTAGTACGTTCCACCAAACAAATTCTTTATTAGTATAAATGTGTGACATACTTTATTTATTTTTTCCTAATGTAATTACTTATTATATTGCCTATTCCTAGATTGTGCACTTTCACATAGTATAATCCATTTAATTTTAGATCATTATTAGCTACTAAGTGGAATTATGAATGAGCTAGTAATATGACATGTGCGTGTAATAATTAGGTGCCAAAACCTCATGTTATGGTTTAGTATAAATAGTAATAACATAAAATATTAAACCTGAGACATTATAGGTACTGCTTTTTTAGGCAGACGGTCTCGGGGGCAGGGTCCAAGCTACCTCTGGTTAATTACTGAATCACGCCCTTGATCCAACCGCCTCTGGCGAGCCTATATGCTAAAAAGATGGATAATTTATTATTTTAGTTGTAATGAATATTTAAACAATAAACGTCTGATTTTAGTAACATAAAGAGGCACCAATGAATGGCCGCGTCTTCATTCGTAAAATAGAATATTCTACTCTATTGCTCAAGCAACATATTAGATAATATAGTTTTACGCAATTCATTCCATAATTCTACTAAAGTGGCCATTTTAACCTCCTAGATATTCTTGCAATGTTTGAATTATAGTTCTCGGCATCGAGTTGATAAAATAACTCAACAGCGGTGGTTTTATTTGGCATTAGGGTATTTCATCGTGTTCATGAAAATGCGCATAATTATTTTGTTTAATCAAAAGTAGAGAAGTATCAAAATTGTTTTAAAAGAAAAATATCTGCAATGAAAAATATTATGTTTATACCTACACCGTGACTTTTTAGACGTCTTACAACGGCAGCCCATTTCATCTATCCATTGACTAGTAAACGTTCATAATAAAAAAATAGGTATTTATGAGATTTTAATACTTAATTGAAAAATAAAAATATTATTCATTATTATGAAACAAGGCGTAGTTAGAAACACCCTTGTCTCATAGAAAATGGCGATGGGATGATCTACTCAACTCATGGGCTAGCAAGGCATACTGTACAGTTTGATACGTAAACATTTTTAACAGGATGTTTCATATTTCTGATGGACCTACTTAATAATGATTAAAAATATTATTAATGATAAAAAAATAATAATCGCGCCTAGAGGTATTATATGTCGGATACATTGAGTGGACCACTTTTGTAAGACGACTAAAAAGTCACGGTGTATAAGTCATGTTTTCTTTTTTATTTCAGATTCCGCGCGTTATACAAAGGATTGCTACCCAAAGTCATGCGACTTGGCCCCGGAGGTGCCATCATGTTGGTAGTATACGACTACGTGTTCCACTTCCTAGAGAAAAAGTTCAACTAGGAAAACATGTTGACAAACGCACAAATAATAACAGAATTTTGTGCAGCTCAAAATAATCTTCTTTAAAATAACTTGGCTGATAAGATTTTTGCAGTTGAATTAGAGCGACAAAGCATTTATTTTGTTACATTTAATTATTTCAAATTTTATTTATACTTATTTCTTTTTTTTTATTCAGACTTACCTAAAAAAATAGATAAAGTATCTACTTTATCTAATTTTATTCAACGAAATTTCGAACGAACAAAATGGTATAATTACAATTGAAAGACCTGTTACTTACATAATTGAATTTAGCTAGGTATACAAAATAGAATTAGACTTAACATACCATTAGTTGAAAAAAAAAAACATTTATTATATATATTTATACAAGGTCACATTATTGTGTTGCCATGCTATTGGCAAGTTATTTTAGATGGGGTAGCTATTAAATACTTATATAAATAAATACATCATATTAAATTTAATAAAACAAAATATATTTTTAGTTAGTAGAACTTTTACTGATACGTACAGCCAGCATTTTAAATGTGTCTTATAAATGTCCATTGTCACAAACTGTGTTACCTGCTACGCCAAAGGACTATTGCTTCACAAGTTAGGATCAGCTTACACCGAAACGCGACGTGACGCAACGATACTGTAAATGTGTATCTTTTCGTTTAGTAAATAAAATAAGATTTTAAGTCGCTATGAAAACGCTGCGCTGCGTCGCGTAAATAGAGTTAAATTTTGAGTAGCTCTATTAAAATGCGCACACCGTCACGTCTCGGTGCGACTTGACCCTTAGTTGTCTGGGGGTTGAAAAAGGCTGCTTTTACTGTACAGTAATATGAATTGGGATAAATTCTTAAAATTGAATATTCTGCTCTATTGTTCAAGCAATAGAAAAGTTAAAATATAAAGAATAATTTAATCGCAATTCAAGATACTGTTATGGTGTCATTTATAGACCCGCTGAATGTGTAAATTTATTTCTTTTTGTATTGTAAATAGCCAACTATTTTAAAATCTAAATCTCGAATATATTGATTTGAGTGCCTTGTATAAAAACAAACTAATGTTACCTTGATGCAATAGTAAACCAATACAATAATGTATAAGATAATTTTATATTTATTAATACCTAATATTTAACTTGACGAACTTATTATGATAGGGCTGTTAAAGCATTTATTTACCAAACAGTAAATGCCGTAGGTATTTTTGTACTAATTTATATCTGTTGTTGTTAGATACATAGTTTAGTAGAAATGGATGTTATATTTGTTGACACTTGAATAAATTATGTTTATTATATTTGGATTTTATTTTTATCTGTCTTTTGCGTAATTAAATACTTTATCATCAATTGGCGCACTGGTTGGGCGATCTACTGCTACGCTGCGTGTTGCAGATTCGATGCCTGCACAGAACAAATATTTGTAAGGGACCTACAGGTAGTTGTTCCGGGTCTGAGTGAGGTTAAATACTTGTAAACGCTTCCACAAGTGTGAGGTACAGTTTATTTAAAAAAAAATGATTATCATGAAACTAAAACATGTACAAAATCGGGGCGATGAAACCAAAATGAATGTGACTATTTGTCTAACTATAACTACTATAATTGAATAAGAATTTTTTTTTCTTAAAAAAAAAACTTTGCCCCACGTGGGTGCGTTTACAAACATATAAACTTACATACACAAACACCCAGATCCGAAACAATTACTTGTAGATCATAAAAATATTTGCTCCGTTCGGGAATAGAACTCGCGACACGCAGCGCAGCCAATCCAATCGCTCAGCCACTGCGCCAACCGATATTATTATAATCGAACTAGAAATAAATCTGTAGCCCAATTGGCTATTATTTATCATTGCTAGTGACCAATTGGCTTTAGTTGTCCAGTGAGTTGCAACAATTTACTCACCAAAATGGTAAAGCTGTTAAGAACATGAGTCAATAGAATTTTACATTTCTTTCATATTTCATTCATTTGATTAGCTGGCGCTGCTGCTGCAGTTGCTGAAAACTCCAAACGGCGCAAATACATTGGCTTAGCTAGTAGCTATGTGTTTGACCTGTTTGGGGTTGAAACTCTAGGGGCATGGGGTCCGAGCACTCACAAAGTTTTAAAAGATATCGCCAGGCGATTAGTCGACTCTTCAGGTGACCAGAGGGCTGGCCTATTTCTAGGCCAACGAATCGGGGCCATGGCCTCTACCAATGCCGGGCGCGAGAGGTCAACGCCTATAGGCTCCTTGAGAACACGGCGGTGCTTTTCCCAGGCGGGGCAGTCATGTACCGTGTGCTCGACTGGGTCCTTCGGGCCGTCCTCGCAGTTATGACACCCAGACGGCGGCGGGGCGCGGCGTGCCCGACAGATGGGCTTGAGTGTTCATGAATGGCTCCCAAGTGTACCTAGTCTACGCATAATGAAAAGGAAGGCCCAATGATATATTTAATCTGTTTTTTTTTGCGATTGACTTTGATTGACCTGTTATGCATATTTCTTTTAAATCAATAGGTTTTTAATAGTTTACACTGATAGATAGTCATAGAAAGTTGATTCAATTGGTATTGGTTCCACTTAAGGGTATGTATTCTGAGTATGTACTAGGCTAAAAACTGTCTTACGAACTATCTTTTTATTCTGGTCTTGTACTATTTATTTTCATCATCTGCTATGTGTATATAAACTATAAAATAAATCAACAAAATATTTAGAAATACAAAGACCAGATAATATAATACCAGAATACCGTAAATAAATACAATTTCGGTTTATGAAAACAGGTTACAACACTAGTGACAGCTGTATGCGTTCCAGCTCCACCTTTGAATTTGCGAAATTGTGATTAAACTAAAGCGACATCTCATGTTTTGTCTTGCTTGCTTTACGCATGCGTGACAGAGAAAGACTGTTATTTGTTGACGCGAATTCACCCGACGCTTCTTGATGTGCCGAAGTTGTATCGGGTCATTGAATTCATCCATGTTGTCTTGTTTACAGTACGATTCACGAAAGATGACCACAAATGGCGGCCGTCTGCGCACGTACACTCATGAAGAAAAGACTTAAAACAAAATAATATTTTAATGTTAGTTAAATAATTTGTGTAATGTTGTAAATGCTGGTTATGCAAATAAATCAAACGTAAGTAATTTAAAATGTTTATTAAAATAAGTTGAACTAAAAATATTATAAATATGTAAAACACATTAAATTTAGTCGCTATCGCTATTCTCAAGTTCCATGATTCCCTCTATCATAGAACTTGAGGGAATCGTGGAACTTGAGGTTCGCCGTTTTTTTGTAAGCTTCGAGTATTTTAAAATCTTGTGAAAAATATTGAAACACGTTGTAGGTACACCAAACTTCTCGACTGTCTATTCAAAGTATTGCCTTTTCCTCGCGGCATTGTGATGGCTTAAAATAGCAAATAAGTTCAACACAATAACAAATCTCAACAAAAACCATAACAAACAACGAAACTTAACAAATAAAAAACAAAGAAACACTTCTTTTCGACTGTACTCGAGAGCAGTGTGAGTGCGTCAACGCCGCGATAGACGAATAGCGACTGAGCGGCCTATCACCAGCCGCGCGCGCACCAATGGCGTCGCTCCGGGCTTGACGCATTCCGCCCGCGCCTCACCCCGCACCTCCAAAGGGACCTAAAATATGCCTTCTGCGCCGTGGTCATCTTTCGTGAATCTTACTGTACCTGAAATAAGATGGAACTGTGGCACACTTACTGAAAACTTTGCAAGTATTGGAAGTATAGCTGAATTAACTTAATTTATTTATTGTAAATTGTTTCTTTCAAAGTAAGTAACTATATTATCTAAAACCATTAATTTCGTGATGAAAATGAATCAGGCTTGTGAACTACTTGCTATAGCTTCTTGTGATTTTCATTTGAATCATTTTTAGAAACGCTATGGCTTGTTTTGCTGCTGCCACTCAGGAAAACAGAGCGTGAACATAATTTATGATGAATTTTATAATCGTGTAATTCATTTTTTATGAATTTTTTGTGTGTAAGTGATATATAGCAGCTGATTTGTAAGACTGTTTAATATAATAGAGAGTACTTTATCCAAAAAAATAAAATTTCGTTAAACCAGAAAAATTAAAACAAAAAAGTAAATTAAAATAGTAGTTTGCTGTACATAATACTATTTTAATTTACTTATTTTCTCATTTAAATTTCTAGATTAAAACCATGGAACAACTACAGCAGGCATCCATACCGCACCTCGTTCAGGTCTACCAACCATCTGTATCAAACACGAAGATACAGAGCCCTCAGATCATCCATATATCTCACCCAGGACTACCAACTTCACAGGGCAAAGTCACTTTCCAGCAGACCATCACAGAGTCAATACACTTGCCCGTTACTTCACACCATGTCACAGAAATACAGAGTCAGATACAAATGTCACAGAATCAAATAGTTATGTCTTGTCAACAAGGGCTGCAGACTATCCAGCCACTGCAGGGCCAAGTCCAGTCTCAAGTCCTGCAGAGTTCAGACATGACTCAGTCTTTGCAGATTGCCTCACATATGATAGTGCCGCAGCATATGATAGCGGGTGTGCACTCGTACTACAGGCAGTATGAGTACCCAAAAGAGCAGTGTTTTATTGCTAAGCTTGAGCCTGAAGTGCAGTTGAGGGATAAGGATAATGAGTAAGTATTTTATTTCTCTTTTTGTCTTAGATATAATCCTGAATTTGTTGTGTTAAACTACTTCCCTGATCAGTGCAAAAGTATTAGAACTTAAAAAAATACTACTGAATATTTAATTACTTTTGACCAAACTTTATTATCTTAATTATTTCCATAAACTACAACACTATTACACTTATTGACTAATTTCTTAATTTCCAGATGTGAAACGAACACAACCCAAACAGAACCAGAACCTCAAAAGAAGAGATCTCGCAGTAAAAAACCAGACCCTACCACCTGGGCCTGCAATGTTCGCAAATTAAAGCACCAACGAGGGGAAGCCTACATCAGCAAACGGGGCAAGTTCGTCCCAGAGAGACAAATACAAACCACCAAGGATTGTATAAAGAGCTGCAAATACAAATGTAATGAAAAGATCAGTGATGATGACCGAGAACATATCTTCAAAGCATTTTACTCGCTCAACTCAAATGATAAAAAGTATTTCCTACTAAGCACCACAGAAAGGACATACATAAAACACAATAAAATGTCCAGCAGCCATAAAAGGAAATACACCTTTAAATATTTCTTCCGCCTCAAGTCTGAACGGCATACAGTATGTAAGAACTTTTACTTAGGAACACTTGCTATATCGCAGAAACCAGTTTATAATGTGCATATGGGGAAAACAGATTTTAATATGCCCAAGCCTGATGGTAGGGGACATTCTAAGGCTAGCACACACTCATTGCCTTCAGAATCAAAAGACAGAGTGAGAAAACACATAATGTCTTACACAACAGTTGAATCAAAGCCCGTTATACAGTTTTCAAAGAAAAAACAGTATTTAGATCCAAATTTAAGTGTCAAACACATGTATAACATGTATTTTGGTGAATGCAATAAAGAGAATACAGTGCCCGTTAAGGAATCAATGTATAGAAAGATATTTAGGCAAGAATTTAATTTATATTTTAGGAAAGTCAAGACTGAGCAGGCTTTGTGTGACCGATGTAAGAGTACTATTAAGAAAAAGTGAAATAACTTTGTTGAATCTCTGGAAATGTTATTAAATGAAGGAAAAACTGTAACGGTAACCTTATGAGCTGATTTGAAGTAGTAGCTTATCGGTCATGGTTTTACCAGGTACTTAGGTACTTATGAGAATTGGATAAGGAAGCTTACCCATGTCGCGATTCCTCAATCTTTTTGGTGCAAAGCTTAAAATATTCTCGGAATCCCGCGCATTTGAGATATCTTCCATCGTCGTATTGGTGGTCTCTTGTCAGATCGGCGCAAAGAATATATAAAATAATGTGTTGTATTTTTTGTACCCATATTGGGTTAGAAATCTATTTTATTTTTCTTTGAACGTTTTTGCATATCTTTCCCAAGATCTTTACCGCAATACTTTTATGTATAAAATTAAACATAATCACAACGCTCAATAAATCATTTTAACGACGAATTATATTGTAATTAAAGGATGTAATAATTGTTTAATGATGCTATTAAAATGTAATACATTGTTCGGTCAGAATGGTATGGTTGTGAATTTGACGCACGTTTTGCGGATGTCCCTAAATGTATTCTAAAGTTAAATGATACTTTGACTTGGTAAACGTTTACTTAGCAACTATGGTTATTGACTCCAAACTTTTTTTGCCTAATTTGTGATTTTAAACTTCATTACAATAGAAGAAAGCACCTATTCGATTGAGAACATTTTAATGTCTGGCATAGGATAACGTGCTGGGTTTGCACTTGGTTATTTTCGCGCTCGAATAAATATTTAATTAGGGTATCCTAACTGCTCCATTGGCCATGAATACTTAGGTTCGAATCCCGAGTTGGGCAAAGTGTTTTTGGGTTTTCCAGTAGTAAACCTCTGAAAGCACTTAAAGCTGTTGCTATATTCATTAATCCGCGAGGCAAATACCTGGAATATCGAAGAACTTCCCTATTTTTTTTGGTCATAAAATTAATTTTAATTAATTTATTTCTATAAACTTTTAAGAGGGACCTCCTACAGAGCAGGATCTCTCCAAAAAGTCTTCCTCTGTGATATTTTTTGTCGTATTTATTTTATGCTTTTTTTTTTGAAAACTGAAGCAATTTTTATTTTAAATATTAAGAAGCTAAAAATACATAAATATAAAGCATCCAGCAAAAGAATAAAAAAGTGGTATGCAACTTATAAGCATCAATTTTTCTTTTCTTTCGCCAGTAATGAAATGTTGGTCATTAGTCTACTAACCTACGCAACCTAAGAACTTCGTGAAAAATAACAAAAAAAAAACAGATTTTATTTTGTTCTAATCGGGAGTAAATCACCCCTGATTAGAACAAAATTAAAACCGCCATATCTCTGGTTGGTTACGGCTTAAAAACTTTTTTTTTTTGTATGGACTTCTTAGGTTGTAGTCTAATTGTGGGCAAAATTTAATCACTGGTGAAAAGAAAAAAAAAATTGATGTTAAGGTCCATACTAAAAGTTGCATAGGCCTTTATGCTGGAAAGTATTTTTGGATTTTCGTATCCTATTGACATATTTTCCGATGTCAATATTATGTTAAATAAAATGCTATGTCAACATAGATATTTAATTACGTAATTATGTATTTCTTTATTGTAAATAAGTATTTATTGAAACGACTGATTTGATGTGAATGAATTTAATTTTTGTAAATAAATTGTCTATGTGTTGTTTATGAAACATATTTTTGAAAAGATCTGGATAAAAATAAACCTAATTATCAACAGAAACTTGGGATATATTTCAATTTTATTTAGAAACTTTCCATAATGTTTTTAGGCTCGCGTCCACTGACAGCATGCCTTGTTGCTCAGATCAAAAAAAATAGGCAGATAGAGCGCTCAGAACACGCGAGTGTGTCGACCAAAGATAATACAAAATCCAAGGATAATACAAACTCGCGACAGTACCAAGCTACGCATCGTCTCGCTCACACGTCACTAGTGATTTGCCATTTTAAGTCAAAACATGCCGTCTTGTATGTTTAAACACTGCAAAAAATGTTCACAAAAACAAAGAAAACAAGATGGAATATCTTTCCACAGGTAACTCTTGTTATTTTTATTGTTTTGGTATTTATTTTCCATAAAATATTTTCGGCTCACTTGAAACACAAAACCTTAACAGTAAATCGTCTGTGTTGCTAGTTTAGGACGGGTAAATTACCCTGAATTAGGGGAATGTGTATTGTGCATAAAAAATAACAATCAAATACGTCAATACAACTGCACAGTCGTAATCTATAGTACCTATACAACATTCGTTATTGCTTATGCGAAACCTGAAACACGTGTCTAGTATTTTTTTCACGATCACTTATCAGATACACACTAAACTATTTCGCGTATCGCGTATCGCGTTGTGTCATAGGCGCGTGCGACTGTTACAACCGGACGACTGAAGACACACGCGGGGGGCGGGGAACACAACCCCGACCGGGTTGTGTTCCCCGTCCCCCGCTGCCTGTGCGCTGCCGCCGCACGCGACTTCAGCTGATCGCTTTGATCTGCCGTAACCTCGCTGTGCTAGTGCTCGCGTATGATTGCGGATAGGTGTCCAACTCCTAACCTTTTTAAATAATTTTGGGACAAAATATAACACGGTGTAAAAATTATTGGAATCGATTCAGTTATTGATTCTGAACAAACTATATTCAGGTTTCGCATATACTTAAAATAATGTTGTATGGTCTATGGTCGTAATGACACAAGGTCACTAGTTAGTTCCGTCCGGGTCGTAAAGACTTCGGGTCTCGTCTCGGGATGGCACCCCCGCGCGCGGGGCTGTATTCGTATTTTTGCGTGAGAAAGTGGGACGGAGAGCATGCCTTTGAGCTATTCGGTACTTGTAAGGATGTGCCGAGCTCGCGCCGCTGGATTATTTTATTATTTGTTACTATCTGGATATAACCATAAAGCAAAATCGCGTTACCAATTTGAAACATTAATAGTATGTTTGTACAATATAATTGGTGCAGAACTAAGGCTGTTAAAGTTTACTGATTGTGTGTAAAATTATTATTATTTTAATAAATGTGTTGATTGTTATAACAAATTGTTTATCTTTTTAAACTAAAAAACCTGTCCTTAAATAGTTTATTAATCAAATTACTAAAAAGCGTTATGAAGTGTTATCCGTTCTGATATAAATTAATTAAATAGGTAGTAAGTAATTACGCATATTAACTTTTATTCCTTATTATTATTCTGTTAAATAATAAATACTACACGCTTTTGCTCTCTGGGTATAACCATAAAGCAAAATCGCGTTTCCAATTTAAAAAATAGTGGTACAATATTGAGAACAATTTAACTGAACAAAATGTGGGAGTATTTGTCAATATCTGGCAACCGTAACCGCACACAGATGCACGTGTTCGTACACGGCGCGCCATATTTGCCGCGCACACTAAAATAAAAACCGGCTTCACTTTGTTGTTCGCGTACGTTCTATCTGCCTATTTTTCTTGATCTGAGCCTTGTTGTAAAAAAATTTTTACGTCAACAAATGTTTTTATACCTTATTTTAATGAAATTAGCGTTAAAATTCTTATGCCAAATAATTTTATGTATTTTGTATATTATGAATTATAATTGTACGCAGTTAGGTACTATGAGTATTATGAATAATTGTGAATTTGTAACCATTTTATAATTTTCCTTTTTCAGTCACTTTAAGGGGCCTTTTACAGTTCAAAACATAAACGGCCGTTTTAGTTACAAATGCACGATTTAGCTAAACGGCTATATTTCAAGTGTTGACAATGTGTTATAAAATTACGTTATTGCCTTTTCTACAGTAATTACAGACCACATTTTGTATTTTTCGATTGGCGGCGCTAGTGGACTGTAAAAGGCCCCTTAACACTAGGATTTTTATATTGTGACTACGTTTTTCAAACGTCTACCTAAATAGCCAGACTCAGAACAGCTACCTGTAGGCCTTACAAATATGCGGTAATCGAACCTGCGACATGCAGCACAGCATTCGATCGGTCAACAACTCAATAACACGTTCTGCTAAAGTGGCCGTTTGAGGGTGTTTTTGGTACGTGGAACAGTCTTAATATTACTTTTAGTATTCTTATAGTACTGGAAAGCAAAGGGCAATTGAAGAAACCGGTTATTTTTTAGTCAGTCAAGTTTGACAGTTCCTTCCGATCACCTGAGGGTCGGGTGGACTCACTTGATGATGTTCCAATCTTCAAAACGGAACTGAAACTTATCTTACTTTAATGGGAAAATTAAATAAAAGTCAAGTGTTTACACAATACTATTATTTATTATAATGTACAAAACCACAATTAACCTATATTTTAGTGGAAAACAATTTATTATATATTAAGGGAATTTTATGGTGTCGAAGACAGAGTCGAGAATAAGGGCCTGTTCTCACAAGCGCATATACTTTTTGAGGATACTATGAAGTTGTGGGCACTAGCCCTTATACTGATGTATGTGGAAATTATTTAAAAATATTATAATACAGATACGAGTTAAGTAAAGACTGAATCGAGCGAATAAAATATTTATTTGTCAATTTAACACAACCATACATTTTAGCTCGACTAATAATTTAAATGATATTTAATTTTAAAAAAAAACTATGTTATTTCTTAGCACAAAAATTTCGTCATAAATTGGAAGTAGTTAGAGATTCAGAACATTGGTTTCAAAATATAAACTTGTGAACGAAATAAAATTAAGTAATTTAATAATATTATTAACAATGCATGATTCTGATTTTCTTTACTTAAACACTAAACCAAGTCTTTCAGTTGTTTTAAATACCAGATTTAATAACTGAAAGACCTGGCTTGCTCTTAATAACTTAAAAAACCACTGACTATACAAATTGAAGAAGATACAAGAGTTCATTGGTTTTAAGTATTCCATCGTAATAATACCCGCAGTTTTTGGAAGTCTGTATATCTTCGTAATCTTCGTCTTCTCTCAAAAAATACTCATGACAACCAATGGCCATTTTGCGATATAAATTCGTACTAAACCTGAAAAAGCGCCATCTAGTAACTAAAATAGAAATCAATTGTTCCATACGAATTACTTTTCTAAGTGAACGAGTATATCTTGGCAGCGATTAAACCTCACTCATCCTTCGAGATGCTTCCAAAAATCAGGGGTAAAGACAGAGGAATCAGGCATTTTAGTTCCTTAATTAATTTTGGCGGGTATCATGATGCATACGAGGTCTTCCTCGTTCTCGTCCTTGAGCTCCCATTTGACCTCGACCTTGACCCTGGGATAGGACTTCAGGATAGGCATGGTTGTGTGGTAGCTCGCTGGCTGTCCCGCCTGGAAAACAAAAGGTTTCTATATTACTAACCGTGATGAATTTGGTGTGTAATGTTCAGCCTGTGGTACCATAGCCTGGAGTACTCCACGCTACATCTAAGCACGAAACTCGTAGCTACAGCCGACGTTTCGGGCGTTTCATATTCTTCATCAAATCATCACTTACGGACGTAAGATATTTAGTGGTACAAACTGAAAATTACTGACAGTATAATTGGACAGTTGTCGGACTCTCGATATGTTGTCAGAACTAATGAATTTGGAACTAATAGGGAGTACACTCAAAATTTTGGCACGGGCCCGTAATTTCGTTGACGGACTAAGAGAGTAGGCTCTCCTGGGTGGACTGCTAGGCGTCGCCTCCTTTCTAGCCATATGAAATCCATCCATCGTGTCTTAAGTTTTCCTCTACTCTTTATCAATATTCATACTCAAATAAGATTTAAATGGTTACCGGCAGAGGGCATGTGAGTCCGTTGTCCTTGCACGCATCAGGCTGGGGCAGCGGGAACGGCACCGGTAAGTTCATGATCACTCCATGGACCACCGTCTGGACTCCCTTCACTTCCTTGTCTGAAAAAGAAACAAAAGTAGCTTTAGATTTTTTGTTGTCAAAATAGGTCTGTTACGAATAAAAGATACAGACGCCAGCATATCAACCATCCTCAATCTGTTTCAAATTTCTTTAATAGATTTTGAATCATAACACAATGTTAGATTGGTAAAATTTGACAAATTGGGGTAGGTTGACCTGCTGGCGTCTGTACAAGTCACCGTTCCTTTTTTTTACCCTGACGCAGAGATGTTAAATTATAAGCTTGACCGTTACGTGGGTCCGTCTGTCTGTGGTAGCTCTCTTTTGGCTTGAAACAGCTGAATCCGGGTGTTAACTTGTTCTGAATATCTTCATTATTATAAGCACTTACGGTCGTCCAGTCTGTGTCACTCTCGGAGTTCTTAGAAACGTCTAGTTTATGGTGATTAACTGAGTAAAATTAGAGTGCCCTAAGTTTTACACGTCTAGGGTCGGAATTGTCTCCGGGGACTATTTAAGACCCACACATACGTGAGAAATGATGCGTTCAAGGAACTTTATGAGCAGGTTGGATACACCAGTACACTCTATTTTTTAATACAGTCACTTTTGCTTGTCTGGCACTATCTAACTAGGTATCTAACGCCAATACTCATCAACGTATGGTTGGGTTCGCTCATATTGAGCCAACTTTTGGCACATGGCACTTAATTCGTGAGATACCTTAGGTATCATATAGGTAAACAGTAGACGTGAATTTAATTATAATAATTATAGTTTTGTTGTAAGTACCTACTATTATTCTCCTCACTTTACCTATGGCCGCTATAATATCCTTCCGTATATTAGTTTGTAAACCACACCACTTTACGTAAACATTATATAGAAACAGGAAAATGGTGGTGCTCTATTTAATTTACGGTATCATTCGTAATAAGCAAGTACATGTTAACAAAATATATAAAATAATTTGCCATCGACACGCTAAGAAGAAGAAGTACATGTTTTGGTGGACCACAACAAAACCTGCTATGGAAGATGCGGAAAAATATCTACTAATGTAGCTCTAGCGGGTTCAAACCAAGCTAAACAAATGCTACTTTGTGTTATTTATTTTATTACCACTACTCTCAAAACGGAGAAAGAACTCATCTTGAGGAAACTGGCATGTCTTAGGACCAGCAATTCGAAGACTATGTGACATCTCTAAACCTGCACTGAACCCGCATGTTGGATTACAGCTCATGTAAACATGTTGGATTATAGCTCATGCAGCTCAACTATGGGTAGACCATAATGGTTGATTAGGCATGAAAGCTACAAACTAATTTTTTGGTGGGACAGCGCTACACACAAGGCTGTATCCTTAAAGAATAGCACTGCTTGTCCCATGTAGTAATGTCCCATTCTCTCTCGCAGAGGAGAGGCTAGCGAGTTTTTTTCGTTTTCCTCCATTTTTTCTAATATGACCAAACAAACATACAGAAACATCCAGACCCTAAATAACTACTTGTAGATCATACTAATATTTGTCCTGTGTGGGTATAGAACTCGTAACACACTGCACATTAGTTGATCGCTCAGCCACTGCGTCAACCTCTACCTGGCAGGAGAGGAAATGAAGAAAGTGCTGGCAGGTACTCACTAGGTGTGAAGTCAATACTGAAGGTGGCATTTGTGTTTCTCTTGAGCACGCACTCCTTGGCGTCCTCCGCGCACCCGCTCACGCTCACACTCTGTACTGTCGCCTGTTTTGACCCTGGAAATAAAAGAAAATAACATTATTTTTACTAATCATTTATTATAAGGAGTTTAAAAATAAATAAATATAAAAATACTAAATTAAAATAAAACTAAACTATTATAGAGCATCGAAAAATTCATCCTCAACGCTGTCAGCTGGTAATGTACCCAAGAGACTGGCGGCGTTGCCTCTTTGTATGGCAATACTTAGCCTCTGGCCAAGGAAAAAACCAGCTCTTGGGTCAAGGGAAGCGTCAACAAGTCTTTTAGAAATTACATATACATTTCGATGATGATGATGCGATACTACCGATTCAGCCAGGGCGATTGCTTTAGCTCCGTTGTAGCTGCCGTTCGTGTGCTCGCCGTATGGCTTATGTATCCAATCTTTTAGCAAAGATCCGCGCATATTACGGGTATGTGAGCACACCATTGATGTAAATTAACATTAACATTTATTGTTTATAAAAGAACATTGATCTGCAGTAAGTTCTTCGGTAAGGTGAAACATTTTTAAACAGTTAAACTCCCATACACAAAGTGAAATGAAAAATAATCTATAACAATACAAATAATGAGTTGTAGAATCTGACCCGCAGCGTGGCAGCCACTAGCTATTGTTTACTGTCTAGGATGCTGTCAGTTTCATCCGTGAGGGTACCCAGTATAATTTTCTGAATTATATACGACCATCGATTGGTCACGATTACGAACAATTGAGTAACTCTGATTATAAAACGCAAATGCAGTTTTTGACTAGAATAATACCATATAAATAAGAAGAATAACTGACTGACTGACATATCAACGTACAGCCGAAACTACTGGGGCTAGGAATGTGAAATTTTGCACACGGCTTCTTATTATAATGTAGGGGAGCACTAAGAAGGGGTTTTTGGAAATTTAACCTTTAAGGGGGTGAAAAGGGGGATTTAGGAAAGTACGTAAACCACGCGGACGAAGTCGCGGGAAAAGTGCTAGTACCATATAAATAAGAAGAAATTTAGGTTTATGTTATGCCATTAATTACCACATAATACACTATTAAAAATATTTCTAATTATAATGTAGTTTATATACCTTAGACCGTTCTGTTTCGCATAATATGCGTTTAAAAGTAATTTAATTTTGATGACCATATGCACCATTGGTTATCACTAAATAGTAGTTACTGTTATATTTGTAAACCCAATGAAAATTAAAAAAAATATGTAAACGTAGTTTATATAAGCAAGTGTTTAGAATTCCTGGTCTTCCGCTTGGTCTAGGCAGAATATTGTTAAAGAATTTATGAATTACACAGAAATGTTGTTGAAAAATGTCGTCTGATAAGCATACGTATAACATTTCAAACCTTGTATAATTTCGTCAAAATATCTAGTACTTTCCTACTTAAAACAAAGTTAGATTAGAATAGTTAATTGCCTTCCCCGAAGTGATACATACTAACTAATTATTTTAACTCTATGCCTATCAGCATAGGACGTACTGCGAGGATCACCCGGAGGACATGGTGGAGCATACGGTGCAGGACTGCCCCGCTTGGGCAGAGCACTGCCGTGTCTTCACGACGGCGATGGAGAGAACAGCGTCCTCCCTCCACCCCAGCCGCAGTGGTAGACGCCCACGGCGACTGACGTCGGCAGACGATCTCCGGCCACAGCAAGCGCGGACATGCGGGCGACGAGTAATGGGCGACTCGCTGTCCGACCATGAACCATGCCCGGGTCGACGGCGCGTTGTGTTCCGGCTCAAGGAGTGTCAGCATAGTGACGGGGCCGCCCTGTAGAGGGCCAAAGCCTGCCGGGGCCGCGGGACTTACGAATTACCGTGACCCCGGAACGTAAAGGGCTATTGAAGAACACCGTTGATTTTAGTCAGTACGAGTTTGACAGTCCCTCCCGCTCTGCCCTGTGTGGGAGGACTCATTTGATGATTTTACATCATCAACTGAGTCCTCCCACCCATCGATGGAGCGATCGAGCTGGATGCAAGTCGCTCTCGGTCCTATTGGAATTATGAGGCGTCGTATGTCCAGCAGTAGACGTTTATGCGACATAATCGCGGACAAATACACATACAAAGATACGGTTCGAATTCCTTTTTTGAAGTTCGTTATTAAATAAAAACAATTGGGATCCTGTGTACACATACGAGTAGGTAACCGTACCTACCACGGTTACCTACTCGTATGTGTGACTTGCGAAATCTGTAGAATGAATCACAATCTACCTAAGCATGAGGTATGACGTATATAATATAACTGTAGTAGAATCCATTCAGCTACTTAAAATGTTCCAGAAATAGCATCTGAGCGACGTGAAGCAGGTAATTTAAGTTAACGAACTTGATGAGGTTTCGTTCATAAAACTGGGACCAAATTAATTTCACATCTCAACTGAGTAAATTAAGAAAGATAGCGGCAACCCCACTTTGAGAGATTTCGTCGCATTGTGCCTACTTCGCACTATGACTACTTTCTGATGCTCTCAATAGGGTAGTTTACTGCTTCAATCAAATGAAAATCTGTTAAGCCCGTCAGTTCGGGCATGCGGGCAGCGAGTAATGGGCAATTCGCTGTCCGACCATGAAACATGCCCTTGTCGACGGCGCGTTGTGTTCCACGCGCGCCTCAAAAACTGTCAGCAAAATGACGGGGTCCCCCTCTAGCGGGCCAAAGCCTGCCGGGGTCGCGGGACTGTACGAATTACCGTGACCCCTTGCACGTAAAGGGCTATTGAAGGACACCGTGAATTTTAGTCAGTACGAGTCTGACAGTCCCTCCCGCTCTGCCCTGGGTGGGAGGACTCATTTGATGATTTTACCACGACAAAAAAAAAGCCCGCCAGTTAGAGTATTGAAAAATAATGCACACGTATTTTTTCTTTTTATATATCAATCAATATTGACAAAGATTATACGCTTCAAAATTCCGGAATGGGCGCTTGTGAAGTCATAATCCCTGTTAAATAATACCGAACGAGTGACGTTTTGTGATATTTACGTTGTAGATTCGTCAATTTCGGTTTAACTAACAAAATAAAAAATATGGCTCAAATATTTTATTTTTTGATAATCTATTTTTCGCAGTAATCATTTTTTTTTGAGTAAAATAGACTATTAATCGGTAACATAATGCCAGCAATTTGAAATCACTATACATTGGATCGCACATTTCTATTTTTGTCCCAATTTCATCGTAGTTTGCCAACTTTAGTAAAAATTCAATCTGTCGATATCACAATGCTTATTTTAGTACAGTGAAGCGTAGAGAAGACTAAAGCCTTTGTCAAACAGACAGGCGATAGCGAACCGGACCGAGTCCGAAACGATAACGAACCGATACGAGACGTCAAACTGGGTGCAGCGAACCGAGGCGTGGCAGTTGTATTAGCTGGCTTTTTATGAACGACGTCAAACATGTGAAAATACGCCTTCGCCACGTCTTCACATCGGTTCGGTTACGCTATTGGATCGCTTTTGCTTTTCTATGTGACTGGATTCAAACAATTCTATACATTACAAATAAAAACGCCTCGCTTCGCATGCGCCACGCCTGTCTGTTAGACAAAGGCTTAACCGTTATTTGGTACATATACGTGACAGCGTTTTCAGAAAAAAATCTATTGATTACGTTTGGCGCAGTCGCTGTGCGATCGACTGCTGCGTTGCGTGTCGCGGGTTCGAATACGGCGCGGACCAAATAATTATTGTGTGACGTACAAATTTTGTAATTTTTTGGATTTTCCATATTTGTAAACGCACCCACGAACCGGGCAACATAGAATCAATTTTGCATTTTTTTAGGGTTCCGTACGTCTGAATACAAAAACGGAACCCTTATAGGATCACTCGTGTGTCTGTCCGTCCGTCGCTTACAGTCAATTATCTTATAATTATATAAATTATTATTATTATTATATTAATCTATAAGACCGATTAAGTTGAAATTTGGTACACATATCAATTCCTGTGACCCAAACACAGAGGTGTGACGTGAGCAGATGAAATCTGTATATGGGGGGTCATTTTTGGGGGGGAAGGGGAAAATTAAAAAAAAATAATCTGAAAACTGCATCGTGTGGCATATCAAATGAAAGGTCTTGTTGAGAAGATCTTAAATGTATTTTTTTGTAATTTTAAAATAAATAGTTTCCAAGTTATTCAAGAAAATAGACGAAAATTGACCATTCCCCCCCCCCCCTTATCTCCGAAACTACTGAACCTAAAATTTTGAAAAAAATACAGAAATTAGTTTTCTCCTTATAGATTATAGGAAAACCTATAAGAAGTCCATGATATTAAAATAACATGGTAAATCACTCAATATTGTGCGTACCAACTTATATTTTTTTTTAATACGTCATAAATCGTAAACCGCAATTTATCTTTCAAAGTTACAACCAACTTTTATATAATGTTACTTGTTTTTAATTTAAACCTTGTTGTATTCTAGGAATATTTTCTGTATCGTGGGTGCGTTTACAAACATATAAAAACGTTACAAACACAAACATTAGACCTAAAACAAGCCCCTACTTGTACGTCTTACAAATATTTGATCCATACGGGAATCGAACCCGCGACACACGCATACGCGTGTCTCAGGCGCCGGCGATACCGCCGGAGGTCTAGAACTATTGTTTGCTACGCCGTAGACAAACTACGCCGTAGTAATGCTACGTCGACATATTTCGGTTTTCATTGACATGATACTGTCATCTCGTACTAACTCGATTTATCATCATGTCAATATGTTTCATGTCATGACATATACTTTCATATCATTGTGAATTGTCTTTTGTTTATTATAAAAGTATAAAACATTGGGCGACACTTAATTAATCTGTGTATATCTTGTACAACATTATCTACCCTCCCATAAAATCTTTTGTTCTGATTTATCAACACACAGTTCAGACTTTTGTAACGTTGTGTGGATTATTGGTATTTGAAATTAAATAACACAGATAATAAGACACGATATGAAAAGTCCATTTTATTTGAATCACAGACAACTTTTTTTTTTATCTTGGTGAAATCATCAAATGAGTTCTCCCACCCAGGGCAGAGCGGGAGGGACTGTCACATACTGGTTATAGGCCTATAACGTAATGTTCCACAGGACTGTCCCCTACTCGATAATGTTTGAATTACAAGCGGACAAAGCCGCTAGTAACAGCTAGTTTACTTATAAGTCTAGTAGAAATTGATTTGAATGAAAGCAAGGCATTACTAGACGTACGACAGGACCCCCTTAGAGGGCCAAAGCCTACCGGGGTCGCGGGACTAACGAATCACCGTGACCCCGGAACGTTGGGGAACAGTGTATAAGACGGGGACGCGAGGTATGATGGGAAATCACACCTAAGGGAAACTGAACACAATACTAACGTAGCGCAAGCGCCATTAGGACGTAATTTGCAAGCGGCCATTTACAAATGGCGTCCTGTTGACGCTTGTTGTGTTAAGTATGCCTAAAGAGTGTATGTCCTCACTATACCTCGCGTCCCCGTCTTGTACACTTTTCCCATAAAGGGCTATTGAACGATACCGTGGATTTTAGTCAGTATAAGTCTGACAGGCTCTCCTGCCCTGCCCTGGGTGGGAGGACTCATTTGATGATTTTACCACGATAAAAAAAGGCATTACTAGACGTTGGTAGGTAGTTACTCACCCATATTTTATACAAACAAGGCTACCCCGCTGTATACGATGTCATACGTTTATTAGTCATCAACTATGTACCTATATCATGATCGTATCATTTTGCATTATTATACTACACCAGTTTATATTCGCTGCTACTATTAAATAAACATTATGATAAGTAGTATTAGGTATATTATTGTTTGTGACAAAAGAAACTAATGGTTCCTGTTTGTAATGTAGTTATTATTTTTTTCAATTGTACCATGATTTGGAAATTGAAAAAATGAATAAACTGTATGGTGATGTACCTATTTAGTGGTAAATGTTTTCTGATCATAATTTAAGTTTTCAGTTTGACAATATTTGGTTAAACTTAAATTAGTTAAACGTTGCCTCACACGATGAATTTGTCCCGTATCGTGGGTGCGTTTACAATTGACCTAGTTTGATATTCTTTGTTATGACTTTACTGATAACTTTGGATTGTTTTAACAAAGAATTGACGCAAAGAATGTACGAAGTAGTAGAGGTTTGTTAGATAACATAAATCAGCTTATTTCATAAAGTTTTGTTTTTATGCTTTCATTAGTAAACCATTTTAAATAAAAACAAAAAGGGAGAGAGATTGATTACAATCTCTCTCCCTTTTTTCGTTTGAAATGTAGGTATTTAAAATGAGTCCTTTAGCTTTGGGTGGAGCACGAGGGACTGTCAGATCTGACTGAATAAAACCTGTTACCCTATGTGTTCCAGGGCCGCGGTAACCTGATAAGACATTCCTGCGATCCTGGCAGACCACCCTCATCTCTTAATTGAATTTTTTATTTCTAACAAAAAAATACTTGATAAATCAATGTCAATTATTTTAGAAAGTCAAGTGTTACATATTTTGCATGGGTATAAATGCCACTGCGAGGATCGTCCGGAGGACACGGTGGAGCATACGGTGCAGGACTGCCCCGCTTGGGCAGAGCACCGCCGTGTCCTCACGACGGCGATAGGCGGAGACCTCTCGCGCCCGGCATTGGTCGAGGCCATGCTGCGGGGCGAGACGGAGTGGGAGGCGGTCGCCTCCTTCTGCGAAGCAGTCATGCTCGTGAAGGAGGAGGCGGGCCGCCTGAGGGAGAGGACAGCGTCCTCTCCACCCCAGCCGCAGTGGTAGACGCCCACGGCGTCGGACGTCGCGAGACGATCTCCGGCCACCGTAGGCGCGGGCATGCGGGCAGCGAGTAATGGGCGACTCGCTGTCCGACCATGGACCATGCCCGGGTCGACGGCGCGTTGTGCTCCACGAGCGCCTCAAAGAGTGTCAGCATAGTGACGGGGCCTGTAGAGGGCTAAAGCCTGCCGGGGTCGCGGGACCAAGGGATTACCGTGACCCCGGTACGTAAAGGGCTAGTGAAGGACACTGTGGATTTTAGTCAGTACAAGTCTGATAGTCCCTCCCGCCCTGCCCTGGGTGGGAGGACTCATTTGATGATTTTACCACGACAAAAAAAAACAAAATGGGTATAAATGAAAATTCCAAACAATTAAACTACAGTGAATTGTTTTATGCAGGTTGGAATGTTTGGATCAACATCGCAGCGAGTTAAATTGAATTGCATAAATTGACCCCCTCTTGTGAAGAAGGGTAAAGAAAGAGTTGGGGTCAGATAATGATGGTCACTGACTACGCATTTATAGAATCTTATCACCCCGTTAGTCAATAGAAGTAAATAGGCGCTGGAGCATAGGAACACACCTAGGTATATACAATCGACAAAGTTGAAATACTCGTATAACCCACCATTAGCTTATTTTCATACAGGCATTCAAATACAATTAAGTCCACATTCGCGTAAACATACATATCCGACGACTTTGATCTTTGTCAATTTGACGGATTCAAACGATTTATTATCAAAGTGGGTCATGATTCAACTTTGTCGATTGTTATATCAAGATGAGTGTTTTTCTTCATTCAAGCAGTGTTAATAGATGTTTCACACTGTAAATTCTTTATTGTTTTCAGTATTCGTAAGGTAAATGTTTTTCAAGTTGAAAATTGAATTAATATTATTAAAAAAAAAATGAAACGTTACAACGTTCCGTTTGTTAAGATTTTTGAGGATAGAAAAATTCAGCTGCGAGTGGGAATCGAACCAGAGTCTTCTGGATAAGTACCGTTAAACGTTAAACGTTATAGTTCAAAAACTGGGGAATGGCAGCTCGCAGCTGATTTTAACTTCCCTCAAAATTCTTTACGAAAATGCGACCCTTATTATTGCGAATAAATATTTAAAAAACCCTTAAAAATATTAGATGGAGCATGGCATTACCATAACCACCCTACAATATTCCCACCTCTGGGACACAGGCGTCCTCCCTGTGAGAGGGTCTCATGAGCTGTAATCGACCACTCGGGCCCAGTGCCATGACATAAGAGTGAATATGTCTAACTATTGTTTTTTATTCAACAGAATATTGACCCTTATGTTACTGATAATAAAACAGCTGATGTTACCACTATCTACTTGTTTATTAAACAAACAGGAGAAACAATGCGAAAGTTCATTGCTGGGGGTCAATCTAAATATTTTTTACTATCGTATATATTGGCCAAGAAAATTAAAAGAAGCTAAATAGTCCGTCTAATCTAATGACCCGTATTTTATTATCTTTATATATATATGTATTTTATATCTCATCTTATGAAAACTGGAAAGCAATAAAAAAAATAAATAGAAAGATTGTCAAAATCTGCTGTTGAAAAAATATACTCTAAGGAAGATGTAGGTAATGATGTGATAGCGCATGTTAATAGAAAATGCGTTGAAAGAAAATGTGGCAGCGACTCTTAAACTGATATCTAAAATTACTCTTAAACTGATATTATCTAAAAACTCATTTGATGATTTTAGCACGATAAAAAAAGCACAGTATAATCTACGTGTGATTACTAGTTATTTTGTGGATAAATATTATTATTTCCTATACTTATCTATTTTACATATATTATTAAAATTTTAAATATTTCTTAAATAAAAGTAGGGGGTCTCACTAGGAGGGTCCCTTCAGATTGTTGACGACTCTTTGAGTCGACCCGAATATCAGTATTTTACATGGAGCGACAGTCCTTATGAATTCCATAGGCTAGTTACTGGGTAAGTTGATAAGCACAGTGGGTCTAAAACGGTCACTTTTAGCAATATACCTAAAAGTGATTGACTTCGTGTTTTTTAATATTTTTTTTCCTTCCTTTAAGGGGCAAAGGCCCCCCAATTATCCTTCCAATCGTTTTTGAGTATTGCCTTGTAGGTCAGTGTCTCAAAATTTAGGGTCGCGGGACTGTATCTTCAGGTAATGTTGATCCTGGAACGTAAAGGGCTATTGAAGGATCACCGTGGATTTCAGTCAGTACAAGTCTGATAGTAATGGGTGGGAGGACTCGTTGGATGATTTTACCAAGAAATAAAAAACAAAAATAGTGTCTCCAAATGGGGCCAACTTGTCACTGATTTTTAACCGATTGTGAAAAAAGTAAGGTTCCTAATTCGTCGCAATCTTCTTTTTATGTACAGTCACGAGCAATAACATATAAACACTTAACAAAATTCAAACAGAATTTACTCGTAAAATACTGGTTTCCACTTTGAAATAAGACCTATTTCGTAATAGTATGGCTTCCAAAATAGAAGTCTAATGAAAAGGCAAAAGTTTAATCAATATGGTAGCAGAACATCGCTTTTGAATACTACTTATTGTATACATACTATTGCTCGCGACTGTAAGTATATATGTTCTCCGATTTCTCGATGATGGCTTTTTTTTACGAGGTAAAATCTTCAAATGAGTCCTCTCACCCAGGGGAGAGCGGGAGGGACTGGCAGACTCGTACTGACTAAAATCCACGGTGTCCTTCAATAGCCCTTTACGTTTCGGGGTCACGGTAATTCGTAAAGTCACGCGACCTCTCGATGATGGCTAGACCGATTTGGAAAATGGTGTTTGTAAGGGTATACAGATGCTTCACAGATGGTCCCATGGTAATCAGGATCTGATGACAGGATATCAGGGGAGGAAACTCTTAGAAAATTACCGCAAATCATCGACACGCGATTGCTGCTATCGCATATCTATGCATTTTTAACGCAATCACACAACAAAATATTACGCCTGTACCCACAAAAACATGTAACAAACTTATTAAATATGTTTTTAGGAGTCGTATTAATTTATTAAATGTTGAGTTTTATTTGTGTGAGGAGCTCGTGGCTAAATAAATACTGCCGCCAAGCCGATCTTCCGGGTTAAGCTGCGCTTGCCGAGGTTGGTCTGTGGATGGGTGACCATCTGTCATAGCGAGTTTCCTCCGTGCCTCGGAAAGCAAGTAAAGCCGTTGGTCCCGGCTGTCATTTGTCGATCTTTGACAGTCGTTACTGTTAGTCAGAAGCTCTAAAGTCTGACAACCAGTCTTACCATGGGTTATCGTATTACCCAGTTGGGTTGTGGAGGTCCGACAGGCAGTCGCTCCATGTAAAATACTGATATCCAGCTGCATCTGGTTTGACTGGAAGCCGACCCCAATATAGTTGGGAAAAGGCTAGGCAGATGATGAGTTTTGTTTGTGTGCTTGGTTGGTATGAGAATAGGTAGTAAAGTATTTTCACCATCCTACCCACATATATCATTAAAAAAATGTTTGATACCCAGCGAAGTAGGAACGTGACAGCTTGTTATAAAGTGTGCTCGAAGCTCGAAGTGTCTTCTCTCTTTTTCTTTATATATATACACATTTTTACAAGCAGTCGCTCCATGTGAAATACTGATATCCAGCTGCATCTGGTTTAACTGGAAGCCGACCCCAATATAGTTGGGAAATGGCTAGGTAGATGATGATGATGATATACACTTTAGAACGACCCACTACACTGATATAAAACATATCACTGTTTTGTAATTGGGCCTGTACAGCACCCTCATTTTCGACAATTTAAAAGTACCAGTAACAGGCCAACTTGAAATTAATACTTCGATTTTTGATTGAATTTTGTATGAGAGGATATCTATAGCACTTTTTTATCATGGCAATATCATGAAATCAGTCCTCCCACTTAAAGCGGGACGGGAGAGACTGTCAGACTTGTACTGACTAAAATCCACGGTGATCCTGCAATAGCCCTTTACGTTCCAGGGTCACATTTACCTAATGAGACAGTCCCGCGACCATATCTATAGCTCTGACAACAAATTGCAGGGTATTTGTGAGTAGTTAAATTCCACTTTATGTACGGATTAGAAAACACAAGTTTCACGTTTCGATTACGATTACAATTGCAACTAACAGCACACCTCCACATTACCTACAATATAACACATTTCGCACTCGACCATCTTGGATTAGCCACACACAATATACGCAATTTACTAATAAAGGTTAATAAATGCCTGTATCAGATATCAGAGTCATGTAACCAAAAATATCGTAAAATAATGTTATAATTACCGCAATCCGTGTAGAACTTCGCGTTCGCACTGACGATGAGCACACTAACTGTTATGAAAAACAACATTTTGATTATATTATTTGTTTTAAATCGCGCGCTAACGTGTGTTCGACTCGCACGATCGTCGCTGACTGACCGGACTGAACGGATGAGCGGTTCGTTGCTGACCTTTGTTGCTTTATAATATGCGCGGGCGCCGGTCAAAGAACAGCCGACGCGGAGTGGGGACACATGAGTCATTCATCGGCCGATACTGATTGATAACATTGTTTTATTTAAATGATAACTTATTAATTGTTTTGTTATTCCTTTCATTGATAAACCAATCAACTTATATGATTCCCACTATTGGGACACAGTCCACCTCTCCGTGGTCTACCAGCCGGCCCAGTGTGGTTTGAAAGATGTCACATGTCTTCGAATTTCTGGAATATGTCGGTTTTTCCTTGATGTTCTTCTTCATCGCTTTAAGAGCACTGTGATGGAATAAATTGTTCATAACGTGGCTTCGAACAAACGATCAACAATTCATAAGTCATGGTCGTCACCACTGCCTCTTTTAATTGATTGGGTAAAAATTTGTTGTCCATAACAGAGGTAAGGCTAATTAAAAATATTACAATAAGATAAGCTAATTCACATTAATATACGAAGCGTACCAGATAAGCAGCTGTTTCTAATTGGACCTTCGATTTGACGATATAGCGAGAATTCAGTCATCTACCTGAGTTCCCGAAAACATACAACCCGGGTAAGGTCAACCCTTCTGGGTAAGGTCATCGTCTTCATCGTATGCTTCGTCTCTGGCCCCTTTTATCTAGACTAAATTAAAAAAAAAAAAAACATAAAGATCACACGATGGTTTAGGTAGATCTGTTACTAACAAACTCACAATTTAAATATTTCTCTAAAAACTTTAAAATTAATTGAGATCGGACCTTTCTGACAACTTACTTTCTATTATTTCATACATTTTTTATTCTAGATCTATTCCTTGAAATTTATGTATGTCATTAAAATCGTATCCATCTAAATATAAAAGTAAATAAACACAAACATTTTCCACCTAATTGCATATTCTTTGCGCATGACCGGAAGAGCAGCGCACTGCGCGCGCATGTTTCAGGAAAACTTGCGCACACGCATGGTTGTGTGTGTGTGCGTGTGTGTCAGCGTGGCGTAGTAAACAAAGACATAGTTTGAATGGCTAGATTTATTCGTTACTTGTGCGACGCTGATTACAATTTACAATGAATAACCGAAATTATTTGTGTAAAATTATCTTATGAGTCCTCCCACCCTGGGCAGAGCGGGAGTGACTATTAGACTCGTACTGACTTAAATCCGCGATGTCTTTTAATAACCCTTTACGTTCCGGGGTCACGGTAATTCGTATAGTCCCGCGACCCCGGGAATAAAAACTAGGTAATGTTTTGTATTATTGTTTGTAGGTAATTAATTTAGTGGTAATTCATTTGATGACTTACTTTTCTTTTGCGATTATATTTGTCACTCAAATTTTAATGTGATCTTATTACTTACTTTTAAGGGTTCCGTATTTCCAATAAAAATAAGAAATCGCTTTTTGAAATGAGTCCAGGTCCAGGTGACCTACCATGACTTCTTAAAGCGTGAGTAGTTCCGCTGAGGGAACGAGATGGCGCTAGACGCCTTGTATAGCTCCATCTCATTCCCTCAGCGGAACAACACAAGGGCAGGATTTTGAATCGCTACCTTTATTTAATAACCAAAAATAGTGAGGGATTAAGAGTATATACCGAACTCCATGTCATATGAACTTTCCAGTCCTTATTTTTCAATGAGAAATTAAGTGTAGTGATAGTAGTTCACTTGTTAGTTTGGTTGACTGAACTGACGCAACTTTTTGTGGCACTAGTTCGGCTCGTCTGCTCGACAATGTAAATCACAGTTGGTACAATGAATCGTATAGTCCAGCATTGCAGTCACATTAACAATCGGCTGTCGGCTATTCAACCAAAACAGGAGGCGCGGCAAATGATATTGAAATCAACAAATTCCCTTTTACGCCCTTGTTCATTAATTTAATTCTCAGAAGGACTTTCGTGTCACGTAAACAGTAAGCTGAATTATAAAGGAAGTGCAATGTAGATGTGATCAGGACGGTAAAAGTGAGATAAGACGAATTTCGTCGCAGTATGAGCTAACACACGTGGGTAGACACGCGGTCGGACGAGCTCGGTGGTCTAAGTCATAAGAGATAGCGTGACTGTACACATAGACATAGAGTACGACCGACTGCAGATAGCTACGGAATTTTGAGTCCGCTGAAAATTCTGTGTATTTATTTCAATATCTTATCCAGAGATCCTGCATTCAGTAATCGTCTTTTTCTCCACGTAAGAAAGGTAAGTATTGTCCGCGCGATCTTTTTCTCTCTTTCTCTTTCTAGTGGGTAATTTCATGCGGGTAGTGTTTCATCCATTTTATGTCTAAAATGTTATTAAAATAAAAGTACATTACTAGCTCTCTGTGTGTGTAAACTAAGCTACGATACTATATTTTTTATTAATTGTAATGTTAGGCAAATATTTTACTTCTGATGACAGCAACAAAACAGCAAGCCCTAAAACTGGCATGGGAGATTCGATTTGTATGGAAATGGAGGCGAGATTAGTCATCACGCATTCATGTGTGGCAGACAAGTGAACCGACAAAAGTCATGAATAGTCTCTTTGTCCATAAAACCGCACATCCATAGTGGCAGTGGGCTTCGAAAAGAAAAGAAATACCAAATCGTTATAAACTAACTTGAAACAAAGTTGTATTACTAAAATAAAAGTAACCGGTAAATAAATAAGCTAAAATATAGCATCAGAAAATTCCCCCTCAACTCTGTCAGCTGGTAAAGTGTGTGTCCAAGAGACTGGCGGTGTTGCTATGTAACTTTGTACAAGAAGCAACGCTTAATCTCAGCCAAAGTTAACTGACATACAGAATTTATTTATATACTTACTTAAAACAAAATTATCTATAGAAATATAAAATACTAAAATAAAATAAAGCTAAAATATTATAGAGCAACAAAAACATCATCCTCAACACTGTCAGCTTGTAATGTGCCCAAGAGACTGTCGGCGTTGCCTCTTTGAATGGCAATGCTTAGTCTCTGACCAAGGTAAAAGCCAGCTCTTCACGGGACGTCACGTCAAGGGAAGCGTCAACAAGTCTGTTAGAAATTTCACTGTGGAGGCTGTGAGCACTCGAACCCCACGGCCCTATAGTTAAAAGATATGTAGCCCTTGTATCACGAGAAGCGTCAAGTCTTTTACATGACAAGCAACGACGTTAATAAGACAATTTTTTGAAGAGAAGTGTCTGAGCGATTAGACTGCTGCGCTGAGAGTCGTGGGCTCGATTTCGATACGGAGCAAATATTTATATGATCTACAAGTAGTTGTTTCGGGTCTGGGCGTTTGTGTATGTGACTTTATATGTTTGTAAAAGCATCCACGACACAGGAGAAATTCGTAATGTGGGGCAACGTTTTTTTTAAATACATTCTTAAACTTACAGTTACCTTTCCAACACTAGTGGAAATACTATCAGAAGGCTGAAACATGCATTACTTTTTTTATTACCGTGGTAAAATCATCAAATGAGTCCTCCCACTCCCTACTGTCAGACTTGACTGACTAAAATCCAATCCTTCAATAGCCCTTGGGTTACGGTAATTTGTGAGTCCCGCGACCCCGGCAGGCTTTGGCCCTCTACAGGCCCCGTCACAAACAAGCATTACTTTGGTACTTTTATGAGAGTTTATGTTCTCAGTTGTCAGGAGGTAGTTCAATTACTTTCAGTGAAGGAAAACAGCTGAATCACTGAAAAAGATTAGTTTCATAGATCATTACAGCAGATGATTAGTAGGTATCACTTTATGATGATGGACATTATAGCTATTATTTATGACAAGTTGGAGTAGAAAGATATGTGTAATGAGTAACGTCTAATAAAAAGGTAAGTTTGACTCATATCCTTCAGAATTATCTAGAAAATACCGAGGAAGTGACATTATTTAATTTATGGTACTTATTAATCACATTTTTATTTCTTGTTAAATAACATGAAGTATAAATAACAAATATTTTAAAGATCAAAGGTGTTGATTCTCCACCTAATCTATTACCCTTTTATACGGCATTATCGCGGACAGAGGTGTATTGAAATTACAATTAAAGTTTATATGGATCAGTGCAAAAAGAATTTTCCTGATCAAAAGTAAAGTTGAAATGAATTACGGTCGAACTTATTTTGAAGAAAGCGGCATGTCTCAAAAGAAAAAAAATAATACATGAGACCTAAACTATTGCACTCGGTCCGCGTCGTGGATTACAGCCGACTCCGTAGTTAGCCCAGTTTTTTTTAAGTGGTAACTTCATCAAATGAGTCCTCCCACCCAGGGCAGAGCGGGAGGGACTGTCAGACTCGTACTGACTAAAATCCACGGTGTCCTTCAATAGCCCTTTACGTTCCGGGGTCACGGTAATTCGTACCCCGGCAGGCTTAGGCACTCTAGAGGGGGGCCCCGTCATTTTGCTGACACTCTTTGAGGCGCGCGTGGAACACAACGCGCCGTCGACCTGAGCATGATCCATGGTCGGACAGCGAGTTGCCCATTACTCGCTGCCCGCATGCCCGCGCTAGTCAGCCCTGTAGTGGAAACATTATAGGATGATTATCTTATGGCCGAGTTTCAACCACTAGTGTTCATACCCGCTCACCACTTATGACTTCCATCATCAATGATCGAAGGAAGCCAGCGTTTAACTGTCATCCGGTGACGATGCGACAATTGGCGTTCTTGAGAAACCGTCCCGCGATAGTTCGGTGGCGTTCCTTCACGCTGCGTCACTAGACGAGGTAAGCAGCGGTCATACTTCACATTGCTGTGAGGGTTGACATTCTTAGAAACCAGCTGTTTATTTGTCATCATCATTTTCCGAGCCTTTTCTGAACTATGGGTCGGCTTCCAACAGCATACAACTGGATTTTTTTATTCATCAATGGCTTGACGTTAGATTAATATGGCGATATAACGTCTGTGTTCCACAATTTCAAATATTACTGAGTATTAAGATTCCCCTTTTTAAGAGTAGTTGTCAGAATTTCATCATCTTTCTATCAGACAATTAATTACTTTCTATCAGTTAATTGCACCGTTATAAATTGTATTTTTTATATTTTGATTTTTCAATCATATACAGTTCGTGGTATTTGAGTTATTTAGCTTTATCTGTATATTTTCATTATTATCATTAACCTCTCCCGTAGTATTACTTTAGGTACCTATGGTCGCGGGACTGTACGAATTACCGTGATCTCGAAACGTAAAGGGCTATTGAAGGAGACCGTGGATTTTAGTCAGTACGAGTCTGACAGTCCCTCCCGCCCTGCCCTGGGTTTGAGGACTCATTTGATGATTTTAACACGATAAAAAAAAAGGTAGGTACCTATGTCATAAATGTAAGCGAATTTTCAACATCTCAGCATCTTCCATTAAAATTAAGGACTCAACACATCGAAGTATCATTTGACACTCACGCCTTTACAAAGTTTAATTTTAGCACGGGGTCACAGGCAAACGGGACCAAAAATAGGGTACAACATAATGGGGTACCTACAGTCTTAACATAACTCGATTTAGGTATTGTGTTCTATCTGTAAGTTGAAGCCTACACCTGGTGACAATCTTGAGATGGAAGTTGTATCCTATGACAACAAGTATCTACGTTTATTACCACATAAGCGTTATTAGGCCAGGTTTATTTCGGACAGTAGGGTAGCCATAGTTTTTGGGTGACAGAGGATAAATGACTAAAGGACAAAAGTGAAATCCACAATTTTTACCTTTTTCTTTTTGTTTCTGTACACAGAAAAAATCTTCCCTTGTTCTTATGTTAATTATTTGAATATTTAAGAAGCGAAGATACTTATTTGAAAAGGGTTGGAAAAAAAAACAATGCATCCCATAAACGACTCTTTCCTGTCTTTGGGTCAGATCACAATACTAATTTACTAACTACTTTTAAAAAAATTGGGAAAAAACATTTCTTATGACAAAAGTGTCATACAGCAATATTTCCATTTATTGATCATACGCTACGATTATATCATACAAAAATAAAGACATATTTTAACTAACACTAAGTGAAAAAGAAAATGGAAATTTGAATAAACCTAATTTATTTGTTTTTCTTATGAAATTAGTTTCGCTATTGTTTCCTAAACGAAACATAATGAGTTTTTACAAATTAATTATCAAGTAATTAGTTAGGTAAGTGAAATGATGGCCTTTGTGGAAAATTGGAGTTTATATCAAATCAAAATTTATTTTTCTGGTTAGCAGATTTGTTAATCCAAGTTCCAAAGGCGACTGTAACTTTAGTAAATACTTTAGAACTTTAAGAATTTCATTAAATGTTTCATGTTTACATCTTGAACCTGTAGTAGAAGTTTAAAACAGAGATTTCGAATAGGCTTTGACAGAAAATTAAACAAAAGTAAGTAAAAGAGTGCGTAATAATTAAAATACTTAGTAAGTACTTAGCAGTTCAGATTTCTACCTGAACCTAGTAACCTCAAATACGCCTTTATAAGGGTACACCCACGCTACGCAAGGAACATAATTAACTACAAAGGGAATGCGTTTCTGAAATCGGTAAGGTCTATATGTTCCTATATACTTAAGTATACGTATTTGTATTCGAGTACTTAGCAAGAATATTTCGGGAAAAAATTAAAGTAAGAGCGTAAATGTCGGCAACCTGTTACTAGATTCTATTGCTGAACTGAACGTTCCACTGAAATCCACCTTAATGCGACGCGGCGCTTGTTGCTTTCGTGTTAGTTTAACTGGTCGAGAGTCCTGATATCTCGTAGCATTCTATAAACAATATCTCTTTTTTTATTAAGTATCTTTTTCTATATAACATATTTAACGATTATATAAAACCAAAAATAAAAACTTACTAGTAATATGTACAAAAAATAAACAAAAAACATTCAAAGGACGTCAAAGAATACGTTCACATCGCTGTCAACGGGAACAGTGCCCAGAACGCTGGCAGCATTGCCACGTTGTATAGCAATACTGATCGCTGAATCATTGGCCTAGGAATAGGCCAACGATTCAGCGATCAGCATTCCGTCCTCTGGTCACCTGAAGAGTCGATCGCCTGGCGATTTCCTTAAAAACGTTGTGAGCATTCGGACCCCATGGCCACAGAGTTTCAACCCCAAACGGCTCAAACACATAACAGTATCTTAAACTTTTGTGTTCTTCGTAAACACAGTCGCAAGACAGTTATCACTGAGCTTGTGGTGAAACGTAGTTTAATCCTGTCACCGTCTAAACACAATTGAGATATTTTAATCCAACCATGTCTTAGATTTAACATTCAACCTGCATCGAGAGATATCACCTTGTCTATGTTACATTTCAGCCACATCGAGAGATATAACTTGTCTATACCGCCATATTGCATTCAGTACCTAGCATGCAGTGGTATTACCGGCGCCATCTTGGATTCAGTAGCTTTCAAAGATATCTTCTATGCATTGCATGTTTGACGCCATTGAATAGAGTCAGCTTACAGCTTATTTGAAACCGATTTGCCGGTGAACGACAACAAAGACAAAACTTCGCTATTTGGAAGTTGAAGATAGACACAATATTTATTTCATTATTATAGCATAATGAAAATATATTATTATCTTTTTTAGTATGATAATCTTGTTTTCTACAAAACAGGTACAATGAACTATCTAGTTACATCCAGGGCTGTCTTTCCCTATGGCCACCGTGGGCAGTTGTCTAGGGCCCCGGACCCCGCGTTCCGGGCCCCGAATTCCTGTGAGCATAATAGCATCTATATCTATACATATAATAAATCTGTAGAAGGGTCAATTCTGTACATTGAAAATATTGAAAAAATAAATAGCGGGGGGTGTTGCTGGATCGATACCAAACCCAAATATATGATTAAAAAAATTTTTGTCTGTCTGTCTGTCTGTCTGTCTGTCTGTTTGTGCAGGCATCACGCGAAAACTAACGGTTCGATTTCGATGAAACTTGGTATAATTATTCCTTATTATCCTGGGCATAACATAGGATACTTTTTAACCGACTTCAAAATAAGGTTATCAGTTCGACTGTATATATATATTTTTTATTGTTACCGCATAACGACCGACTTCGTGAACCGATTTTCATGATTCTTTTTTTTTTTGAAAGCTGGTGCTTCCCGTGTGGTCCCATTGTCACCAAATCAGGATCTGATGATTGGATCTTGGAGAAATCGAGGGCAACCCTCAAATTTTATAGGCCCACGCATCGTTTTTCGTAAATCTTATGAAGTAATTCAAGTACTTGCATATGGTAATCATCATCTTAAGTAGCTGAGCTGATGATAGAAGGTACAACTCCTTAACAGTAAGGAGTAGGCATCGACTGATTCATTGTTCGCATATCTCCGGAACTACACATTCAAATAATTCTTTTTTTTGTGCTAGGTATCGTTCCACTTAGGGAATACTGAAAGTTTCATCAAAATCGGTTCAGTAGTTTTTGAGATAGGGATTTTTATTAGCTTATTGTGTACATGAGGGATGTTATTACCAGTGCTACGGATTATATTATATGTATTTGGCAAGAATTTGGGTTGAATATTTAAACTAAAAAGAGAAAAATAAAAAACTTTTTCAAAAAAAAAATGTAGCCGCCTTCAAAAAGAACCACAAAAAAGGATAAAATAATCTACAAAATAACTTTTATTTCGGAAGTCGGTGGCAAAAAATAAACAACGAAATAAAAAATAACAAAGCCTTCGACTTCCGAAATAAAAGTTATTTTGTTGATTATTTTACCCATTTTTGTGGTTCTTTTTGAAAGCGGTTAAATTTTTTTTTTGAAAAAGTTTTTTGTTATCCTGGAAAAATACGTAGAAAAAAAAACAACTTATTTTTCAGTTTTATTCATAGACGTTGTTCTGTAGAACCGCGAACACACGTTGCATTACCCGCAGTGGATTCTGCGCCGTAATATTTATAAGATTTAATTGTCAGAGTTACTCAAAATGGAGAAATAAACCATCCACGCGAAGACCGACATCCGCGCGGACGGAGTCGCGCGCGGAAGCTAGTATTAAATAACCCCGTAACTTTTTTTTCGTTGTAAAATCATCAAATGAGTCCTCCCACCCCGGGCAAGGCGGGAGGGACTGTCAGACTTGTACTGACTAAAATCCACGGTGTCCTTCACTAGCCGTTTACGTATTAATAGACGAATTACCGGGACCCCAGGGTCACGGTAATCCGTAAGTCCCGCGACCCCGGCAGGCTTTGGCCCTCTACAGGCCCCGTCACTATGCTGACACTCCTAGAGGCGCGCGTGGAACACAACGCGCCGTCGACCCGGGCATGGTCCATGGTCGGGCCGCGAGGCGCCCATTACTCGCCGCCCGCATGCCCGCGCCTACGGTGGCCGGAGATCGTCTTGCGACGTCCGACGCCGTGGGCGTCTACCACTGCGGCTTGGGTGGAGGGAGGACGCTGTCCTCTCCCTCACGCGCCCCGCCTCCGCCTTCACGAGCATGACTGCTTCGCAGAAGGAGGTGACCGCTTTCCACTCCGTCTCGCCCTGCAGCATGGCCTCGACCAATGCTGTCCTGTGAGCATCATAGCATATAAAATACCCCTTAACTTATTGTAAATGTTTGAGGTCACTACCTAGTTTTTCATTCTGCATTCTTTAGTTACACAAGTTAATATTTTGGTAAAGTGCCCAGGGCCTCAAATGGTTTTAAAAACGGCCCTGGTGACATCTAATCTATCTTTTGGTACTGTGACGGAATACTTCGAATAAAAGATCGTTACTTTTATTCCAGTTACACATTATTCCTGCCATTGACCTCATCGACTTGTGGGCCTAACACAAACAAACGTCCGGAGAAAATGTTAATAAAATTGAACGATTTTTTATTATATTTAATTGATATTATATTTATTTAAGATGAACTTATTTATGTACACATCGACAGCAACCAATATAAATTCTACAATCGAAAAATTCAACGCGTATACCCCACGTGGTGGATACAGCGCAATGGTTTCCCGTAGAGGACCTACCAGTGTTTCAGTAGTGTGATTGTTTGTTTAAAGGTAAATGTTATGTTATTACCATAGGTCGGAATTAGGTCCGGGCACGCCGCAATCGCGGCGGTAAGACCCCTCTTTGAGGAGTGGCTGGATAGGTGTCACGGCGTCCTTACCTTCCGCATGACGCAGGTCCTCACCGGACACGGAAGTTTCGGGAGGTTCCTGTGTCTGATAGGGAGGGAAGAAACGCCTGGGTGTCACCACTGCGAGGATCGTCCGGAGGACACGGTGGAGCATACGGTGCAGGACTGCCCCGCTTGGGCAGAGCACCGCCGTGTCCTCACGACGGCGATAGGCGGAGACCTCTCGCGCCCGGCATTGGTCGAGGCCATGCTGCGGGGCGAGACGGAGTGGGAAGCGGTCGCCTCCTTCTGCGAAGCAGTCATGCTCGTGAAGGAGGAGGCGGGCCGCCTGAGGGAGAGGACAGCGTCCTCCCTCCATCCCAGCCGCAGTGGTAGACGCCCACGGCGTCGGACGTCACAGGACGATCTCCGGCCACCGTAGGCGCGGGCATGCGGGCAGCGAGTAATGGGCGACTTGCTGTCCGACCATGGACCATGCCCGGGTCGACGGCGCGTTGTGTTCCACGCGCGCCTCAAAGAGTGTCAGCAAATTGACGGGGTCTGTAGAGGGCCAGAGCCTGCCGGGGTCGCGGGACTTACCCATCACCGTAACCCCGGTACGTAAACGGCTCGTGAAGGACACCGTGGATTTTAGTCAGTACAAGTCTGACAGTCCCTGCCGCCCTGCCCTGGGTGGGAGGACTCATTTGATGATTTTGCCACGATAAAAAAATAAAAAAAAAAAAAAAAAGGTCGGAATTAGGTACAGTTATTCATGTACTTACACTGATTTCATACAGCAAAAGAATAAAGTGGAACGCCCTAAATCCCGTAATTACTTTTAAAAAGCAAAAAAATCCCGTGACTTTTAAATAAAAACGTTATCTACTTTTACAATTTGTCTAATCTATCTCTGATGTTTTTATTATTATTATTTATTTGTAATATTGTTTTCCACACGAGATTGTCTATTAGAAATCCCGGGAAGATCCATATTAATATCAACATTTCGATGCAAGTAACAACTAAAATAACTCTACCTGATTCCGACCTCTGGTTATTACTGATAATAATTATCGTATGTATATAATACGAATGTATATAATGACGAAATACTATCAAACAGATTTTTTCTATAATATAAAATCCAACAATAATACGAATTAGCGTTACGCTAATCTCAGTCGTTTGTACTAGGTCCTCGGATCTGGGATCTTATTTCGTTCAAGCTTAGGAAGTCTTCTACAACAGGTATTGCATAGTCACCCTACCTAACAGGACACCTTTTATCATATCAAATGTTATTATACGCACATAAACATAATATTATATATCCGTACTGAGGGTTAATAAACCTTGTGAGCCACTACACAAGATTAAGTTTAGAATGCCCTCCAAATGATGCATAAAGGATCAAAAGTGACAGCCGACATAAACATAATTATGTAATGGACATTTGTTCTTGCTTTGCACAGGTGTAATGGCGTCATGTCAAAACATTAGGATGAATTTATTTATGTCTTATATCCTCCAAACAAATGAATGAAAAAAAGAGTAGTGGAGAAGTAGAAAAAATATATAGTTTCCACGTGCCTCCATATCAAGCAGATTATAGTAAGCTCGGAAAGAACTGTGAGACTTACTTACTAAAGCATCACCCTAATCCTTCAATTACCCTTTGGGCTCCAGGGCCACAGTATCCTGACCCCAATTCTATAGTTGCGTTGGCAACTATTGCAACTTCCAAGCTCCGATTTAATGAATGACTGTAATTATCACAATTAACACGCGTGATAAGGCAATGACCGTGATTCAACCGTGTGTCACTGATAACTGTGATAACAATGTATCAAGCTGAACCCACGGGAGACGCTAATGTTTATTTTTACGTGTTAGTGAAATATTTTCTACCGTGAATTAGTAAGTAGTGGTGACCCAGTGGTCCACCTCTCGGCCTTGACAATATGAAGGACTAATTATTGCTAGCAGCTTCGTCAACTTGAAAATTATCGGAATAAAATCTGTGGCTGAGCGATTGGACTGCTGCGCTGTGTACCGCGGGTTCGATTCCCGCACGGAAAAAATATTTGATACGAGTATCTATGAGTAGTTGTTTCGGGTCTGGGCGTGTGTATGTGTTTTTATTTGTTTTTAACGCACCCACGACACGGGAGACAAAACCAACATCCAAATCCGTTCAGTAGTTTTGGCGTGAAAGAGTAACAAAAATCTATCTCATCCGCAGAAACTATCGCATTTATAATATTAGTTACTTAAAGAGATTTTTAACGAAACCAAATGATTTTTTATCTCATAAATCTATCATATAATAAATCTGTAGAAGGGTCAATTCTGTACATTGAAACTATTGAAAAAATAAATAGCGGGGGGTGTTGCTGGATCGATACCAAACCCAAATATATGATTAAAAAAATTTTTGTCTGTCTGTCTGTCTGTCTGTTTGTGCAGGCATCACGTGAAAACTAACGGTTCGATTTCGATGAAACTTGGTATAATTATTCCTTATTATCCTGGACATCCTCGACAGGTCGAGGCGCGGCGGGAAGAGCTCCGGCGCGATCTCAGGGCAGTATGGAGGGAGCGACTGTCGCAACCGAGGTCCGGGCACGCCGCAATCGCGGCGGTAAGACCCCTCTTTGAGGAGTGGCTGGATAGGCGTCACGGCGTCCTTACCTTCCGCGTGACGCAGGTCCTCACCGGACACGGAAGTTTCGGGAGGTTCCTGTGTCTGATAGGGAGGGAAGAAACGCCTGGGTGTCACCACTGCGAGGATCGTCCGGAGGACACGGTGGAGCATACGGTGCAGGACTGCCCCGCTTGGGCAGAGCACCGCCGTGTCCTCACGACGGCGATAGGCGGAGACCTCTCGCGCCCGGCATTGGTCGAGGCCATGCTGCGGGGCGAGACGGAGTGGGAAGCGGTCGCCTCCTTCTGCGAAGCAGTCATGCTCGTGAAGGAGGAGGCGGGCCGCCTGAGGGAGAGGACAGCGTCCTCCCTCCATCCCAGCCGCAGTGGTAGACGCCCACGGCGTCGGACGTCACAGGACGATCTCCGGCCACCGTAGGCGCGGGCATGCGGGCAGCGAGTAATGGGCGACTTGCTGCCCGACCATGGACCATGCCCGGGTCGACGGCGCGTTGTGTTCCACGCGCGCCTCAAAGAGTGTCAGCAAATTGACGGGGCCTGTAGAGGGCCAGAGCCTGTCGGGGTCGCGGGACTTACCCATCACCGTAACCCCGGTACGTAAAGGGCTCGTGAAGGACACCGTGGATTTTAGTCAGTACAAGTCTGACAGTCCCTGCCGCCCTGCCCTGGGTGGGAGGACTCATTTGATGATTTTACCACGATAAAAAAAAAAAAAAAACAAAAATATCCTGGACATAACATAGGATACTTTTTATCCTGGAAAAATACGTAGAAAAAAAATCTTATTTTTCAGTTTTATTCATAGACGTTGTTCTGTAGAACCGCGAACACACGTTGCATTACCCGCAGTGGATTCAGCGCCGTAATATTAAAATTTATAAGATGTCATTGTCAGAGTTACTCAAAATGGGGAAATAAACCATCCACGCGAAGACCGACATCCGCGCGGACGGAGTCGCGGGCGGAAGCTAGTTTTCAATAAATTAAAACGATTTTACTAAAACTTCGTAATCTGCTAAATTCGGTATGTTTAGTTGAACGCTCTTATCTCAGGAACTACTATTATTAATATAATAAAATTTATCTCCGCTAAACATCAGCTGCCTTCGCATCTTCTTAGAACGCCAAGTCTAGATTATCCCTGCATAGGTCTCAGTGACAATCGCCACTAATCCCGGCACATACCTGCACCTCCATAAATCGATTACACTGGCACTTTGCTAACCACAGCGTGAAATTAATGCATACACTCATGGTGGCTCTATTGAGTTGTGGTGGTGGTTCCTGTAGATTAGTTTAGTCGTAAGCAGTACTATAACGTCCTCACTGATGGTACATAGTCCATGCTCTCCGTGGGAGAAAATCTCCGCCAATGCCGGCCGGCCCGTTCATGGTCCATGATCGGACGGCGAGTCATCCATTATTGGTCGTCCACATGCTCGCAATAATTTTATCTTCTTACTTATATTCCAAATGCGAAAGTTTGTGTGGATGGACGAATATTATGTATGGATGTTTGTTTGTTAGTCTTTAAAAAATCGTAATTACAAAATTTTGAATAAAGAAGAAGAATTTAGACTTATAAAGTTTTGAATTTATAAAATTTTGAAACGTGGGATAATTTTCGAGATGTAGCGGGCAAACAGCTAGTGCCTTTAAATAATTATAAAACTAATGACTTTCTCCCAAGGAAGTAGAAATAGAAATTAAAATGGTCATAATTATGTTTATCTGATAACAAGCACGTTAGTTGCTACGTACCTGATCATTTTAAAGTTGACAATGTGATCTTTTTCTTTAAGACATGCCGTTTTTCTGTAGGTAGAAACTTAAGAAAGATATCAAAATTCGTCCATCCTGTCGGAGCCCGGGGCGCTCTTTTTTTTTTTTTTTTTTTTTTTGCCTGGTAAAATCATCAAATGAGTCCTCCCACCCAGGGCAGGGCGGGAGGGACTGTCAGACTTGTACTGACTAAAATCCACGGTGTCCTTCACTAGCCCTTTACGTACCGGGGTCACGGTAATCCCTTGGTCCCGCGACCCCGGCAGGCTTTGGCCCTCTACAGGCCCCGTTACTATGCTGACACTCTTTGAGGCGCGCGTGGAACACAACGCGCCGTCGACCCGGGCATGGTCCATGGTCGGACAGCAAGTCGCCCATTACTCGCTGCCCGCATGCCCGCGCCTACGGTGGCCGGAGATCGTCTTGCGACGTCCGACGCCGTGGGCGTCTACCACTGCGGCTGGGGTGGAGGGAGGACGCTGTTCTCTCCCTCAGGCGGCCCGCCTCCTCCTTCACGAGCATTACTGCTTCGCAGAAGGAAGCGACCGCTTCCCACTCCGTCTCGCCCCGCAGCATGGCCTCGACCAATGCCGGGCGCGAGAGGTCTCCGCCTATCGCCGTCGTGAGGACACGGCGGTGCTCTGCCCAAGCGGGGCAGTCCTGCACCGTATGCTCCACCGTGTCCTCCGGACGATCCTCGCAGTGGTGACACCCAGGCGTTTCTTCCCTCCCTATCAGACACAGGAACCTCCCGAAACTTCCGTGTCCGGTGAGGACCTGCGATCTTAGCCCGGGGCGCTACGATATTTTTCTGTATGTCGAAGTTCCAGTTTCTTCTAACTGAGCTTACTGATACTGATACTGCTAGCCTACATCATCCTACTGCTGGGCAAATGCCTCTCCCCATGACTTCCAGTTTTCACGATCCAGGGCCAAAGTGGACCACTGGTCATCGGTTTTGTCAAGCTCGTCCCGCCATCTTCTACGAGGTCTGCCGCGACGCCTTCTGGCTGTGTCAGGCCTCCACAAAAAACAAATTGCTGACGTTGGTCAAAAGGCCGCTACACTGAAAAGGACTTGGGCCGGCCACGTCTGCTGCATGCCCAATGAGCTGTGGGCCAAAATAACCACTTTGTGGAGCCGTGACACAGCCAGAAGTGAGCTTGCTTCATCTTAAGTCTCATCTTTGCCTTTGGGCTAGATGAAAGCCGAAAGCAAACCCATTTAGAATAAAGAAGAATGCTCACGCTTCATAAAAAAACCAACTCCGGCAGAGAGGAATTTGTATCTCAAATTATCATTACTATCTCAAGAACTACTTAATCGAATTAAATAAAACTTTTTGTGTTGGATGGTCCATTTATCGAGGAAGGTTATGGGCCATATAACATCACGCTTCGACCAATAGGAGTCGAGCAGCGGGGGTGAAACTAGCAGCTAGTAGTGTAATAAAATTATAACCGGGTATAATCGTGTTTCTTACTGGCAAGCACAGTAAAAGTTCCAGTTTTGATGTTCAGTCGCAGATTTAAAAAGTAGTTCGTAGTATTTCTGTTCCCCCATTTCTCAAAGACGCGTGTACCGATTTGGGCAGGTGGTCTCATAATTAAAAGGTCAGACAAAAGTGAGTCCTTTGGTGCAAATCTTAATGTGGGTGTACTATACATACACCTCTGCCTAACCTGTCAGAGGTTTTTTTTTTTTTTCGTGGTAAAATCATCAAATGAGTCCTCCCACCCAGGGCAGGGCGGGAGGGACTGTCAGACTTGTACTGACTAAAATACTAAAATCCACGGTGTCCTTCAATAGCCCTTTACGTACCAGGGTCACGGTAATCCGTTCGTCCCGCGACCCCGGCAGGAACCTTTTAGAGGTTACAGCAGTATTACCAAGAGTAGTTTTGTTCGAATGCATTTACTTTTTTATACTTGACTCACTATTCTTCTGAAAAATAAGAAAAAAAATACGATTAACGACTTTCTCCTGAGCAGAGCACCTATTTTTATTCATGATACTCTGGGCTTTTTGGCTTTTTCTTAATTTTTTGTGGTCGGGCAACATATTTTCCACTTTTCTTGTTTCATACTTTGCTATTACTCATTATTTCACATATTTTTATTATGTTTCACAAATCCTAGATCATCTTACCGCTCTAAACCTTTGTCAAACAGACAGGCGTGACGAATGCGAAGAGAGGCGTTTTTATTTGTAACTAGCTTCCACCCGCGACTCCGTCCGCGCGGATGTCGGTCTTCGCGTGGATGGTTTATTTCTCCATTTTGAGTAACTCTGACAATGACATCTTATAAATATCTATTGGACCCAAATACTCCTAAACCACATAATTAAGGAGATCCCTCTACTGAGCTACTGCTGTTGAGCTCGCGTTCTGTACTGAAAAATAAGATTTTTTTTCTACGTATTTTTCCAGGATAAAAAGTATCCTATTTTATGCCCAGGATAATAAGGTATAATTATACCAAGTTTCATCGAAATCGAACCGTTAGTTTTCACGTGATGCCTGCACATACAGACAGACAGACAGACAGACAGAAAGACAGACAAACAGACAGACAAATTTTTTTTTAATCACATATTTGGGTTTGGTATCGATCCAGCAACAGCCCCCGCTATTTATTTTTTCAATATTTTCAATGTACAGAATTGACCCTGACTGCTATGCCGCAAGTCGTGGGTTCGATTCCCACCCAGGACAAATGTTTGTGTGATGAGCACGATCATTTGTTCTGTGTCTGGGTGTAATTTATCTATAATATGTATGTATTTAGAAATATATAAGTATGTTTATCAGTTGTCTAGTACCTATAACACAAGCTCTGCTTAGCTTGGGACTAGATGGCGTTGTGTGATAGTTGTGGAATATTTATTTATTTATTTATTTATATGTATAGATGTATGGAATTGTGTTTGAATCCAGTCACATAGAAACGCGAAAGCGATCCGATAGCGTGACAGAACTATCGGACTGACGTCTCGCTTCGGTTCGGTATCGCTTCGGACTCGCTTCGCTTTCGCCTGTCTGTTTGACAAAGGCATAAACGTGTGGGTGTGGCATCTTTACCACAATTTAGCTAGATTAGATAATGTCCTCCCAAAAGTCGATCGCTTGTCGTTCAGTGGCTATTATGATGATTGGGTGACAATAAGGAAGTGTTTCGTGATCGTACGCCTTTGGAATTACCGGCAATTGGTCGCGTTATCAGTTGGCTGATCTACTATGCTGACTGTTTTTTAAAAATAAGGGTTCTGTAGACAGCGTGGGACCTTACCCTGAAAGAAATGTTGTAGAAACAGGAATCACAACACAGCAGATTTTCATCGAATCATTTCATCTTCATTCCATAGGCAAGTATTGTACGTCTTATGATTAAATAATAGTTACCTAATAACAAAAGGTCTCTATTGCTTTGATTTTTATTCGATTACTCTAAACATAACGACACAGATTGAAGTGGGAAAAAAGCACTCGGTTTGTTCTAATTTTTGTTACTGCAGTTCTACGGTAGAACTAATGGGAACTTTTTCTCAAATACGATATTGCAGCAAAAGTATGGAATGACTTATTTGGATGATCCGGTATAGCTCCTTAAATTATGGCGTGATTTGAATGAATTTGAATAGCAATTTAAAGGTCAAATTGTATCATTTTTATTATTCTAGTTATTAAGTACTCAAGATCGCGAGGAATCTGAGTAAGTGATTCTATAAATTTTATTCCCACTTAGTCGACCAAGTGGGAACAAGCCCAAGCGAAATTGTGGAACTCTTTGCTGGTGAAAACACATGTAAGCAATTTTCTCTTGCGAAGTAAATGAAGTCATCAATGTGTCTACCCCGCTCGTAGTGGAAGTCGAAGCCGGGCTTCAGACATTGTTTCATTTTGAACTAGCTGTTGCTAGCGGTTTTGCCCGTCGCTACTCGGAGTTCACTCCACGGGAACATAAAATCGAGATAAAAACTACCCTGTATGTTAACTATACTATGTGTTAATCCAGGCCATGAACTATCTGTGCACCAAATTTCTTACAAATCCGTTAAATCGTTTGGGTGTGAAAGAGCTACATACAGACATTTATCCATCCTCACAAATTTTCACATTTATAATATTAGTAAGATGAACCATCGCACTGTACAGAAATCGTGCACTTTATTGTACTCGTATGAAAATGAATTTAGTTGCAGTCTGACTATAACATTATATACTTAGATATCTATCTATACGAGTACATACGAATGATTTATTCGTAATGTGCATGTCAGGCAAGTGTTAATTTTAATAATCATTTCCAAGTAATTGTGTCATGTACCTATTACATCATACGGGTTTGTTTGTATGCAATGCACATAGTAAGACTATTTATAGATTTTTGTATGTATAGCAAGCACTTATTAAATACTAAGGAGTATATGTGAATCATCGATGTTTACTTGAGTTTTGTGTATTGCTTGTTTTCACTAACTTTAGGCAACCCAAAAAAGAACGCCTAAATAAAACGTATATTTGTATATTCACGTAACTATATTTAGGCATTCATTAGGTAAGGGACTGCTTAGTGTAAGTGAAGATGGGTAAAAACGACAGTAATTTTTGCGTTAGAAACTTTTAAATGATTTCAAGGAGATTTAGGATATTTAAAAAATAAAACACATCAGCAATGAATATATCATTAATTTCATAAACATATCGCGACAATTAAATACTTAAAAGCTAAATATTTCTAGATATAATTTATCCATTTAATGCTTAAATGTACATTAAATGCAATGAAGATAAATTGTATTTACATTAAATATTTAGTGAAACATTCATTTAGGTACTTGTAGACATACATTTATAACTTGTATGTAAACTAACATCGAACATTGTGCAATAAATTCATAATTAATATAAAAATAATTTCTATATAACTGTTGATTTCATTGATTTCGATTAGGCTCACTTGCACCGTAAAATCAGTACAATGTTAAATTAAAATATATATACATAAAAAAATACATGTAAATGTTTTACAGAGCTGTAATTTTAAGCGTAGTCTATTATGGGCTAGTCGTTCAATGAATGGTTAAAAAACAAATAATTTTAACAAATAGTTTAGTTTTCAGTTTCCTTAAGTACTGATCAAATATCTCGCCCTAAGTCAATAATGCCGTAAGCAGGCTTATATTTAGTAACACAACATTAAAATGTCTTCATTATCCAATATTAGTTTACATACTCACTTAATTGCCTAAAGTAATTTTTCAGTAAAATTATATTAAGAGTTAACTACGTTAAATACATTACATAATTGTAAGTACATGTTGTAATACAGAGATCAAATGAGAGAGGAAACTTTTAAGTAACATATTACTCGTCTTTTTAATTATGTAGTTAAGTTTTATATTATGTTTAAGCAAAGTAAAAAGTTATAGTAGACTGAAAGTTGGGTTTTCCTTTTTAACTGTTATTATATTATATTGGAATGTATAAGAACATTTTATTTTTGATCGTCATAAAAACACCTACTATGTGTTTAATATTTGCAAAGGAATTTCCATCAAATCGGCTTATTTCTCTTTTGCAAAGACATCAAATGTCTGAAGATATAAGAAAATACGTGTTCTCTTTTCAATAACTGTGGAATTTTATTTGCCTTGGCAAATTAATCTCCAGTATGAGTTTTTGAATAAATAACTCGAAAACATCGAGTTCAGTTTTTGCGATATTTTGAAAATAAAAATAAAATCTTCATACAATAGATTTCTAAGATCAACTTTTAACTTAGTAGTTTTTATAGGTACATTTTGTAGCAAGACTTGACATTATAGAAATGAAAGATGATTACATTTTAATTTATTTTAATTAGACATTGATTGGTAAAATTCTTAGTATATTCACTGGATTACAAAGTAATTGTCATCTTAGAACAGTCCTCATGAAACTGGAAAATCCAAAGACTTATATTTCTATTTATAACAATAAATATTAGTCTATACTATGTGAAATATTATAATGAAGATCGATGTTTAACTTTTCAGATAGTTTATAGAATTCCTTTACCAGAATTCAATAAATTTAGGCCCATTGAAAACTTTGGGAATGTTATCGAAACAGAGATGAGGAGATTTATAATTAAGACAAATAGTTACGTTAAAGACTAGTTTAAAAGGATTTTCAAGTTTAACCAGACCAATTGACTAGATCAGAGATCGATAACATACTTAGCATTACAATCTTAACGCTCACAGATAGCAGTATTCTTGCAACGCTAAAATAATCTCCGGTATTGATACACCACTTACATCTAAATAATTAGGTTTCAAATGCAACATATGCGGCGGTTTCCGCGGCTGAAAAACGTGGTTCATTTTCACACGCTGGTCGGTGTTTGCGTATTGTGGGTGTGTGTATGAGTGTGTGTGTGGTTTGTCGAGAGGTGTGTGGGTGTGTTGGTCGGGGGTGTGTGCGCGTCTACCGGCCGAGTCCGGTCCACAGCAGGCCAGGGTCGTGGTGGTTGGCGCCCGGGTATACACCGTCCGCCTCCACCAGAGATCTGCGGTTGTAAGATCTACGTACAACGATATTTTAAACTAGGTTTTAGTAATGCAGATTAAAGCGTAAGGTGATACGAAATAAAAATAAGAACATTTATAAAAAAACAAAATATTAGCCCATTGACAAGGACATGTCTTGAAACCAATTATTTACAAGAGAGTTTTGGGGGCGCAGAGATTAATCCATATATTTAAGACATGAACATTACGCACGGATATGGTTTAAACAGTTAATAAAATGAATGGATAAGGACTTCAATGTATTGTGCTGACAACATGTAGAAAGATTCAAAAGTAGCGAAGTTATAATATAGTCAAAATGCCCACCTGATATTGCCAGTAGGTCTCAGAGGACGCAGGGCGTACAGCTTCCTGATGCCGCCGCCACCGCCTCCGGTGTCTGTAAGATGAAACGAAGTTTACACTTCATCTAAAGTAGATAAGAATGACGTTCTTCTTCTTTTGGAAGAATTGAATTAAGAACTAGCTATTTCCTACGGATTCGCACGCGCAGTAGCCAAAAACTCATCCAACAGGAACGTTTAACAAAACTTGTTTTTTGTTGTTGTTGTTGTTGTTGTTGTTGTTCACAAGTTTGTTTTATAAAAGGTGGTTATAAAATATGTGGTAATAGTTGTTTATAAGGCATTTTCATCAATTATGTCTGTATAATTGATGTAATATCTGTCCTGTGTAATAAATGGTACCTTTTAGAAGTCCGGCCTACTACTAAGAAATACCGGGTGGATCAACCAATTAACACAGTGCCTTTTGACAGTTGAACCACCAAGCTCAGACTTGGCAGTAGCGCTAACAATACCTAAATTAACGAGGCAGTTAACTATCTTGTTGGCTTCGATCTAGTTATTTTTATCCCATAGATTAATAAATCTTCTTCACGAAGCCCACACGCTACACGTCATAATATCTGTGTTTCCAATATCTTATTACAAATCGACACAGTAAACTTTTCATTACATAACTTTCTACTCATCAATGTTCTAGACTTTCAAAGTGCAACATTTCTCCGTACGTAGCAGAATGTTATTGAGATACGTCGCTGGCTCAACTATTACTTCCAGTTACAAATGTCTGTTTCTAGCGAGGCTTATTATGATTGAGACATCCAACACAGCTTCGTCAAAGACATACAAATATTTTCCTCATTTTAATTTTGTTTGTGGAATTGCAGAAGAGGAGACAAAAGTGTGATTCTAAGGTAATGTCAATTACCTTGACGCTTTATGTACACGGAAACAAATTTGACACCAAAGTGGGCTGTTATTTTAATTTATTATACCAGTTTTGAGATTTGAGCCACTTGTGGATTTATCCGGGTTTATCTTTGAAGACGGAATGAAAATTTTAATATGCTTGACATTATTTTGTTATAGATTAACGATGGATATTATGACACTTGTTTACGACTTTCGGACATGCCCAAAAATGTCCCGTATCGGCTACTAATCTTAACTAATGCTGCGTAAACCGATTATTTCACATGCAGTTATTACGTCTTTTATATGAACATTATGTATTGCTAAGTAATACATTCTGCCCCCAGGGGTATTCTATAGTGTGGCAGACATGGTGTTCAGTATTCCTGCTTTCGAGCCACTATGTGTAACCACTGTTAAAGATCTACAAAATGTCAGCTGTGGCATGATTTCCGAGACTTTGAGGACATTTCATATGTGACGAGCTGCCTTTGACTTTCAGATATAAAAAATTAATAAAATAAAAAAAGCCTTTTATTCCATGTATAATTTGAAAAAAGTTACACATATTGAAAATAAATACGTACTAAATCAATTTGAATTCTGGTAGTTAGGATTCTAAATTTAAAATTGAATACATTACATTCAAATGACATTGATTAAATGACTACTTATTTAATTATTTCCATGCATTTCAATTTTCAATTCAAAACCTTAAAAATTTATACTATTATCCAAAATTTTGGAAATAGGTGATAGGTAAATATGACTTTCACATATACCTATTTCACCTATTTTCAAAATACATTACAAGCATTCAATTGCTCCCACTCACTGCCATCCTACGTAACGAGAATTTTACGACATTTTCGTAGGAACATCAACTAAAGATTTCATAGGTCTGACGTGGGCGTATTCCTCTACATCAGAATCGATCTCTCGTCAAGATGCGACCATAAACAAAAGTGAACTTCCTGTTGCAATTTGATAGACATCGTTATTGACAGTTCCGTCCGACATTTTCCTACTTCCCGCGTAGTATCGTGGAGGATGTAAAGAGTAAAGTATCCTTAAGCGATTCTAATTGAGATACCCGCGGCGTTGAGCTCAATGGCGACGGCTAGAGGTCGTTGATATCGTATAGAGAATTATGATGCGTTTGAGAGGTGAAGAGAGGCTGCTGTGAGATTTTTATGATGGGTTGTCGACACTTTTGTGCGGAACTTGTGCATGGAATGTGTTGAATACTTGATTAGGTTGTTGTAAAGGTCTTGTTGATTTGCTGATAAGGTTTTCCTGATACTTCTTTTCCTGTAGGTACTGTTAAAGCGTGGGCGTTTTGGGGCTCTCGATAAATAAGTGCTGATTCTCAGCCTTCAATGATGAACTTTTATTTTAATTTGATTTACAGATTGATTAGTTATTATAGTATGTTTTTTTTTGTTTATGCTTTCATTAATGCAAGCGATTAGTTATTTGCAGTTTTATGTTTTTGAAAGAAAATCCGTATTTTATACATTTGCATTTGAATAGACAATGTTTTTACGTGTTAACGTGGTATCGTTATCACGCAAAAAACGTTGTTCATTTGACACGTGCTTCTAAACTTATATTATTCGCACATTAGAGATTATTTATATAAAATCTGTTCTCAACTTTTGAAGGACAAAATGACGATTACGTGATTTTAACAATATTTTAATGTTACATAAAAAATGTGTCGATTACAAAATGATTGAAGTCGACATTTACAAAGCTATCAAATGACACTTAGGTTTTTCGTACCGTGTTATTATTTTTTATCAATAGACAGACCACAAATTAAAAAAAAAGACTGAATCTTTGAGCCTTTGTCAAACAGACAGGCGTTGCGAATGCGAAGCGTGACGGTTTTATTTGTAATGTATGGGATTGTTTGAATCCAGTCACATAGAACAGCGAAAGCGATCCGATAGCGTGATAGAACTATCGGACTGACGTCTCGCTTCGGTTCGGTGTCGCTTCGGAAACGCTGTCGTCTCGCTTTCGCCTGTCTTTTTGACAAAGGTATTAGATAATAACGTTTCCTGGAGTCGCCTACAAAAGAATCTTAACATAGTATTGCTGGGGTGCTATCAGATAACCGTGACAGGTAACGTAGAGGGCTATTCAAAAAGCACCCTATGACAGTCCTTTGTACACCTGACTATGTATATGCTTTGAGGATGAAAAGTTCAGTTGGCCGTTAAAAGATAACAAACAAACAGACTTACTTTCTCATTTATAATATTAGTTTCGATTAGGATGAACAAGAAACTCCAAACACTCCATGAACTCGTTTAATGACATTTCGTGGACGTGCTGTCGTAAATGAGGGGTGATAAACAAAGGTTACTGTTGCGGTACTGAACTGTGGAATGTGGGAAGCGTTTCAGCAATTAATAATTAATGAACATAGTTATTTAACGGTATGACAGTTCAGTAGGTTGTTGAGGAGTGTACACGTAATGCGTGACATACAGTAATGAGGTTGATTTGTTTTGTGATAACTGGGTCTAATTAAGGGTTATGTACCTTAGTAACCCTACTGTGATGGAGGTGAAAGAAGTTTAAAGAAATTATTGTCAAATAGGCGCGGACATGCGGACGGCGAGTAATGGGAGACTCGCTGTTCGATGGACCATGCCCGGGTCACGGCGCTTTGTTTTCCACGCGCGTCTTAAAGAGATGTCAGCACAATGACGGGGCCATAGCCTGCCGGGATCGCGCAATTAACGAGCTACCGTGACCTTGGAACGTAAAGGGCTATTGAAGGACACCGTAGATTTTAGTCAGTACAAGTCTGACAGTCCCTCCTGCCCTGCCCATATTTCTATGACTGATAGGTCAATCAGTACCTGTGTACAAGTCTTTTAATGGAGAAACATAATAGTTCAAAAAAGTACATCCAGTTTGGTGAGTAAAATATCAAATTAATCTGTACTATTGAGTAAAACCTCCTTGGAAATTAAAAGGATGCTTGAATATATTAAAACACTTGCTTATGCTCGTGGTTTCGCTTGCTTGAAATTTGGCTTATGTACCAAAAAATCGAATCAGTCCGACAGATAGATTATTAAAAAGATATTTGCCCCGTATTTTTTCTTTGTCACGTAGGTAATTCAAAATTTACTGAAGAGGACTCTTTTAAAATTATCTACGTGAAAGATAAAAAACGTGTCCATTATTTTTTTAAACTCTTAACTGACGGACTAATTAGACTTGCAATTTATTGATGCCGGAATCGAGCCTATTGTCTGTGTAATCAACAGTGTGCCAAATTCATCTAAATCCATTCAAAATGTTTTGCTTGAAAGAATAAACGAATATACATCCATCCTTGCATTATAAAAGTTGTAAGACAAAAGAATAAAGAAACTCTTTTCAATTATGGATTTAAATGCAGTCTCAGTATTGACGAGAATAGCCTGTAATCTCGTTGCCAGATGATACGATTATTACGCCAAGTTGAAGTTGAAAATAGTACATCAGATATCAAAGTTTAATTAGTTTCCACATCTCTATCTCTTTTCAAAAGAGACTATGAGATTTAGTCGTAATTATTATGCCAGTTTAATATACTTTGGTACAGAAACAGTTATGAGAAAATGTGTCTAGACACGCCCAAGTTAGTAATATTAACGAGTAGTAGTATTATTGTTAAGTTACTATAGGGTAACTCTACCATAATGTACGACAGTTGTGGCTAATTACTTTGAAGATATTTGTGAACTTTCAGTTCCAATTTCAGATGAGGATTGGGTTAATCATTTAAGTTATAATCGTTATTATATTTCCAACATATCTGAAATTTAATGGTGGAGAAACTAGCGAATGTACAATTGAGCATTATGCATAAATAAATATAATATTAATGAAATCTAACTGTAAAACATTACTTTATTATTAATCTTGCTGAAGTGTGTGTACGTCAAAGCTACAAGATATTTTTTTTTCATTTAAGCTCTATCTCATTTAATCTCCGGAACCAATGATGTAATTCTAAATATATTTTGTGTGGTAGTAAGCTACATTAGTCCTTTGTGTTAATAGCATTTACATTTATATCATAATTTTTGTCTAGCAAGTTGGAAAAAGTAAAAGCGCGGGCGGGCGATGGGATACAACGCGTGTGTCGACGAGCAAAACTTCACGCGATGGAAGTCGCGGTCAGAGGCTAGTAAATTATATAAATAGAGAGGTTTCAAAAAAGCCTTGCCCCCACGTCAAAAATCTGTCAATTTTTTTCATAACAACTGGCAACTTTTGCCCTCAAGCCGATTTGATAATGCAGTTATGTCAGAATTGACAGTAACGGTGACGTTTGAGTGGGAGGTCTCATATTTAATTAAACTTATAACAGAGGGCTGGCCTATTCCTTGGTCAAAGGATCAGCATTGCCATCCAATGTGGCAATGCTGCTAGCATTCTGGGCACTTTCCCCATTGACAGCGATGTAGATGAATTTTTTGACGCTTGATAAATTTTTAATTTTAGTTTTAATTTAGCCATTTTTGTAAATATTTTACGTTTAATTTTAGTTTTTAAAGGTAGTATGTTGGTATATATTTATATAATAATTAATTAAGTTGTTATTTAATAATTATGTATTAGACAGATGATAACACATAAAGTTTAGTAGGTATTAGGAATATACATTTTAGTGGCCTATGAATAGATTCTTTTCAAAGTTATAATTGCAATTTGTAATGTAACTATACAGTTAGCGCTCTAGAGCATTCCTACTGCCTATGCACTAGTACAAAGTTTAATGAGCTAGTCGGTCCATCTGCAGTACCCAAGAGAGTTTTCCACAACACAATATTGTGGGAGTTTATCTAAACTACACGAGTGACGAACAAACTTTGCCTTTTTAATATCAAAAGCGCGTTTTTATACGCTGTTTACACTTCACTTTTAAATTAGATTAGATGTGTGACATTATGGAGAGTTGAATTAGGTTTTTTTTTAGAAAAATATTTTTAGTATTGTGGTATTGAGTTTAGTATTATCGTCTCTGACGTTCTACCTAGCCTCATGGGATGATTGTATGATGGTATATATTTTTCTGTAGTCTCTACCTAAGAATAGAATGAAATATTATAACAACTTTTCTGTCTTAAGGTTGTTTAAAAGCGTCTCCATTTAATTTCAAAAGTTCTGTGTTTTCTAGTTTATGAAGTTACTTGGCAAACTCGTTAAGATTTTATCAGCAAGGCCATTTAAGAGATCAGTTTTACGTCATGTATTGAGAACAGGCTGGCTTTTACTTTGGCTAGAAGCTAGAAGAATGTTGAGGTATCGCGAGTCTCTTGGGCACATTACGAGCTTATAGCGATGAAGATTTTTTTGATGCCCTTTTAAAGTTTATTATAAGTTCCTTATCCTTAGCATGGGCGGTCGCGGGACCAACGGATTACCGTGACCCCGGTACGTAAAGGGCTATTGAAGGACACCGTGGATTTTAGTCAGTACAAGTCTGACAGTCCCTCCCGCCCTGCCCTGGGTGGGAGGACTCATTTGATGATTTTACCACGATAAAAAAAAATCCTTAGCATGGGTAGCTAGTTTTTGTATATGTTTTCGACTGTAAAGCACGTTTGCCTTGAAGCAACTTAGACAGTCTTGACTTGAAGACTTCAATGTTGCAGATCAATATCAATAGCCTAATAATTACTGTCAAGTATCTGTATTTTTTTTTTGTTCAGACGCCAGTACATCATCCTACCTTAATCTGTCAAATTTCTTCCATAGATTTTCAACCTTATCACAATCAATAGTGGGAGGTTAATGCTCGATTGGTAAAATTTGACAGATCCGGTAGGTTGACCTGGTGGCGTCTGTACTTTGGAAGAAATTGTCTGAGCAAGAAAATTACATGTAAGATACCTCGAAGATATTTTGCGTACACTTGTTTTGTTATCTGTCCAATTAATAAATATATCACTCCTACTCCAGCAACAAAGATACGTAAGAACGCATCCTGAATATTAAAATGATGGCCCAATTGCTGTACGTGTAACTTTTACTTATTTTATGCTAATGTTTGTTACGTTTTGTCTGCGTAGAGCAAAAAGATAAACGTCTTCTTTAGAAAATCAAATTACTTATATATAATAATTAATATTTAATGTTTCATTGGTGGGACACAGGCATCTTATCATAGATACGCGGTGGATTGATGAATGTCACATGCCTATTAATTTTCGCCGATATCCTACGACTTTGGTATCCAGGCGACTATCACAATACAAATCCGAAGAGGTTCGTACACAGGCACGCGTAAGGTAAGGTATCGGAGACTTGCGTCGCGTTGTCACGAGCAATAACATGTATACACTTAACAAAATTCAAACGCAAATTACTCGTGAAATACTGGTTTCCACTTTGTTTTTTTTTTTTTTTTATCGTGGTAAAATCAGCACATGAGTCCCCCCCAGTCCCAGGGCGGGAGGGACTGTCAGACTTGTACTGACTAAAATCCACGGTGTCCTTCACGAGCCCTTTACGTACCGGGGTCACGGTAATCCCTTGGTCCCGCGACCCCGGCAGGCTATGGCCCTCTACAGGCCCCGTCATTATGTTCCACTTTGAAATTAGACCTTTTTTTTTAAATTAGCCTACACTGTCCCACTGTTGAGAAATTGCCTCCCCGAAGTCCTTCCAGCCCACCAACCCTCCTGGTATGCGTCTAGGTTGTCTCTCCACCTTTTCTGGGTCGGCCTCGGCGGCGCTTTTCATCTTCCGGCACCCATTGAAATAAGACCTATTTCGTAATAATATTGGCTTCCAAAATAGAAGTCTAATTAAAAGGCAAAAGTTTAATCAATATGGTAGGTGGAAAATCGCTTTTGAACACTGCTTATTGTAAACATACTATTGCTCGTGACTGTACTAAAGGCCTTACTCTCTCCCGACAGTTTCATTGCCACATAAAAACAAAAATAACAATTTAAACTACAACTTACTAGAAGCCGGTGCGGGTACAACGGAAGGTGGATCCTGGAACAGCGTAGACCGTTCCTGAGGAGACAGGGAGACCAGCGTCTCAAGGTTATCACGTAGCGAGTCGAAGAACGAGCCCATGTCGTTTAGCACACCTGCGGAGGTAAGGTACTGTGTATATTTGGAGAATTGGTACCACAAAAACATTTATCATTTTAAATAAGGGGAACTTGGCTAAGTTCACAGTGGGGGAAGTTTCCCCGTAGATGGTTGTAGACAAACTTGACACCTCTAGTAAGGCTGCAACTGAAGCCATTCCAAAAATGGTTGGGAAAAGTCTTGACTAATGAAATTGAAGAAGAAGTTATGTACTGTTAAGAAAAATATATCTCAAATAATAGAAGGAGTTCACCCCCCTTATTGCCTATATCATAACCAAAGAGGCTTTCAACTAGTGAAATAGTTTTTTGAAATCGGCCCAGTAGTTTCGGAGCCTATTCAATATAAACAAACAATGAAATCTTTCATCTTTATAATATTAGTGTAGATTGATTGCATGACATTTTTTCCACAGCTCGATTTAACGGTTTTTGTAAACTATCATAATTTCGAAATAAGTAAATAACTTGTCTAATATGTCTATTGAACATAGTGGACAGTTTTATAACTTTTATAAGCCATTTGTGTACGCTTTGTGCGTAACAAAGCTGTCATACAAGTTTCGACGTCAATATCGCCTGTGAAGGTAATAAAAGCAACAAGTTGTCGGTCGGTGAGTATGTGTATTGCTATACATTTTTCTGTAGGAGCTACATGTTTCAGTAGCGTGCTCTATTTTGTTTAGTGCTAATGCACTCTAATATTTTATATTTATGCAGTGCTTTGCGAATTGCATTAGACTAATTAGGGGCGTAAGTAGACTTTAGCCTTGTTTATTTGTCTTCACGAAAGGAGTGCAGGAGACTGCGAGTTATTTATTTTTATAAGGAGTGGATGTTTTAATTTTAATATTATTTTCTTTACTACGAATTTAGGACTGAGATACACATCAACTTAACATCAAGTATATTATACTAAGTAAAAGCTTTGGTCGCGGGACTGTACGAATTATCGTGACCTCGGAACGTAAAGGGCTATTGAAGGACAACGTGGATTTTAGTCAATACGAGTCTGACAGTCCCTCCCGCTCTGCCCTGGGTGGGAGGACTTATTCGATGATATTAAACAGTAAAAAAAAGTAAAAGCTTTGTTGGTTTGGTCTAGCTCATTCCGCCATCTTCTGCGAGGTCTGCCGCGACGCCTTCTGGCTGTGTCAGGGCTCCACATAGTGGTTATTTTGTCCCACAGTTCATTGGGCATCCGGCAGACGTGTCCTGTCCAGACCAATCCTACTTCAGTTAAGCAACGTCTGATCTGTGTTTTGGAACGGAGTGTGGTTGTACTCACATTGGCCCTAGATCGAAAAAGTCATGGAGAGAGGCCTTTGCCCAGCAGTGGGATGACATAGACTGACAGTTACAGTAACAGTAAAAGCATTGTACGAGAAAAATAGTTTAATATAGATGTACCCAACTTATGGAGTTTTTAAGAAACACCGAATATAGTCATAAATATAAGTGCTAGAAAGATGTGAAATGAAAATTAAGTTAATCTTTAGACTATACTAAGTGGAACGCCCATGACTATTGTTAATCTCGAGGGGGCATAAAGTAAGCCGACGAGTGATTGATCGGTTTGAAATGGCCTCCAAGTGTCTCTTAAAACTATTATACACGTCAGTGGTCCACTAAGTACAGACTAAGGCTACGGTTTGACTGAGGCGGAGCGGAACAGAGCGGCGACGAGCTGTGCCGCGATTCACCAATCATATGGCTTGAATACACATCTGTCACGTGGCTAGCCATGTGCATCAGCCATGGGATTGGTGAATCGCGGCACAGCTCGTCTCCGCTCTGCTCCGCTCCGCCTCAGTGGAACCGCAGCCTAAAGCTTAAAGACAGACATTCAGAAAAGATACAACATCAAACGGCTTAAAAGGACGCGCATCCACTGCATTTGCCGCCCACCGAAATTATTTCCAACTCTGTCTAGGCTGGTATATTATAGATCAGCCTTTCGTAAATAAAATTAGTAACAATGCAGCCAGCGACTGCTATTCTAGTACAAACTTAAAATGAGAAATATTATATAATGGCGCATTTCGCAGTAAGTTAGTTTGCATTTGCATGCATAGCATTGCAAGTTAGTTCTGGCTGAATATAAAAGGTGCTCTACTGAAGGCGACAGTAACCGCAACGTCAACGCAATTCGGTATTTGACACTATTAACCAATCATTGCAAGACACAATTTCTCAAAAACTACACTTTAACCTGTTTAACTTTAAATAAACTTTAAAATTATATTTTAGTAGCTCTGAAATTATTAAATAGTGGTAAGATCATTAACTAGTTAGTGACGTCACCGTTTGGTATTGCCATACGAAATCTGTGCGAGAATCATAAAAAGAATGTCAATTGATTTTTGGTTCAAATACACTATTGCTATTGACCGCAGCGACATACATAGCCATTGGCTGGTGTCTGTATTAATTTATTCTGCAATGCCGCTGTGGTCTGTAGTTACGATTGACGACATTGCCGCTGCGGTCTGAGGTTGTTGACCTTCAAAAGAGCACTTCAAGTGTCGACAGTCAGGATGACAATTTTTGACACTGTCACCTCTCCCAAAACACAATAAAAGCTTGAAGAGTGACAGAGCGAGTTAGTTACAACATCGACGGAATATAGCGGTGCGTGCGCCCGGCTGCTTACCGACGCCGACATACGGCGTGACTGCCTTACCGAGCGCCGGAGTCGGCTGGCGTCTCCGGCGACCGGAGTTCAGCGCCGTCGCTACTGCTGACCGCTTTTCAGATGCGCCTCTGGAAATAAGGCATATATTAAGTAAGAAAGAATATTTGTTAATTTAGCTCACGTCACGAGTGCATACAGTATGTAAAAAAAAACTTAAATAAAGAAAAGAAAACAAAGAAAGGAAAACATAGAAGGCATACCGTTATGCCGCCGTGACCGTTGGCTTAACAAGGGGTGGTGAAGCACGACACGAGATGCCGCTCATAGCTAAAAGGCGCGGGTTTCTCCAAGTGGATCATACAGCGGTGCGTAGGAACGCATTTATTGGATTGGACAGTGAAGGAACTTAAGCAGTTGCCCAGAGATCAACCTTGTCCCAAACGGCAGGCAATAATTCCGACGAAATCGACTTACTTATTGGTAATAGTCGACTGGAGGGTACTGTACAGACGCCAGCAGATCAACCTACCCCAATCTGTCAAATTCTACCAATAGAACATAACCTTCCGCTGTTGTGATAAAGTTGAAAATCTATTAAAGAATTTTTACAGATTGAGGTAGGTTGATGTGCTGGCGTCTGTACATCTCTATGCTAATCTTAACTGTGTATGAACCTTTCGGAATATTTTTTTACTGTTTTGCAAGTCATCATCTTACCTAAATTCATCATCAAGGTAGTTCCTTTCGTCAGCCACTGGTATCGGAGGTAGCCGGGGTCCAAAGCCAGTGGTTCCCAACTCCATGTCGATGCGAGGCGCCCTGTCCCAACGATTGTTTGGGCCCATGCCTATCCATGGTTTTTCAGCGAGGAGACGAAGGAGGTCCAGGCTTTGGCCTCGGTAGTCCCTATGCTGGGCCTGGGCGGATCCTGGGGGAGAGAATATTAGAAGTTATTTCATGTCAACTTGCTTCCAAGTAGAAAGTAGTTGTTCAACCAGTAGTAAGGTGGAGCTGACTCTACGGATCACCGGCGGGGTATGGTTGTGTGTAAAATATTTTGCAAAAGAATTGAAAAGTCTTTTCCTGAATAAAACCTCCACAATAAACTCAATTTAATGTGTATTTTATAATTTAATTATTATTTTCTACGTAAATATAAGTTTTGTGACAAAGTAAATAAACATTCATAATATTATAAGGTCCTTGATAAAGCTAGACGGTAAACAAAGTGTGAGAAGTGAAGCCTTCCCGAATTCAATTAAGACAATAGTTTAATTTCAATTTCTACAACCTACTATTAGTTCTGTCTTAAAATAAACGAAAACACTTTGCATAATTTTTACATTGCATTGCATTGCATTGCATTTGTTTTACATCTGAAACTTCGAAAGTAAAAGTCAAAGAGGTAATAAATAAAGAAACAGAAATTCGAATGGTTCTTTACATTCTATTTTGATTGGTAAGTTTTCACAGGAAGGTCAAAATAAATATTGTGTAGCACATAATAGCAATATAAAGGACACAGAATCAATGTTTAAAATGTTCCCTTTGGTCTAATACTCCTCTTATTAATTACGATTATCATTCGAACTTAATAAAATTATTTAGGTACTCCTATTTCTGCTACACTTAGTTTCCCAACTCCATATACCTACTTACTGTGCTTTTCTGTTTTTACGCCTACTTTTAGAAGCTACGAAACAAATCCAAATAATACAATAAGAATTAAGATCCTTAAAGACGGCGCGTTGTGTTCCACGTGCGCCTCAAGGAGTGTCAGCATATTGACGGGGCCCCCTGTAGAGGGCCAAAGACTGCTGGGGTCGCGGGACTCACGAATTACCGTGACCCCGGAACGTAAAGGGCTACTGAAGGACACCGTGGAATTTAGTCAGTACGAGTCTGACAGTCACTTCCGCTCTGCCCTGGGTGGGAGGACTCATTTGATGATTTTACCACGATAAAAAAAAAAGATCCTTAAAGAATAAGGGCTAAATTCCCCAAGCTCACCTTGCTTCAACGTAGGCCTCATTTTAAGTTTTAATTACCGCCTCTGAAGTTGGCATATCATGTTTTCTTCCTTTAATGATCGGCCCTCAGTAGGGGAGAAAAATTATGCAGGCAACCTTGGACTTGCTACTTATAAAGTTTTAATGGTTGATGGTTGATACATTTTCAAACTATACGGCCTCTTGGTATTTCAGGACAAAGTGTTCTTAATTTCATTGTTCATTTTTTTAACATTTTTTTTAAACGTTGCTCCATACTTTGAATTTCTCCTGTATCGTGGGTGCGTTTACAAACATAGAAACTCACATACACAAACACCCAGACCCGGAACAACTACCTACAGGCATACAAATATTTGTTCCGTGCGGGGATCGAACCAGCAATACGCTACGCAGCAGTCGATCACTCAACCACCGCACCAGCCGTGCAGCCATACATAAGAATCAGATTGCTAGATTGTACGACGGACACGAATACACGTAAAACTAACTTAAAATCGCATTATTTCCTAAAAATTTTTTGGCACATATACACAAAAATATCGCACATAAATATAAAATTAGTTTTGATACAAAGCTAAATTTTAAGTGGAAAACTATTGTGTCTGTTATTGGAATTAATACACATTTTTTTAACATGTTAAAATCAGCCACTTTTAATGAATCCTCCCACCCAGAGCGGGACTGTCAGATTCGTACTGACTAAAATCCATGGTGATCCTTCAATAACCCTTTACGTTCCGGGGTCACGGTAATTCGTGAGTCCGTGAGAGAGTTAAGTTCAAGGTTACCTCATAAAACAGTACCGCAACCCCGGAAGGAAGACACATAAGACTTGATTTAATAAGTATTAACTGTGTAGTCGAAATATCCTGAAAGTATTTCCTGAATAATTCTTTTTAATTATTCATTATTATTACTTACTTACTAACCATGTAAAATAAGTTTTCAAGGACACATTGACACCTACTCTCCCCAGAGACAACTAAAAATGGTCAGTGGCATAAAGATTCCTTCTAATTTGTACCTAAAAGCTTTTGTCTCCCTTGGGAAATAAATACAAAACACACTGATATACTAAACCATGTTATTATAGTCGGATTTTACTTGTTTGCTTCATTATATAGCAATTATTTAGAAAGGCGTGAAGTGACCAGTAATTTTTTAAGCAATTTGCTAAAATGTATGTTCTACCTTAGGTATTAGTAAATACTATTTGGAATACTAAATTAGGAAACGTATTTATTTAACAATACAATCATCAGACATTAGTCTATATCGAATTAACTTGAGTGAGTTATAAATATTAAATATTTATTATCGATAACATACATTAAAACTTGAACCTTTAGTCGTCCTTATTTAATTCGATTTATATATTTTAAGAAGTTTCTTGTTATTACACAAATATTTTCTATTAATTGTAAAATATATTTTTTCCTTTCACAGTTTTAGTTTAATTAGAATCTTAGACATTTTAGATTAACGAATCATAAACAATCACAATATTTCGCGTAACTTTCGAAAGTTAAGCTTATTAAACAAAAACATTTTCCTTGCTACGAAATTTCGTAGCAGAATTCGCTACGCCGTAGCTTTTTCGTAGCACTCTTTTTTTTCTTTTCTTTCTTCATCCAATTATCTTTCGATCCGTCAGGTACATGCACCTGATACTTTCAACAAACAGGAGTGAATGGATTAGTACCGTGTGTCCACCTCGTAGAGAAAAAACACAGGTATTCCCTTCCGTGTTCACGAGGAGAAGTTTTTTATTCGTTGTGCCACGTGTAACGGTACTGATGGAAGATTGATGGAGTTCTGTAGAATTTTATTACCTGTGTGTCCTGTTTTTGCAGTTGTAAATTGTGTTACATGCGTTGCTAGTAGTTACTGGTTTATTTTGAAATTCTATGAATGTTCTTTATTTATTTTCGAAATATTTAATGATGAATGCGTCACAAAATGCACCCTTATTGGGTGCGTCGCGATAAAAATACGAGTATATACAACACTAGCACTTTGCCCGCGACTTCGTCCGCGTGGGTTACGTACTTTATTAATTCCCCCTTTTCACCCCCTTAAAGGTTAAATTTCCAAAAACCCCTTCTTAGTGCTCCCCTACATTATAATAGGAAGCCGTGTGCAAAATTTCACATTCCTAGCCCCAGTAGTTTCGGCTGTACGTTGATATGTCAGTCAGTCAGTTCTCCTTTTTACCCGACTACGGCAAAGCCAAAAGGAGGGTTATGATTTTGACCGGTATGTATGTTTGTTTGTATGTATGTATGTATGTTTGTATGTTTGTATGTATGTATGTATGTTTGTTTGTTCCCTCATAACTTCTAAACTACTTATCAGTACATGACAAATGAGGTCTCGTTAGAAGCGTCTCATTTGTCCGCTGGTTATAGGGTAGGTGACTTGTCATCAAATCCAATATGGCGCCCTCTAGGGGATGAGAAGTCGTTACCGAAAAAAAAAAAATTTTTGCACAGTATCGACATGGGTATCAAATTAAAGGGCTTGATGAGCACATTTGAAATATATATACATTATATAGCTTTTACTAGCTAATTTTCTGTTTCTAACAGTGTCAACATGGGTATCAAATGATAAATCTTAAATTCACAACTCAGAAACGATACATATAACATAAATTACTTACTTCAAATAATAAAACCCCAAAATAGTGTAAATAAAAAATAAGTTAAAAATAACTGAAACCCGACTACGAAAAAATCGCGCACTGAAAAGTATAAAACAAGAACAAGCCGTGGTCGTATGCCACCTGCGGTTGTTTCACACAATCTTCATTGGCTCGGTGGCATACGACCACGGCTTGTTCTTGTTTTATACTTTTCAGTGCGCGATTTTTTCGTAGTCGGGTTTCAGTTATTTTTAACTTATTTTTTATATAATAGAAGAAGAAGATGACAAATGAAATCTAAAAAATTATTTATATTAATATTTTGCCTAGCTGTGGGATAGTAATAAGCGTGTAAATAATATAACTAAGGTAGGCGTCCGTATCGTCCGGAGGACACGGTGGAGCATACGGTGCAGGACTGCCCCGCTTGGGTAGAGCACCGCCGCGCCGTGTCCTCACGACGGCGATAGGCGGAGACCTCTCGCGCCCGGCATTGGTCGAGGCCATGCTGCGGGGCGAGAGGGAGTGGGAAGCGGTCGCCTCCTTCTGCGAAGCAGTCATGCCCGCCCATGCCATGCCCATGACCCGGGGTCGCGGGACTCACAAATTACCGTGACCCCAGTACGTAAAGGGCTACTGAAGGACACCGTGGATTTTAGTCAGTATAAGTCTGACAGTCCCTCCCGCACTGCCCTGGTGGGAGGACTCATTTGATGATATTACCACGAAAAAAAAAAAAAGAAAAAAAAGGCAGGCGTCCGTGAAATGCAAGAAAAGAGTGTCCATAGAGACCCTTGCACATTCTTTTCCAGAACATTAACTCTTTGGAATGAGTGTCTATAGTTTGCCTTTCACAGTTATAAAGTGAAGATATTGTTTATTATTCAGAGGTGTCTGAAACGAGCATATGTAGGTTCTACTAGCCGTTCCTAGCGGTTTCATCCTCGCTGCTCGGCTCCTATTAATCTTAGCGCGATGTTATATAGCTTTTCTCGATAAATGGACTATACAACACAAAAATATTTTTTCAATTCGAACCAATAGTTCTTAAGATTAACGCGTTCAACCAAACACTCTTCACCTTCATAATGTTAAGTACAACTTCCGAAAAACTGTTTGTTATTGTTAAGGTTTGGGGTATAAGAAAGGTTTTTTAGGAAATCCACCGTAATGCTCGAGGGGTCAATTAGTTTGGAATACATTCTTTGAATTTGAAAAAATATTCACTGATCTGAACTGCTAAAAGTATCGTCTTACAATATTTGGTTCAGATCGTAAACTTTGGGCAAAGCAAAGGGTATTAATATTAGGTCGTTGATGCGCTGACAACCTGTCAGTATAGGACCTCATTTTATCGATCCCTAACCCTCGGCCCACATTGAGAGTTTGTTTATATTGGTCGTGAAAATTGTGGGCTGTTTGAGACAAATATTGTGCGTGAAAAGTAATCTGTTGGGACGAAGAGATTACAAAGAGATATGGATCTTATGACCTTCTGGTCAGGGCGAATAATAGAGATCCAATATGGATGTTCAATAAGTTCGTCATTATCTCCAAGTAAGTTACATAAGAGTAACTTGTCGGCACGGTTGGCGTAGTGGCTGAGCAATTGAACTGCTGCGCATCGTGTCGCGGGTTCGTTTCCCGCACGGAACAAATATTGTATGACCTACAAATAGTTGATTCGGGTCTGGGTATTTGTGTATGTGAGTTTCTATGTTTGTAAACGCACCCACGACACAGGAGAAATCCCTAGTGTGGGGCAACGTTTTTTTTTTTTAAAACATCTAAAAAAAAAACTATCGCATTCGTTGCTCAAACGGGAATACCTGTTATATACTTGTTACCGTGAAAATTCTTCATTATTGTTTATAGGGTACCTCTTCCTAGGGTCGCTGAACTGTTGTATTTTTTTTAGCTAAAGGTTGGCGTTGACTACTATCTCGCTTTATGTTAAGCGAAGATGTGATCGACGTTGAAATATGCTTGCCTAAAAGTAATCTATTCACTTTTGACTTGAAGACCTCACGGAATTCCACTCCTTAGCTGTGCGCATTTTAAACCTACTGATAAACGTATATTTTTACCTATCTGGGCTGTAAAATATAAAGTAAAGTATGTATGTATCTACATTAATATCTTTCAGACATATAAAAATGGTATTACTACAAGCATAAAGTATTGTCGTAACTACAAAGCAGAAAAACGCATGATGGATGGGAGCTGCAACACATATGACAAAATATCAAACAAAACGTCGAGGTCTGTGCTGGAAGCTGTGAGAAAAACCATGCGTGATTCATCACTTTCATAATCCGTATGCAATTCCAAGAACGTATGCATATTCATCTTGCTATGTTTCTCACCGAGCCGTCTTGGGGCAAGAATTTTAATGTTATGGGATACAGATTTGCGAATGGCGTCGGTGGGTACGGTAAAATTGAACTCAAAGAAGGGAAGGGAAATTCTTTAGAAGTCGCTTTTATGTGTTTATATTTTGTGATGTAGAATATATAAAGAAGAATTTATTACAGAATTATGTAGAAGATCAAAATAACTTGCAAAATATAGGTATTCGAAGAGTAATCACGAGTTATTAGAACACAAAGTTCAGAACGAATTTTCTGATGAAGTAAATATTGCCATCCATGTTGTAATATAATTTGACTTCCAAAATACTACGAGAGATGTTACATTAATTTGCAATCTTCAAAAAAGGTCTTGCTAAGAAATAAACAAGAAATATACTACGGAATCGATCCCCTCATTATAAATGGAGGAGGGTAATTCTTCTAGACCCGTGTCAAACGCTCACGAGTGACAAAAGGGTCCCTTGGCTACATCTCAATTTAATGTTGACAAGTTACCATGTCCTGTACGTTATACTGCCTCCTCATAAATGATTCACCGATATCAGGTGGCTATAAATATGAATCCCTTTTAATATGTACCGGTGGCAAATGAAACTGATTATATTTTGATATCTAGGTAGTCAAAGATTAAGGGTCGGTAGGGACGCGACGTCACGCGAAGCTACTGGAAATGTTTTTTTGACCATTTTCTAAATAAGAGGACCTGTATGTTTGTCCGCGATTGCCTCGCGTTTGGTTGCACCTATTTTGATACGGTTTTCAGAAAAGAGTTCGTTACATTTTGGAGAAGGTTTTGAGTATACAACAGTAGGATACGTTAAATTAAAATTTTGTTTTAATTTGATAGCTGTTTTTCAAGAAGTTTTTTGTTGAATATCTCAACTAAAAAGGGTAATATAAAAAACTTAAAAAAATAACCTACATCAAAAACAAACGCAAAGATGTGTAAAATAACTTTTCTTCCGTGTTTGTGGCTTTGTTTTTTCATTTAATTGAGTATTGTTTGTAAACACACCCACATTAGAATTCCAAATGTGGGGCAACGTTTATAAAAAATTGAATTGACTATCCCCTGTTCAACTGAAAACGGATCAAAGCGTATTCCAATAACGTTTCAAATAACGAATAGTTCTCCAACGGTTATTTATTGTATTTGGAAAGTTGGTACTCAACAAGGAACTACGTCCTTATATCAAAGGTGTAGTGGTGACAATACACACAGTATACAAGGTTAAAGTTACACTGTATAACTCGTGCTCGGCTCTCTGATGTGGTGACATCAGAAGCGCTTCCAGAGAGATTAATATCGAGATCTTTGTTACTATTTATGAATACTGCTGGGTCTGATTGCAAATGTTATATTTTTGTGTCTAATGTGCGAGTTTCAAAATGGCGTCAGTTACAAATGATGAAGAGTTATGTTTTTTTTTCATCGTGGTAAAATCAGATCAAAACGAGAATCAAGGCAGAGCGGAAGGGACTGTCAGACTCGTACTGACTAAAATCCACGGTGTCCTTCAATAGCTCTTTGTGTTCCGGGGTCACGGTAATTCGTACAGTCCCGCGACCATGAAGAGTTATGATACGAGTAACATGAAATAAAATGAAATAGTGAAAAGATATTTATTTTTACAAGTAGTTTAATATCAACACTTTTACACGTCTCGCCTTTTTACAAACTAGATGAGCCCGGTGTTTCGTATCTGACTACTCTAAGAAGAAACATCCGAAACAAACTCAGAAGTCACTGTCTGACTGTTTTAAAGTACAGATATTATACTGGTCAATTCATAAGAGGGCCATGTAAGTTAATGTCTGAGATGATCTTTTGAAGAATGAACCACAAAGATTTGAGTAGACCTGTCCTGCCAGATTAAGCATTTGTCAGTTATCAAGTAGCTCGACTCATAACTCAAGGTAGTATCTGATTGACATGGGATGTGATGGAATGTGGACTGAAAAAGTTGTCCAATAATGAAGGTGGGTAGATCGTGTCACAGATTAACAAATCTAAAATATGGATTGGACAAATATTTGCGCGTCTTACAATCATTCTAGATCTGTTTGTCAGTGTTTGTTCAAGAAACTTCTAGCAAGGAATCAATACTGAGTTCTCTATCGGAATTTGACCTCGATCTATAAGAGCACACAATCATCATGTTTGCAACTGTTCCTTTCAATTAATTTTCATTTTATCTCTAATCCTTTGGAACGTAAATGATATTTGGTTACATAAGAATAGCCCATAGTCCGTTCGTTACTAAACACCCACCATTTCTAGTTATTCTTTTACGTGCCACTTAAAGTTTGTGGAAAAATGTAATAGGCACATTCAATTTAATTATAGATTGATTTTATAATATATAATACACTTGTGAGCAAAAATATGTGAACATTTATTTTGAATTGATTCGGGATAGGTCCTTATTCAATGGAGTGATTTGAATGAATTTCATATCAATTTAAAGTTTACAGTTAAACGTTTAAAATGGTACCAATTTTATTACCTATTCTTAACAAGTTTTTGAGTGCTCAAGATCTCGCGGAATCGGAGTAAGTGATTATATGCTTTAGTTCGCTTATTACACACACATATTGTAATTAAAAGTTTATTTTAGTTGATTAAGCGGTCAGGAGTTTGTTGACCGTCTCTGAGTAGATAGATGGATACTTTTTCCGTTCGACCTCCATTTTAATTAAAGTAAGGGGACGTAGCCCCTCTCTGGGAGGTAATCAATTTGGTACACTTTGTAGACCAAGGCCCTTCGGACACAACGCGACGCAAGTCTCCGATACCTTAGGACTTTGGTGTCTATTGACGCGTGCCTGTGTACGAACCTCTATGGATTTGTATTGCGATAGTCGCCTGGATGCCAAAGTCGTGAGATATCGGAGACTTGTGTCGCGTTGTGTATGAAGGGGCTTACACGAACGAGTATGTTGGTTTTAGTGTCAAAAAACAGAGCCAAACGTCAAAATTACATACATATAACAGCTAGTGTGATCATAATATACATAATACATTATGATCATAGCTGTTGCTAGCAGCGGCTCCACCCGCGTGTAACGCGAATTCTACATGTGGACGGCACTACGTGCATTACATGTAACGCTCGCAGTGCGCCGTCCACACGTAGAATTCGCGTTACATTTCACGGTAGATTACATTACGCGTTACACCAGTCTGGACCCGGCTCAACATAGAAATTATCTTAGAGGCATAATAAAAGTTTAAAGTACAAATGAGACGTTCACATAGAAATTAAAAAGCCAAAGATTACATAAATATTCGAAAAGTACCTCTACAGACGCCAGAACATCAACCTACCTCAAACTGTAAAATTTCTTTAATACGTTTCCAACTTTACCACAAAAGAAGAAGGTTCATGTTCAATTGGAAAAATGTAAAAATTTGGAATAGGTTGACGTGTTGGCGTCTTTTGCCCTTCGCGTTTCGCAGATAAATGCAAATGAAATGAGTGCTCATTTCTTCATTTCTGAAAATTATTCCATTTGGCAGTTCAAAGATATAAACTCATTCATGATATGAAACATAATCGGATCAAAGTTCTTAGCTTTTAGCTTTTTTCGTATAAATTTTATCATCAAAGTTAAACTTTTTTGGTCATTAGCAGGCACTTATATATCGCAAAGGTACAAAAATTCTGAGGAAAAAATGGAGTAAGTGCCAAGAAATGGGTCGTAGAACTATCTAAGTAGAATGGCGGCCCTGGAAAGCAAAGAGCATGTGAAAGAACAGGGTGTTTTTGGTCTGTTGGAGTTTGATCTGACTGGTTTTCAAAATGTTTTCACCATTATTAAGCTACATTATAAGAGAATAACATAGAAAAGTTTTTTTAAAACCTCCATGGATAAAGTGTTGTGGACTGCCAAGTTAAAAATAATTGAGCAAAATATAATGTTTCGATTTAGATATATAAGTACAATTACTAGCAATAAAATGGATTTATTTACGTCAGATCCCATTTTTTAGTTATATTCCTGATTCCTGGGTCTAATTTTATATTTCCGTGATAAACGCTATTGTCTCGTGAAATACTGGTTTCTACTTTGAAATAAGACCTATTTCGTAATAGCGTGGCTTCCAAAATATATATTTCAATATATGTTCATGAAACCGCAAAAGGTTAATCAAAATGATAGGAGAAGTTTGCTTTTGAATTCTGGTAAGTGTATAAGAATAATATGATGACTGGCCTGTTGGTCTAGTAGTTAGTGACCCTGACTGCTATGCCGGAGGTCGTGGGTTCGATTCCCACCCAGGACAAATGTTTGTGTGATGAGCACGATCATTTGTTCTGTGTCTGGGTGTCATTTATCTATAATATGTATGTATTTAGAAATATATAAGTATGTTTATCAGTTGTCTAGTACCCATAACACAAGCTCTGCTTAGCTTGGGACTAGATGGCGTTGTGTAAAAATAAAAATAAAAAAAAATAATAATAATTGCTCGTGACTGTACTTTTTATTTTCTAATTTATTTTTTTATTTCAAGTGGTTTAGTTATCCCCTCTTTATCTACACACTACATTATTAGTAACTCCAAATGCCACGTGTACCTTCTCATTCAACTTTAATGCATTCACTATAACCTCATCAATTTGCAGCGGAGCCCACCTTTGTAGTTAATTGGCTTATCTTGACGTCGTAAGCAGATCGGGTATTGATCTCCTAAGTGCTCCCCAGCTTACATACCTGCTTCTGGTGCTTGCGATTTCAAAGCTTTCATACGCAGATAATAATTATTAAAGGTCAATAATGTAGGGCTATAATTTTAAGATTACCTTAACTATAGCAATGGTCGGAGGACTGTCTCTACGGGTAACCGTGACCCTGGAACGTAAAAGGCAATTGAAGGCTCACCGTGGATTTTAGTTAGTACAAGTCTGACAGTCCCTCCCGTCTTGGCTTGGGTGCGAGGACTTAAAAAAAAACTAGCATTAAAGTATGGCTATTGCTATAATTTATTTGTATGATAACTTCATCTTTAATAAATTTTCGTGTGTGTTAAAACGACCACGTTAGTTTTTTAAACTGCTTGGTGATGTTGTGCGGTTCAAACTAATATTTAGAAAATTTATTCGGATATTGAAGTCTTGATTTTGCGCAAAACGTTGCATACAAAACAGGGTGTTTTTATTTAGGCATTCATTATTATTGGTGTAATGAAATCTATACTAATATTATAAAGCTGTGAGTTTGTTTGGTTGAACGTGCTAATCTCATGAACTACTGGTTCGAATTGATAAAATCTCTTTGTGTTGGATAGTCCATTTATCGAGGAAGGCTTGAGGCTATATAACATCACGCTAAGCCCAAAAGTAGACGACTAGCGGGGATGAAAACGCGAAGAACATCTAGTCAGTAATATTCATATTGGTTATGTTACACATCGTTAAAAGTGAGCCAAAATATAAGTGGTTCCACAACCTTCCTCAAGTTCCATTGTTACCAAATATTACTTAATTAATTAGAGACTTATTACAGCTTTTAAACCACACGACGCGACGCCTTATAGGTGCCCAAACGAATATCGTCAAGTGGCAGCTATAATCATTCTAGTTTATGAACTGATATGGTCTTAAACTCGGATCATTTTCAGGGGAACGTTGTAAATTATAATGTTATGTTTACTTCAGTGGCAGTACTATATAGCTATGAGAGTGTTAAGTTTAGCCTTCATCATAGAGGTTAGTACTAGGTGCAGCCTCGGGACTTGCTGGCACCCCAACTCGGATAATAGGTTAGAAGAGAGAAAAAATAACCACCCCGAAGTAGGGTTTCTACTTCGTCGACTTGCTCCTGTGAAGGAAGGATATATCTAAGTTTAACCGCATGTGGTCGGCTGTAGTTGTAGCCGGCTAAAACTAAGTGTAGCTGCACTTCGGCTATTAGCTGTAATATATCTATCACGAGGCAGTATTTTAAACAGTAAAGCCGTTCAACTTCTAATCCTTTTTGGTGTTCACAGGAAATTGATTAACTGATTAAATTAAGTGTTATTGTTATTCATGAAGATTTGCTTTCTAGGAAGGTAAACACTTCGATTTTAAGGAGATTAATTGGTCCAAAGTTGACAGCAAATACAACCTTTGTTTTTTGTTCATAATGAAATTAAATGTTCCCATATTTCAACGTAAGTTATCACGAGCACAAAAGGGTAGTAGGGGAAAACTGTTTTTTTTTAATCTTTTTGTGGCCTAAAGTAAGGTTCTTAATATATCTGAGTACAATGACCACATAAGAGGATTTTTTACTAACAAAAACTAAGGTTGTAGATATAATATGATGATATGAAATACATATGTATAATGAATAAACACGTGTTAATTTCTGCTACCTTTAGGTTGTAGATATCATTTTAAAAGTAATTGTGCTATTTGTAAATGTTTTTTATTTATGTTTTTGTAAAATATATAAAACAGTGTTTAAATGAATAAAAAATGCTGTTACGAAAAGGTGAGTGAGAAATTAACATGTTACCATAAAATAAAAAGAACTTTTGCAATCAGCTAAAAGGTACTTTTCAATGTAAAACAGTTACCTGCCCGATTTTTTGTACCTTCATAAAATTGCAGACAAATCTGCAACCCAGCACAAATCTACTACATAACCTCAAAAAGGGTTGCAGGTCTGAAAATCTCTTTAACAATATGGGGGTGTTAATGTAATTTGTAATGTTGCCAACCTCGCCACGAGACCTATAAGTGGCCGATTAAAATAATTGTGGGTAAATTGTATGGCCGTTAAAAAAGTCAGCAAAATATTGTAAAGGGCTGAAAAAGGCTTTTTTCAGTTTAAAGAGGACTGTTTATTTGCATAGGGAGACGTATCTCCCTATGCAAATAAACAGATTTTATTGGTGTTTTCTTGTGATTGTGAAAATATACGGGCCGTGTTTTGAAAGATAAAGGTTGTTTTATATGAAAAGTTATTTGAGAGTCTATTCTCATAAAAAATATATATATTTAAGCTATATTGTCCCTGGGCAGCTCGTTGTCAGACCATGGACAATGCCCGGGTCGACGGCGACAGCGCGTTGTGTTCCACGCGCGCCTCAAAGAGTGTCAGCAAAAACGACGGGGCCCCCCTCTAGAGGGCCAAAGCCTGCCGGGGTCGCGGGACTTATGATTTACCGTGAACCCGGTACTTAAAGGGCTATTGAAGGACACCGTGAATTTTAGTCAGTCAAGTCTGACAGTCCCTCCCGCTCTGCCCTGGGTGGGAGGACTCATTTGATGATTTTACCACGATAAAAAAAAGCTATATTGTCCAACTGATGGGTAAAGTTTTCCTCCATAACATTCTTTAAATGCGTTATACTAATATTAAAATACCTAAAGAAACCATGTTAACTGTGTCTGTCTCTCTACCTTTGAAAACCTCAGGTAAAGCTGAATGGATTTTGATGAAGTCACACATGTCGTGGTGCACCGGATCATATTCGGTTTGAACATAAATTTTAATCTTAAATTGTTGTAGTAGTCCTTGTGATTATTAATTTTATGTTTTACTAACAAGTCGCTTTCCCAAAACCTCACTGCGATCGACACTTTGTCCATTTTTATGATTTCTTGAAAACATTTCAATTGCCACTCGTATCATGTTATGATTAAGTAAAACTTACGACTTCCCGCGGAAACTCCATTCATTTTCTGTTCTCTTAAGATATTCCCAGAAGTTTTCACTTACGTACGTCATTCTTCTATTTACTTGTAAGTTTTTCCTCTAATGACAAAGTACATATGTACAAGTTTTGTATGTATCATATGAACTGTCAAAGGAGCTTGATTTTGCAAATTGTTGTCATTTGTACCGAGACATTTGTTGAAAGGAGTTAATTTAATAAATAATACTTTGTTGGTTTGTTTGTGGCAGATAGGTCTATTTGACGTCAAACGTGATATGTTTTTGTATTTCTCCATTTTTTGTTTATGCACTATGTTTCAACTTTTTTTTTGTCGTGCTCAAATTATAATATTTATTTTATTTAACTTTCAATAAATTTCTACTATTTGGTAGTTAATACTATTAGTCTGAAGCAAGACGATCGTATTTTTTTGGATTGTGATTCGCGTAATTTTGGTCGGTATCATAGAAAAATATTTCGCGATGTAAAATGAATATGTATGAACACGAATATACGCGTTGTACAAGCTCTTAAAAAGTACATCTATTGATTGGTGCTGTTAGCTTTAGGTGCACTTATTGATGGTAATAGAGATAGATAATCAAAGCTTACAAAGATAAAGATATTTTTGTAGTTTTCGCTGAGCATTTAATCTTCTCTTCCCCTTCAAAACATATCCGTAATCAAAATACCAGATGAAAAAAATGACGTCCCCTAACATTTTTTAGATCAGGATCATTTTTACGTAGTTATAGAAGATCAAAAGATGTCAGAGTGTGAGCGTGTCAGACCTGACAATATGAGCTACATTTAATAAGACCTACTTAGATACTTTTATAACATCAATACTGTCCTCTCCCGTGGTTATGTTGAGGGTTAATAAACCGACCCATTGCCCTTTATTATTTTATATAGCTAGACTACGATTTTATGAGGTTTGCTGTTATCTTGTCTAAGAAATGATTTTTTTGGTCGCGGGGCTCACGAATTACCGTGACCCCGGAACGTAAAGGGCTATTGAAGGACACCGTGGATTTTAGTCAGTACGAGTCTGACAGGCCCTCCCGCTCTGCCCTGGGTGAGAGGACTCGTGTGATGATTTTGACCTTTGATTACCACGTGAAAAAAAAAGATACGATTAACTATAACAAACTTATTGCATTTTTATATGGATTTTTATGCTTCTTTTGAAAAAAGTGTTATGTAAAGCATATTTTAGACGGATGCTGGATTGTCTCATCCACATCTAAGTAGGTAGGGTGCTTGGATTCAGATTACATCTTGAATTTAGATTATGTCTGCCGTCTAAATAAGTGGCATCAAGAAATACGCTTTTTGGTAGAAACCGCATGTCTTCTACTTTTTCTTAAAACTGTCTATGGTAATCTAAATTGAGTCGTCCATCAGATTAAATGACCAATCGACAGAACACGAAGGTACGGAGGTTAGGTATTAGAAGAAAAATGTTCTAAAGAAACTACAAGGTACAACAAATCTCGACAGTTAGGGGCTAGCCTATTGCCACCACCGGGGCACGAAACCTGACTCAGACTAAAATAATTAATTGCTGTTTTTACAATGCTTAAAATAGACTTGTCTTAAAATATCATCATGCAATAATAACACCCTGGAATACAAAGGGCAACCGAAGGAACGGGAGTTTTAGTGAGAAATTTTGTTAAAAATAGATGTTTACAGTAGGTGCCTACGGATTATTCCATAATACTATTGTTTTGACGGATAAACAGACTTACAAACTATTATTTTATAAATGCTACTCAAAAATACAGTTTAATAAAGTGCTACTTACATATATAATTAATCGGTAGTTTAAATAAGCGTTGACCTGGCCAGCATAACGTAATTTTTTACTATTGTCGTATTTCTCCTTCAAGTCGAGCTTCAGTGTGTCGCACAAGCGGGCTTTCGAACTATAGTGAGTGGCAGTACACTCTTTTCGCACAATTGTCAATCACACATCCGTTTGTCGAACTCACGTAGTATTTTACAAGATCAACAACACAATATATTATATTCATAAGGACGGTACCGCATCAAGACAATTCGTTCGCTTAGTCGGAGTTCGAAATTCATGATCACTACACTACATAGTATAAAACAAAGTCGCTTCCCGCTGTCGGTCTGTCCCTATGAAGCTTAGATCTTTAAAACTACACAACGGATTTTGGAGCGGGTTTTTTTTAATAGGTAGAGTTATTCAAGAAGAAGGTTTAGACGTATATAACATGCATAATATAGTAGGGCTTACGCTTCACGTGCAGAGTCGGAGCGGGTCGCTAGTAAGACATAAAAATAAAACAAGTCTGTCAGATATTGACGCCATTTCATTACAAACTTTAGATTATAAAATGTCCAGATTCCGTGTTCGACACAGAATGTAACGTTTTAAGTGAAACCACTTTTAATGTTTTCGTTGGAGATGTTCACTTGTAATAAATTTTTCTTCCGAATTTTTGGCTTCAATTCTCTGTGGCCTACTAGGAATCTGGACATGTTATAATCTAGGTTTAAAACATAATGTAGTGCTGATAAATATTTTTCAATATTCGTACAGTTTTTTCATTAGTAAAGTTGAAGTCTTTTTTTTAAAAAGCGCCGACGTACGTACGGGTTACGTAAATCCAAACTATAATATTATAAATGCGAAAGTAACTCTGTCTGTCTGTCAATCTGTCTTTTCTTCACGCCTAAACTACTGAACCGATTTGTGTGAAATTTGGTACAGACATAGTTTGGAACTTGAGAAAGGACACAGGATAGTTTTCTCTATTCCACGCGAACGAAGTCGCGGGCAAAAGCTAGTTCGATATATTACTAAAATTATATAAAACTAACTAATAACAATATAACTATACAAAAAAACCACTACATTTATTGGTGCACGGCTGAAAAAGATCACGATTATTGGAAACTTCGATACAATAAAAGAATTAACAAAAGTGTATGTTTTTGAAATTTTTCGAGATGTAAAACTGTTATTTTAGGATCAAATCTAATTTTCTTTCGTTTTTTCGTAGACCTAATAGTGAAATATATTTATATTCTCGTTCCTAGCTTATAATTATAATTCCTTTCTTTATTTCTTATAAATTTAATTATTTACTGTTACTCCTATAATTGGCTCGTCACGACCCTCGAGAATAACGTTCCTAACGTGATACACGCTAATTACAAATGATCAGAACTGCGGTTAACCATAGACAAACCACAACATAGTGGTGTGTGTTCATAGTACGATACGATGCCCAATGTCGTGGCGTTTGATTCACAATGCGTAAAGGGTAAGTGTGGTGTAACCAAAACATAGAGATTGATCATGAAATTATTAAGCATTGACCCAAATAGAGTAATAGGTGCATATACATGAAATATTATCGTTGTAAATAATTGAATACGACACGGTTGGCGCAGTGGCTGAGCAATCGATTGCTGCACAGCTTGTCGCGGGTTTGATCCCCGCACGGAACAAATATTTGTATGACCTGCAAGTACTCGTTCCGGGTCTGGGTGTTTATGTACGTGAGTTTCTATGTTTGTAAACGCACCGACGATACAGGAGAAATTCCTAGTGTGGGGCACCGTTATTAAAAAAAAACAGGGTTGTGCATGCATTATAATTTCATCTTTTGGGAAGTAATTAACATTAACAGTAAGAAACGTAGACAAAGGGAAAATTAAATTATATTTTGGATGTGTACTGGTTCAAAGGATAGCCACAATTTATTCGCTTCGTATAATATTTATATCAAATGCAGACATTGCACGGGAATTAGTAAGGATTTAATTAATTAAAGTACAGGTTTGAGAGCTAGTTATAATTATACTTATACACTATATAATAAACTAAAGGTACCAAACCCTGTGGATCTAAAACGGCCACTTTAAGCAATATTCCTAATGATTCAGTTCATGCATTGCCAATAAGGTCATTGATTAGTCTTCTATTATTCATTCACGAAGATAATCCAGAAAGCGTCGCGTCTGGGCTCATAGAATAAAACTTGGGATATTGGAAGTCATAGGAAGAGACTTTTGCCCAGCTGTGGGATGATGCAGGCTAGTAGTATCAGTAAGTACTCATCGTCCACGTCCCGACGTCCACTGCTGAACATAGGCCTCCCCTTTAGATCTCCACATGTACCGGTTGGAAGCGACCTGTATCCAGCGTCTTCCGGCGACCTTTATACCAGTAAGTACTATATTTAATTAAATTTAAATACAGTGCTCGTGTTAGGTATCTGACAATTAGAATAAAGAGAAAAGAATTAGTCAGATATCTATTCTAAGAAAGCGTTTTTTAGTTAAATCTTCTAATCTTACAAGACGTTTTAAAGTGGCAGTTAGTTTCTGAATTCATAATTGAAGGATTTAATATGGGGTAGTATTTAAACGCAAATCAAAAAATATCTTTTTTCTATGCAATAAGATTCCGAATTCCCATCAAAATTACTGATTGCACAGCAAAATATTCAACTCAAAATATCACTAAACACACTACAATTTATTTTTGCAGCGTACAGCGATTTTTCCTAAAGCAAAAGCTTTTTCATCAATGCACAGCTAATAATCTTAATGCACATTATACATGTTAACTCTTTTTCTTTTAAATATAGCTTCTATTTATATATTATTTACAGCAGTTTTTCTAAATAAAACAGCATTTTATTAGTCACAGTCGTCTTATTATTTATTAATTACCACATACCAGTAATTTATTGAACTATTAAAGCGGGTCTTGCTTTCGCGGGACGTCCACGCTTCCCAGCATGTCAACGGAGCCCCGCTTCGCGGGGCTCCTACTTCTGGGTGGTTTAAAAAAAAATAACCACGAAGAGGATGGCTCGTCTAACCTAAATTGTCCGAGTCGGGGTGCCAGCGTGTACTTACTGGTTAATATGCGACTGGGATAGTTATTTTGCTATGAAATATGGAAAATTTGCTGTGCAGTCAGTATTTATGCTATGTATGTAGTATTTTTGTACAAAAATAAATTTAACTGTATTGCATTATGAGAAAAAAAGTAATGTCATATTGATGTATAATTTCGAATTATCTGCAGTTTGAGTTTTGTAAAACATTTAGTTTATTTGTGGTGAAGTAAGTTATTTGATGTAAAAAAGAATATAAATGATGAGTATGTATTGATAGGCGATTATTTATTTGATATGCAATTTATAATATCCCTTTAATATGTCACTTCAGCAAAACGTTCTAATAACAGTTAATTCGTCGTGAAACTATGATCTAAGTTTAGCTTAAAAGCTAGAGCAAGTTCGACATGATTGCTAGAAGTTTATAATGTCATCATGCAGGAGACGAAGGGTTTATGATTTTGTGTTATTAAAATAATTACGTATTTAAGATTTATAAAGCGGGGCCAAAGTTCTCCAAAGTAGCCTAAAATTTAAAAATTATGCACTACCTGTAACTACCTAACAATTACACCGATGGGCTACATTTTTTATATCTTTTGCGAAAATGTTATAAATATAATTTGTACGTATAGAAAATGAATAAAGCAGTAAGTACAAAAAAAAACATTAAAGTTGGTGGAGCCGTTTCGAACAGTGCACCCTATAACACGAGATTTTTAAATAGTAGAAGAATTACTTAAACCATTAAATAATTACAGCCGCACAGGTCGATAGTCCGAGTTAAGACGCGCATGCCAAGGTTGGTCTGTGGATGGGTGACCATCTGCCATAGCGAGTTTCCTCAGAGCCTCGAAAAGCACATAAAGGCGTTGGTTCCTGCTGTCACTTGTAGATCTTTGACAGTCGTTAATCATAGTCAGAAGCTCGAAAGTCTGACAACCAGTCTTCCTATGGGGTATCGGACCTCTACAACCCAGAGAGAGTAAGAGAGAAAACGTAGAGGTACGAAAGGCAGTAGCTCCATGTAAAATGATATCCATCATCCGGTTCGACTGAAAGCTGACCACAATATAGTTGGGAAAAGGCTAGGCAGATGATGAGAAGAATAAGATAAACGAATCTGTCAGTTTGTTTTACGACCAGTCTATTCAGTAATTCCCAGTGGTACCAACAATCCAACATTATGGTGTAGATTGCGCCGAAAATTGGACGTTAATAATTAAGTACTTCTTGGCCATGCTGCGTAGATCTACGGATGTAGGTACGCAGTAAGACATTAAGTTAAATACACCTTGTATCAACGACATAATGTCAAGATTTAATTTAAATTATATTTGTTGCCTGTGTAAACTGTGCCTTTAGTTAGAATTATGAATGTTGATCAAATGCTTTTTTTAATCAATATACTCACGCAGATTATGCAATTATAGTATCAATTACTATTCTTTTAAAATTTGTTAAATTTAAATTAAATATATTTAAAACTAAATTTAAAAAGGAGGTAAGTAATTGTATGATACACGAATATTATAATTCAATTGTTAATCACCGGTAAATGATTTAGTAGAAATAAGTGGAATTTTCTGCCAGAGTCTGTATATCCTGATAGCTACTCGTACGTACAACCTTGGGATCTTTAAGTCAAGAGTTCTCGTAAATAGGTTACTTCTAGGCAAGCGTACTTTACCGTCGATCATTTTCATCGTTTATGACGTTTTTATTTGCATTGTATGGAATTGTTTGAATCCAGTCACATTGAAAAGCGAAAGCGATCCGATAGCGTGACAGAACTATCGGACTGACATCTCGCTTCGGTTCGGTATCGCTTTGGAAACGCTTTGCTTTCGCCTGTCTGTTTGATAAAGGCTTTACAATCAGGCGAGATAGTGGTCAAATATGAGTGGTTAAGTAAAAATAGTTTTATTTTATACCTACTGTGTGCGAATGATTCATTTGTAATTATAAACTAAACAAGAAGTTACACACATACTTTTTTAAATTAAATCTGTAAATGACGTTAACTGTAGAGGTTCTACTACGGGAAAAGGCGTGAGTTTTTGTATTTACTTACCTATTATGTGTTATAGTATGTGTATGTTGTGATTTCTTTGTGTTCAGGGCTTATTGTTAGGGCTTTATTGCATGTAAACTGATAATAGGATTTATTACAAAATGTTTACTAAAGGAGCAGTTTTTTATTGATAAGTATTTTGGTGTGTGAAAATTGGGATAATTTTGATAAAATACAAAGCAAATCTTCACTGGTGAAATGTGTAGGTATACTGTAGGGTGTCAAAGCCTGCTGGGGTCGCGGGACTAACGAATGTCCCTCCCGCCCTGCCCTGGGTTGGACTCATTTGATGATTTTATCACGAAAAAAGGGTGTCTTTTTTAATGGGAATGGGATGCAATGGGAAACCGGTAAAAAGGGGTAGATTTTTAGTCAGTTAGATTCTGAAAAATAACAGCTGACGAAACCTGTAACGACTGTATAGTGCTTTATTTATTTTAGTAGAAATCACTGACAGTGGTTTTTAATTCAGTTGCTGTTTATTTAACGTTCAGTAACAAGCAAACAGTGACGCACTCTACTAATAGATCAGTTCTTGCAATTAATAAATAAAATAGTGCGTTTTATATAAATAGCCCGCTTCGGAAAGTACGCAATGAAATAAATGTGTTGATGATAAATGCAGTATCCTCAAGTGTTTACTATTGAAGGACACCGTGGATTTTAGTCAGTACGAGTCTGACAGTCCCTCCCGCTCTGCCCTTGGTGGGAGGACTCATTTGATGATTTTACCATGCCAAAAAAATGTAGTGATTAGCATCGACAAGATTTATATTCCTCCCATAACTTTTTAGATCTATGTATGCTGCGTGCTGTATTAAGTTTCATTAAAATCGGTTGTCATTTCGAAAAATAAGGAAATGAGGAAAAGTTTATATAAAATACCGTTCGGCATAAAATATGATCTTAAACATATATAGGTAAAGGTTTACTTGTAGGTAATACCTGTTATATTTAAGCAACTGCCGCCTGTTTAATTAAACTAATATTACCTGGATAATGTTCTAGGTTATACTAAAATATGTATTTCAACTTTATATACAAATATAGAGAATTAGTTGAATAGTTGGCAGCTACACTGTGGCGTTTTATTACGTTGCAGAAATAAAACAATTAATGTATGATATTAATTATACAGTTTTATAAAAAAACCAGCCGGCAAGATGAACTCGTATGCGAAGGGGCTCAAACATAAAAGGAACGGAAGGGATTGTCAGACTTCAACCGACTAAAAGATATATTGATATATTGATTTGACTAAAAGATAGATTGCCTTCGGTTGCCTGTTGCGTTCCAGGTTGCCTGTTGCGTTCCAGGTTGCGTGTCACGAAGAAGATAACAGTGAGAGAAAGATGTTGATGATGATGAATTAGTGTGTCCATAAATAATGATGATATCCATTCTTTACTTCATAAAAACATTGCAACACATACGAAATATAAAAAATATAAAAAATCTTCTAGTTTTTATTTTTATTTTTAGTATTACCTTAGATTTTACTTTCAAACAGCAAGATAGACGTCTGTCTATTGTCTATTGTCTCTATTGAAGTATGTGAAGCTGCCTAGCTATCAAATATTTCAATAGAGGAATTTAAGGTGCATGTTGAAGAATGCACCTACGCTTCATTTGATCTAGAATTCTAGTCTCGGAGTATTTACAGACGAAATATGTGGACCTGACAGCTCATCGTATCGTTGTGATGATACCCAAGTATCTTCAGGCGTAGAAGCTGTCTCCATTTCGTCTGGCTGTCTGTCACTTTGAGAGGTCAAAGAAAACATATCTTTCTTACGACCATAATAATAGTTAATTTACTTTAAAGTTAGTTACTTGTAGTAAAATGTGTTTATAATTGCTAAAATTCAAAACCTTGTTTATCTTAACATTTCGACACTTTGTATTATCTGGTAAAATTTTTAGTGATTGATGATTCAAACTTTTTAAGAGATTAGTTTAAGCAAGACGGGAGAAATGAAAAAGAGTTAAATAAGGTCACGTCGGGACATAATTTGGGAAAAAATGTTTCTTCGCTATCGTCCCGTAGCAAGATTATAAATAAATAGCAGGTATAATAAATATCTATGTTTTATTGCTGTCTAGTTTCTTTAGATTAATCCTAAAAAGAAAAGAAAGTGACTTCTTTACAGAGAATTAAGGAAAAATGTTGCCAGAAAAATGGTCCTTTTTTGTACTTCAGGACTGTTTCATAGTTATAATTACAATAGTGAATATGCTTTTTGTATTGCCGTGACATGCATGACATTATATTGAACTTGTAAAAATATACGTATGCATAAAGCAGAATGAAAAAAATGCCAGATGTAAAAGTTTTACACTGAACGTACAGGACAGGTAAACTGTTTTAAATGCTGTAAAAATACTGTTCAACTAAAATTTTCCGTACAGCATTTGATCGAAACTGAAACCCTACTGAAACCCAGAGTTTATATAAAAAAATACCCACATTAATACGTTAAATACTTTCAATTCCTTTTCCTCCATAATTACATTAAAAAAATAAAGGATTCCAAGTAAAATGAGAAAATTACTTCCTCATAGAGATATGCTTGTCAAAAACCTTGTGGTTTTAAAGTTAAAAGGGGAAAGCACTCCAGTTAAGACTTCAATACTAAGAACAAAGCTCACCTAAAGCGCTTTAAGATAATGCAGATCTGTTTTCTCTCATTTCGCAGTGCTGAGGACAGGTTTATTTCCGAGCAATTACTGGGTTTTGTCACACCTGAATGGATTTTGTAATAGTTTAATTGTTAGATTGTTTTGCTCTGCCATTAACTTTTGTGTGCAACTGCAATTTTGCCTGCTCTAGATTTACGTACATACGGCTACACAGACCAGTTTATAGTGCTCTCGCTTTTTATGATCTATACGCACATTTCATGGTCAGCTTCCGTATACAATTATTAATGATTAAAAAAAAATGAAGCCGTACGGCTGATAATCAGTGTCTATAGACGTGGCACTTCTCAAATAGAAGAGGACTGTGTACCAGCAACATTTAACATTACCTATAGGCCAATTCTGATATTATGAAATGAAAATCAGAGGTATTAAACGACAGTTTCTTAGTCATGATAGATCCATGCAAAAAGGGAATGAAATATTCCTTAGAGCCTAATCAATTCGTTATCTAAGTAACCACAAAATTGAATAAAAATACGGATGAATCGGTTCTATAGTCAAATTTATACTTATGACACATTTTTTTTAAAACGATGTCCTTTTAAATGTATAAAGGCAAAGTAAGAAAAAAGAGAATTTGCCGTTCATTCATAATAAATTCATAGTAACACCCGGAATTTTATTACAAAAAAACTTTTTCATCAATTTTCTGCGTTGATTGAGAAAAATAAAAACCTTTTTGTTAAAAACTTTAATTAATAGGTATTTATTGTGAATCGTTTCCGTACTGTTGAGCTTACTCTCATGACTTTATGATGGATAATTTGTTATAAGGTATAATTAGATTTTAGTCAGTACGAGTCTGATAGTCCTTTTCGCTCCACCCAGGGTGAGAGGACTCATTTGATGATTCAACACCCGAAAAAACAAAAAAATCTGTAATAAGATGCTTAGGTACTCAATAATTGACTGTTTAATTATATTGAAGATGAAAATGTTCTCTCTATTTTCTAATAGTAATAAATAATGTTTTATATAATGTATATCTTTTATATATTTGTTTGGAACGCGTTGAAAAAACTTTGACGTGTAAATATTTGAAAAGCAGATCTTAGAATTTGTAAAATGTATAAAATGAAATTGCATTATTTTACAGAAGTTGGTGTCAATGTAAAAAAATCTCAAATAAAGCCAAAAGGTTTTTGTTTTTAAAACGTCTAGTTTCATACTACCAAGATAATATAAATGTACAGAGCATATTGTAAAGCCCTACAAAATTTGACCTTAATTTCATTGAGCTTTTTTTTTTTTTTTTTTTTTTTTTTATCGTGGTAAAATCATCAAATGAGTCCTCCCACCCAGGGCAGGGCGGGAGGGACTGTCAGACTTGTACTGACTAAAATCCACGGTGTCCTTCACTAGCCCTTTACGTACCGGGGTCACGGTAATCCCTTGGTCCCGCGACCCCGGCAGGCTTTGGCCCTCTACAGGCCCCGTCACTATGCTGACACTCTTTGAGGCGCGCGTGGAACACAACGCGCCGTCGACCCGGGCATGGTCCATGGTCGGACAGCGAGTCGCCCATTACTCGCTGCCCGCATGCCCGCGCCTACGGTGGCCGGAGATCGTCTCGCGACGTCCGACGCCGTGGGCGTCTACCACTGCGGCTGGGGTGGAGGGAGGACGCTGTCCTCTCCCTCAGGCGGCCCGCCTCCTCCTTCACGAGCATGACTGCTTCGCAGAAGGAGGCGACCGCCTCCCACTCCGTCTCGCCCCGCAGCATGGCCTCGACCAATGCCGGGCGCGAGAGGTCTCCGCCTATCGCCGTCGTGAGGACACGGCGGTGCTCTGCCCAAGCGGGGCAGTCCTGCACCGTATGCTCCACCGTGTCCTCCGGACGATCCTCGCAGTGGTGACACCCAGGCGTTTCTTCCCTCCCTATCAGACACAGGAACCTCCCGAAACTTCCGTGTCCGGTGAGGACCTGCGTCATGCGGTAGGTCAGGACGCCGTGACGCCTATCCAGCCACTCCTCAAAGAGGGGTCTTATCGCCGCGATTGCGGCGTGCCCGGACCTCGGTTGCGACAGTCGCTCCCTCCATACTGCCCTGAGATCACGCCGGAGCTCTTCCCGCCGCGCCTCGACTTGTCGAGGCAGCGGGGATTCGCCCCGACGCTGCGCCTCCACGCGCCATTCATAGACGCGCTGGAGGGCAGTCGCCTCCAGATCCCAGGGCAGCAATCCTGCTAGGAGGTTGGCTGATTCGCCGGCGATCGTGCGGTATCCCCGGATCATCCGGATAGCCATGACCCTCTGGCATGCGACCAGCTTGAGTGGTCGCGTCCGGATGCTTAGGGCCCACACGGGGGCCCCGTAGAGGGCCATGGACCGCACGACACCGGCGTACAGCCTCCGGCAGGAGGCATTTGGCCCGCCGAGATTGGGCAGGAGTCGCTTGAGAGCGGCTGCTGCCCGGTTCAGCCTTGGGGCCAAATGCAGGAAATGCTCCCTGAAGTTCCACCGGCTGTCGAGGACGAGTCCCAGGTACTTCATCGTCCTCCCGACGCCGATGCGAACCCCCTCCACCGTAATGTGGGACTCTGAACGTGGCGCGTTCAGACGGCCATGAAAACACATGGCCTCTGTTTTGTGCAGCGCCACGTCGAGTCCCAACTCCCAATTTCATTGAGCTTAAGACAAATACTCGTATTACACATAAAAATATTCCAGCAGTATTTATTCATAAGAAAGCGGTCTTAATATAATTCTCAGATGGCAAGCAGTACAAGCGTATAGGATTGCACGACTAAGAGGTTTCAATAATACTTTCTGGGATTTCAGACGAGGGCATTTTAATATTGTGTGCCCACGTATTTAATCATGTCAACTATTGACGGATAATTTAATTTAGAGAAGAAATGTACGGTGCCATTGTGTTTGGATGGTCAGGTTTTTGGCTAGCAAAATATGATTTTTACCCATTTTATGTGTAATATTGTTGAAAATGGAGTATCTAAATATGATATTATTTTCTTTCCGTTTGCTATAGGCTAGTTTATTTTAATATGATATTCTGGCAGACACAATATTTGCGATGCGATTTTTGTGTTTGTTTAGGAAGAGTTTTTCATTGATATTGGATATGTATTTTATTTTTCCATGACAGCGATGCCTGGTGTTGTTTTAACATTTCCGTGTTTGGATCAACATACAAACGAATAAATTAATTCTGCTACAGCTTATAGGATCGTACTGGAAAAGGATATTAATCGTTAAAAAAGTTCATTAACTTAAAACAGCGTATGTGTTAAATAAACATGAGTAGGTGCGCGTTCCGGCCATTATTGCGCGCCCTTTAAAAAGGCTTACTTTTTAATTAGTAACTGCTTACTGCTTAGAATGGTAAAGTGACCTAGTTTACTGAGTAATTTAACTTATATATCTTAACTTAAAGCATTTTTTAAATAATTTCAAATTTCGAGCAGAGCAGGACTTGCAGGAGGACAGGCTGGTTCATTTCAGCTGACGCTTTTACCAACTAGCCACCGCAGTGGTGCTCAACAATAAATTTACTTATTTTTAGGGTTCCGTACATCTGAATACAAAAACGGAACCCTTATAGGATCACTCGTGTGTCTGTCCGTCCGTCGCTTACAGTCAATTATCTCCGAATCTGTTAGACCGATTAAGTTGAAATTTGGTACACATATCAATTCCTGTGACCCAAACACAGAGGTGTGACGTGAGCAGATGAAATCTGCTAAAAAAAATTCTGAAAACTGCATCGTGTGGCATATCAAATGAAAGGTCTTGTTGAGAAGATCTTAAATGTATTTTTTTGTAATTTTAAAATAAATAGTTTCCAAGTTATTCAAGAAAATAGACGAAAATTGACCATTCCCCCCCCTTATCTCCGAAACTACTGAACCTAAAATTTTGAAAAAAATACAGAAATTAGTTTTCTCCTTATAGATTATAGGAAAACCTATAAGAAGTCCATGATATTAAAATAACATGGTAAATCACTCAATATTGTGCGTACCAACTTACATTTTTTTTTAATACGTCATAAATCGTAAACCGCAATTTATCTTTCAAAGTTACAACCAACTTTTATATAATGTTACTTGCTGCTACGGAACCCTTTAAAGGCGAGTCCGACTCGCACTTGGCCGGTTTTTTTAAAGACAGGGAAAGCTGTTTAAGTTACTGCCTATCATGTAAATAAAATGATATTTATTGTGAAGTAGGTTGTTTCACACGTTTACACGCATTTTTTAAAAACAAGATGTGGTCGGTATAGTCATACTCATTCAGGATAATCTGGGTATCCCTGAAGCAGAAAAGAAAAGAATCAGCCGAAACAAAATCAGCGGTAAAAGCGTGGGGTTAGCAAAGATGTTTGCAGTACGATTCCAGGCTAAATACAGGTCCATTTACACGCTACAAGAAATTGCATGCGACTTGCATACAATGAATTCAGGTGATCAAAAAAATACCGCAATTTAGTCAAACTTGCATGCAAGTCGCATGCAATTTCTTGCAGCGTGTAATTGTGCTTTAAACTTTTTTTTAACGTGGTAAAATCATCAACTGAGTCCGAAGGACACCGTGGATTTTAGTCAGTCAAGTCTGACAGTCCCTCCCGACCTGCCCCGGGTGGGAGGACTCATTTGATGATTTTACCACGATAAAAAAAGCTAGGAGTTATGAGAAAAAATATTCTTGGCGCATTTTGACGACGAGGTAAAAAAAAATATCGAGCTGTCCCCACAGATGTCAAAGTAATTTTGCCAGCTGCAGTGATCGCTACTAACTGAGCAAATAAGTACTATGTGCAGAGCTTTCAATCGTCGTATCTCACTTCCAAATAAACCACTATATAAAACGCTTTGACTCTCATGTCTGTTCGGTGTTAACATAAAGTTTCCGATACCGAATTTCAATCAGTCAGGACAGGAAAAAAATACCGTTTTTTATGCACCCGATATCTGTGAGTTTATGTATGGGTTTATTATACGCGAGCCTGAGTGTACCGATCTGTACTAGGAATCAATATATTTATGCAAGCATCATAAGATCCTAAATCAACTTGAATTTGGAATCGTCACCAAAGAATTACTAAGTCGAATGTTACGATATTTTTAGATTAAAAAACCAACTTTTTAATACGAGAACGTCTAAAAATAAAAGTAATGTGTGAAATTAAGTTAAGTGTATCATAATACTTGAACCACAAATATTGGTACAAAAATATCATACGAATTATAAGTTCTTGTTGAATTAAGTATGTAGGCGTCAACAGGTGGTTCGGAACTTAGCGCGTTTGTTTTGCTCGTTTCGATATATTCGACTGTTGTTTGACTTGGAACAGACTAATTAGTTGATTGAACGTATTAATTGACACGCATAATCTAATTAAAGACTGAGTGGTGATAAACATTGATCGGGTTACAACATTGAGTTTAAAGCTAATATAGGTGTTGCTTCCCACTTGGTCGGCATCACCTCACCTTATTTTTGATAGCTGATCCTAGGATGCACGCAAATGTGCGTTGACAACATTGCGGACAATTGATTCCGTTGATCAAACACCGCAATGTAGTCAAACTTGCTTGAAACTGGCATGCAATTTCTTGCAGCGTGTAAAAGGGGCTTTACGGTGTGGGAGTTGGGGCGATAATTGTTATACATAATCGCCATCTTTGCATTAACCTATTTTTTTTTGTATGGATAATGATTAAACTAGTCCCGCCGGTGGTGTGGTAGGATCTAACAGACTCTTTTTGAATGAAATTCAACACTATTCCATCGGTTGACCTTTGCGTGCCAAGGCCACGGTATCATACTTAGACAGACCCGCGATGGAGTTGACGTATGAGATTTTTATTTGACGGGTTTAGGGGTTGTGGGACTTAATGGGTCGCAGGATTTTACAAAAAAGGCACGCTCAAAAAAATTTACTATCACGGAATATAATCGTATCCCGTAAGCAACAGTTTAAATTAAAATAAACTTAACACTACGGCCAAATTAACGAGAAATTACATTGATTTATTTATTGCACAATGTACACATCGCTACGTGACGTCAGAAGCAAGTGAAAATTGTACTTGCTTGTGACGTATTGGCAATTTTAAGTGTGGTATCTTCGTCAACTTTGCTATAAATAACTAAAATAAATAAGCATCAAATATAAATAATAATCTAACTAATTAGATTTTTCAGTCAAATAGGTACACTATTTTAATGGATATGTCAAAACATAGTAAGTTGTTTTATCATACGTCAGAGTCTATGTAATATTATATTTAAAACGGTATTATTCTAAAAAGTAACGATCTTGACGATAACATGATCCTAATTTTGTGAGTGAGCAGGAAAATGTGTACTATTACTTTGTACAACATCATTACCATAATTAATATAAGTTGGTTCAAAACCATGTCAAAAGCCTACGGGGCTACCTAGCGGCTTAAGTAGTTGCGACAATAGAAGATGAAGATTTTCTCAAGAAAAAAAAATAATATACGGAGATACGAAGATAGGGGGGATTCGTTGAACAAAACTGTAAAACTTGTTTCAGATCCCTCATGCGATTTTATTTATCTCAAGGTATGTATTTTTATCAACTCAATTAAATATTTTAAAATCAGCATAAAATAACGTCCGTATTTCAAACTAGTACAAACAATAGTACTTAATGCAATTACTTCACTTTTTAACTGGAATACAAAAGGTTTTATTTTTATGAATTAATTGAAAAACGCCTCCACTTAATTTTATTTGAAAGCTTCCTTTCCCGTAACCGTAAAAACGAGGCAACCAGGCACTCATTTGATTAGAAGTAAACAAGCAAATACCGTCCAATATCATTCATAGTTTTATGATTAAACTATAAAGTTAATAAAAAAATAAAATAGCACATAAAATTCACTCAACAAACATTTCAATATTCTTAAATTTTATCAAAATTGGATGACGCCGACGTAAATAGTTATGTATGGAATTCAACAAGTTACCGACCACTTTACCAACTTTGCGGGTGACCAATTTTACTAAGTATACGGAAATTCATCGAGAAAATTGTTCTCATAAAAGTAAACTATGATAACTAAAGTTTTTGTCTTAGTAAAGTTGATCCAGAGAGTTAAAAATAAGTTCTAAATAACTTACCAGACAGCTCCAAACGTATTGTTAAGACACATTTGAAATTCAAGAACAAAATAAAAGTTTTACGATACAAAATAGTAGGAAACAGAAAATATGCGGATAACAATTACCGCAGGAAAACAATGTAAATTTTCTAAACAAAAGAACACGATGACTTTTTAAACAAATTAAAACTTTGAATTATTTATTTCCAGCCAGTTTTCGTAGCGATGAATTTTTGACGGATTCAAAAATGAATCGAATAGAACAGTTACGTAATTAAAAAAAATGTCGTCTATAATTATTTAACTTTTTTTTTAAGAAATTGCGAAAAAAGTAACAAAACTTTTTCCAATTAAATCAAAATTACTCAAAAAGAGGTTTGTTACAAAATTGTAAAATAATAAATAAAAAAGAAAACTTGTGAAACTAACCGGCCAGCAGCAAGGCAAGCACCGCGGTCGTGCACGCTGCGTAAGGCTTCATAGTTGCGTTACGAATGGCGGGCTCTGTTCGCGGTCCCGCCTTATAACATTAGGGCTGTACCTCCCTCGCCAAGTGGCACGTAACTATGCTACGTAATCGTGACGTAGGTGTCGCTGATGAGCTCTTTTTTTTGGGAATTCGAGCCTATTTGAATAGGAGATTATGGGTCTTAATTTCGTGGTAGAGTAAGCAAAAGAAAAACGTATGGATTAGTCGTAAGTCTCTCTCTCTTTTTATGCCTTTGAAGTTAATGATTGAAACTTTATTGTTGCTAGATTACATAATTATAGTAAAGCTTTATACATGTTTTTCTATTTAATTAAAAATGATTAAAATGTTAAACTTGCCTGAATGTTTTTAGGGTGTTTAATAATTAGTTTATTTTATTTGTACAGATTAAGATAATATTATAACAGAATGACCTTAGTAATGAACATTGAGTGACCCTGAAGTCCAGTTATAACTGTACTTACAAAAAATAAAAACAAACAATGCTTCGTTTTTATTAATAAAGGTTTTCGTCGGACACTATTGTAGCATATGACATAATACTTATTTTCATTACCTTTTGGTTATTAAGATATCTATTTTATGGTAAGTAATTAAGTTACAATAAATTAATAATAAGAGTATCGTATTTTAAAGTTGCTTCGTTTCCGTACACGAATTAACGTTTCTTACAGTTCTTACTGTTTAAAAACACTTTCACTTGAAACGTTATTCAGCGTTCTTGATGCAATGTAAATAATATGTACCGTACAGTCCTGGTCGCGGGACTTACGTAATTACCGTGACCCCGGAACGTAAAGGGCTACTGAAGGACACCGTGGATTTTAGTCAGTACGAGTCTGACAGTCCCTCCAGCTCTGCCCTGGGTGGGAGGACTCATTTGATGATTTTCCCACGATAAAAAAAACCGTACAGTCCTGATCAATTGATATAATAATTATGGTTATATGATAGCAGGAAAAACTGAAGAAACAGGATGGTTCTTAGTTAACTAAGTCTGCCAGCCACTAATCTTATTTTTTTTTAATTTGCTCCCCACTTGTAATTTCTTCCTGTATCGTGGGTGCGCACACAAACACCCAGACCCGGAACAACAATTTGTAGATCATACAAATATGCGTAGTAGTTGATCGCTCGGTCACTGCGCCAATCGTGTCGTCACACAGGGCTGGGAGGATTCATTTGATAATTTCCCATCCAACAAATAAACTCTTAATAATTATGATTTCCAAACTACTTGTACTATGCGAGTGAACCCTAAAAACACTAAATTGTGCAATTTGAGAAAATGTATGTATTGTTATTTTTGAGGAGCTCGTGGCTAAATAATTACAGCCGCACAGACCGATCTTCCGGGTTAAGCCGCGCTTGCCGAGGTTGGTCTGTGGATTGGTGACCATCTGTCATAGCGAGTTTCCTCCGTGCCTCGGAAAGCACGTAGAGCCGTTGGTCCCGGCTGTCATTTGTAGATCTTTGACAGTCGTTACTGTTAGTCAGAAGCTTTAAAGTCTGACAACCTGTCTTACCATAGGCAGTCGCTCCATGTAAAATACTGATATCCAGCTGCATCTGGTTTGACTGGAAGCCGACCCCAATATAGTTGGGAAAAGGCAGGCAGATGATGATGTATGTATTTTCTTTCGATTTTACGTGACTATTGAGTTACGTCAACGACCAGGCTGTATGGTCGTTGAGTTGCCTATTTACAAATCAGGATCAGGAAATCCCGTACAATACATTAGTACATAACCTAAATATACCAATTGATCATAATTATGACGTTGGGTTAACCAATTTAGAGATAATTAAGTGTAAAACAATTATTACTTGTATGGGAAAAACTGTAGAAACAAAGTTAATGATGATCCAATTTTGTTAATGTAAAAGTCCATATTATATTATATTTTTCCCTGTTTATATTTATTAATAGCATAGTTATGTATCTACGTGACAATTCCTATTTCCTTATGGAATTTACGAATAGGTAGGTGAATTGTTATTGCATGTTTTTGAGTGTAAGTCTAATTAAGTCATCTATAAAACAGACTGAAATTACTCATTGCAGGATATCCATTATTTTTGATTTTAAGTATTCCTCATATCTGTTTCCCGCGACTTTGATGATTGTCAAACCAACGCTATTGTAGAACTTTGAGAAACATTAGTTATTTTTTTTAAATATAGGTTTATTTTTATAAAAAAACGAAAATAATATATAAAAAAAATAAAAGAGTAATAGTAGACACAGAAATCTTTGAGTGTGAGAGTGGCTATAACCCATACAGGATAATGTCGAAAATATTTAATTGCTTCCTTAAGTCTACTATTTGTTTCTATTTCTATTATCATTTATCATGTTTAATATTATTTAAATAAAAAACAGAACTTCAACTACTAAACCTACAATTGACCCAAATTCCTTAATAGTTCACAAATTACACATAACCTATTTTAATTACTTGCAAGGAAACAAGGGTCATAGGGCTCATTTTACTACTCACCACACAACTCGTAACCCTCCTATTTCGTATGAATTGTAATTCATTAAAAAATTACAAAAATGTTGACGCAACAATTTACGCGTGAAAACACACCCACTATTGGCGTTTGGCGCGAAGAAAAACAAAACACAACGACCTTTGTCTCTATGGTATGAGCATGAGTAATCTATGGTCATTTGTCACATCATAATATTTATTACATGCATCGGTATCGGGTTTAATCGAATTGCAATATCGCCCCTCTATAATCTCGGAGAAATTGATATTGGCTACATTTCTTCTGCATTCATTATTTTATGGAAAAATATTAGATTGTGGTTTCGTTTGCGTTTTTTTTTTTTGAATTGATTTAATGTTTACTAAGCATTCCTTGTAGACTCTAGGGCTATGGGTATTCCAACCAAAATAGCATTTACGTAATTAAAGTTGTAAAAATGCTGCCAATTACTTTCTCGGTTTTTTTTTGTTACAGTCGTTTACTTGCCGCTTATTGGTGGGAATGCTTTGATTTTGAACCTTTGTGGTTCAAGTACGAAGTTTTATTAAACGAAAAGGCCAGTTCATACTTCACTAGTTTATGCCCGCGACTTCGAGTTTGAAGTTAAGAAAGAGTAGCTGGCTTTTACCTTGGCCAGAGGCTAAGTATTGCCATACAAAGAAGCAACGCCGCCAGTCTCTTGGGCACATTACCAGCTGACAGCGTTGCGGATGAATTTTTAGATGCTCTATAATAGTTTAGATTAGTTTAATTTAGTACTGTTATATTTCTATAGTTTAATTAACATTTAGAAAGAGTAACAAATATACATCCATACATCCCTCCTCGGAAACTCACAAACTTTCGCAAAAAAGAGTGTCCATGGAGTTTCTTGCCCGTTCTTCTCCATTGAGATCTACACCTTGGAATGGGCATCTACGGTACTTTCACAGTTTTTATGTCTTGTGATTGGGACTGTAGCACCATAATTTTGTTATGTCTAATTATATTTTATTTGTCTTTGACAATTCAAAAGTGCCTGTAACTGGCCTACTTGAAATAAATGCTTTGATTTTGATTTTCGCATCTACAAAGAAGATTAAACATAATAGAAGTTTGATTAAAGTGCGGCCAAATGTTCAGTCACAAGCATATTTTATACAAAGGCAAGATTTAAAAGCAATTTTCTCCTTAATTAGGTACTGATAGAATATTTATCCAATATGAAGAACATGGTATCTAAGACGCAATACTTTTTGAAATAGGTATTTTTAGGTTTGGCTTTCTCAAAGTATCTAGGTACTAATCGCACACCTTTAAAAATGTAGACATAATTGATCGTATTACCTTCTTGATTACAAAGTACTGTGTCCTCCAGAAATACGGTGGGCGTTAGTAATTATTTACGTAATTAGTAGGCACCATTATATATAAATCAATGAGCCTAAATTAGTTTTCGATTTACTGCGTACACAAGCCCGCAACGTGATTCTACATATCTGTTGACCCTAGAACTTCTAAGGAAGTTTTGACACTAATTCACAGTTAGGATACCCAGGAAAGTCTACTTTCTCTTCCAAGTAACGAGACCATTATAGAAAATGGAGTTTTATGGCGGAGTCACACAACTCTTTCTTAGATTTTCGGTTAGGTATTCTTTTGGAGGAACTCTGTCTCTGTCTGATTACAAAATAAACTGAATATGAAAAAAATTGAACCGATCTATCTAGGATTTCAGCACTAGAAATCTTGCATTCATTTGCCGCAGGATTGAAAAATCAATGAAAGGAATATGTTTCATTTTAAGCGCTCCGCTCCTGCCGGAATCACGAGACTGCCTAAGCAGGATACCCTGGCTCTGAAAAGCAACATGCAATCGAGAAACAGGGTGGACTTTTAGCTAGTAAGAGTCTACGTTTCGGTCTATCCACGTTGGGAAGACTTATTTAATGACTTTCATCATCTGCCTGCCTTTTCCCAACTATATTGTTGTCGGCTTCCAGTCAAACCAGATGCAGCTGGATCAGTATTTTACATGGAGCGACTGCCTGTCAGACCTCCACAACCCAGTAACTGGGTAATACGATACCCCATGGTAAGACTGGTTGTCAGACTTTAGAGCTTCTGACTAACAGTAATGACTGTCAAAGATCTACAAATGACAGCCGGAACCAACGGTTTTACGTGCTTTCCGAGGCACGGAGGAAACTCGCTATGAAAGACGGTCACCCATCCACAGACCAACCTCGGCAAACGCGGTTTAACCCAGAAGATCGGCCTGTGCGGCTGTAATTATTTAGGCACGAGCTCCTCACTTATTTAATGATTTTATCACTGAAAAAAGGGGTGTTAGCGAGACTCACTTCAATAAAAAATAATTAACATTTAGCATAATCAGGAACTACACAGGAAATACAGTGGTTGGCTGGTTCGCACTGGGAGGAGTAATGACATTAACCCAATTTACCTCAAATTAGGTACGCTTATCAATTAATCATCGGACGCCTCTCATTGGTAGTAATTGGATGATAACTGGATACATAGGCAGTTCAGAAGTGTTTGTATCTAGTGTCGGAACAATGGACGACGATAGCAATACGGTAGCTGTGACAGAGTGTTCCATAAATCTGCTTTTAATTGTGACAAAAATGTGGCATCGCCACGCGCCGCACAAGATCAGCATTTCCCCTAACCCATTGTATTTTGACGTGCACATTTACATCCGTTTTAATTTGTTCAGAAGCTACAGCCGGGGTAGTTTTAGTTTTAATTTAGTATCTTGTTGTAAATATTTAGTTAATAATATTTGTAAATTTTTAGTTTTATATGCTTTTAAATGAAAATTATAAATTAAGCAGGGCAATGTTAAAAATGATGACGATGAGGAAGCAAAGTTCTCGAGTGTCAACCACGGACCGGAAGACGCAGCGTAGGCAGGCCTCCTACTAGGTGGACCGACGACATCGTCAGAGTCACAATGGATGTAAGTGGCGAATTGACGTTCGGCGTTGCGGTCTAAGGGGGAGGCCTATGTTCAGCAGAGGACGTCTTCCGGCTGACGATGATGAATGTTAAAAATATTGAAAACAAAATAAAATAACAAATTTTCCTAACGTTAAAAAGATTATCTGTTCATAAAATCGAAAACTTTCTTTTTGCTTAAGTTGACAAACTGTAAAAATATAGTCGTACCACTTAATTAATTTATATGAATAAACACTTCACATTGAATCAGGGACACATTTCGAACTTTATCGCTTGAATAGAGTTAGACAGTCGGACAGTTTCAAACCCAAACGTTCACTTAGTACAAGGAAACTTCGACCGTACATGCTACCGAGTTTGACTGTTTACCTGGCTAGGTAAACTTAGATAATCAGTATTAGGCTGCTTTTATAGAGAAACACGTTGTCGGTGCAGACAGGTCGGTACTGATCGGTGCGGGCAAAATAAAACCATATTATCTTATGCGACAAGCTGTTTCCTGACTTGATACAAAACTTGTCGAGGAAATGTTTAATTTCTGAGTTAAAGCAAAAATAATGAAAAGAATATGATTTATCTTGGGTTTAATTCTCGGGTTGGGCAGTGTTTTTGGCATTTTTATCCCAAAATTCGGATTTACGTGTGATGATACCGACATATTACTATTCAGCCTTCCAACCCTTCGGATATTAGGCGTGATGTTAAGTTTTTTTTTTGCTACGGGTAGTTTACAAAAAAAGTTATGAAAATTACACAAAAAATTATCCATGTATACATAATAACAAACCTTTGGGATCATACAAAAAAGTCAGAAAATGAGGCTGAACACGGCAATCAAAATTAAAAAAAAAAGCTACGGGCGTCCATCGCAATTCAATTACTTTTTTCGGATAACCTGTCTGGCTATACAGTAGGCTGTCAACAACATGACCTTAGGCTATTGACGTTTAATTTAGCCATCCATCAATCCTTCCACCGACAAGTATTTGATATAGAGCCGTCGGGAATGATGTACACACTGGTTTGAATGACCTGTAGTGCTATACAGTAAACATTGTTTGAATTTCGAACGTCATGTTTAGAGATTTTTTTTTAAATTATCTCTACAGAATAGCATAGATCAGGGGTGGCCAACTTGATTAGATATAAGATCTACTGTTTACCAACGAAACCCTGTGCGATCTACCAACCATGACGGAACAGCGATTGAAAAGTGATACAAGATGATGCTGCAGTAGTTGGTAATTACGTTGCGCAGTCTGGTCTACTTATTTATATTTTTTGCTTTGCCACGATCGACTGGAGTAATAGTCGCGATCGACCGGTCGATCGCGATCGACCGGTTGGCCACCCCTGGCATAGATCGTTCATAGTAGCACGGTCTTGTCAGATTGCCGACCCATAGAGCAATATGAGAGTAAAAGAAGCGCATCTGTGCACATACGCGCTGCACTATAATATTTCCCGCGTAAATTTCGTATGTGTACTTTTTTTGTTAAAACCTAATTTAGTCATTAAAGAAATAAATGTAAATATGGTTACCTGTACGATTGTATAACCATACATAATGGCTGATTCAATTTAAATCGGTTCCGGATACCTATAATAATCCCCAAAGTTCGGATATACGACGTTGTACTGTACTTTATGCAGTCACCACCCCGTTTACGCCACGGAACGAGAAAACTCGTGATAAAGCCTACAAGAGGCTTTATCACGAGTTTAATAGGTTAATCGTTGACATACTTTCAATATTAGTAGGTTTTTTCCTTGAGATAATTTTCTCCCCGTGAGGAAGGCCGCATGATAAATCTAGTCCATCTAATAAAATACCAATTACTTACTACGATACTCTGTAGCTATCCCACGCTAGGTTTACCCTAAACTTACAACTTTGTAGATCTTAGTATTTCATTGTAGTTTCTCTCCCAAGGGAATCTGTTGCGGTCTTTGTGGCAGATGGTGTGGTAGGCTGGCAGTACTAGACGTCTATCTAATTTAGACATAACTTGAAACCTTCCAAGTTGACTTTTGGGACTACCGTAGGCCCGCTTTTGCCAAAAATAAGCGTGCTTGCTATTCAATTATTAATCTTAGATGTTCAAGTTTTAAGTATTTACTTAGATGTCGTTTAGTGTAAGTGAAAATGGATTACACTTATGAATAATTATGTGTGAGAATACGATAGTAGACGTTTGTGAAGGCTTTTTGTTTCCAGTTGAATGTATTTGTATTCAGCTTGACATAAATGTATAAGGCAGGGCGCAAACGTTCGACACTTTTGTGTCCTGTGTCAGATGCAAGCAACTGATGATTATTTGATTTCTATAGGACCAGTATGAAATCATCCACTTCTTGTGCATACGTAAACATTTTTTTGTGTGCAATTGCTTCAACTTACTCGTAACATACTAATGAACTGCGGGTCTCAGGCCTCGGCCTCGAATTTTGCGGGCAGCGGGGCGGCGGCGGCGGCGGCGCTCGCAGTTCGCGCCCGCCCCGCTGCCGCGCCGCTGTTTCCGAGGGCCGCCGGTCCATTTGAATGTATGTCTAAGATCTTGCCGCTCCTGGGTGTCACCACTGCGAGGACCGTCCTGAGGACACGGTGGAGCATACGGTGCGGGACTGCCCCGCTTGGGCAGAGCACCGCCGTGTCCTCACGACGGCGATAGGCGGAGACCTCTCGCGCCCGGCATTGGTCGAGGCCATGCTGCGGGGCGAGACGGAGTGGGAAGCGGTCGCCTCCTTCTGCGAAGCAGTCATGCTCGCGAAGGAGGAGGCGTGCCGCGTGAGGGAGAGAACAGTGTCCTCCCTCCGACCCACCCGCAGTGGTAGACGCCCACGGCGACGGACGTCGCCAGACGATCTCCAGCCACCGTAGGCGCGGGCATGCGGGCAGCGAGTAATGGGCGACTCGCTGCCCGACCATGGACCATGCCCGGGTCGACGGCGCGTTGTGTTCCACGCGCGCCTCAAGGAGTGTCAGCAAACTGACGGGGCCTGTAGAGGGCCAGAGCCTGCCGGGGTCGCGGGTCTTACCCATCACCGTAACCCCGGTACGTAAAGGGCTCGTGAAGGACACCGTGGATTTTAGTCAGTACAAGTCTGACAGTCCCTCCCGCCCTGCCCTGGGTGGGAGGACTCATTTGATGATTTTACCAAGTAAAAAAAAAAAAAAAAAAAAAGATCCTGCCGCTCCCGCGCCGCCGCCGCCGCCGCCTCGCTGCCCGCAAGATTCGAGGCAGAGGCCTCAGTGATGGTGTGCCGTGTGGGGAAAAAAGTGTCTACGTTTGCGCAGCGCTTGATTCGTTGAACACATCTCACCTTTCGAAATAAAAGTTATTATACACTATATTTGTGGTTAAGAAGGCGTCGCGGCGGACCTCGTAGAAGATGGCGGGACGAGTTTGATAAAACCCACTTGGCCCACTTTGGCCCTGGATCGTGAAGCCTGGAAGTCATGGGGCGAGGCCTTTGCCCAGCAGTGGAATGATGTAGGCTAGCAGTATCAGTATTTGTGGTGATTTTTGAAATCGGTTAAATTTAGCATTATCGAAAATACAGCTGTTCGCGAGACTGTCCGAATTACCGTGACCCCGGAACGGGAAGGGCTATTGAAGGACACCGTGGATTTTAGTCAGTACGAAACTGACAGTCCAGTCTATTATCTATCTATACATATAATAAATCTGTAGGAGGGTCAATTCTGTACATTGAAAATATTGAAAAAATAAATAGCGGGGGGTGTTGCTGGATCGATACCAAACCCAAATATGTGATTAAAAAAAATTTTGTCTGTCTGTCTGTATATGCAGGCATCACGTGAAAACTAACGGTTCGATTTCGATGAAACTTGGTATATTTATATTACATAATTAATATTATAATATATTAAAAAATATATTCATATTTTAATATATTAAAATATGAATAAAATTAATTAATTATTAAAAAAATTAAATTAATTATAATTTTAAATTAATTCAATATTTTTTTTAATATTATCCTGGGCATAAAATGGGATACTTTTCATCCTGGACAAATACGTAGAAAAAAAAATCTTACTTTTCAGTTTTATTCATAGACGTTGTTCTGTAGAACCGCGAACACACGTTGCATTACCCGCAGTGGATTCAGCGTCGTAATATTTATAAGATGTCATTGTCAGAGTTACTCAAAATGGAGAAATAAACCATCCACGCGAAGACCGACATCCGCGCGGACGGAGTCGCGGGCGGAAGCTAGTAATCAAAATAAAACTACATTAAAAGGCGTACGCCGCGGTAGAGGCGTAGATGTAGTAAATGAAAACTCAATTTTTAAGCATAATAAGTCTGTTGATAAGTAATAGTTAAACAACTATTAAGTTTAACTAATCTCCCCTTTCTCTATTTTAAGATTCTCAAACCTGAGTTATAATCAAGTACTTTCATCGTAAGAGTCGACAGCATTGTTTACAACAATATCTGCCTACGTAGACGTACTACGCCAAACAAAGCTTTCCCCACTGTTCTATCATATATTAATTAATTACTAAAGGTAAGTTATGGCGCCCCAGTCAAAAGCATGTGGCAACGCAGTCAAAAGGCGATGTCTACGATATCGGCCTACGCTGCTACGCCGTAGACGAGCTACGAAAAAATATTTCGTAGTAATTATTTCTATGTGAACCTCCCTTTTACTATCTTACGATTTATAGTAAAGGACCACTCACAGTAGACATATTGGTATAAACATGCAGTATTTCAACTTAGAACAATTGGTCGATTTCAGTGCACACACAGAGGTGTGGTGGCCTAGTGGTATCGGCCCCGACTTACGAGCTGTAGATCGTGGGTTCGAACTTAGGAGCATTATTTTGTGTCATTTATTTCATCATCACTGTTCTCAAAACGGTGAAGGAAAACATCGTATCTGTGTAATCTCACAGCTGGTAATTATTGACTAGTCCGGAACTACACGAAAGAGCTTGCGACCGTGCGCACCGCAAGACCCAACACAGGTAGATTTCAGGTATTTGGTCGATAAATTGGAACAATACATAGATCCTAAACCTAGTGTGCGGGCTCGCCGGTACAAGTCTATAAAACGCATTCAAGGTGAGAATGAAATTCTCGTTTGATGATTTTACCACGCTAAAAAAAATGTGGTCGTTAGTTTTGGTTCTATTCAGTTAATCCTACCAACTCGAGGTCTGCCAAGACGCCTTCTGCTATTTCTTTCCCACAGTTTTCCAGTTCGTCCAACTTGTGCTTTAGCTGTTAGAAAAAGGGCATAGTTGGTTTACTGTATGTGTTCATTGTGTGTAACTGGCCATGTGGTTACATCGTAAAACGAAGACGGTATTGTGTCCTGTGTTAGATAATAATATTATTATCGGCCTACGCGCTACGCCGTAGACTGCGGCCAACGACAAATAGATATAGGTAGTAAAATACAAAATAATTGCTCGTTTGATTTCGTGAGTTTCCGCATTGGAAGCGTTACACAATTATAGTCAACAGAACATAGATATACAACATTATTTTTAGTATATGTGAAAATTGAATATGTTTTTTTTAAAATCACTAACTAAACCGATATATGTATTTTCTTCTATTTTTTTTTCATAGCTAAAAATACTCTGTTCATAATTAAGATAATAATGTAATAATACATTGCAAGAAGAAAGAAATCTTTAAAAAAAACATCTGCCGTATTGCTGTAAAATTCCAAAGGGGCTAAATAAATATTTATTTACAAGATAAAAAAAAAACTACATAAACTACATAAATTAATTTCTCAAATCTCCGAGGGTGGACATCACAACAATGGCGGCTAACTTTTGATCCGGTCATGACGCCTACAGGTCAAAAAGTTCATTAAAGCCTATAATTAAAGCCTGCTCCAATGATAAGACGTAGGAGTTTCCTATTTATGCTTAACTTTAAGTTTTAATTTAAGGCGACAACCCGTAAAAAGTTGGTAGAAACTTTAAAACCGTCAATGACTGGAAAAAAACAGGAAAATAAGTATTTTACAGCTACAATTAACAGAACAAGGTTCACTGTACTATTACTAGCAGTTATAACACAGGGGAAGGTATGCAACACGGTGGCGTAGTGGCTGAACGATTGACTGCTGCATTGCGTATCGCGGGTTCGAATAAAAATATTAAATATTTTTATAAGTAGTTATTTCGGTTATGGCTATTTGTAAAGGCACCCACGATACAGGAATTGTTCCCAGTGTGGAACAACCGGACAAGGTTTTATTTGAAAAGAAAAAGTGTTTGAGAATCGTATCAGGTGGCGTTCTGTAGTTTCTGTCCACTCCCATGGGAAGAAAGCATGAGTTTATGTATGTTCCACTGCTGTGCAAAAGCCTTTGTCCAGCTTATCCATTAGTTCAACGTCATTTGTTACCAATTTCTGAAGAAAGCACCCAAGTATCCCCGCAAAAAAATACTAGTATTTCAAAACAATATTGTTTTGTTAATTACCTTTCTTAAAAAGCTGTTTTTAGAACATAAAATAAAATCATTCAAATGCACTGCTCAACATAAACGTTTCGAATTAACTGTAGTTCCCGTCATAATTAGAGCGGAAGTCAAACGAACTGTGATAAATTAATGTTTTTGTTCATAACAGACAGATTCCATTGTATTTCTTCTTCTTGGAAGAAACGTCCTAGAGCAATAATTATTCTTTATATTTCTTTTTAAAAGCAACACTTTGTTAGTCTTTTTAAGGCTTCAACTGTAGAAACCTTTTTGTCATAACGATCGTTGCGATCATTCGTCATGATCGCTTTTGGCGATAAGATCGACCAATATATCATGTAGTATATGACATACAACACTACTACCACCATATTAAAAATATTTAATTGTTTATATGTTGAACATAATAAGAAATACTCTGTTATCTTATTTGTTCACAAAATCAGAAGGAAGATGACGATGACGCGACCGAATTCCCCAACAATATGAACATAATGTATGGCTTATTAAACACGATAGTACGCCTACACTATGTCAGTGTAAATACATTATCACATCTTTACTCCCACATTTTCAGAACAAGAGCCCGTTTGTCACAAAAAAAACCCTTTTGCCCTTTTATTTACTTCAATGCATATATTTAGACTAGGATTTATTATTTGCGACTAGCACTTTTCCCGCGACTTCGTCCGCGTGGGTTACGTACTTTCCTAATTCCCCCTTTTCACCCCCTTAAAGGTTAAATTTCTAAAAACCCCTTCTTAGTGCTCCCCTACATTATAATAGGAAGCCGTGTGCAAAATTTCACATTCCTAGCCCTAGTAGTTTCGGCTGTACGTTGATATGTCAGTCAGTCAGTTCTCCTTTTATATATATAGATAGTCAATGTATGTGACAGTTCAAAGCTCGAGCACGTTGTTTCGTAGCAGCGTAGCCGCGTAGGCGAAGGTCTACGATGATCCGTAGACAAATCCGCTCTGCCCTGGGTGGGAGGAATCAAATGATTCCTCCCACCCAGGGCAGAGCGAGTAGGACTGTCAGACTCGTAATGACTAAAATCCACGGTGTCCTACAATAGCCCTTTACGTACCAGGGTCACGATAATTCGTGAGTCCCGTGACCGAGGTCTACGATGCTTTTTTTTTAACTTGGTAAAATCATCTTACCACCTTGTTGCCCCACCTTACCAACCTGTTCAATACCATATTACAGTCAGGAAAAGTCCCGAAATCGATGTGCCATTCGAATATAGTTCTTCTGCATAAGAAAGGCGACAAAAGTGACATTGGCAACTATCGCCCCATCAGCTTGACGTCTCACATCTTCAAGACATTCACTAAAATTATACACAATCGCATAGATGGGACACTTGATAAACAGCAGCCACCTGAACAAGCCGGATTTCGCCCTAGTTTTTCCACAACTGACCACCTACAGACCTTGAACCAGATCCTGGAGAAATATTCCGAATTTAATAAACCACTTTACCTAGCCTTCGTAGATTATAAGAAAGCTTTCGATAGCATCAAACACTCAGAAATATTCAAATCACTAGAAAATCAGGAATTAGAGCAACAATATATAGACCTTTTAAGAATTATATACCATAACAGCACCGCAAATATAAAACTAAATACTCCAGGACCTTCATTTTATATACAAAAGGGTGTTAAACAGGGCGACCCGATCTCTCCAAAGCTCTTTACGAGTACTCTAGAGGAGATATTCAGAACCCTAGCAGCCTCATGGGCGACCAAGGGCATTATAGTCGGTAATAAGAGGCTTACAAACCTCCGTTTTGCCGACGACATAGTTCTTTTTGCCCCCACAGCTCTAGAGCTACAGAATATGCTCCAAGAACTGAGCACAGCCAGCTGCACGGTGGGACTCGCGATGAATCGGTCAAAAACCCAGATCATGACCAACAGCACCAAAAGTAGGGTCGAGGTAGATGGGCAGAGAATACACTATGTCGATGAGTATATCTACTTGGGCCAGTTAGTATCTTTCGAAAACAGGCAAGAAAGGGAAATCGACCGCAGAGTCGAAAACGCCTGGAAAAGCTACTGGTCCATGAAGACGCTAATGAAGGGTGATCTACCGATTTCCCTGAAACGAAAGCTCATTGATATGTGTATTCTGCCCGTTCTAACCTACGGTGCTCAGACGTGGTCACTCACCGAATCGCAAAAGTCCCGCCTCGGAGTTTGCCAACGGGCAATGGAACGCAGCATTCTAGGTGTGAAAAGAGAAGACAGGGTGCGAAACACCACGCTGCGTTCCAAAACTGGCATAGTAGATGTTGGCAGAAAAGCTGCAAATCTGAAATGGAATTGGGCGGGTCACGTCTGTCGCATGCAAGAGGACCGCTGGGCAAAGATCTCCACACAATGGGTGCCGGGAGATGGAAGGCGCCGCCGAGGCCGGCCCAGAAAAAGGTGGAGAGACGACCTGGACGCATACCATGAGGGCTGGTTCGAAGTGGCCCAGGAAAAGAGTTCTTGGAAGGAATTGGGGGAGGCCTTTTCTCAGCAGTGGGACAGTGCAGGCTAATTAAAAAAAAAAAAAAAAAAAAAAAAATCATCTTATGACTTCTCCCACCCAGGGCAGAGCGGGAGGGACTGTCAGACTCGTACTGACTAAAATCCACGGTGTCCTTCAATAGCCCTTTACGTTCCGGGGTCACAGTAATACGTGAGTCCCGCGACCGAGGTCTACGATGCTTTTTTTTTAACTTGGTAAAATCATCTTATGAGTCCTCCCACCCAGGGCAGAGCGGGAGGAACTGTCAGACTCGTACTGACTAAAATCCACGGTGTACCGTGACCCCGGAACATAAAGAGCTATTGAAGGACACCGTGGATTTTAGTCAGTACGAGTCTGGCAGTCCCTCCCGCTAAGCCCTGGGTGGGAGGACTCATTTAATGATTTTACCACGATAAAATAAAAAGGGACTTTACTACAGCACAACCCCTTATGTAATAAATAGGACAACATAATAACTAGGATTGTTTGACAGCTTATCCGTCAACAACAATGAAACAGGTTGTGCAATTACTGATTCCGTTAACATAACGCACAACTTTCGGCGTAAGAAAACAGTTTCACACGAAAATGGAATTGTTCAAGGACAATCTCTTACTTAACCTTGGTTTCTGTCAGTGTTTTGGGAAAAGATCAAGGCTTGGTTGGGTGGATACAAGTCCACTATACCGTCCAGAAGAATAGGCGCGTGAAGGTAAAACGAAAATTGACGTACTATGCACCCAAAACTATATTTAACGCGTTGTTCACTCCTTGAGTAAACATACTCTTTTTATCTTGGTAAAATCGTCAAATGGTAAAATCATCAAATATAAAAATCATCAAATGGTAAAATCGTCAAATGGTAAAATCATCAAATGGTAAAATAATCAAATGGTAAAATCATCAAATGGTAAAATCATCAAATGATAAAATCATTAAATATTAAAATCATCAAATGGTAAAATCATCAAATGAGTCCGATCCAGCCCTAGGTGAAGAGGAACTAAAATTCACGGTGTTCCTTCAATTGCACTTTATTTTCCAGGGTCAAGATTACCTGTTTTGACAGTCCCGCAAACCCGGTGTTTGGTCCTTTATCAGGGTCCCGTCAGATTTCTGACAGCTCTTTGCATGTTGAACACGACGCAAACAACCTCAGGAGGTCTTTTTCACGGAATCATAACTAGATGTTTTGCATAACATTGAATGTAAAATCTATTGTTAAATCCTTGCCTTTATCGAAGACAGCTTCGTATTACAATTTCAGAATAGGATCAATTACTAAGCATGGAGTTTAATATTATTTGGATTCTAAGACGGTGTTAACTGCCATTTCTAATCTAGGCACTTATACAAACTAACGACAAAATCTTATTTGATGCATAGGAATTATATTTCATCTTAGACATTTCATATTCCGTTTAGAATAGTTTACCTAGAAGATTTAAGTGGGATAATCGGTTTAATCTTGTAGTTAAAATAATTATGTATCTGTTTTGCCAAAAAGTCAGCTTTTGTCTATCCTGCATCGCATAGCTCTGTTACCTCATACACTCATGTATAACTGGAATGCACGCGTCATGGGTATTATACGCCCATAATTAATATTGTACCTCAATCAAAATCCTGATCCGTGCCCTTAGACGACTACTTGTGATTGTAAGTCTTCAAAACTTGGATTGACAAATTCTGTTACATACAAAGATCGGGAGCAAGATTGCACTGTGTGGGAAGGCCTCACTTGATGATTTTATTACGTAAAAAAAACCGGTGTGTGACCGTAATTTCAACTAATGCCGTCATATTTTTTTTTCGTTTTTTACCCCGACAATAGGCTATTTTACGACAATTTTTTTATCAGTCTATAATATAGATTATAAAAAAATATTAGACCCGTATTTTTTTTTTTTACGTTTATCAAAATTGACGAAGATACAATGCTTTTCAAAATCACAAAACGTCACTCCGTCGGTACAATTTTACAAGCGTTATGACGTCACAAGCCCCGAATTTGGAAGCGTTTTATTTTTGTTAATATTCGTTGATAAAAAAAGAAACTAAAAATACGTGTCTATTATTTTTCTATATACTAATTGACGTACTAAGCAGATTTTCAATTTTGTTATGCAGTAAAATACCCTATTTTGCCTGAAAATGTTTTTCAATAGCGTCCTCCTTACAATGTCACCTCATCTGAATTAATGATCTAGAATTAGATTGTACTAAGTAATTCTAATCTGAACTGACAAACCGAGTCGGCGGTCTTGTGGTAGTAAGTTTGACTTTTGAACGACGCGGTCTAGATTCAGTCCTCGAGCTACACGATAACTGACAAATGCTTGTCTAGATTTAGTCCTCGAGCTACATGATAACTGTTTAACAAATGCTTGGTCCACTCAAATCTGTGTGGTACTTTCTTCAAAAGACCATCTCCGACATTAACCTGTCTGGACTTTAAAAGAGACAGTGACCTCTGCGTTTGTTTCGGCTGCTTCTTCTCAGAGTAGTCAGGTACGAAACACCGGCCTCATCTAGTTTGTAAAAGACGTGTAAAAGTGTTAATGCTCAAAACTACCTACTTGTAAAAATAAATATCATTTCATTTATTTCATTTGAGACTAGTTTCCTTTGTTTGATTCTGATTAGTAACACACAATAGTAGCAGACTGGAATTTATACTGTAAAAGTTTACTCATAAGGCGAGGTAAGTTGTAAGTTGTCAATCGAACATCAATTGTAGTAAAATGGCCCTTATTGAATTTATAAAAAGTTTTCAAATTGTAACCAGTATCTAGGCAATGTAATTTTAAATATTTAAACGCAATAATGTCGCTAATTGTAAAAACAATTGTGAGTAGGATTTCAAACCTACGGCGACCTTCTGTTTCGTTAACGGAAAAACCGTCAACGACCCATCACTACTTAGGACAATAGAACTGTTTCTACGTTCTGTTATATTGTCGATTGTTCCGTCGACATAATCCGTCTCTTTGTGCTCAAACTAAACGGCGCGGAAATATCAAACATATTATGAAATTGCCGCTCGTGCCGCCACACTGAATTGACTAAGGCGGAGACTATCGCAAAGGCTATGAGCGAATTTGCGAGCTAAGCGTATTACTATGCAACAACGGATACAACGGGCGGGTGGCAGGTTTATCAAGCCATTTCGGTATGATAGTCAGCGCCATCTAGTTACCAGGACATAGGACATGCACTAAAGTAAGTACTTTAGTGCATGTCATGCAGTGCATGTGTAATTTTTACTGTACTTTAGTAAAATTATGTAGAATGGTTGATAATTTAGTTGTATAAAATTCTAAGCATTTTAAAATTTAAACAAGATTTATAGAAACTACTGGTTACCAACGGTTTGCAACACCTGTAATCGCCGCAATAAAAACAAATGCTTGATCGGCAGTCTCGACACAGATCGCGTCTGCCACCGCGCCCGCCACCGCGCCCGTCACCGCGCCCGCCACCGCGCCCGCCATCGCGCTCGCCACCGCGCCAGCCACCGCGCCCGCCACAGGCGGCCATAGTCTTAATTGTGTACACACACTTTGGTGTCTACACATCTTTTCCATGTGACTTCTACTTCGGGGAATAAAAACTAGACAGTAGGTATGGCAAACTGATCTAGTTGCTAACTTACGACGGCGACGATTGAATACTAAACAATGGCGTAACTCCCAGATTCTTGGAACCAAAACCACTATTCCAGTGATTGCTGGATAATTTGAAAATGACAATTTAACTGATATGGATCTCTATGTAGGTAGACTGTATGTATCTGTATGTAGGTAGACTATATGTATCTGTATGTAGGTAGACTTCGGCGAAACAACAATCGATGGCCAAATGTGTCAGTAGGAATTGTTTTCAAATTATTCCAGTACTTTCGTTTCGTTTGTATCTGACGAAAAAGCTTTTGGAAAGTTTGGTTGAAAAGGATCGGAAACGGGCTGCCAATTGTAAAAAAACGTCAATCTCGTTTATCGGGTCGCCAGTACGACTAATGAGCATAAGGTCCTGAGTTCGATTCCTAGGTCGGGCAAAGGGTTAATTTAGTGGGTTTTTTTTTACATTAAGAATTTCTCAGAAGTAGCCACGGAATCTGGATTTGTGCCTGGTAGATGGTAATAGGTTCGCTCCTTATTACATGGGACTTAAATACAACTGGTGGATTGTGGGTGTAGGTACTATTAGGTACTCCTCTACGTAACTCTTCGGGGATTACAGGTATGATGCCGTTGTAAATTGCCTATGTATACTGCCCACCAAGTAAAATGGACTGGGCTTTTAAATTTAAATCAATCATGAAAGTTAGAAAATAATTTTATTTGACACAAAGTGAAAAAAAAATGCAACGAAACAAAAATCAAATAATTATTATTTCCTATAAACAAGGGCTGACAGCCGCCTAGTCAGCGACATTAGGGTATATACCTTGTTATCGCATATAATTTTCTAAATCTGAAGCCTTCTATTGTTACGTCACTCATTCAAGTTAATCTAAATATACTTCACAACGTAACCGTCAATGAAGTATTTTTAGATTAACTTGGTAAACAAGTATCGGTTAAGCCAGGGTTTCTCAAACCATGGGCCATGTTGCGTCGTAGAGGGCACAGACTGCCGCCGTGAAACTTTAATGGATTTCAACTTTATGATCAATGATATAAAGCTGAAAATCCCTTGCCTAGGGCAAGCTGTGGACTTTTCTCCGGATCGAATTTGCGTAGATCTTAAATCCACCAGAAAGAAGAGGCTAACCTTAAAAACTGAGGCCATAGCACAAGATTTCCATATTTTACTGTTCAGCGTACTTGACGTACTATGGCGTCATTTGTTTGGATAATAAAAAAGGGCCTCTTGTGTATAAACGAGGAACTATTTATTTTCATAAAACTAACATCAAAGTCTACGTTTGCGCCATAAAAACTTGAAAACTCGTGTTAAGGTCTTAGATTCAAGCACCTATTTTGATTTGTGGAGTTTTTAACCAGGCTTCGACTGGTAAGGACGCCGAGACAAAGGACTAAGCTCCTTCGTACACAGGACGACGCAAGTCTCCGGTACCTCCGGTATCCAGGAGACTATCGTGATATAAATTCATAGAGGTTCGTACACAGGCACGCGTCAATGGATGCTAAAGTTTTTTTTTTTTTGGAACAAACCCACCACACTATTCCCTAACCACTGCAACTCCTGTGCGCCAGAATCAACAGTGGCAACCAACCAGAAAAGGGCCGAGACAATGAAGCTCGACGTGTCCCGGAGAATGAATTTACCTGTCTTGGATCCTGCAACGAAATTAATCAGAAAAGAATAGTGGAGGAGTAGGAAAAAATATATGTTTCCACTTCCCTCCATGCAAGCAGGAGACAGAACAAAACAAGGCCAATAGGCACAAAGGGACATTACAACTGGGTGAAGCCCAGTTGCCTAGCACCACGGGTAAAATGACTACTAATATTAATGGGTCCTAAATTGTGATGCTATGGATGGATGCTAAAGTTGTAAGGTATCGGAGACTTGCGTCGCCATGTGAACGCAGGGGTTAACCCTGTTAGAGCGCCTCGAACTGAAAAAGTTTGGGAACCTCCGGGTTAAGCGTTTTTCTTGTAACTTCTATTTAAATCCAACGCCAATAGCAACGCATTCCCGAAAGTTTACTTGTAATACTAGCCCTCATTTTATTTTTATTTCAGTGTTTATTATGATTTTTTTGTGTAGGCTGGGAGATTATAATTTACTGATGTTTTTTCGTGGATAATATATTATAAAAGATTCATTATTCACTGAGATATGGGTTGAGAGATTTCGACGTAGGTAGACCACGACGAAGGTAATGTGATGATCTGGGGAAATCAAAATCAAATCATTTATTTCAAGTAGGCCAGTTACAGGCACTTTTGAATTTTAAAAAGACAAGAAGTAAAATACTCGTAGTTTAAAAATAGTTATGGTGTTACAGTCCCAGTCACAAGACATAAAAAATGTGAAAATACTGTGTAGGTGCCCATTCCAAAACGTTTTTCTCTATTGAGAAGAACGGTCAAGAAACTCCATGAACACTCGTTTTCAATCGCCAAAATAATAATATAACCTTTGTTACATCATTCAACTTCAGATGATACATTATGTGAGAACGATGTAGCAAGTAAAAAGTGACCAAACGTAATATAAAAAAACAATTCAATAAAATTATAAATGACTAAAATGTAGGTAAACCGTGGCTATTATGAGGTGACCAGTCACGACTGACATCATATTTGCTCATGGCAATTCTTTACATTCAACATGAAAAGTATCAAGAATTCAAGATACCAATCTATTTTACTGTTTTCCCGGTATTCCTACATCAATGGAGTGAACAATAAAATTGTAAGTATGTAAACAGTTAATATCTAAAGTCTAGAATACATTCCACCATCTTGTTTATTTATAACGGTACCTATGTCTCTTTATGATAATACGTATTTGCAATAAACTTTTATGACATTTGTTTTGTTGCCTTTATGTTTAAACAAACAAGTAACCCGGTTGTACTTGTCAGTTGGGTAATTTTATATTTTTCGGGATGTCATCCCGAAAAATAGTTGATAGATGTATGAAATTAAAATAATTTAGTCGCCTTCAATAGTTTCTGCCTTGCTTTTCCCTAACCTTCAACCTTTGTGTGCATACCTTGTGTGCAGTTCTGCCCCAGTGTCGGAACTATAGTTGCTTTTACTTATAAGTTACTGACGCAACACTATCTCATAGCTCTGTCTCGAGGACCAGCTCGCCGTAGCGTAGTTTTTAATTCTAAGGGGGCCCCGGCATTTTGCTGACAGGTCTTTTAGGCGCGCGTGAAACACGACGCGCCGTCGACCCGTGCATGGTCTTTGATCGGACAGCGAGTCGCCCATTACTCGCCGTCCGCATACCCGAGCAGCGACATGGCAGCGCTGAAGTTACGGCTTGTCTTTGAGAATCTTATCAAGATAAACTGTTTCTGCCTTCGATTTAGAGCCATTTTGTCTTTAATAGAGCATAAGGTTAAACATTCATTACAAGCTCGTCGGCGAGCCTATAAAGGCTGATAGAGAAGTCACACGGAACAAACAGACAAAATCACTTTAGATTTATAAAGCTACGTGCATTATTTCTTCAGAAGAATGTCATATATCAAAATATGGATTTACGACACGATAAATCTTATTTATGAAGACGACGGTACGTAAATAACTTGCTACTGTGTTATGTACCAAAGAACGGGTATCTTTCAAGGTACCAAAATCATACATAAATATTAGAGAAGTGCCAACTTTTCATACTTAGGTAGTACTCGTATATTTGCAGCAGCCGATCGGTCGGCGACTAGTCGAGCAAAGGTGACAATGAATCGGCTGGGGTAATGAGATACCTAATAACTTTTTACGGAAAAATAAAAGTACAACATTACATAATATATTATAGAATAGAATATACTTTATTGTACAGCAAAATTGTTACACAACTGTTTTCTTATTATATTGCTAGTTCCAAAGTGGCGCAGTCGTGGGGCAAATAATTTTGTACCAAATAGTTTTAAGTTATTTTTTAAAAAAACATCGTTAATTGTTCTCTTTTATTTTGGATATTATTGTGTATGCCCTGTTTCTGTACCAATAAATATTATTTCTTTCTTTCTTCTTTCTAAAGTTACAATGGCGGTCTAACCGCTAATAGCGATATCTTCCAGACAACCTGTTAATTGTCCACAAATAATGTATTGTGATAGTATTCAATATCACAATTCTTTGAAATTATTATAATTTTAACTCGGAGGAAACACCTCGCTATCCTTCTTGGCATATTTTTTGCGCGATGACTGTGTCAACTATATCTTATCTATATATATAAAAATGTTATGTTGGTTTGTGTATGCTTTAAAAACTCAAAAAGTACTGCACTGATTGAGCTGAAACTTTAGCATGATATGTAATCCGCATCAAGGATTGTTTTTATCTATTTTTTGCATCAGTCACATATCCGCAACCGCGAAAAAACAGTTTTTTTAACGATCAGCTCTGTACCAGTGACCGCGCCATCTACCGGAAGCGTGGATAACACTCGCTGACAACCGCAGTCGTAATGACGCAGTCACATGAGAAGAAATTTTAGCATGATATATAATCCGCATCAAGGATTGTTTTTACCAATTTTTTTTTTTTGTTGAAAAAACAGTTTTTTGTGCCACAGCGAAGCGGGGCAGGGTACAGCTAGTATATATATATAAACGTTATGTTGGTTTGTGTATGCTTTAAAAACTCAAAAAGTACTGCACTGATTGAGCTGAAACTTTAGCATGATATGTAATCCGCATCAAGGATTGTTTTTATCTATTTTTTGCATCAGTCACATATCCACAACCGCGAAAAAACAGTTTTTTTAACGATCAGCTCTGTACCAGTGACCGCGCCATCTACCGGAAGCGAGGATAACACTCGCTGACAACCGCAGTCGTAATGACGCAGTCACATGAGAAGAAATTTTAGCATGATATATAATCCGCATTGCAAGGATTGTTTTTATCTATTTTTTTTTTGTTGAAAAAACAGTTTTTTGTGCCACAGCGAAGCGGGGCAGGGTACAGCTAGTACAATAATAATTATGTAGAATTGTAGACATTATTTTTCAAAGGAGCGTTAATTTTTTTTTTATTTTTTTTTTCTTTATTTTTAATAAGGGGGTTTTTTCAATAATGAAGATGTCACCCCCATTATTGAGTACAAACAGAAAAACTATAAATTTAACTTATTATAAACTAACCTACCCGCAACCTTAAGCCTATAATAATAATTTTAAAGAGCACCCTGGCCTCATCCGACAATGGACGAGACAGAATACTATTAAAAAAACCTACACTAAAAATATTGTCTCCAAATGTTGACCGTCTTTGAGGCTCCGTCCGAACACATTCTGATAAAATGTGATAGGCGTCTTCCATAACTCCACACACACTACAATTAGGCGAGTCGACCTTACGCATCAGAAACCCAAAATTATTGAGAGGAACATGACCAGATCGAAGCCTCAAAGCCGTCACGAGTTCTTGTCTTTTTATCCCGGTCATACTGAACCAAAGCGAACGAGATAGAGAGGGTTGAACTGTTCTATACCAAATCCCCTTTGTCAAAGATCTCTTATCAAAATATTCCGACCAAAAATCAAAACATTTATTTCTGACTATAGGAAGTAATTCAGTATACCAAGGGGAACAACGGTAAGATTGTCCATCAGATCCAGCTTCATTAGCTAAACGATCTACTATTTCATTAAACTCCAGCCCAATGTGAGAAGGAATCCATTGTAATATAATAGTTTTGTGTTTGGAGACAGTTTCTCTAAGCAGTCTTAAAATACTATAGGCCAGTGGAAGCCCCCTAAATGGTGAAGAACATTTAATTAAATGCAATAGTGAACTTTTAGAATCACTGAAGATCACAAATCGATTCCCATTCAGAGATTCAATATACGCTAAAGCCTCTGCAATAGCGATTAGTTCTACATGCATGATGGATAGGTTTGAGGAAATTTTGAATTTCATTGAGGCGCCTATTTGAGGATCTAAAAATGCTGCACCCGAATCATTATTCCCTTGTTTGGAACCATCCGTATAGATATGATAGAAGTCAGAGTATTGATCATTAAGTGATTTACAACATAGGGTTTTTAAATTATATGAGTTGTAGCAATGCTTAGGTTTGTCAATATTGACTAAATTAGGCTTAATATTGGATGTGTCCATATTGCTAACCCAGGTGTCCATGGAGAACATATCTAATTTTGTATTGCAATAAATAGGTTCATCTTTTAAAATACCATGTAACATGACTAAAAGAGGTTTTTTCTTACGTCTCCAATAAAAATTGTTACAAAGCTCACTTAATTTACTAATTGTGTTCATAACAGGAAAATCGTTAGATTTCGATTTTAAATAGAATTTGCCAGCCAGATATTGACGGCGCACACGTAAGGGAGGCAACAGTAACTCGGACTCCATAACATGGATCGGAGTGCTTTTGATAAAACCACCAATCAATCGTAGACACAGGTTTTGTAGTCTATCAAGCTTAGTTAAATGTGTTTCGGCGCAATTGTCAAATAAGAAACTAGCAAAATCCATACGACTACGAACAAGGGCAATATATAATTGTCGTAAGTGAATAGGATGAACACCCCAACCAGGCCCCACCAAGACTTTAAAAATATTAATCAATTTAACTATCTTATTACACATCTCATTAATATGTTTCTTCCACCGAAGACCCCTGTCTAGCCACATACCCAAATAACGAACACTGTGAACTAACTCCAAAGACGATCCGTTTAAACGAATGTCAACATCTAATTTACGAAATCCTCTATTAAACAAACAAATTTTGCTTTTGCTGGGAGAAATATCTAAGCCCACATCGACTAATAACGAATCCATCAAATTAAGGGCAGATTGCATATTAGATTGACCAAATACCAAAATCATCCGCATATTGGGATATATAAACATTGTTTTGTAAGTGTTTACAAACCTGAAGCGTTACTATGTTAAATAACAACGGTGACAATGGGTCGCCTTGAGCCAACCCTTGACCCGAAACTCTGCAGATTATTTTATTTCCTGACTTAATTTTGAGCCTTCTTTCATGAAGAAAGTTCCACAAGTATTTACAAATATAAGGCCCAACTTGAAGATTATCCAAACTTTTAATTAAAGTACAATTATTAACATTATTGTATGCATTATTTACATCCAAAAAGCAACCTAAAGTAGATAAACCCTCGGAAAATCCTATATGAATTTTAGAAATGAGAACACTTAAGCTATCTAGGCATGATCTACCCCTACGGAATCCTACAGTATTTTCTGAAAAAGAATAGTTTTTCTCAAGAAACCATTCTAGTCGTCGATACAAAATATAATGAAAGATTTTACAAACACACGATAATAAAGAAATCGGTCGGAGAGATGCAATGTCAGTGGGATCACGTCCAGGTTTCGGGATAGGAATTATAGAAATATCGCGCCACTGATGGGGAACGAAGCTGTTCACCAGAAAACTATTGTATAAAGATAATAACACACGTTTGCCTACAAGGGGTAAATTTTTAACCATAGAATACGAAATATCATCACATCCAGGAGATGTATCCTTACGTTTAATACATTTTTCAAGCTCCTGCATAGAGATACTACATTCTAAGGTAGGGTTACTATGGTACATGATTGGGCACGAGGGAGATACATAGTCGGGGGTTAGAGTATCTAAAAGGTTTTTAGCGCTTTGAAAGTCTACGAACCGTCTGGGAGTACGATATCCTTTTATCCATTTCATTTTGCGCCACATAACACTAGAAGTGGTAGACTCATCAACTGAAGAACAGAAATTATGCCAGTTCACTTTTTTAGCTTGCCGCAACAATTTCTGCGCTGCATGTATCCTATCTTTTAAAATGTCTAAATTTTGAGGAGTTGGGTTACGCCTGAATGTAGCTAAAGCTAGTCTACGGCGAGCAACGAGGTGTGAAAGTTCAGTAGTCCAATATGGCTTAGGGGAAAACGATGAAGAAGGATTTTGACAAAACTTAAACACTGGAATATATTTGTTTGCAGCATTGTTTAGAATATTTAAAAATAAATCATAGGCTTCTTGAAGATCACTTGGTAGACTTAAACCGCAAAACTGTTGTTCTAAATAATTTTTATATGAAACCCAGTCTGCTTTGTGAACATTTCTTTTAATAACTGGGGGTACATCAGACTCGCAGGTACCAGATATTTTAATTAAATGATGTTAGAATGAAAAGAGTATTTACTTCTTATAATGATCTTTTTGTTCTTTGTAAGTTTATTTTTCTAATTGTTTTATTCTTTTCTCTTGTCACGTCAAATGTGTCAGCGTGAATAAAAACCAACTAAAGTTTTCATCTAAACTTTATTTTATTCAAATACCATATATTTCCAATAAATTGTATTGTCTACGCGCTCTGCACGTTAGTGGGACGTGAGTTACCCCCCACTAACAGGTTATGGGCCTAGCAACAGGACATGCCCAGCAACAGGACATGCCCAGGACTTACAAGGAAATGTTGGTAACGGGAGTTTGCAAAGAGAGCAGAACTCGACAATGGCACATTTAGAAGGTGGGTCTGGTAGTGGTACCTTTTCTATGGAGAAATTAGAAGGCAGTAGTAACTATACAACATGGAAATTTCTTATGGAGATGCATCTGGTACACGACGACTTGTGGGAGTATACAAGTGTCACGCCAGTAATAGCCGACGTGCAGGGTACAAAAAAGGACCAAAGAGCTAGAGCTAAGATTTGCTTGATGGTGAAACCTCATTGTTTGGTGCATGTACGTAAATCTACAACGGCTAAAGGTGCTTGGGAAGCATTAAGAAATGCGTTCGAAGACAAAGGTCTCAATAATCGTTGCCGATTACTATCAAAATTAGTAAGCATGAAGCTGGAACAATTCCCAACTGTACGGGAGTACGTGACATCGGTGATGATGGTATCTCAGGAACTGCAAGACTTAGGAAAAGAAGTAGATGATGAATTGTTGGCTGCTTTACTTCTACAAGGTCTCACGGCAGAATTCCAACCAATGAGATTAGCCATAGAAAATAGTAATGTGGTACTGACTACGGACTATGTAAAGACGAAGCTCTATCAAATGGAAGATAACTATTCGGCAAGCTCAAGTGCGAGCCAACCAACATCAGCATTACTTTCAAAATAGCATAAGGGTAAAACCAAACCCAAGAAGAACAAATATAAAATTAAATGCTATATTTGTGACGGACCACACAAAGTTAAGGATTGTCCTGATAACCAAAAAGGGAAAAAAGAAGCTTTACAAGCCTTCGCATTGGGTACGCCGTCGCCGTCACCGCAAGCAGGAGACTGGATCATCGATTCTGGCGCGTCGACGCACATGACGAATCACAAGGCTTGGTTTAGAGGAAGCTTGAAGGATACTTCTAAGTCTTTGAGAGTGATCTGTGCAGATGGTAATGAAGTATATGGTGAAGGTGAAGGTACGGTAGTAGTGGAGTCAGCAAAATTAACAATAAATAATGTGACGTATGTACCTAAGTTAGCTTCTAATTTGTTAAGTGTGAATGCGATTGCGAGAAAGGGTCACGTGATAGTATTTACAGAGAAAGGATGCGACATCTACAAGAAGAATGAGTGTGAGGTGCAAGGCAAGGCTGTTGTGAAAGGTGTGGAAGAACGAGGCATCTATAAAATTAAGTGCTGTTCACAGGGTTCTGCACTGGCAACAACGGATTGCGACAAGCAGAGGCTATGGCATCGCAGGATGGGACATCTTGGTATGCACAATCTCAAACTTCTTAGAGATAAGATGGCGATAGGGGTGAGTTTTCCTAATACTTCTTCTAAACTGGAGTGCGTATCCTGCATTATGGGAAAACAAACAAAACAACCGTTTCGCAAGGGTGTTGTTGCAACGAGAGCTAAGGAAGCATTAGGTCTAGTGCATTCAGATTTATGCGGACCTATGCATATACCTTCTATTAGCGGGTATAAATATTTTTTGACATTTATTGACGATTTTACACGGAAAACATTTGTACATTTTTTGAAACAAAAGAGTGAAGTTTTTGAAAAATTTGCAAATTTTAAGGCATTTGCCGAGAATCAATGCGGCAGAAAGATTAAAATCCTGCGCACTGATAATGGAACCGAGTTCGTCAATAAACAGATGGATGATTTTCTGAAGAAAAATGGAATTCAACATCAAGTCACGATAGACTATACACCGCAACAAAATGGAGTAGCCGAAAGAGCTAACAGGACTATCATCGAGAAGGCGAGAAGTATGCTCGAAGAAGGAAATTTATCGAAGGCTAAGGAAATTTATCGAAGGAAATTTATTGGGCGGAAGCAGTGCATACATCTGTTTTCTTGAAAAATAGATCACCGACCATTGCCGTCAAAGGAAAAACTCCTGAGGAAGCGTGGTCAGGCAAGAAAGTTGATCTCAGTTTTATTAGAGTTTTTGGGAGCAAAGCATATATGCACATACCTAACCAAAAGAGAAAGAAGCTGGATTCAAAAAGCATGGAGTTAACTCTAGTTGGATACTGTGAAGATTCCAAAGGCTATCGACTAGTTGATACAAAATCGCATCGACTTTATAAGGCTAGGGATGTTGTGTTTATAGAAGCTCAAGAAACAGAGAGAGATAAACGAATGGAGAAACAGACTGAACATAAAATATTGATTCCAGAGGTGGAACAAACTTATATTCCTGAAGAAGTTTGTGTTCCTCAAGGTCTTGAGCCTGATATAACTATGGATGATCAACCTCAAGAGGTGGAACAATTGGATACTCACGAAGACATGTGTGGAGTACACAGTCCAATCTCTGAACCTGAGTCAACTGTCAATGATGAAACTCAAGAGGAGTTTCTAGACTGTGAGCCTGACTTATCTGTCAATGATCAACCTCAAGAAGTAGAACGGAGGTATCCACTTAGAGCTAGAAAACCCAAACAGTTCTCGGATTATTTGCTGTATCAAGCTACAGAATCAGAACTGGATCCTTCAACAGTTCAAGAAGCACTATCAAGACCTGATAGTAGAGAATGGAGAGCAGCAATTCAGGAGGAGATTGATGCTTTAAAGAAGAATAATACCTGGATTTTGGTAAAACCTGAACAAGCGAGCAACATAGTAGATTCAAAATGGTTATTTAGAATCAAACAAGAGCCGGGAAATAAACAAAGATACAAAGCTCGACTTGTTGCCAGAGGTTTTAGCCAGAGATGTGGCATCGATTACGACGAGACATTCTCCCCCGTGGTGAGACATAGCTCATTAAGAGTCCTCCTGGGAATAGCAGCGCAAAAAGGCTTAAATATAGACCAAATGGACGTGAAAACTGCGTTCCTGAATGGAGTTTTAAAGGAAAATGTTTACATGAAACAACCAGAAGGTTTTCATGAAAAGGGAAAAGAAGACTATGTGTGTCTACTTAAACGTTCACTTTACGGACTAAAACAAGCTCCTAGAGCATGGAACAATAAGCTGAACAATGAGTTGTTACAGTTAAAATTTAAACGATGTAAAAATGAACCGTGCTTATACACGAGATCCCAGGGTGAGAAGATCATCATTTTAGCAGTGTATGTGGATGATATGCTGATATTTTGGAATGATCATGAAGAGCTGAGCAAAGTCAAAAGAGACCTCATGACAAAATTTGAAATGAAGGATCTTGGGAAGGCAGAGGATATTCTGGGAATGCACATAACACAGAACGATATTGGAATCAAAGTTGATCAAGAGAAGTATGTCAACAAAATGTTGAAAGTTTTTGGGATGAATGACTGCAAAGTTGCATCAACACCATCAGTTCCTGGTCAAAAGCTAGAGAAACCTGGATCTGAACACAAACCTGATCCAACGATTCCATATCAGAATTTAATTGGTTCGCTGATGTACTTATCTGTGTGTACGAGACCAGATATTGCACATTCAGTTAATTATCTTAGCCAATTCAATACCTGCTATGCTGAAGAACACTGGATAGCTGCTAAACGAGTGCTAAGATATTTGAAGAGTACTAAAAGCCTTGGTCTACAGTACAAGAGAACAGGAAAAAGTAAAGTGCAGGGTTACGCAGATGCAAGTCATGCCACTTGTCATGATAGGAGGTCATACTCGGGTATGGTTTTTCTGCATATGGGAGCTGCAATCTCTTGGGAAAGCAGAAAACAAAGGACGGTTGCTCTATCCACAGCGGAAGCGGAATATATAGCAATATGTGACGCTGCTAGGGAGGCAATATTCCTAAAAAGATTGTACTCAGAGGTCACTGGTCAAGCTGAGACGCCAATGAAAATTTTCAGTGATAGCCAATCTGCTGTGGCCATTGCAGAGAACCCTGTACACCACCAACGCACAAAACACATAGATGTGCGACACCATTTCATAAGGGAGGCTGTGGAGAATGAACATATTGTTCTTGAGTATCTAGAGACAGCTCATATGATTGCAGATGCTTTGACGAAACCTTTGTTAAAAGGGAAGTTTAAGTGGTGTGCTCATAATATGGGTGTTGTGTAATTGTGTGATGGATAAAAGTAGAGAAATGAACTTAAGGAGGAGTGTTAGAATGAAAAGAGTATTTACTTCTTATAATGATCTTTTTGTTCTTTGTAAGTTTATTTTTCTAATTGTTTTATTCTTTTCTCTTGTCACGTCAAATGTGTTAGCGTGAATAAAAACCAACTAAAGTTTTCATCTAAACTTTATTTTATTCAAATACCATATATTTCCAATAAATTGTATTGTCTACGCGCTCTGCACGTTAGTGGGACGTGAGTTACCCCCCACTAACAAATGATCGCTGCCTAAGTTTTCGTTTAAAACCTTCCAATTAAATTGTAATGAAATATCTAATGAAACGAATGAAATATCGGGTGAAGACTGTTGTAGATTGTTATCTACGTAACGAACACGTGTGTGTGACTCATCATTCAAAAAAATATAGTTACTGTCAACAAGTGCGTCGTGAATAAGTCGACCTCTGTGATCAGTTTTATATGACCAACTGTTGTGGTGGGCGTTAAAATCACCTAAAATTAATGTTTTGGATTGTCGTAATGATAAAATATTATCCCAGTCTTGTTGTGAAGTGACGATCCTAGATGGACAATATATAGAAATAATATTCTCAATCGGGTCACAATTAAATAATTTAACGCACACTAACTCAATACCGCTATTGCTAAGATGTACACGACTAAGCTGGGCTTTGATCGACTTATGCATAAGAACAGCCACACCGCCGTATGAATCATCGCGATCGGAACGGTAAACATCATAACAACTAACTTTAAAATTGCTTTCTGGTTCAAGCCACGTCTCACTAAGGGCAGCAATATGGACTTTTTCCTGACGTAAAATTTCTGAGAATTCTGGCAATTTTGGTCTAATACTTTGGGCATTCCACTGGATAATATTTAGTTTAATCACAGTAATTGCGTAATAAAATTCAACAACGACTTCATCCACGGCCACTTCGAAACAAACCCACCATCACTAACATAAACCATTCTAGGCACAACTGAATCACAGACCGTATCTTGGATGACACACTTGCTTGACGTAGAAAGATAACCTCCTTGATTCGGGATAATAGTTCATTAAAACGGGGTATATCATCTTTCTGGTCCACACCATCCTCAGAAATATATCCATTATTATCTGCGTCGGTACTCCCGATAAACAAATCCTCTTCAGCACTGCTTTTTAGTTTTTGATCCAGTTTTACTAGGACGATGGTTAGATCTGCCGCCTGACTCCACCTTGTGAACAGTCACTTTCGTTTGGACAGTTTTGGCATAAGTTGGGCGAAAAGGAGAATCTGGCGTGAAGTCTATTTTCAGTGGAGAGGGATCCTTTTCAAGAGGGGGAAATGAGTTTTTGTCCGTGCATTCTATTGTATTCGGGCACTCAGGGGAAACGTAACATTGTAAAGCCTTCCTATATGTACATCTAAACTCGGCCATGATTTCCCTAAGCCTTCTTTCCTTTTTATATATTGGACAAGTCTTACTCAACGATATGTGGTTCCCACCACAATTTACACAGGAGAACAACAAGGTGTCACAGTTTTCATGATGACCAGCACATTTTGGACAAGTCACCTTTTTGTTAGGACACATTTTCCTTACATGACCCAATCTCCAGCATTGGGAACATTGTGAGACCTGGTGAATGTATGGCACAACTTTAACGAGGATGTCACATACATGAATGGAATTTGGTAAAAAGTCTCCTTCAAAAGATAGTCGGATGGTTTCGCTGGGGCACCAACCTCCCTCATCCCTGTTGCGACGGCTTAATCTCTTTAATGATAAGAGCTTTGCAGGGGCAGGGCAGGAAATGTATTCTAAAATTTTGTCATCAGGGAGGTCAAGATCTACATCCTTAATGTTGCCGTAGCAGACAGACAGTTCTGTGGCCTTTTGAAATCTCCAACCCTTCTCTAAGAGTGCTTCACATTCAAAAAGCCTCCTTGAGTCTGCTTCACTCTCGAACTGAAGACGAATTTTAAAAGGGCTCAAGTACTTAATTTGACAAACATTCTTTATATTATTGTCTTTCAGAATACGAGCCAATGCAAATTGTTTTGGTAGTAGTTCCTTATAAGAAATATATACCTCATATTTATCTTCTTTCGGGACGTTAATACTACTTCGACGTGACTTCTTTCCCTTTACTTCTTTCCAACCTTCCTCTTCCTCACTACTGTTCCCATGTTGTCTCTTTGCCACTCTCAATAATTCTTCTTCACTTTCACCGCAATCTTCCATAGTGTCCATGTCAGACATATTTAACGAAGGCAAAGGCGTATCACAACGCGGAATTGTGCTAATGTTATCCATCATTGACTGGCTTACATCAAAACAACAAACGGTATTTATAAAAAATAGGCGAAAGGTTAGGCACACGCCTTAACTGCGTGGCCGATACCGCGTAAACAAATGCACGGGGAGATTATATAATTAACAGCTCCGAGGCAACGATAAAACACGACCGAACCGCACGAGTGCCGAAGCGGTATGGGAGCGTTAATTAAACGCAAGTTTTTTCAATGGCCTATTAAAATAATCCACGAATATGTATCTTTAGTTTGGACAGTCGTTAGTCCCTACGGCTACGGCTGTCGGATATACGGTGGATAATTTGCATTTAGCTCATAAATAAAAAGACTCAACGGATTTATAATAATTTTATTAACTTTTTTATACCTATATAGGTATACTGTTTACATAAAATGCATTCGTATAAAAGATCACTACACATGATAGAAAAATAAAACATCTACCTTACAGCAACAATACTGTGACATCTTGGCGACAAAACAGGATCAAACAACTTAACCAAATAAACATTTTCAAACCCATTTTCAAATAAAAACATTAATCTATCTAACAATATTAGACTTTCAACAACTTGCGCTAATGATAATCTTAATAAATAAAACAAAACGAGTTTTTTCCACTGGCAATCTATAGTTTTATGTATATCTGTGAAGAAATTGTCTGGTAAACTGTCATAGAGTTCCAATTTTAAAATATCGTCCGCCATTTTGAAGTACGTTTGGAATGTTTGACATTTTGGTGTTATCCTTTTGAGTTTGCCTTCGGAGACTTTCTGGTTCGGTAGTTGCTCTTGGATTATTGCCTGTGAAAAAAAAAGCATTTATTTCAAAATACACTAGCCTATGCCCACGGCTTCGCTTGCGAAGCTTTTGATTGTCCCACGGGGTCGAACCTACTGATAAATAGTTATCGTATTACTTGAGTTTTTTTTTTTACGTGGAAATATCATCAAATGAGTCCCGCCGCCCAGGGCGGGACAGGAGGGACTGTCAGACTTGTACTGACTAAAACCCACGGTGTTCCTTCAATAGCCCGTTCCAGGGTCACGGTTACCTGATGAGCGGTTACGGCACGCTTTGGCCCTCTTACCCCCCGTCAGATTGCTGACAGCTCTTTGAGGCGAGCGTGAAACCCGACGCGTCGATGACCCGGCCATGGTTGGTTCATGATCGGACAGCGAATCACCCATGTCTTGACTAAACTAACCTTGATATTGGGTTATCGGAATCAAATGTGCCCGTTTTATTCCAGAATATTGATTTTCTCTGTGCCAAATTTCACCCAGATCCATTGAGCTACTCTGTTTGGACAAAAAACGTGTTGCGCCAACCACAAGTAAAATGGGATAAGGGCAGGAACGTGATGATGATGTTACGGTGTTTATTCAAAAGGTCATACCTGTAATAAAGCTCTGTACAGCAAGCTGGTAGAAGGCAGCTGTCGTTGGTGGACAACCCTGTCTATAGATTGTGCTGCTAGCATTCTAGCGTTTCTGCCTAAGTTGTAGCCTGTAACAAATATGGTATATGTGTTTTAAGACTGACTAAAACACATTTACGGTACGAGAACGATAAAGCGTTTTTTTTTTTTATGTAAAAGTCATAATGGGCCCTGCCTATCGTGCGTGGTAAGACTGTTTACAGACTAAAAATCACCCAGTTTCTTCCCATGCATTTTGTGTTTCAGGACCGCGGTGCTCTTTTAAGACAGTCCCATAACGGCACGTTAGAAGCTGGAAGTGCTTACGTTTCCGATGTTTTAATTACTGATTATGTTTGTCTTACTTCATTAGTTCCCAGAATTTGATCCTTGTGATACTATAGGATAGTGTAATAATACAGCGTTTTTTTATTATTATTTATTATTTTCAGTATTTTTCGATATTATGCATAGTTTCGGAATAAAAACTATGCATAATATCGAAATATTTTTCGATATTATGCATAGTTTCGATATTATGCAAAGTGCTATACACGCCCAGTTGAAAAATTCACCCTTTACATTTGTTTACAATCTTTCTTTCGTATTTCTAACATTGATATTACTCGGTAATCATGTCAAAACAAACACAAATATTTGTTTCGTGCGGGGATCGAACCTGCGAGATGCTGCGCAGGAGACGATCGCTCAGCCGCTGCACCACCGTACCGTCAAATTATTTACTTTGACCATATGCCGTAAGTAGTGGTAGTTATCCGTCAGATGGTAGCAACTCTTGCCGAGGTCTGTTTTTGGACGGATGAGCAAATTTAAGGAACGCTTGTCTAGGTCTTTTTGAATGTGTCACCGAAGTTAAGCAACGCAATGCTTCCCAAAGTTGAATTTGAATAGGTGACCCAAGTTAATCGTCAGATGATTGATGATTTTTATTTTTTTTTACCTCTCAAACACTGTGACATAGGAAACCCCTGGCTGGTCTCCCCGCTGCCATAGTCCCGTTGGAAGACGTCGAACAAGTGATCACCATCAGTAGCCTCACTCAGCAGGTGGTAACAACATGGCACGTTGAACACCGCGCCCGTGGACGGCTGAGATGTGAAGATGCGGAGGGAATCTGGGCCTAGATTCCCGCACGTATGAAGACCTGGTACAAAAAAGATATATGGATGACGAGCTGTTGCCAGCGTATGTCGAAAATTATGCCAAGGGAGCGTAATTTCGGGATAAAAGGATAATATTAATTAATTATCCCACAGGAACATAAAATTGGGATATTAATTATCCTATGTGTCGATAATTCAGATTATAATCAGTCTATGTACCAAATTTCATTTAAATCTGTTCAGTAGTTTTTGCGTAAAAGAATAACCAAAACACACACACACACATTATTTTACTCCCATACTTTCACGTTTATAAGTAAAGGATTGCAGTGTCACAATTAGGCAAAAGTGTCCAACAATCTATAAAACCTTTCTTCATCTCACATACCTGTAAGAAGCAGCTTAACGTCTTGTCCAGCGAATTCCGCGAATTTTTCCCTGACAACTCTGGTCAAGTCCGTATGTTCCGTAATGAATGTCGTCGCGAATCTATGGAGGTTCTTGTCGATGCTCTCACTCATGCGTTCCTCGTTGCCGTCCTTTATACGCTTGGCTATGGCGTGCCATTGTTTCTAAAGAAAACAAATACAAGATGAGAACAAATGTATACTTCAGAAGGCTTATAATTGCAATTAGTAGAGAATCAGGTAAGTACAGGAGTAGTACTCTATATACTTGATCATTGACCAAAAAAGTTGATCATATTTTTTTGAAGAGGGAAAGAGAGCCTATGTCAGAAGTGCTTATGTAGAATTTGTATTTTTTCGTACCACTTGCTCAAAAAAGTGACATTCTATGCTACAAAAAGCGAACAACAAGTATTTTCCTCGGTGATAAAGCTGTCTTAGTTTTGTGTGAACTTAAATTCCTCGCTACACTCAGGACTCGTCTTAAATCCCTCGCTTCGTTCGTGATTTAAGTTTTTAACACCCTCGCTACGCTCGGGAGTAAACCTCGAGCCCTTCGTTACGCTCGCGATTTAAATCGTCACCCGCGACAGAAGACACTGCTTTATCCCCTTGGTTAATAATCTACTATTTACCAGTGTCGACTGTAACAATTCTCGCTTGTATGCATGATGGAAGGTGAACAAGATGAAGTTTCGATTCGTTTTCTCAGGCTTAATGCTAATCAATCATAATAATGCTAAACGAAGCAGTAATGCTAGCGAAAGAGAAGCCGAAATACGTGATAATGCAGCCGGACGGCGAAAATTTAACCGTTTAAATGACAATTCGACAAGTTTTTTACTACTAATCTTTGCGATGCGATTGATGACTAGCCGTACGACTAAATCGACCCTTGTAAATGCCCCATGAGGGAGACACCCAAGGGGTTGGACATTGTGTGGCAATTTCCGGCCACTGTAGGTGCGGGCTTGCGGGCGGTGAGTAATGGGCAGGCCCGGGTCGACAGCGCATAGTGTTCGCACCTCGTGGACCTTCAGGCGGCGTGAAAAGAGGCTACTATACCTGTATTATCTTGATTCTACTCGGGCCAGCTGCGATGGCGGCAGCATCACAGTCTACAGTGAGGCTGGGCACACCGTAGGCCAAACATAGTGCTACGGGCAGGTGACCGCGACCACCACCCGCTTCCACGCAACAGGTTGATCCGCAGGCGGAGTGGAGGGACGCTACTAGTCGAGACATTGTTTGTACCTGCGTGGAAAATTTGACTTATGAAGGACTTCACAAAAAATTATAATATGGATATCTACCTGTTAAAATACAATTATTAATTACTTTTTTTTTATTCCTAAAAAGTGACACAAGCGGCCTGCCTGATGGTATGTGGTCACCGAAATTTATGGGCGCTTGCAACACCAGAGGTTCAAAATGCGTGTTGCCAACTCTGCAAGTTTTTCACGTCTTTTTTCATGGTTTGAAGTAAGTAGGAAAAACGACCGTTGTTTTGACAGATGAAGGGACTATCATCATTTCAGTGTACAAATATTTTTCTGTGAAATGTGGTTCCCCCAGTTGTCGACACAATTATCCTTACTGCCTCTATTGCAAGCACCAATCGATGAACACACTCTTACTGTATGAGCCGCTAAACTTTTAAGTTCATTTAGAATGTTCAGACGCCTTTAAAGAGAAGAAACTTACGCCCTTTCTTGGGATGCCAAGATGTGAAAAGAACATACCTCATAACTCTTTTTGCTTGTCATGAACTCTTTGACCCGTATCTCTGGCCTGATGTCACCACCCCATGACTTGATGCGTTTCTGCAGCTGTTCAGTTGACAGGCAGTACTCATTATTGACAGACACACAGTGGGCGCGAGCTGAGAGGATCCACTTGGACAGGACCGAGTCATCTGGAAAATAGGAATGGCTTTTGAGAAAGGAGAACTTCTGGTAATGATGTTTAAGTTTATTCTGACACTTCTTTCCAGCTATAGCCCCAGAAGTTAGTTAAAGAATTTTCTGTAGTTAAGAGTGTGTATTCAAACAGTTGGTAACGTCACAAATATGTAGTTGTTAAATATTTTGTTTTAATTAATTTGGCAATTCTACTGTATGGAAATAAGAAATACTAGCACTTTGCCCGCGCCTTCGTCCGCGTGGGTTACGTACTTTCTTGATTCCCCCTTTTCACCCCCTTAAAGGTTAAATTTACTTCAAACAATTGTCTACATTTAACACTTTTCTTTTATATCCTGTAAACTCATGCTATCCTAGTAATTGAATATCGGAGTCTCCCTCAAAGCATCGCGCGCCTTTGCTCAGCAGACTGGGTGCTTAAGCTATGTTATTAGATATATCTATTTCCCGGGATAAAATATAGCCTGTACGGATTCGGAAGAATCCCTCTAAGTAATGGTAAAAGAAATTTTGAAATCGGTCCAGTAGTTTTTGAGCCTATTCAATACAAAAATACAAAGGTTTCCTCTTTATAATATTAGTATAATATAGATAGTATAGATGACTGTATAGTGCACTAAAAACATGATTATGGAATGCAATTAAAACACTGAATTTGATGTTTTAACCGTTTCAGGTGTAAAAAGGCATTAATTATTGCATTCCATAATCAATTTTTTAGTTCACTACAAAGCCACATTTCCTATTTTCATACAGTAAAATTGCCAATTTAATTATTTGCGACGTTAAAATTGTTTGGATACACGCTCATAAAGGCAGGTGTTCAGGAGCAATGTTTTGTGCTGACGAAGTAATAAATACGCACTGACACGCTACACTGCATCATACGGTACAATGTGCCAATCCCCTTTTTTCACGTGGTAAAATCTTCCTACCTTATTAGGTGCAGTGGAAGGGAGTGTCAGACTCGTACTGACTAAAATCCACAGTGTTCCTTCAATAGCCCTTTACATTCCAGGGTTACCTGTTTAGATAGTTCCGCGACCCCTGACGCATCATCGACCAAGGGTATCCGAACCGCTTTAAGTTGTTTTGACAAACAAAATGTTGTAATTCCAAAATTAGTAATTAATTTGTAGCACTACCACTGAATTTTGAATAATACTGTATACTGAGGACAATGGACACCTGTATTTGATTGACAAGAAACCCTTACTTTTAGTATCCTGGCCTCCAGCAGTGCTCCAGAACTGCTCCAAAGCCTCATTCAGGTCCAAATCCTCAAGTGTATCCCTCAAAGTGCCTGGCAGAAGCCTCTGCCAGTGGTTTTGAGTGAGGAACTCCACCATATGGCAGTTGGCAATAGGCAGTAGAGGTGTCAAGTATTTAGTAATAGATTCTATGTGGTGACGGATTTTACTGATCATGGAGTTTGTTGGTTGTCCTGAAAAGAGTAGCAAATGTATTCAAGTTTAAGATGAATGAAGTAAATTAGGATCTTATTGAAGCAATTGAAAGGAATTTCGTAGGATGTTTTTGTTGCCAAAAGAAATGTGCATGTTTATTATTATTTATTTTTTATAAGTAAAACTAGGAATTGCTCCTGTGTAATGGCTGCGTTTACAAACATAGACACTCACATTATACAAGCACCCAGACCCGCAACAACTACTTGCAGAAGATAAGAGAAATAAAAATATTACCTACCACAGTCTTCAGAAGGAAACTCCTGCATCATAAGGATTGGCTGAAGATATTTTCAACAGTGCACAAGCTTTCTTATATTGAGCCCTTATAGTCTCCGCCATGCCCAGTATATCATGTTCCTCCGAGTTGGTTCTTGGGAATATATCAATGAGTTCTTTTACTTTGGTCAGCTGTGTTAGTATTTTATCTGAATATTTCGTGTCAGATTCCTCGTTGAGGATGATGTGGTGTGTGATAATACCCAGATAGTAGCCTGGAAATAATGAGACATTTTTGTGAGCATTGACTAGATTACCATAACCACTTGCACGTCATGTGGTACTACAGTGCCAAAATATTTTTTAGGGACTTACGTCATTGGTACTACAGTGCCAATATGAGGAATGTACGGATGTTTGGAGTTCTGGTTTAACTACGGCTCTTTTCTACATTGTCTGTAGTTTTTAATACACAGAAATAATAAGAGATGGCTCTGAAACCAACTCCAGTTCATTTTTCACTGTTCCGTGATTGGTACAACGAATTGAAGTCAAGAGTATTTCGTGTGTGAGTGCGTGAAAGTGTCACCGTAATTATGTCGTTAGAACTTTTGATTTATTTCATATTTCTAATAATGTAATATGTTACATTTTTCTAGACAATGTACACGTTACAATAGTGTATAATTATCATATTCTTTTATTCTCCAAAGTTGATAAATTTACCAAAGAAGTTGTCGAGTGCCGTTTGTGTTACGATATACGGTTTTTGGTTTATTTACGAACTGTAGAAGTTATTTTGAAGAGAAATTATATCCTAATTTCATAAAACTAAACTATCTAGAATAATTATTCATACAGAACAAAACAATCACGTTTATATTTTTAACAGATTCAACGAAATTAGTAAAAGGATACGCAGCGTTGAAGTGCCTGGCACTGCATTGACCAATTTATTTTATCTACTTCTCATGAATGTAATAAAAATATTTTGCTATCATCTTGAAGGAAATATAGTCTACTTTATTTACTATTATTTATAAGTGTTACCGACAGCATATTTTAATCACGAAAAATAAAATTGCCTGGAAATCAGTAAAAAATATTTACTTTTTCAGTTTAACATTTTTTTAATGGGTGGATATGTAGATTTGGAGCATATATTTTTATTTCAGTTTATTCTGTATACTCTAACGTAAACAGAAGTATTTTTTATTTTGAAATTGCTTCAATACTTTTTGTTTGGCAAAAGTTTTTATCAGGGAAGATCCGCGACATTTTAGTAGCGCTGAAAATTGGTTGCGCCGCGACGTAAGTCCCACATGACAGCTCGCGAGCGCTGACGTGCGAGTGGTTATAAAAATAAGGTTGCTTGGTTGTTAAAAATGCTCTTACCCAACTCTCGCCCTAGTTCTGCTCCTCTATGGTATCCCAAGTGATAACCTTCAGGGTTTCCTGCTTCGCTGCCAGCTTTAAAGCCTTGATCATAACTTTCCTTATGTTCTCTCTCCTCACTTAGCACAATGTCGTCTAATAAATCGTTGAAATCTTTTTCTTCAGCCATTAGCAGTTTTTTTACTCGAAAATATCATAATAAATGATGATACTTTACTTGAAATATTTTCGCAATCTTTAGGTTAAGTTGTTTTGTTGATCTATCAAGTATGATTTTGACACATGCATGCATGAGTGTAAGAATCTGAACAATGCAATAATTAAACGCATTTTTAACATGATTTTCATCATTAACCACTTCTACAGTTTTTTAAATATTATTAACTACTTTTCATCAGCTCTATTTACTGAACAATTAATTGTTTTGTTTTCAAAATACTTTTGTAGATTGCTGAATGCAAAATGAGTTCCGAAACGAACCTATCTATACTTCTATACTAATTATACTTATACTTTTATACTAATATTATAAAGAGGAAACCTTTGTATTTTTGTATGTTTGTATTGAATAGGCTCAAAAACTACTGGACCGATTTCAAAATTTCTTTTACCATTACTTAGAGGGATTCTTCCGAATCCGTATAGGCTATATTTTATCCCGGATTTTTTTTTTTCAGAGAGCTTAAAAAATAAATGTCCACCCGTGCGAAGCCGGGGCGGGTCGCTAGTGGTATTATAATTTGGTAACCAATCAACAACGATCATCTGACTGCGACTATGACATGACAATGACAGTGGACAGTGACAAAAATTTTTCCTCGGTGAGAGGTGTAACAGCCTTGACTTTTTCGGTCCAATTGGTTTTTTAAATTACAAATAAAATACTACAAATTGTACATTAAAAATGTCTAAAGTTTTTACTGCCGACGAGGTTAAAAAACACAATACTAGGAAAAGTGTATGGATGGTGATACGCAACGATGTTTACGATGTCACATCATTCCTTGCAGAGGTAAGAAATGATTAGAGATCATTCATCGGGCCATGTTAACAATTAAAATTAGTGTCTTATTGTTACTTTTGTAACTGAGACGGAAAGCTAATCTGTACCGAAAAGTTGTTTCTGACGTCAGTGAATTTTGTGTAAACATCACCTGTTGAATAAACACGACTCACTGACTGAATAATGGTTAAATTTAGAAGTATTCCCAGGAAGTTTTAATGTTACAAACGGGTGTATTATGCCGGGTGACATAAACAATATTTATTACGATAAAGGTACATCAGTAGAAACTGCAATATATGATATGATTTAGTGGCTTCAACAGATCTATACTCTGGCTGTTAGACCTTCGCGGTTGAACGCATAAAAAAATATTGAATCAATTAGGAACTAAATATATTAGCTGAGCACACATTTTATAACTATTACATACACTATTGAAATGATTGGAGGGTCTCGTGGTCCTTGGTTAAATTCTAGAGCACTGTTATGAAACATAGTTCAAAGACTGCCTCTGTGTGTTACCCTGCTCACTTTAGGATATTGATAGATAGAATTAGATCTGAAATAAGATTTGGATAAGAGTTGAATTGTTCCGAGTTTCCTGTTGACGAGATTAGACCTTTTTTACATGGGACTTAATCATACTATGGAAAATGTCTTTTTTTTCTGCTAGAATGTATACTTCTGCCTGCAGAACTGTACCTGTGCCTTCTGAAGTAGGGAAAAATAGGAAAGATATTATGTTCACTTCAACCACAAACATAGTCATTAAAGATTATATACTAATTTAGATGACAGTTATTAATTTGGTTATATTTTAAATCACAACAAAATCTCTTATTGCATCATTCTTTCAGAATTCTTATCCTCTAAATCAGATAGATAAGCAACAGTTGTAATAATGTAACAGTTACAACATAATAACCTCTTATCAGTATTTTAACCTTGATAGACTTTAATATCATGTGTCTAGATGTTTGTATTTGCTGAATCTCTGAAAAGACACAAATAATTTTTAATAAAAAAATATGAAGAGGTTTGGTTGAAACTATAGTTTAAGACGTTGTTGGTCACATGATTAGGCCCATTATAAAAATAGTTACAATCTCAATTAGCCAGCTTTATAATATTTATTTAAAACTTCTTGCACATTTAAGTACAGAGGTGGACTTAATGGCCTGATTACAAAAACTAAATAAACCTTGGTTTAAACCTGGACTATCAAGTCCAGGCTTATCTGCAGAACCATGGTTTAAATGTCTCCATAATACAAAACTTAGATAAAATGTGTACCGCCATTAGATTCATTGTCTAAGTAACTAATAAATACACTGTTTGTAATAACAATTAAATATACCATGTTTAAATCCATTGGGTGAAAATAACACAACAAAACTAACAACACACTCAAAAAGTTAACATGAGAAACTGACACACTTTTGACAGCTACGACTTAGACCATGGTTTATCGCAAAACCACGATTTGTAATAACGTTTGTGTAAGCCATAGTTTTTCGTGATTTAAACCTGGCGCTTTAACCACTGCATGACAATTTCCGAAAGGTCTATACGTCTATAGTATGCTTCTTTTTTTTTCTCCAGCATCCTGGAGGAGAAGAGCCATTAATGGAGGCTGGAGGACAAGATGCCACAATAGCATTTGATGATGTTGGCCACAGTGCTGATGCAAGGTAAGAATCCTTCTATTTCTTTTCCTCATTTGTCATATTATCTACTAGGTTTCTTGGTATGACGTACTTAGTATCATCTATCTTCTATATATATATATATATATATATATATACAGGGTGTCCCAAAACTCAACGTCAAGCCGAAACGGGGTGACAGGATTGATCATAACCATCACGAGAAAAATCTGAAAAAAAATCTATCCCGTGCAGTTTGAAAATTATGGGCATTTTAAGAAAAACCTAGAAATGTGATCAAACTGTACCATTTTTCGGTTATTGTGGTTATTCTTTTTTATTTTTGTTCATTTGAACTTTGGAAACGTAATCCTAAATAACATTTCTAGAATCCCAATAAAAAATAATGACACAATTGCCTCAAGTTTCCGAGAATTGAGACTATTTGTTAAACTACGAATTTAAAATTTTCTAGATTCGTCGACTTTGACAGGCCCTCCTATAAAAAAAATGTACTGGAGTGCCTTGGCAAGTGGCATTAAAAGTTGGCGCATTTAATCAGAATTCTAAAATGGTACAATACTTGTTAGTTCCATACAATAGAAAAGAGTAAAAAAATTAAAACCTCAAGTAACCCGATTTTTGCTATCACATTTTACTCAGTTAAAATGTTTTTAATTCGCACAAGCTGTAGGTAGGTTCTTAATTTTAAGACAGAATGATGAGAGAGATGGATAATGGGTATGTTTGTCATGAGTGAGCGAGACAGATAGTGACGCCACTTTTACCAAAGTGAAAAAAAGTTAGTAAAATAATTAGGTTTGTTGGACTAAAAGTCAGATAGAGAAAAAACATTTTTATTACAATAAATGTTCAAATTGTTTACCATCAGCCTCAATACAAGCCCTACATCTTCTTAAAAAAGATCTACTTATAAGTCGGGCATATCTTCGAGAGTAGATCGCCTCAGCTGCTTGAGAAATGCGTTCACGTAGGTCGGCTACGTGATCAATGGGCTTTGAGTAAACTTTTTCTTGAGAACTCCCCAATAGAAAAAATCCAGGGGATTTAAATCTGGTGAACGGGCGGGCCACAAGGATAAGTGCCTGAACGTCCAATCCACCTTCCCGGATATTCCTGGTCAAGGAAATCTCTTACTTGCACTGCGAAATGCGTACCCATACCCATTATCCATCTCTCTCATCATTTTGGTCTTAAAATTAAGAACCTACCTAGAGCTTGTGCGAATTAAAAACATTTTAACTGAGTAAAATGTGATAGCAAAAATCGGGTTACTTGAGGTTTTAATTTTTTTACTCTTTTCTATTGTATGGAACTAACAAGTATTGTACCATTTTAGAATTCTGATTAAATGCGCCAACTTTAATGCCACTTGCCAAGGCACTCTAGTACATTTTTTTTATAGGAGGGCCTGTCAAAGTCGACGAATCTTGAAAATTTAAATTCGTAGTTTAACAAATAGTCTCAATTCTCGGAAACTTGAGGCAATTGTGTCATTATTTTTTATTGGGGATTCTAGAAATGTTATTTAGGATTACGTTTCCAAAGTTCAAATGAACAAAATAAAAAAGAATAACCACAATAACCGAAAAATGGTACAGTTTGATCAAATTTCTAGGTTTTCTTAAAATGCCCATAATTTACAAACTGCATGGGATAGATTTTTTTTCAGATTTTTCTCGTGATGGTTATGATCAATCCTGTCACCCCGTTTCGGCTTGACGTTGAGTTTTGGGACACCCTGTATATAAAAGGAGAACTGACTGACTGACATATCAACGTACAGCCGAAACTACTGGGGCTAGGAATGTGAAATTTTGCACACGGCTCCTATTATATGTAGGGGAGCACTAAGAAGGGGTTTTAGGAAATTTAACCTTTAAGAGGGGTGAAAAGGGGGAATTAGGAAAGTACGTAACCCACGCGGACGAAGTCGCGGGAGAAAAGTGCTAGTAAAGTATATATACCTGGTATACTCTAAAAAGTAGTAACTGGTATACCAAATACTAACCTGTTATTTGTATGTTGGTACCAATCAGATTCTATTAACTATATTTTTTTCTATTCCAGGAGTTTGTTGAGTAAATACAAAATCGGATCCCTAGCTCCAGACAAGGCTGGTAAGTTTATACATGTTCTTTTACGCACAAAATAAAACTCGGCCTAAAAATATTGTAAAATGAACTCGAAATGCTTTTGGTTCTCTATAAGTAGATACACATTCACAAAATGAAAACAAGTTATAAAAAAAAATGTAAAACCCAAATTGTACTTTAATAAAGAAAAGTAAAAATGCAAGAACTGATATAAAAGTACCTAATGTTAATTGTTTGCAGTTGTAAAATGAAAGCTAAAATATGGAGATCAAGGTGACTGTTTGTTTGTATTTTTTTATAGTCACGATATATTTTTTTTCTTATTTTTTTTAGCTTATCAAGGTCAATGTAGATTCTATGTAAACTTATATTGGCGTTTTGGATATAAGTTGTTATTTGTATGTAGGTAATATACCAGTATCAAAAAAACCAAACACTAAATCTTTGAAAAACATGCATCTTTATGTTTATTAAATAGTGTCATCTTTATGTATGTTAAAAATAATTATTGTAATGCTAAGTTACAATACAATAAGGATGAAGGTGTGATAGCGCCATATTGCCGCTTTTCGGACACTTGCATGCTTAAATTAAAAATAATCATATGAAAATAACAAGATTAGAAGAACATTTTAATTGTATAAATATACTATTATTTGAAAACTACGTTTAGCAAAGAATATAATACATATTACTAAACGTGGTTTTCAAATAATAGTTGGACGTTCGCTCTTTCATTCTTACATGTTATAATAAACTATTACAAAACCATTTAGACTGCTAGTTAGTTGATATTTTTTTAAGCTGTTGTAATCTAGGTAGTTCTTAATGTGGTATAATATAATAGTAATATCTAAGTAATTTAGAGAAATAATTTAATTAAGCCATACTGTGTAAAAAACGTGTTGCTGCGGCATTGACAAAAACACACATTAAAAATTTCATCCTCTTTTCGTCGAATTCCGTAAACTTTGTTCAGAATCTTGGATAATATATTTCTTTAGTAGGGAATGGTTTAAATGATGGGAGTTATGACTGATGTATCGCACCTGGTTGCACTTTATTAAACCACATTTTTGTGATTACTTAACCAAAACAATATTCTGCATTTGTTTAGTAGAAGTAGTTTGTGTTGACTGGCTCATCTAAAACTTAAACTTTCACTGTACTGTACTTAGTTTCAGTCATTGTTGTTTATGCAAGTACATAATATTTTAATATCTTTTTTTTTGCAATATCAACAGTTCAATATACCATCGCGAGTGCATTCCATGTGATCGACCCAGGTTATATCTTTTTATTTTTTTGTAGTTGATTTAAAATGTATTTTATCAACTTAATATGATTTACCCTTGAAACCTCTGGCCTTTATTATAAACCAACTGACAAGATTACATCATCTTTTCATATGTTTGCAAATAAAATAAAACTAATCTCGAGATCAGTTTTTGTTAAAACAAAAACAAATTAAACCTAATTTGGGATTGGTTTAGTAATAAGGGCTTTAGTTTATTCTATATTCATATTACAAGTCAATTGCGCTTGTCCTTTAATTCCGTTTGTCTCTGATTTACTATGACATGTTTCTAATTAAATACTGATGATTGAATATGTGCGCGTTTCATGTTCAAGGTGAATATATATGTTTTGGGTCGAATAACGAAATGTAAAATGAATGATGAATACTCTATTCTGGGCTAATACGGGACTGCGTATGGCCCTGACGTAGTCAACCTGTGTTGTTGGTGACTGCTGAGACAATTCTTTCACCAGACTACTCTTCAAGAATGAATATTTGAAGATTTTAACCATATATATTTTTTTTTTGCTGTCAAATAACGAATGAAAGGTTTCTGGATTGTCTTTGTTGTGATTTGTTACATATCTGTCAATCTTTTGCCAGCAGCAGTTTTGAAAGCGATGAGAAGCCGTGGCTAAGATACAGCCCCTCAGTCAGGTTGGAATTAGTATTCAAATTGAAATTACTGTTAGAGATTTAAAAATAAATCGAACGATTAAATAAAAAAAAAAACTTATTTTTCATTTATAATAATTAATTCAAGCCGTATGTTATGACATCTCAAATGCTATAGAATTTTTGATGTTGATGTCGGGAAACAGCGCTTGGAGTTCTGCTTGTTTAAAGTTCATACTTTTTTATATATAAAAAAAAGAAGTTAATTAGTCGTATTAGTTTTTCATTTTGAGTATTTTTTATGTAGAAACTTGATGCATATAAAGTCTGTGTTTACTTAATTTTAGTAGCATTAAACTAACATAGCGTGTATTTTAATGTTTTTATTTTATTTAATTAATAAATTTGTAACAGCCGAAGGCCGTCACCATCCAAATCAATGAAGTCAAAGTTTAGTGTTCCTGACTCGCCTACGGCAGAGAGAAGAGTACAACAAATAATTGTGCCACGAGAACCTAGGTATTCTTATCATTATATTATTTAAGAAATTGGGAATATATTATAGAAGAAAACATTATTTTTTTTGATTACGCATATCAATATGCGCGATTGTTATGTCTTGAAAGAAACTGAGCTAGGTCATATTATGTATAAAAAGAAAAATATGTTTTTCGTTAGTTCAACACAGTAACAAGTTGGGAATTCTTGAACTTCTTTAACTTAATTGTCTTGTTTTGAACCCTTTTATTTTAAACACTCTTTTCAATATATTTTTCTTCCTTTTTTTTTCAAGATGTCGTCGAGGTCCGCCGTGTGGCGATGGAAGGTTCTCAATATATTTATTTATTATCAATTATGTTAAGTAGAAACAATTTAGCTTAAAAAATAGAACTTATATTTAGAGTAAGTAGAATATTATGTATAAATCTTCACGCTCGCAATTTCCTTTCTTAAGCAGAACTCTAAGCGTATCATTACGAGTGCATGTTACATAATATAGCATGTTTTAAACAGCGAATGTTTCAAAAATATCAAAAACTCTAAATAGTAATTATTAAAAAATAACTAATACTTAAGTTACTTTAGAACCTTCGGTTCGCCATTCACTACACGTCCATACCAACGCACATAAACCACTAGGCCAGCATGCCATAGATATTAGTTGAAATTATGAACTAATGGGTTATTCTTATTTTTAGTGTCATGGAAAAAAAAATACAGTGATTTGTAATTATTATGTAAGTTTTATTTCAAATCGTTAGATAACATATCAAATACTTCGTTTATTAGGTTTGCCGGGCTTAAATTGTAGAAAAACACAATAAAAAAAAAAATAGTTTTAGCTCTGCCACGGTTGCTGTCGCGGTGTTTAACCACTATTTTTTTAAATCTTTTTCTCAGATTTTCGTTTTTCTCGACGCTGTTTTAAATACTTATATAAAGTTAACTAAGTTAATATTTATATATTTATAAAATAGTAACTGTAAAAAAAGTAACGACCATGACTAACTGTCACAACCATGGTATCATATACTATGGTTGTGACTCCTATGGTTGTGACAATTTTGAATCGTGGCTCACATAACCTCAAACCGGCTCGGTCTATAATGTTGATTAAATCACTGTAAGTACGCCTCACCCTGACTAATTAATACATGCAAAATATAAAGGTATATATAAATATTTTAATTGAAAATTGTAAACACGGTTTTGACGCTTATGTTCGACCAAACTCAATAAATGTATGAAGAAATAACTCTCACAAAAACTCTAAGCCACCATCTTGACAGAACTGATTAACGTTTGATAGTATTGCTAGGCCTAAAATAAAAAATAGTGTTGCCAGAATTAAACCATAAATTATACCGATTTTACACACGATTGAGTTACGAGCCATGGCCGTGACAAAAAAATTGATCACAATTTTCAAATGTAGTATTTATTGGAAAAAAATCACAGCACAATATAAAAATAAATGGAGTAGTCTTCGTTGATATTCCATAAAATTAATAAAACTGAAATCTTACGTATAAACGAGATGTTTAAAGTACAAAAAATAATTTACTACTAAATGACATACATCTCACATGCCACGTCGCGTGACTTTTCATTGTATTTTAATTTATTAATATTATACCTTAACAACATCATAATTATTTTTATTTGTTTTGTGAATAGATAAGTGATACTTTCATTGTTGCATAATAATTTTAGCATATTATGAGTAAGTTTGGTATTTAAAATGCTTGAAACAGTTTTTTCAGTAAGAATAAGAATAACCCTAATATGAGGTCTCTATAGTGTTTAAACGACTTATAGAAGAAGGTCTTTGAGAGAACGCATCAAAAGTCCTACTACTGCTCAAGCGAAACTTTTAGGTTGTTCTGAAACTTGCTATTTAACTTGTTAAATCACGCGAATACATGTTTGACCTGTCATGGAAACAATATAATTAAATACAATTCAGGAATGAAAGTTGGAACTGCCACTTCTTCTCATTGAAATTTTGCTGAACTCTAAACTAAAGGTCTACCAGTGAGTTCTATACCCGCTACCATTAATTGTTTCAACCGAGTGGTATACTAATCGGTTAACTAAAACTAGTACTAGTAAGTACTAGTACTAGGTTTTGTCGGTACCGAATTAAAATACCAGGTACAAATACTTGTGTGTATAAAATACTTTGTACTTTTTCAATCCCACGTATTATTTACTGCGTCTCCCTTGAGTTCTGCGGACCATATAGGTGTGCGAGCTTGAAGATTTAAAGAACTGTACGTTTATTATTGTGTTTAGGAGACCTCCTCGCCCCCCACCGCCAAGTTTGTAATTTGAAATAATTATTGTATTTCTCTTAGAATAAAATGATTAATAATTGTATCGTTTTAATATGTAACTGTTTGTAGTAATGTAAGACATTATTTGATTGTATTTTGTGTATAGAATAAATACTTAGCTTATAGCGCTGCTGCAATATTATCATGAATTAAATGATAATATTTGATGAAATATGTAACAGTAATGCGCATTGTTGAAGTAGGTATTTACTATTATTTAGTCGTTTGTACTAGTTTAAAAAAAATGCAATTTTTGTCCCATTTTTTCACTATTTTTGTTCATAATTACCTTTGAAATTAAATAATTGACCCACTTTCAAATATTATGGCTCAAAATTAGCATACTAAACATTATTTTCTTTTCTAGTTCGAAGCTGAAATGGGCGCTTGTGGCTTTGGGACTCGCAATAATCATCGGCATCGCTTATAAAAAATACTCTGGATAGATTAGACGACAAGTAAACACACAGAAGGGGTAAAAAACAAACTGGTGAATCCAGTTACGCCTAGTGTAAGCCTTACTAACGAACTGTTTCAGTTCTCATGACCACTGAGGATTATTCGTTTTTGTACGTTATTTTGTTTTTTAGCTGAAGTCACTGTTTACCAATTTATCAGAAATTGTTTAAGTGTGCAATGCATTTCTTTACAAATATTTTTGTTAGCTAATGTTTTTATTTATTTTGTTAGTAATGTTGTGATTAGAGTTGTGCACGCGCTTCAGTGGTCTAAATCGCTGTCCTATAATTATATTATGAAAGCATGTTGATATTCCTCGGTATTAAACAGATTTTTGAAACTTTATGTATAAATGTAAGAGATTACTTGATAGTTCTTTGATATGTTAGTAAGTTTGATTAAACTCAAATTCAGAGTAAAATATTTAGAGAGGTGCTTCATTTAATCTTGAATGAATGGAATATCAAATGTATTTATTAGTCAACAAAATAAATTCGTCACGTACTTGTTACGGCTGAAAAATAATAAGTTACTTCACAAACTGAACGAATTTATTAGTTAGTTATTTCTACTTCTTTACATTCATTTATTTTGTGATATGATTATGTACATAACTTTTTTTATACAACTGTTACAATTTTCTTATTATAAATATGACATGATGCAATAAAGTAGTAAATAGTGACGTTATGTGGTTTTATTCATTTTGTTGTAATTATATTAGTTAAAATTAAAATGTTAAACATTCCACTATAGTTGGGATAATTTAGAAAACCGGTGGAATGTTCCTAGAATCTATATATTTATTGTTGGACGACTGTAATATTCAACTTCATGCTACACAAATTCACAGCAATACAGTGTGTGAGAGTGATTATCGCAAGGCATCAGATGATATCGATTTGGACATGTACGATATATACTGCTGGAATTAAGTGTACTTCGCAAAGAAGGTTTTCGATAAGGTAAGTTTATTGTAATTCGTGACTTAGTAGATAAAATAGCTTGCTTTTGGAGTAGATATTTTGTAGTTAATTATGTATATTTCTTCTCGCTCGCAAATTCCTTTCTTAAGCAGAACTCTTAAGTGACGTCACATTGCAAATCTATATATATATAAATGTTATGTTGGTTTGTGTATGCTTTAAAAACTCAAAAAGTACTGCACTGATTGAGCTGAAACTTTAGCATGATATGTAATCCGCATCAAGGATTGTTTTTATCTATTTTTTGCATCAGTCACATATCCGCAACCGCGATAAAACAGTTTTTTTAACGATCAGCTCTGTACCAGTGACCGCGCCATCTACCGGAAGCGAGGATAACACTCGCTGACAACCGCAGTCGTAATGACGCAGTCACATGAAAAGAAATTTTAGCATGATATATAATCCGCATCAAGGATTGTTTTTATCTAAGTATTTTTTTTTTGTTGAAAAAACAGTTTTTTGTGCCACAGCGAAGCGGGGTAGGGTACAGCTAGTATTATTATATAACTATTTGGTACATTATCCGTATCAAAAACATTACATATTAGTATTTCTTTAAAAAACTTCATACTAAGAACTCGAGTAAAAAAAGTGTTACTAAAATTTTAAACAAAAATTATTTAATAGAAATTTAAAAAACCAAAACCTGACAAATTTCCTGATTTTAAAATTCTTAAAATCTAAGGATGTTTGTTATCATAATAAAAATAAAAAATATATATATATAAAATAATGATAATAACAAGTTCGACCAAAGTTTGCCACTGCTTCTCATTGTCAATTCACGTTCAGTCTAAATTAAACTCAAAATGATACACCTGTTCATTTAACAACACCTAGTATAATTACCGAGTACCATTTGTTGTTACCAAGTATAAATACTAGGTATAAATAACAGGAGTATAAAAATAAACTATGATGTAGAGGATTGAAAGAAGTCTTCTTTTAAAATTATTATGTATCTGAGAATGTATTTTCTCGAGTTCTGCGAGCTTGAAGAATTAAATAATGTCGTGTTTTTTTTTGTTTCACCTAGGCCCCAGCGTCCTCGTCGCCCTCCACCACCCGAGAGACCGTAATTTTTTAATAATAAAAATAAATAAATAAATAAATAAATATTCCACAACCATCACACAACGCCATCTAGTCCCATGCTAAGCAGAGCTTGTGTTATGGGTACTGGACAACTGATAAACATACTTATATATTTCTAAATACATACATATTATAGATAAATTACACCCAGACACAGAACAAATGATCGTGCTCATCACACAAACATTTGTCCTGGGTGGGAATCGAACCCACGACCTCCGGCATAGCAGTCAGGGTCACTAACCACTAGACCAACAGGCCTGTCAAATGTAAAAATAATATTTTGCTTCTGTTAGAGGTTTATTAAAAACAGTATAATTATGGGAAGAAGTGCTACAGTAGTCCGGTAAATTAATATTTCTTTGCAGGTCAATACAAGGTTTTCTGTTAATCTACTTTCATAATAAGTTTCGCGGTAGTAAACAATATCTGTAATGATATATTAATATGTTCTATAATATTAACATACATACCTAAACTTATGCATTTTCCCGAGTAATATGGACGCATATTTTTACATTATTTATGATTAAGTATTAATATTAAACCTCGTACTGCCCTGTATACTACAAGAAATGTAAGAAGTTTTGAATTTCACGGGCTACCCAAGCGCTTTAGCCTTAATATCAGTATTTTACTTTAAGTATGTTACAACCAACTCAGAATAGGTTGACCTTGGCGCCATATTGTAGCTTTTTTTTTTTTTGTGTGTTAAAATCATCAAATGAGTCCTCCCACCCAGGGCAGGGCGAGAGGGACTGTCAGACTTATACTGACTAAAATCCACGGTGTCCTTCACTAGCCCTTTACGTACCGGGGTTACGGTGATGGGTAAGTCCCGCGACCCCGGCAGGCTCTGGCCCTCTACAGGCCCCGTCAATTTGCTGACACTCCTTGAGGCGCGCGTGGAAAACAACGCGCCGTCGACCCGGGCATGGTCCTTGGTCGGGCTGCGAGTCGCCCATTACTGCCTTCAGCCCGCGCCTACGGTGGCCGGAGATCGTCTGGCGACGTCCGTCGCCGTGGGCGTCTACGACTGCGGCTGGGTCGGAGGGAGGGAGGGACACTTCTCTCCCTCACGCGGCACGCCTCCTCCTTCGCGAGCATGACTGCTTCGCAGAAGGAGGCGACCGCTTCCCACGCCATATTGTAGCTTCATGCACGTTTGTCTAATACTTACAGGTTCCTAATTAAATAAATAAAGTAACAATGATAGCTTTATTAAAAAAAAACCGCGAAGTATTACGTAATTAGTGTCGTCACAATAAGGCTACTTAGTCAACCTATTCATAGGTACGCGCCGTATGCAGTAGTATCGTATCTTGCTTAAGTATAGTATTATACGCTTTTATAACTGTTGCAAATAAGTATTTTTTTAAATACTGCTAATAAGTCATCTGTGTTTAAGTATATTTAGACGTTTTAGGTGTAAAATAGAATTATACGCATCCTTTTGGGTAGTGGGTTAAAATACTAATTTGTCAAAAATGTATATGCTCTATTCTATAGGTACTACACTCGCGAGCAAAATTATGGAATTGATCCAGGATAGCTCCTTAATAATGGCGTGATTTGAATGGATTGGTATTAATTTAAAGTTATCAGTTAAACCTTTAAAATTGTAACATTTTATTATTCTTAACTAGTTATTAAGTACTCAAAATCGTGCCTAGTTTGAGTAATTGATTCCATACTTTCGCTCGCTAGTATACTTGCAATTTTTTTTTTATCTTAAGTCTCTTTTTTTTTCTTTATAGTTCGTATCTGAGATGGGCGCTGCTGGCTTTGGGTATCGCTATAATCATCGGAGTCGCGTTCAAGAAATACAATTCGTAATAAAAATATAACACAGTAGGGGTCAGACATAACTGGTAAAACCAGTTAGGCCTAGTGTAAGGGCCTTTGTTCCTTTTAGGCGGGAAAATGTCACATGACTACTGACATAATATTAGTTACCTAGGCCCACTTGCACCACAATCATTAAACGGGTTTAGCGCTAAACTGCCTTAGAATATCACTGTATCCCTCTCAAATTCTTTGAAATTGACAGAGACAGAACGATGTTTTAAATCAGTTTAGCGCTAAACCTGTTTAGTGATTGTGGTGCAAGTGGGCCCTAGTATAATTTGTTAATTTATTTATTTATAAATTGCATTTGTTTTTCTTTAATTAATTACGTTCTGGATTGTTGCGTTCTTCTTCAGTGGCCAACACACATTGTCTTCGATAATAATGAAGTTTTTAAAATCAGTGGTGAGCGTATTCTGTCTAACTTGGGAATGTCAGTAAGTCTGATAATATTAGTAGATATTTTTTATAAAATATTTAGGTAGCTACTGAGGTGCTTCATCTAATTTTATAAGTCAACGAAATGTACCCCTGTGGGTAAATATTGTTATAATTATTGTTAATTATAACAATTTTTTATTTTGATAAAAAGCGAAAGCATTTTAACACTTTCAGAGCCGGGAACTAATACGTTGGGCTCCAACGATTATATACAAAGATATTATATACTTCTTATTATAAATGAATTTTGTTATACGATTTATATTTACAATTGTTACAACTATTCTATTAAATATGTTATAATTCAATAAAGGAGTAAATGATCTTATGTTTTTAACTAAAATAATGTATTGGTAGGTAGGTACATTTTAAATCTTTAGATTCTATGCTTATTTTAAAATAGATACAGAGCCTAAGAAATACTAAACGACAAATACAAAAACTCGAAATTCAAAAAAATGGCATGGCGTTAACCATACACTTTTACTCTCAGATCAAAAAAAATAGGCAGATAGAGCGCTCAGAACACGCGAGTGTGTCGACCAAAGATAATACAAAATCCAAGGATAATACAAACTCGCGACAGTACCAAGCTACGCATCGTCTCGCTCACACGTCACTAGTGATTTGCCATTTTAAGTCAAAACATGCCGTCTTGTGTGTTTAAACACTGCAAAAAATGTTCACAAAAACAAAGAAAACAAGATGGAATATCTTTCCACAGGTAACTCTTGTTATTTTTATTGTTTTGGTATTTATTTTCCATAAAATATTTTCGGCTCACTTGAAACACAAAACCTTAACAGTAAATCGTCTGTGTTGCTAGTTTAGGACGGGTAAATTACCCTGAATTAGGGGAATGTGTATTGTGCATAAAAAATAACAATCAAATACGTCAATACAACTGCACAGTCGTAATCTATAGTACCTATACAACATTCGTTATTGCTTAAGCGAAACCTTTTTTCACGATCACTTATCAGATACACACTAAACTATTTCGCGTATCGCGTTGTGTCATAGGCGCGTGCGACTGTTACAACCGGACGACTGAAGACACACGCGGGGGACGGGGAACATAACCCCGACCGGGTTGTGTTCCCCGTCCCCCGCTGCCTGTGAGCTGCCGCCGCACGCGACTTCAGCTGATCGCTTTGATCTGCCGTAACCTCTGTAGTGCTCGCGTATGATTGCGGATAGGTGTCCAACTCCTAACCTTTTTAGATAATTTTGGGACAAAATATAACATGGTGTAAAAATTATTGGAATCGATTCAGTTATTGATTCTGAACAAACTATATTCAGGTTTCGCATATACTAAAAATAATGTTGTATGGTCTATGGTCGTAATGACACAAGGTCACTAGTTAGTTCCGTCCGGGTCGTAAAGACTTCGGGTCTCGTCTCGGGATGGCACCCCCGCGCGCGGGGCTGTATTCGTATTTTTGCGTGAGAAAGTGGGACGGAGAGCATGCCTTTGAGCTATTCGGTACTTGTAAGGATGTGCCGAGCTCGCGCCGCTGGATTATTTTATTATTTGTTGCTATCTGGATATAACCATAAAGCAAAATCGCGTTACCAATTTGAAACATTAATAGTGTTTGTACAATGTAATTGGTGCAGAACTAAGGCTGTTAAAGTTTAATGATTGTGTGTAAAATTATTATTATTTTAATAAATGTGTTGATTGTTATAACAAATTGTTTATCTTTTTAAACTAAAAAACCTGTCCTTAAATAGTTTATTAATCAAATTACTAAAAAGCGTTATGAAGTGTTATCCGTTCTGATATAAATTAATTAAATAGGTAGTAAGTAATTACGCATATTAACTTTTATTCCTTATTATTATTCTGTTAAATAATAAATACTACACGCTTTTGCTCTCTGGGTATAACCATAAAGCAAAATCGCGTTTCCAATTAAAAAAAATAGTGGTACAATATTGAGAACAATTTAACTGAACAAAATGTGGGAGTATTTGTCAATATCTGGCAACCGTAAACGCACACAGATGCACGTGTTCGTACACGGCGCGCCATATTTGCCGCGCACACTAAAATAAAAACCGGCTTCACTTTGTTGTTCGCGCACGTTCTATCTGCCTATTTTTCTTGATCTGAGCTTTTACTAATCAAATTTGACTAAGTCCACCGTACAATTGATTTTCGCCTGGTTATTGTGCGATAAGCCTCAAATAACAAAAAATCGAAAACAGTCGTTCAACGACAAAAACAACCATGCCACACACTATATCTTGCCGGGGTCGACTCACGAATTACCGTGACCCCGGGACGTAAAGGGCTAGTGAAGGACACCGTGGATTTTAGTAAGTATGAGTCTGACAGTCCCTCCCGCTGGATGGGAGGGTTCATTTGATGATTAAATCACTTAAAAAAAATTACAAACACGCACTTGACGTTAGGAACAATGTTTGAATCGATTTTCCTCACAGTCACAATACCAGAAATGCCAGTGCGTCGCCATGAACGATCTCCGTACACCTACCTACTTGACCCACAAGCTGCGAATAAGGCCTGTTTTTTTTATCGTGGTAAAATCATCAAATGAGTCCCACCCAGGACAGAGCGGGAGGGACTGTCAGACTCGTACTGACTAAAATCCACGGTGTCCTTCAAAAGCCCTTTACGTACCGGGGTCACGGTAATTCGTAAGTCCCGCGACACGCGAATAAGGCCTAGTGCGGATTTGCTTGGTGTAGACGGATGACTCGGACAGTGTGTTTGTACTTTATTTGAAGTACGTACATGATAGCAGTGGATACGAAAGGAGAAGTAATTAATATGGTGTACAGCAGTGATGACGCCAAGGTGTCAGATGCTGACGTGCTGCTCTGCTGAGTGGTCCTTCGTGTTGTCCGCAAGGTTCTGTATTAATTTGATTATTACTTTTTTCATAATATTATTGTAATTGATATTTAGAGTATGTAGATTATTATGTATACTTCTTCAAGCTCGCAATTTCCTTGATCAGAACGTTAAGAGACGTTGTAAATTGATAACTTTCAAAATCTTTGCATTTAGTGCTCATTTAGTTTGGTCTTTTTGGGGCCAATTTTAAAACACCCGAGTTAAATTCTGATAGGAACGGCGATCCGGAAACTTATTCGGAGAATATTTTTCTATCATTTTTGTGAAATTAAGAAAAATAAAACTATAAAATGTTTGCGACCCGGTATTCTGGTTTACTACTTCTTCTTTTTTAAATTACGCTCCACACAGGCTAAATAACAAGTGGGGTACCAGTAAAGTGAACCTAGTACCCACGAATTCTTTGTTTGTTATTACCAAGTATAAAAAAAAAAAACTGGCCAAGTGCGTGTCGGACCACGCACAATATAGGGTTCCGTAATTGATTACCCAGTGTTTGCATACAACATAGAATCATAGACTTCTCATACCTCACTACTATCCTGTAGTTTCGGAGACAAGGCGGGGGGAATGGTTATTTTTCGTCTATTTTCTTGAATATCTAACTCTGAAACTAATTAGGTATTTTAAAATTACAAAAAAACCGATTCAACAAAACTTAACATTGGAGTTAAAAAATATGTTCTCCCACACATTCCACCTGCAAATGTAAGTTGGTACGCACAATATTGAGTGATTTACCATGTTATTTTAATATCATGGACTTCTTATAGGTTTTCCTATAATCTATAAGGAGAAAACTAATTTCTGTATTTTTTTCAAAATTTTAGGTTCAGTAGTTTCGGAGATAAGGGGGGGGGAATGGTCAATTTTCGTCTATTTTCTTGAATAACTTGGAAACTATTTATTTTAAAATTACAAAAAAATACATTTAAGATCTTCTCAACAAGACCTTTCATTTGATATGCCACACGATGGAGTTTTCAGTTTTTTTTTTTTAATTTTCCCCTTCCCCCCCAAAAATGACCCCCCATATACAGATTTCATCTGCTCACGTCACACCTCTGTGTTTGGGTCACAGGAATTGATATGTGTACCAAATTTCAACTTAATCGGTCTAATAGATTCGGAGATAATTGACTGTAAGCGACGGACGGACAGACACACGAGTGATCCTATAAGGGTTCCGTTTTTGTATTCAGACGTACGGAACCCTAATAGGTACCTTGTACGAATACTAGATATAAATTATAAAAATAAATATTAGTATTAATACCTACTTACTACTACTACTATTTCTTTCAACTGAAATATTTTTGTAACTTTTGAGTTCTGTGTATTCTGTAGGTGCACGAGCTTGAACATTAATTTTATATTATGTTGAGTTTGTTTGTGTTTGAAGCTCGCCAAGTAAGTTATGGCGACCCCCTCGACGACCACGTCGTGCATCAGAACCTGAACCTGAGCGCCCGTAATTTTTTTTAATTATTATTTATTTTATTAAGAGTAGATTTATTAATAAGTATTGTTTCCTGTTGGAATTAATAACTTTTATGACAACAAGCAACTTAAGACAAGCTATTAAATAACTAAAAAAACGATTGATGCGTTTAATAAATTATCTATAGTACTATTTTAAATTATGTTGCGTTTCAAATATGGCATAAAAATCATTATTTTATTTTCTAGTTCGAAGCTGAAATGGGCGCTGCTGGCTTTGGGTATTGCTATAATTATCGGCGTCGTTTTAAGAAGGAATTACGCTTCGTGATAGACGTATTAAAACTACGCTACGCCAACCAGCATGAGTTGAGCACTTTACTTGACGTGGACACTAGACAGCGACATCGAATGACCATTATCGCTCAGCGGTTTCGTGTTCAGCTCGAGTTCTGCTCGCTTTGCGTATACCCAACCTATGCTCGACGTATCATCAATACGAAAAAAGGACCTTTACTATGCTGTATATGAAATAGGTATTATTTATTGAAGTAGGTACAAATATTTTCTTGAAAATGCCTAGACCTAATGTTATCTTAATAAATATAATGTGATGCAATTGCTTTTTTTGTGATTTTATTTGTTATTCTTACTTTATGATAAATATATTGGTTTGGTGAAAAAAGAAATATCACAGTATTTTACAGTATAATAGTTACGGTATGAAAATACAAAATTAAACTAAACCTTTTGACATTAACAATTACAAAGTAACAAGTAAAAAATAAATACCTACGATGTACAGCTTACAAAATGTGCATGGAGTAATGAACTGCTGGAATCCAGATGAAGCTGATCCCACGTATAATACCGTTGACCGTTAATCTACTTGACTTTAAACAGTCACAGCAGCACAATACTGATGGCAGTGATGATGGCAAGGTTCCAGATGTTGGCGTAGACCACTGTACTGCTGGAGTAGGCGCCCATCTTTGCTGCGTAGGAGATCGCGTGGAACACATAGTGTTGTTCGTGGACGTTGTGGAACAGGTGCGAATAGGGACCTGGAAATAATGGTAAGAATCGTGATCGTCAATTCAGCTCAAATTATTTGGAGTCAGCGCAGCGTGTCTTTTTCCAAACATTTTATTAGTCGTTTCTGTTCGGGGTGCCGCATTTTCGAAGTTTAGATAATGTTACAACGTTTATGTAGGTATCATATTAACTAGTCACTATTTTTTACATTCGATATTTCGGCTGATTCACATTAAGTTCATGACACTAACTGGTATAGGTACTAGTTTTGATTAAACTAACATTGATCGTACTAACGAATGATTCATCTAATGATCTTTTAAGATATTGGTTATTTTAACTACGTTTGAAATACCTACCTAATAGATGACTCTCTTACAGTTTATAAATTATATGAAAATAAGCAATGATATAGCATTTGTTTTTTGTTTTTTTAGCTTTCCTATTTTCATTGTATTCCAGAAGAAGACGGTCGAGGTAAGGTCGCCTGTCCCTTTTTCTGTTAGCAGGGTTTAAAAGAACTGAACCAAACCGAAACTCGGGGTACCTCTGACTTCGACCGCCGATACGCTACGAAGTTTCTAGAACTTAAAAAAAAACATAAGTAATTATGTGTCTAGTCAGATTGGAAGTGTGTACGACGTAGTACTTACGTGTACATTTCATTAGTCTGAATCAGTTATGATAGTTTAGCTGTACGAAATGTGTCAGTTTGATTGAGTCAATTTAGAATATTACGTGACCAAACGAGTCCACGTCTATTATGATGTCAGTGACCTGATTGGGCGGATTATTTTCGAGCTCAGGACACGCATATCAGTTTTAGCAACCAAATACTTATTTGTTCAACTGTCTTATTGTAGCGGCAATATTTGTAGACTAATATAAAAAAAAAAACTAGATTTTGTTTGGTTGAACGCGTTATTCTCAGAAACTACTAGTTCGAATACAAAAATACTTTTTTGTTTGATAGTCTATTTATCGAGGAAGGCTATGGGCTATATAACATCACGCTACAACCAATAGGAGCCGAGCAGCAGGGGTAAAACCAGGGGAAACAGCTAGTATTTAATAATTCTGCTGTATTACTTTACTGCAGTACAAAGTCCTTCCTTTCTCCCTAGAACAAAATGGCCTAATTTCATCATCATCAATATCAGCCGGAAGACGTGTACTGCTGAACAAAGGCTTCCTCAAGAGACCCAACGCTGAACCACAATCCGCCACTTGCATCAATCGGTTACCCGCGACTCTCACGGTATCGTCGGTCCACCTAGTGGGTGACCTGCCTGCGCAGCGTCTACCGGTTCGTGATCGCTACTCGAGAACTTTACACTTTTAAACTTGGGTTGGACATTTTCAAAAGCTTTGCTAATGCGAGTTCTTCTAGCATCATGCAACACATGTTTCCTTTGTTTCTGTCGCGAATCGAGTCCCGGTGACGCATGAAACCTATGTTCCACACTTTAAGGTGTTCATTCATTTTGCCCACAATCGCCGCCAAAAAGCGTTTCGCTTGAGCATACAGCTTGTCTACTATGACGTCTGAAAGCCAGAGACAGAGCTATACGAGTCGTCTATAGCCACCTCGTTCCCTCACTGGAACTGCTCTGGAGACGTCATACTAGGCCACCAGGTCCTGAATAAACAAACCTTACCTCTAGCATAGATCGCCACATCGCCACCTCCATGATAATTCTCAACGAGTTGGATCCCCGCTACCTGGGTGTAGTTGAACTTCTCTGTATCATCCTCACTGGGGTCTCGTCTTTGCACAGTATTGGTTCCATTCTCATCAGTCTTCACATAGTACTGGAAAGATCCAGGGCCTCCTGTGCCGTAGGACAGGGTCGTGTAGTTCACGCCGTCGAAACTTGAGGGTTGAGCAATGCCTGGAAGAATAAGAAAGTTATGATGAATGTTTTTTGGAAGTCTGTTTGTGAATACTGTTTTTATGAAAATAACTGTGCTTGAGACAAAAAATAGCGCTATAGCTTCGTAAGAAATATATGAAAGAATAATTTTGAATAACATCCTCGTCTACAATTACAAAGACATGGTTCGTCCAAAATGTCTCGTTGCACTTTCTTCAGCCTATGTAGTTGCATTCTTCATTCAGTAATTTACTTAAAGCAACCGCCTATCTGACCTCCACAACCCACCCGGTATCTGGATACCCTATAAATCAGGCAAAACACTTCTAATAAATTAAGAAAGGCACCAACCAAAAATACTGCTGCCTCTGTCAGGGTAGCCGTTGATAGACAAGGAATGTGTGTGATCGCTGGTGACGATCAGCAGGGTGTCTTCCTCATCAGTCATGTTGGCAGCGAACTGAACTGCTTCCTCCATGGCAGCTGCTTCGTTGACGGCTGTCTTGGCCCAGCCCCGGTGATGGGCCATGTCTATGTTGCCACCTTCTACCTTGAATTTATTAGAAGACGTGGAATTTATAAGAAGATGGGCATTGCTTTTATCATTAAGGTCTTTGATCTATTTCGGAAATACTCCGACAACTTTCGCAATGAATGAATTGATGGGCATTTGCAAGATCTTACAAGTTTTCACCGATAAATAGACTGCTTTTTTTTTGGAAAATTTCAAGAGTATTTTCTTATGAATGTTTTTCTTGGGATAGGTATGATGTATCTTTGTTGAAAAACAATATCATTGAAATCTTGTCACCACAGAATCTATATCATTTAAACCAGTTAAAAGTGATCTACTGACCATAAGAAAGAAACCATTCTTATTCTTCTGCAGAACCTTGATAGCAGCTTTCGTCATCTCAGATAATGAAGGCATGCCCTCCGGTCCCTTGTTTCGTAAATGGTCGTAGTGCAAATGCTCGTTCGAGAAAATACCTGGAAGTAAATAAGCGGGCCGTTTTAACTCAGAATAAATAAATTGGTCTATTAATTTCTATTATCTTTAGATAGACGAATGTCGAGAGAAATTAGCATAACTCGTCTATCCAGTCAACTAACCCACGAGATAACTACCTCTGTGCTCAGCTTACTGTGACTGTAGTTCTTATTTCGATTTTCAGGTTAGTGTAGGTTCCTTTTTTCACATTTTCTCTTTCCATTGGACAACATTCGGTAGGAGCTCAAAGGCCCATGCAACTTTTAGTATGGACCTTGGCATCAATTTTTTTTTTCGCCTGTGATTAAATTTTGGGCACAATTAGACTACTACCTTAGAAGTCCATAGAAAAAATTAAGTTTCTAAACCGTAACCAACCAGAGATATGGCGGTTTTAATTTTGTTCTAATCAGGAGTGATTTACTCCCGATTAGAACAAAATAAAATCCGTTGCATACCCCTTTGGTTTTGTACAAATTGCTAATAGCAATTAGTTCGGGGTCTTTTAAATTTGCGAAACATTAGTGAATTATTGGTGCACCTATACTTTATTTACACTTTGAGGATATAGGCGTGTTATTTACCTAATAAATAGTCAGTTTCATCCACATTCAGGTCTTTCAACTCCTTGTTATTCATGACCACGCTGTGCTTCAGCCCGCGATTCGTCTTGTCAGCCTTGTAGGTCTCGATGAGGTTCCGTCCGTCTCGACGGTAGCAGGTCCATGGACTGAGGCTGATAGGATCTTCGAGTGTGCCTGTTGAGTCGGAGACCAGAGCTTGTCGGCCACCTCCCATGATTACCTGGAATTTTTAGAATAAAACTGAGTGATTAAAATACCAACGAGCAGTGGTGGCCCAGTGGTATCGGCCCTGACTTACGAGTTGTAGGTCGTGGGTTCGAACCCAGCCACTGCTCTCAATACGGTGAAGGAAAAAACGTGAGGAAACCGGCATGTCCTAGAACCCGCATGGAGGATTATGGCCCTCTCCCTCTCACAGAGAGGTGGCCTGGGTCCCAGCAGTGGGAACACTTATAGGCTGATGATGACTAAAATACTTACGTAGATATTTTTTTTTCTATATTAATCGTAGGTATTAAAATACCGGGCACGCCGCAATCGCGGCGGTAAGACCCCTCTTTGAGGAGTGGCTGGATAGGCGTCACGGCGTCCTTACCTTCCGCATGACGCAGGTCCTCACCGGACACGGAAGTTTCGGGAGGTTCCTGTGTCTGATAGGGAGGGAAGAAACGCCTGGGTGTCACCACTGCGAGGATCGTCCGGAGGACACGGTGGAGCATACGGTGCAGGACTGCCCCGCTTGGGCAGAGCACCGCCGTGTCCTCACGACGGCGATAGGCGGAGACCTCTCGCGCCCGGCATTGGTCGAGGCCATGCTGCGGGGCGAGACGGAGTGGGAAGCGGTCGCCTCCTTCTGCGAAGCAGTCATGCTCGTGAAGGAGGAGGCGGGCCGCCTGAGGGAGAGGACAGCGTCCTCCCTCCATTCCAGCCGCAGTGGTAGACGCCCACGGCGTCGGACGTCACAGGACGATCTCCGGCCACCGTAGGCGCGGGCATGCGGGCAGCGAGTAATGGGCGACTTGCTGTCCGACCATGGACCATGCCCGGGTCGACGGCGCGTTGTGTTCCACGCGCGCCTCAAAGAGTGTCAGCAAATTGACGGGGCCTGTAGAGGGCCAGAGCCTGCCGGGGTCGCGGGACTTACCCATCACCGTAACCCCGGTACGTAAAGGGCTCGTGAAGGACACCGTGGATTTTAGTCAGTACAAGTCTGACAGTCCCTGCCGCCCTGCCCTGGGTGGGAGGACTCATTTGATGATTTTACCACGATAAAAAAAAAAAAAAAAAAAGGTATTAAAATACCTGATAGGGGGTTATTTTAACAGAACCAGTCTTGACTACGACAACGGACTTTATCTCTGTAGTCATAAAGGTAATATTTCCTTACCTGCAGATCCCTCCCAGGCCAGTCCTCCACCATCTGCCTGGCGATGTCCTTGCAGGCTGTTCCCTCTGGCATGGACGCCTCGCACTCCCAGTTACGACTCGCGCTGTGCGCGTAGAGAGGGCCAGGTGTTGCATGTGTCACGCGCATTGTTGTTACTAGACCTGGAAAAGGAGTTTTTGAAGCTGTAGCCAAGGATGTTGTCGGGTTTTTACTCTGGGTTCCTTACCCGCACTTTTCCCAGCTTTTAAAGCCAATGCAGCCAGCGATTCCAACCTCGCCTCAGCCTTTAGGCTTGCTTCACAGTCCTTGTACTGTACACTAGCGTCCACACCCATCGTGTCCTGATTCACCTTCACACCACCAAACATTGCTGTGGCCGTACAAGCTGAGTCTGGTACCATTTTATTTGCTGAGTATGTCTGGAAATGTTAATAAACTTAGGTCACATCTGATACTAGATTTTTCTAAAGTTTAGTCAAGTGTGAAATGCGCACGATTTATGTGCTATGGTCGTAGCATCAAAGTGGAGAGCTTTCAGCGCTACGCTCGTAGTATTCACCGCTCTACGCGCTACGCTCGAAGTATTCAACGCTCTACGCGCTACGCTCGTAGTATTCATTGCGCAACAAACTAGTAGCACTTAAAGCTACGTTGCTATGCTCGTAGCACACTACGAACAACACTCGTAGCACTAAACACACTATACTCGTAGCATAACATAACAAAATTTTTCAGAGGTTCACAATCACCGTTCGATCTACTTAAAATAATTTATCAGAGAACAGTAAATTTGTGATTGAAATCAAGAATAACATCGTTCCGAGAAAGAGTGGTGATTATTCATGATACCTTTTTTCTGTTTTAAAAGAATGTTTTACTTTGTAGTGGGATATCCGTTTTGTATTTTATTAACAAGAACTTTGCCTTTTTTTTTTTTTTTTTTTTAGCGTGGTAAAATCATCAAATGAGTCCTCCCACCCAGGGCAGGGCGGCAGGGACTGTCAGACTTGTACTGACTAAAATCCACGGTGTCCTTCACAAGCCCTTTACGTACCGGGGTCACGGTAATGGGTAAGTCCCGCGACCCCGGCAGGCTTTGGCCCTCTACAGGCCCCGTCAATATGCTGACACTCTTTGAGGCGCGCGTGGAACACAACGCGCCGTCGACCCGGGCATGGTCCATGGTCGGACAGCAAGTCGCCCATTACTCGCTGCCCGCATGCCCGCGCCTACGGTGGCTGGAGATCGTCCTGTGACGTCCGACGCCGTGGGCGCCTACCACTGCGGCTGGGATGGAGGGAGGACGCTGTCCTCTCCCTCAGGCGGCCCGCCTCCTCCTTCACGAGCATGACTGCTTCGCAGAAGGAGGCGACCGCTTCCCACTCCGTCTCGCCCCGCAGCATGGCCTCGACCAATGCCGGGCGCGAGAGGTCTCCGCCTATCGCCGTCGTGAGGACACGGCGGTGCTCTGCCCAAGCGGGGCAGTCCTGCACCGTATGCTCCACCGTGTCCTCCGGACGATCCTCGCAGTGGTGACACCCAGGCGTTTCTTCCCTCCCTATCAGACACAGGAACCTCCCGAAACTTCCGTGTCCGGTGAGGACCTGCGTCATGCGGAAGGTAAGGACGCCGTGACGCCTATCCAGCCACTCCTCAAAGAGGGGTCTTACCGCCGCGATTGCGGCGTGCCCGGACCTCGGTTGCGACAGTCGCTCCCTCCATACTGCCCTGAGATCGCGCCGGAGCTCTTCCCGCCGCGCCTCGACCTGTCGAGGCAGCGGGGATTCGCCCCGGCGCTGCGCCTCCACGCGCCATTCGTAGACGCGCTGGAGGGCAGTCGCCTCCAGAAGAACTTTGCCTTACATAAAATGAGATAATCTAATCTACGGTACTAATCTATAGTACCGTATAGGCGTATTTAATTGGTTGCTGGTTAAGTCACCCAAGATCCTTTAGGGGGTTATAGTATACATCGTTACTGACTGATTTTACTCTGGGACCTCCTATGCAAATCCTTTTCGTTTTTGAGCAATTAAGCTTTTAAGTGAGGAAGAGGAAGGCCAAAGAAAAGATGGATGGATTATCTAAGGAATGAAATGAAAGAAAAAGGAGTAAATTATACTGTGACGTCTGATACGGGCGATTGGAAGAAAAAAACGTGTTGCGCCGAACACAAGTAAGATAAAGGCAGGAAGATGATGATAAACTTTTAAGGTTGTCCTTGAGTCGGTAAATAGTAATTCCATCAGTAAAATAAGGTTACCTTCAGAAGCCCAACATGCGGGAACTTCTCATACACCAGCCTGTGACTCTCCCCGCCCTTGTATATCCTCGTCGTCGTCACAGTGTTGGGACCCATGCCATCCCCGATGAATAAGATGATATTCTTCGCAGTATTAAGGTTCCATTTGGTCTTGAGAGCTTCATCCAGCTCATTCTGCGCGAGATCCGACCAGAACTTTCGATCTGATGACAATAAAGACTATGGATAAGATGTTTTGCCAACCTGGGGCGACCCTGGGGCCGGACAGGGCTGCAACTAGGGCCTGGGTGGCTACATTTTGCTAAATTTATCCAACTTCTGCAGTCCCGATGTTTTTGTTCCGGTACAATAAAATGATCCTTACATGAAACAGAGTCGAAAGATATTTAAAAAAATGCCAAAATAGTTCAAATCAAAGTTAAAGTCTCTCAAAGTTTTTTCGATCAGATATTCCCATGTTGGCGAATGAGAAAGAAAGACCCTTTTGCTAATAGCGTTGACTAATTGCTTCGCCATGCTGGTGTCCTGGTGTAATATAGCCCTAACAATCGAATTCTCAAACGCTTGTGCACTGTAATATCTGCTGAGTATTTTACCAAGCTTTATTCAGTGAGATTGAGGATTTCTCATTATCGATTTATCATTATATCTCTGCATACTAAGTGCTGGAACACAAAACCTCACTGGTGTAAAGATCCTTATTAATCTCCTTATCTTGAACATTTAAAAAACACGTACCTACCTGATTATAATAATAAGCTAGATATCTTCACAAATTACATAAATATGCAACATGCTGTGATCATAAATATGCATTACAATATGCATATTTATGAACTCACTCAGGTATATGGATAGCTAGGAGTAAATCATTTTCTAATTGAGGGTAGGTATTATTTTTAAGGTTCCGCACCCAAAGGGTAAAACGGGATCCTATTATTGAAGACTTCTCTGTCCGTCTGTCTGCCCGTCTGCTCCCATACCACAGACATGATTTTGCTATTTTTATAGATAATGGTACGTACGGGTAGGAGGAACAGAGTGGAAAGTTTCTCGATACCGGGTGTTGTGTCTGGTGGGTTTTCTGCCCGACATTTATTGTCGGAATGTTTTGTGTCTTCTAAACTCCCAGATAACTTCGATTACGCGCTGTAGAACACTTAGTTCCTCCGTCGCTGCATGGATGGCGCTAGTTTACTTTTTGCTGACGTTTATGTTCGCTACAGTACGCAGAATTTTTGCGAAAGGGACATTCTGCATACTGAATTAAAAAAATGTTGGCAGACAAGACAAGTTAAAGAAATCAAATAAACTTTTTTTTTGAAACAGTAAATCACACAAATTTCGATTTCTTGTTTTATTTTAGTTTATGTGTATGCACAATTGCACACTTTATATCCTCCCATTTTACTAATTAAACATAACTACATTACCCCTCAGTGCCCTACACCTTTTAGCTTATGTTTGAGGAAGGGGTACATTTTGCGAAAGGGGCATTTTGCGACTGAGCTTTCAGAGCTACGGCAGCGCTGAAATCTGGGAGCACGGTAGTGCCCCCGCCAAGATACTGTTTTTCTTTAATCGATTTTTAACTGTAGTTTTGTTGTCTACTGTAAAGTTTTAAATCCACTAAACTGTCCGTACCTTCAGCGCTACCACAGCGTTGAATCTTATAGTGAATAACATTAGGTACTGGTTAAATTAGTAACACCTAACTAAACAATGTTTATAATTATCTCAAGGTAAATAATATTATTTAATGCATGTGTATAATGTGTAACGATGTTCGAGTTACTTGTTTATAGACTTGTTTCAAAACTTTATTGTTTTATTAAGACTTCGTTTTGAACAAAATATTTTTGGTTACTGTGTCTGTATGTATGTATAAAACTAACTGCTAGTATTTTCAGTGCATGTTCTGTTCATTTGAAAATATTATGTTATAGCACTGAGTTGGTCGCGGGACTTACGAATTACCGTGACCCCGGTACGTAAAGGGCTATTGAAAGATAAGGTGGATTTTAGTCAGTACGAATCTGAAAGGCCCTCCTGTTCTGCCCTGGGTGGGAGGACTCATAAAAAAATAGCACTGAGTTGCCGTGTCTGGCCATACCGTTGTCCACACTCTGTGGCTGATATAAAGGAAGTTCTGGTGGAAAAACTGGAGAAGAAGAAGAAGAAGATCTCTGGGCTGGTGGCTTACCATGCGTCTTAAAGTGTGAGTAGTTCCGCTGTGGGAAAGCGACAGAGCTATACAAGTCGTCTAGCGCCATCCCGTTCCCACAGCTGAACTACTCACACTTTAAGACGTCATGATAGGCCACCTGTTCTGACCTTAAGTAGTCGAACCATGTTTAACTGAAAAACGTAACTTGATAAATGCTCTCTTTTAATACGTTAGGTATCAAGCTGTCGGGCACGCAACCGCGGCGATAAGACCCCTCTTTGAGGAGTGGCTGGATAGGCGTCATGGCGTCCTGACATACATGTATACGCATGACGCAGGTCCTCACCGGACACGGAAGTTTCGCGAAGTACTTGTATCTGATAAGAAGGGAAGAAACGCCTGGGTGTCACCACTGCGAGGATCGTCCGGATGACACGGTGGAGCATACGGTGCAGGACTGCCCCGCTTGGGCAGAGCACCGCCGTGACCTCACGACGGCAATGGGCGGAGACCTCTCGCGCCCGGCATTGGTCGAGGCCATGCTGCGGGGCGAGACGGAATGGGAAGCGGCCGCTTCCTTCTGCGAGGCAGTCATGCACGCGAAGGAGGAGGCGGGTCACGTGAGGGAGAGGACAGCGTCTTCCCTCCACCGCAGCCGCAGTGGTAGACGCCCACGGCGACGGACGTCGGCAGACGATCTCCGGCCACCGTGACCCCGAAACGTAAAAGGAAATATTGAAGGACACCGTGGATTTTAGTCAGTACGAGTCTGACAGTCCCTCCCGCCCTGCCCTGGGTGGGAGGACTCATTTGATGATTTTACCACGAAAAAAAAAGGTATCTAGCTGTCCGGGGTCGCGGGACCGTCTTATCAGGTAACCGTGGCCCTAAAACGTAAAGGGCTATTGAAGGACACCGGGGTTTTTAGTCAGTACAAGTCTTGACACTCCTCCCTTCCTACCCTGGGTGGGAGGACGTATTGGATGATATCACCCTTAAAAAATAAAAATGGTATCAAGCTGTCGTGGGATGGTCACGAGAACATCTGAAGAAACTGGTTGATTTAATGGTCAGTCAAATCTAACAGTCCCTTTCATTCGGGGGTACTCATAATCTATACTATAATAAATCTGTAGAAGGGTCAATTCTGTACATTGAAAATATTAAAAAAATAAATAGCGGCGGGTGTTGCTGGATCGATACCAAACCCAAATACAAGATTAAAAAAATTTTTGTCTGTCTGTCTGTATGTCTGTCTGTCTGTCTGTCTGTCTGTCTGTTTGTGCAGGCATCACGTGAAAACTAACGGTTCGATTTCGATGAAACTTGGTATAATTATTCCTTATTATCCTGGGCATAACATAGGATACTTTTTATCCCGGAAAAATACGTAGAAAAAAAATCTTATTTTTTAGTTTTATTCATAGACGTTGTTCTGTAGAACCGCAAACACACGTTGCATTACCCGCAGTGGATTCAGCGCCGTAATATTTATAAGATGTCATTGTCAGAGTTACTCAAAATGGGGAAATAAACCATCCACGCGAAGACCGACATCCGCGTGGACGGAGTCGCGGGCGGAAGCTAGTAATATAATAAATCTGTAGAAGGGTCAATTCTGTACATTGAAAATATTGAAAAAATAAATAGCGGGGGGTGTTGCTGGATCGATACCAAACCCAAATATATGATTAAAAAATTTTTGTCTGTCTGTCTGTCTGTCTGTTTGTGCAGGCATCACGTGAAAAGTAACGGTTCGATTTCGATGAAACTTGGTATAATTATTCCTTATTATCCTGGGCATAACATAGGATACTTTTTATCCTGGAAAAATACGTAGAAAAAAATCTTATTTTTCAGTTTTATTCATAGACGTTGTTCTGTAGAACCGCGAACACACGTTGCATTACCTGCAGTGGATTCAGCGCCGTAATGTTTATAAGATGTCATTGTCAGAGTTACTCAAAATGGGGAAATAAACCATCCACGCGAAGACCGACATCCGCGCGGACGAAGTCGCGGGCGGAAGCTAGTAGGATATAATTCCAAACATAAAAAAAGGTAGCGGTGCATTGGTTAAACGAACTGATAATGATTAAAACTCCTTCACTAAGATCCACATAACATAGGCACTAATTAAAGACCTAAATAAATTGGGAACTCTAATTTCTCACTTACTATTAAGAAACTAAATTAATTAATGCACAATAGTAGTAGGCAGCTATCTTATCTAATACAATAGTCATTCAACCGAACAATACAACGGTACTTAAATAACCTTGAACACAAATTTTCCCCAAATTCACAACATAACCTAAAAAATAACACACTGCATGAAAAAACAATATGAAACAATAGATATTTTATTCAATATTTCGTGTTAATTATACGTAAATAATAATCTAATTTAAAGATTTACATACCGGTTCGTAAAGTACACTGCGCGACGGCGATGATCGCGCCGAACACGAGTAAGCTGTGCAAGCGCATGTTTGACACTAAGATCGTTACATCACTTCGACGCACGCACTTCCAGTCACGGCGTTAATTGGGCAGCGAAGAATTATTTGAGAAGTTTATAGATAACGATAATAATGATAAAGTTTGCATTATAATTCTCATAAATTATTAAATTGTGAAATCGTTTTTTTTTGTTATGCTTTCACTTACACTAAATCGCTAAACAAACTTTTTAAGGATCTTTTAGATAAATACAAGGTATTAATTATTATATAATTTATCTGATAGGTCCTAAACGAATAGACTGATTTTGATTCGGTTTTTTTTTTGGTTGCAAGCTGAGTTGAACGAAATAGATCTTAGCTGTCTACACTCAATAATTTTACAATGCCATGTTGTATGTTCGGTTGAACCCGCTTATCTCAAAAACTACTGGTTCGAACTGAGAAACTATGTGTTGGACAGTCCATTTATCGAGGAGGGCTATATAACTAACGCTACGTCGAGGAGCTGAGCAGCGGGGCTGAAACAGCGAGGAACAGTTGTTGATCAGGCATTTGATGATTATCAGCTCATCTCCTACTTGACAAAAGAGTTTGAAAAGGTTCATTGGAGACGCTAGCACAAGATAAACAATCTACGCTTTTATTTTTATCAAAAGTTAAACCTATAGTAGGTACTTAGGTCCAAATTTTGAAATAAAATAAAATAAAATTGTATGTTACCATTCGTTTTAATTCTGTGTAGCAGGTAAATACAAGTACATATGCGTCTATTTCCGTTCTGTGGCCTTTCCAAAATTGTTTTATTTATTAAATAGGGTCGGGATTGAACGAATGGTTAATGAGGTTTTTAGGTCAATAGGTTACTGCAAATAACTCGTATGATTGTTGCTGTTTTGGGCCGTTAGTGATTTTGTTTTTACCAGTTTTGTATTTACTACTTTTTAGGTTTTCGTATCCAAAGGGTAGAACGGGACCCAAATACGGGAGCCTCCACTGACCGTCTGTTTGTCTCCCTGTCAGTCTGACACCAAGCTGTATCTCATGAACCGTACGTTATGGATAGACAGTTTTCACAGATGATGTATTTCTGTTGTCGCTAAGACAACAGAAACAAAAAAAGCAGAATAAAGTATGTAATTAAGAGGGCTCCCATAGCACAAAAGTGATTTTTTTTTGCTCGTTTTTGGTCGATATATATCGATAACGGCAATAGGTAGACGCTTGTAATATTCACAAAATATTTAGTTTTAAAACAAATAACTAAATTAAAATATAAATATATTTAAGGGGTTATCCCATGCAAGAAACGTGTTTTTTTGCCGATTTTATTTAGTGCAGAACCATTCCTGCGTTACTCTGACTCGCACATGGCCGGTATATTTAAATAACCTATGCAAAATTGGGGTTACTAAAACCATGACGTGATTACGTGGTAACTATTTGTGTGACAATATACCCAAAACCTTGTATAATAATACATTACAGGGTTATAGTCTACATAGTAATGGCGGCGGGATATCGAAGGCAGGAGCGGCCGGATGATATCGATCTGAGCTTCGTGTCGCACTGCGCAGGGTCCGTACAGCCTCCCTGTTAAGGCCAAGACTGATTCTCATTTTTCATTTGGTATGATGATTAGAAGGGTCGCGGGACTATTTTATTAGGTAACTGTGACCCTGGAACGTAAAGGGATATTGAAGGATCACCGTGGATTTTAGTCAGTACGAGTCTAACAGTCCCTCCCGTCCCACCCTGGGTGGGAGGACTCATTTGATGTTTTTACCACGTTAAAAAAATGATGATTAGAAGAAAGGCAAAGACTCCAAATAAATTAGGACGAGAGAAAAGAACGAAGATGATGATAAAGGCAGATGGGTTACTCTCATTAAGTTCTTTTGAGATAAAGCCGATATTTTTAGTGACACCCCGCAGGTCAACCTAGACGAGGTTGAGTTTTAGAGGAGGGAGGTTAACTGGACAAACCTGTGGGGCCTTGAATGTAAGGCCTCCAGTCACAGATGGGAAATTATTCAAGCATATATATCGCATTGAGAAAAGACGGATATACAGAAAGTGAGTAAATTGTGGACCATATAGGTATCTAACCAACAGTACCTATTGAAAATACACAAAAACTGATCCCGTTGTCGTTTCGATTTCTTTTCAGCCTTAGCCGTAAAACAACATTCGTACGTCAAGTTGTTGAAGTTTTGTAGGGAGTTTCGTTGAGTTTCGAGTTCTGATATTCTCATTCAACTTCAACTCTTTTATAAGAGATGTCTATCTCATATTATGTACCTACACAATAATTTATCTACAAACATTTAAACTAGCCTACCCTTAACAGGCGTGCTGACTTCAATCAGAGCCGCTTTGCAAAGTGAACTTGTCGCTCCCATAGTACATTTATTAAAATGTCATATCCCAGTGTTGTATAGTGAGACAGGAAAAACTGCCCAGTTTTGTAGTCCAAGCCATCAGATAATGGTACGTTTAATTCATTTAATTTTATTATCGCTTGAAGTTAGGTATTGTGCGTTATTCATTAAATGACGTTATTAATCAAATGATGATTGATTAGTTATTAGTTTAAGGTGTGAGGTGAGTGTTAAATAAGTTGAATCTGCAATTCATAGTGATTTAACAGTCTGATTAAAATGCTTTACCGAATATATTGAAAATACGTACAAAAGTCGTCGTTAGATCATTAAGACAGCTGATTTTTTATTGTGGTTGTGTTTAGACCTTACTTGTGAACTACAAGTAGATACTTATAGTGTAGTTAAAGCCGATGGTCAGAATAAGTCGGATATTACTGCGTCTGAAATGTTGTCAATGAACAGCGCGATATCACATTTTTAAAGATTTTTTACACGACTGCCAAAAAAAAGAGTGTTATTACTATATTTTCGAGACGATTGGCATTGAAACTCTAAGGCCGACTCCGGGTGGTACTCACACAGTTACTTAGGAGACTTTCGACGTCTAGTTGAGACTTACCATGGACCTAAGAGCTTTTTCCTAGACCAGAGGCTATGTGTACCCATACAACGGGACAACGCCACTAGTCTCTTAGGCTCATGAGATGGCAGCCTTGAGGACGGGTATTTGATGGTATTTTGTAATTTATTGTTAGTTTAGTTTATTTTGCCTCATTTATTTGTAATAATCTTTATGTAAAGATATTTATAACAGGACAAACCATTACTTTTTAAGTCTTTGCGCCCCAATTACAGCGAAGGCAAGATCTTTGAATCGTAATAAAATTAAATATTCTCTTTTGCATTTAAGCAGAAGTTAATCGTCTGTAATCTAATTTGATTTGCATGAATACTAATTTAAATAACATTAACATTTCTTTCTGTTCTTTCTCCAAAGCTTTACTGGGAATAAAAGAAAGATAATAAGGTACCTATTTATCTATACTTATTCATAATACAGACAAGCTTCCATTACACGCTTTTCAGTACAGAAGTCGGCAGCGAAAACATATAGTTATGTACGTTTGCATTCATTGTTTTCGTCTTCATTTCTAATTGTAAGACGGAGACAATGAGCGCTGACGTCTGTACCTATTGCATCACCTTCATCATCATTCATCGCTACCACCACTGCTGCGAATTGAAGCAAAATGGACCTTATGGACGTTGAAGCTTGTTTTTATCACTGGTGATGAATAAAACGTTGTTACTGCTTGAATTCACTTATTTAAGTCGAAGCCACATCACCAGGCACTTTAAGTGCTTACCACAAATGGGGATGTTACACTATTTGCTATAGGAGGAGGAACATTTAGCTAGTATTGGCGAGCCAATGGTTGATTATTCAATGGCTATACAGTTTTTGTCCACATTTTCGAGCTAAGGTATTCCATCGGTGAAGTTCCTGGTGGTATAGCTTCGACCTTAGTCGCTTTATCATTTAGACGGCTACGTTAGACGTTTTAAGAAGAGGAAGAGAGGTACAGCTTGGCAAAAAAGAGTATGGAAAAATTGAGGTCGCTACTACTTGTCATATGTCATTATAGATAAACAAGTAAGCACTGATCGTTGCGAATTAATGTAGAAAATCGTGAAATAACACGAGGGAATTGTTTTTTGACACAGAAGCTGCTCGTAGTTGACTTTTTTAACATGTTGCAACAACAAACGTTTCGTAGTTTCAATTGTCACCGCATCAGACTCTTTCTTGCCAAGCTGTAAACACTGATATATATATTTTTTCATTTACTTACTTTTAATCGCTAGAAGTTAAAACCTATATTCATCATTTATTGGCTCGTATAGTAGTAAATCGTGGCAAAATAATTACAGCCGCATAGGCCGATGTTTCGGTTTAAGCCACGCTTGGCAAGGTTGGTCTGAGGATGGGTGACCATCTGTCAGTGAGTTTTCTCCATCGCTCGTAAAGCACGCTAAACCGTTGGTCCCGGCAGTCATTTGTAAAGCTCTGACTCTCGAGTCAGAAGGTCTAAAGTCTGACAACTAGTCTTACCAAGGGGTTTCATATTACCCAGTTACTGGGTTTTGGAGGTCCGATAGGCAGTCGCTCCGTATAAAATATTGATATTTAGCTGCATCTGGTTCGACGAGAAGCCGACCCCAATATAATTGGAAAAAGGCTAAGCAGATGATGATAGACTGTAATGTTATTGTTGTTTTCAAAGTAGGTTTGATGATATGTTTCAGGTAAGGATGGAGCTCCCAGTGCTAGACAAGTTCTGTTTCATCTTCGATCTCAGGACAGGATGTATTGTGATGGGATTTATCAATTCTGTGAGTAGTACTGTAACTGTTCTTTAAAACTATTATTTTCACTTCATTCATAAGATGAGAATAACAGCGCTTTTGCTATACTGTTACTTGTACTTTTATTTGTATTTTTGTTGTAGGGGAATAGTGTATAAGACGGGGACGCGAGGTATAATGGAGACATACACTCTTTAGGCATACTTAACACAAGACTAACGTAGTGCAAGCGCCATCAGGACGTCATTTGCAAGCGGCCATTAACAAATGGCGTCCTATTGACGCTTGCGCTACGTTAATATTGTGTTAGGTTTGCCCTTAGTGTGTGATTTCCCATCATACCTCGCGTCCCCGTCTTATACATGTTCCCCTACGTTTACTTGTACTTTTACTTTACATTTTATCGCATCTCTAGATAAAAATAGTGAAATTTTATGTTAATACCTCTTCATCTTAAACTCTTTTTAACCTTTATTTACAATGAATAGTCAGTTTACTAATATCTGAAGAATAAATATTCCTATGTTCATTTATTACTACAGTCTTTACATACCTTAGTCGCGATTGCGAGGAAGTTTTCGTTGAGAAACAGCATCATTTGACCCACCATGTCGTCTCAAAGCGAGAGTAATTCCAGTGTGGGAACGAGGTGGCGCTAGACGACTCGTATAGCTCTGTCTCTTTCCCACACTGGAATTATTCTCGCTTGACGACGTCATGACTGTGGGAACGAGGTGGCGCTAGACGACTCGTATAGCTCTGTCTCTTTCCCACACTGGAATTATTCTCGCTTGACGACGTCATGACTGTGGGAACGAGGTGGCGCTAGACGACTTGTATAGCTCTGTCTCTTTCACACTGAAATTACCCTCGCTTTAGACGTCATGGTCGGCCAGCAGTGTTTAAATGTTCCATATTTCTTTCAGATTGTAACATTTATCCTGTCTCTCCTGCTGATCAACTTCGCGGTGAACATCCGCGATGCCACCGAGGCGCAGATGAAGCGCGATGACATCGACTCCGGCATCGTGTCAGTGGTGTACACCATCGTCGTGCTCCTCGTGGTGCTACTGTTCATCAAGTTTCTACTGGATATTGTTTTTGTGCTCTCTGTTTATAAGGTAAGGGTCCGCCATTTTATTAGTACGAAGCTGAAACTAACAGTCATTACACATTTCTCTCTTCCGTTGTAGAGATTAGATTTTAATTTAAACCATTCCATTTTGCACAAGAGAAGAAGGATTAATTTTCAATACTTTTGTTAATTTCCAGGAAAGAGTGGGCCTCATGAAGAAGTACTGCATCTTCTGGATTATATTCTTGGTGCTGTTCATCATTGGATTCCTCAAGACCCTGTTCCACTTGGACGCTGGATACGTCATCGCTCAGATCATGTTTTTGGGTAAGTCTTTAACCGTTTGACTACAAGTAAGTATCATATGTTCAGAAAAAATATGCTTGACTTACCCGTATTACCAACCCGAAGCGAGTGTTCTTAAATGCCCAAATTTACAGTACTCGTACAAGTCTGACAGACCGTCCCATCCCACCCTTGGTGGGAGGACTCATTTGCGAAAAAATAAATGCCCCGTCTTTTGTAGAGCAGCACCTCATTGAAGCCTCATCACGGTATTTTTTTGATCAACTGGATTGATCGTTTATTAATAGTTTTATATGGTCAAACTTGCATGCAGCTCGCATGCAATATCTTGCAGCGTGAAGTGCCTTTACGCTCCAAGACGTAGTTATCTACAAACCTCGATCAGGGTCCGTATTATGACGTCTTAAAACCGGGCTGGTTCCAGTGAGTGAACGAGATGTCGCTAGACGACTTGTATAGCTGTCTCTTTCCCACACTGGATTTACACTTGCTTTAAGATTTCATGATAGGTCACCTGAGCACGTGTATTCCCTTCGGCCAACCTTATTGGTTCGTACTCAATTTACAGAATTCCAGCCCAGACATGGCGACCCCGTATTGAAATGTATCTTTATTATATTTCAGCTGAAAACTTGTACTACATCGTGGTAATCAGGAGTTACTTGATATCAATCAACGAAGACGGTGTCCTGTAAATAGTTCCTTTCATTATTCATAGTTAATTATTATCCTCGTAAAAAAACATGAACCAAAATTAAAACAATTTGATTTCGTGAAATAATTGTTATTTGTATAATAATTTTTTTATGATGGGTCAAATTAAATTATAAAGCAAAAGTAATGAACTTGCTGTTATTGCCGCCAAGAAAATCATCGAATATTTTAAAATTTCATTGTATGTTTCGACACCCATCACGTGTAAGAACTGCTAATTAATTTAATTTGACCCTGTTCATTTTGTGGTGATATTTTAATATTTTTTTCAAAATAAATTAAAGGTGTGATGTCTTTGGATTTTTTAAGGTTCAGAATAGACAAAAGTATCGTTTTAAAACCGCCAATTTATGTAATATCAGTGTTTAGTCAAATGTACCAATAGATGGCGTTACTTACCATAGTGTAGTAGTAAAACTATGTCGAATAGATTGTTGATGTTTATTGCTAGATAGAATTAAACATATCAGATGTTTTACCGTGACGGTTTTATGTTTACAATATTTTATTAGGAGAGCTTTGGACAAAACAAGAATGTATGTAAAAACAAGAATAAACAATGAACAGTGAGTGTAAAGAACTGTAAAATATCGTTAAAGGATTTTGGATATGAAGAAGCAGAGTTTAAGGACCAAATTAAACAAATCTATCTTATTACGAGTATTATTGTCATCATCAGTGTAATATTTATATTATAATAATTAATACCTACATAATTAACTGCTAGAATACCTACTAGATGGCGCCAAATGTATGCTGCAGTTAACTATTATTTTTACAAAATTATTATTTCGTTTAAAGCTATTATTAGTGACGATAATGTTAGTACCGTGGATGTCTGGTAGAAAGTTTATCTAAAATATTGGTTTACAGAGTGATCTAGTTTGATTTGAAGATATTTGAGAATATTGTACGCATATGAGCCCCCCTAGATATGTGTTAAGGCTCAGTAGTGTTTAATATTTTGTCGACTTTACACCCTAGAGCATAAAGTTGAAAATCTATTAAAGTTTACAGAGCGTTTAGGATCGTTCCAGTTATTAACGCTCTGTAGTCTTTATAATAATATCAACGTGTTTAATCGGCAGTTGGGTCAAGTAAGGTTACATTGTGTCACAGTATTATTACTACATCTACTGGGTATTAGAGTATTTTTAGAAAATATATAATTTATTATCGTTACCAAAAGTCGTGTTATCTACGAGTCATCTGTTGGATTTTTATTTGTTATTTATATGGCAAATAAGTTTTTTTCTAATCAAATATGGTCAATGTTATTTTTAAGTAAATGCTTTTAAATACAGCTCCTGGTGCATTAAAAGAGTTTTCACATATTAAAGTAATTATATTCGCATTAAACATTCATAGTTTATGCTGGTTGTGAAAAGCTATGGCGATAACGTTTTTATTACATAAACATGAATTAATTAATTGTATAATACGGCACTTGTATAAATGTATAGTAAAAATGTTGTTTTTAATATGAAGATTTGTCTTCCATTTTGTAGATTTAAGTGGTCATCATTTGTTGTGAAGTTTCAATTGCTATATTTTATATGTAAATCGGTTGTCGTGGAAATTAGTGGAAAAGTTAACATCTAACGCGTCATCTTTATATTGAGGAGCAAAGTTGGAGAAGGGTTGCTTAAATTTGCGTAATTTCTTTCTTTAAGCTTAAAATGTGAATGATACTCAAAAACCATAAATAAAGATGCCTATGCTAGTTTGAGAAAGAGACATTCTGCGAATGGGACATTCTACGAAAGAGACATCCTACGAAAGGGACATTTTTTAAGAACGGTTGAATGGCTCAATCGTCTCCAAAAAATTTAAAATACTAGTGATCAGCTGCATTCTTTAGACTTGAACTCGAAAAAATAACGAAATAAATACAACGACTTAACACAAGCTTCAAATCCTACCTTAAATCTAATGTTCATGTCTTTTCAATAACTAATTGATGTTTCTTCGACAGCCGACACTTACCTGTTGTTTGTGTACTAAATTTTCTTCCTGAAACAAGGAATTTTACCAAAGTATTTTGAAAGCTCGGTTGTTCCGGGTAATACCCATATCTACCTATTGCATTTTATTTTCGAAACTATACAAAATTGAAATTAAGTTTTTTCAATTATTTACCATTTTCTATAAATATATATTTGGAACATTTCACTTTTAAATTATATACTATTGAATACTTCGAGATTGCTATTCTATACTCACATATTAAAACTACATATCTTTGATGTAATTTATGTAATTTGGACATATAATGTATATGGTCATAAGGAAAGAGGAGCTTAACAGAATTGTATTGCACAGATAATTTACATATCAGTCTGTTAAAAAAGAATATTTTTCTTATTTAATTATTTTCTATAAAGGATCCCTCATACTTAAGATGTGCGAGGTGAATGCATACTATAAATTAATGTGAATTACGATGGACGAGTGAGGAGTTGGGTGCGGATAGGCGTAACGCCATTAGCCATTACACTGGGCACCCAAGCTCGCGCGGCAGCGTCCATGTGTGGCTAACGAACTTGTATTCGCAAGACAGCCTCAGTAGTTCGTCCGGATATTGAGAGTCTAGCTTCGCGAGGAAGGCCGATTAGAAGTCCCCGAGCATAAAAAGATAACAACACAATTGAACGGTGTAAATGTCCACGTGGAACAAAGAGTACACACTCAGGTGCCTTTGAACGCGTTAATACCGAAAGCCGATAGCTTAGCTTCTAGGCTCACTCAGCCGAAGCAACGTGCGCCCGAACGGTCCCGAGCCACGTCCATACCTACCGAGCATTCGGTTCACGAGGCTGCCGCGCGAGCCCATACGCCTGTTTTCACGCGGCTATTCAATCTCGCCTGACTGCACATCTCGCGCTCACGAAATTTTTTAAATTTTTATTAATTACTACTTAAACAGTAAAAATCTGGCCGTTCAACTAATATAACTAAGGAAAGCGGTAAGAAAAATTTATTAATAAAGCAACGATTTTTTAAATGTCTATGTGGATACCCTTATGTGTAATACTTTTAGGTTAGTGGGCGATCTAGAAATTGTACTTATATATTAAATAGCTGTGATTGTTCTAGTGTCCATGTATGCGTAATTATAATAATGGGAACAGATGAATTGGTTGTAAACATGTACTCTATTGTGCTGTATATATTGCAGATCATAAATTAATATCTAAATAATATAACACTGTGGAAGATTGAAACGAGATCACAGCTGAAATTTTATTGGCAACTTTTTGTATGTTATATGCGACTACGATGAAAGTGAAGCTGCATCGCCACCATATTGTGACGTCAGGCACGCTTTTCTAACACTAGCGTGTTCTTAAATAAACAAAAAGGGTGACATCAGTCAGCCTCGCCCTTTGTGGACGTTGCGTTGTGACGTTGCGTTGTTACGTTGCGTGTTCACCGTTATCGTGGTCTCATAATAAATACATTTTGTATTTTAAATACAAAAAATAAACGAATCAAAAATGTAATTACATTATTTGACTGACTATACAACTAAGCTTTTTAAATCACATTTCATGAAAAGTACAGTCACTCAGAAAAGGCTTAACTCTGTATAAATTGTTTCGGGAGGTTCCTGTGTCTGATAGGGAGGGAAGAAACGCCTGGGTGTCACCACTGCGAGGATCGTCCGGAGGACACGGTGGAGCATACGGTGCAGGACTGCCCCGCTTGGGCAGAGCACCGCCGTGTCCTTACGACGGCGATAGGCGGAGACCTCTCGCGCCCGGCATTGGTCGAGGCCATGCTGCGGGGCGAGACGGAGTGGGAGGCGGTCGCCTCCTTCTGCGAAGCAGTCATGCTCGTGAAGGAGGAGGCGGGCCGCCTGAGGGAGAGGACAGCGTCGTCCCTCCATCCCAGCCGCAGCGGTAGACGCCCACGGCGTCGGACGTCGCAAGACGATCTCCGGCCACCGTAGGCGCGGGCATGCGGGCAACGAGTAATGGGCGACTCGCTGTCCGACCATGGACCATGCCCGGGTCGACGGCGCGTTGTGTTCCACGCGCGCCTCAAAGAGTGTCAGCATAGTGACGGGGCCTGTAGAGGGCCAAAGCCTGCCGGGGTCGCGGGACCAAGGGATTACCGTGACCCCGGTACGTAAAGGGCTATTGAAGGACACCGTGGATTTTAGTCAGTACAAGTCTGACAGTCCCTCCCGCCCTGCCCTGGGTGGGAGGACTCATTTGATGATTTTACCACGCTAAAAAAAAAAAAAAAAAAAAAAACTCTGTATAAATTAGATTAAATGGATGTGTATTTAATGTTCGTAGGTACCAAATAAACTAAATAACGACAATAATACGTCCTTCGCTTTAATTAGCTGATAGTTTATTGTGTCCATGTCTGTACCTGTCCACTGTTGGGAAGCAAATAGATTATATTTTACAATTTTTTGCAAAAAATAAGCGATTTGAAAAAATATTTTCAAGTCATGTATTTCTTTTTTAAACTTATGGCGGCTGTACACACTCGTCGAGAGCCTCTCGTCGAGAGGCTCTCGACCAGTGACCGAGAACAACCGAGGCGAGACACGAGAGAGCGAGACAAGTCGAATGCACCGTGTACATACTCGTTCTCGGCCTGTCTTGGTGTGTCTCGGCGAGTGTGTACAGCCGGCATTACAAATAGGATTCGCATTTCATTCGGAAATACAACAAATTTTTACGTTATCTTTTATACATTTTATTTTTCTATTTCTTTCTGTCACAATTTTGGTATATATTTTATTAAACAAAAAAATAATTTTAAATAACGTTTAAAATCTATTTACTTCCCTCTAAATCTTCAAAATATGAGAATCCCTTTCATTCACCATTATTTTCAACAAATCATCAGTATTTTATTGCAGTATTGAAGAGTTGTAAAAGGGTTTTTCGTACCACTTGCTCAAAAAAGTGACATTCTATGCTTCAAAAATCGAACATAACGATAGTCATTTTTAATCTGTTAAAAACAGGGAGAGAATGTTGTACTGAATTTCATTCATCCTCTAGGGAGAGAATGTGATTTAAATTTGGAATACTTACCGAAATTTATACTGAACTACATCTGTGTTTATACCATTGAGTTTGTATATAAAGCATTACATATCTTTTTGAAAAAGGAATACGTATTTATTATGCAGTTATGATTATTAAACAAAATTACGAAAACCGAAGAGGCCGTATGAGCTTGATGCCTTTGCTTTTCCGACAAAAAAATTTAGTCTAGGAATTTGCCGCGTTTTTGTTTTCTTCAAATAAAACCTTAAGTTTATTTTATTTTTATAAATAAGTTAATGTTCTAAAAATGCGTAACGATGTTAAATCAAATGAAACGCAAGTTCCTCAGACGCAAGAACAGAGATATACTCAAATTAACTCATCGACAATAATAATAAATAAATATTCCACAACTATCACACAACGCCATCTAGTCCCAAGCTAAGCAGAGCTTGTGTTATGGGTACTAGACAACTGATAAACATACTTATATATTTCTAAATACATACATATTATAGATAAATTACACCCAGACACAGAACAAATGATCGTGCTCATCACACAAATAAATGTACCAAACAAAAATGTATCTCTCTCTATCAATAATTGGACCAATGTTTCGAATGTTAACTTTTACTTTTAATTGTCATTATTTTCAATAAATGCTTATCTCATATTATTATTGAGTTCATTTTTTCGCAAATGGTACGAAAAGTAGAGTATTTTCCTCGGTGATAAAGCTGTCTTAGTCTTGGGTGAACTTAAATCCCTCGCTACACTCAGGACTCGTCTTAAATCCCTCGCTTCGCTCGTGATTTAAGTTTTTAACACCCTCGCTACGCTCGGGAGTAAACCTCGAGTCCTTCGTTACGCTCGCGATTTAAATCGTCACCCGCGACAGAAGACACTGCTTTATCCCCTTGGTTAATAATCTACTATTCTTATATTTTATTCTAAAAATATAAATCTTTATGAATATTTACCTACATTATACTTACTTGTACTTCCCCTTTACAGTGTACTCAAATTATTTGTTAGTAACGTTTTATAATAAATGTATAATACTTATATAGTATGTGTTTATTCACATTGGAAAACTGAGGAAATATGTTAACATTAATCATTGTAAATACAGACCTATTTGTTTAAATGAAGAATATAATAATTATTATTCAATCGGAAAATAATAAGTCCCGTATATTTTTTTTAATTATACTCGTATTATTGTAACGCACGTGGGTGGTGTTCTGTTGGTTTAAATGTTTGTAAAAGCAACCACGATAATAGTAACTCCGTGGTAACACAACAATTACATTTAAAAAAAACAATGATAACGTTTATATACAATGTGAATAAGCCCGTAACTTAAATGTTTGCACAACTATCGATCAATTATAAACGCTTTAAATGTTGTAACAATTATTTACAATGTGGATTGAATTTAATTTTATAGAAATTTTGATGTTTGTGACTGTTGTACAACGCTTTGTTAAATGCATTGGGTATTAAAAAAATAAAAGAAAAGTTATAGCAAACCTGTTTCGTTTATTATTTTTGTAAAAAGGTACTTTTTTACATATTTTTCTCTTATACGTTTACAAATGTATAGCGAATTTTTCATACAGAAGCAAAGTGTACATTTAAAGAAAAATCTGCATAGTCCCATTGCTGGGCAGAACTCCCACAACCTTCCACTCCATATTTTGTGCAGTTTTGGTATTTTTTTTTTACAATATCACTACATAGTATAAAACAAAGTCGCTTCCCGTTGTCTCTCTGTCCCTATGCATGCTTAGATCTTTAAAACTCCTGAAGGGATTTTGATGCAGCTTTTTTAATAGATAGGGCGATTCAAGAGGAAGATTTATAAGTATATAACATGCATAATATAGTAGAGATCGCACCCGTGCGGAGCCGGGTAGGGTCGCTAGTTTATTATTTGAGGCAGTCTCCATATTGTCGATTTCTTTTCGATTTTTTGTCAACATTTTACAGAGATAGGAACTATGAAGTATCAGTGATAGAACATATAAACACGGTACATACTTGGTTAGTAAGTATAATTGATATAAAATGGTAGGTACATTAAGTTATATATTTATCATAAATATAAATAGGCCACAAACATCGAAGGCACGGGTATTTGCTCATTATTCATTACTTAAGTATAATAAATAAATAAAATATAATTATGTAATAGGGTGTTCCGGGAAATGTGGATAAAATTGATCAGGGTCATGATTGAGGTCATTTCCAATCTTTTGGTGCTATTCTTAATGGTTCAAAAGTTAGGACCACTTTATGTGTTCAAATTGAAAACAATACAATGCTGAACTAGGATTAATTTTATATAATTGCAATCTAAAAGCATTTGTTGCCAATCTGGCCACAAAAAGTGGTCAAAACTTTTGAAGCGTATAAACTGCATCGTATGTCACAGTGGTAAAAAAGATTGGAAATTAACTCCTCCATGCCCCTTTTCAATTTGATCCACACTTCTTGAAACAGTCGGTACCTTTAGGATTTATACAGTTGTAGTATATTTTAAATACATAGCGACAATTAGGTATATAAATTATACAGCAGGTACAATAGAGGACTAAAAAGTGTAGTCTACACCATTATCCTTTCTTTGTTTCTTTATTCCTATTTATTATCCGTTTCAAAGCAACTCGTGGAAGTCAATTGTCAATTGTGTTTTTTAACAAACAGGAAAACCTGTTGGTAATTACAGTTATTTTCTCATTTCATGAGCTTTCTCACTGCCACACTTCGTTCAGCCTTTACAAGTTTACAGGGATCGCATCGCCACATCCTGTCGTCGCGCATCGGTACGAATCACGCTCTATGAATAAAGGAATTTAACTGCATTGCAAAATTATTGAAATAAAAATGATATGTTCAAAGTAAATTAACTCATTCTAAAGCTAGTTTTATCAATATGTTCAAAAGCTTGAAAATATTCACAGTAATTATACATTCATTCATCATTTTAGTTCTGTTTATGATTTTTTTGGATTGTCACAAGAACACAAATTGGTCCTGCCGTAGAGAAAAACATTAGTTTTCTGGATTTTAAGTACTTGAATGAAACAAAGGCGTGTTTGATTAACATAATTATGACAAGATGGCGGTGGTTGGCAGGTACTAGTTTTCAATTAGAGCACTTTTCAAAATATTCTTTAAAAATAAAAGCACTCCTACATACTAACGAAAACAACGTTGAAATTCCCTTGCGACTTGAACTATTATTCATAATGTTCATTGCAATATTCTACGAGGATAATTTTGTACTAAGGTATAGATAAGATTCGAGCAATGATTAGAAACTTTACGACCATCTGACATGCAAACCAAAAGCAGTTGTTTAGCTGCTTGCCGTAGAGCGCACGGATGCGCGATGTCGGTTGGAAATCATCTAAGATCTTTATGAAAAGTATATCAACTTATAAGCAACGTGTAGCCTACACCGGTTCTAAGACATTTACTAAGAAAAGTCTGTCTGAAAAGACGAAAGAAAGAAAGAACTAAGAAATTATTGCTTGGATTGTTTATTTATATCCAAATTATTACTCATCAACGTTTTATTAAATGTTAGGTACAAAACTTTAGTTACGGAATAACAGTGATAACATTGCAATATATTTAATTGCATCATTTTCCTTTCGTTTCGTGATATAAATTCAGCAGAATTCTATACTTAATTTTAGAACTTTAAACGGGAACAGAACCAAATAAATATCATAATTTTAATTTAATTATGGGTTTCATTAGTTTATGCCAACTGGGGGAAACCCGCAAGTAAAAATGATGTTTTAGGATCTGTAATGAGTTAATTCGCCATTGGCGGAGCCTCGCGGTGTGTTTCAAACATTTCTATCTTATCGCTTGCCGCCCCGCACTAAATCACTGCTCACAGCGGCAATTTGGTAACAGTGTTGTGTTGGTGCCGAAATTGAAAAAATCCCGAAATTGTTTCGAAAAAATACTTTTATAGAAAGGATATAAGTGCTTATAATTTTGGCTAAATAAAAATATGTATGTCAATATATTTAGTGTAATAAATATAAAATTTCTGGAACTGAACCAAAGAGACAGGTCCCTATTAAATCAAGAATTTTATCCAGTTGGCCAATACTTTGCACATTTGCTACGATTTTCTTAAATCTAAAAATACAAAATTACATATGTATAACTACTTATTTACAACCTATCATTCATATAAGTTATACAAATAATACAATACTGTCGGTTATTTAAAAAAAAATCTGCTGTTTTATGCAAAAGTGCATTAAGTAGGTACTTAGTCTATGGTCCACATTTTTTGTTGTTTAAAAACGACTATACGTTATGTTACTATGCAGGTGGGTTTGAATTATATGCAAACTTACGTTTTTCTTCACCAGAAACCTCTTTATGGGCCATATGGTCATTTTAGTTTGAAAAAACAAAATCGTAATCGTAGCAAATATTTCAAAATAATTCTTGAGCGACCAAACGACCAAAGATCCAAATGTCACAAATCCGAAATAGTAAAAAAAGAAACAGAAGACAAAACTGATTATTTCAGACGTATTACCCAGTAACTGGGTTATGTAAGATGGATAGTCATTGTAAAATGTTGTTATTCATCCGACCCCAACATAGATGGCACAAGGCTGGCTCATGATTATGAGTCAGGGTCAAATAAGGGTCCTGTAGTAATGGTTTCTGGTGCAGATAAACTAAGCAGCTTGTATAGACTCTAAATTCACAGCAACCATTGAAGGTTAAATAAATTGCACACTTAGATTAAAAAATGACCAGATTCTGTGTTCGAAACAAACGTTTTAAGTGTAGCCACTTTTTTATAAATGTGTGAGTGAGCGCCACGCACACATTTAAATGTTTTCCTTGGAGATTCGCTTCACTTGTTTTACGTAGGTGTCGATTGACAGACGCGGGAAATTTTTACCCCGTGTCTTTGGCTTCAATTCTCAGTGGCCTACTATCTGAATATTTTTAAATCTAAGATTGCACATCAATGTCCCGTACACACTGTACTATCTATTGAATGAATCTCTCTCCAAAGTTCATAAACTCTTATCCACACTATCCGCCTGAACCGAGACAATTCGCTGCAGCGAAAATTCACGACTTTAAAAAAGTAAAGAAGTGTAAATTAATGTATGTGTTGTACATTTCTATACGCTGTGTACCTACGCGATGAGAGCGCTTCCTAGTAACCGAATTATTAGAAGACAAACTGCCAATTCTTGACAAATATATATTTTGATAAACATTTTCGCCTTGTTCACATTACGATCGATTTGGTAATCCCCACCAAGTTAAGTCGCAAGACGAATTTCAGCGGATTGTTCCGTGGTCCAGGCGGTAACAAAGTATGCTAACGTAAATACTGGCAAGATTATAACTCTGATTTAGATGGGTATAGCAGTTTCAATGTACGTCATCTTCATCAATCGGTAGAGGCTGTTGATCATCGTCAAGTAGTATAGCGAGTACACTGAAAAGATAAGAAAAAATATGAAATTAGTAGAAGAACTTAGTTTTTTTTTTCAGTTTAAGCTGCTGATAGATTTGAGCATCCACTTGTAACATCTCATCTTGTAACCCAACAGCATTCGCCGTATTTAATTTTGACGAACTTAACAACGAACAGAGCCAAGCATAGAGCCAACCATTGCTACGGACATTTTCATGATCTTTCTAGCGAACGCTCGACGGTTGTCATAAAAAAAAAATTTCTTCATGAAGATGACAGTCGGTAAAAAGCAGAACGCTCATAGGAATGCTCATTAAAACGCTCTCATTTGTTATTCTGTAATGTAACATTCGCAAGAATGCTTATTACAAGTGAATGGTTAAGTTTAACAGTACATTTTTGGAACAGAGGCTATATCGACTATTCTGCCACGGTCATGTGGCAACATAGCAAATGCGACGTCAATCTTTTATTTTCCGATAGAATGTTAGTAGCTGTATTTTTTGTTCAGGCTCAGAATGTCCCTTCCCCAGTATGTCATTTTTTCTATTTCCCGAAATATCCCTTTCCCAAAATGTCCCCTTCCGAAACAACCCTCTTCTGAAACGTTCCTTTCTCAAATATATATATATTTTTTTTATTTTTAATAAGGGGGTTTTTTCAATAGTGAAGATGTCACCCTGTTCCTTTCCCAAATTGTGGAAGATAAGTAGGGCTCTTGAGGAAGTGAGGTTTGGAGTCTTGGTGGTCAGCCAGTGGTTCGTGAAGGGTCTCTTTATTCGAAACCCCTTTATTCGAAGCAAAGCAAAGTACACGTGGAATGCTTTTTTTTTGGGTGGAACATTATCAAATGACTCCTGACTTCACTGATTAAAAACCACCAGTTAATCTTTTATTTCCAGGGACACGGTACAGCCACGACAGTAATGTATGGGTTTCGGTAAAAATACGTTGTCATGATGAATCCCTGATTCCACATAATTGATTTAATCCAAAGCAAAGTCCTTATTGAATTTAATAATATTATATGAGCAGCATTAATATATAATAATTTAAATTATTGTTTATTCACTTATCATTTGTGGTTTTCAATAAATGAATGCTTTAAATGAGTTATTTTGAGTTATTGCGGGACAGTCCAAGTTTCAATATGTTTTTGCATTAAGTTGTTAATAAATAGTTCTTATTAAAGCTGCCGAAGCTATAATATTGGGTCTTTTTTTTTTTTTTTTGCGTGGTAAAATCATCAAATGAGTCCTCCCACCCAGGGCAGGGCGGGAGGGACTGTCAGACTTGTACTGACTAAAATCCACGGTGTCCTTCACGAGCCCTTTACGTACCGGGGTTACGGTGATGGGTAAGTCCCGCGACCTCGGCAGGCTCTGGCCCTCTACAGGCCCCGTCAATTTGCTGACACTCTTTGAGGCGCGCGTGGAACACAACGCGCCGTCGACCCGGGCATGGTCCATGGTCGGACAGCAAGTCGCCCATTACTCGCTGCCCGCATGCCCGCGCCTACGGTGGCCGGAGATCGTCCTGTGACGTCCGACGCCGTGGGCGTCTACCACTGCGGCTGGGATGGAGGGAGGACGCTGTCCTCTCCCTCAGGCGGCCCGCCTCCTCCTTCACGAGCATGACTGCTTCGCAGAAGGAGGCGACCGCTTCCCACTCCGTCTCGCCCCGCAGCATGGCCTCGACCAATGCCGGGCGCGAGAGGTCTCCGCCTATCGCCGTCGTGAGGACACGGCGGTGCTCTGCCCAAGCGGGGCAGTCCTGCACCGTATGCTCCACCGTGTCCTCCGGACGATCCTCGCAGTGGTGACACCCAGGCGTTTCTTCCCTCCCTATCAGACACAGGAACCTCCCGAAACTTCCGTGTCCGGTGAGGACCTGCGTCATGCGGAAGGTAAGGACGCCGTGACGCCTATCCAGCCACTCCTCAAAGAGGGGTCTTACCGCCGCGATTGCGGCGTGCCCGGACCTCGGTTGCGACAGTCGCTCCCTCCATACTGCCCTGAGATCGCGCCGGAGCTCTTCCCGCCGCGCCTCGACCTGTCGAGGCAGCGGGGATTCGCCCCGGCGATGCGCCTCCACGCGCCATTCGTAGACGCGCTGGAGGGCAGTCGCCTCCAGATCCCAGGGCAGCAATCCCGCTAGGAGGTTGGCTGATTCGCCGGCGATCGTGCGGTATCCCCGGATCATCCGGATAGCCATGACATAATATTGGGTCTAAATTAAAATACAAAACGAGAGGGAGATTATACTCTTAAGTAGCAAATTAATACTAGGCGTATTAAGTAAGAATGTAATTGAAGAACCCGCAGAACTGCCTGCAACGCGAATAATCCTAAATAATCTATTCTTAATGTTATAAAACTGAAGAGTTTGAACTACTGGTTAAAATTGAAAAATTACGGCCGCGTTATCGTAAAGCTTTTAGTGGAAAGTGTAATTCGACTGCAGAATTTCTGAAGCGCAGAAGTCCTTCTGGATAAGCACTCCAGAAAGTCTTCTGGATAAAGAAGTCTTTCAGGAGTGCTTATCCAGAAGGACGTAAGTTCTTGCTCATCCTCAGCCAATTGCTGTCCACAGCTGGACGTAAGCCTCCCCCATAGAATGCCAATAATCCCGGTCTGGAAAATTCGACTCATTCGAGCAGTCGTTCTTTCCTATCTGATTGAATCGAGAATAATCTGTCTACTTACAAGCACCACTGATCAACAGGATGACGATTAGGGCGATGTGTGCAGGCCCGTTGAGGAAGTCATCAAGCCGGAACAGACACGTTACTATGGCGACCAGGAATATGCAGAATATAAACACTGAGTTGAACACCAGTGACCATTGCAGCTTCGATGGACGTTTCTGGAAAGATACAGGATAGTTAACAGCTTACACTATAATCAGTTCCGGATTAACCCATAATCAGATCATGCAATTGATTAGGGCATCAGGTCTCAGGGGACACCATAAACAGGACAAAAATACGTATGTATTTGGTTTTGGGGTCCAAACCTCCCCGAAATGTCTGACACCTATACTGAAACAAACCTTTGCGAATGCAATGAATTTTAAATTTTTAGCTCGCTGCGCTCGTTTCTGTTTTACGTACTAAACGAAGTACTTTCCTAAATAACGCTTTCCTCATCACTATTCAATAAGTAAAAAAAGAATTATAGGAACAAACTAGTTCATCGTGGTAACTCAGCGCAGGTAAGTTAGGGTGCGAGGTACTATATATTAGACACAAGTGTCTGCGCAGGTGTACTCTCCGTTTCTTTAACCTCATAGTCAAATGGGGCAGCAATCTAGCATGAATCGAGGAATATTAGAGGCAGGTGTTATCATACTGCAAACTTCCAAACTCCGATTGACTAATGAAAAATGTCTCAATGAGAACTCAATGTAATTCATTGCCCGTTCCGGAAATCGAACCCAAGAGCCCAAGCTCCGCAGACAAAGCGATGATAGATCTCAACAAATTAATGTATCATTGGGTTTGATAATCACAAAACTTGTTTCGAAGAAATGGGGTAGGGATCGATATGCTTCAAACTTTGCAGAAAATAATGTCGTTTACGTAACAATGATTGAAAAAAATTCTAGTAATTCAAACGAAGCCATGAATAAAAGCTTGTTGAATATATTTCTGAGTTTTTCTTTATCGTTATAGAATATTACGTTGTCTAGGCCTTAATGTTATCTTCTTCTCTCTGTCTTACTCTCTAATAATTTATCAAAGTTCCCTCACCAGTATAATACCGAACAACGCGATCAGGTTGCTGATAGCCGACAGCGTGGAGAACATCACCATGCTCATGGATATGAGGTTGTCTTCTGGTTCTCTCTCTCTGTGACGTGGCAGGTTCCATGCTCCGGCTGCTATGTTCGCTGCACAGGCCAGCTGGAAAAATTAAATTGACTGTTTTAAATAATCAGCATGTAAGGGATCACAACTAGGCTTATTTAGCGTGGCCACGGTAAGAAATTTCGTTCGCCGGACGGCACTAGCTGCATACATTTTGTGTTAGATTCCGCACACTGAATGTAAAATTCTGACGGATCGTCCGCTTCTGATGCGCACCGGACGGCACTCGGTGTATACATTTTCAAAATTTCTGATACTGTGCGGGGTGTGTCCGGCGAATTAGAATTTTTCTGTCTTCTTCCGTTAGTAACATAATTTCGCTTTTTTGAATCGTTATAATAGTGACGGCACGGTTGGGGCAGTGTACGAGCAATCGACTGCTGCGGTGCGTGTTCTGGGGACGATTCCCGCATATCATACCTACAAATATTTTTATCACATCTACAAGTAATTGTTGGGGATCTGGCAGTGTGTCTGTGTCTGTGTATGTGAGTTTATGTGTTTGTTAATGCATCCACGACACAGGAGAAATAGCGAGTGTGGAAAGCGTTTTCTTAATTTTTTTTTATATCTAGGCGACTATCACAATACAAATCCACAGGGTTAAGTACACAGCCACGGTTTAATGGATGCCAAAGTCGTAAGGTATCAGAGACTTGCGTCGCTTTGGGTCCGAAGGTGCTAAATCGTTAAGTAAGTGCCCTTAATTAGCTACTTAATTTAATAGTTGACCTATTTTGTAAGTTAACTGAAATAACTGGATGATGATGTAATGTCACCGCAAGGATGATAAATACATAATTATAATATATAATTTTAGTAAAGCTAAAATTCATAAACTTAATAAATATGGGATGACAAAAATAGACATTAGGTAAAATGTGGTATTAGTCATTAAAAGTATTACTGCTCCTAAATGGGAAATAAACAATAAATGGATTTATATTTACCGTACCTTATAATAAAATAAATTATGTTAGTTATTCAATAGACGTGCGTAATTAATTGCTGTATGTTTAACATAATAAAAGTAAGCGCGGATGCATTATGTACAACAATATATAACGTGATGAGCATTTTATGTGAGGGCCAGTCATTGTAGATAGTGTGCAGTAAATCATGATCGAGTGGAAAAACAACGCAGCACTATATTGTTTAAAACTGTAAGTGACACTAACGACTTATCCCGTATGGATAAGTCGTTAGTCTCGCATGTAATATCCGAAGGGTTAGCCCCTTCGTAAACAAAGCGACGCAAGTCTCCGAAACCGTGACATTGACGCGTATACGAACCTCTATGGATTTGTATTGCGATAGTCAACTGGATACCAAAGTCGTAAGGTATCGTAGACTTTTTTTTTATCGTGGTAAAATCATCAAACTAGTCCTCCCACCCAGGGCAGAGCGGGAGGGACTGACAGACTCGCACTGACTATAATCCACGGTGTCCTTCAATAGCCCTTTACGTACCGGTCACGGTAACTTATAAGTCCCGCGACCAAGGTATCGTAGACTTGCGTCGCGTTGTGTGCGAAAGGGCTTGGGCAGGGCTGGACCTTATAAACTCACATTTCGCCTGTTATTTGAAAGCCCCATGTATTAGAGAACGTCAACCGGGTTAATGTCAAATATTGAATATATTATTTTATTTATAAATAAATTGGTATTATAATGGCAACAGCTGGAGCTTTTATTTTACCAGAATAAAAACATCAAGTGAGTTCTCCTACCCATATTGTCGTATGGTTAATATTTTAAACTTTAATAAAAACCATATTTTAAACTTTTTTGTGGTTGTTTTTGAAGACTTACATTTTATGAAAAGTTTATTATTGTGCATTTGTTATTAGACCTTGAATTACGCCAACTCACTAATCAACTCATCAACGCAAATTGAGCCAGAACGGTGGCATTATTACTGCGGTATCAAATTAATAAATTGATAAGTTTGCGAGACAACACGAACAAGTGACAATTTTATATGGACAATAACGTTTTCACTGATAATATCTGTATTTGTCGTTCTTGCTTTTGCATTGTTCCTAGAGTCGTTGAGCTGCCTAAGGCTGCGGTTACACTGAGGCGGAGCAGAGCAGAGACGAGTTTTGCTGCAATTCACCAATCACGTTCTATCACGCTATCGGATCGCTTTCGCTTTTCTATGTGACTAGATTCAAACAATTCCATACATTACAAAAAAAACGTCACGCTTCGCATCCGCCACGCCTGTCTGTTTGACAAAGGCTTTAGCGAGCATTCCACGTGCGTCTTGACGAGCTTTTTGCCGAAACGACTGTCAAGTCTTTATGAAGAAAAGTTTTTTGATGACCATCAATTGAAGCGTTCGCTAGAAAGATCGTGTGAATCTTCGTAGCGATGTTCGGCTCTGTGCTCGGCACTGTTCGTTGTTCAGTTCGACAAAATTAGAAACGGCCTTTGAAAGTGCTGAAGTCTATCAGCACTTTAAAAGGGACAATGACCTCTGAGATTGTTTCTCCTATTTCTTCTCAGACATACACAAAATATACAGAACCGGCCAGACTAAAGCAGCTATTTGAATATGTAATTCAATTTCGTAAGTGGCCAATTGACAGACGATCTGATGAAGATGACAGGATCGCATTGGAAGCAACCCGCTGCCAACAACCAGTACGATTTGAAAGTAATAGGGTAGGCCTATGTTCACCAGTGAACATTCTATGACTGATAAGATGACGATGAATTCGTAAGTTTTTGAGTACAATAAGAGTAGTTAATCCTAACCTTTCCATATTGGATGCCGTTAATAATTATTTAGGCCCAATAATATGACTTGAGAATAAGTTTTCAACTTTTGGCTCCGCACCTATCCCTCAAAATGTATCATTCAATCATGGCCATCCTTTTGTGGTATCATACTCAATAAATAGCTATTAGTGTATCTGTTTGATAGCACTTTCAGAGAAACCAGATCACATTATACGAGGTTACACATACATAACCCATGTAGCGTGTAATTGCTGGATTGAGTCATGAAAAATGTTGAAATAATTGGATGTCAAGGACAACACTTGTTTTTTTGGACAGTCGTGCGAAAACAAAAGGTATTTTTGAACGTTAAAACGCCAAAATGGAGTTAATTCCCGTATGTGAAGACATGCCGACGGCGAGTAATGGGTGATGTCGTGTACCATGCGGGCCTCAAAGAGCTGTCAGCAATCAGACGGAGCATTTTTTTTTGTTCTTCGTGGTAAAATCATCTTATGAGTCCTCCCACTCAGGGCAGAGCGGGAGGGACTGTCAGACTCGAACTGACTAAAATCCACGGTGTCCTTCAATAGCCCTTTACGTACCGGGCTCACAGTAATTCGTGAGTCTCGCGACCCCGGCCTGCTTTGGCCCTCTACAGGGGGCCCCGTCACTTTGCTGACACTCCTTGAGGCGCGCGTGGCACACAACGCGTCGTCGACCCGGGTATGGTCCATGGTCGGACAGCGAGTCATTACCCGCGCCTACGGTGGCCGGAAAACGGGACCTTAGAAGTCCAAAGCCAGACTGGATCGAGGGACTGTCTTATCAGGTAACCGTTACCCTGGAACGTAAATGGCTATTGAAGGACACCGTGGATTTTAGGCAGTACCAGTCTGACAGTCCCTCGCGTCTCACCCTGGGTGGAAGCACTCATTTGATTTATCACGTAAAAAAAACTTTTATTGACTGAAAATCCACCCTTTTCCTTCGTGGTCTTGATGGATTAGACTCTCCGCAACCTTAAACTAGGCAAGGCTTGAAGCAGAGTGTACGGCCGACCTTAGTATGACAAATACGATGAAGTCAGAAGGGGGCGTAAACAAAATATGATTATATTTCGACGCGCAGAATATAAATCACCTGTTTAATGTGGGTTGATATTATTGATTGTGGTAACTGGTTCGCACCACTTTTATGACCTTCAGGGTTTCTTGGAAGGACGTTTCCTTTTTGCTAGGGGGCATAATAATTAGAGAAAGTTTTAGACTATACAGTGTTTTTAGTAGAACATTAACAATCTCTCATGAGCTGGTTATAAGCAAGTTTTAGTATGAAACCAACCCTGAAGGATAAAAAAATCTGTTGTCACCAAAAGGGAACATTTTGCTGCTAACAGTGTTTGAATAATTTGTGACAATATTTTTTTTTTATGTAGGGGAAAACTAGGTAATATTTGAGTTGACAAAACGCCCCGTCATTCTAGTACTCAAACTGACTGTTCGGAATCGCACGCGAAGGTGGACGCTGCTGGCGTACGGGACATTATGTACCCCACCAGCGGCCACTCTCGCGTGAGGTTCTGAGCAGAAAGTTGGAGTGGTAGCGTCTTACCGGTGGACACAGGGGATTAAACGCTTTACCAGCTTAGATAAGCTCTTTTCTTTTCAAATGAGTCCTCCCTCTCATGGGAGGGCGGGAGGGACTGTCAGACTTGACTGACTAAAATCCATAGTGTCCTTCAATAGCCCTTTACGTAACGGGGTCACTGACAATCCTTGAGGCGCGCGTGGAACAAAACGCGCCGTCGACCCGGGACCTTAGCTTAGCTTAGAAAAAAATCAAATGTGCTGCACACTGTTTAGGTAGTATAGCAACAGGCTTTTAAAGCTCCTAAAATTAAATTTTATACAGCAATATAAAATATCACTTTGTGTGTTTTGAAAATATACTTACAGTGGACATGATACACAGAATGAAGCAGCCTGTGCGAAGAGGTATGCAGAAACAACACCTTCGCAACAGCGGCAAAGGCATATCGGAGCTGAAATGAAAAAAAAAAACATTTTTTAAAACGTTTAATTATAACGATTACAAAACGTATACAACTTTGGTCTAAGCGGTGAACCTGGTGACAAACGACGCGAATAAGACATTAATTACTTTGTAAGTACGCGAATTCGCTGCGGGCGGCACCTCGCTGCCCCGCGTTTAGTCACCGCTCATAGCGCAGCGGCAAGATCGTGAAGGGGCAGTTAGTCGCTTTAATGAGAGATTTGCAAGAGAATGCTGCACAACGGAAGAGTGGAAGATTATGGGACATCTTTGTTCAGCAGTGGGACAATATTGGTGAAAAAAATACATTGTTTCTTTAATAAGTATCATAAATGCTCGTGACTTAATTATGGAAGTTAAATGACTTTCTGTATTATTTACAGAAAGATTTTGTAGGGGATGAGTGTATAAGACGGGGACGCGAGGTATAATGGGGACATACACTCTTAAGGCATACTTAACACAACACTAACGTAGCGCAAGCGGCCATTAACAAATGGCGCATGGCGTCCTGTTGGAGCATGCGCTACGTTTGTATTGTGTTAAGTTTGCCTAATGTGTGTGATTTCCCATCATACCTCGCGTCTCCGTCTTATACACTGTTCCCCTAATCCAGGGGTGGCGAACCTTTATGGATCAACGTGCCATTTTTTGTAATGAAATGTTTAATGAGACTATAAATGTGCCATCCAATAATTTTCACCTAGTTAGTAAGTATTGGGAAAATAATAAAGCAATGCTAACAACTCCGCACCGTAGCTAGGTTCAGTCGCATTCATTTCTTACATTTCATAGTGTGTTACGTACTTTGTCGATCTGTGGCGTGCCCAAAATATTATATCACGTGCCATCAATGGCACGCGTGCCACTGGTTCGCCATCCCTGCCCTAATCTATCCATCTAAGTAGTATTATTATAAATGCGAAAGGTTGTGAGAATGGATGTTTGTCACGGCAGAATGGCAGAAGTACACAGATAGCTTAGTTTATAACCTAGAATATAGGTCGTCCTAGATTATCACGTAGAATACTATTTATTTCGGTTTTACGTGGAATAATTTTCGAGTTCGAAAATCGTTCAAAAATCGACCCTATTTTGACGGCACGGTTTATCGCAGTGGCTGAACGATCGACAGCTGCGCAGTGTGTCGCGGATTCGATCCCCACACGGAACAAATATTGTATGATCTACAAATTGTTGTTTCGGGTCTGGGTGTTTGTGTATGCGAGTTTCTATGTTTGTAAACGCACCCACGATACAGGAAGAAATTCCTAATGTAAGGGCAACGTTTCTGAAGCAAAAAAAAATCACACTAAGACGCGACGCTGCGCGCACATTTCAATAGATCAGCACAAAATCTAACTTTATTTTCTATACAAAACGGGGTGCCGCGCACACGTTTTAATAGCGACTCAAAATCTAACTTTATTTACCTACTACTCGAAAAGTTAGTATCGGTGCGTCGCGTCGCGTCACGCTGTGTACTGACGCTACGCAGGGAAACCCGCTGGCAACAGTTGGTAATGAGTAATATATCCTCCAAAAAGTGTATGGTAAACAAAACCGAGGTCGTAGAACAATGTTTCTCTCGTCTATGTTATTACGTGTCTAACACATATTATGTGTAAGATTCTACCAGAGGCTTGGCAAGGGATGACGTCACTTTCGTGCCGAATTCTACCCTCTGATCTGTAACCATGGCGCCAGACTTAATAGTACCATTAAGTGATATTACTGGAAACGTTTGGTTAGTTATGATGTACCTAATAGCTTTTGTCTACGAGTTTTCCTTTTTTTACGTAGTAAAATCATCAAGTGAGTCCTCCCACCCTTTGTGGGGCGGAGGGGTCTTATTTTTTTTACTGGGACAAACCCACCACACTATTCCCAAACCACTGCAACTCCTGAAAGCCAGAATCAACAGTGGCAATCACCAGAAAAGCGCCGAAACAATGAAGCTCGACGTGTCCCGGAGAATGAATTAAATAATAATAATAATAATAAATAATAAATATTCCACAACTATCACACAACGCCATCTAGTCCCAAGCTAAGCAGAGCTTGTGTTATGGGTACTAGACAACTGATAAACATACATATATATTTCTAAATACATACAAATTATAGATAAATTACACCCAGACACAGAACAAATGATCGTGCTCATCACACAAACATTTGTCCTGGATGGGAATCGAACCCACGACCTCCGGCATAGCAGTCAGGGTCACTAACCACTGGACCAACAGGCCTGTCAATTTACCTGTCTTGGATCCTGCAACGAAATTAATCAGAGAAGAAAAGTGGAGGATTAGGAAAAAATATGTTTCCACTTCCTACATGCAAGCAGGAGACAGAACAAAACAAGGCCAATAGGCACAAAGGGATATTACAACTGGGAGAAGCCCAGTTGCCTAGCACCACGGGTAAAATGACTACTAATATTAATGTCCTAAATTGTGAGCTGCCATATTTGATTCCAATAATAGGTATGGCAAAAACGCTTGAACGCACGGAAGTTTGTTCGAGTTTCCACAAGGTCCGAGTAGTAAATGACTCCAGGCAGCTGACAAGCAACGGGCTTCGAATTTTTGGTTCTAAGTCATGCCAGTTTCCTCATAATGTTTTCCTTCACCGTTATGAGAGCAGTAGTTATGAAATAAAGGACTTAATGTAATGCGTCTGGCTGGGTTTAATCCATTACCTACAATATGTCAGCTATCACGGCTCTTCAGAGCTTTTACCTCATTGATATGAAGAAGGATATAATTACTAACGGGAAATAATAAACCGAGCCACAAAATTACTAACTCAGCCACGAATATTACAACTCGACAATATTTTTAGTTTGGGGGCACCCCGAAGTTCGTTTTGCTTATGTGTGGCTTTAAACATGCAGACAGAAATAGGAGCCCCGTCCAGCGGGGCTCCGTCGAATATCTTCTGATCAATCAATTTATTACTTTGTGAACAACAATGTTAGGTATTAAATAGAAGCCGCTTTAAAAAGCACTCATTAAAGACTATATAATTTATTTTTTTAAGAGCCTGTATAATTACCTATACTATATTGCAGGAAAAATACTACATCATTCGGAACGGAAATTAATAAGTACGAGTAAGTGTAGAGAGTTGTGGTTTTCAACATTAATTCCCGTTCCAGTAAGTACCACTTTTTAACCTTATGCTGACTGAATAAGGTTCCAAATTGTACACATACTGACTGACTGTGCCGGCGATTAATATTGTACTTCGGCCTTTGGAAAGACGTCATTATCGGCTAGTATCGGCTTCGTATAGCGTCATCTCTGTCACACGAGGAACTGACCTTCCACAACGAACAAGTGACAAACATCACGTACCTAGTGGTGTATGAAAAAGTACTTTTGTCCATTGGTCTTGTTTGAATTTTATCCATTGCACGAGTACGTAAACTTTAAATAATTCCTTTGATTTAAACTGAAACATTTACTCAACATAATTTGAGCAAGTGGACGGAAAGTAATGGGTAGCTCGCCTTGCCGTCCGATCAGGGACCATGCCATTTCGACGGGACGTCGTGTTCCACGCGCGCTTCAAATAACTGTCAGCAAACTAATGGGGCACCCATATAGGACAAACGCCTGCCGGGGACGAGGGATTGTCTGAACAAGTAACTTAAAGGGCAAGTAAAGGAGCACGGTGGTTTAGTCAGTACGGGGCTGGAGGACTCATTTGATGATTTAAAAACCTAAAAAAATGTATTAGAATTTTTATGTTTCAGGAATACTTGTGTACCTATTTTTCCTGATAAAGTCGACCTAAATGCTAAATTATACTTGTATATTTGATAAAAAAAAACGGCGTATTCGCATTACCCATTTTTGCTTTTACCTTACGCATCCGTACTAATTAATCTGACAGTAATAATAACGTGTAACAATGATTTCAGTGCAGTGTGTCATTTTATTAGAAAATGCATTAGTAATAATTATGACTGTAGTTTTGACGATGATTTGCAATTATTTTGGATACCTAAAGGTCTAAAGCCGTTGTCAAACAGACAGGCGTGGCGAACACGAAGCGAGGCGTTTTTTTGTAATGTATGGAATTGTTTGAATCCAGTCACATAGAAAAGCGAAAGCGATCCGATAGCGTGACCGAACCGATGCGAAGACGTGGCGAAGGCGTGTTTGCTCTGTTTGACGTCGTTTATAAAAAGTCAGCTAATACAACTGTCACTCCTCGGCTTGCTGCACCCAGTTTGACGTCACGTATCGCTTCGGAATCGGTCCGGTTCGCTATCACTTGACAGTTTGACAAAGGCTTAAGTCCCATATAATAGCGGACGAGCCTATTGCCATTTACTGGGCTCAAAAGATGTTCTCAAATACTCTTTATTATGGCAATGGCCGTCATTTCCGGAGTTTTTCGGCATCATTATCTATAATGGCACTGTTTTCTGAGGCATTCCAAGCATAAGAGATTGCTTGTTCTCCACTTTGGTCTAAGCAACGAGTTATGCGGCGGGCGGCTCGAATAAGGCATTAATTACTTTGTAAATAAGCGAATTCGCTATTGGCGGCGCCTCGTGCTATGTTTCAAACATTTCGATACATTTGATTTTATCGTTCGCCGTCCCGCGCTAAGCCACCGCGCTATGACATCTCATTTAATGGACGATTGGCGCAGTAGCTAAGCAATCAACTCTCGAAAAATGGTTTTGAAAATCTCCATCAGATAAGGTCTTGATATCAATATAATCGAAGATAGTCTGGAATTACACATTTTTTGTTTTCATCATGGTTAAATCATCAAATGAGTCCTCCCACCCATTACTCTCAGACTTGTACTGACTAAAATCCACGGTGATCCTTCAATAGCCCTTAACGTTCCAGGGTCACGGTTACCTGAGGAGACAGTCATGCGTCCCTGGAATAATACATAGCATACCTACCGTTTAGCCTTGTATTATGTTCCCTTTTTTTTTGGGTGGTTAAATCAAATGAGTCCTCCCACTCAGGCATTGCGGGAGGGACTGTGAGACTTGTATACGGACTAAAATCCACGGTATCCTTCAATATTCCTTTACTATCGAGGTCACGGTAATTCGTGAGTCCCGCGAACCCGGCAAGCTTTGGCCCTCTACATTATGCTGACACTCCTTGAGGCGCGCGTGGAACACAACGCGCCGTCGACCTGGGCATGGTCCATGGTCGGACAGCGAGTCGCCCATTACTCACCGTGTATTCGCATAGTATAATTTTCGAGTTGTACGCAGCTAAGGCCGCTAGCAAAAGCTAGTAAATAATAATATCCCTGAAACTGAAGGCAAACAAGGCCAGTGACTATTTTATTAGATCATTTCGTACTACAGTCAAATCTATTTACGTAGACGGGCGCGGGAAATATTAACATGAACCACCAAAACTATGAATATGGAATATTCATAATATTACTATTTCATATGTCATAATAATGCGATAGCTGTACCTTCAAAGTATTTTGGACTTACTGTTATTGTACTACAGTATGTTATTGCTTGAACGATATTATGTGAAGAGTTTTTTATTATAGAATTCTTTTCTGTTAATGGTTCTTTTAGAGGTCATTCTTGGTGTGGTTACGGAAACGTGTCTTTAATTTTGTGGTTGTCTTTATCCTTTAAGCCTTTGTCAAACAGACTGGCGTGGCGAATGCGAAGCGATGCGTTTTTATTTGTAATGTATGGAATTGTTTGAATCCAGTCACATAGAAAAGCGAAAGCGATCCGATAGCGTGACAGAACTATCGGACTGACGTCTCGCTTCGATTCGGTATCGCCTCGGACTCGCTTCGCTTTCGCCTGTCTGTTTGACAGAGGCATTAAAGTATGCTTACAGTAGTGTAGTATTCTTTGTTATTAAGTACTAGCTGTGGCTCGCAGTTTTACATATGTCTACCCAAATTTTCTCTCTTTGATATTCTTTGAACTCCTTGAGTTATGAGTCGAGTCGAGTTACACGATAATCGACAAATTCTTACACTGACTGGATCATTTATCATAGCAACTTTCCTCCGTGTCTCGGAAAGCCGTTGGTCCTGGCTGGTCTTTGACTGTCGTGAATCATAGTAAATCAAAGTCTGATAACCAGTATTAACAAGGGGCAATAGGATACTATTACCCAGTTACTGGGTTGTGGAGGTCAGATAGGCAGTCGCCTCATGTAAAATACTGTTATTCAGCTGCATCCGGTTGGACTGGATGCCACAATTAAGAAAAGACTAGGCACAATGATCCCAGATGATGGTAGCGCTTTGGGAAGGGTGGTTACATATTGGTTTAACGGTCTAACAAAAGAATTTCAGCTGGAAAAAGAGCTGTCAGCAAAGTGAGTCCCACAAGTGGGCCAAAGCCAACTGGAGTCAAGGGACTGTCTGATCAGAAAACGGTGATCACGGAACGTAATCCGGCCGCCCTGGATGGAAGGACCGATTTAATGATTTTACCTAAGAGGTCGATCCGAAGGACCATTTATTATATATTGTCTTTCCTTTGTGCATCCGCTAAATCCGGCTGTCAGTTGTAGATTTTGCCACAAACAGACAAACCGGAACAAATATCTAATGGCCACATAAATAGATTTTCCAAGCAAGTATCGAAAAAAAGGACCAATCTAATTCTGAATTTTCATAGATTGGTAAGTAGTAATCTTTTTCAAAATACCTACTTCTTTAATTCAAAATGAAGGTATGATTCCGATTTCGGTAGCAAGCAGCTGGGCTGCTATAACACTACCAGGGGACCAGTAGTAACAATCATCTGTATAAGTGCTAATGAAAATTGAACTAGATTTTTATAAAATTGGAGTATGTAAAGGTATTATTAACCTAGCCTCCTTCCACCATTCGCGATGTAATGCGATTGTAGTCCAATCCTTCAAAAATGAGTCCAGCTCATCCCGACATCTCCTTCTGGGCCTGCCGCGTTGTCGTTTCCTGTCAGTTGGGCTCCATGGAGTGGTTATTTTAGCCCACTGCTCCTCCGACATGCGGTAAATATGACCAGGCATGCAGCCATTTGATCCTTGCAGCGGTGTGACCAGCATCAGCTATTTGGGTTTTGGAGCGAAGTATGGAATTTGTGATGCAATCCGAAAGTTTAATATACAATATACTTCGCTACATAGCTCGTTGGCAGACTCCAAGTGTGGACTTCTGACACTTTGTGAGTGACCATGTTTGCGCTCCATATGTGAGGGAGTAGGGAGAAAGCACATGACCATTAGTTTTCTTTCAGTGAAAGAGGGAGAGTGCCCTTCATAAATTGTTTCATCGACCAATAGCTCTTCCAGGCATTCTCGGTGCGTCGAGCAACTTCTTTATTTTGTCGTGGCTGGAAAGATACTACCTCGCCGAGGTATTATGTACTCATGGATAATGATAAATTACTTAGTTTGTTTGATAACTCCCTGTTGAGTTGCTACTGGTAGATCTTGATGAGGGTATAACCGCAACGGAACCCAGAATTTCTGAGTAGGTACCTACTTAATTTATTTATTTACCCAGGACCGGATTTAACTCATTGGAGCCCCTGAGCACTTTAGGACAATCAAATGGGCGTCACATAACCTGTGAGACTCTAGGTTTACTTTTGACTATTCCCATTGAAATATACTTAACTATCGACTTATGTAGAGGACAGTTAAATAATCATTACAATGCAGGATGCAAAAGCGAGCCCGGAAATGTTGTTATACCTTGTTATAAGTTAGGTTGCTAAACAAATGATTCATTTTATACTACACCTGCGTGGAAAGTACCTTGATATTTTATCAAATTTACGGTAGAAAGTACGTCATTGCATATCGAACAAATATGCTGGGAGAAAACGCTTTCTCTCCCGCTCAGATGCGTTATATCCCCGTATCAAGGTACTTTCCTCGTAGCTGTAGTATAAAGCACTATGTATCACTCGAGAGAAAGTGCGATTCCCGATCTCGGGTGTTTTAAAGTCCTCGCCTACGGCTCGGGCTTCAAACGACACCCTCGATGGTAATCGGTCACTTTCTCCTCTCGGTGAACAATGTACTATTTCATGTATAATTTAGTGATACATATTTTTGAACCTTATCTATGTGCCTACTAACAATACTTTTGTTTTGCTGTGCCCTGTCAGGGTCGACAACGGTTCTTAGCTCTAAGCTTTTTGTTAACATCTTATTTTACCTTGTGGGATGCAAATAAATGAACAGGAATACAAAGTCGATGGTACTGCTTTGATGTTCAAAATAACTTGGGCTCCATAAGGATAGCGAGGCATGGGCCCGTTCTAAAGACGGTCCTGGATTTACCGTATCACTCATGCTGTATATCTTGACGTGGCTACCTGGATGATTTGCTTTTGGTTTCATAGGTATAGTAAGATACCTACAAAACGTGCTTGATTATTTACTACGATAAAACGAACACATTTACTTCTAACAATAACATTTTACTTGATGTATAAACAAATGAATTCAAATGGTTATACACTCATTGTTTCGTTGTTTACAAAACCGTTTTAGCCATTCGCCTTCGTGTATATTGTAAATACAAAATCAAAGTATGATTACATAAATTGAAATGACGAATACCAACCGGTTTGCAAACTATGGCCATCGAACACGATTAATAATAAAAATAAAAAATGTCTATAAATAATTCGGTTGTTAGTTTATTAATGAAACGCTTAATTGTTCAATGATAAGCTTGAATTAGTTAAATATAGTAGGTATATTATTAAGCTCATAAATCGCATAAATAATAAACTTTATGCGACGCGTAATATAATCTATATTGTTATTGATAACCCTGCATTTATCTATTATGGCTACGTTCGCGCATGGGTGCGTGTCTGTGTACCTAGCTATAATTAGATATATGTATTTTTTGTTATCAACAAAGCACTCACCGACTCATTTATAAGAAGTCCCAAAAACACGCTGAACGAAAATAACTCAGGAATCGTGTCAACACGTACGAATAGAGGAAACTATAAATATTTTGTGAAAATGCTATATCACTACCACAGAACACATATTTCCACTTGTTACTAACGTACACTGGATAATCCTACTTTATGTTTCCGAAAATTGTATGGAAATACGCAAATTGTAATACCTACTCCAAACTTTACTCAAGTGCACTCGGTCCCATTCGTTCACAATCATTCGTTCACTGATCTATTTACATACACTTTAATTATAACGAATCGATGCATTTGTGAAGTCTATTTTTATTCTAAGACTCTTCCAACTGCCCATAGAATGTGCCATTAGTTTAATCGTTGTTTAAAACGCGCTTTATTGCAATGAATCATCTTCTAAATGGGCGACCTTGTATATTTTTTCATAAAAAAATACATATTTCGTACACTTTAGAGTTGCCTAAACATGTTTGTATATTTATTTCATATTTAGAACAACATGTTTTTTTTACTGAGTCTCCATTAGATATGTTAAAAAAAAACCCGCGAAAACCGAAAATAGAACGTCGTGTTCTTTTATTTCTATGGCTGATAAGCACACCGTGCGACGTTTAGTGAGCAACTAGCGATGTCGCGCTTCTTACATCCGAGCGGTAATGGACGGCCCTGTCCTTGTCGCGGCCAGACAATGCTGCAGCGCTTGATTTTGTTAACTAATTGTACGGGTGATTGCTTCCCATTCATCAATGGACTAACTGGCCCTATATCTATATACTACGTTAGCCATCGGGATGGTCCAAAGCAATTGGAACTTATTATTAACTAGCTTCCACCCGCGACTCCGTCCGCGCGGATGTCGGTCTTCGCGTGGATGGTTTATTTCTGCATTTTGAGTAACTCTGACAATGACATCTTATAAATATCTATTGGACCCAAATACGGCTAAGCCTATAATAATTAAGGAGATCGCGGTTCTACAGAACAACGTCTATGAATAAAACTGAAAAATACGTTTTTTTTCTACGTATTTTTCCAGGATAAAAAGTATCCCATTTTATGCCCAGAATAATAAGGTATAATTTTACCAAGTTTCATCGAAATCGAACCGTTAGTTTTCACGTGATGACTGCATATACAGACAGACAAAATTTTTTTAATCACATATTTGGGTTTGGTATCGATCCAGCAACACCCCCGCTATTTATTTTTTCAATATTTTCAATGTACAGAATTGACCCTACTACAGATTTATTATATGTATAGATTGCTATAAAACTTCTTTTCCAAGAACGTCAAACGTCTCCACAGAAATCTGGATACAGATGACAATAATATAGGGCAGCAGACAGATTCATCGGACTGACTGGACTTATTTTAATATTTCCATGCTATAACCAGACCGCCTCCTCCAGACTGCACGAAAGATTTCATTTTAGAATCGCAAATTACTTTTTTTTTAACTCCTGTGTTGTGGGTGCGTTCACAAACATATAAACTCACATACACAAACGCCCAGACCCGAAAAAACTACTTGTCGATCATAGAAATATTTGCTCCGTGCAGGAATCGAACCCGCGACACGCAGCGCAGCAGTCCAGTCGCTCAGCCACTGCGCTGTGTTGGTAGTCGTGTCTGCCAATGGCTTAATAGCCAAGAGCCTCGAACAACATCTGAGGAGGCAGTACTAAACACGGCGCGTAGTTTTAAGAGGTTCATCTCTCAGGAGCCCTTACCACCGGCAGCTCGGACCCTGTTCCCGATGCTGGTGGACTGCTATTTTTTATATTCTTAAATGTTTTTTTTTTTTAATTTATTATTTTAAATATTTAAAAATGTAACAAATAAGTAAAAACATGAATAAACAGAATAACTACAAAAAAAAAACCTAGCTATATGAACTGCCGGGGTCGCGGGACCAAGGGATTACCGTGACCCCGGTACGTAAAGGGCTATTGAAGGACACCGTGGATTTTAGTCAGTACAAGTCTGACAGTCCCTCCCGCCCTGCCCTGGGTGGGAGGACTCATTTGATGATTTTACCACGATAAAAAAAAAAGCTATATGAACTAAAAGACTAGGTCCAGTCTTTAATAGAAAACATACCAAAGAGTTTTTATTAGAACTTGTAATGTGTCCTACTTGGAAGATATTTTGTTCTCATTCCACATCTATCAGAGAATGTGCCCGGTCGTGCATACTAATGAAATATATACGTTTATTTTCTTACCCCGGAGCAAACGAAATAAGAATACTGATCACTTCTGGTGGCTGAAGATTCCATTGTAAAAGTGTTGTTATTCGTAAAAAAACAATAAGGATGAAAGTCTCTGGTCAGCAGAACTCGCTCGTTTCTGAATTACAAATTGAATATGCAATTTCGAAAAGGGCACATATCTGTAAATTTAAAATGTTCAGAAATTGTAAAAAACTGAATACATATTTTCCAAACCATTGTTTTACATTCACAACTATTACTCATAAAGCTACTAACATTACTTGTATAACCTAATTAGTTGTGTTAGTTTTCCTCTGAACTTCGTTATAATTGAGTACCATGAATTTTGAGGGAGATTGCACAAACGGATGACTTAATCGATAAAAATAGGGAATATTTGTAAAGACCTATTCAGACTATGGGAGGCGCGAGAAAAAAACATCACCAGTTTATGAGTCGAGGAGGTCGGTACACTAAAAAAGTTTTTGTTCGTTATTAATTATATTGTATCACTTTTTTCGTCAAGGTGTATTTCATCCCGGGTCGACGGCGCGTTGTGTTCTACGTGCGCCTCAAGGAGTGTCAGCATAGTGACGAGGCCCCCTGTAGAGGGCCAAACTGTGACTCCGGTACGTAAAGGGCTATTGAAGGACACAGTGGATTTTAGTTAGTACGAGTCTGACAGTCCCTCCCGCTCTGCCCTGGGTGGGAGGACTCATGTGATGATTTTACCACGTAAAAAAAAAGGTGTATTTCATGCCAAACTACAGCTTTCTAGTACTAAGAGCTTTTGAATTGAGCTGCGGACAGACGAACGAACGGACGGACATGGGGCAACTATAAGGGTTCCTTGTAGAAAATGAAACCAAATAATAGTTGTGATAAGATTGTTCCCTAAACACCTTTCGTCACTTCCTATGATTCTAGGTGGGATGAAGAAGTGGCGGAATAAACTCCCCAGTATATCATATTTTATCGTTAAAGTTAGAAGAATAAGGATTTAAAATAAAACATTTACATTGTACTTAACAAATAATATAATTAAAAAAAACCAACATTAAATAAATTAAATCAATTATCAATTTATTAGGGGGCGTGTTCGCTGACATGTGCAATGCGATGAGTAATTACATATTTTATGTTTTGACTAGAAGACACGTAAAAGAGCACGCGGCCCTGGCACGTAAACGGCATAAGAAGGAACAGGGTGTTTGAAAGCCAGTAAGATTTTGAAAGTCCCTATCGCCCCATACAGGGCGGGAGGACTCATTAGATGATCAAAAAAAAACTCAGAGTAAAAAGGTTGGAATTGACATTGTCCATGTCTCTATCCGATTTGATCCATGCTTTCAGGGGCACCCTGTATAAAGGATCATGTTATGGTCAGGCAAGTATACATACCACTTTTTTTACGTGGTAATAAAATGAAAGAGTCCTCCCACCTAGGGCAGGACGACCGTCTGACTTGTACTGATTAAAATCCACGGTATCCTTCAATAGCCCTTTACGTTCCGGGGCCATGGTTACCCGATAGTCCCGAGACCCCGGCAGGCTTTGGTCCTTTATGGGGGCCCGTCATATTGCTGACAGACAGCTCTTTGAGGCGCGCCTGGAACACAACGCGCCGTCGACCGAGACATGGTCCATGATCGGACAGCGAGTTGCCCAAAATACGAGTATACATACATACCTATTCGTCATTAAGACTTCACAAACGTTTATTATCTCAAATAATGGTTTTCCTTAAGCTGGTAATTTAATAACAATTGATAAGAATTTTCGCATTATTTTAATTATACACATAATTTTTACTTACAATCATTTATCCAACAAAATCTATATATATAAAAGGAGAACTGACTGACTGACATATCAACGTATAGCCGAAACTACTGGGGCTAGGAATGTGAAATTTTGCACACGGCTTCCTATTATAATGTAGGGGAGCACTAAGAAGGGGTTTTTGGAAATCTAACCTTTAAGGGGGTGAAAAGGGGGGATTCGGAAAGTACGTAACCCACGCGGACGAAGTCGCGGGCAAAGTGCTAGTGAATAATAAATTTCTGTCTATCTTAGCGACGAAAATCGTCCGTGTAAATGGTCATTCGACTATAGCTGGAGTGCTTGAGGCACGCTGAAAACTTATCCAATATTTCTTAAAGTATCCCTAAATACAGAAAAGCAGATCTGGCCAAGACCAAGCCAGACGTATTTTGAAGATACGATTTATTTAATACAATAAAATATTGTGGCATTTCGAAACGTTTATACCGAGTTGTAAAATTAATGAGCTAGGTCATTTCAGTCTGCTGTAGAATCGAGATTCACACATCGCCCGAAGTTCTGAAATAAGTTAACCTACAATTTCATGCAGTACACAAAATTGATCCTAAATAAAATTCGAGTAATTTTCTACAAGTTCTTTATGTCTATAAGGTACCTATGTCTAGTGCTTAGTGTCTATTACATAGATACAATATTTTCAGCCAATCCTGTCAAATATTTTACTCATTTGACTGACAGGATGAGCGGATGTCATCCATTAGAACGACAGCGATGTCGAGTTTTAAGCGTCCAGTCAGGCATATACAGGGTGTAAGAGACATCGACGCACAAACGGTTACCATGGGACCAGGACATGATTCCGGACGCCACCGTGTTGGAAATTTTAATCGGTTTCTTTCCAATTTTTTTTTAAATATTCGTTTTTTTTTAATAGTGTGCCGCGCATTAGGGACTACAGGTACTGCGGTACTGGACACAGTATTTAGGTATACGATGACCTTTTATTTGAACTTTTATAAACAGCTGAGAAAACACGCATTTTTAGTATTATTTACATTGCTACTTTTAGTGAAAGTAGCGAAATAATTACTTTTTTACTAATAATATCATTGGGTTAAGTACCTAAGTATAACGATTATGAACAGTCTAAAGTAAAAAAAAATCCCGGGGCGTCCAGAATCATATCCTGAACCCATGGTATCCGTTTGTGCGTCGATGTCTCTGTAAGAGACATGTATATAGTTCCACAAACAATCCTACATTGTCTGCTAACTCTCCTAAGCTCTCCTGACAGTATCACTCAAGTATTAAGAGACCCATGTTGAATATACGTACCTACCTCCTGATAACAAACACTAGCAAACGGTTTCCGATCTGCAAGTTTTGGTACTTGCAGATCTAACAGTGTTTCTAGCAAGAATGATAAATATAATTGTAATCGCAATCACTTGATATGAATTGATAATATAAAAAGCTTCTGTCACTGTTTTACACACTCCAAGGTATGAAAATATATCATTAACTAAAACTTGTAAACTTGTTATACAAACCAAAATGAATGAAATGACACAAGTTTTTATGATATCGGTGAAATTTCTTTTAGACTTCTTGCTTCTGGTTACGATGACGTAGAAGATTCTGCCGAAAAACAAAACGTTTAGAGTCAACACGATGAACTTTACCCACGCGTGAACTCTGTAATATATAGAGTAATATTCAAGGAAAAGGGAAAGGAATACTGTGGACATCACTCCTATTGGTATCGTAAGGATCCAAATCAGTAGACACAGAACAATGAAATTCCACTTCTGTAACACAAACACTAGCACTATTTTTTCATATAAATTCCTGGTGAACACAAACATCCAGCTTATCAACACGGCGTCTGTCTGCGTGTACAGTATGAACGTTAAATCCTTTGTATAGCTGTTAAATATCTCATTTGTTATCAAGAATTCTAAGAGAGAGTTCATCAGTCTTGCTACTGTCAGCTGTGTGAGTATCTTCTGGTCTATTTTCCTTGTCTTGGGTCTGATTATGAAGAGTGTCACTTGTAGTATCAAGCATAGCGATGATAAGATGATCCCAGTGACCCAAATATAGTTTTCGAGCGGGCTTGGTAGGTCGGGGTCATCTGTTTCACTGTCGTCATAGTATTCGTATAGAGACGCGTTCCCAGTTGCGTTATACATAGTTTTGATATGTGCTGCTCTGTCGCCGGTCACTATCACACTAATTACTACATGTTCCCCTTATTCCGACCGAATGGGCGAAATTTTATCAGGTAATTACTCACAAATGTACTCCATGCCAATCTATAATTTTAGGTCGTAAACATGGAAGTTGTTACAAAAATTATATGCTAACGGAAGCTAAATATAAACACAACGTATTTATATTTTGGTTGGGTTAGCATATTATTTTTATGCTACACTAATTTTTGCTGTCGACTTCGTACGCGTGGAATTTAGAATCAGGTATAGATTTATAAAACCGGGCATTCTAAACAATAGGAATAAATTATTTTCTTGCGTTAAAATGGAACCTTTTTCAACAATAGTGTCGCGTTTAACGCGAGATTAGTAATTAAAAAGGCACCATTTCACACTTGATGGTAAGCAATGATACATGGTTGTGTACATGGTCGACGACGAAACATGCTTGCCTAGAACTAACTTATTCAGTCCTGACTTAAAGACCCCAAGATTGTAGCTATCAAGAAACACAGACTCTGGCAGGGAATTCCACTCCTTAGCTATGCGCACAATGAAAGTACTTTCAAAATGCTTTTGTGTGTGTATGTCGTTGGATAGGTCTTTACTGCGCATGAGTTTCAGTTCGTTTCAGTTAGTTCCAGCCCATCTTAGGTCTCGTCATTGCCTCAGGGCTATATTGAGGTAAAGAGCAAACCCATTTTATCGAAATGTCATCTACCGCAAAAAAAGGATATTTACGGAACGGTACTTTAGGGACTAGTGACAAACGCGTGTGTCCCTTGACCCAAGTCACTCACGTCACTATCCCGGGTCACAAAGATAACTTATATATAAGAATAAGATTCAATAAAATAAACGAGCGTAAAGCAGACAAGGTGTATCGATGTATGTAAGTTGTTTTTTAAACAATAAAAAATAAACGTTGCCACACTTGCAGGTTTGTAACCTGTATTGATAGTATAAGAGTTTTTAATAAATAAATTTCTCTTGTATTATTATTTTTATTTTTATGTCGATTGCCCGAACATTAAACTGTTAGATTGCTAGTAGATTGCTGATTAGAATTGCTGCCTGATTACCTAACTGTTTCGCCGAGTGTACGTGTTGGTGTGGTGATCGTGACTGCTTTTGTGTAAAAACAGGCTTTTCGAGGCAGTAAAGATATCATTTATAACTCCTCATTTTCTTTGATAGATCGCACGTTTGATTGCTGAGCAAGGGCTTCAATTCAAAAATCGGACTTGTGTCAGGAACTTGTATCAGTAGTAGTAAGGAATCTCATTTTATGCCTAGTTGGTTGGTATGTCAACCGTAGGCAATGGAATGAATTCTTCTCATTACCCACATGTCTAGCTAGAGCTAACGGGAAGGGGGGGGGGGGGGTGGTGGTGATATTGGAACTTACTATTGGACATGTTTTATTTGAAAAGCGAGCTTCAAAACTTTTAGTTTTCTGGACAGCGATAAACCAAATATTGATTAAAGGCGAGAGAAGCTTAAAGCGTAGTGGACCCATATAATTCAAGCCTTACCTTTTGGCGGCCTCATTTAGTTTCATTAAAAAAGAAAGAGAATGGATGTTGTGGTTGAGGAAGAATATCAATTTTCGTATAATGAAACGACTCTTTTTGGGATTTTAATCAGTACGAGTCTGACAGTCCCTCCCGCTCTGTCCTGGGTGGGAGGACTCATTTGGTGATTTTACCACGTTAAAAAAAAAGATGTAACGACTTTTTTGGTTGCACGGGGCCCCGAGGAAGTCGCCTGCTTTGCATTAGGGTAAATCCGGCCCTGTGTCGAAACTGCAGATAAGTAAGAACATGGGGTATTTATTTATTTATTTATTAGGCAAACCAACTAAATACACGCTTATATATTTTTTGTTCACTTCATTTTCAGATTAAATAGCATTGCATGCATCTAAAGTAAAGGTAAGTACAGCATTCCCTGCATAGTGACGGGGCCTGTAGAGGGCCAAAGCCTGCCGGGGTCGCGGGACTTACCCATTACCGTGACCCCGGTACGTAAAGGGCTAGTGAAGGACACCGTGGATTTTAGTCAGTACAAGTCTGACAGTCCCTCCCGCCCTGCCCTGGGTGGGAGGACTCATTTGATGATTTTACCACGAAAAAAAAAGTACAACATTCCGTTTAGATCTAACTGTACAAAAATAATTTTATAGTAGGTACCCGATCGACCGAGCTCTCGGGCCGAGCACCGGTTGCAAATAGAGAAACCTCAGAAAAACAAACATGAAAAAAATACAGTCAAATTTAGAACTTCCTCCTTTTTTAAGTTAGTTAAAAAATATAGGAAACCCGAAAAAACAACAAAACGAAAACAAAAAAAAAAACAATTTTTACCTGGGGTTTGACCACGTGGTCATCACCAGGAAAGTCGACGCTTAATCAAATCGAGCTAGGTACGTAGGCGCCAAATCGCGCGGCGAAATTTTGAAGCATAAATCCCAGACATGGTACTTTTCTAAATTGATTTTTCGCCCCAATAAACACATATATTACAAATTTCATCGAAATCGTTAGAGCCGTTTACGAGAACTGGATAATAGAATTTTATAAATATACAAATGTTACTCGTTTAATAGTAGGTATAGGATAGGGTAAAATGATAAAATTAATTCAATAATATTCATACATTTCTACGTACCTAGGTACTATAATAATTGACCCCGTTGTTCGATTCCTACGTAAAACAAGTGAAAATCTCCAAGGAAAACATTTAAATGCGTGCGTGGTGCTCACTAACACATTTATAAAAAAGTGGCTTCACTTAAAACGTTGCGTTTTGTTTCGAACACGGAATCTGGACATTTTTTTAATCTTAGGGAGAGGTTAGGTTACTTCTGGGGTGCTTCACCGTCGACCACATGATAGCTTACCATGAGGCAATATGGTGGTCAAACGTGAGCTTAAGACTTTTTTGAAGTGAAAACTTCTTTAGCGGCGTTGTGCACTTTTTTTTGGAATGGGTAAAAAATGTTAAACTCGCGTCAGGACACGTGACCTGATCGAAAATTCGTAAGACGGCGCAGGGCGCTTGCGCGAATGTTCGTGTGTGTTTATTACTATTCAAGTTTTCACTTCTGCCGGCACTCCCAGAGTGCAACCCGTCGTTTTTGAAGTGAAAACTTCTTTAGCGGCGTTGTGCACTTTTTTTGGAATGGGTAAAAAATGTTAAACTCGCGTCAGGACACGTGACCTGATCGAAAATTCGTAAGACGGCGCAGGCGTTTGCGCGAATGTTCGTGTCTGTTTATTACTATTCAAGTTTTCGCTTCTGCCGGCACTCCCAGAGTGCAACCCGCCGTTTTTTTTTTTAAGCTCACGTTTGACCACCATATCGCCTCAAGGTAAGTTATCATGTGGTATATATATACTCGTATAATACTTATTTTTTGTTTTGTGCATTATAAAGTTTCGATAATAATAGTGCTAAGATAAGGAAAACCAGCGCTACTTATGAAAACAAGTTTGACTTCATCGAATACTTGTAGTAGGTAAAAACTTTGTGGAATAAATAGTGCGATATTCGTAAACTATACTAATATCAGAATGTAAATGATGCTACTTTATAAGTAGTACGGATATTTTTAAGCTAACTATTGCATAGCTTTTATCGCGGGCTTTGAGCGCGGTGACCGAATCAAGAAATTCCGTAACGAAAATAAACCTAACACTGGCACTGTCTCATCTCTCATGTCAACGTGAATGATTAAAAATTTAAATGAATGTTTTTTTTTTTGACAATTCGTTTGATTGGCGTGGCTGACCATAGTTTATTTAGTAGAGTTACTTCCCATAGAGCAACGATGGGATGATTTCTCGTTAAGTATTCGCGGTAGGCGATAATTTGTTCTTTTTTTATAAATAAAATAAATAAATAGTTATAACTGCATAAGTTGATACAAAATGCTATGCAATAGCTTTACCGCGGTAGTTCCCGAGTGCCAGACGTCTTTTTCTGTGTCTCCGTTTGGAATAGAACACAACATTTTCATAGATATCATTTAGTATTGGAATTTTTGAAAAATTTGTTTTCGAAAATTGTCGTTTACATCTTCCACTATTACACTGGGTGGAGCAGAAGAAACTATCAATCAAGATTAAACATAATTAACTCATGATTAACAATGTTCCCACGGCGACGGACGTCTGCAGACGATCACCGGCCAGAGTAGGCGCGGGCATGCGGGCGGTGTCCACAAATTCACGATGATCCTTCAATAGCCCTTTACGTTCCATGGTCACGGTTTCCTGATAAGACAGACCCGCGACCCCAGCAGGCCTTGGCCCCATAAGGGGGCGCCGTCAGATTGCTGTCAGCTCTTTGAGGCGCGCGTGTAACAGGACGCGCCGTCGACCCGGGCATGTTTCATGATCGGACTGCGAGTTACCCATTACTCGCCGTCCGCACGCCCATACAAGTCGTCTAGCGTCATTTTCTTCCCATAGTGGAGCTTCTCTCGCTTTTATACGTCATGGTAAGCCCCGGGGATCTCCCGCCTCTATTCCATACATTTACCTAGCACAATTATCCTTAAAATATGAAACTAAAGACTGTCAGCACAATGACAATGACGGGGGGGGGGGGGGTCCGTCATTGTCTGTGGTAAAATAAATTCTCCAAAAGTTTACGGCACGTTGTGTTCCACGCGCGCTTCAAAGAGTGTCAGCAAAATGACGAGGCCCCCCTCTAGAGGGTCAAAGTCTGCCGGGGTCGCGGGACTTATCGAATTACCGTGATCATGGAACTTACTTAACTTAAAGTGCTATTGAAGGACACCGTGGATTTTAGTCAGTACGAGTCTCACAGTCCTTCCCGCCCTGCCATGGGTGGGTAGACTCATTTGATGATTTTACCACGATAAAAAAAAGAAAACGTATGATACTAAACAGTACTATCACGATTTATTGTGATGACTTAGTTATTAACCCTGTACGAAGTTTCGTCCCAATCCTTATCTCATCGTACGTCACTTTTTTTTTAAAGTCACAGCGCTGGTTTTGCGATAGGGCCCAATGTGATGTCACGGTCGGAAACGATAGGTGCCTCATACAAACTAAACCCGGCGGGTAAAACCCCAATTAGGTATTAATGCAACGAGTTGTATACTTACGTCACGCGTCAGTTGTTCCTGCAGAAAGGATGCGTCAGAAAATTATGGTCGGGACAGGATTTACCATATTTATTGACGAAATATCGAAAACTCAGAATAAATAGGTAGTTAAAAGTGTTACTTAAGTCTTTTGTCAGCTGGACCCACTCGAAATAGACCAGCTTGGTTATGCAACTCAAACACATTTTGAATGACTCGACTGGACCCCTTGACATTTTTTTTTCATAAATTTGTTCGTCCATACCAGGAATTCCTCCTGTGTCGTGTAGCTCAGCGATTCATTGCTGCGCTGTGTTCCCGGATTCAACTCTCGCACGGAACAAAATATATTATTGGTCTGGTGTTTTGTGTATGTGACTTTTAATTTTTTAGATGTCGTCCGTCATATTGTATATATTTTTATCTAATAATTAAATAAATCAACGTTTGTAAACGCACCCGCGGTACAGGAATAATTCCTAGTTTAGGTCAATGATTAAAAAAATAGGGGCCAGAATATTAGTCAGACGAGTTCGCAAGGCGTTAAAACATGAAATAATAATAATTTCCTTAATTTTTCCCCCTACTATTCATTGCTACCATTGTGAATGAAATGATACAGGGCAACGCCTGGATATAATAAAAAAATATTATAATTGTAATAATTAATTAATAGAATTACTTGCCAAGAGCCTCGACCAACACCTGAGGAGGCTCTCGCTGGGTAGCTGGGTCAAGCGCTTGATTCAGAAGGCAGTACTTCTGGACACGGCGCGTATTGTTAGGAGGTTCCTCTCTCAGGAGCCCTGACCGATTGTGTGCCGGACCCTGTTCCCGGTGCTGGTGGACTGCTATTTTTTATATTTTTAAATGTTTTTTATTGCTTTTTGTAAAAATATTTAAAAATGTAATTTATAAGTGTAAAAATGTGTAAATAAAATAAAAATACTTTTAAATATATTTTTTTAATAATAGAACATAGGTCATGTTGTATTTACATTACTTAACTAAATTAAATCTAAAATGGCACTTCCTCAAATCACATCAAAACTAATACGGCCTTATTACAAAAACTAAATAAACCTTGGTTTAAACCTGGTCTATCAAGTCCAGGCTTATCTGCAGAGCCATGGTTTAAATTTGTCCGTATTACAAAACTAAGATAAAACGTCGACTTTAGTACCGCCATTTGAACGATTGTCTATACAATTAAATCCACAATGAGTAATAACAATTAAATCTACCTTGTTTCAATCCATTTTGGGTGAAAATAACACAAAAACTACAACACAATGATAAATTTGCTATGAGAAACTTTGACATACCTTTGACAGCTACTACTGTTAGACCATGGTTTATCGCAAAACCACGATTTGTAATAATCTTTGTTTAAACCGTAGTTTTACAAGATTAAACCTGGGTTTTTAGTTAAACCCCTTTTTGTAATAAGGCGGATAATATGTTGTAATAGTCAGTATTATTTTACGAGTACTATTTGTATACTTATGAACTAACACCAGTGCTTCGTGACCTTAATCAGTCTTCAACGACAGGCCTGTTGGTGTAGTGGTTAGTGACCCTGACTGCTATGCCGGAGGTCGTGGGTTCGATTCCAACCCAGGACAAATGTTTGTGTGATGAGCACGATCATTTGTTCTGTGTCTGGGTGTAATTTATCTATAATATGTATGTATTTAGAAATATATAAGTATGTTTATCAGCTGTCTAGTAGCCATAACACAAGCTCTGCTTAGCTTGGGACTAGATGGCGTTGTGTGATAGTTGTGGATTTATTTATTTATTTATTTTATTATTAACGTACCCACTGTTGGGGCACAGGTTTTCTCCGTTCTTCTCCGTGAGAGGGATTGGGTTGTAATCCACAATGGCCCATTGCGGGTATGTAGATGTCATATAATTTCGAATAATTAGTTCTAAAATTTTAAACATACGATTTCAATCAATAATTTACAGAAACTTTCAGAAAGAGTTTATTATTTTATATATTGTGAATATTTTTATGTATGTACGAATGATTCTTTTCATGTCAAATTCGTAAAAAAGGATTCCCTTATCATAGAAGTTTGTACCGTCATTACCTACATCTGCAGGATTTCACTAAACATTTTAATGTTAACCCCGCATGCTTTATTTTGATTCTTAAAATAGTTTCAAGAACGTGTACGTTTAAAATGTATACGTTTGAAACCCAAAAATCATTTCCCCTGAATACTGTTTTTAGCAAGAATCAAAAATATAATAGTAGCGGCTATCGCCTGGTAAGAGTTTATAAGACAGAATTCAGTTGTCACCTCAAGTACTTCAAAAAATGAAAATATATCATTAACAAAAACTTGTAAACTTGTCAAACAAACCAATATGAAGGAGATTACACAAATTTTTATAATGTCTGCAAAATTACGATTATTGTTCCTGTTTCTATTACAAATAACGTAAAAGATTCTACAGAAAAACAAAACGTTCAGAGTCAAAACGATGAACTTCACCACCGAGTAACCTTTATAGAATTTATCGAAGTAGTCCAATTTTATGAAGACGGGGCACAACACTCCTATCGGTATGGTAAGGATCCAAATAAGTAGAGACAGAACTGTGAAATTCAACTTTTGTAACACAAACACTAGTACAACTTTCTCGTACAAGATCTTGGTGTACAGGAACATCCAGCACACTAAGACGACGTCTGTCTGCAGGTACAACGCAAACGTCACATCCTTCGTGTATTTGTTAAACAAAGAGATGGTTATCATGTACTCAAATATTGAGTTTGCCAGTCTTGCCACTGTCAGCTGTGTCAGTATCTTCTGATCTATTTTCCTTGTTCTGGGTCGAATTATGAAGAGCACCAGTTGCAAAATTAAACATATCGATGACAGAGAGATCCCAGTGAGCCAGATTATATTTTGTATCACACTTAGTTCCTCATCATCAAAGTCGAGATCAGTTGTATTACCACTAGTTATATTATTTAGGGTTTCGTTAGCCATCGTGTCAATATGTCCTGATGCGGCCGAGGACGCTAAGTTACTGCGGCAGCAATAATTTCCCCACTACGCGATCAACTCTCGGTTATATGTAAAATACTCGTACATGCGTCAGTTATTATATAGGTACATGCCTGCCAGATACAGGAAAAATCTATAGAATACTTCAAAGAGGTAAAGTTTGATTGTTTATTTACTTGTCTGTAGGGGTTTGGGATTGTGATAACCTTCGGAATTAATGATCTCGTTTTATTTTTTTACTAGAAATTCTTATCACATTTTTTGCCTCGCAATTTAGATATAAACAGGATCACGCAGTCAGAGCCACTGGAATAGTTCAGTGAATAAATATACCTTATGTACTTGACGAGGTTGCGGGGTCGCGGGACTCACGATTTACTGTGACCCCGGAACTTAAAGGGCTATTGAAGGACACCGTGGATTTTAGTCTTTACGGGTCTGACAGTCCCTCCCGCTCTGTCCGGGGTGGAGGACTCATAAGATGATTTTACCACGTAAAAAAAAAACCATATCACTGTTGATGTTGTCCTAAATTACAAGTACTTCAAATAAATCCCGTTCAGATTAATTAATTAAATGAATTTTTTTTTTAGTAATTAACTACTTTACTCTACGAATATATTTATAAAAAAACAATACTAGGCTAGCTTAACTTCAAGGTGGTGGTTTCTATATGTATAATTCTTATTCCGAGTAGGTTATTATGGTATTACTAACAAACTAAAGTACTAGACTCCCACAATGAGTGTGTGTATGTAGTGTGTGTGTATATGTTTATCGAACTCTAACTAAAATATTTTCAAAATCGTCATAAGTTTCAGTGTTTAGCCAATTCTTTATAGCCTTTTTCAGTAAAGTTACTGGCCACGTCATAACTAACCGTATAACACGGAAGGAAAATAAAAGTCAATGATTCAAAGTAAATAATATTGAGGATACAAATTATTTAATTGACATAAACCTTTCTCTCTATACAACAAAAAGTTAGTAATATTTGAATGAATTAATCAACTAATTAAACAGGAATTCGTCGAGGCGAGCATCCGCTTTTAACACGTTGACAGCCAGTGTAAACGGTCCATCTGGAATTTAAAGACATTTTTATTAATCCTAAAATATTATTACGTCTGTAATCCCTCAAGAGTCGGAGAGAGGTATACCTAATACCACACCCATATTATGTTACGTTTATCCTATTTCCAACAATCGGGGACACATCTAAATACCATGGCTGCTACTGAGGAATTCTTGATCAAAAAATCCTAAAGCCTTCGTTGTCCATCCGGGAATCGAAACCAGGATCGTCGTGCTTGCGTGTCACACTCTAAGAGTGTCAGTCGTGCTTGCGACTTTTAGACCAATGAGGCTTCATATTTACATCGGTAGATATACTAATTGGAATAAACCTTTAAAATAAATTAAGAAGAGAAATGGTCCCAAAATCGTACCTTGAGGAAACCCCTTTATGAATGGTTCAGTTTGGACGATACGTTACCCATTTAATTTTGGTCTTGTATAACTGGATGGCGTCCCATGGGACAAAGGAGTAATTGAAGAGAGATTGCGGAAGTTACTATTTCACTTAGCAGATTTTTGTTCACTGTAGAACTATCGTTATCGAACTGTTATCGTTATATAGACAAAAAGTCTGTGAAAAAGACTAGTCTTTGCTTGTTGTAGTAAAGAAGATAAAATACGAGGTGGTTTAGGCCCCACGTACAAAAGATCTTTTATAAGACCACTAGCTTTTGCCCGCGACTTCGTTCGCGTGGAATAGTGACTTCCGGCGGATTTTTGGTTTTACCCGCAAAATTCCCAATCTCGCGGGATCTCTTCAAAAATGAAATAACTGTAATAAAAACTATCCTATGTCCTTTTTCAAGTTCCAAACTATGTCTGTACCAAATTTCACACAAATCGGTTCAGTAGTTTAGGCGTGAAGAAAAGACAGACAGACAGACAGAGTTACTTTCGCATTTATAATATTAGTTTGAATCTGTACGATGTCTTGATATCTACTACCTATTTTTTCGAAAGCTCGTGAGCATGATTGTTACTTTTTCATGACGGACTTTCTCTTGTCACACATATGTAGTTTATAAGCCAAAACCCATAGGATACTTTTTATCCCAGATCACGTGATTTTGTGGGACAGTTACCGAACTCCAGACAGCAAGATTTGTAAAGAAAGAACGCGATTACTCACCCACTTCAAACCATTTGTTCTTGGGATAACCGGTGTCTTCTCGCGACGCTGCGATGGCCTCTCGCAGAGCGAAAGCTACAGCTATTGACAAGCAGATAGGAGGCTCGGCAACAGCTAGAATGAAAAAGAAAATAATTGTAGTTGAGGCAACCGCATGCTTGTTACTATGGCCAGATGTATGAATGTGGATGAGGCGAAAGGAGTACGTTAGGCTTAGTATCATAGAAGGTATGTATGTATTTCTACAATTTCTATGGTTTCATCCACGGGAAAAAGGCATGAATTGACTCATTTTTGAGGCACACATGGAACAGTTACTTCAGTTGCCACCAAGAATCTATGCTATTTCTTGGATGAATCCCTTCATGTACTCCCGTAAACAAATGGGTAACGGGCCTGAGCAAAATACCGTGGCCCTGGAATGCAAAGAACAAGTAAAGGAATAGGGTCGATTTTTAGAAAAAGTATGTAGATTGTATAATAATTTATTGATTCTAAAAATAATCATGCAGTGTAGAATGTTTGTTACTGGTTTTCCTTATTTTCTGTGACACAAAATTAAATTTTTCTTGTTTTTATCTGCTTTCAGTTCGGTGTCAGGGTGTACTTTATACATCGCTTACAATGCTCTTACTTAGATTTGTGCATACAACCTGTCACCGACCTAAAAATTGCAAAAATCATAATTAGAATTTCGCGACCTAACTATACGCAATCACATTAATACAGAAAGAAACTGATAGTTAGCCTGTAGCAGGTCATTACTGGGCAAAAGATAAACTGAATCATGTCTGAATCCATTACATTCAGTTTTTTATTCGTTGGTTTTGTCCTGATCGACCCGTCATTTTGACTTATAAAAAAAAACTACTTACCCCTAGCACCCAAAGTGCCTATTGGATTATAAGAGTTCCTCCTGAGTTGTATTCTGAAGTCTATAGGAATATCTTTGGTGAGAGGCACCTTGTAGTACCAAGTGCGGTCTGTCAGCAATTCACCAGTTTTTTCGTCGTAAATCAGCTCTTCATGAGTCCAGTACCCGACACCCATCATGAAAGCACCTTCGATCTGGGAAAAGTAGTGTGTGCTTGCTTAAACATCTTACATGTAAATAATCCCTAAATATGCGCTGTAGCGTCGTTAACCGCTATCTGTCGGGGCCAAACTACTACTTATCTTTGAACTACACACATCCACAGGATTTCATTGAAATCTGTTTAGTGGTAAAAAAACAATTAATATTTATCTACAACACTCTAATAACTAATTACACACTTTTATTTTATACTAGCTTCCGCCCGCGACTCCGTCCGCGCGGATGTCGGTCTTCGCGTGGATGGTTTATTTCTCCATTTAGAGTAACTCTGACAATGACATCTTATAAATATCTATTGGACCCAAATACGGCTAAGCCACATAATTAAGGAGTTCCCTCTATTGAGCTACTGCTGTTGAGCTCGCGTTCTGTACTGAAAAATAAGTTTTTTTTTTCTACGTATTTTTCCAGGATAAAAAGTATCCTATTTTATGCCCAGGATAATAAGGTATAATTATACCAAGTTTCATCGAAATCGAACCGTTAGTTTTCACGTGATGTCTGCACATACAGACAGACAGACAGACAAAAATTTTTTTAATCACATATTTGGGTTTGGTATCAATCCAGCAACACCCCCCGCTATTTATTTTTTCAATATTTTCAATGTACAGAATTGACCCTTCTACAGATTTATTATATGTATAGATTATGTACAAACATCTTCATAAATGCCTCTTTCATCATGAAATATTTAAGTTTTAAATTCAGTTCGACCGATGTTTGTACTTCAATCAGTGACATGAATATTTCAAAGAGATTATTTCAAAAAAATATTTCAAAGTGCATCAAAGATTTCTTTTATTATTATTAATTATACATATATAATTAAATTGCACTTTTCTCATTGTAAGTCTATACTAATATTATAAAGAGGAAACCTTTGTATTTTTGTATGTTTGTATTGAATAGGCTCAAAAACTACTGGACCGATTTCAAAATTTCTTTTACCATTACTTAGAGGGATTCTTCCGAATCCGTATAGGCTATATTTTATCCCGGATTTTTTTTTTTCAGAGAGCTTAAAAAATAAATGTCCACCCGTGCGAAGCCGGGGCCGGTCGCTAGTTATGAATAAAGGCGAGCTAAACCCAAAATTGAGTTTTCTTACAGCAAACTTTAGAGCGAAAGAGAATATTAAGAGCTTAAGCTTTAACAATATAATCTTCGTTTACCTGCCCAATATCCAGTTCAGGATTCATACTAGTACCGACATCTTCAATAATATCGACTCTAAGTATTTCATGTTCCCCTGTTATCATGTCCAGTTCTACTTCAGCCAAGCATACACCTCCACACCTGTACGGCACTTGGTCGTTAGCGGTAACCCTGTAGCTAGTCTGCAGGTTTATTCCTCTAGTAAAAGCTGTTTCAATCAATATCTCCCATGTAGGATCAGTTAAAGTCTCCCGGACAGTCGTCAAACGGTCTAAAAGAATTTGGCAGCACTTTATAGCACCAAAGCAGACTGCCTGCGTTGTCCTACTTCCTCCAGTTGCGTAGTTATTCGGATTTGTTGAAACAGTAGGAGGCTTAACCTTGACTTTTTCTATAGGGATGTTGAGAGTGTAAGCTACAGTTTGGATCAGTTTGGTGTTAATTCCTTGTCCTATTTCTATGCCTCCATGATGGACCACAACTGTGGCGTCTCCATGATATACAGAGAGAAGAACATGAAAGTCTATTACTACAGTAGCTGGCCAACTCATGAAAGCTACTCTGAGTCCCTTCTTCTTCCATCTGTTCAGTTTGTTATATTTCTGTACTTCATCTTTTCGTTTGTTGTACTCAGCGTCTCTGAGTAAGGTTTGTATCATCTCCTGAACTTCAACGTACATTGGGTTAAGGTTGTTCATTCTGACTTCAGTAGGATCACGCTCTAGTTCATAAGATATTCTTTCCATTATTTTTTCTGTCATCGAAATTGCCTCTAATGAGCCTGCAAAATAATATTTCATTTAGTTCTGTTATGACTTTTAATGATTCTTTGTTTTTGACTTCAAAGTAATTGCGGATTCGATACTATTGTTCTAATGGGTTCAAATGATTTTTATCATGTAATGTAGTTTTAACTATTTCTACGAGATGTGAGTAAATTATGCGTGTAAATGTGGTGCTATTATAAAAACGATGATACTTGTTATGGTGTCTTACATGTCCTGTCGATTATTGATTACGTGAAAATGATGATGGATGCTTCTAAAGGCGCAAAACCATAGTCCAATTCTGGATCGACTGAATTTAGATTGCTATGCACAGTTAATTATGTTTTTGTAAGTACCTGGTGCTCTAGCAAACGAATTGGAAGCCGTGTCCGTAGTAACATTAAACACCTTGTACTGCCAACGTCGGTTGTCATAGCAGTTCTTGATAGCAGACAGCACAAACGGCGTGACGGCGTCACTAACAACGTATCCATTGTCCTCATAGATGTGGTACTCCAGGTACTGAATTTCCCCGGAGCTACTGACACCCACCTGCGCAAGAATGTAACATAATAAGTAGGAATCGACCCTGCGAAAAAAATTAGGAATTATAAAAATTATGTGTGTTTTACCCAAAAGTACTATTCGGGTTCTAATCAGAGTGTATAAATTTTACACCGCAATGCGGTATTCTAGATTCAGTTCTACATTTATTAGTTCATTCATGTTTCATTTTGTTGTAAACCTAATTGTGTCAGCTAAATAAACACCACTCACTTCAAAGTCCCGTGTGCTGGGCACGCGTTTGCCAACCACTCTCATGTTGGCCTGGATGCTCATAACGAACCTGCAGGGTCGGTCCATGAGGTAGGTAACCAGGGCGCAAGCAGCTCCTACATGGTTTGCACGGGTAATCTTCAGCCCATAAGCACCTCCACATCGAGGCACTGTTATGTTTATTCTGAAAAAATGTAAAATAAAACGCGTAAACGTAGTAAAGAAGCAGAAATTATATACCAGGGAGTCAAATTATCGCAGATATCCAGTCTGCGTCCTTTTAATATTATCAGCTCAATGTTCTTAGAAATGTAAAATAGGATTGACGAAAATTATATCAAAGAACGATGATCGTTTTAGTGTATGACTGGTTCGTAGTATTTTACTACATTTTTATACCGAAATTATAATAAAATGGTGAAAAATATTATATTTAGGTACTAACTGTAATATGTGTTTGCTATGGAAATTAAAACAAATAAACCTATTTATATTGATACACAAAACAATTGAATTGCCAATGACAAATTAATGCCGTGCAGTTACATTTTTCTAGACAAGTCTAACGGTGTTTAACTTTTTTGTAGTAAGACTGTTTTATTTCTCACCTGTTTTGCGGAATATTCAGCACTTCAGACAGACAGACGTGGTAAGAATCCATATGTTGAGTGCTGGCCAAGACATCTATACCATCTTCACTTGGCCTGGTGACCACGGTCTGATTCTCCATATGAAAAGGGTACTGAGCATAAATTTCATCAGTACCCTTTATCACTCTTTCAACGTTCAAACCTCGGTCTCTTGCAGGAAAGACTATGAATAATGTGACTCGTTCTGGCTCTCTTTCCCTTGCATCTTTAATCGTCAAGATAGGCTTTTTCTTGTCCAATTTATAGTTAATCTTAACCAGTAAAGCGGCCTGGTTTGCTAGTCTTTCAGTTTCAGCTACAATTAAACCCACAGGTTGGTCGTAGTACTTAATATCCTTTTCAACAAACACTTCTTCTGGTGTCAGTTGTCCAGGAACTCTTTGAGACAGGAAAGAGTTTTTTCCAGGGATATCTTTGGCTGAGAAGAATGCTAAAACACCAGGTAATTTCTGAAAATTCACAAATAGTTTTTGAGAGTGATAAAATTTAAATCATTACTGCATTGCGTGATATAAAGACACTAGTGGTACATACCAAAGCAGGTGTAGCATCAATACTCTCTATCTCACCAGTACATATGTCAGACGTGACGAACGCACAATAAACCTCCTTCGGTTGAGTGGGCAAGTCATTGCTATACTTTGCCTCCCCCGCACATTGTACTAAAGCGTCTATCTTTGGCATTGGTTCATTGACTGGCCATGTTAAGGGGTTTGTGTCATAGACTTCGGATCCTTTTGATAATGGTCGTGTCTTTCTGAAGTCTCTTGCTCCTGACCGATACCATGGTTTTAAGCGTTGTTGGGGAATCAGAACTAGTAAGCCCTGAAAGAGAAATTATATAAGTGTAAATCGAATTTCATGGCTAAGTGGTCATGTAAGAAAACATGGATGGATTGAGTGAGGACAATGAGGATTGCAAGAAAGAAAAAGGGGTAAACAAATGGATAATAATGGAAGAAAAAAATGTACCGGCCACACATAACAGAACGGAAAGAATGATGAATGATGACCATAAGACCGAAGACTTTAATACTTACTTTATAAAACAAGCCAAGAGCACATTTCTTCCTATATGCCGGTTTCATCTCACCAGCAATTTCTTCTACAATCAATTCTCCTTCCAATACCTTCAGTGCTTGTTGCAGTACTTCATTGGTGAAAATCTTCTTCATGTGAAGAAACTTCTCTGTTTCGTGGGCATGAACAAACTTTGCCGAGAGTCCCCCTATTACGATTCTAGCTGATAACACTAAATCTTTGTTATGTTCATCAAACTCGTACAGAAATGCTGCATTTACTTGAGCGTGAGCATTTTGAGCACGGGGCATAATCTGAAAAAAAAAAATAATTGAAATTTGAACACTTTCAACCCCAATTAAACATAACATTCCCTAGAAGTAGGTATAAGTTGCAAAAAGTTGTGTATTGAGTAATATATAAAGATAAGTTCATGTCAATATTATTTCTTTTTTTTTTTTTGTTACAAGTCTGTATTAGAGTCCTAATCAAACAAAATTGCATTATAGACGTGGAGAACATCGGACAAAAAAAACAAAATGGCATTTAAGTATCCGATGAGCAGGTTTGGATCTAACATACCTTGAAAGACACAAACTCGTAACGATGAGAGTACGGCGGTATTTTCACTTGAGTAATTACGCGTCCTGTCATGTCAAGTGACAGAAATTCCTCAGGAGTCACCTCCACTGATGTTCCTTTGTGAACTAAAATGTGAAACACCAATATCTTGAATTCTTGAAGTGATGATTTGAATCATGAAAAATATTTAGCTCTTTTTTTTTTTTGAGAACATTCGATTGGCAAATATAAAAAAAAAACAGTTTTCAAAGCCGACCTCAAGCACTAAGCATACATACTTTTCTTTCATTTGGCTCTTACCGTTCAAAAAATAACCGTTCTTGATTCATTTTCAATACAATTCAAGTTAAACCGCGCGGCAATATTGCCACCTGGTTTATCCAACCCGGGTAGAATGCATGTTTACCATCCCATAACCAAATTACATTTATTTGACCGAGAGATTTTCAATTCTTACCAATGACTAAAATAGCTCCAACAGTTTCAAGTAACAGGAAAATGTCAGAAGAAAATGTTGGCAATCGATGCTTAGACATTAGATTACCAGCAACAGTGCCAATCTGCAAAAAAATACAAAAATTAACCTAAATTAATCTGAAAATAGTTATATTCTGCATCTAGCTAGACTGAAAGTCCACTCTTGAAGAGGAAGAGTAACCTAAACAGTATCTCAGCATACCTCTTCGATTTCACTACAATTATTAATAAGCTAATTAAAACAAAGATGTATACAGTTTTGATTTTTTGATAAATATCAGTAAAGAATTACTTACGTTTCTAACCGGTATATGAGCGACCAAGTCTAAATGTTCATAAAGCTTGTAAAGATATTGAAACTCCTCATGGGCTTGAGACACATTCTTGAACAGCTCCATAAGATCAGTTAGGGTTATACCAGCACCAACCACCAAGTTCTGGTCTAAGTAGTAGCCTTTGAGTTCCTTTATAGGTTTGATATCTATAAGAACTCTTGGGAAAACTAGGATAGGGACAGCACCTGCAAAGTAGTAGTAGAATTTTGTATTTATGGTCCTTATAAGACTAATTAAAATTAAAAATTAAAAGTAAATTGCCACAAGTGTGATATGATGGTGATCTTTGTGATGTAAACCTCCTTTGCCATCATTGCATCGACCGTTTGGACGTTCACCAATAGATAATTCAATAAACTCACCTCTTCCCGTGTTACCGTTAACCAACATATAAGACTCATATCCTTCAGAATCTAACACAGTAAATATGTCAGTAATCTCATTAACCCTGTACCACACGTGGCCATCCTTTAAATTAATCTTCTTTATCTTAGGAAGTTCAGCATCACTGTGCTTAACCACACACCAGTTTTTATCACATCCGTTGCAATCTTTCTTGCCTTTACAAATTCTAAGATCTTCTATATCAAGAATTGATTTTGGTGGAGGTTTCGGCGCATCTTTTGCGAAACTTTTGAATGCATCCAGGATTGGTCTGCTGCCTGTACATCTACAAGTGTTGCTTCCAAAAGAATTCTCTATCTCGTACTGAGTTAAATCATAGTGGTTTGCTTCTAGAAGACTGAAAAGGTATTTTTAATCGTTAATCGAAACAAGATGCTGGTTGATAATAAATACGACACTTACAGATGAAGGTACTTCACCCAAAAAAGTCAGAATGAGCAAGTGAAAATTGTGCCCATTTATGGAAACTTATAATGATCATTTGATGTTATCTTGTCTTCCTAATATTATACACGCGAATGTTTATGACGATGGATGAATAGATTAATGGATGTTTGTTACCCTTTCATACCGAACGGATTTGGATGGCAAACAGATAGTTTATAACCTAGATTAACACTAATGAGTTTTTAACCCCATTTTATGTTTCCGTAGGATAGTTTTCAAGTTGTAGCGGGCAAAGCCGCTGGCAAATTTATATTTTGGAAGCTTTCTTCTTTTCTACTCTCAATGGCACTAACCTGTACATGCTCATCACGAACCCTGGGCTGCAGTACCCGCACTGGGTGCCGTTGTACTCTGCCAGGGTTTTCTGCACTGGGTGGTATCCTCGCGAACGATTGCCAATGCCTTCTATTGTCGTTATTTCCCAGTCCTGGCATGATGTAACTGATACTAGGCACTGAAAAATAGGATGATATTTGTACTAAGTACGCCTGATTTATTAAATTTAGCATTTTTTTAGCTGCCAAGGTGGGACGGAAGGGACTGTCAAATTCGTACCAACTAAAATCCTCAGTATCCTTTGATAGCCAAAGAAAGAAAAGTTAAACAAAGATAGGGCCTCAGGATTCCACCATAAAGTCGCGTTTTTACTGGGGTACATTTTTCCCTCAACTCTGTTGCTCGACACTAACACACGTGTCCCACGTGATGTCTCCATATTGTTCACAACTGGTAATGTAAAAAAGATAAATGTCGGGCAACATAGTCCATATACAGGGTGTCCCAAAACTCAACGTCAAGCCGAAACGGGGTGACAGGATTGATCATAACCATCACGAGAAAAATCTGAAAAAAAATCTATCCCATGCAGTTTGAAAATTATGGGCATTTTAAGAAAAACCTAGAAATTTGATCAAACTGTACCATTTTTCGGTTATTGTGGTTATTCTTTTTTATTTTTGTTCATTTGAACTTTGGAAACGTAATCCTAAATAACATTTCTAGAATCCCAATAAAAAATAATGACACAATTGCCTCAAGTTTCCGAGAATTGAGACTATTTGTTAAACTACGAATTTAAAATTTTCAAGATTCGTCGACTTTGACAGGCCCTCCTATAAAAAAAATGTACTAGAGTGCCTTGGCAAGTGGCATTAAAAGTTGGCGCATTTAATCAGAATTCTAAAATGGTACAATACTTGTTAGTTCCATACAATAGAAAAGAGTAAAAAAATTAAAACCTCAAGTAACCCGATTTTTGCTATCACGTTTTACTCAGTTAAAATGTTTTTAATTCGCACAAGCTCTAGGTAGGTTCTTAATTTTAAGACAAAATGATGAGAGAGATGGATAATGGGTATGGGTACGCATTTCGCAGTGCAAGTAAGAGATTTCCTTGACCAGGAATATCCGGGAAGGTGGATTGGACGTTCAGGCACTATCTTGTGGCCCGCCCGTTCACCAGATTTAAATCCCCTGGATTTTTTCTATTGGGGAGTTCTCAAAGAAAAAGTTTACTCAAAGCCCATTGATCACGTAGCCGACCTGCGTGAACGCATTTCTCAAGCAGCTGAGGCGATCAACTCTCGAAGATATGCCCGACTTATAAGTAGATCTTTTTTAAGAAGATGTAGGGCTTGTATTGAGGCTGATGGTAAACAATTTGAACATTTATTATTTATTATTGTAATAAAAATGTTTTTTCTCTATCTGACTTTTAGTCCAACAAACCTAATTATTTTACTAACTTTTTTTCACTTTGGTAAAAGTGGCGTCACTATCTGTCTCGCTCACTCATGACAAACATACCCATTATCCATCTCTCTCATCATTTTGTCTTAAAATTAAGAACCTACCTACAGCTTGTGCGAATTAAAAACATTTTAACTGAGTAAAATGTGATAGCAAAATTCGGGTTACTTGAGGTTTTAATTTTTTTACTATTTTCTATTGTATGGAACTAACAAGTATTGTACCATTTTAGAATTCTGATTAAATGCGCCAACTTTTAATGCCACTTGCCAAGGCACTCTAGTACATTTTTTTTATAGGAGGGCCTGTCAAAGTCGACGAATCTAGAAAATTTTAAATTCGTAGTTTAACAAATAGTCTCAATTCTCGGAAACTTGAGGCAATTGTGTCATTATTTTTTATTGGGATTCTAGAAATGTTATTAAGGATTACGTTTCCAAAGTTCAAATGAACAAAAATAAAAAAGAATAACCACAATAACCGAAAAATGGTACAGTTTGATCACATTTCTAGGTTTTTCTTAAAATGCCCATAATTTTCAAACTGCATGGGATAGATTTTTTTTCAGATTTTTCTCGTGATGGTTATGATCAATCCTGTCACCCCGTTTCGGCTTGACGTTGAGTTTTGGGACACCCTGTATATGTATATCCCCATCCCCATTTTTTTTATCGTGGTAAAATTATCAATTGAGTCCTCCCACCCAGGGCAGAGCGGGAGGTACTGTCAGACTCGTACTGACTAAAATCCACGGTGTCCTTTAATAGCCCTTTACGTTCCGGGGTCCCGGTAATTCATTAGTCCCGCGACCCCAGCAGGATAGGCTCTCTAGGTGGGGGCCCGGCATTTTGCTGACACTCTTTGAGGCGCACGTGGAACACAACGCGCCGTCTCGACCCGGGCATGGTCCATGGTCGGACAGCGAGTTGCCATTACTCGCCATATATTACATATCCCCTTAATGAAAATTACAAGCTGTAGAACTGAAATGATGCATGCGTGATCAACCGCATTATTTAACTCCGCTTCAAGTACTTATATTTGTGTTTATTAAGAAAGTGGGTTAGAGCTTGGTGTTTTCATGTGTAAAATAATTTAATACTAGTGTAATTATAACTATTCATTAATTGCTTATTCATTAGCACGTTATTTTTAAATAATTTATTCTGACTATTCCAGTTTCCATACTTGAATTTTAAAGCGATTATAAGCAATTACGATCGGATATCTATGCAAATGTTATTGTGTAATTTTGATGTGTTTAATAAGCAATTAGGTACTTTTAGATGATTTATGATCAATAGGCATGTGGACAGCATCTATAATTAGAAATTTAATTAATCCGTCAGCCAGAGTTTTGAAAAATAATGGACACGTATATTATCTTTTGTTAAACCAATGCATATTTACAAAGATAACAACGAATCAAAAATCGAAAGTTCGTGACGTCAGTAGCAAGTAAAACAGTACTTGCTTGTGACGTATTGGTAATTTTAAAAGTTCCGTATCTTCGGTTTACGTAATAAAAGAAAAAAATGGTGTCAATCATTTTATGAAAATCTAATTGACGGTAGTCCATCAATCTAATTGAGGGTAGTCCATCAATTAGATTTTTTCAGTCAAATACTCTATTCAAACTAGGTAGTAACTTGCAAATAGATAGGTATTAGGTATTTATTTTGGGAAAAAGGATCCATTTTTATATATCTTTTATTTTTCTGGGAGATCTGCTATACTCTATACTAGAAGAATTTTTTTAAGCTGTATGCTAAAAAAAGCTGGTGGTCGAGACCGTCTTCATATACTCGTACGATCGAGACACGTTGGTATCAGTAGCTTAGTGAATACCAAATTGCACTTTCGACGCTAGGGCAGCGCTGCACACATGGCTGTATCTTTAATGATTTCATTGCTGTACCAACAAAGGTCAGTCATAATAATTATAGATCCTCCTACATGATTAAACTGCGACATAGAACATAAATAAAGAGTGCTAAGTTAATATTGTCAGGAGTTTTAAAAAGTCCATCTATAAGGACGGCGCGTGTGAATAATGACTTGCTGTCGATCCGTGCATGGTCCATGATCAAACGGCAAGTCACCCATTACTCAGTAGGTTAAAACTAGGTAATACGCCCTAGTTGACAAAACGGCCCATCATTTTGGCACCACACGCGAATGTGGTGACTGTTCGCGCCCTCGGCCTCCGCCATGTTAATCGCCAACAGTGACCACACCCTCGTGTGGCTCTCACCAGTAAGTTTGCTTGCTAGAAAAAATAGATGGGGCGTTTTGTGAACTAGGGCGTATTACCTAGTTTTACCCTATGGGGCAGAGACTTGGTCGTTGAACTCAAAAATTACCGTGACCCCGGTACATAAAGGGCTATTGAAGGACACCGTGGATTTTAATCAGTCAAGTCTGACAGTCCCTCCCACCCTGCCCTGGGTGGGAGGACTCATTTGATGATGTAAAATCAGCAAATGAGTCCTCCCACGTAAAAAAAAATGGGGCAAAGACTTAAAAATAATTTGGACGCCGTGGTCGAAATCAGCACGGAGAACTAACGGCATATTATAGGCAAGGTGTGTATACTTACAGAATTGACGGAGAATGTCCTGGGATGAGGATCGCTGACTGTCACTGCCACCACACAGGAGCCGCAGCCACCTTCCTTGCACATGTACTTGGTGCCGCGCAGGTCCAAGTGGTTCCGTATGTAGTCATTCAGGGACGTATCTGAGTCCACTTCTGAACCCACTGTATATTAATTTATAATTATTGTTTTTGGCAACAGTTTCCACGGGTTAAAAAGATGAATGAGAAACGAAGTTGCGGAGATGAGTATGTTTTTTTTTTTAATCGCGATAACATCATCAAATGAGTCCCCCCACCCAGGGCAGAGCGGGAGGTACTGTCAGACTCGTACTGACTAAAATCCACGGTGTCCTTTAATAGCCCTTTACGTTCGGCGGTCACGGTAATTCGTGAGACCCGCGACCCTGGCAGGATGAGTACGTTGAGATGGATGGGTGGTGTCAAGAATGAATGAGTATTGAAAGTGGCGCCTGTTACAGAAACAATGAAAGTGAACCGTCTGTCTTTTTATAGACATGTGATGAGGAGGGATGACACTCATGTGACTAAGAGAGTGATGGATATGAATGTTGATGGATAGAGAGGAAGAGGAAGGCCAATGAAAAGATGGGTGGATTGTCTAAGAAAGAAAAAAGAGTAAGTAAATGATACTGTGACGTCTGACAGGGGAGAATGGAAGAAGAAAACATGTTGCGCCAATTACAAGTAAAATAGGATAAGGGCAGAAAAATGATTATTTTCCACTAGTTGGTGTAATACTTATAAACTAAAAATTGGTAAATTTGTTCGTAGTAAGACAAAGATCGGACTACAAAATTCATAAAAATCGAGGTCTTATCACAAGAATTCCGCATTCTATTAAGCATTTTATACATATTTTCAAGTGAGTACGTTTTTCCCGAAATGACTGAACACATTTCAATGAAACATTGTACGCATAGGCATAGATAAGTCTAATAAAAAAATGCGACGTCAAAACAAAAGCAAAATTTTTTTTTTTAAACCCACGACAAAAATGTAATTGAAAAAGCCGTCGGGGTTATCATCACTATTTAATCAATAAAGTTGTCCACAAAGTCATAAAAGGAATAAAATACCTTCCTACTTTCCGACTATATCACTCTTAGCATTTATATTATAGACTAGCGACTCGTCCCGGCTCCGCACGGGTGCCATCTCTACTATATTATGCATGTCACCTACATCAAAATCCGTTGCGTAGTTTTAAAGATCTATGCATACATAGGGACAGCCAGACAGCGAGACGCTACTTTGTTTTATACTATTTAATGATAAGGATTAGGATTATTATCACCACTTACCGGAGCACTTATCCTTATTCACATAAAACGTTATCCTATCCATGTTGAACACGAACTAACAGAATTTGTTCATGCGAGTAACTAATCAATATAAACGAAACGATTTCACACTAATATCTATCGATTTATCTTTTATATACCTGCAGAGAAGTAAAATCTGTTTGTTTGTTTGTATGTACGGGCAAGAGGAGCTCGCTCGTCTCGCTCTAAATAATTACAGCCACACAGGACGATCTTTGAGGTTAATTATTTCAGGCATCAGAAGCCAACATGACAATAACTTAAACTACTGCACTTGAAGTGACGGTGTCGTGTTACACTGCGCGGTGTCGCGTAGCCTGCCGCGAAAACGTCGGTAGACTACTCCCTTCGGCCAAAACTCTTCCTTGAGGTACGTGTCGAGATGCTGTGTTGGGACCCGCACCACAAATGAGTTGAAATTGGTAATATTACGCGGCTCCAACTTCACGACCCTTAAGGTCCAGTTGGTGTTCAGTTTCACATACTCCACGATTCTCAACCTTCGTGGAGTGATGTACGTGTGTATGTGTGCCGCGCTTACCAAGGTTGGTCTGTGGATGGGTGACCATTTGTCATAGCGAGTCGTGGCTTGGAAAGCACGCAAGCTGTTGGACCCGGCTGCAAGATGGCGGCTTGAAGATGTTGAAAGTCGTTAATCACAGTCACAAGCTCGAAAGTCTGACAACTAGTATTTCCAAGGGGTATTGTATTACCATATTACTGGTTTGTGGAGGTCAGATAGGCAGTCGCTCCATGTTATTATATGATATTCAGCTGAATCCGGTTCGACTGGATGCCAACCCCAGTATAGTAAAAAAGGTAGGCAAATGATGTTCCAGGCTCCGTGCCTGGGTATGCGGACGGCGAGCAATGGGTGACTTGCTGTCCAATCATGCACTATGCCCGGGTCGACGGACCCACCAGGTTACAGTCAGTGCGAAGCCGGGCCGCTAGTTTCAAATAAAAAAGGTAGGTAGGGGAACAGTGTATAAGACGGGGACGCGAGGTATGATGGGAAATCACACACTTAAGGCAAACTTAACACAATACTAAAGAAGCGCAAGCGCCAACAGGACGCCATTTGTTAATGACCACTTGCAAATGAAATCTTGATGGCGTTTGCACTACGATAGTGTTGTATTAAGTAAGTATGCCTAAATAGTGTATGCCCCCATTATACCTCGCGTCCCCGTCTTATACACTGTTCCCCTATTACTTTTATATATTTTCAATTATTGTTCCAGAATGCATATAACCCTGGAAATTGAAATTTAGAAGTAACTAGTCCGTGAGTGTGCCTGGGTGTTCGACCAAGTAATATCCGTTCCTCAAAGTCACGGATACCGATAATTACAATTAAACTATCATAAATAATGAAATAGCGAATAATTGTTTTGTTACATCCGATGTATGTACGTCAGTTACATGATTGTAGTTCGTGAATATTAATAATTCATCTTTAAATTGTTTCGTTTTTCAAATAGAGAGCCAAATAGAGAACTCGTGGCTAAATAATTACAGTTGCACAGGATTATCTTCTGGGTTAAGCTGCGCTTGCCGAGGTTGGTCTGTGGATGGGTGACCATCTTTCATAGCGATTTTCATCCGTGCCTGGGAAAGCACGTAAAGCCGTTGGTCCCGACTGTCATTCGTAGATCTTTGACAGTCGTTACTATTAGTCAGAGGCCCTAAATTCAGACAACCAGTCTTGCCATGGGGTTTCGTATCACCCACCTGCTGGGTTTTGGAGGTCCGCCAGGCAGTCGCTCCATGTAAAATACAAATATTCAGCAGCTTCGGGTTTGACTGGAAGCCGACCCCAATATTGTTGGGAAAAGGCTAGGCAGATGATAATTTTGGAATAGAGATCCAACTAATGTTATTCATACCAACATATATAGTTACCTAGTTGGTAAATAAACTCAGTGTGATAGGAACAAACGGATTCTATTCAGGTTCATGTGACGTAGGATATTCGCAACGCCGCCCGTCCGCGCGGACGAGCGGATGGGCAGGTAGCGGATGAGTAACCATCTATCGGGTATAATCTTAACTGATAATATCTAACAACCCTTTTTTTTATCGTGGTATTATCATCAAATGATGACCCACCCAGAGCGGGACGGGACAAACTGTCAGACTTACACCGCCTTGTTAAAAAAAGGGGTTTAGCTAAAAACCCAGGTTTAATCTAGTAAAAATATGGTTTAAAGAAACGTTATTACAAATCTTGGTTTTGCGATAAACCATGGTCTAACAGTAGTAGCTGTCAAAGGTATGTCTAAGTTTCTAATATCAACTTTTTCATTGTGTTCTATTTTTTGTGTTATTTTTACCCAAAATGGATTTTATCTTAGGTTTGTAATACGGACAAATTTAAACCACGGCTCTGCAGATAAGACTGGATTTGATAGACCAGGTTTAAACCAAGGTTTATTTAGTTTTTGTAATAAGGCCGACACTGAATAAAATCCACGGTGATCCTTATAATAGCCCTTTACGTTACAGGGTCACGGTTACCGGATGAGACTGTTCCGCGGAAGGTACAACCCTGGATGTTAATAAACTACCGCAGTTGCTATCTTGATCCCAATCTTTGTTTGTAAGCAATTTACGGCCGAATTTGCTTATCAATGTCTGAAATAGGTCCAGAAGAAGAGAAACCGTCCAAGAAATCGGTTAGGGATTGAGTTAGAATATATATCGGGAGTAAATTAATATAAAATTAAAAAAAAAACTACTAAATTATTTAAAGTATTTTTAATTTTGATTTATAAATCACTTAATTAACATCATTTTAAACATTCAAGCATATTTCATATTTTTCTTACAATGACATTCGTAGACGTTTTATACAATAGTTCTGTTTTTTCGGACACGAAACAAAACTAGCTCTTTTCTGAAGAACCGGTGGCTTAGTCGAGTCTTTTTAGAGATCGTTTAAATATAATTTGGTAAAACTTTAAGGCACTGGTAAGTTTTGTCATCTTTTTAAGTTATTCCTCCTCGTTTCAGAAAACAGTTAGTTATTTTCGAAAAGGCTATTTTAAAAGTTAATTTTCTTAATACCGATGTATAAGAGCACATTTAAGAGTAGTTACTGGTCACCTATTGGTCATAATTTCACCATAATTAATTTAAGTTTAAAAACTGTAAAAAACTTTCTGCACATCTAAAACTTGAACTGTGCCAAACTTTGTACTCAACAGTTTTTGCTTTACGTATTATAGTTATATAATTATGTATATAGAATTCAAAGAGATTCTATAGACAGTCTGTTTAATTTTCATAAATTATCTTCTTTATATTTCAAACACTTATGTTACCTAGTGAGGTAAAAGCAAGGGTAATGGAACTTCAAAATAAGTAATGACACAATTTTTAAATGGCACTTATAAGATTATAATTTTATATGTTTGCATTACACTTGCGGTTTAATAAAAAAAAAAAGTAAATCTTATGTTAATTAAAAATATAATAACTATTAATATAACTTAATGTTATTGTACACTACTGTTTTGTTCAAAGGTTTTAACAATGTTTGGTATTGTAGCAAACAGAAATTCTGCAGTTCAGCCATTTTTTATAAAAATTGCTTTATATAAATGCAAATATCTATAGGATTCATTAAAACATCACAATTTCTATAAAAACCGGTGGTGAATCGTTTTCTAGATTTTACATTTCTGACTGTTTTGTAAAAACAGTATTTGTTTCTTGCTAAAAACTTATTCCTATCTCTTCTTGCTTTTCACTGGTTTTAAAAAATACATTTTCATGTGTCTTTTACAAAATTAATTTTGCGAAATTTCAAAAATACAAAATGAATCCAAACAAACTAATTATATTTCCATTTCTGTTACTGCAAGAACTATTAACTAAAAAAAGGCATAAAGCTCTGGTACAAAACTATTTCATGAAAAAAAAAACATAACTGTAAATGGAAACTTAAAAAAAGGACTCAAATCTTACGACTAAGTATAAGAAACTTAATAACTAACGTTATAACAATGTTTTTACATCAACACTTTTGTCATGCACAATATTATTGAGAAATAAGCTGATACGGCAAAAAGATTGATTCAAATACATCGTTGCAAGTCAAAGGATTGATTCCAAGCAATGATGATGAATTACATCACGACGACAACATTTAGAAATATTCATATTTATTCATCTTAATTATCAGCATACATTATTATTATAAAACTCTTTAAATTACGAGGTAGTGTACAAGGCACGCGTCCCAAACTCTTTATAAAAAATATCGTTATTATAATTTTACTCTTAAAATTTCGGGCAGTAAATATATCAAAATGATAATTATTATTTAAAAATGTTTATTTTATTTTGAATTTTATAGACTATATATAATTTTGTTGCTGATAATTAAGTGTTCTCCAATATCATAAATACAATAGATATTGTTATCATAAATTGCTAACTTAAGCGGTGTTGTAGACAGCTGGCTTGTTAGCGGGGTCGTCCATCTTCAGGAAATAGCTTCTGATCACCAGCAAGAAGTAGATGCTCAGAACTGGAAATTAAAAAAGAAACAATTAGAATTAAATTAATACACAAGCAAACATTCATTTCAGCCAGTGAATGCTGGCACCAAAAACACGTTTTCAATATGGACAAGTCTGTCAAATGTATACTTTAGTATAAAACCGGATAATTAAACATAATGTAATCATAAAGCAAAAATTTTCTTTTCGTTGCCTAAAATTTATATGTAGGAGAAAGTTTTTTTAACTAATTTAATGTTCTATGGTAGAATTACGACCACTGCGCTACCACTCATCATCTGCCTAGCCTTTTCCCAACTATATTGGAGTCGGCTTCCAGACAAACCAGATGCAGCTGGATATCAGTATTTTACATGTAGCGACTGCTTATCGGACCTCCACATCCCAGTTACTGGGTAATACGATACCTTATGGTAAGACTGGTTGTCAGACTTTAGAGCTTCTGACTAACAGTAACGACTGTCAAAGATCTACAAATGACAGCCGGGACTAACTTTACGTGCTTCCCGAGGCACGGAGGAATCTCGCTATGACAGATGGTCACCCATTCACAGACCGACCTCGGCAAGCGCGGCTTACCCCGGAAGATCGGCCTGTGCGGCTGTAATTATTTAGTCATGAGCTTAACCACTGCGCTACCACTAAGAAGTCTAAATGTGTGTGTATCTTTAAAAAAGACGAAAAACTTCATTAATTAAAAAAGAGTTGCATTCAATAGCATTAAAAACAATTTGCTATTTGCATTTCTGTAGGAGCAACTGCCAGTCCACGAGGAACAGCGGTGTCGTTTGAAAGGTAAGGCCTCTGCCTTACCTTTAGACACCTCTGTGTCTGTCAGCATATTCACATTTTACCAATATGGCGTGAGCTTATTGTCGTCAACTCTGCATATAAAGTAATATTTGCACCTAGTGAGCATCTCGTGGCTAAATAAATACAGCCGCACAGGTCGATCTTCCGGGTTAAGCCGCGGTTGCCGAGGTTGGTCTGTAGATGGGTGACCATCTGTCATAGCGAGTTTCCTCCGTGCCTCGGAAAGCACGTAAAGTCGTTGGTCCCGGTTGTCATTTGTAGATCTTTGACAGTCGTTACTGTTAGTCAGAAGATCTAAAGTCTGACAACCCGTCTTACCATGGGGTATCGTATTACCCAGTTACTGGGTTGTGGAGGTCCGACAGGCAGTCGCTCCATGTAAAATACTGATATTCAGCTGCATCTGGTTTTACTGGAAGCCGACCCCAATATAGTTGGGAAAAGGCAGGCAGATTATTTATATTTGCACCTTGTGTAAATCAGTCCTACAAACCAAATTGCGCCGCTCGGCGGTAGACAGTACAATTTTATCAACTTTTAACTTGAAGAACTTTGAACTAGTACCTTCATAATTACGTGTATTATTTTTAATTTATATATTACGTTTTTTTACCACTTTGTGGACGTAACTAATCTATATATTCATGCCAAATGTCAGCTTTCTAGTACCGAGCGTCTCTGAGCTAAGCTGTGGACGGACAGACAAACTGGCAGACAGATGTACGGAAACTTAAAAGGTAAGGTAAGGTAAAGCTGAAATACTTACGAATAGAGAAGAGGTCTTTGACGACTCGTCCAGCGTCAATGGGCGAGCTGGCGAACGACGCAAAGAACATGATAATATACAGTACGATGAAGACTAGTGCATAGATCAGGTAAGCCTTTACGTGTCCGCGTTTGTACTGGAACAAAAACATTTAACATTATCCTACTTTTATTATAAACGTGAAAGTTTGTTCGGATGGACAGATGTATGTTACTCTTACACGCAAAAATCACCAAACTGATTTGGATGAAATTTGGTACACAGATAGTTTATAACCTGGATTAACACATAGGGTAGTTTTTATCCCGATTTGAATGATGATGACCGGGTGAAACCGCTGGCAAAAGCTAGTTATAATAAATATGGCACGAACAATCAGACGGCACGGTTACGCAGCGGTTGACAGATTGTGTCGCGGGTACGATTCCCGGACGTAACAAGTTTTTCAATACCTGCTGGTAGTTGCTCCAGATCTGCACGTGTGTCACGTGAGAAAAGACAAAATGACAGAACATAGAAAGATTTTTACCAAATGTTTAAAGCGGCTTCCATATTATATCATTATTGTCCAGTAAGAAATACATTGGCCACAAAATACTAAGTCAGCCACGAATCAAATACATTGATTGATCAGAAAATGAATAAAAAATAGGACAAGACTCGACGTAGTCGAATGAGCGAGGTTTTTGGGGCACCTATTTCTGTATGCAGGGTTTAAAGGAAGGTCGCGAGACTGTCTTATTAGCAAGCATCTGATTGTTATACATAAAACAATTTACCTTGTGCAGCCCAACTAGCAGGACTATAGTGAATGCCAGGAAGATTAAGAGGACCACCAACATGATCCCTATGATCGCCAGCATAACGCCTCCCATTTGTTGCGTCTCCTGGTCCTTTCCTTGAGCCGTGACCACACCAGCTGCGGCCAGGCCGAGGATGGACAACAGGATATACACGAGGTTCGCGATCTGAAACATTCAATGTTTAATTAATATGTGAACGATTCATTCAAACCGAAGCCCAGGGCGGTGTGTGGTTTAGGCCCAAAAAGCCTTATTTTCAAAATGACAACCGAGTCGCAAAAGGAAATAAAAATTCTCTAAAAGCCTATTTCTCATAATGGCAAATTTTCAAAAAACTTAATTCGCAAAATGGCAAATGATCAAAATGGATGATTTTCTGCATTGGGAGTATAATTCTTGGAAATTTATGACTTTTTCACATGGCATCTTAGTTAAATCGAAGTGTAGAAATCTTTTATTATAAGAATGAATACATTTACTGCAGCATTCATCACTGCCAACATAATAGCTAATAATAGTAAGATCTCAAGTGTTAGAATAAGTTAGATTATCATAAAATATTTGACACGTATTTTTTCTCTTGTAAACTGTAAACCAAAGTTGACGAAGATACGACACTTTTAAAATTGCCAATACGTCACAAGCAAGTGCAGTTTTCATTTACTTCTGACGTCACGCCCCACTCTCGAATGTTGATGCGTTATATCTTTGTAAATACGCATTGGTTTAACAAAAGAAAAAATACGTGTTCATTATTTTTCAAAACTCTAGCTGACGGCCTAATTAAATTTGCTATTTATTGATGCCGTCACTACTATTAATTTATTGAACTGCCTCTTGACTGACATTCTTAAATGATGATATAACAACTAAAACTGTCCCTTACCAGGTTCAAATAACCGATGATCAGGCATCCCGTCCTCAGGTCAATGCAGAAACAGCACTTGTCGAATACCAAAGCCATTTTGAATCTGTAACAAAGGAGGAGGTTTACATTAGTTGGAATATTTGAAACGAAATCTGTTGGACTACTTACATTTTGTTTAGTTTAAAAAAATGTTAGGTATAAGTATGTAGGAAGGATGAAAAAGGGAAACTTAGCCTGTTTTTTTTTTAAATTAATTCCAGGCTCTTAAAAAAAAACAACAAATATTCTAAAAAAAAATTCAACATCTGTGTAAAGCTATTTCCATTCGTTCGCGATCGTTAAAGTCTAAAATAGCTAAGCAAGAATACACGTGTTTCTATCCCACTAGTTACTACCATGGCCCCATTAAGAGAGCCCTCCCATGGGAAGCCCCATTCTTGAGTGGTGAGGCAACAGTTATTTATAGCAATTATGGCTATCAGGAATTTAGACAACCTCTTTCGCCATTTGGGAACCCAGTACACTGTCAATGTAGCGTCGTAACTCGAAGTAATCATGAAACTCTGTCTGAATTAAGGCCAGTAGATTAACGGCGCTATTAAATAGATTGACCATAAACAAGCTAGTCTGCTATTTTTATAATTATGTCATTCCAAAACGATCCTAGTGTCATTTTGCTAAAATTCGCAATCTGCTAAATTCATAATGGACGATCATTGTTCGGTCAGTGGTCTCGTAATAGAATTGTGTTTAACGACATTTGAACAATTATTCAAGCCGAATTTAATTTATCAAGCAATCTGAAGTAGTAAGAAGTTCGTAAACGGCAAAAACCATTTACACGATATAACAATTATGCCATTTCTTTCAATGAAGTGTCAGTCATTGAATAATAATGTGATAATGCCTAATGCTTTCAAGGACTAATTTGGTCGAAATTTTATTAATATTTGGTGACTATCTCATTTTATGCATCTTCATTCTTCACCCTATACAATTCTTAATATTATATATCATATCTACTAAAGATTCACTCCGAGAACCAATACATTTTACATCATAACCACTGACCACATCAACGTTATCGACGCCACCCGACAAAAATACGTTCAAAAATAGCCCGAAATAAAAACATTCGTCCATTTATCTACTCGCCAATGTCAACAGCTTACTACTCCTTCGATGATCTCATCGACATTGAACAGCACAAACTAGAATGCATTATATTTTAGATCAACGTGGCGCCACGAATTAAAATTTCAGCCATCATAACTAATCCTGGGAATGTTCTATATCTGGTACATTTTAATTAAAGATAATGTTGGTAGGGGTACAAAGATACTTAATTAATTGTGTAACAAAATGTAGGAACGCGTTATACTCGTAGCAACAAGTTTTTTTGGTGCGGTAATATGTTACTGGCAACTTCAAATAATGCAGTGTTGATATTGTGTTGTTCATCGTGTCATTTTTATTTTGTCACCGTTTTATTTTGTGACCAGCATTTCTCGTTATTGGCAACTACTGCATTAACTGATCCTCAAGTCCAATAAATAAGGACTTAAAAGTCTACATTGCGCGAATCATCTATCCTTTTGACGCAACAGCCTTGCACATTAGATGATGGCGTAACATTCAGATAAAAATAAAACATTTTTGTATTATTTTTATGGCTGAATCAAATGACGCAATAGATATTATAATTTCGGTGACCGCGCCTTGACTAGTGAATAACTTAGTATAGCTTACAATTCAATGTAACTCATTTCATTTTCAAATTTTAGTTTTCATTACATCGATTCTCGGACTGATTTTCTGCCTTCGAGTGCGATATTTAGAAAAAAACTTGGATTCGATCCAAGAAAACGTTCGTAAAAGTAAAAGCGTCTATATGACTCAGGTCTTATTTAGGACTCCTGATAAGAATTTTAATAGAAACTTATTATTTATGTTTTGATTTACAATGCTAGTTGGTTGGTCTACTAATATTACCAACTGTCAAGTACTTAGGTGCTTGATGCGGTCGCAGAACTGTACGAATTACTGTGACCCCGGAACGTAAAGGGCTATTGAAGGACACCGTGGATTTCAGTACGAGTCTGACAGTAACTCCCACTCTGCCCTGGCTGGGAGGACTCATTTGATGATTTTACCACGATAAAAAAAGGTGCTTGATGCACAAGAAAAAAAGTTATTTATCATAAAAATATAATTGCAAAACTACGACACTGAGATAAGATAGGAAACAGAATTTGTACTTTTTTTTAAGGGGCAACTTATTTTTATTACTTGAAGTTATTATTTGAACTTAGTTTAGTAACTCAAATTAAATTGAGGATTTATTAGAAAACAAACGAATTTTCACAGTTTGTACCAACAAAGCTGTTATGAAATACACACACCCAATTTTTACACCTAAACATGCTTCATTTATTGATATAGTTGGCTTGTTATAAATAATGAGCATTTTAAATTCCACAACAAAACTGAACACTACTGACTTAAAACATCTGTTCACAGATATCAATTGAGGTCGGTTTTGTATAAAACTCGGTGGTTTTTTTTTAAATTATGTCTTACTAATCTTTAAGAGAACACTTGAAATATAGCTGTTTAGCTAAATAGTGCATTTGTAACAAAAACGGCCGTTTATGTTTTGAATGCACGATTTAGCTAAACAGCTATATTTCAAGTGTTGACAATGTGTTATAAAATTACGTTATTGCCATTTCTACAGTAATAATAGACCACATTTTGTATTTTTGATTCTATTTACGAGTTATGACATTTTTTCGATTGGCGGCGCTAGTGGACTGTAAAAGGGCCCTCAACAAGAGTCTGTAAAACATAAAACTTAATTAAAAGAGTAGCAAAAATTAAACGAGTATTTTCAACTTAATTTCTACCGGTCCAATAACATTTTTGAAGATTCTTTCAAAAATGTTAAAAAAATCTGTTTAAACCGAAGCGACCCTGATAACTGATCTAATCCCAAAATTCGTATATTTACGATAATACGGAAAGGATAAGGTTCCACTTACACGTACATTGATAAGACAGGGTATTAAAATTTTGTGTGGCCTCAGGCCCACGCGCCATCACTCCATCAGACACGTACGTATCAATAGTTATAATGTATTTTAAGTGGGTATTTAAAGACTACCTAAGTACCACGTCACTTGCCATGACTGGCTAGAAATATCTTGTGCCAAATATGGCCCAGCTTAGGCACAAACATCACCTGCTTAGCCTTTTCCCAACTATATTGGGGTCGGCTTCCAGTCGAACCAGATGCAGCTGAATATCAGTATTTTACATGGAGCGACTGCCTATCGGACCTCCACAACCCAGTAACTGGGTAATACGAAACTCCATGGTAAGACTGGTTGTCACATTTGAGAGCATCTGACTAACAGTAACGACTTTCAAAGATCTACAAATGACAGCCGCGACCAATGGCTTTACGTGCTTTCTGAGACACGGAGGAAACTCCCTTCGACAGACGGTAACTCAGCCACAGACCAACCTCGACAAGCGTGCTTACACCGGAAGATCGGTTTTAAGTGCAGCTAAGGGACAAATAAACATCAATAATAAATAATCGAAAGCTTAGCCCCTTCGTACACAAGGCGACGGAAGTGTCCGCTACCTTACGATTTTGGTATCTAGGCGACTATCGCAAATACAAGTCCATAGAGGTTCGTACACAGGCACGTGTCAATGGTTACTAAAGTCGTAAGGCATCGAAATCTTGCGTCGTGTTGTGTTCGAAGGGCCTTAACGGGGCCAGAGCCGGTACCATAATCGGCTGTAGATCTGATGATGTACAGGACAGGTCGAGGTGACAGTTATACAGGGCACACATTGCCATTTTGATCTCTTTAGAAGATACACAGTTCAATTAATATAATCGTATTTAGTTACGTTACGTTAGGTAATAAAGTAGGTTGATTTCACATTGATTATAAAAATAAAATGATTCGTTTACTATGTTTTTAATGAATTGTTACTCATTAGGTTGGTAACGAACCTACTCAATTGTTACATACTTATTTCAATGTTAAAATGTACGTTTATTTCAAACAACTATTTTTATGAGTTCTATTTGTGTTTATTCCATTATAAAACTACTCATCGCGAATTAAACTATTGGGGTTTCCTACACGAGTTTGACAAACGTATGTGCGACACTTGTGCGACAAAACTGTACTGCAACTCGCTATAGTTAAAATAAACATGTGCGACACACTAAAGTTCGACTTTACGTTAGTGCGACAAACGATTGTTCGAAGATAGTTCAACACTGCGTTATTCAACAGAGCAGGTAATAGTTGAAAAGACACGGAGAACTTACGAGCGAGCCCAGCGAGCTCGGGAATTGAGGCATCACGATTCAGACCGGTCAGGTTAGAAAGGGTCCGCGATCCCCTTCGTGGTTATTTTTTTTAAACCATTTTGTAGTAGGAGCCCCGCAAAGCAGGTTTCCGTCTACGGCCAGCATAAAGTTATTTAACTATTGGCTATAAAACAACATTCTTCATGTCGAACTTCAATGTGTCGAACAAGCGTGCATGCGAACTATAGTGAGTCGCAGTACTGTTTTGTCGCGCAAGTGTTAATCACATTTCCGTTTGTCGAACTTACATAGCTTACATAGTACACTCAAACCATTTTCACTAAGCACAATCAATAACTTTCAGTGACACTATTACTGTATTGCTATGGAATATTGAAGCTGACAGTTCAGATTTATTATTTGACACTGACAGAATAGTCGACATCGACATAATTGCTAAAAGAAAGAAAAATATTCACGTTCCTCTTCAATAGGGAAATACGCTTATACTTAAAGGTCAAGGTGGCATAGTGATTTCGTAATTAAAGTGTAATGGAAATTATATTAAAGCAAATAAAAAAAAGAAATCTAGACTTGATCTAATAAAAATAACACGAGAGTTCCTATGACGTACATATCTCTTTAATTTATTTATAAACCACCATCGTAGACACGTTGTAATGTTGAAAAATAAAACAGACTTTCATTTATTCACACTATTATTGCATGTAAATGAACACATTTTGGGTTGTGTGACAATTAAGGTGATGATTAAGGTGATGTCATATAGGGGCGTGTGAGCAATCGTAAAAGGCCGTGCAAATTAAACGAATTAACTATTGTTACAGCAGACTGAGATCCAAGGCCGAAAATGAAAACGGGTTTTATTGAACCAGATTAAACGATTAAATTATTCGGATAAAAGTTTACGATTCTTGATAATAAGCTATCGAATACCTTTAGAGCCTTATCATTATCATCATCAGCCGGAAGACGTCCACTGCTGAACATAGGCCTCCCCTTTAGACCGCCACGACAATTCGTCACTTGCATCCATCGGTAGCCCGCGACTCTCACGATGTCGTCGGTCCGTGGTCATCGATTGTCAGTTCTACGAGCGATGTGGCCTGCCCATTGCCACTAAAACTTCAAATTTTATGAGCTACGTCGGTAACTCTGGTTTAAAGCCGTACGGATATTTAATAACACGAAAACTGCAGATTGATGTTTATTTTTATCATGGTAAACTAAACTCTTCAAATGGAGGGGGAGGGGAGGGACTGTCAGGCTTACACTGACTTAAAGCTACGGTGATCCTTCAATAGCCCTTTACGTTTCAGGGTCACGGCTGCCTGACCCTGCGATTTTTTAATATCTGTTTGCCTTGCGTTGCATTTTAAATTTAGACACATCACTCATTTTCGTTCCAGATACCTGAGTTTGATGCTTCCAACTTCTTTCTGCAATTCAATTTTTAATAAAAAAAAAGAGCTTTGAGTTTGTCAGTTAATCTTAAATAAATATTTATTGTTTGAACCATTCGTGGAATTTAGTTATCACTGTATTACTGAAGTAAAAATGAGATATTTCTTGTTGCAAAGGACTTTTTCAATTAAAAAAAGTAACGACTGACTGAACTATTAGTCTGAAGCAATTTGAGCTAGGTTACTAATGAGTTCAACAGTAATTGCGTCGATAACAGTTTAGTCAACTCGTGACGTCATTATTCAGTTGAACTACAATTTCATTGTGGGTTTGGCAGCTTTCATTCAATTTAAGTCAGTTAGAACTATTTGATAAATTAAGGTTGAAGTATTTGTATTGTCGTGGCATGGGATAAAGATTTTAGTAGACAATGTAGAATTTGAAACATTCTATTCGTTCAGGAGCAGAATGTCTAATTCCCAAAATATCAAGCGGTGTCAATGTGTTCAACTCCAAAGAAGTCGATTACATTTTTTTCAAAAGTTTAATTTTTTATTTTTAACCTTTTTAGTGGGTACAGGCGTAATATTATATTGTGTGATTGCGTAAATAATGCATAGAAACGCAATAGCAACAATCGCAGATGATTTGCTGTCGTTCATTGAAGAGTTCCCTTGATTTCTCCAAGATTCCGTCATCAGAAACTGACGTGATCACCATGCGACTATCTGTAAAGTATACCCTTTCAATCAAAAAAAGAATTTTTCAAGTCGGTCCAGGCGTCATCGAGAAATCGGGGAACAAACTCAAAAAACGAAATAAATATTTACGAATTGAGAACGTTATTTATAATACTAGTATATGTGGACAAATATTTGTAGTGCATCTGAAATTCATAATTTCCCCGTCTCTAAATTCATTGGGGGTCGACGCAGCAGCAAAAAACGCCTAAAATTCCTATAAATGAATTAGTGTCCAAATGACATTGAACTAATTTTACATTCGACATCTGTCCAGGTGACCTAGATCTATAAAATTAGAAATACTCTTATGTAAATGGGCCGGCAACATATGCGGTATCTCGTATTTATGTTAGATTTATCGTATTAAATTCGAAAATGTTTTGTACATTGTCAAAAAGCGGACGAATAAGGACGAGGTTGCAGAAACATAACCCGCATTTTTAATGTTTTTCGCTTCTTGTAGAAAAACAAAAAAATAAATTGTAAAATATGATTTTACAAAAGCTCTATTTATTGATAAAACTTGCATACACGCGACATTTTTTTTAATAAGCCGATTTTACCAAATCGCGTTATATGTTCAATTTTTATAAAATGATTTTTGTTTATTAAAAATCTCACATTTTATTAGATTTTCAGACGTTCAAAAATATTAAAAAGTACTGCACCCTTCCATTAAAAGATTCTGGGGAATTCAGGCAAGTTTTAGAATAAACATGACATTACTGTGTTTCTGTGTCGTTTGAGGATAAAACAGTTATTTTTAGATACATTTACTCAGAGTTCAAGATATACCAGGAAAACATGGCACAAAAGGATGCCTATACTTGCTGAAGTTTGAACTGAGCAGCTTAAGGGCGCGTAAGCAGAAACTAAGACATTGCCAACTTTAAGAATACGCGCTCTTAAACAAAAGGAAAAACGTATACAACATAACACACACGAAAACAGTGCCTTACAATTTTATGACATAAGTATTCAAATTATATTATATATACTCTATAACACGTTCATAAATAGGGTATTTGACTAAAAGAATTTAATTAGACTATCAGTTAGATTTTCAAAAAACATTTTTTTTTCTTTAATTACGTAAACCAAAATTGACGAAGACACGACACTTTTAAAATTGACAAAACGTCAAAAGAAAATACAGTTTTTACTTGTTTCTAACGTCACGAGCCCTTACTCTCGAATTTTGATGCGTTATATCTTTGTAAATAATGCAAAAGAAAATAGACGTAGGTATCCATTATTTTTCAAAACTGTCACTGATGGACTAATTAGATTTGCAATTTATTGATCACCATGCCTATAACTTTATTTTTACGTGGTAAAATCATCAAATGAGTCCTCCCACCCAGGGCAGAGCGGGAGGGACTGTCAGACTCGTACTGACTAAAATCCACGGTGTCCTTCAATAGCCCTTTACGTACCCTTTACCCCGTTCTGGGGTCACGATAATTCGTACAGTCCCGCGACAACCCGCCTGTAATGCCTATAGTAACATTGAAATAGTGGCAATTGTAATAAAAGGAAAAACGAGAACACATTGAATTGATATCAGCAAACTAAGTACCACACAAGTTTGTCACTATATTCAAATTTATCCTTAAACATGCATAAATTAAAACGTTAATTGCAAACTTTAAACAGGATGAGTGACAAGGGCAACAGTTCCGCTATCAATCATGCTGCCAAGGATATTAAGATGACGAAATAATATCAAACGAAATTCCCATCGTAATGTTTTATTTTTAAATGAGTATCGTGTAATTTTTGTCATGAAGTTTCACTATCATAAACTGTCTACAAACCTGTAAAGAATTTTCTATGGAAAGAAAAATTCGAACCGCGAGCGGGATTTGAAACTGCGGACTTCGGATTCAGTACATCCGATCCTCTTAACAACCGAGCCATTGAGGTACTTAACTACAAGCGTCTAATTCTTCAATTGATTCTAACATCTTACACTCTTGACTCATCTCATACTTTGAAATTCGCGACGCATGCGTTAATGCGTATAATATTTAAAAAAAATCTGTCAAGTAATATCGAAAAACGTGAAAAGGGATGCTATTTTTATCGTGGTACAATCATCAAATGAGTCCTCCCACTCAGGACGGGAGGGACTGTCAGACTTATACTGGCTAAAATCCACGGCGGTCCTTCAACAGCCCTTTACGTTCCAGGTTACGGTGACCTGATGAGACAGCCCAAACGACACAAAAAGTAATGCAAAAAAAAATGACCTAAGTAAAGGTAACCTTTTCACTAGGTACCCTTCTATACGTGACCTTTTCCGCCTGTGTTTAAACAGAGCCCTAAATAATAGAAGCTACGCATATCTGACCTTAATGATGACATCAGCAAGGTGGGTGATTTTATTGAGGTCACTTAGGGCGTCGCCGTTCCCCATGTTACTGGCATTCGTGTTGTTCTCATTTTCTTAATTGTTGCTTGTCATGGAACATCGCATACTATATATTGTAGCAACTCTGCTTTTGGCGTATCTGTGTCAAATTAATCCGTGTCCCATTTATGGTACAGTACAATGTGATTTATTTATATTTTTAATTTCATTAAAAGGGTTTAATGACTGGTCGCGGGACTCACGAATTACCGTGACACCGGTACGTAAAGGACTATTGAAGGACACCGTGGATTTTAGTCAGTACGAATCTGTCAGTCCCTCCCGCTCTGCCCTGGGTGGGAGGACTCATGGACTCAGGACTCATTAATTATTTTGTCCAATCTAATTTATTGCATGTTGCTAAAACGATATGCGGTTGATTCAGTGTGCCTGATCGTGTTGGGTTGCCGATCTTCCTTTTGGTTCCTTTCAAAACTTTTTTTCGTGGGGTATTATTTTTGTGGCGAACTTACAACAACCCTTTATAAAGCGGGTACAGTTTTTTTAAATATTTTCTTTTATATGAATGAATTTAAGACTTACAATTATGACGTTCGTTTTTTTATCACTAATTCGAATAATTATACAATTTTATTATCCATAACGGATATCAGACCATATATTAACTAAATCAGTTAATTTGGCTAGTTAAAATTATAAGTTATGGAAAAATTATTAACCGGATTTGTTGTTGGTTTTATGTGCGTGAAAAATTCCTAATTCATTATATTTTATCATTGTTATTTTAAACCAATATTTTCCTTAACATAACGGATGCTTTGTTCATTAACTCGATGGCTTAATTAAACCGGAAATTATTAATATAAGTAATGATAAATAATTCAAGCATAAGGAAAATCGATATTTTCAAAACCTGTGGTTTATAATCCGGTTGCGGGTTTTTTGAGAATATAATGAAGATGTTCTTATATGAAAATCAAAAGTCATTCGTACAAATTACGCTGATAGACAACAATTTATGTATTTAACATCAAAATAGCATGAGGCAGTCCCACACAGCTATTCTTCGGCACACCCTGGTGTTGTAGCGTGGAAAAAATGACGGAACTAACTAGCCAAATTATAAACCTGCATAATCAAAATTTGGGCCATCTAAACAACGTAACATACCAGTTAATTTCCTTATGGAGCGACTGCCTGTCGGACCTTCACAACCCAGTAACTGGGTAATACGATACCCCATGGTAAGACTGGTTGTCAGACTTAGAGCTTCTGACTAACAGTAACGACTGTCAAAGATCTACAAATGACAGCCGGGACCAACGGCTTTACGTGCTTTCCGAGCAACGGAGGAAACTTGCTATGACTGATGGTCACCCATCCACAGACCTACCTCGGCAAGCGCGGCTTAACGCGGAAGATCGGCCTATGCGGCTGTATTTATTAGCCACGAGCTCCTCAACTCTACCAATATGCTTTATTATCAATATGGTTTTATAAAAAAACTAGATATTGCTACTATTATTTCTATACATAGAACTATAGCAATACTAAAATTCTTGAATCGCGACACGTTTACCTACGTGTGCCATATTTGGTACCTACATATTTGCTGTCTTACTTAAACACACATTGCTATCTGACCTCCATTTCTCGGACCTAGTGTATAAAAATATTTATGAGTACGTAACCAAGTGATACGAGGTGATAACAAGATGATCACACGACCCTGACTCTGTTGTATAGTCTAACGGGGTAACCTAAACTTGAACTGTTTATCATTAATTTAACGACAGAATAAATAATTTGAAAAAACAAGGCAAATTCTGTCAAGTCGTTTAAGCTACAGAGCGTGTCGAAGAAATATGTATACTCTACTGTATTGACTTAAAACATGTCTTTAAAAAAAGATATTGGATACCTTTTAGGAACACGTCTAAAACATCAAGCAACGTCATAGCATAAACTAGTACAAAAAAGGAAATGCAATCTAATGCAATATTTAGTATTTTTATATTTCTAAAGTTTAATTAATATTTATGTGAGCGAAAAAAAGTGTAAAATAACTTATTTTTCATTACGATGTTCTACATAGATTACTAATAACAGCTATTTTAAAAATAAACCTTTTAAAAAAGAAAAATAAAAAAAAAGTTGCTAGGAATTTCTCCTGTATCGTGCGTTTACTTACATATAAACTTACATACCCAAACGCCCAGATCCGGAACAACTACTTGTAGATCATACAAATATTCACTCCAATAGCTTTGCAACTGCGCTAACTTTATAAGACAGATTTTATAAATTTATGTAAATGCAGGATAACAGTAACTTTATTGTAATTAATGTTATATCTTCATAATATTATTGACTTCACTTTCTTCATACACGAGAATCTCCGAAACTACTTAGCCGATTTCAATTAAATTTCGTGTCTTTGTTAGATTGGTTAAAGCTTTTTCGAAACCCGATACGTGGGATTGTGGGAAGCTGAGGCGGTAGCTATCATTAAAATGTTTTTTTTAACTAGGATGACAAGTTGTCAGTGTCAAAATTAAAAATGATAACTTTTGAACGCGGTTTATAGTGAACACGTTCAGTTTTAAAGTCTGGGCGACTTCACACAGACTTTTACCTACTGTTCTAGATATCTAGACTTTTTATCTCGTAATTTAAAACCATGTTTGTGCAGAATGGTTTTTTTAATCATTATTATAACATTTAATTCCTTTATGCAGAATCACCACATGGCCCGTCTTGTTTACAAGTGTCGGTTACAAATTCCTAAGGGACATTTAGGTTGCCATTAGAAAACTAACGTTCAACTTAGCGCTGTAAGTTGAAAATTCATTATCAGTTAAAAGTCTGACGACTTTAATGTTATTTGAAGGTTACTACATATTGTTTACACTCGAACTTGTATAATTCCATGAAAGAAATGGCGTAGGCCTGATTGTGGTCATATCTTTAGAGAGCTCAATTATTTATTAGTAATGACAGTAATACGATACGGATTACGCTTCCGAGATTGTTCACACGCTGTTTATAAAGTGCAGGTGTTGGCACGATTGTAGATTAAATGGCACATAGTGTGAGCGTATAAAGCTGAGGCTACATCAGGCCGCGACGCGATCTGCGTCAAATGAGCGATTTGATCAAATAAATTAATGCTCACGTATATAGCTACACCGTGCATCAAATTACTTATTACAAGCGATCTTTGATTTAATTGTGTGATATTCATGAACAACATTACTGTAATCTGTCACGGTATCGGCTACATCAACATTATTTTCAGCGAAATTAAAGCGAATTTGCCAGACTAGTTCAATGTGCTACTAAATATGCGTATAATAAATAGCTATGGATGATTTTTGATCACATTCGTCATCGCTTAATATTCGCCGGATTTTCGCTTATAATGTAGCCATACCATATTTCTCGTTTCGCTTCGCTCTTCTAGTCTGCTTAGTGTAATCTCAGCCTAAGTTACACGGTCTTCCTTGTATATTAAAACAGTAATAAATGACTAAATCACCCATGCCAAAATTCGTTATCGACCTCTGATCGTTACAAACCATATTATTAACAGAACAATAAAGATACTTCTCTTAAATCACTATACGAATCATTAAAATCTTTTAATGACATTATGACGTCAGATTTTATTATCAAAATGGCGCCGTGGCCGCGGTCCGCCCTGTGTTCTATGGATATACGCGTTCTCTGTTTAAAACAAGCTTGACCTGTTTTCGTTTATAACAGCGAGGTATAGGTTGGACACGATATACTTTTTGTGTTATGGAGGCGTTTCCTATTAGGAAGCGGCGCCTATTTTCGTCACAAGTAATATATATATATTTTTTTCATTAGCTGATATCGTAGAAAAAAAAAATGTCCCCGAAAATAAAGCTCCATTTCGAATCATAGCAGTTTTGAATGTCACCCTAGGCCTACCATGAAGTCTAAAAGCGTGAGTCTTTAGGCTGTGGGAAAGAGACAGAGCTATACAAGTCGTCTAGCACCATCTCGTTCCCTGAACCGAACTACTCACGCTTAAGACGTCATGGGAGGCCACCGGGACATTTGAAAGTCGTTCGACTTATCTTCATTGTTTTGTTGTTATCGTTCTTTTAGACTTTAAACCGGTCCTAAAGGTTAAACGTATGCGTTTAGGTAGGTACAGGCAAGTAGTACTTTTTATTTCTGTTATTTCTTCTTTAGGTTGCCTGTCCACAGGAGCGGAGCGAGGCTCCGAGCGAGGTTAATATTTCTCCGTTTCTCCGCTCCGCAGCCTCGCTCTGCTACTATGGACAGGCACCCTTAGGCTCGGGCCCACGGACAGCATGGTAAGACGCAGCATAGCAAGGGAATTTTGAGGACGAATGATTTTTGATCTTATTCTAATAGATTTAGCGCTGAAATTATTTTATTTTAATACTTATAGATAGAAACTTCTTCCGGGATTCCGGCGTATCACGTCATGCCACTGCACGCCATGATATGACGTCATATGCCTATGCATATGACGTCACACTCAAATTCCATTAAAAAATGTAGTAGTTATTAATCTATATTAATAACTACTACATTTTTTTAAAGGAATTTGAGTGCTAAATAATAAAATAACGTTGAATCTGGCCCTAAAATCTGGATGACAATCTCAGCGGCTAGCAAAAGCACGCGAGCGCTTTCTTTTATATCGATATGTAATGCCATAAAATTCTGCCATGCCGCACCGTCAATGGACACCGGCCCTTATTTAATTTTTGAAAAAGAAACTGGTTCACCTTGATGAACACTCTTTAGTACAATGTCCCATTGAAGACGTAATTCTTACGTAAACTTTAAGGTCACCACTTCAAGTTTTTTTTTTATCGTGATAAAATCATCAATTGAGTCCTCCCGTCTCACCCGGGGCGGACTGTCAGACTCGTACCGACTAAAATCCACAGTGATCCCTCAAAAGTCCTTTACGTTCCAGGTTCACGGTTACCTGAGGTTACCTGATGTGACAGGTTCGTGACCCCGGCTACATAAAGGTACCTACTTCTCGAGTTCATTACCCTAAAACTACGCATGAATGTTTGGGTTCAATCGAAGGTCATTACTACCTAGGAACAAAGAAGTAAATGTATAGGTAGATAGTTAGTACATAGTTTTACAATTCACTTTCATTTGTGTAACGCTATGTACCAATATATTATATGCAACACACGGTTAGCTAAAAGAATAATTGCCTTTTATTTTTACTCAAAAATTGTTTACTAGGTAGAATTTAAGGTAAAGGGCGACTCGCTGTCCGACCATGGACCATGCCCTGGTCGACGGCGCGTTGTGTTCCACGCGCGCCTCAAAGAGTGTCAGCAAAATGACGGGGGCCCCCTCTAGAGGACCAAAGCCTGCCGGGGTCGCGGGACTGTACAAATTACCGTGACCACGGAACGTAAAGGGCTATTGAAGGACACCGTGGATTTTACTCAGTACGAGTCTGACAGTCGCTCCCACTCTGCCCTGGGTGGGAGGACCCATTTGATGATTTTACCACGTAAAAAAAGGTAGAATTTTAGGCAGGACATCAGTTTTTTACAGTTTCTGAAACTTTACGTTAAAACTAACATGCAAAACATGTTTTTTTTTACATAAAATGTGTGAAGGTAATCAAATTAGTGTATGTAAAATTGGCGGGACGACTTTAACAAAATCAATGACCAGTGTTGCACTATGGCCGTGGATCGAGGAAACTGATATTACTTACTGACTTGAAAGGATAACATCATCCTAATAGGGCAGTTTACATAAATAAATTGAAAATCTGTTTAATCCGTCAGTTAGAGTATTGAAAACAAATGAACACGTATTTTTTAAATTTTGTTCAGATTAAATACTTTGAAATTCGGGAGCGGTAGTTTGTGACGTCATAACGCCTGTAAAATTATACCGACCGAATGACGTTTTGAATTTTAAAAGCAACGTATCTTCGTCAATGTTGGTTTACGAAACAAAAGAAAAAAAAATATAATGAGGAACTAAATGTAGACATCGACATAACTCCGTATAACATATATGTATGTATTTTGTAGACGGAAATGAGGTCATATTAGGTTTCTAAAAATGAAATATGTCACCGTTACAGGATGTTGCTTCCCATGGTAAAAACCCGATTGTTAAAACTTTGTATAATCATAATTAGGTTTTAAAATAATTACAGTGGTAAAAATAATTGCTTGTAAACAGGAAAATAAACATATTTAACACAATATTGTTGTTTAAGAAATGATTGAAAATAATAAGGTTTTTATTTCATCATACACTCAATCACATATTTCTCTTTCGATTTTCAGCGTTTTTAGGACACATCCTGTATTACCAGATGCTAAGTAGATTATGAAATAAAATATGCCAATTAAATAAACAAAAAAAGAAAATGGGAGAAGCTAAACAAAATCAACGATCAACATTAACCCTAGATGACTCGGGACTGTCTGATTAGGTAACCGTGGCCCCGGAACATAAAGGGCTATTGAAGGATTCCGTGGATTTTAGTTAGTACAAGTCTGACAGAGTGACAGTCCCTCCCTAACGCCCTGGCTGGGAGGACTCATTTGATGATTTTGCCGAGTTGAAAATAAAGGTATAGGACATTATGTATTTCATCCTCTGCGCTGACCGACCTCGCAATAAAAGCAAGTATTTTAAAAAATATAGTCTTATTGCATTTATCCTTTTATACTGATCGGTAGACTGAGCTATTTTACTGCATAAATTAATTGAAAATCTGTTTAGTCCGTCAGTTAGAATATTGAAAAATATTCGATACGTATTTTTTGTTTTTGAAGTGAAAACTTCTTTAGCGGCGTTGTGCACTTTTTTTGGAATGGGTAAAAAATGTTAAACTCGCGTCAGGACACGTGACCTGATCGAAAATTCGTAAGACGGCGCAGGGCGCTTGCGCGAATGTTCGTGTGTGTTTATTACTATTCAAGTTTTCACTTCTGCCGGCACTCCCAGAGTGCAACCCGTCGTTTTTATTTTAAATCTATGAATATTGACAAAGATAAAACAATCACTTTCGGGAGTGGGGGCTTGTGACGTCATAACCCTCGTAAAATTGTACCGACCGAGTGACTTTTTGTGGTTTTTAAAAGCGTTGCATCTCCGCCAATTTTGAAAAAAATACGGGTTTAACATTTTTTTATAATCTATATTTCGGACTAATAAACATTTTTGAGCAAAATAGCCTTTTGTAAGCGATGAGGAAAAAGCCTTTGATTTGTGAGACGATCGATCATTCGGCAAGAAGTCATTGTCCAACAGTGGGCTGACGTAATCTAACAGTAATCTAGCAAATCAACTAACTCCACAGTTGATCAGGAGTAATAAACTCGTAAATAACCATGATTGCTTGACGACACAAGTAAACAATGAATCGGGCCAGCCGACTGGCGTCTGTCAGTGACGTCACTTATGTACATGTTATATACTCAACTAGATACTTATATATTTATGTTGTATATACATTTAGGCTAAAGTAATACGGGCTAATGGAATTCGTGTGGCGTTTTTCTGCGTAACACCCAGTGGGCTATATTGATTTTTGGCTAGGCAAAGGACTTGTCACCAATGGAGTGAAAGGATAAAGATTTATTTGGTTAGTCAGTATGGAAATGTGTAGTCTTTTGATTGCAGATTATGATTTTTAAGATTTGAATTGCTTATCTTTGTAACCGAAGGGTTAAATAAAAACCTTTCTGAAAAATAAACCGTTTTCTATAAAAAACTTACAAATGTCTAAAATATTTACTAAAATATTTTCCCTAGAAAGAAACACGACTTCCGAAAAAAAAGGTATTTTAGACGTTTGTTTGTTTTTTTTAAGAAATCGGTTGCGTTTTTCCAAAAGTTCTATTTTAGAATCTTTTTCTATATTTTCTGTTCCGTTTTTACGCAGTAGTGTACTTAGATAATTTAATTGAAATTTTCTGTTGTTTTCGTTACTGTCTGGACAAGTTTTGTATGACGATTTTTTTTTAAATTTTAAAATTTATTGAACCCGTGCGAAGCCATTGCGATTTCGCACGGGTTCAATAAATAACTGGTTGTCTGATCAGTTATTAAGGAAACTATTAAATATCCTACATTTATGTATCGCAATTATTTCTTATATTATTTACGAAGTTTTCCTTCTCATCTCGGTTTAAGGATAAATTACTTTTATGTTCTGTATTAGGTAGGTAAATAATTTGTTTGGTACACTTCTAAATAATAGCCTAGATGTAAAATATTCTTTATTTAAAACAAGAAAAATTATTTGCCTAACCATCATTTACTAAAAGTACATTTATAGTCGTATTAATGTTAAACTATATAGGAATCAGATAGAACAAGTCATAGTTTAAAAACTAATGTTCGTGTTTGTATCTACACAACATATGTACAACTAAAGCAGGTTTTTTACACAGATTACGTCACGCACCATTTTTCAAACCCGTTCTCATATTTTGCTTTGGAATTTCAAACGCTATGCACAGTGTTCTTTTTTACTAGAGCTTGAGCAAAAACAAAGGATAGGTACCTGCTTTGAAAACAAAAGACCTGTCATTGATCAAAATGATAAATTCATTGCTGACATAACTACGAAACGAGATTATTTGGCTGTGTTAATGCTTCCGTGAATAGAATAGAATAGATTAATTTGAATAGAATACTTCCGGGGTATTTTTGTTAAACAATAATAATAGCTTTTAGCTTTACCTTTCTGTGAAACGTCAGAAAAAAAATATTTGCTTCTACTAGTTCTGCCAAATGGGTCATAATGTCATTAAACGAAGCAAAAGTGGCATGGTTGATACGTTTCTCGACTACTCGCCTTTGTTTAGAGGCAGAACACTAACATGAGTGTTGGTTTTAGTGACATAATATGTGTACAGACGCCAGCACATCAACCTACCTAAATCTGTCAAATTTCTTTAATAGATTTTCAACCTTATCACAATAGTGGGAGGTTAATGTTTGATTGGTAAAATTTAACAGATTGGGGTGTGTTGACCTGCTGGCGTGTGTACAATTCTGTTTTTTTTTTATAGGACAGACAGGGGATTCAAAATGTTACTTTAGCAAAATCATAATAATTATGATTTCAATAAAATTCATAAAATAGTATAATTTTACTACAAGTCATGTCACGATTTTGCTAAAGTGGCATAGACCCGCATATATATTTTTTAACTAAGTAGATAATACTATAATCTTAACACGAGTAATATTATATTTAAAACTCAGTAAACCAACAGATTTTGAGATGTCAAGACACTTCTTATCGTTGAATCAACGCAACTCAATCAATCTTAAATCTAGGAGTAATAAGTTAACCACAAAGAATCGAATGCCAAGCTCGGTAGATAGTTGAGTATAAATCAGTATAATGGTCGGTATCTATGGCCCGAAACTGAACGCCCACTGTTCCCGGTTTTTTTCGCCATAACCTTGACCAAACATACACGCGTCGACTGCCACGCCACAGCGCCGCACACTGTAATCATTACTGATGTACTTGGTCAAAAGAAGAAATAAAAAAAACGTTTCGTAAGACGCTGTAACGTATTTTTTTTGGAATAGCTGTTATAGTTCTTTGTATAAGAAAATAAAAACGCTGGCCTGTTATTAATTTGATAGGATTCCTGGTTCTCCCGATATTATTGATGTTATTTTAAAATAATTTGCTTAATTCTTGCAAAATGTCACTAAATGTTATATTCTATTTTTGATTAATGGCGATATAAGCCGAGAACAGGAAAAAAACAAGTGTGCATAAAACTGTAAAATAAATAGGAAAGAAAAGTTAAGTCTCTAAAGAACTACACGTCATATGGTTCAGTAGGTATCTTTCAATGAACTAATTCTTCAAGAATAAGTGTCATTAATGTATCAAGAACTACTTAGTACAATAACAGTATCTTGCCTTAATTAATTATAGTAATACGTAATCTGATTTTTGTTTTGGTTCTTCACCGACCTTTGTATGATTAAACATATTTTTGACGATGAAGACCGAGAGAGAGAAGAGCGGAGAGAAGAGATTGACAACGTTATCTACCCAGCGTTTTTTTTACTGTTAAATAAAAAAAAAACTGTGTTGCTTTATTATTAGTGAGAATAAAAGGCAGAGGTTTTTTTCACATATAACAAGGCGTGCATTGGGTCGTGATTCTCCTATTGTGATGCGATTATGCGGCCATGGTTGGAGCACGTTTGCCTAAACTTGTTTTATTCCATTTTATTTTCAAAGTCATGTGTTAATTTATTTAAATTAAAACTTCATTTTGAATATGAACGCAACTGAATGCGACGCGCGACGTTATTAAGTTGAAGTTATTAAGTAGGCAACTACCAAATAATTATTTCACCAATTGTATTTTTGTGTTATACAACATGATAATTTGCACACGGTGCAAACACGCGAAGCCGCGCGTGAATTATTTCATTAAATAATAAAGAGTGAGTATTCGTATCATCGTGTCTATAATTCAGAGATCCACCGCGATTCATTGAGGTAAAACGAAACGGGAACAAGATGCAGTATTCAATAAAGATAATAATTATGATTTTATTATTCAACTAGTTGTCGCCCGCGACTTCACTCGCTGTACTCTCTCATCTAGGTAACCATCTCTAACGTCCAATTTATCACTGTGCCAAAGTTCATCAAAATCAGCTCAGCCGTTTAGACTTAAATTTGAAGTTGTTTTATTTTTCTACGCCGTTTTCTGAGCGACCAACAAAAGATCGATGAGTGTAAAGTCCGAGGCAAAAATAGCGAGGTCGGTAGCTTCAAATAGGTAATTTTAAACTATACAATAAACATATTCATAATTTCACGTAGGTAGATCAATAAAAAATATTGCAATCCCCGATTATAATTATAATTAATAATATTGCTGAATAAAATAATAAAAAAAAACTTTTAAATTAAAAGAAGTAACAAAGCAAAAAACTACCAAACTACCTTTTAATAGAAAAAAAAAACTACAATATGTTACGGTTTACAATAAAATAAATATGAAAAAACGCCTTTATTATATTTTCTTTCAAATGTGTTAAAACCGATGAGGTAGAAATGTACTGAATTTAATTTGTATTCAACAATAGATTAGCTTTAACTAGTTGCTAAGCTTGTTTCAAATAATCACAAAATGGCGGATAACTGCCATTTCCGCGCCTTAAGAAAAATGGAAGCCGTGCGTCGTCGAAAAAAAAAAAATAGGGATGAAAAAAAAAATGTAAATAAACACTGGTACTCACTTTTTTGGTGATTACTGGACAAACAATCACTATTTATTTATTTATTCAAAAATAAAATGGATCAATCGCAAGCTGGCGACTGCTTCAGGGACGCTCTGGCAACAAACTGGCGTCGCCAGAGAGTCGGCAAGCGGCGAGCCGGCAAAAAAGATACGATACTCAGTTACTCTCTTGTTGTTATTGTCTAAAACCTTTTATAATAAACAGGAATTTTGCCGGCGATTGATAGTGGATCAGAAAAAGATTCATTTTGAGAGAAATTATAAATAATCAAACTGTTTAATGAATCTTTAACCGTATTGATGTGTTCTTTAGTGGCTGGTTTTTTTTTACAATTGAACTGCACGCGCGTTGGACGCTGTATGGGCTATTGTAAAAGCAATCATCGTTAGAATTTTTTATTATGGTGAAAAATTGCTTTTAAATTTTTTAAGCTGATAAAGAATAATATTATATATCTCTCAAAGATGAAGCATTTAGTTTACTGCTTATTTACTTATTAGGAATAAAAATAACATATATCCGAATAATTTTGTAAAAGACTCAAAAATGAGGCGGTTTTGATTTCGTTACCTACAATTTTTATGCCGATAATTTTGTAATATTTTCGAGAAGGACCTCCTACAGATATTTTCAATTTGACACCGCAAAAATGTACTATTTGAATTATTCAATTATATGTGTACCTACATATTTTATGTTTATAAGTTAGTACGCACAGGAAGGGTTTTTATCTGGAGTATTTTACCTATGGACCAGATAGTCACAGCATCAATTTTCTTCCATTTGAAACAGCTACTTGAAACAGAAATACAATGACGGAATGTTCGTAAGCTCTGGTTTCATAAAAAAATAATAATTGTAATAATAACCCTAATTTTCTGGTAAGACACTAAATAAAAGAGGGTACTTAACTGCAGTGGCATCTATTTAGAAGGATAATAAGACAAGAATGTTTTTTCTGTAATTTGCCAATCAATTGTCGTACATTTATTTTTAGAAATATGCTTTAAATGTTTTCAGAAAACTTCAAAACAGAAACTTTATGACACTTAATTTCCCAAGATATGATTAATTTTATAACAAACTTGTATTGTATTCAATCGTTCTATCAGAAAATAAAGTATTCTCAGTGGTGACCATCGTTAATTTCTAAGTTCGATATCTCCAAAACTAGTCAGTTTGGACCCCATGTTGTTAGACTTAAAATTGTTGCAAATAAGGTCTAGTATCACCCATTCCAAGGACCGCATCGAATTACAAATCACCCTGTATGTAATTCCACACTATAAACTTTTTTTTGAGTTTCATTACGATCTGTTCAGCAGCTATGACGTGATTGAGTAAGTAATAAATATCCCTTCCACCGATATTACTTAGCCCTTACGTACAAAACGCGACGCAAGTCTCCGATACCTTACGACTTTGTTATACAAGCGACTATGGCAATACAAACCCATAGAGATCCGTACACAGGAACGCGTCAATGGATGCCAAAGTCGTAAGCGATCGGAGACGTTCGTCGCGCTATGTACAAAGGGCCTTTTTGTTTTTTTTTTTTTTTTAAGGGTGGCAAAATCATCAAATGAGTCCTCCCGCCCTGGGTGGGGCGGGAGGGACTGTCAGACTCTTACTGACTAAAATCCACCCGTGTTTCTTCGGATGCCCTTTACGTTCCGGGGCCGCGGTAACCTGGATTAAGAAAAAATCCGCGACCCCAGTAGGCATTTGGCCCCGTAAGGGGCCCCGTCGGTGACCCGTGAAACACGACGCGCCACCGACCTGGGCTTGGTCCTTGGTCGGACGGCGGGCTTACCCATTACTCGCCGTCCGCAAGCCCGCTCCGCCGCTGTGCCCTCTGCTATTCAGAGGGACACGCGTTGGAGCATCCACCCGACAGGCTATTCGCATACGGGCAAAGAGACCCCTCAGGCACACAGTGCCTAAGGAAGTGTTTTGCCCGTATCCCAGGGTGCACCGGCCCAAAAAACTGGTCTTCCCCCCGGACGTATCCGAGGGGGAACTCCAGTCCACGGGCGCACGTGGAGGTTTCCTGTCTTAGCACCCCATGTACAAAGGGCCTTAGATGTGTTATTTCTTGTTTTACTTTTGCTGAAAGCAACTTAGTTTCAAATCAATCGCAGCGCGCGATGTAAGAGCGATGTGAATTTCGGGGCATACGCGGAGTGAAGTAAGTTTCGAGTTTAATATGCACCACAAACTTTTTAAATAGGCTTTTTAGGTTATAATTCATTTTTAAAGCCGAAAATGTTTATCAAAATGTCTAGTTGGCAAGCATTGTTAGATATTAATGTGGTCACTGTCATGCGGACGGCGAGTAATGGGTGACTTACCGTCCGACCATGGACCACGCCCGGGTCGACGTCGCGTAAGTGTGTCAGTACCTAATTTAACGGGGGTCCCCCATTAGAGGGCCAAAGCCTGCCGTAGTCGCGGGACTGTGTCATCAGGTAAACGTGACCCTGGAACGTGAAGGGATATTGAAGGACACCGTGGATTTAAGTCAGAAGTTTAGTGAGCCTGACAGTCCCTCTCGTCACGCACTGGCTGCAAATGAGTCTTTTTGAAGATTGTACCACGATGAAAAAATGGCATATAGTAATTCTATTTTTAACACAATGAAGACAACCCAGACTCATTTATTTGACTATGAGTGTATAACAGCAAGGTCGTATTTTAGTTTGTCAACTGCAAACGGTGAATTAGAGTTAATGAACGTGTGTTAATTTTAACTATGTATAAATTATGTATGTCAATTACATGAATGTAATTGATATGCATCTGTTTTAGAATGTCAATGGTTTTCCTTCCCTCAAACGCCATCGCGGGCTTTTCTTCCCAAACGAAATAATTCATCCTGCCGGGGTCGCGGGACTCACAAATTACCGTAACCCCGGTACGTATAGGGCTATTAAAGGACACCGTTGATTTTAGTCAGTCAAGTCTGACAGACCCTCCCGCCCTGCCCTGGGTGGGAGGACTCATTTGATGATTTCATCACCATAAAAAAAAAGAAATAATTCATAAAATTTGGCAAAAAAGTTTTGGAATAGCCCTTGTAAACATTGGCATGGCGTTGCAGTCCGTGCACGAAAAAAATCAAAGACAAAATTATTTATTTGTAGTAAATGAGAGAGAGAGAGACACTCAACTCTCTCCGAGTTGAGTGTGTCGAGGAGGCACAGGACAAGGATTCCTGGAGGCTATGCGGTCCATAAGTGGGTCAAAATAGTGTACGTAGTAACAAAAGTGTTACAAAATTATAGTAATAAAGAAAAAAATATACTGCAATTACATTATATCGGATTAAAAATGACATACAAACATTAATAAATAAGTTTCTCTACTTTCAATACTTTTTATCTAAGTGAAAACAAACATTAGATTAGGTGACTACATAGTTAGGTCCAATTTTTTATAAATAAATGTGAACTATTAGTTCAATTACAGGATTTTAACTAATAGTTTATTTAACCAATGATCAAACATATCATCAAAATGTCCAAAGTTTAAGAAACCTAACACAGCACAAAATTTTGCTGTTAAACACATTTGGGTAATATACTTAATTAAAGTACTCGTATAACAAATTAGAAAATGGAAAAAATAAACTTTTCCCCATACTATTAGAAATATCTTTTGTTACTTACTTAATATTTAAACATTCATTTTAACCGCCTAATAAGCTGAGTTAGCAGGAAAATATGAAAATAAAATAAATCATTTGGTCACTTCAATCTCTAATTTGGCAAAATCTATATACTTAAATACCGAAACACAGTAGCAGTGGAACCAAACACTGATAACCTCTTATCGTACGCAAACTATTATATTGTACCTATTTAACGAACGATTAAGCAAGTAGTGATTACATACATTGGAGGCGCCTCATCTTTATCGACAAAAGAACAAAGTGGTCATTTCTTATCGGCTTATGTTACTGTTTGAATTCTCAATTTCGTTTTGCTCTTTTTTTATTTATCCCTGAGGCATATAGAGAAGCTTTAATAATTGTCTATGGGTTTGTGTATGTCAGGACTAGAACAGGTTAGTTTCAGGAGTGGTTGTCAGCCGTCATCCTCATCAAGTGGGCTTTTAAAAATCTGAACACAGAAAAAGAAGCCCCGTTCAGCGGGGCTTCGTCAATCCTGCTTTTATCGAAAAACTGTTTATTTTATTCTGCAATTGTAACAAATGCAGTATATTTTTCGCAATTAATAATATAAACATAAGTAGCTGAAAATTATACGCAATAAGTGTGTTATAATCTGTATACTTTACAAAAGCATGAACTTAATTTGTGTTTGTGTATGTGAGTTTCTATGTTTGTAGACGCACCCACGACACAGGAGAAATTGCTAGTGTGGGGCAACAATTAAAAAAAAAAAACTTTACCTAAGTTTCCTAACCTCTGCATTCTAGCCTTGTACTATTTAAAAATATGCGTTTGTGGACAAGTTTTTTCAACTCCGAATTAAAGGCACATAATCTTGACCAAAGAACATAATAAGCTATTTTACTTTATGTCGACACATTTTTCCTCAATATCTTCTCTCCCAAAGTTACCTAAGAACACTTTTGAAGATCATATCGTAACGTTTATATCACGAACAAATTGGCGATCTTGGTTCCTATTTTGTGGCTAGCACAATGCGGAAATACAATCGTATACTTCGTGACCATGAATTATTTGTCTAAGCGATACTTGTCTTACGTCAATGTCTGCACATAAAACAAATTAAAGGAGATGTGACAAGGTTGACGGTACGGTTGGGGCTATAGATTAACTCAGAACCGACGGTTTGAATTGAAAAAATACACAGATCGAGCGGAATCTACAGTCATAGCTCTTAAAATTTGCAAGTAGAAATGGCAATATGCGGGCCTCATCGCTCGTAGAACTGACAAGCAATGAGGTAGAAAATTTCTAGAGTGGCGGCCAAGATCCGGAAGATGCAGTATAGACAGGCCTCCCACTAGGTGCATTGACGACATTGCGAGGATCGCGGGCAACTGATGGATGCAAGTGGCGGCTCGTTATGGTTGTCGGTATGGTGGTCTATATGGGAGGCCTTTGTTCAGCAGTAGACGTCTTCTGGCTGATGATGATGATGAGTATCCCATAGCTGGGCAAACGCTTCTCTCCATTCCGTCTCACAGTCACGCTTCTACGCTACTTTTTAAAATTTTTCAAGCAAGCGATTTAGGGACATCTACAGATCTACCAGCTTTTTTTTTTACATGGTAAAATCATCACATGAGTCCTCCCACCCAGGGCAGAGCGGGAGGGACTGTCAGACTCGTACTGACTAAAATCCACGGTGTCCTTCAATAACCCTTTACGTACTGGGGTCACGGTAATTCGTGAGTCCCGCGACCAAGATCTATCAGCTTTGATCAAAATTTAAATTTGTGGACGTACAACGGTGGTTAATAACTGTGCAGATTAAAAATCAGGTACACTACGGTCATTTTCGCTGTAACAATTGGAATTTTCTTCTTTTAGGCCACAAAAGTGATAGAGAACGAAAAAATATTGTAATGACTCCCTAATTACTTGCCGCGTAGTGTAGTTGCTAGTAAAAACTATTCAAAAAACCTTTCAATGTCATTCTCAACTCAAGTTTGACGTAATACATGAGCAAAAAATACCTAAGATGCAAGAAATACCTAGGAACTCCTAACAAATGAACTGGTCATACCAGTTTTCATTTTCCTCATACTATGTATAGCTGAAGATCAACCAACATATAGAAGGAAATTTAAACTCACATACTCAATCACACACAAACACAAACAGCCAGGGGTCTACTTTCTTAATCCGTCAACGAAAATACGGTAAAAAAATCGAAACTTTTGATTGGATCCTACTTCCTATTCATTCTGAATTCAAAGTTTTGACAACACATCGCGAGTCGGAACAACTTTTCAATCATATTGTCACCAATTTTTTGTTTTTACCACTACCTAATCTTATGTCCGAAACTACGGGTTTCGTGCTCAGTTAGAAGTAACACCTGCCGGGGTCGCGGTTCTCTGGGTCGCGTCTCATCAGGTAACCGTGACCCTTGAACGTCAAGGGCTATTTAAGAAACACCATTGATTTTAGTTACTACGAGTCTGACACTCCCTCCCCTCCTACCCTGGATGGGAGGACTTTTTTGATGATTTTACCATGTAAAAAAAAGAAATTAGAACCACAGACCCGGAATGAGGGCCTGTAAAATGAGTCCGGTCGCCCTCGATGGAGCATAAGGGACTGTCAGACACTTAAAAACCATCATGTTCCTTCACAAGTCTTTTGCGTCCTATAGACCAGAAACCGCTTGTGTATCAACACCAAAATTGGTACAAAATCGTGACCAAGACCTGGAAAAACCTGGCCTACGTGACCAAGACCTGGATTAGGTTATAGGATATATATCCCGTGGTCACGGGGCTGCCAGATCACTCTCATCAGGTAACCGTCACCCTGGAACCTAAAGGATGACCGTGGATTTTAGTCAGTACAAGTCTGACAGTAACTCCCATCAAGTCCGAGGTGGGAGGACGCATTTGATGATTTTTACCAAGTCAAAAAATAAAGGTATAGTCCTTTTCGCTGACCGATCTCTTTGCGGGCGAAGTCTGGAAAATAAGCTAGTATTTCAAGAAGTATAGTTTTGTTGCATTTATCCTTGTTTGCACAACATCGGAAAACCGTTTAAAACTTTCTGCCTACATACATATATATTTTGTTGGCTGTAGGTACCTAAGAACATAACATCAAGTTATGTGTGCAACGCAATTAATTGATCACGTAGCTGGATGCAATATGTTTATTATTTCTTAGAATATACCGATCAATATTTTAATTCAGTAAGTTAGTCACCGACCTGCGATATAACTTTGCAACACATTTTTTAATCAACAAACTTAGCGTAACCGAGGCGTAACCTATCGGTCGGAAATATGAAATGAATAGTTTCACCACCGCTGCTTGGCTCCTATTACCTTAGCTTAGCTAAGCTGAGTGGCCACATCATCGCTTACCATAAGGCGAAGTAGTCAGTCAAACGCGAAACTATCGCTATCACTATTTAGTATTTGGTCGCGGGATTATAAGAATTACCGTGACCCCGCTACATAAAGGGCTATTGAAGGACACCGTGGATTTTAGTCAGTACGAGTCTGACAGTCCCTCCCGCTCTGCCCTGGGTGGGAGGACTCATTTGATGATTTTATCACGTTAAAAAAATGACTATTTAATATTTACAAGCTTTTATTTAGTTTCACCTGTCCCATTGTCTGTAATCAAACCTTGCAAGTTAAATTTGATCCACTTCCCGGTTTCTGATTGAGCTGAATTTTGCACGTATATGTATATCCCGTGACAATGCAATATTATGATGACATGGAGCTGATCTGATGATGGAGCTGGAAGGTAGCCATAGGAACTCTGTAATGAAACGCCGTAAGACCATCGAGTTTAGACTCCTTTGATTCGTCTAGACGACTACTTTGTCTATCTTAAGTATTTTTTTAACAATAAAAGCTGGTTTTTAAAAGAACACAGTATTTTTAAATGACTAACTTTTTTCTTCCTTTTTATGTCTTCTGACGCTTGGTCATCATTACAAACTTACTAGTGCAAGCTTTTAACCACGACGAAGTACATCAGTTAGTCGATATAAAGACCGCAAGTTTTTCTCATAAAGTGCTCTCACAAGACCACTGACCACATGTGAGAAATACGGTCAAAGCCACGTTACGTCACGATGTCTTACAAAGGTCATTGACATACATGGACATAAGTGTTCACCGATATACGGGTAATGAAAAATACATCTAATTGAGGAACAAGATTTTGTGGCCCGTTCATGATTAATGAATATTGAACGCTAGTGTTTTGATTTAAGTTCCTTTTTTATTCGTGGTTCATCAAATTAGTCCCCCGCCCCGGGCGGGGAGGGACGAGGGTGATCCTTCAATGAATAGACTACAAATATAATAGATACAGTACAAACATATTTGTATAGGATCCTGATTTCTGGGGTCGCGAGACTGTCTCATGAGATAACCGAGACCCTGGAACGTAAAGGGGTATTGAAGGATCATTGCGGATATTAGTCAGTACAAGTCTGACGGCGTGGTATCTCTTCTACCTCCAAAACTATGGGATTCGTGCTCTGATAGTAGCACCTCCTGCCGGGACCGCGGGATTGTCTCATCAGGTAACCGTGACCCTTGAACGTAAAGGGCTATTTAAGGAACACCATTGTTTTTAGGCATTACGATTCTGACACTCCCCTCCTACCCTGGATAGAAGGACATTTGATGATCATTGATTTTACCACGATAATAAAAAGGTACGCCATCAGGTCGATGAATTGTGAAGTGTTAAGGAAAACGTTTCAGTTTCCTTTAAGAGCTTGTAAATACGTAAGCCTATGACGCAAGTCGGACTTTCTCGTCAACAGCACTATGCGTGTGTGACGTACGTTAGGCTTTCTTAACGTACATAATAAAATATTAGGGGAACAGTGTATAAGATGGGGACGCGAGGTATGATCGGAAATCACCCACTTAAGGCAAACTTAAATACTAACGTAGCGCAAGCGTCAACAGGACGCCATTTGTTAATAGCCGCTTGCAAATGACGTTAGTATTTTATTAAGTATGCCTAAAGAGTGTATGTCCCCATTATACCTCGCGTCCCCGTCTTATACACTGTTCCCCTACATCAGAGACATACTAGACAGATTTTGCCGAGGCTTCACTTGCATGAAAATTGAATTATCTCAAGAATCGTTATATCGGTTGGTATATGATAAACTACATTTGCCATAGTCGAAATTGATCCAAATCCGGAATAACATCCATCTAAATAATCATACGAGTATATCCATCCATTCATTGACACCTACATTAATCCATCTTCACACAGTTAATTATCCATATTGTTTTATTTTTTTTATTATCTGAAGGATTTCAAGTATTCGACATTGACATACAAACTAGTGAAGGGAAAGTAAGTAAATATCGTATGTTTCATATTTAAAGTTTTCACCATACGTTGAATTTATAAAACATCATATACCTACCTACTAATATCTGCTGGGCCTGCAGCATTATAAAAATGTCTGATCTTCTTTTTTGTGTGATTTAGTTTTCTAACAAACCGATATGTCAATTTTTAGTAAAAAATTATTTTATGAGTTATATTACTCGAATAAATTATTGAAATGTGTATAAACTTACTGTTACCCGCGGTTTTACCCCCGGTGCACGACTCCTATTGGTCATAGCGTAATGGTATATAGCCTATAGCCTTCCTAGGTAGATGGGCTATCCAACATAGAAAGATTTTTTGAATTCGGTCTAGAAATTCTTGAGATTAGCGCATTCAAACAAACAAACAGTATAGAATTAGTTAATCCTTAACTATTCTTCGCTAACCCTTATGTTTCCACCGCAACAAACAGACGTATATCATAATTTATCATTTTTAGAGCAAGATAAAGATAAAATAAATACAAAATTTAATTCCCACTTTAAAACAATGTGCCTTTTATTGCGTTTGAAGGCCAAAAGTTCTGTCTATGCCCAAAATGAAGTCGAACCGGTTTAGAAGCTCGGTAACCTTGGAGATGCGATGTTGTCAAACTTCTGGCGCAAAGTTTTATCCGAAAATAAAACGTGCAGATAATTTGTATGCCTAGTTCGTATACATAGGCTATGCAGCTATGCCGAGTGTATCTTTTCTTTTTACGTTTATGTATTTGTATAAATACAAAATATTTAAAATGATACCTAAGTATAGTTGTAAATGTTTTGTCTAATTTATATGATTTACATTTCTGCGTCATCAATTTATGTGTTTTTGTCTCGAATAGTTTAGATATGACTGAATTTAAAATTTCAATAATATGTTGTATGCCCCATTTTACTATAAAAAAAAAACGACGGGTTGCACTCTGGGAGTGCCGGCAGAAGTGAAAACTTGAATAGTAATTGTTGGAAATATCTTGTGAACAGATTTTAGTAAAACTCGCAAAAATGGTTGACTTTTTATTTCAATAATTTTCCAATGTGACGTACATCTTTTATAAACAATGTTACCTAGCAACGAATGTATCCAGCATACAAACTTCTTTAAAAGTAATAAAGTCACACGAACATTCACGCAAGCGCCCTGCGCCGTCCTACGCTTTTTCGGTCAGGGTCACGTGTCCTGACGCGAGTTTAAGATTTTATACCCATTACAGAAAAGTGCTCAACGCCGCTAAAGAAGTTTTCACTTCAAAAATATATATCATAAAACATATAAATATATATGCAGATATTCGGAGATGAACAACAGAATATACACACAAATCCAAATCTTTCCATCCAAATATTTCATTACGTGGTTTTCTGAGAAAATCTACAAAAATAAAAATAATCAACGTAGGTATTAGAATGATTTTAATGACTTGTTGTTGGATAAGATAATAAAATCTTTAACAAAACCAGTCAATTGAACAAAACACCGTAGCTAATTAAACATGACCTGTGGCGTAAAAAGGAACTAAAATTAAAAATACTGATTTTGACATATAGTTGACATATTTTATGATAAACAGCGCCATCTTTGAAAATCAAGCAATACTGGCCATATCGCAGAGGGTGTTGATAACCGGTATGTACTTATTGAAGTGACATCAATGATCTTTATTTTAAAATGGCTATTTTTATATAAGAAGGAGCAAAAAGGCTACATATTATTATTTATTATGCCCATAAGAATTCGCCTACATTTTTGTGTGGGGCTTGAACGCCGCCGCCGGTAAAAAAGTGTCTATGTTTACTTAGACCGGTGAGTAATGGGCGACTCGCTGTCCGACCATGGACCATGCCCAGGTCGACGGCGCGTTGTATTCCACGAGCGCCTCAAGGAGTGTCAGCATCATGACGGCCGGTGGGGCTGTAGAGGGCCAAAGCCTGGGGTCGTGGAACCCACGAATTACCGTGACCCTGGAACGTATAGGGTTATTGAAGGACACCGTGGATTTTAGTCAGTACGAGTCTTACAGTCCCTCCCGCTCTGCCCTGGTTCTCCCGCACTCATTCGATGATTTTACCACGCTAAAAAAATGTTTACTTAGACGCGTTGTTATTTTTTTTTCAAAATAACATCAAGAACCTTCGGGCACGCCGCAATCGCGGCGGTAAGACCCCTCTTTGAGGAGTGGCTGGATAGGCGTCACGGCGTCCTTACCTTCCGCATGACGCAGGTCCTCACCGGACACGGAAGTTTCGGGAGGTTCCTGTGTCTGATAGGGAGGGAAGAAACGCCTGGGTGTCACCACTGCGAGGATCGTCCGGAGGACACGGTGGAGCATACGGTGCAGGACTGCCCCGCTTGGGCAGAGCACCGCCGTGTCCTCACGACGGCAATAGGCGGAGACCTCTCGCGCCCGGCATTGGTCGAGGCCATGCTGCGGGGCGAGACGGAGTGGGAAGCGGTCGCCTCCTTCTGCGAAGCAGTCATGCTCGTGAAGGAGGAGGCGGGCCGCCTGAGGGAGAGGACAGCGTCCTCCCTCCATCCCAGCCGCAGTGGTAGACGCCCACGGCGTCGGACGTCACAGGACGATCTCCGGCCACCGTAGGCGCGGGCATGCGGGCAGCGAGTAATGGGCGACTTGCTGTCCGACCATGGACCATGCCCGGGTCGACGGCGCGTTGTGTTCCACGCGCGCCTCAAAGAGTGTCAGCAAATTGACGGGGCCTGTAGAGGGCCAGAGCCTGCCGGGGTCGCGGGACTTACCCATCACCGTAACCCCGGTACGTAAAGGGCTCGTGAAGGACACCGTGGATTTTAGTCAGTACAAGTCTGACAGTCCCTCTCGCCCTGCCCTGGGTGGGAGGACTGGGAGGAAAAAAAAAAAAAGAACCACGTTCTTCTTCGTTTTCTTATCGTTAATGAAATGCTAATCAAACACGATTTTTTGTGGGACAAAAAGGCGTAAGTAACGCCTTTGTCTTAGGGGCTGAGTACTTGAAAAAAATGAAATATAGTGCTAAAGTGCCAACTGAGAAGGACAGGATGCAAAAAAAATAAAACTTGTTGCACCGATTCAAAGTAGTAGCACAGAACCCCGGGGACTGAAAGATAGTAATGTCTTATTTACAGCAAAAATATAAATTCCTCCTGAATGAAGTTAATATTTGCCCGCGATTGACTACAACGCTACGTGTCGCGGGTTCAATTCCCGCATAGAATAGATTATGATCTACACGTAGTTGTTCCGGGTCTATGTAGTGTCTGTGTAGTATGAGGATTTAAATCATTGTAAATTCACCCACGATACAATAATTATTCCTTGTGTTACTTAATAAAGATAAAAGATAATTTTGGAGTCTGATGAGCATAACTTTTTTATTATTAGTTTAGATTAGTTGTGGGTTCGTTAGCAGACTTCATCATATTTATAGACACGGAACCAATATCTGAAGGTTTTGTATCCATATACGCGAGCTGTTGTTGGCGTTCTCTGATGTCATTTGAACTTTGAAAAGCTGAGCATAATTTCTATTACTAGTTGTCGAAAATTGACCATGGTGATGATGATATTTATAGTAGACTTTCTACCGCTGATATCACCTTATCAGCGGTAGAAAGTCTACTGCTGCACATAGGCTTCCTCTATAGATTTACAATAGGACCGGTTTGAAGCGGCTTGTATCCAGGGCGATCCTGTGGTCTTTTTTTTTTAACCTGTGTTGTCCCACTGCTGGGCAAAGGTCTCCCCCATAACTTTCCACTCTTCCCTGTATGCGGCTTTCTCCGGCCAATTAGTCATGAAGGTGTCTAGGTCGTCACGCCAGCGGTTCCTAGGCCTCACTCGGCAACGACGCCCGTCCGGGACCCACTGCGTAACAACCCTAGCCCATCGATCCTGATGCATTCTATAGCAGGGCCAGCCCAATCCCACTTCAACCTGGCAGTCTTGTTGCCCACATCCCTGTGGTCTTTATCAGATTGTAAATGATAAGTAACAGTCATATATGCTATGCCGGAGGTCGTGGGTTCGATTCCCACCCAGGACAAATGTTTGTGTGATGAGACGATCATTTGTTCTGTGTCTGGGTGTAATTTATCTATAATATGTATGTATTTAGAAATATATAAGTATGTTTATCAGTTGTCTAGTACCCATAACACAAGCTCTGCTTAGCTTTGGACTAGATGGCGTTGTGTGATAGTTGTCGAATATTTATTTATTATTTATTTATTTATATATACAGTTTAACTGCGTCTTATCAAAAGTTTTTATTAAATTTTCTTCCGAGTCATCATCGTCATCATTTCAGCCTGTTATAGTCCACTGTTGACCAGGACCTTCTTCAGGTCATCGGTTCATCTTGCCGGGGGACCTCGCACACTATGAGACGAGGAAGTTACGAGACAAGGGTTCAAAGTTTCTGCTTCATATGACTTTTCATTTGATTGCAGACACCTAGGTATTCGTATTAAGTCGGTCTTAGAAACTGATCACAATTGAAGCAGTGGAACAGCAATTGGTGACATAAAATTCATATTTTCGTACCTTTGATTCATTTCATGGAAAACAAAACAACTGTCATCGCTTATCACGAAGAACAGTGAGGTGTTTTTGCAGAACCACTTGACGGTATTTCCTTCAAAGAATTATGTCAAAGTCCTATAAACACTGAACTACTTCAGTTTAACTTAAATATTCTTGGAAGGGGAATGCCGCAATTAAAATGAAGAGTGGCTGGAGGCGCCACGGCGTCCTCATCATCCGCCTGACACAGGTCTTCACTGGCACGGGTGATCCGGGCGGTTCCTGTGTATGATTTGGCGGGAAGAAAGGACTGGGTGGCACCATTACGAGGATCGCCCGGAGGAGACTGTAGAGCATACCTTGCACGTGCCCCGCTTGGGCAGAGCACCGCCGTGTCCTCGCGGAGTGATAGGCGGCGGTGACCTCTCGCGCCCAGCACTCTGCACTGTAAAGGGCTATTAAAGTCTGACAGCAGTCTCTTCTGTCCCGCTCTGGGTGGGAAGACTCATTGGATGATTTCACCACGATAAAAAAAAGTATTTTTGGAACCGTTGCTTCCCCAAGTGAGTCAAAATCGTTTCACAATTCTAGTATTGAAAAGTTAAGGTGAATCCCCGAGTTATGTTTCTTGATAACTTTGATTGTTATCAAAATGAGTACGAATATACCTACTTAGTATTTACTAGACTACTTACAGATAACAGTCATTCATTATGTCATAATATTTATTAAACATTTTCAGGACTGCAGGAAGTTCCTCAATCCTTTTCAATTTGTTGATTAATATAAAATATAGAGGTTGTTTTGTAATTCGATGCGGTCCTTGAAATGGGTGATACTAGACCTTATTTGCAACAATTTGAACCCCTACAACATGGGGTCCAAACTGACCGGTTTTGGAGATAACGAACTTTAAAGATTTTTTGAAAAATTTCCACATCTTCCTCATATAGTTCTCATTGTCAGAAATTAACGATGGTGACCACTTAGAATTCATACTATTCTGATAGAATATTAAGGACTGAATCTACTGAATACAAGTCTGTTATAAAATAAATCATATCTTGGGAAATAAAATTTCTGTATTGAAGTTTTCTTAAAACTTCCCTTGTCTTTCATAGCATATTTCTCAAAATAAATGTATGATACTTAGTTGGCAAATTACAGAAGAAACTTTCTTGTCTCATTACCTTTCCAAGATGATGCCAGAATAAGCATTTTTAGTTAGTGTCTGACCCGAAAATTAGGGTTGTTACTGACAAGGTAGTAAATCAACGAAAATCGATAACAATGTTTTTTCGCCCCAACTTTTTTTTCTGTGATTTTAGTCAAAACTTCTATCTGATATTAGGTTTTTGAGCCAATACGCTAAATCCTGGTCGATCATATCAGGCAAGAACGGTCTGTATCTGGAGTATTTTTACCTGTCCTACAAGTAGGGTGACCTAACTTTTATGCACACATGTATAGTTTTTTTTTTTTTGTGAAACCAGATTATGTGGGTATATACAAGGCTTTTGTTTTTTTTTTATTTTATTACATATTATTTTATTTTATTCACTGTAATATGCCTAGGTATTGATTGTATTAACACTAAAAGTTATGTTTCCACCTAATATAATATATAAAAAGTAAATACATGACCTGTATGTTTTAATACTCAAGGGTTCATAAAAATAAAAAGCCATACTTCAAATACATTACTGTTTCCATTACCGAATTTATACAACACCAGGGGGCCTGCCATGACGTCTTAAAGCGAGAGTAGTTCCACTGTTGGAAAGAGACAGAGCTATACAAGTCGTCTAGCGTCATCTCTTTCCTACAGTGGAACTACTATCGCTTCATGACGTTGTGGTGGGCCACCTGTGGTGAGCTCATGATCAGTGAGTTGCATTTCATTTGTTTTACGTTGATTGTGTAACATAATGAGTCCTCCCACCCAGGGCAGAGCGGGAGGGACTGTCAGACTCGTACTAATTAAAATCCACGGTGTCCTTCAATAGCCCTTTACGTTTCTGGGTCACGGTAATTCTTAAGACCCGCGACTCCGGCAGGCTTTGGCCCTCTAGAGCCTCGTCATTTTGCTCACACTCTTTGAGGCGCGCGTGGACCACAACGCGCCGGCGACCCGGGCATGGTCCATGGTCGGACAGCGAGTCGCCCGTTATTCACCGCCCGCATGCGCGTAGGTACTATTTTTAAAAATGGCTTCAAATTCTATGAAGACTCTGGGATGTTCAGTGTTTGCTAGAATCCATTTTGTCTGTTTACCTACAGTATTTTACTCTTTCACGGAATTATTCGTTAACTAAATTAATTGATTGATGTAGATACTCAAAACGAAGGTTAACTATAAATTCGTTTAAATGATAATAGCTTTAAAACTTTTAACCAGTTTTCAGATGGAATTGATGTTTCAACTCAATTGTGGCTATCTCAAAATCGTCAAGAAATAAATGGGTAGGTCTAGGTATCAAGTTTATGAAAACTAGCTATCCGTCGCTACAGCACGGGTAGCATAATCAATCATATCAAACTTAGGGTAGTTTACGATTAAATAAATTGAAAATCTGTTTAGTCCCTCAATGAAAAATAATGGATACGAATTTTTTGTTTTTTTAAAACAATGAATATTGACAAAGATAAAACACTTCGAAATTCGGGATTAGGGTCTTGTGACGTCATAACTCTTGTAAAATTATACCGACCGAGTGACGTCCTGTGATTTTTAGAAGTATTGGATCATCGTCAATTTTAGTTTACGTAACAAATGATAAAATACGGGTCAAATATTTTTTGATAATCTATCTTCCGATTTTCTTTTTTTTTAGTAAATTAGCCTATTTGGTACAATCTGTAGACCATTAAAGAATATTATAAACATTTTTTTTTATATTTTAAACATTGCTTTGCTTAGTGACGGGGCTGTAGAGGGCCAAAGCCTGTCGGGGTCGCGGGACTCACGAAATACCCCGGTACTTAATTGTACGGCTATTGAAGGACACCGTGGATTTTAGTCAATCAAGTCTGATAGTCCCTCCCGCCCTGCCCTGGGTAGGAGGACTCATTTGATGATTTTACCACAATAAAAAAAATACATTGCTTTGCTGAAACCAATAAAAATCGTTCGACGTTCTGTCATTTTTTCTTGTCTTCCTAGAGCTACACCTGCAGTAATAATGCAGCTTTCTACTTGTGTCAAAATTATCAAAATCGTTTCAATAGTTTTAGGGATTACTACATACAAACAAACTCACAAACCTCTTAATAATGATTTGTAGGCTTGTAGGTCCGTAGAAGAAAATATCGGTTAGTCCCGCTATGGTATGGTCCCGGTATGGCACCCTCTTAAAATACCTATCAAAAAGTCCCGCTATGGTACCCTTCAGTTTTTGGTACTGTTGTAAAGAAAAGTTATACAATGCGTTAAGAAAAAAATAGTATTAATAAAAAATATCTTTTCTTAACTATTATAGTTAAGCAAGATAATATTTATTAATACTATTTTTTAAACAAATCACGCTCGGTAATTGTCGTTTCACTTCAGGTAGTTACCTGACCAACCGGTTTTTTCGTAAAACAATAGAGACGAGCCCTTCCTCGATTCGTATCTAGCTCTTCCCTTTTGTTTTTATGAAAATAGAGAGAGACAGTATTATTCCGGGTTTAGTTTGCTATTTGCAGCTGTACTTTTGCGATATGAGTAATTAGGATAGCTTGTTAGTTTATCTATTGCAATGTCTGGGTCAAGTAGTTCACGTGGTGTAAATTTAATAATTATTGACAGTGGACGCGGTGGAAAAACTTTATTACGTGCCGGACATAAATATATTAAACGCAGAGAAAATAAAAATTCAAGTACTTGGCATTGTGTAAATAGGAGAAATAGTATTAAATGTAGTGGATATATAACTATTGAGAATACCAATAATACAATAATTAAAGATTATAAACACAGTGATCAGTGCGTGCCACATTTTGAAGACAATGAAGTTCAAATGGCTATAAGTGAGTGCAAAAAAGAAGTAAATTCAAATTACGGATCAGTACAGAAAATTTTCGAAAAACACATGGGTAACTTAAAAGACAAAGGGTTACACCTTACAGGAAATGTTCCTGACTATAAAAAATTAAAAACAGTATTATACAGACACCGAAATAAGTCGTTGAACGTACCAAAAACACAATTTAAGAATGTGGAAGAAATTATAATACCAGAAGAATTTAATAAGTATGTATTGGCTGATTATTGTAATGAAGACTGTAATCGAATAATTATATTTTCCTCGACAGAAGTAAAGGAATATATAAAATGTGTAACGCATTACTTTGGTGATGGCACTTTCGACGGCTGCCCAAACCCATTCGAACAAGTTTATGTCATTCATGGAGACATGGGAAGCACTGAGTTATCCACGAATGTAGCACCATTATTTTATATTCTGTTAAAAAACAAAGAAGGGAAAACTTATGAAAAAGTTTTCGAATTGATTAAACAAACTTTGCCTGAATGGCGTCCATCGAAATTTACCTTCGATTTTGAAATAGGAGTAATAAATGCAGCAGCGAAGATTTTTCCTGATATCAAAATAAATGGATGTAACGTACATTTTCAAAAGAACGTTATCAAAAAAGCGAAATCTTTAAATCTCATGGAACACGAAGAGTCCTCGAACCATGTTAAGCAATGCATAGGCTTGGCGTTTTTGCCAAAACAAGATATTGAAGACGGCTGGCTGCATATAATGGAAAATAGGTATAATATCTTGGTTACTTTCCAAAATGATGTTTGAGTACTTAACTCTAATTATATGGCAAAAAAGTAAAGAACAACAATATCAGTAAGGACCTGTTAATTTCATTGCTTTACAAGTACGAACGTTTAATAAGTATTTTTTTCAGTTTCGACGATGAAGCTATGACCAAATTCAATGACTATTTTGTCACTCAGTGGCTTGAATATCCAGACCTCATTTTTTGTTGCCATAATGAACGCCATAGAACAACTAACTTGGCGGAATCATGGAATGGCAGATTCAACAAAATTATTGGAAAAAATCCCAGTTTATTATTGTTTCTGCAAACAATTGGCAACGACACATGTCACTTTGATATAAAACAAGCCAAGTAAGTTGTATTTTTTAGACAATATTTTTAAGCAGATATAATATTTTTAAAAGCAGATATATATTTTTTTACATAATACGAGTACATAGAAGAATTTGAAAATGGATTTGATTTTATTTATTTTGGTAGATATTATTGGTTGTCGCCTTCTATTACAGACGGTTACTGAAAAAAATATAGCTTAACTTAAATAACTGATGATTTTTGTTATAGCTTTCGACTAAAAAGATCACCTATAAATTCAAGAAAAAGAACAAGTATAGAAATCGACCGCCAGATTCAAAAGCTAACAAAAAGTTACGAAAATAAAGCTATCTCCATTGGTGATTTTCTGATTAACATATCAAAGTCAATATTTCGATCAGAACATTTAAAAAAATAGTTTATTTTAATTTTGTTTTTAGCCTATTAAAATGTTTAATACTTTTTCTCGATGTTGATTATTTTTTGTAGTTTATGTTTACAATTTGCGCCTTTTTCTCCATGTTGATTATTTGTAATTAATATATTTGTCTAGTTGGTTGTTGATTATTTTTGTAGTTTATATAAATTTACAATTACTGCCTTTTCTCAATGTTGATTATTTGTAACTAATATTTATGTCTGGATGTTGTTTTTATTTGTAGTTTATAATATTTACAGTAATACTTTTCTGAGATGTGGATTTTTTATATTTTTTTTATTGTTGATTATTGGTAATTAATATTGTTGATTATTTTAAAAATTACATTGCAATTAATATTTCGTTTTACTGTTTGATATTTTTTTATAAATATTTTGAATTAATAAAAGACTGATTTAATATCGCAAACAGACGTTTTATTGATACACTCCTAAAAGTATTTATTTATAGATACACTTTTCTTTTCAGTTGTACCTTCTATTGTCTAACGTAGATCTAAAAGATGGGTACCATAGCGGGACTTTTTGATAGGTATTTTAAGAGGGTGCCATACCGGGACCATACCATAGCGGGACTAACCGGAAAATATATTGTGTAATATTTAAGTAGGTTAGTGTACCTATAAATAAATAAAAATAACGAACGCATCCCATTGTTCATTCATGACTAATATACCTATCTAATGTCGTTGATAACGGGTTTTCCCTTTTTAATGATGGTTCATACCATTGTTAGAATTTAAAAGTGAATATTTACCATGTTTTGCAAATATGTTTTGTGTTCAAAATATTTAAACACTATTGCAGATATTAAGTGAAATAAGTTCAAGTTCAACTTGAGTACCTACTTACTTAATTGTCTAGCAATTTATTTACTTACTTACTTGCTTATAATTGTGTAAATCGGTATATTGTTATCGTGGTATCACCACATGAGTCGGGAGGACTCCGTTGATGTCAAAACACAGTTTTATTTTTTAAAGTTTTCCGCTGGGAATTTCTCCTGTCTCCTGTGGGTGTGTTTACAAACATATAAATCTACAAACGCCCAGACCCGAATCAACTACTTGTATATCATACAAATATTTGCTCCGTGCGGGAATCGAACCCGGGATGCCACTGTGCTAACCGTGCCTTAAAGTTAGCTCATTATTAAATTGAATGACCAATATCTTCATCTCTATATTAACATTTAAATCCACACAAATGTCTTTGGATGGATCTCCAAAACGGGCGTATTCGTGTGATCGCTTTGGTGCTTTTCAGATATTGATTTTTAATAGTAATTATGTATCGCATTGAAAAGAATGATATTCAAATAGTATATTTTTACTATTGGCCTTCAATTTACACAAACAGTTATGAAAATATTTAAGTTCAAAAAATTTCGCGACCAGAGCAATCATAATTGGTGCCAGAGCGATCATAAATGGTGAAATCAGTGAAACAAAAAAAAATAATATTGATAAAATAGTATTTATTTAGTCGTTTTCAGTCATATTCAGTGTACGAATAACAAGATTGATGTAAGAGAATTGTATTATTTTAGAAAAGTATCGTTATAATGTCAAACTATTACCTACATTATAATTTTAAAAAATAACAAATGGATTACAGGTGTGATATTATGTTATGTTTAATTGCTTGAGGTCGTTGGTTCTAGCAATACTTATCATTATTTTGTATCGCTTTAAAAAATCAACAGATTCAGATACCTCTCTGTTGTCGAACTCAATAGAATAACTCTGTATTTTTACCATACCTGCGAGTAAACATTGGCTGAATGTTTTGTTTTCTTAAGAGTAAGCTTCAATATAAACCAGTTTTCTGTTGGGAGGAATTGAAAACTTTGAACTGAATGCACATTTTAGGCTGAGACCTTTAGTCCTGCTTGTAATTTTCAAAGTATCAGCTGACGATATTTCCACCGAGATACAGCCAGCTGACGTTTGTTTTTATCCATAACTTTATGTAAACTATCATCGGGTGAAATTTGAGTCGAGAGAAAATTCATGAAGGTAGAAAAAAAAATTACATGTTTGGGTGACCAGCTGACGTGTTTTCAAACATGGTACAGTCAACTGATTGGTTTTATTCTTCGTGATATAAGATAATCTTCAATATAAACTACGTTTCAGTTGGGTTCTACGTGTTTGAACGGCTATTGCTGCTTATCCCACCAACGGAACCACAGCTGACTTCCACGAATTTTTATGATACGACTCCCTCATGTAGCCTACTATTATAGCTTGAGAAGAAATCACTGACGAAATTTTGCTCCCCCTTTTCCCGCTCTATAAAATGTTTTTCTTCGAGGCATGGTTTCCATCTGCAACAATAGTTGATATTAAATTTTAGAGAAGAAAAGGTTATGGTTGTGGTTAGCTAAATGACAATATAATAATACTTATCATCATAGTAAAATACGTCAAAATCTGTTTATGGGTTTAGGTTACCCAAAGAAACCCAGAAGTGGTTATAAATTAAAGGTTATATGCATAGTTCTTCGTTTGTCATTGTTACAATCCGGACTTAAAACAGCATTTATAACGTACAATTAATGCAAAATATCATTGCTCTGGTCTTTTTGGACAGAGCAATCACAGCCATAGCGATCAGAAAAAGTCACTAAATCATAAATTTAGCCGAATTTAAAAGTAGTAGAAAGTTGTGATTACGTCTCATAAAAAACATTATAATGATCACTTAATTCACATAGCAAACACATTTACAAGCATTTACACATTTACTATTTAATTTAAATAACGAGCCATATCAATCATAAAATTCGATAACCAAATCCAGAGCAATCATTTATTTTATTTATTTATTTATTTATTTAAGGTACACCAACAGCAAAACATACAATAACAGTAATTGAAAACAAAAATATAAAACATGTGTGCTAGTATGTGAGCCTATGACAGGTATACGCAACATTTACTATAAAAGAGACAGCAAAGTAACAATTTGTAGTTACAAAAATGTTATAAATAAGTTAAAATATAATATTTTCTTAAAATTAAATGGGTATGTGCGGTATAAATTAACAAGAAATTGATACGGAAAGAAAGAAATTAAGATATTGACAAAGGTTAAAAAAAAAATTTACTAAGTAGGTTGGTTAATGCGCTCCCGTACCTCCGAAACTGATCGTCTGAACTTGTTAAAGGAGACGCCGAATAAATCAGAGTCTAATGATTTAAAACTGCTATTATAGTTTCTGCATATTCGAAGTATCGGAGCGTTAAGACCGAGGTTCGATTTACGGAAAGGAATATGGAAAAATCTACTGATGGGATATCTCGGGGGTTTCAAGGGAACTGAATATTGTCATAAACTTACCTTCGTAAACTTACCTTCGCGGTAGGGTTCAGAACCGGGAAATCCCGGTCTCGAAAGTACCGGGAATTCCCGGTTCTTTTGTCAGTAAAATGGAACCGGGAAATCAAATTTGATTCCCGGTTCTTTCGGTACTTTCGGGAATTTTATTTTTATTACGCGATTCACACTACTATTTACTTATTTACGCTTACTTTACTTTTCCACACTTTCTACTATTTAAACATTCAAAACTAACGTGAACAATTCAGCGTTAAAAGAAATAACGCGCGAAATTAATGGTGCGCTCGCTACGCTATAACCAATAACTACCTACACTCGCTCGCTGTTGCTAGGATAGGAAGGCTATGTCGCACTAAATCCTCAACAACTCCTGTATCTCAAGCTGAACCCCCACAAATACAAACCTCCCAAGGTGAACAGGCGAGAGAACGTGAATTTGACTCTGATGTGCTTGAAGTTCAAAACATTGCTTTGATAAAAGGCGATGAGTTAAATGCTGAGCTTGCAAAAGCTGTTAGTGAAAAACGCGTTAGATCTTCTGCTCATGAAGATCTCTTTACGAATGTTAGGATTGAAATGGCTCTCTTTGAGAATGGAGGAGATCGTGGGCGTTACTTGTCGCAGGCATATGACCATTAACGATTCCGCGAACCAGTGTTGAGCCAGAAAGAGTTTTCTCTTCGGCTGGTTTGCTATGCAACAAAATAAGATCTCGTTTGAGTGACAAAAGTCTAGATGCACTGTTGTTTTTAAGATCCTATTATAGAGAAGAGAGAGCTAAAAGCTCTTAAAAACCTAAACTTTGGTTACGCCATATTTTATGAATACTCGGAAGGAGATATTATGTTTAAATATTTTTTGATAAAAAAGTTTAATTTTGTTTTCTTTGAAAAATGTTTAAGATATTTCTAAATGTTTAAGGAATCTAAGGTGACTGCCTAATTTTTACCATTTTGATAGTAAACACTTACTTAAGAACCTAACAATAACACTGTGATCGATTATAGTCTGATTTATATATATATATATAATTACTTACTACTAGGTATGAGAATACAAAATAGTTTAATTTTGTTGCCTTTGAGAAATGTTTAAGATAATCCTAAATATTTAAGGGATCTAAGATGACTGCCTAATTTTTATCATTTTATTGACAGTAAATAATTACTTAAGAACCTAACAATAACACTGTCTGTGATTGACTATAGTCTGGTTTATATAGGTATAATTACTTACTACTAGGTGTGAGAATAAAAAATAATTATTTTTGTTTTCTTTAAGAATGTTTAAGATAATTTTAATGTTAAGGAATCTAAGATGGCTGCCATATGTTAACTCTTTATTGCCAGTAAATACTTACGTAAGTACCTAACAATAACACTGCGATTGATTATAGTCTGATTTATTTATAATTACCTACTACTAGGTATGAGAATAGAGAAAAGAAGAAAAAAAATCGAATTAAAATTACTTGCATACTAAATTTTAGTTTACTATTGAAGCATATCACTTGTTTTCTACAACAAAAACTAGCAAGAACCGAAAATACCGAAAGAACCGGGAAATCCCGGTTCCGTTATACAAAAGTACCGAAATTCCCGGTTCTCAAAAAGAATACCGGTTCCGAAAACACTACTCGCGGGAACGTGGCAGACAGGTATCCTCCTCGGCGGTTAGACCACTGCTGGCGCTGCCCAGCGGGAGAGGAATAGAGTGTCTATAACGCGTAACTAGGAATGAGGGCGATGTGTTACCTCAGCGCAGAGCGATGAGATAAAATGCCCGGTCACGATTTTAAATTCAAATTGAGGCAAAAGTATTGTTAAAATAATTTATTACTATGAAGATTAACTATTTGTTATGTAATCTAAATAAGTTGTTTCATAAGAACCATCTCATTAAAATGTTAAAAAATATTTTTTTCATTCAATCGGGAGTCGGGTTAACCCAGAGCGATCAGGATTTTAGGGTTTAAGATTTTTTTTTAAATATTTAAAATAAACTTATTCATAATATTAGCCTTGTACCACGTAGATGAGACACCGAACTGTATATAAAAAAATATTATGAAAACGGTTTTCGATTTTAAAATGGGTTTATCCAGCCCGACACGAAAAAAAATGCCTCTGGAGATTGTGCCCTTTATTGTCTTCCGATTAAAAATCACAATTTAATTCCATTGTAACTATATTTATTTATCCTTTAATTTACAGGAAGCAGTTGAGATAGGCATGTACGTACTCGTACAGTATGAATTTATGAGTCTTCAAAAGTCAATGTAAATATAGGTCACGCCCGCCGTCACGGAGTGCAATGCAACAGAGCACATCTGGTTTCATTATTCAAGATGTTATCTTCAAAATATTTGAACACTAAAATGAATAACAAACAAGGGAAGTCTGGCAACCACTCTCACTAAGGAGATGATGGAAATTCATGTCATAAACATACTTTTCTTCATAGCGAAAATGAAAACTACTAGGCCAAACTGAATGAATTTTTATAGGACCAAAAGGCGAGTATACAGCATCGAACAAACGAAAGGATCACGTAAATCGGAACAGGTACCATGGATTGAGAACTTCGTCGTTTTTGAAATCAGTTAGAAATATTGCCACTCCGCTTTTTTGGATTAGACGAGGAGCCGTTCTAACATAGGGAGTAAACAAGGTAGATTTTATCCATTAAAGGAAATAGTGATCAAATGTGATCTTAGCATGTAATCTATCATCATCATCAGCCGAAAGACGTCCAATTCTGAACAATGGCATCCCGCAAGGACCGCAACGCCGAACGACAATTCACCACGGCATGTCTGTCAGCAAAGTTAGTTTAGGTTATGTTATGATACAGGCAGCAATTATTGTCAAACGGTTTTTCAATGTAGTGAAAATAAACACAACTTTCTTTCAAGAAAGAAAGTTGTGTTTACAAAATAAACACAACTTTCTTTCAAGAAAGAAAGTTGTGTTTATTGGCACCAAAACTTAAAACTAAACAATACAATTCAATATATATAAAAATCAATGCCACTTTTCGTTGTAATTTTATAACTCAAGAACGGGCTCACCTATCCAAACCAAGTGTCTAGGCTTTGTTCAGACTATCTAGTAGATGGTTTATGTGAAGTTTGCATAAAATCGGTCGAGCGGTACTTCATTTATCACATTTCTTGTAGTTTCACTTTATACGTAGCGAAGCAGTTAACGAGCCGCTAGTAGAGTTATAAAGAGAGTAGTAAAAATAGAAGAAATAATAGCTTAACCATTTAATGCCAAAGGGCCTCAGCTCAGCATAATGCCAGATGACAACACAAAGTTGCCACCTGACGTTGATTTTCAGCTGCAGCCCAATAGTTTCAATGTATCAGCATACCGAACTATTTGGCTGCATGTACGAGTAGTATACAGACATAAAGTGCATACATACAGCATGCATATAGTATACAAGAAAACCGTTTCAAATTGTTGCCTGCAAAGCTAACGGTTTTGCTGATTATACAGGACTTATAGGCACACATTAGGTATTCTAGTGGTACTATCGCCGGGTATTCCGGGAGCCATATTCCTCGCTATTAAACGACGCGTATATCTCGGTCATTGACTAGTCAATGAGATAACAATGGGACAAAACATCCGCGGGGAAAATCCGAAGCCGAGTGTGCAATATAACTTGCACCTCTATCACAAATACATAACACCAATCTGTTACAAAACTGTTTAGCTTGCACTTTTGACCTGGAAATATACGGCTCTGCCCTGGGTAGGAGGACTCATTTCATGATTTTACTACGCTAAAAAAAAATGTTGAACAAAAAATGCATAGATAGAAAAATGGTAGAGCCGTTGTACCTATGCATTTCTGGATTTCTATTTTATGAGTGTTTTAAAAAATAGAAATGTTCAGCAGTGGACGTCTTCCGGCTGATGATGACGATGATGAAGAGTTTTAAAGGGTAACCTGCTTGAACAAACCCCCGATCCAGACAGGTAGATTTGTATCGATATTTCCTGGTTTCCTAATTATTAGACCCCTTTTAATATCGGTACTAAAATCGTTGCTCGTAACTCTCTCTGATATGAATTATACAAAAAAAAAACTGGGTTATTTGTAAAAAATGGTCAACCTTTCATAGGCTGAAATTACTTCTAGTTAAAAACAACTTTTACTTTGAAACCAACCCTTATTTTGAAACACCAAACTTTTTAACATTAAATGTTAATTTAATTAATTGTATATGAATGAAGTTTGAATAAACAAAGAATATGATACTGGACAGGTCCACTCAAACTGGGTGGTTCTTTCTTCAAAAGACCACCTCAGACACCTGCATGATTCTCGAAAGATTTTCTTTTTTTTTACCAATACAAAATGTCTGGACTTTAAAAGAGACCGTGACCTCTGAGTTTGTTTCGGCTGTTTCTTCTTAGAGTAGTCAGGTACGAAACACCGGCCTCATCCAGTTTAAAAACTAATAAGGAATGTGATTTTTTGACGTGTAAAAGAGTTTGTCAAAACCACTTTGCAAAATAATTATCATTTATTTAAATCAGTCCTTATCGATCTCAACTAAATAATTACAGAAGATCCAAAATATAAATTACTGAAGACCGATTGTATCGTGAATAAAGCCTGACAAGGCTACACACAGCCCAAAAACACGTGCTATAATATGTACAGACAAAAAGTTGGCTCTTCCAAAATCATCAGATTCACAGTTTTCGAAAACTATCTTTAACATTCACAGATAAAGTTGAGTTTGCGGTAAAACTTCGAATGTTTTCGTTACATCATCAATCATTGTGAAGTTAACTTAATTCCATAAAGCATAAAGCTGATATTTGTTTACATGAAAATAACTTCGAATTTGAAGCTGGATTTGGTGTAGAGATACCAACATACATAATTACTATGGCGTTCCACTTCGTTGGCGCTCACAAGGTCGGACTAGTCGACATGGAAGATGATGTCATTTTATTGTGCTCAGTATTTTAGGAGCTCCAATGCTGAATGTTAAGTATTCCTATTAAGTATTATAATAAATGCGAAAGCGATTTTGTTTGTTCATCTTTCTCGCCATGTAGATGAGACGATTGTGAAGAATTTTGGTGCTCATACAGAACCTAAGGCCTTATCACAAGATTTCTGTATTTTTTTACAGCGTATCTTTTTCCTACTGCGTTTATTGTATTAAAAAGCGCCTCTAGTGTACGCACTAGGAACTTTTTCCATGAAATTAACGTTATCAAAGTTACCGTTTACTTCACGTCATAAAAACGTGAAAAGTCATACTAGGGCTTGGAGTGGCTCTTTTGTTTTAGGTGGTAGAATCAACAAATGAGTCTTCCCGCCCTGCCTGGAGTGAAAAGAGCACTGAGACTAGTATTGACTAAAATCATTGGGCATGGTCCATGGTCGGACGGTGAGTCACCCATTACTCGCCGCTCGCATTTCCGCGCCTACGGTGGCCGAAGATCGTCTGCCGACGTCTCCGTGGGCGTCTACCACTGCGGGACCAAAATCCAAGAAAATCCACTATATCCCTTCAATTGCTCCTTGCGTTCCAGGGTCAAAAAGTTACCAGTTTGGACAGTTTCGACCCCGACAGGTATTTATCCCTCTATAGATTACTGACAGGTCTTTGAAGCGCACGTGGAACAGGACGTGCGTTTGATCTGGGCATGGTACCTGATCGGAAGGCGAGCTACCCATTACTCGCTGTCTGCATGTCTACATGTTGGACCCTAAGGTTAGCGAAACCGTGTGTAAAATCTAGTAAAGTATAATTCTAGCCAAAATTTTTTGTATACAAATTGCAAGGCAGAAATGTTCGGAGGAATGAATTTTGTATAAAACTTCTTAGTATAATAATTATGTCGCCCGATTTACCTTAAATGTTATATGAACGAGTGAATCCGGGAGTAAAACTAGTAACTTATAAAAACGCGTGCTATAATATGCAGAGCCTAATTAATACAACATTTAGGCATCTTAGATGTGACCTGCATTCAGGTTTTGTATATTATATGTATTTTGAATTCGAGGTTAGTTGACGGTCTTTTTACAGCAGACAAAATCTAGAATTCTAGACATTTATTTGAAGTGGGCCGCTCACAGTCAATTTTGAATGGTAAAAAAAAAACAAAACTCATAGTGCATAATAACTGTGAGTGCTCAAAGGTTTATTCTACTTTGGTCACCCAGGGGAACAGTGGAAATTTTGGCCCATAGCCTTCCTAAATATATATTTTTTTTTAAACTTTGCCCCACTTTAAAGCCTGTGTCTAACCGACAGGCGTGGTGAATACGAAACGAGGCGTTTATATTTGTAATGTATAGAATTGTTTGAATCTTGTCACAAAGAAAAGCGAAAGCGATCCGAGAGCGTGACCGAACCGATGCGAAGACGTGGCGAAGGCGTATTTGCTCTGTTTGACGTTGTTCATAAAAAGCCAGCTAATATAACTGCCACGCCTCGGTTCGCTGCACCCAGGTTGACGTCTCGTATCGGTTCGTTATCGCTTCGGACTCGGTCATGTTCGCTATCGCCTGTCTGTTTGACAAAGGCTTAAGAATTTCTACGAGTATCGTGGGTGTGTTTACAAACATAGAAACTCACATACACAAACACCCGGACCCGAAACGACTACATGTAGATCATACAAATACGTTTATTTTTGTTGTTCCGTACGGGGGTCAAACCTACGCGACACATTGTGTGACAGTCAACCGCTCAGCCACTGCGCCTCAGTAGCCTCTAACACTCAGAAATATTGTAGCATGCCTGCAGAAACATATTTTTTAAAAGTTTGATCATAATTTCTCCCAAATAAATAAACAACATTACCTCCTTTTTTTTTTGACGTTGTAAAATCATCATATGAGTCCTCCCACCCAGGGCAGAGCGGGAGGGACTGTCAGACTCGTACTGACTAAAATCCACGGTGTCCTTCAATAGCCCTTTACGTTCCGGGGTCACGGTAATTCGTACAGTCTCGCGACCAAACATTACCTCTTATAATACTAGTACGGACTTACAACGAAATTTTTGAATGAAAACTCTTACATACTATGCGTCACAATTCTCGAGACCTTTTCCTTACAATGATTACTGTACTCTGTCCCTGACACAATAACTTGCAATCACGGATTGTACCGGACTGATAAGCGTTATCTATGGTATTCCGGGTACTAAACGTAATTGGAGAAATATGCATTATGTGGGATTTGAAACATTCCGGAAGGATATGTCATGAGTGAAAGGGAAATCAAGAGATGAGTGTATGAGAGAGTGATAGAGTCGCCATAACGACGTTGAACTGTGCATTTGTAAAAATATGTTCTAAATATTAAATTGTTTTTAAAGTGCATGAAGATTTTTGATTTCTTCACCCTCGAATGTTACAATTATTTGAAAAACGTCTCTATAATATTTCAAGTAAGTAAGTATTTCGTATCTATACGTTTGTCTTTGAAACTATCCAATTGATTTTTAGGTTTCCATTACCCGGAATGTAAAACGGGACCCTAATACTAAAACATGGCTGTCCGTCTGTCTGTCTGTCTGTCCGTCCGTCTGTTACCAGGCTGTATCTCATGCACCATGATAGTAAGACTGTTGAAAAATTCACAGATGATGTATTTCTGTTGCCGCTTTAAAAACAAAAAACAACAGACGTGATTTTGTTTTTTTTTTTGCCAAAATTTGCCAAAATTATCCCAATAGATGACCTGAATTGACCTAACCCTCTGCTCCTGATGGAATTTGGCTCAGAGATGTAAAGTTACAAGTCTGTAATAACACGTACGGTACCGTTAATCTCGGTATTAAAAGTTCATGTCACATAATTTCGATAAAAACGCGAACGAAGCCACAGGCAACAGCTAGCAATAAAATCCGATGTTTCAAAGAAATAAAGAGCTGCGTCAGCAACTGATACCTTTTTTTTGTCGTGGTAAAATCATCAAATGAGTCCTTCCACCCAGGGCAGGGCTGGAGGGACTGTCAGACTCGTACTGACTAAAATCCACGGTGTCCCTAACACATAACATACACAATAATATAATACATACACATAACATAATAGCCCTTAACGTTCCGGAGTCACGGTAATTCGTAAGTCCCGCAACCCCGGCAGGCGCAGGATCAGGCGGAGTGCAGACAGGCTAAGGAGGCGCTACCCGCCATCAACAGCCGCTTCACTAAACTCGTGCTCAGGTCAACCAAACAGCAGTTACGAACAATCACAGCCGCCCTGACAGGACACCTTCCTTTAATAAACACCTCTTTGTCCTAGGTATCACAGACAGCCCCCTGTGCAGAGCCTGTATGGCGGCGGACGAGACAGCAGGTCATGTGCTCCTACACTGCCCTGAAATTGCTTCATACAGGGCAAAGTACTTCGGTAACCCAGGTACTCTCCGCGAGATGGTCGGCAACACGAAGGCGCTGCTGGCTTTCCTCGGGGAGCTGGGGTGGATCGAATAATTTCTTTCCCACCCGCACGCAAAATACGCGCATTTGACGTGGAGTTGCGGATACCAGCCCGTTATACAATACAATACAATACAATACAACCCCGGCAGGCTTTGGCCCTCTATTTCCCCCGTCGTTTTGCTGACACTCTTTGAAGCGCGCGTGGAACACAGCGCGCCGTCGCGTCGACCCGCGCATGGTCCACAGTCGGACAGCGAGTCGCCCATTACTCGCCGCCGGCATGCCCCACGCCTACGGTGGCCGGAGATCGTCTAGTGACGTCGCGTCGGTCGCCGCGGGCGTCTATCACTGCGAACTCCTAACTAACCTTTGTGGAATGTATATGCGTAAGCGCTTTTTGTATATCAATGAAATAGGAGCTTGGTCGTTCTGGTGACTGGCCTTATTTTATCATGTTCAAGATAATGACCGTTAAATGCAAAATCTTTTTAATCCGTCAGTAGGTATTGAAAAATAATGAACTTTTAATGATGAGTAACGATTTTATTTTAATAATTTATAATGAATTTTTTGTTTGTTAGATCAATAAATATTGACAAAGATAAAACGCTTTGAAATTCGGGAGTGACGTTTTGTGATTTTTAGAAGCGTTGTATCTTCGTCAATTTTGGTTTAAGTAGCAAAAGAAAAAATAAGGGGCAATTTTTTTTGATATTCTATCTTACGGGCTTTAAATTATTTTTTGAATTGAAAACTTCTTTAGCGGCGTTGTGCACTTTTATTGGAATGGGTAAAAAATGTTAAACTCGCGTCAGGACACGTGACCTAATCGAAAATTCGTAAGACGGCGCAGCGAATGTTCGTGTGTGTTTATTACTATTGTCGTTTTCACTACTGCCGGCACTCCCAGAGTGCAACCCGACGTTTTTTTTTTAGTAAAATAGCCTATTGGACTAAATCTTATTATATAACTACATATAATATTGTCAGTGCGAAAGTTTAGAAAGATGAATCTCAACAGCATAATAATGTCTCATTACATAATTACAGGCACATTTGCATTATTAAAAAAAACGACAACTTTACTAAGTAATCTCCCCTTTATTGATTCTTCTTATCACTCCTAATCACTGAATTTATCTTTTAAAATACCGTGATATGCCAAACAGTCAAAGCTTTTATGTTGTTATCTGTTATCAGTGTATGCATTTAAAATTGATGGTGACTGATAAAATAACCTGAAAATGTACTGGCCTATATTTAGGTCTTTATACCATCACCATAGGTCCCATTATCACCGGTGCAATTGCAAATATAATTAGTCCGTCATAATAGAGTTTAAAAAAATAACGGACACGTATTTTTTCTTATGTAAAATCAATGAATATTCACCAAAATACAACGCATCAAAACTCGAGAGTGGGGGCTCGTGACGTCGAAATTCAATAGAACTTGTGATGTATTTGCTAATTTTGAAAGCATCGTATCTCAGTCAATTTTGGTTTACGAAACAAAAGAAAGAATAGGGGTCGAATATTTTTTGATAATCTAAGTGACGGACTAATTATAATTGTACAGTCAAATAGCCAATTGAAAATATATAAGCTTTCCCTACAGATTTCCAATAGGTCGGGTTAGGAGTGGCTTGCATCCAGCGCGATCCTGTGGTCTTTATCACAGTCCGTCCACCTTGTGGGTGGACCTCCTACGCTGCGCTTGCCGGTGCGTGGTTTTCATTCGAGAACCTTACGGCCCCATCCCATCGGCCATTAGTTCTGCGTACAAAGTGGAAAAAAAAATTGTCCCACACTAGGAATTTCTCGGTTCCTGGGTGCGTTTACAAACATAGAAACTCACATACACTAACCTTTTTTATCGTGGTAAAATCATCAAATGACTCCTCCTATCCAGGGTGGGGCGGGAGGGACTGTCTGTGTCAGACTTGTACTGACTAAAATTCACGGTGATCCATCAATATCCCTTTACGTTCCAGGGTCACGGTGACCTGATGAGGCAGTCCCGTGAATACACTAACACCTAGACCTGGAACAACTACTTGTAGGTCATACAAATATTTGTTCCGTGCAGGAATCGAACCCAAACACGCTTTGCACAACTCGAACGCTCAGCCACAAAGAGTAGCATTATAATGTATTTTATGGAACACAAAAGGCGTATCTGTCAACATGTCACAATTTAATTGATGTTTTATCTGATATCATCAATGCAATAAGGTTCATTATAGAAAAGCGGTAAATAGGGGAACTCCGATCTGTTTATTTATTATTTTATCCAATTAAGTTCAAGGACGAAAAAAAACATTGTTGTAGTGTAGATATATCGCAAAATATGTATTTCATAGATTAATTGTCTATACAATATAATATTACGTTTTAATACGGAGATTTCAATGGATGTATGGATGGATGTACCTCAATCACTTCAGAACTTCTGGATGGATTTTGACGAAATTTGGTTCAGTTATAGGTTGCTCCCCACTTAGGAACGAATGTCTCCTGTATCGTGGGCGCGCTTAGAAATATTTGAAGTAATTAGAACTCCCATATACAAACAGCCAGGACCGGGACAACTTCCTAATAATGAAAATCATAAAGTGGTCCACAAAATACTTGAAATTTTAGCTTGGACTGAGCCAATAAAAAAGCTATTGTCTATGGCCTGGTCTATCGCCTTATATAGCCTATAAACATCACAAAGGTCCCATTTATCTCTGTAGCAAAATTCCTAAAAATCTGTTCAGTTGTTTTGACTTGAAAACCACAATATACACCCTTTCACATCTACATCTTCTATCTATATAAATAAAAATGTTATGTTGGTTTGTGTATGCTTCAAAAACTCAAAAAGTTCTGCACCGTTTGAGCTGAAATTTTAGCATGATAAATAATCCGCATCAAGGATTGTTTTTATCTATGTTTTGCATCAGTCACATATCCGCGACCGCGAAAAAACTGTTTTTTGTGCCACAGCGAAGCGTGGCAGGGTACAGCTATAATATAAATACACTCGAAAGCAAAAGTATGGAATCACTTACACCGATTCCGCGCGATTTTGAGCACTTAAAAACAAATGAAGAATAATAAAAATAGTACCATTTTAAAGGTTTAACTGTTAACTTTAAATTGATACTAAATTCATTCAAATCACTTAATTATTTAAGGAGCTATCCCGGATCAATTCCAAGTTAGTGTGTGCATACTTTTGCTCGCGAGTGTATTATGGTAGGGATGACTACGTACTCGTATATCAACAGTAGTAAATAAAACCGGTTCCGTCATTAGAAAAACGAGTCTAGAATGCAAAACGCATTATTATCTATGTATTGTTGTATACTATTAAATCGTCCAGTGTTAAGGTGCGTCTACAAGGGCAATATCTATATACATTGTTATTGTGTGTACATTGCCGGCCAGCTTTTTTTTTATCGTGGTATAATCATCAAATGAGTCCTCCCACCCAGGGCGGAGCGGGAGGGACTGTCAGACTCGTACTGACTAAAATCCACGGTGTCCTTCACTAGCCCTTTACGTACCGGGATCACGGTAATTCGTAAGTCCCGCGACCCCGGCAGGCTTTGGCCCTCTACAGGCCCCGTCACAATGCTGACACTCTTTGAGGCGCGCGTGGAACACAACGCGCCGTCGACCCGGGATTGCCGGCCAGCTTAACAACATTTTAATATAGTATATATCGGTATTATGTCAGCATGGTTCATACGTTTTGTCTTACGGCCAGATCAAAAATATGTGACTATAATTATGGCCGGGCCACGTTCAAAATCTACACTTTAATTTTATAAAGTTGTAGAGTTTATTTAGTTGAAAGGCCTTATCTCAAGCACTACTAGTTCAATAAGATATTTTATTGCATAAATAAATTTCATTAGAAATTCTGTTTACACCGGTAGTTAGAACATTGAAAAATAATGAACACGTATTTTTTATTTTTTTCAATCAATGAATATTGACAAAGGTAAAACGCTTCCAAATTCGAGAGTTTGGGCTTATGACGTCATAGCGCTTGTAAAATTGTACCAACTGTGTGACAATTTTGAGGATTATTTTTAGGAGCGTTGTATCTTCGGTAATTTTGGTTCACGTAACGAAAGAAAAAATACGGGTCTAAATTTTTTTATAATCTATATTTCTCACTAATATTTTTTTTGTGTAATATAGCCAATTGTAAAAATATTTTTGTGTTGATAGTCCATTTATCGAAGAAAGCTATAGATTATATAACATCACGCTACAACTAATAGAGGGCAGATGAAAACGGTACATTAATGGCAGCAAGTCATCCACCTCCCTCTCTTGACCACTTTTTCGTAATGTCCATAATTCTCAACTTGTAGTGGACATAATTTAAGTGGATAAAATATGTCATAGACTGTATACGTTCTATCCAGTTGCTAATGTGTCCAGCTCAGAAACTGTCCAGCTCAGAAACAGTCCAGCTCAGAAACTGTCCAGCTGAAAATCCGTCCAGAGTGGAGGCTAATTGTATACAACTTTTACTGCAATGTATGGCCGGCAGCCACACATTACGGTAAAAAATATTTCCCGTGTAGACGCGTCTTTATATTTGTATGAAAAACTGCACAAGGTCGCTCGTTGGACGCTAATTGTAATAACTTTGGCTGGTAAACATTTAGCAGAATATTATAGTTCATAAATATATGTAAATAAAAATCATTTGCCAAAAATATTAAATGTAAGCGCATTACTTCAGAACGACTGCATTTATTTGGGTAATTCTTTTCAGTCGTGTTTGTCATTGTCAGGACTAGAGGCCATAGCACAAGATTTCCGTATTTGACCTAGAGCGTATTTAAAGTATTTACGGCGTTTATTTTATGGAAAATTAAAAAGCGCCTCTAGTGTACGAATGAGCGGGCACGCCGCAATCACGGCGGTAAGACCCCTTCTTGAGGAGTGGCTGGATAGGCTACACGGCGTCCTTACCTACCGCATGACGCAGGTCCTCACCGGACACGGATGTTTCGGGAGGTTCCTGTGTCTGATAAGGAGGGAAGAAACGCCTGGGTGTCACCACTGCGAAGATCGTCCGGAGGACACGGTGGAGCATACGGTGCAGGACTGCACCGCTTGGGCAGAGCACACAAAAAAAAAAAAAAGTGTACGAATGAGGAACATTTTTTCCATCAAATTAACGTCAAAGATCCCGTTTACTTTACTGAGCCGTGCTACATTTATTTTGATTGATGTGTTTTTGTTTTGTCGAAACACATTATTCTCATTCATTCATTCATTCACAAATTGTTGGTATATCGTTACGTGACAGTAGGCTAAAGGCGATGAACTTCATTTCATATCATTTGGCGAATCTATCATAGATGTTGCTTGCCCATGACATACCTAGGAAGCACCTCATTTAATGTTGCATCACACGACTTCATTCGTTCGTAGGTGTCAAGGCAAATTCTTTTCGAATGATTTTTCAATACACACATACGCAGTTGTATATAAAAAACCACAACACTAACACATTCGCATTCGCGACGCGGATAGTGTTGAGTTCTGTCGTATAAAATTTTTTAAATTAAATGTTTTGACGGCACGGTTGGCGCAGAGATTAACGCGTCGCGGGTTCTATCCCCGCTCGGAACAAACATTTGTTTGTATGACCTACCTACAAGTACTTAGTTGTTCCAGGTTTGGGTGTTTCCCGGCATTGGTCGAGGCCATGCTGCGGGGCGAGACGGAATGGGAAGCGGTCGCCTCCTTCTGCGAAGCAGTCATGCTAGTGAAGGAGGAGGCGGGACGCATGAGGGAGAGGACAGCGTCGACCTCACAACCCAGCCGCAGTGGTAGACGCCTACGGCGACGAAAGTCGCAAGGAGATCTCCGGCCACCGTAGATGCGGGCATGCGGGCGGCGAGTAATGGGCGTCTCGCTGCCTGACCATGTAAAATGCCCGGGTCTACGGCACGTTGTGTTGCACGTGCGCCTAAAAGAGTGCTAACTCTCTTTGTGGCGCGGGGCCACAATGTCGGGGCCACCCCTAGAGGGTCAAAGCCTGCCGGTGTCACGGGACTAACGAATACCGTGACCCCGGTACGTAAAGGGCTATTGAAGGACACCGTGGATTTTAGTCAGTACAAGTCTGAAGTCCCTCCTGCCCTGCCATGGGTGGGAGGACTCATTTGATGATTTGACCACGCAAAAAAAAAGGTTTGATTGTTAATTAAAATTTTATTCTATATTTGTAAACACACCCATGATATAGAAGAAATTCATAATGTGGGGCTAGCATTGCAAAAAAAAAGGTTTGATTGTTAATTAAAATTTTATTCTATATTTGTAAACACACCCATGATATAGAAGAAATTCATAATGTGGGGCTAGCATTTCGCAAATCAATATGTGAGTGTAAACGGCATAACAAAATATATTTGATTTTGAAGTAAGTACATCATTACATTTGCAAATAATCCCGCAATGAGTTAATGAACTGATCCGTGTGAACCCCGGAAGTTCATTATTATCATAAAATAATAATAACTTACTTAACGGAGCACGGAGGTATATCATTATGTAAAGAATGGTCACTCACAGGCTGACCTTGATAAGCGCTTCCAACCTTGAAGATCGGCACGTGCAGCAATTTTATTTGGCTACGAGCTTCCACAAAAGCATAGAACTTTTACTTAGATAGTAAAGGGCTCGTAGCACAATGGCTACGGCGTAGGCCGATGGGTCTACGACACGCTAACTTTACTTTCATTCTACAAGTATTTTATAGTATAGTCAGTGCCTTTCATTAAACGACCCATCTTTTAAAGCAAAATAAGGAGCAAGGGGGGTCAAGTAATGCAGGCTGGCAGACCGTACATAAAATCGTGTAGCAGCTGGGCGGATTATAGGTATAATGAAAACATCAATAAATAGCAAATCCAAGGGACTACCACAAACGTAATCTATTCTCATTACTGCCGGGGTCACGGGGTTGTTATCAAATAACCGTGACCCTAAAACGTAAAGGGCTATTGAAGGATCACCGTGAATTTTAGTCAGTACGAGTCTGACAGACCATCCCGTCCCGCCCTGGGTGGGAGGACCCATTTGATGATTTTAACACGATATAAAAGCGTCTATCGTCAGTTCGAGTTTTGGATAATAAGGACATGTATTTTTTTTTAATCAGTACATATTGACAGAGATACAACTCATCAAAATTCGAGAGTGGCTCATGACGTCAGAACTAGTGAAAACTTTACCTAGGAGTGACGTATTTTCGTTATTTAGCAGCTTATGTTACCGGTTAAACGCTGCAACTTGCCATTATGCCCAATTTTGTCATGATGCCCAACTTTGTCATAATGCCCAACTTTGCCATGATGCCCTACTTTGCCATGATGCCCAACTTTGTCATGATGCCCTACTTTGCCATGATGCCCAACTTTGCCATGATGCCCAATTTGCCATTGACGTACTTACGGTTTTGTTACCTAAGTTATGTTGTTTCGATTTTTAATAGTTTTATTATCACTGCTAGTAGTTTAATAATGACACTTCTTGATATAAAAATAACAAACTAGTTTTCGCTTAATTCTCGTTAAACACGTTTACGTCAACATTTTATAAGATAAAGTAATTCTGCGAATTCATAATTATCTTTTTAACATTCTTATTAACTTGCTAACTTTGATAAATGATATAATTAAACCTATTTATTTCGTAAAACCAGGCGTAAACAAATATGCAGGTCCTGATAGTGAGATTTAAGCGTCATTTAGACGATGCAAGAACTCGCACGCGAGTTGCGTTTCATTGCGGACTATAAAGGTACAACGAATCCTGTTGATCAAAGAAATACCGCAATGTAGTGAAACTCACATGCGAGTTCTTGCTCCGTCTAAATGAGGCTTTAAACTAGCTGCCCCGTGGTTTCAGTCGCTAGTAGGCTCTTAAGCTCTTAATTACAGTAGCGTCTTCTTGAATTGGTTATAACTTTTTTTGGAATGAAAATTATCAAATAAGTTGAAGGGACTGTCAGACTTAACTAAAAACCACCTTGTTCCCTCAATTTCCCTGCGTTCAGCTGGTCCCTGATCTGACGATGAGCTACCCATTACTCACCGTGCAGTCCACGTTTGCAGTTGACGGAAGTCGCTTTGTGCTTCTCGATGTCGGGCTGGGGCTTGAGGAAGGGTAATATTTTTTTTTTTATCTTGGTAAAATTATCAAATGAGTCCTCCCACCCAGGGCAGGGCGGGAGGGACTGTCAGACTTGTACTAACTAAAATCCACGGTGTTCTTCAATAACCCTTTACGTACCGGGGTCACGGTAATCCCTTGGTCCCGCGACCCAAGGAAGGGTAATAATCAGAGGCGTAGCTACCGCCGTATCAGCCGTATCAATTATACGGGGCCCCCATGTGTCAAGGGCCCCGGAGGCCGACGATTGGTATAAATTTAAATAAAAACATAAAATGTTGCTCTACTATAATGAAAACTTATCGCGGCCATATAGCTCCTAACATAGCTCGATTTAAAAAAGACATTTTTCAAAAAGCCTTTATATAGTTGTCATAAATGAGCTACGATCAGTCGATCAGCATTGTCAATTATCTAGCTCCTTTCAAAATTCTCTAAATATCATAAGTAATAGGTCGCGGGACTTACGAATTACCGTGACTTCGGAACGTAAAGGGCTATTGAAAGACAGTGGATTATAGTCAATACGAGTCTGACAGTCCCTCCCGCTCTGCCCTGGGTGGGAGGACTCATTTGATGGTTTTACCACGCTAACGTATGCTATTGTCGTTATTCTGCAACACTATACACTTAAACTAGAAGGGCCCCAAACAAGTTTTGATACGGGGCCCCTTCTGACCTAGCTACGCCACTGGTAATAATAGGCTAACTTAATATAACATTCCTTAAGACAAGGTTAGTCAAGAGCAAAAAGATTTTAGAAGTCTAAACAAACACATCAAGGCAAACAAATTAAGAAATAAAATCTATTCTCTCTTTATACATACATAAATTTCTATAGCTTAGTAAAAGTAAATAAAGTTATTAAAAATGCTTTCAGAAATATCTATTCACGGAATCGAATTTGCTATTTATAACAAAGAATAATCACCCTCCAACCTTGTTTACCGAGCCATGATTAAAGTTACTTAACGCAAACCTAACGTAAACCGAACGCAAACTGCTTGGTTTGAGTAAACAAATGTCAATCAAATCATTGGCGCTCGCCGCCCACGCTGAACTTGTATGGGTTGCTATGGCAACGGAGTGCCAATCGATAGTCACACCCATGGAACATGGAAACCACACCCTTGGTACTTACTTACTGAAATATGGGTGTAGCACTTAACTAGAAGAAAATGTTTTTATACATATCTATACGGGTTGTTGTAAATTCGCCACAAAATTATATCCACACGAAAAAAAAAATTGATCCTGTTCTCCCAGTACTTTCTGTTCAGAATCCACATTGTGTCCTCGTTTTCGGTAGTTTTGTACTGGATTTATTTATTATTTAATTGTTCTGCTATCCGTGCGAAAAAAATAAATGGGGCGAACTTTACAATAATCAAAATTAAAAAAAAAAACAAAAACCTTTGGCTAGTTTATACATACTTTTTTTTTGTGGGGTAGTAATTTTTTGGCAAATTTACAACACATCTGTACTTTAAACACATATTTATAAAACTGAAGAGTTTCTTTGTTTGGTTGAACGTGCTGATCTCAGGAACTACTGATCCGCCAAAAGAGGACGCTCTAAAAGACCTTATTGGTGCGGTTCTTCAGAAGGAACGGATGCGTAGTACTTGCATGACGGCACGTTTGGCGCAGTGGCTGAGCATTTGGACTCCTGCGCTATGTGTCGCGGGTTCGATTCCCGCACAGAACAAATATTTGTATGATCTGCAAGTAGTTGTTCTGGGTGTTTGTGTGTGTGAGTTTCTATGTTTGTAAACGCACCCACGATACAGGAGAAATGCCTAGTATGAGGCAAAGTTAAAAAAAATATATATAATCGTGAAAGTATGTTTGGTGGATAGATGTTTGTTACTGTTTCACACAAAAACCACTGAAAGGATACAATTTATAACCAGGTTTAACACAAAGGACAGTTTTTGGCCCGATTTTATGTTCCCGTTGGATAGTACCAGAGTTGTAGCCGGTGTAGGGGAACAGTGTACAAGACGGGGACGCGAGGTATAATGGAGACATACACTCTCAAGACATACACTAACATAGCGCAAGCGCCATCAGGTCATTTGCAAGCGGCCATTAACAAATGGCGTCCAATGGCGTAAGTATTGTGTTAAGTTTGCCTTAACTGTGTGATTTCTCATCATGCCCCGCGTCCCCGTCTTATACATTATTCCCCTAACCGCTGGGAACAGCTACTTTAAGAATAATTTGTTACTAAGAGAAACTTAATTCTGTGATGTCTGTCTAGATTAAGGAGACGAGCGGTCACTGACTTAACCTAAAAAAACCGTTTGGAGCACTTCCAAAATTCTTAGAAATAGTCTGAAAGCCTCTCGTCGAGCTGTCATACATCTAACGACCATTAAAGCCTTTGTCAAACAGACAGGCGTGACGAATGCGAAGCGAGGCGATTTTATTTATAATGTATGGAATTGTTTGTATCCAGTCACATAGAAAAGCGAAAGCGATCCGATAGCGTGACAGAACTATCGGACTGACGTCTCGCTTCGGTTCGGTATCGCTTCGGACTCGCTTCGCTTTCGCCTGTCTGTTTGAGAAAGGCATAAAGGATGCCCTAGATTATTACTATAAGGTTACTAGCTTATGCCCGCTTCATTGATTGCATGAAAATCGATAATACATAATCTTTCCCACGGGAATATCATACCGAGATTAAAGTATTCAACATTTTAATCAACATAGTTTATAAACTATCTGTGCACCAATTGTCACCCAAATCCGTTCAATAGTTTTTGTGTAAAATATGAACAAACATCCTTACATCGTGAGATCCATTCGCATTTATAAATTGAAGTAAGAATCAGCTCACACTGAGACGCGACGCGAAGCAAGGTTGTTGGAAATATGTATCTTTTCACAAAGTAAATAAAGTAAGATTTTGAGTCGCTCCAGCGTCGCATCTCAGTGTAAATTGACCCTGAAGGTTAGTAAATCATAAATTATGTTATAAGAATGTACTGAAAGCCTTAACAATGATAGGCTGGATGATGAATGGACAGATGGGCCGGGGAAGTTCGCAGGAATTGGCTTTACAAGAGAAGCCCGATACGGATTCTATGTTTCCACACAAATGAGTCTTCCCGCCTTGAGAGCGCCTTAGGCGATCAACTGCTACGCAGCGTGTTGCGAGTCCGATTCCCGCAACAAATAGGTATTTGTATGTTCTTCAAAAAGTTTTTCCGGGCCTGGGTGTTTTGCGCGGGCATGCGGGCAGCGAGTAATGGGCGACTCGCTGTCCGATCATGGACCATGCCCGGGTCGACGGCGCGTTGTGTTCCACGCGCGCTTCAAGGAGTGTCAGCATAGTTGACGGGGCCCCCCTGTAGAGGGCCAAAGCCTGCCGGGGTTGCGGGACTCACGAATTACCGTGACCCCGGAACGTAAAGGGCTATTGAAGGACACCGTGGATTTTAGTCAGTACGAGTCTGACAGTCCCTCCCGCTCTGCCCTGGGTGAGAGGACTCATATAATGATTTAACCACGTTAAAAAAAGGGTCTGGGTTTTTGTGTATATGAGTTTCTTTGTTTGTAAACGCACCCACGATACATGAGATAATAAAAGAGACGGCAACAAAAAAAATGTAGACCAGAGGGGGTTGTCAGACTTTATTCACTAAAAACTAACCTCTTTTATTACCCTTTTGCGTTTAACAATGACATCTACCAACCCACACTGGGCCCGTGTGCTGGATTATAGCCCGCTCCCTCTCACAGAGAAGAGGCCTGTGCCCAATGCGGGCAGTTAGTTCCCATAAGTGGGAACATTTATAAGCTGATAATGATGATTGTGTCCAAAGCCTTTTTGAAGTGAAAACTTCTTGAGCGGCGTTATGCACTTTTTGTGGAATGGGTAATAAATGTTAAACTCGTGTCAGGACACGTGACCTGATCGAAAATTCGTAAGACGGCGCAGGACGCTTGCGCGAATGTTCGTGTGTGTGTATTACTATTCAAGTTTTCACTTCTGCCGGCACTCCCAGAGCACAACCCGTCGTTTTTTTTTTTAATTCAGTCCCGTGTTTCTGACATAGTCTCGTGACCTCGCTATTCGTATTTAGGCTGACATATGATGATGGTGAGCCCACCCCCCGTCTCCCCATCTCTGATGGTAGGTATTGACCGAAAAACAAGTCACCCCCCTTTGTCCTAAAATCCGAGATGTACCCCACCCCTTGTCGTCCTAAAATCCCAAAAAAATCTTCATATACATGACAAGGAAAACAGTTTATGTGAATCTTATTTAGTTCATTCTGATAGATCAGAAGGGGGGTAGTATGTCGAATGTCCTAAATTGTGTTGAATTGAATACTGCCTCGATGGTCTAGTGGTTGCTAGTGTGACTACTGAGTTTGAGGTAGCGGGTTTTGATGATTTACCTTTTTTTTTACGTGGTAAAATCATCACATAAGTCCTCCCACCCAGGGCAGAGCGGGAGGGGCTGACATGGTAATTCGTGAGTCCCGCGACCCCGGCTTTGGCCCTCTACGGGGGGCCCCGTCACTATACTGACACTCCTTGAGGCGCGCGTGGAACAGAACACGCCGTCGACCCGGGCATGGTCCATAGTCGGACAGCGAGACGCCCATTATTGATGATTTACCTACATTAAAAATGTAAATCAACGAATATAATAAATAATTTTTTTGAAGTGAAAACTTCTTTAGCGGCGTTGTGCACTTTTTTTGGAATGGGTAAAAAATGTTGAACTCGCGTCAGGACACGTGACCTGATCGAAAATTCGTAAGACGGCGCAGGGCGCTTGCGCGAATGTTCGTGTGTGTTTATTACTATTGAAGTTTTCAGTTCTGCCGGCACTCTTTTAAAGCAACCCGTCGTTTTTTTTAAACCAACGAAGACATCGGTTCGTTAAGAGACCTCGAAAATTTACTTTAAAAATAAAATGAGTTCAGATTTTCGAATTAAACTTGTGAACGTAACAGAATAGTACTACTACTAATCTTAGATTATGTATCTGTTTACAACATAATACATTAAATAAAAAAACTTTTTAACAAAAAAAAAAACCGACTACCAAAAATACAAACGCCCCACCTAAAACCACTAAAAAGAGAAAAATAAACTACTATTTATCTATTTCAGAAAACAAAAATGCACGTATTTTTCAAACGAATTAAATAAAAAACTTATTACCTACCAATTCTAAATCAACTTACAATATTATTTTGTTTAACAAACAAGATATTATGTATTTACAAACAACCTATAATGATTTATTTACAAAATTACAATGTGACCATTCTTGTCTAAACCTAATTAGCTATAAATTTAATTATAATATTTTTATAATGTTGTGTGCCAGGCACCTACTGATCTGTTTGAAGTCGGTGCCAATGGTGGTGAAATTTTTTGCAAAAAAGGTTTTATTTTTTTTTATTTTTCAATTATTTTTATTAGTTGTAATATCCTATACAAATATTTGCTATGCATTTATTTTACATTGTTATTATTAACAATATGTTTCATGGTAATAGGCTTATCCCCAATAAAATGAAACATAACATACCAAACTGTCGAAATATGGGTATACTGTACACATCTGCGTACCCCCTCAGAGCATACAGGCGTGATGTTATGTTATGATGTTGTGTAAACAATAAACATCCAAGCGATTGCAGCAATCACGACAGATTTGCTGTCTATTATTGAAGAGTTCCGTTCCATATCTCCGAAGTTCGTGATCAGATCATGACAATATTTCTATGGGACCAACTAGGAAGTATACCCTTTCAAACAAAAAAAGAATTTTTCAAATCGGTTCAGGCGTCTTCGAATAATCGGTGAACATACATAAAAAAAAAAAAAAATACATACAGTCGAATAGAGAACCTCCTCCTTTTTGGAAGTTGGTTAAAAAGTAAAAGCGTCTCAAACCACACAAGTAGATAATTCACTAGTAACCTAATGAATGCTGCTAAGTCCTTTATGTGTTTGTAATTGGCTTAATTACTCAATTGTCCTGGTAATTAAAATCATGATCATGGCCTGGGAACCAGTTTATATTTGCTATGCTTATAAGTTATCGTCGGTTTTCCCAAACGGATACTGGTAAGATAAAAATATATAAGTCATGTGGGAATAATTTAAAAATAAGATAAGTAATAAAATTATTTTACTGCATTTTGATGACGAAGCCGAACCGTGGAACATGATAGTTATGCTGGCCGACCGACTTCATGTCACGCAGCGTACTTCGTATAGAAAGGTACGTATATGCTTGGTATTTCGCGAAGAGATACAATCCGGGATGAGGATCTACGGCAGATACGATCAAAGTTTTCAACAATATCTGTAATATTGTTGAAAACTGCAGCAGCTGGTCATGTCTGGTCGCGGGACTCACGAATTACCGTGACCCCGGTACGTAAACGGCTATTGAAGGACACCGTGGATTTTAGTCAGTACGAGTCCCTTCCTCTCTGCCCTGGGTGGAAGGACTCATGTGATGATTTTACCACGTAAAAAAAAAGGGTAGGAAATATTTATGTCAGTTACCTCGATCAGTCTAACAACCCTCATAACGCTACCAACGTTATAGCCAAGATACCACAGATCAATACGACATAAAAGGGCCATGTCACTTTTATAGGCCAGAGCAATGCCTAGTCCTACATACTACCTACATTCACAAAAATCCTAATTGGTCCAGGATCACAGACGGGCACACACTATTGATTATAATTTCAGACATAACGGCGCCTGATGGGCAACAGACTAAGATTGTGGAAGCACAGATGAGACAGGAATATTTAAGGATCATAGCATTGTGTGTTTTCTGCCTACATTCATGCCGCTGAATTTCTTTTGTGGATTGTTTTTCTTTAAATTATTATGTTAAATTATAAGGTTTAGACAGAAAGGGTTGCGGGTACTGTGGCCATGGAATGCAAGGTGTAACTGAATGAGGGCGTTGGTTTTTAGTTAGGCCGCCCAGGCTTGGAGGACTTATTTGATTATTTATTTTCGAAACTATACTAAGGAGATATACTAAGGAGTAAGGCAAAGATGTACCTTTGCTCGGGAACCTATACGTAAGTTTGATTTTGTGATGAGCCTGTTATCTGTGAGAAATCTAGACTGAAGGTGAAAAAAGGGAATGGATATTACTTTGCCTACTTGCCTAGCCCGGGTATCAAATTCAAAACCTCAGCACACGAAGTCAATAAGACAGAGATTGAGATTTAATTTTTGTCTTGTTATATACATAATTAAATCTGAGAATAACATGTAAACATGTTTTATTATAGCCAATTAGCATTAAATCTGATTGAATACTCGTATTATCGGATCGGATCAGATAAAAATTTCCTGTTACGGTATCATAATTATACTAAGATATACAAGGAAATAGGTACAGGTTTTAATAATATGTAATTTAGTCACGTCGGACACAAAGGGGTGTGCAACTTTTTGGCATCAATTTTTTTTTTCTTTCGCCAGTAATGAAATGTTGGTTATTAGTAGACCGCAACCTAAGAACTTAAAAAATAATAGAAAAATTCTAAACCGTAACCAACCAGAGATATAACGGATTTTATTTTGTTCTAATCAGGAGTAAATCAATAGTTCTATGGATATTTACAAAAAATAACTCCTGATTTGAACAAAATAAAAACCGTCATACCTCTGGTTGGTTACGGTTCAGAAACAATTTTTTTTTTCTGTGAACTTCTTAGGTGGTAGTCTAATTGTGCCCAAAATTTAAACACTGGCAAAAGAAAAAAAAATGATGCCAAGGTCCATACTAAAAGTTGCATACCCTTTTAGTACCATTATGTAATAGATTTTCTTACTTATATTCTCTTACATTTACGAAAAGTCCACAAGCATTGGAAACAGGGTCCGGCTACCGGCAACGGTGGTCCTTTATGACAAAAATTTTAGTTAATTTCACAGACAACATGATCCAAATAAGCATTACATTAAATAAAAACTCTTCGCCATCCTATAGGTTCGCAGTATGTTTGACGAGGCCTTTAATGAAACAATAGTTTCACTGAAATGGGTTCTCATATTGGATCAGCTGTCCGCACAATGATCCTTCATGAACCTCCCTGAAGAGTCTCAGTATTGAGGTCAGTGTATGTTCATTTAGGGCCCGGAGATGCGTTGCCACTCACATTTGCTTTGTGTAATATCTTTGTTTAGAGCCAGTTGTGTTAACAAATAGTTTTCTGTTTTGTTTAATTATTGTCAATTACAATTGCAGTATTTTGCTTAGCTAATACTCATCAAAGAACACCCCTGACTTACCTGTCACTTATCCCCTCAACATGACTATCTAAACAGGTAACCGTGACCCTGGAACATAAAGAACTATTGAAGGAACAACGTGTATTTTGTCAGTATAAGTCTGACAGTCCCCCCTCCCCGAGCTCCTTCCCAGAACTCCTAAGACCTCCAAACCTCCACGTGCGCCCATGGACTGGAGTTCCCTCTCGGATACGTCCGGGGAAGACCAGTTTTTCGGGCCGGTGCACCCTGGGATGCGGGCAAAAACTCTTCCTTAGGCACTGTGTGCCTAAGGGGTCTCTTTGCCCGTATGCGAATAGCCTGTCGGGTGGACGCTCCAACGCGTGTCCCTCTGAATAGCAGAGGGCACAGCGGCGGAGCGGGCTTGCGGACGGTGAGTAATGGGTAAGCTCACCGTCCGACCAAGGACGAAGCCCGGGTCGGTGGCGCGTCGTGTTTCACGCGTCACCGACGGGGTCGCTTACGGGGCCAAATGCCTACTGGCATCGCGGATTTTTTCTTAATGCAGGATACCGCGGCCCCGGAACGTAAAGGGCATCCGAAGAAACACGGGTGGATTTTAGTCAGTAAGAGTCTGACAGTCCCTTCAGCCCCACCCAGGGCGGGAGGACTCATTTGAAGATTTTGCCACCCTAAAAAAAAAGGATAGTACCTGTTATTAAAATAATTTAGTAGTATTTCCATTATTAAGGCATTTTTATCATAGTCATACTATATGATTGTCCTAGGAATGACAAATCTTGTTTATGGGAAATACTCTCTATGTTGCGATGTCTGAACAGGAAAATAAGCGGGTTTGAAAGGAAAAACAGGTGGAAGGAAAAACATATAAGAATGATCAATTCTGTCTAAGGGTAAAACATGAAGTACATGTACCCAATAAAAACTAAAATAAATTTCTGCGCTATTTTTAACTGCTCCCTTGGTGGGAGAAAGACAAGAGATATCAAGCTAGATGGTGGCCATCGACTTCAAGAACTACTTATACTTTTGGGCATTGAGGGAGACTTCTTTAGCTGGAGGCCCATTTCACCTCAAGATGTAGGTTTTGCTTGGCTTTGTTCATTGTAGGTGTGAAGGGAGGGTCTAAAAAGACTGCTGCTGCTTTCTGGATCTTTGGCGATATCAAATACAACTTTCCAAATACGAAAAGGTAAAAATGTTTTTTTCCCAAAATTACAGACTTTCAAGAGCGGATACCTCGAAAACTATACAAGATATGCAAATACTTACTGAGTAATACTTATGGGAAATTTATTTAGCTTTTATTATGTTCATACATGGTATACCGCTAGGACGCATGGTTTCCGACATATAAGCAAAAAACCAAAACATGGTACCTTCAAACCCCCCCCCCCCCTCCCCACAGCTCAAGTGCTAGGGGCGGGGACTAATGATATGTTCACCTCCTAACTAGTCCAAAAAAAGTTACGTATTTATAAATTGTGTTCCAAGAATTTCCATCTATAACTGTCGTTGACTGGGCTGTAAGTACTTACATAGGTTTATACATTTATCAGTAATTCTGTTTTTGACGGGTACTCTAGCTAGCCATTCACCTTAAAGATTACCTAAAAAGATACTCCTAACAACTATCTCCGTTTTATTTAGAATGTATGGACTTAGAAAGTGGCCCTCTTCGAGGTATCCACAATACTTGACCTACTGCCCCGTCTGAATGGCCCATACTCTTTGGCAAACCGCCATAGCGACCCCGTCTGGTGAGGGTAGCAGTAGCGGCTGATACAGTAACTAAGGAACATCTCAGCAAGCAAACGAATACCAAAAGGTATGTGCTATAAATACACACCATAAAACCGGGTGATTAGAAAATCAGGGGTGATTCGATTTTAAAGCGTTTTTGACACTGAATTATTATTGTAAGACAGACGTGGTGGTATCATATATTAACGTTAAAATCCCTTTCAAAGTTTTGTCTTGAATCACCCCTACGTCTCTAATCACCCCTACGTCTCTAATCACCCCTTTTTAATGTAATTGCAATGAGTGAAGTTTTACATTGATTTATGGAATCTATGTGTGTTTTTTTTAAATGTGTGTGTGTGTATTTAGTTGTGTGTTGTTGTAGACATATTGTATTTTTGAAGATGTTTTATGCCTTTGCATCACTTTTGCTCATGTTACATTTTTACCACTGACAATTTTGTCATTATAAGAGTGGTCCTTATGCATGTTACGATAAGGTGCTATTTGATTTGACTGCTTCGGTCAAGAATAGAATTTGTGTAAATGTAAAAGTGGTAGTATATTTTTGAAGAAGTGGTACCCTAGTTTTTGAGCAGTGGTAATCCAGTCGTATCGGTCCAGACTAATGAGTTGTTAGTCATGAGTTCGAGCCCAGCCAGGAGCATAACTTTATGTGATTTATTTCATCATCACTGCTCTCAAAACGGTGAAGGATAACATCATAAGGAAACCGCATGTTCTAGAATCAAAAATTCGAAGACATGTGACAACTGCCAACCCGCACTGTGCCCACTATGTGCACTGTGTGGTGGATTATGGCCCACTCTTTCTCACAGAAAGAAGGCTTGTGTCCCAGCAGTGGAAACGTTAGTTGTCAGAATTAATTAAGCCGCTTTTGACAACCCCACAAGCCTCTGTCATGGTTTAGGACTTATTTTGATTACATAAGTCCACGATATATTCAGCTGTATTTGGTTAGACTGGAAGCCGACCACCAAATAGTTGGGAAAAGGCTAAGCAGGTAATTACATGATAATGCCTATCAGACTTCTACAACTCATACAGGCCTACATATATATACCTACCTACATATACATATATTCTTCGTCGTGTCGTTGAGCTCCTTGAGTTATGAGTCGAGCTACACGATAACTGACAAATGCTTGCACTGACTGGACAGGTCCACTCGAATTTATGTGGTTCTTTCTTCAAAAGACCATTTCAGACACTGACCTGCATGGTCCTCGTATAGCCTGATCTACATATAATGTCTGGACTTCAAAAGAAACTGCGACCTCTGAGTTTGTTTCGGCTGTTTCTTCTCAAAGTAGTCAGGTACGAAACACCGGCCCCTTCTAGTTTTATAAAAAGACGTGTAAAAGTGTTGATATAACCTACTTGCATAAATAAACATCATTTCATCATCATTTCATTTCATTTCATTTCATTTCATTTCATTTATACTCCTTAGTAAAACTACGTCATTAACGTTGCAGCCTATTGCAGTAGGCTGCTGCTGGACATAGGTCTCTCCCAGGGAGCGCCACAGCATACGATCTCCCGCTTTTCTCATCCAGCCACTGCCAGCTACCTTTTTCAGGTCATCGTTCCATCTTGTTTTGAAGTAATCACACGCCAAAGAAGAGACACCACACCGTTTCGAACGTGATGTTCTTCTTTTTATCTTTTTATTGTATCAAATTATACAAATGAGTTGATTATGCGCTCACTTAAATTAAGTACGCTCGTGAACATTATGGAATAGATACTGTACGTGCAACCTATTGTTCCTAGATACATTAGTCTATGTACTTTTAAGGTAACAACACAAAGGACCACCATACATGCATTCGCATTGACGTATCGAGCCAGTTCACATCATTTTGTGTTCTATTTATATGGACAAACCGTCGAATATCATCTGTCTTTCACTTTGTTGGGGTTGTCTTCTGGCCAAGCCAGGTACAGCTGAATACCATTACACTACATTAAAAGCCTTTGTACCTAGGCCTTAAGTCTGCTATTGCAATAGAGTCACAATGGTCTATCATTGATTTCATAATTGTGGGTTTTGACAAGTTTGGTAACTACTAATATAATGGCGTCATTATGACTTTCCAATAGTCAATTCATGACACTCCATTGAAAGAATAGCATGAATTGTAATCTTGTACAAATATTTTTGCTATTTACGTACTTCTTGCTGATTCAAATTGTTTATAATACTAATAAATAATACGTTAAAATATATATAAATGAAGTCTGACAGGAATTAATGTTCAAAGTCAATTCTATTACGAGACCATTGACAGACCCACTGGTCTGATGAATCGATCGACTGATGAATTTAGCAGATAATGAACTTTTAGGCAAATGAGAAAGGGATCGCGTTTGAATGATGAATTTATGAAAATAGCAGACTAGTGAAGGTCACAAACCATTCAGTACTGGGTAGTACAAAACCCCTTGGTAAGACAGATTGTCAGACTTTTGTACCACAATGCACAGGCTAATTTCTTAGAGAGGTTCAGAGGTTAATGACAGGATGGATAGTCACCCATCTGCGAATCAATATATAAGGTGGGTGGACCATGGAAGGCCACTCTAACGAGTAAACGTTTTTTATTCGTTTATTAACTGGATAAATGAAAAAAACAAATTATCAAATAATACTTTGTTTTATTGTGTACCATTTAAATCACTTTTTTTTAACCTAGCTTTAATCAGTATTCATTAAACTTAAGTTTTGTTAAGCTCTTCCAAATGGCCTTGCTAGGAACAAGGCTCCTTAGAAGGCCATTATAATAAATCAGTCATTTAACACTAAAAGTTAATAAATAGCGATTAAATCTACAATAAAAAGAAGTGGTTTATATATTACGGAATAAAACAAAGTATTACTTAAATATTTGTTAGTTTCATTTATCCAGTAAATAAACGAATAATAACTGTTTATTTATTAGAATGGCCTTCTATGGTACACCACCTTATTTTAACGTCGCCGATTTCCGATATCAATGAAGCGAGGGGCCGTACTGCCAAAATAGTGGCGCGAGCGATTCGCCGCCGCGTCTGTGATTTCTAGTTCGATGGATGTTTATGTAGATAGAAGAAATTTGTCATCACATGGCAATAACTACGAAATTTTAATAATTGGCCTTCGAAGGAGCATGGCCTTTCATGGTCCACCCACCTTACAAAAAAACATATGTTATTATGATGTTATATTATGTGATTGCGTAAACAACGCGTAGATATGCGATAGCAGATTTACTGTACCTAATTTATTGAAGTTGAGTTCCCTCGATTTCTCCAAGAATCCATCATCAAATCCTGACTTAATTACCATGGGACTATCTGTAAAGTAAACCCTTTGAAACAAAAGAAGAACTTTCCAAATCGGTCCAGGCATCATCGTGAAATCAAAATCGGGGAACATACATAAAAAATCCGACGCTGCGAATCCGATAAGATTGAGAACATCCTCTTTTTTTTCGTAGTCGTTTTAAAAACAACATTGCTTCGGAAATTGATCAACGCGGATCCATGCACCAATATGGATCCGCACGTCATAGTAATCTCGAACGCAGTTAAGTAACGTGTCTTCTTGACCCTTATTCGGCTCTTCACTGTCGATTGCCGACGTAACCACTTCGCTATGCAGATAGCCCACCCACTGTAATTTATTAAGTATCCATATGCAGTAGGTACAAACGGATAGGTATAATTTACTGGATAGCAAATCCAGTAGTTTTCTGTCATTTTTGTTTATCTTCCGTTTAACTGACTTCATAAAAAAGGAGGTTCTCAGTTCGACCCGTATGTTTGTCCGCAATAATCTCGCGATTGGTAAAACCGATTTTGATGCGGTTATCGGAAAAGTATTTGTTACTTTCAGGGATATAAATAAATAAATAAAATAAATATTCCACAACCATCACACAACGCCATCTAGTCCCAAGTTAGCTTGGGACTAGATGTTTCAGTCTGGAATGACACATACACACAAATTAACATCTCTACATTTTCAATGCGTCAATCTATGTTGGGTGCTAAATATTAATGCATACTTGTTTGCCTTGGCATATATTTTTAGCTCAAAAAAACGAAGCTGAACTTTAGATAAAGACTGTAGTTATATCAAATTAAATCAAAACTTCCGGCACCGCCATTTTTGAACGTTTACTGTTACGTCATTTGCACGTAAATATATTTACTAGCTTTTCCCAGCGGCTTCGCCTGCTCACCAACCCTTTATTGCCTTTATCACGCAGGAGGATCAAATCAGCTTTAACTGGTGAAATAAATTTTGAAATCGGTCCAGTAGTTTCGGAGCCTATTAAATACAAACAAACAATCAAATATTTCCTCTTTATAATTGTAAATGCATAACGTAATAAAGTGGTCCTGTTACATATGTATAGTTTTTGATTTAGTTACTTGCCTCATTATCACCTTCATCTGCCTTGATACATGGAGGTAGCTCCATGTAAAATACTGATACTCAGCATATTCAGTTACGAGTACTACTATCGGATCGAAAAGTAGACCCCTACTTTCTAAGCCTGTGAACGAAGACACGGGTACGGATCTAGGGATCTAATCTCTAAGCACTTAACCCGTGGTTTCGGCTTTACTGACAGATGTTTTGACAACAAATCCGAACTAAGAATGAATGATATTACGATCCAACTGATAGCTCCTTAGAGTCCGCGCCACCACTACTTGACTTGACGATTTACTCTTTGTCCGTCACATATTTTATTGGCACATTTTACGTAATTTCTAATGTGCATGCCTTAAAACGCAATAACGCACACCCCTTACAACCGTTACATAGCAATTCTGCTTAGCGTCGACCGCGACACTAGATGATTTCCAACACTGCCAAAAATGTTCATTAATAACTGTTTTAAAATTATTATTATTTTCAGGACAAAATGGGACTCCCTCAGCTGAATACGTGTTGTTTCGTGTTCGACCTCAAGACTGGTTGTATAATTATGGGAAGCATCAATGCGGTGAGTTTGCTATGTGTTTTTGATCAGGGGCTCTGAAAAGCTGTGTTGTTGACGCTTGCCTTACCGCATCTTAAAGCGGCTTAGTTTTTTGACGCCTTAATTATTATTGATAGATCTTCTCCGTTGTGTCGAATCTGAAGAGAATCATAAATTCTGATTAGAATTAAAATTCTGACTCAGGCCGAGATAAAGGTCGTAGCTAAGCAACAACCAAGCCGAAATCAGTGCTTAGCGATGTTCTAAGCATCCATTTCGTATAAATAGACAGTTCTTTAGTATTTACTTTCGATGAAAGCCAACCAAATACTGAGCCAATACTTCGCTTAGCCATAGTATCGATTGTCAAAAACTTAGGACGCTCTAAGTAGTAATTCTTTGTCTTGACTCAGTTATAAACGAAGAACCCAAATTAAAAAATGAAATATGTGTATAGGAAGACCTACAATGACCTAATTGGTGAAGTGCTTCAGGTAAGTCGGGTGTGTAGTAGGTACTCGGCGTGCTTGTATGACTAGATGTATGAATGTGGATGAGGCGGTAGGAGTATGTAAGGATCGTAGCAGGTGGCGCTCTGTAGTATCGCCTTTTTTCAACGTGTTAAAATCATCAAATGAGTCCTCCCACCCAGGGCAGAGCGGGAGGGACTGTCAGACTCGTACTGACTTAAACCCACGGTGTCCTTCAATGGCCCTTTACGTACCGAGGTTACGGTAAATCATAAGTCCCGCGACCCTGTAGTTTCGCCTTGGGAAGAAGGTGTGAGCTTATGTAAGGAAGTAAATATTATTTTTTTGACAGGCCTGTTGGTCTAGTGGTTCACTAACCACTAACCACGACCTCCGGCATAGCAGTCAGGGTCACTACCCTGACTGCTATGCCGGAGGTCGTGGGTTCGATTCCCACCCAGGACAAATGTTTGTGTGATGAGCACGATCATTTGTTCTGTGTCTGGGTGTAATTTATCTGTAATATGTATGTATTTAGAAATATATAAGTATGTTTATCAGCTGTCTAGTACCCATAACACAAGCTCTGCTTAGCTTGGGACTAGATGGCGTTGTGTGATAGTTGTGGAATATTTATTTATTTTATTATGTCTTTCCTATTTGCAGGTACTCTCCTTCATACTTCTATCAATAATGATAGTCATAGCAGCTACAGTGGGAGCCATCGACGTGGAGCTAGACTATCCTGGTGACGCAGAGGAACAGGCGGGGATCACCGGCCTCTATGCCATGTGCATCATACTGGTGTTCATGTTCCTCTTCAAGTTTCTCTTTGATGTCTTCTTTGTGTATGGAGTTCATGCGGTAAGTAGTTTTTTTTTTTTAATAAAACCTCTGCCCAAAAATAAGAATAGTCATGTCGACAACATCAAAAAATTGTAAATATAATTAGTCCGTCAATAAGAGATTTGATAATTAATAGATCATACGTATTTTTCTCTTTTATTAATTCAATGCATATTTAAAAAGATATAACGCATCAAATTTCGAGAGCGGGCTCGTGACGTCAGAAGTAAGTAAAAACTGTACTTGCTTGTGACGTATTGGCAATTTTAAAAGAGTCATTTCATCGTCAATTTCGGTTCACTTAACAAAAGAAAAAATGCACGTCAAATATTTTTTGATGAACTAACTGACGAACTCCTTAGATTTTTTCAGTCGAATACCCTATTTTCGTGACCAGTTGATGACAATAAGGCTTGCAATACACATGCTAGTTACACACAAGTACATTTTACATAAAAGTATGCAAGCAGCTGGCAACACATCGAATCATTCACCAATCAGAAGTCATACAGCTTAATGGCATGCAAGCGACTAGCTCACTTTTGTGCAAGTTACTGGCAGGTGTATTACGGGCTTAAGCTTGCCACCTTTTACAGGAGGTTTAATAAAGTCATCTTAACGGAGATTGTGAATCTCTTAAAAATTTCTGCTATTGTTGTAAACAAAACGGCTTTATTATTTTTTACAGGAACGACAAGGAATAATCAAAGCGTACATGATCATGTGGATTGTATTCTTCATCCTCTCCATGTTCATCTTCTTCCTCAATTCTCCAAACTTCAACGCTGGGACGATTTGCACCGAACTTGTCTATATTGGTAAGTTATATTTTTATTGGCTGTGACCAGCGGTTTCACCCGCTGCTCGGCTCCTATTAGTCGTAGCGCGATGACAACCGACTTTAAAAACAACCAACAAAAAAAACAAATATTTTTAAATGTATAAATTTAAAATGACCTACAAAATAACTTTTCATTAGAGTCACTGAAAACGTTACGTATTGTTTCGAACGCGGAATTTGGACATTTTATAATCTTAGGTTGTGAGGTTATCCTGGTAGCTCAAATCTTTGAATCCCTTGTCAACATCTCACGGTGATGTGTGACGCCATCTATTGTTGAAGTGTCAAACTTCTTCAAACAAATCGGAAGGTTCTGATCTTGTTCGCAATTTACGCATGTAATGTTATGACAAAACATAAAATTAGTATTTTCATAACATTTTCAGGTCACAACGTGTACACGATCCTGTTGTGCAACAGTTTCTACAAGCAACTCAACAGTCGAGAAGAAGTTTAAACTGTAGTTAGTTAGACTAAAGTTAGTTAAACTGGCTTGTTCTGACTTCATCAGTCAGGAAACATGCAGTGCTTTCACAGTTATTTGACCTCTGACATCATCAAATTATAATAACTAGGTACTAACTGTTGCCATTGCTAGCTAGACGTTGTATAATGTATACGGCATGGTTGCACAGTGGTCGAGCGATCAACTGCTGCGTAGCGTGTCGAGGGGTTCGCCCCGCAAGGAACAAATTTTGTATGACCCAGACCAGAAGTAGTTGTTCCGGGTCTGGGTGTTTGTGTATGTGAGTTTCTATGGCTGTAAACGCACTCAGGACAGGATAAATTCCTAGTGTGGAGCAAAGGTATTTTTTTTAAATAATAAGACCGGGAGTTGGGACAACGGTTATTCCGGACCATAAGATGTTTGGATGAAGCCAAACTTCATCAAGATACTTTTAGCCATTTTGAGATGATTGGTTAACAAACTTCCAGCCAGCCATCCTAAGATGGATGCAATCCATAAAAACATCAAAACTATCGCGTTTATAAAATTAGCTTGATTAAAGTCAGAAGCTCTGGGTTTTCCAGAAGCAGAGAACTCTGACGGAGGACAACATTAAGACTGGGCATTATGCCAGAAAAAAATCAGATTTCACCCGCACCCCTGCTCTAGTACCGATAACAACCACGGGCGGCGTGACGACTCGCACTACAAAACTTCGTGCTAAAAACAAAACAACTGCAGTACCACAGTATAATATTATGTACTTACGTGTGTGATTCGGCCTCTGTTCATGAAATAAGTGAGTACACCCACGCGATACCTTCGCACGTGGTAGGGCTGCATTTTAATTTCATTCAATTAGTTGAGTTTCTTCGTAGTTTCGTGATTGTAAATATTATGTTTTTTGTTTTAAAATTACATTTATTGTGAATGATGTAGGAAGTGTTCAATAAAAATACATGTTGCGTGTTTTGCTCTACCTTTGTACTCTGCAAACGGCATTATAATCAACTAATTTATCGCATGTGCGCTACCTGAAACCTGGACTTATGTATTAAATATCAGTCCAAACAATGTCAGAAGCCTGTGGTGTTCCCAGATGCGACTTCATTAACTTTGCTACTAAAGAAACTGGCCACATCTTCACACGAAAAAGAAAATTAAATTAAGTCCATAATTACAGATTAGATTATTACATTTTACAGAAAACACAATACTGTATCATAATTATTATTATTGTGGCAATGCCGTTTATAGTATATGTCATGTATTCCTTACAAATAAAAGCCCTGAGCGTCGGCACTCGGAGCTTGGACACTGTTCCCGATACCGGTGGGCAACTATTATTTATATTTATAAATAATTTCTCCGGTAGGCCTTCATGGTGTAAACAGGATATTACAGTGGGCTTAGATTACTGCTTTCATCCAGGTCTATCGGATGCCTGCTCTCTCTCACGATGTCGTCGGTCAATTTAAATGGAAAGCCTGCTTTTCCCTAGACACGTGGCAAACATTTAATGAAAACGCTCTGATTCTGAGATATTTTCAACTTTGGACTTTTTTTATCGTGGTAAAATTACACGTCCCGCCTCCTCCTTCGCTAGCATGACTGCTTCGCAGAAGGAGGCGACCGCTTTCACTTCCAATTTCATTTCAACCAATTTTTGCTGGTAGTTTGATTTTTTTTTTAGTTTTATCATTCTCTTATTTTAGAAGTTACAGGGGGGATACATTTTACCACGTTTCTCTCGCGTTAACAGTTCAGTTCAGTATCATTTTTAAAGACCTATCCATAGACACCCCACAAGTATGAGTCTGGAGAAAAAAAAATTGAATTTCAATTCTATGTATGCGGAACCACAATTTTTGTTTTTTTGTGTGAGAATCCTAATGCAGTTCACATAATACATCTACTTACCAAGTTTCAACAGGATAGCTCTTATACTTTAGAAGAAAAGTGTTTGTGACATACGGATGGACAGACAGACAGACAAACAGACAGACTGACAGACAGACATGACGAATCTATAAGGGTTCCGTTACTGGCCATTTAGCTACGGAACCCTAAAAAGGTGTTAGTGCCGGAATTCTATAAGGAATCTGAACAAAAGTACTAGGAGAACAGGATCATGAAAAATTTTTTTTTGGATGTTCTTATCTTCTTGGGCACGCCGCAATGCGGCGGTAAGACCCCTCTTTGAGGAGTGGCTGGACAGGCGTCACGGCGTCCTGTACCTTCCGAATGACGCAGGTCCTCATCGGACACGGATGTTTCGGAAGGTACCTGTGTCTGATGAGGAAGGAAGAAACGTCTGGGTGTCACCACTGCGAGCATCGCCTGGAGGATACGGTGGAGCATAAGGTGCAGGAAGAAGACAAGAACATACATAAAAAAAAGCAGCAAAAATCTTCATGATCCTGTTCTTCTAGTACTTTTGTTCAGATTCCATATTTAATTCCGGCACTAGCACAATAATATTCGGTACCTCACTACGGTTTTTTTTTTAAGTACGTAATATGAACAGATCTATAAAAAAACTTATCAGAATATCCTGAACAAACGGACCTCATTACATAGTGGTGAAAAAACTTGACCCTTAACAGTACAACTGATTAACTGTTTATTTTGCGTGCACTGTGGTAAAAGAAATTTCAGAAAAATGGTTTTCGGCTATTTGAAATTATTTTCGTCTTAAAATATGTTAGTTGTCGTATTTTGGTTGTATTATGTGTTGTTTCTCTTATTATATCAACAAAATTATTATTATTTTAATAGCCGCCAAGCGCGGAACAAACTGTCATAAACCTCCCGTCTCAATAGAGCGGCGCCGACTGACGAGTGAAACAAAGTGATGCCTGAAGCTAAAGCCCGCGCCGCGACTGAAGTCGTTTTGACGTGGCGCTAGTGTCTATGTCATTACATCAAATTGCATTAAAAAAATTTAGTACCACGAATTTTCCGCAGAACTTCACACGTGACGCGGAGTCTAATGTCACGCGAAATGGAAAATAGCATTTTACACGGTTTTAAACTGTCGTAAGCGCCGAATGCTATGAACAATGATAACTTTTATTGTAAACAATATTTCAAAAAAGCGCCGCTAGCGTCCCTCGATTACGTATTTGTGTTCATATTTATCTAATTTGTAGTTCTGTAGGACGCACCAAAATAGAATGATATCGAAAAAACGTGAAAATTAGAGGTAACTTTGTGATCGTTTTCTATCGAGAAAATTTTGTCTTTTTATGTTTTTCGTCGGACACCGCCCTCGAAAATATAGTGAAGTTTCCTAGCATATACTTTTTTCCCGAATTGAACATGATTTAGTACTCTAAAAATCCAATCGAAAATTGAAGATTTTGCTTTAGGCGCACCCTTAACTGAGGAATAAAAATCCAGTGACAATAATAGTTAAGCATTTATTTTTAAAGTGTTGTTAAAATCAGAGGTTAACTGTTAAAGGACTGTAGCATTTAATGCAGTAGTACAATCATCATCATTACCATTTTGAAAATAAATAGTAGAATTTAAGACGAACCACATTTTTTACCGCGCGGCTGATTCTAACCACAACCTAAATGTCGCAACCACAACGCAGTCACCAACAACACCGAAATAGTGGTAACCACATCTCGGCAGAATAACATTCACAAATTTTCCCGGTACCACAACGCAACTGCAAAAAGCTGCAGCTACACTATCCAGACAAAACCACTGCTAGACTACCTTTTGTCGTTGCGATGTGGTGTGGTCGTGGTATAAGTGTAACCACACTTAGTTCATTCAACACGACCGATACTAATGTAAGGAGCGATTGGAAAATTAGAAAAGGCTTCTAGTAACTTGAAAACTCTCTAATAGTTTTGAAAGGTGCCAAGCAAGGCTACTGGAAAAATGGCAAATTTAGAGAATTTACTTTTATTCATCATCATCAGCCGGAAGATGTTCACCACTGAACCAAGGCTCTCAGACCACCACGCCGAACAACAATGCGAAACTTACATCCATCAGTTACCCGCGACTGACACGATGCCCTCGGTCCACTTAGCCCCTGCGTAAACTAGGCGATGCAAGTCTCCGATACCTTACGACTTCGGTATCCACTGGCGAGTGTATGTGTACGAACCTCTACGGATTTGTATTGCGATAGTCGCTTGGATATCAAAGTCGTAAGGTACTTGCGTCGCCTTTTGTAGGAAGTCTATGAAGGGCCAACCTATGTGAGTTCGTTAGTTTGTGGCCACCACTCGAGAGCTTTTCATCCCCATCGATTATCCATTTTTATGATATTATAGTTCTACAGAGAATTGGCTATTTGACAGAAGCTATAAATTACAAATATAATTAGTCCATCATTTAGAGTTCAAAAAATAACGGACAAGTATTTTTTCTTTTGTAAAATCAATGAATATTCACCAAAATATAACGCATCAAAACTCGTGACGTCAGAATTCAATAGAAATTGTACTAAATTGTGACGTAACATCGTATCTCAGTCAATTTTAAGAAAAAATACGGGTCGAATATTTTTTGATAATCTAAGTGACGGACTAATTAGAATTATTCAGTCAAATAGCCAATTGGATAATAAACTTAGTAATTATTAAAAATCCTGCCTGAAAAAATATGCCAAGTTTTGTGTCAAATTATTACCTTAAGCAATTTTAAAGTAAGCGGTTTGATAACTTAATTGTAAACAATAATACTATATATTATAATTGAAAAAATATTTATTTGTTAGAATCTAGTCATAATATTTGTTAAATTGTTGTTTCTATATATGTCTATTTAAAAATATATGTCTGTTATTAAATTTCTATACAAAATGTGTTTTTTTTCTTACTTATCTAAACAAGAGACTTACCTAGCTATTTCACAAAATATTATTAATGTGATTATATTGATAATACTGTATATAACTAAACTTAATTCGGTTAGCAATATCGTATTTGGATATAATTGAATTTGTAACAGTATGATTCTGATTAAGTTGCCAATTTAGGATTCCTGTAGTATTCTTTGATGTACCTACACGAGCTCATTTCACTAGTCAGTGCACAATCGAACGTACTTATTTGTTTTAAAGTAAATCATTCAGAATGAGACTATGAAATAAATTGTTAACTATCCGCCTTACCACAATAAAACCTTTGTCAAACAGACTGGCATGACGAATGCGAAGCCTGACGTTTTTATTTGTAATGTATGGAATTGTTTGAATCCAGTCATATACAAAAGAGAAAGCGATCTGATAGCGTGACAGAACTATCGGACTGACGTCTCGCTTCGGTTCAGTATCGCTCCGGACTTGCGCGTCTGTTTGACAAAGGCGTCAGATAAACATCTGTTGAACGCTTGTCTTATAAAAGTGTAACTGCAAAATGACCCTTATATCAACGCGAAATGCCACTTTGAAGTTGACAGTTTTTTTAGACCAGTGTTCAACGGACGTTTAAGTTTTTTGTGGTAGGACGTAGTATGTCTGACAATCTATAATGGTATTATGTAGATACTTTAAAAAGAATGAATTCGATTGTGCGCTCACTAGGGACAAAGAGTTCGTGAAAGATACTATTACCAAATAACACTTGTATGATACCTTTTTTTATGTGGTAAAATCATCAAATGAGTCCTCCCACCCAGGGCAGGGCGGGAGGGACTGTCAGACTTTACTGACTAAAATCCACGGTGTCCTTCAATAGCCCTTTACGTAGCAGGGTCACGGTAATTTGTGAGTCCCGCAACCTTATATGATACCTACTGGTAATATTAGACGAGACTGTGGTCAGTGGGTCATCTTAAGGGCAACAGATGTTGGAATCCCAACACTAAGCTTATAAATTAGTCGATTGGATACGCGCACATTCCTAGCCGAGCCAGTAGCATTAGTAACAACCTAGGCATCAAGTGGGCCACAAGGAAAGGAAGGTAACGTATCCCTTATACGTTATAACGGAAACCTATATTTTTGTCCTCAATTAATAAACGATTAAAGTGCCTTAAAGTACCTACATTTGCGTTTACATGGCTCCTACCCGGCACACTTCCAAAAAATACAATTTTATTAAAATTCTTACAAAATATTATTGTTCCCTATATTTTTATAATACAATACAACTTATGAAGTTACAAAACTTGACACTTATTTGACGTTGGTCAGTGGATAATTTAAGTACAAAGTTTTTGGTATTCGTTTTTGTTATATTTAAGACTTAATTCAGACTTCGTTCTATCTACGTTCTTCTATGATGCAAGTTCTCCCTGGGCAATCATGATGATGTCATCTTGCATGCATGCATGTCAGCATAAATTACATAACGACAAACAAAACTTTCGTACAAATACCTACGTTTTTCCGCGAAAAGTTTGAAGGTGAAAGAGTCGGTTGTCGAAACGGACATAATAGGGGAACAGTGTATAAGACGGGGACGCGAGGTATAATGGGGACATACATTCTTTAGGTAGGTAGGGTCGCCATCTCTAAAATCTGGAAACCAGGACAAGATACGTGAAAACCCCGGATTTTACAGTCCAGAAGCCCAGACATGACTCGAAGTGCGCACCGTGGCAACTGCGTCGGGAGGTGTGGGGGGATGGCGAAGTGTGTGTGTCGCGGGCGGCCCAAGTCTTTAAATTTTTAAATCCGGACTACAATTGAAGCCCCCTCCGGACGCTCCCCGGATGCCCTCTAAACCAGGATAAATCCGGGGAAACCCGGACAGATGGCAACCGTATCTTTAGGCATACTTAACACAACACTAACGTAGCGCAAGCGCCATCAGGACGTTATTTACAAGCGGTCATTAAAAAATGGCGTTATGTCGGCGCTTGCGCTTCGTTAGTGTTGTGTTAAGTTAGCCTTAAATGTGTGATTTCCCATCTTACCTCGTGTCCCCATCTTATACACTGTTCCCCTAAATGAATCATTCTGTCGACGAACACTCCAATGATAAATCGGACATAGATGAACGATTGCTGAATCTTCTTGTATTCCTAAACCCCGGTCAAGTCGGTATCGAAGCAGTCAGTAAGCAGATCCTGGTCGTCTTCGTGGTGATTGAATCTGAAGTCTTTGCCAGTTGACATAAGCTCGTATACTGTGTGCACGACCACCAACACGTGAATGTGGAGCACTGCAATTGAAAAAAAAGTTTTGGTAGATCATTCAGAAGTAATAAGACAGATAATCATTGTTCAGGGGTACGAAGAACAGGGTGTTTTTTTTACGTGGTAAAATCATCAAATGAAGTCCTCTCACCCAGGGCAAAGCGGAAGGGACTGTCAGACTCGTACTGACTAAAATCTATAGTGTCCTTCAATAGCCCTTTACGTTAATACACGATATTTTTTTTTAAATCAATGTATAATAACAAGTATAAAAGACTTCCAAATTCGGGAGTGGGGGCTTGTGACGTCATAACGCTTGTAAAATTGTACCGACCGAGTGTGTGTTTTGTGATTTTTTAAAGCGGTTTTGTATCTAAAAAATGTAAAAAAAGGTAAAAATGTACTGACCAAAACAAGAGTTGACGATGACACAAATTACAGAATTAAATTCGAAATATGAATATTCAAAAAATTAAAAATCAATATTGATCCAAAAGGAAAGAGGTTGAAGCAACAAAAGAGGTGGAATACCAACTCTGTTACAGAACTATCATTTTCCTGTTTAATGAACAAGAGCCATTCCTGTTCATTTAATAGTTTGGCAATTTATATTTTACCTGATCATTAATCAACCTAAATCATTATTTCAGATTTGATGTCAAAATATGCTGTAATTTGGGTTTTCCACCAGGAAATTTTCAGTAGCAGCTACGAGGTCTGAATTTGTGCTCAGTTGATAGCAATAGGCGCGAGCCTAGGTCTATTGAAAGACACCGTGGATTTCAGTCAGTACGAGTCTGACAGTCCCTCCCACTCTGCCCTGGGTGGGAGGACTCATTTAATGATTTTGCCTAAGTCTTCTAAGCCTGAGACGTCAACGTTGTTAACGAGACAACTAGCGACATCTATGTAGTGAAGCAGGAACTAAAATGCCAATTTTAAAATTCTCCAAGATAAGACATTGTAAAAAATTCCGTTATTTACTGATTTTTGGCCAAAAATGCCACCAGACAATACTCGAATTATTGAAGATCCATCCTTTATATCGTTATCAAGGAAGAGTAAATCATCAAATGAGTCCTCGCACCTTGGATGGAGCGGAAGGGACTGTCAAGCTCGTACCGACTAATATCCAGTGTTCCATCAATTGCCCTTTACATTCCAGGGTCATGGTTTTTCGTTTGAACAGCTTCATATCGGACCCCGGCAATTTTTTAGCACCCTTTTCTCACTATTACATTTATAATACTGTAACAGAGTGGGTATTCCACCTCCTCTGTTGTCTCAACCTCTTTCCTTTTGGATCTAAACCGTTTTTTTTTAATTTTTGAATATTCATGTTTCGAATTTCATTCTGTCATTTGTGTCATCTTCAACTCTTTTTTGATCAGTACAATTTTACCTCGGCTAGCAGCTACAGCTGTTCTGCATCTGTTGATTATTTTTTAAAGCTGCATATTTAAACTAAACTAGTACAGTTATGTGCTGTGTTATGTACTTCCTACAACTGGAATGAGGGCTGTGCAAATAAACGGAATACAAAACCTGTAGTGGCTTCTTTAATTATCGTCCCTTAACTCTTCCCTCCTGTACATTCGAGTATTATTGCGGCATCGTTCATGAGGGACGTGAACGATTGCCTCAATACTAAAAGTGAAAATTTACGAGTCTATACTCACATGATGAAATGAAGAGGACCAATGCTAGCACCCAGCAGTTCTGCAGCAATAAGAGGAGGGCACTCAGCTGGCAGAGGATCGTGAGGATGATGCCAAATGAGAAGTGGGACAGCACGAAGTTTGGCCTGTTCTGTAAGGTAACATGTCATACGATGAGCTATTTTTGATAATCAAAGTACTGTGAAGGTGATGCGAATCTAGTGGAGACGAGGTTTACACATTAAATTTGACAATATCTTTAATTTTATTGATAAGAATTCAGCCCTGATTCACATTTATAACTCATTAAGTCATAGCCTACGCTCGTGTTCTCTCGTTAATGAGTTCAAACATAATATTTGTATAACAAAAATTCTGCCACCGAAACGATTATCCCCGTAATTGTTTCGGAGGCTGAATTTATTTTTAAATCAATCGTAAAATCGTATCTGTGGTCCGTTGAACCACATTATTTTATGGTTTAAAACCACAAAATACTGTGTACATTTGTACACAATCACATCCTCTCACAGACTTACCTATAACTTTTTATTGGCATGAGGAAACTCAGGAACCGAATGCTGCCATGAATTTATTTCTGTATTTCATCTATTATAACGTGGTCGCGGGACTCACGAATTATCGTGACCCCGGAACTACTACTAAACGGCTATTGAAGAACAGCGTGGATTATAGTCAATACGAGTCTAACACTCCCTCCTGTCCCGCTCTGGGCAGGAGAACTCATTAATTGATGGTTTTAGAATAATAAATGAATATTTTTTTAAAATGGTCGATCCATTGGTTTGGGATATTCTTTGTGCCTCGAAATGCATATTAAGCTTTTGGTCCCTATGGATGATTAGATAGATAAATAAGGTGCCTATATTAAAAGAAATATTAAAATGTAATACAGTTTTACAGTTTTTTTTTTAAACGTTGCCCTTCACTAGGGTGGGTCTTCTTCCTGTATCGTGGTTGCGTTCACAAACATAAAAACCCACATACACAAACACCCAGACCGAAACAGCTATTTGTAGATCATACAAATATTTGTTCCGTACGGGAATCGAACTCGCGGCACCCTGCGCAGCGGTCGATCACCCAACCACTGCACCAACCGTGCCGTCGATTAAAGTTATTGATAACTGATATTTGTATGATCTTGAAGTAGTTGTTCCGGGTCTGGGTGTTTGTGTATGTGAGTTTCTTATGTTTGTAAACGCACCCATGACACATAAGATTTTCCTAGGGAGAGTCAACATTTAAAAAACAGAAACATGTTACATAAATAAATTATGACATATAATATACCTTTATTTTATGTCATAATTTATTTGTATGCTACTGCTGTTATTGTTAAGTAAGTTAATGTGTATTATTTATTTGCCAAAACGATGATCATCTTTTAGTAAGGAGCGTCAGTAAAGGCTCGTTCCCATTAGGTAAGTCTTGCATACAAGTATGACGTCACAATGGTATGCAAGTTGCTTGAATTGAAAAAAAAAAGAACAACCTATAATAAAATTCATATTCATTACTACATAGTATAAAACTCAGTCGTTTCCCGCTGACTGTCCCTATGTGTACTTAGATCTTTAAAACTACGCGACGTATTTTTTCAATAGATAGAGTGATTCAAGAGGATTGTTTAAATGTATAAAACATGAATAATATAGTAGAGATTGCACCCGTGTGGAATCGGGGCGGGTTGCTAGTGTTTTCATAAATTCGTCATTTCAACACGAACCCATTGCCATTTTCGTTCGTGATCTGCTAAATTAATATATCATTGGTCAGTCAATGGTCTCGTAATAGAATTATGTTAAAATGACATTTGCACATTTAATCATGCCAGATTGCATTTTCACAAATTTTTACACATTGTTTATTATTGTTTTAAACAATCTGACACCTAATAAGAAGTTCGTCAATAGCAAAACATTTGTTCGAGATTCTTTCAATGGAGTGTCAGTGGTTTGCCATTGGAAAGTCGTAATGACGCCATTATTTAACAGATTACCGTCAAGATCAACAATTATGAAATCTTGATAGACCATTCTGACACAACTGTAATAGCAGACTTGAGGCCCTTTTAATGTACAGCAAAACGTATAAAACTAATACTTAAGGCGATTCCTCCGTACTAGCCCGCGAAATTCAAATTTTCATTTGTGTTTTCTGCAATTTGCATATCAGTTACAAGTTGTAACTTGATCAAAAAATATGATTCGTGACAATAAGAAGAAATGTAAGAATGATCAAAAAATTTGCTCCATTCGCTCTCACAAAGATTAATAGGTCAAAATAAGTTCAACTTTGGATTTTCGAAAAACACTTGAAAATTTGAATTGCGCGAGCTACGAGTACTACGGAGGAATCACCTTACCATCCATACCTGTAGAATGCCAATGACAAGCAAGGCAGAAAATAGCATCCAGAGCAAGGCAACGACAATCCCAATGGAGAGGATTATGTGCACAGATGTCACGTTGAGGTTCAGTCCGATGATCCTGGCGAAGTGGACGCTCTGCACGGACAGCTCCACAGTCTCCTTACCCTCGATGATGAAGTAAGCGATTGATATCGTCAGCATTATTATGGAAAGTATCTGGAAGGAAAAACGTTCTTAACTTCAAATCATAGCCAGTTTGTTGAAGACTATCATCATCAGACTATAAATGTCACATGTCGGTTTCCTCACGATGTTTTCCTTCACCGTTTTAAGAGCAATGGGGATGAAATTTTTTTTTTTTTTTTAATTAGCCTGCACTGTCCCACTGCTGAGAAAAGGCCTCCCCCAATTCCTTCCAAGAACTCTTTTCCTGGGCCACTTCGAACCAGCCCTCATGGTATGCGTCTAGGTCGTCTCTCCACCTTTTTCTGGGCCGGCCTCGGCGGCGCCTTCCATCTCCCGGCACCCATTGTGTGGAGATCTTTGCCCAGCGGTCCTCTTGCATGCGACAGACGTGACCCGCCCAATTCCATTTCAGATTTGCAGCTTTTCTGCCAACATCTACTATGCCAGTTTTGGAACGCAGCGTGGTGTTTCGCACCCTGTCTTCTCTTTTCACACCTAGAATGCTGCGTTCCATTGCCCGTTGGCAAACTCCGAGGCGGGACTTTTGCGATTCGGTGAGTGACCACGTCTGAGCACCGTAGGTTAGAACGGGCAGAATACACATATCAATGAGCTTTCGCTTCAGGGAAATCGGGATGAATTAAATTACTAAAATTAATGTGCCTGGTTGGGTTCGACTTCTCGAACTACAAGTTGTTAGGGCCGATACCACTAGGCGCCCACCGCGGCTCGTAGACTATAACACGATTAAAATATGTTATTTGCAACGGAGGTACAGGGATTTAAATCAGTCAGATTCTGACTCTGTGAGTTTCTACCGTTCCACCCAGCATGGAATATGAAATGAGTCCTTTTTTGATGATGATGAAAAGTACATTTCTTTTGAATTCAACATTAATTATTCAATTCATATTATTTTGAAGAACATTTATTTCCGCATTTTGAGGAATTCAAATGTAATTTCATCATGTAATTTCCTGTAAATTTACGGTGCTAGCTAATAAATACTCAACATTTACATGTTTTTTTTTTCCTGGTTAATAAAATACAGCTCTGAATAACGACTCAGTATCGACGAGTTATAGTCGATTAACAAATATCTGAATTACAGTGCATCGGTGTTTTTTGACGGAATTAGTAATACGTTTCGAACCTGATTTAATTAAGTGGCAACACCGTTAAGCTGCAACTGGAGGGAAGTCCCGAACATTATTGTTTAAGTTGCAAATGGGCTTGCGAGTAAGGTAACTGAAATATTAAAAATAAATGTGCCAGAAAGAGAAGTCATAAGCCCTTAGCTGTAAGTGCAACGAGTGCAGCAAAACGCGTGGGATATTAATACTTATAACAATGTTGTTTTAACCAAGAGGTAAATAAACACGTATTGCGGAAACAGCTTATTTAATGAACGAGTAAATAAGTACTTATGTGCTTGGTTATTCAGAAACAAGTTAGTCATCTTATCAACTACCTATGTTCTTTTTAAAAAATAAGCTTTTATTTTTTTAATTTTTACGATAAGCAAAGTGCTCGTCAAGACGAATCAAACGAGTGTAATCTCGATGGGTTTGCGGCGTTTCATTACAGAGTTTCTATGACCACGTGCCACTTCTATCATCAGATCAGCTCCATGTCATCATAATCTTGCGATATACATATTCCAGCTCAATCGGAAATCGAGAAGTGGTTCAAATTTAACTTGATTACAGATAACGGGACAGGAGGAAGTAAATAAGAGCTTGTAAAAAGTCACTAGTTACTGGGCGCCCGTACCTTAGCTATGACGCTCCGGGGTCGCGGGACTGAACGAATTACCGTGACCCCGGAACGTAAAGGGCTATTGAAGGACACCGTGGATTTTAGTCAGTACGAGTCTGACAGTCCCTCCCGCTCTGCATTGGGTGGGAGGACTCATTTGATGATTTTACCACGACAAAAAAAAAAGCTATGACGCTGTGCTACATTACTTGTTGATATAAATATTTCATACGTGAAAACTGATATCAAAAGACTTATTCTGGATTTTTATCTCTTATTTTGGTGAAAACGGATTTTTGTAACTCACTAAACAATTTTTAAGCAACAATTAGTGTACTTATAATACCAGTATTCACGAAATAAATTGAAGCTCTGAAAATATATGTTTATTTAGATAAAAAAACACAAAAAAAACATAGTTCTGTGTAAAGATTATTTAAATATTATAATATTAGAGTACACTTATACCCCACTTTTGCAATATTTTTATTGTTAGTTAACCCCTTTTGCACATTGCTAACTTCCTTATTTTTAAAGATAAACAAGATCTTTTTTCACGAATTGATAGATCATTTTTTTCTGAACATTTTGGTATTTTTAACTCATTTTCGACAAAATTGGACTTATACCCTTTTTCACCAGAGGCACAGATATTAGGTTCATTTTAGTTTTTTGATTATACGCTAGCACCACACATCCATGCCACGTCTTCGTCTTCTGTATATTGGGTACCTAACTGTTACGAAAAGTGTTTTAATCCGATCAAATTAAACAGGAAAATAATGATCAAGTAACACAATTCGACACTGCTGAATTTCGGTAAAGACCTTGGGCATAATAGTAGGATAAACTGCCAATAGTCCAGTACATGAGAAGTAGATAACGTTGTTATGACTTATGATCTACAATTTTTATTTGAGCCTATTTTGTACAGCCGTGAGAAGGAACACAAAAGGTACTGTGTGTATGTGTACAACTGTACACTGTACTACTGTACAGTAAAGTACACAGTGTACAGTATCCTGAAGAAATTTGGTGTATATTCTTTCCAAATTTCCCGAAAATATTCCCTTTTGTGTTCCTTCTCATTTTTTTTATATTTTCTTTCTGCATTAATGAAAGAAAATACGTTACTTGAGAAATTGTTTTTTTTATTATTATAATATTTTTTTTGTAGTACACATCACGTGGGATTGATGGAGGCTTTTGGCAATTTATTTCTACTAGTGAACCCAAGGTATCTGCCTTCAGGTGTATCGGGGTTTTTGTAATTTGAAAGGTCTATGTTGCCGGGGTCAAAGGACTGTCTAAACAGGTAACCGTGACCCTGGAACGTAAAGGGCTATTGTAGGACAACGTGCGTTTTTGTCAGTACGAGTCTCTCAGTCAGTCCTTCATTAAATTATATACATTTCACCACGTAAAAAAATAAATTATTTTAACCAAATTCCGTTTTTCCATCAGTTTACAACACGCCGCTGATAAATGTGATTGTAGTATAGCACTACGTACAAATTCGGGCATTACAGGCTTGATATAAACAACATACACATAAGTCTTTTTTTTTTTTTTTTTTTTTTTATCGTGGTAAAATCATCAAATGAGTCCTCCCACCCAGGGCAGGGCGGCAGGGACTGTCAGACTTGTACTGACTAAAATCCACGGTGTCCTTCACGAGCCCTTTACGTACCGGGGTTACGGTGATGGGTAAGTCCCGCGACCCCGGCAGGCTCTGGCCCTCTACAGGCCCCGTCAATTTGCTGACACTCTTTGAGGCGCGCGTGGAACACAACGCGCCGTCGACCCGGGCATGGTCCATGGTCGGACAGCAAGTCGCCCATTACTCGCTGCCCGCATGCCCGCGCCTACGGTGGCCGGAGATCGTCCTGTGACGTCCGACGCCGTGGGCGTCTACCACTGCGGCTGGGATGGAGGGAGGACGCTGTCCTCTCCCTCAGGCGGCCCGCCTCCTCCTTCACGAGCATGACTGCTTCGCAGAAGGAGGCGACCGCTTCCCACTCCGTCTCGCCCCGCAGCATGGCCTCGACCAATGCCGGGCGCGAGAGGTCTCCGCCTATAGCCGTCGTGAGGACACGGCGGTGCTCTGCCCAAGCGGGGCAGTCCTGCACCGTATGCTCCACCGTGTCCTCCGGACGATCCTCGCAGTGGTGACACCCAGGCGTTTCCTCCCTCCTTATCAGACACAGGAACCTCCCGAAACTTCCGTGTCCGGTGAGGACCTGCGTCATGCGGAAGGTAAGGACGCCGTGACGCCTATCCAGCCACTCCTCAAAGAGGGGTCTTACCGCCGCGATTGCGGCGTGCCCGGACCTCGGTTGCGACAGTCGCTCCCTCCATACTGCCCTGAGATCGCGCCGGAGCTCTTCCCGCCGCGCCTCGACCTGTCGAGGCAGCGGGGATTCGCCCCGGCGCTGCGCCTCCACGCGCCATTCGTAGACGCGCTGGAGGGCAGTCGCCTCCAGATCCCAGGGCAGCAATCCCGCTAGGAGGTTGGCTGATTCGCCGGCGATCGTGCGGTATCCCCGGATCATCCGGATATACACATAAGTCTAAGAATAAATTAATAAGGCCATGCGCTAAAATAACTACGAAGCACTCTAGGAGGTAAAATAATCTAGAAAATGTAATGGTGTGGTATGTGCGTATTATGACGTCTTAAAACCAGGCTTGTTCCGGTGAGTGAAAGAGACAAAGCTATACAAGTCGTCTAGCGCCACCTCGTTCACTCACTGGAACAAGCCTGATTTTAAGACGTCATAATACGGCCCCAGTGGACACAAAGTTAAGAAACTTAATGGACTATCTATTTTAAGGCGGACTTAAGAGCGTGTATTCTGAAAGTTGGCAACGTCGCAAATAGTCGTCAAATATTGACAAGTTTTAATTAATTTGGTCAATGTTAATGTATGGAAGTAAGAAATATGGCTGAGTAGTGCACTAAAAAAATGATAAGGGAATGCAATAATTAATATCGTGACACCGAATAAATAGTTTTAGATGTAAGAAAGTAGTTGGAAACTTTCCAAATGCTTTTTTTACACCAAACGGTTACAACATCAAATTTAATTGCATTCCTATAACAATTTTTAGTACACAAAGTCATATTTCTTATTTTCATACAGTAAAATTACCAAATTAATTAAAACTTGTAAATATTTGACAGCTATTTGCGACGTTGCCAACTTTCTGGTTACGCGCCCTTAATGCCTGAGGCATTCTCTACCAGTCAACCAAGGGAGGTAGAAAGATAGCGCGCAATGGCAGGTTCATAAACGGCATGAGGTTAATAAATTAAGTTTGAGAAATACATAGTCGTATAAATTAAATAAACATCAAAATCATCTTCATGCCCTTATCCCATTTTACTTGGGGTCAGCGCATCACGTTTTTTTCTTCCATTCTCCCATAACAGACTAGTTTAAATAAACATACATAATGTCGCATCCGGGTAAATTTGCTGTCGATCAGAATAATAACAGTACTAAGTGACATGCATAGTGTCAACAATTGTGGGCGCAGAGAGTGGGATACGGGTCAATGTGAGAAAGAATTCCATTGACTTATTGACAATTAATCTATCTATCTATATATATAAAAGGAGAACTGACTGACTGCCATATCAACGTACAGCCGAAACTAATGGGGCTAGGAATGTGAAATTTTGCACACGGCTTCCTATTATAATGTAGGGGAGCACTAAGAAGGGGTTTTTGGAAATTTAACCTTTAAGGGGGTGAAAAGGGGGAATTAGGAAAGTACGTAACCCACGCGGACGAAGTCGCGGGAAAAGTGCTAGTGTTACATAGTCTATTACTAACTCAACTTTGCTAATTAATACTCTGACCTTAAAAGGAAACACAGAGCAGTTCCTCCTAGGGCAGTATGTGTCACTTCCACCACGCCAGAACGAATGTCGTTCCATGGGACCGTGGTGCTTATCAGACACCTACCTTAGACTCAGCACAACGCACAAAGGCGCTTGTGTTCTCTTTAAAAGCACACTCAATCAAGATTCGACACATATACATATATTTTCTACTAGCTTCCGCCCGCGACTCCGTCCGCGCGGATGTCGGTCTTCGCGTGGATGGTTTATTTCTCCATTTTGAGTAACTCTGACAATGACATCTTATAAATATCTATTGGACCCAAATACGGCTAAGCCACATAATTAAATTAATTCCTCTATTGAGCTACTGCTGTTGAGCTCGCGTTCTGTACTGAAAAATAAGTTTTTTTTTCTACGTATTTTTCCAGGATAAAAAGTATCCTATTTTATGCTCAGGATAATAAGGTACTTATAATTATACAATACCAAGTTTCATCGAAATCGAACCGTTAGTTTTCACGTGATGCCTGCACATACAGACAGACAGACAGACAAAAAGTTGGGTTGGGTTTGGTATCGATCCAGCAACACCCCCCGCTATTTATTTTTTCAATATTTTCAATGTACAGAATTGACCCTTCTACAGATTTATTATTATGTATAGATAACGTTTGTTTTTTATCTTTTCGTGTGTAAACCACTGAATCAATGATCCTGAAATTTTGCTTATACGTTATCAGGTGTACTGAAACGGTCATATGGTACCTTTCTTTCTGAATAATAACAATACCGTTCTCGAGAAAACTATCAATAACGTTCATTTGATAATAGATGGCGCCACATATCGCCGAACGGACAGAAATTCTAAATTAACGCGAGGGAAGCCGCGGTCTAAGCAAAGCATATTATACGAAGTGTTTGGTTACCCTACGTACTCACTTCTAAAATTATATTTTTGTTGTGTTTGAAATATTGTATGCCTTTAAGGCGGAACGTAATCGCACTTCTTTCCATGAAATATTTATAGCCTTAGCACAACTTTTCCGTATTTTACCGTACAGCGTACTTGAAGTACGGCGTTTATTGTATGGGAAATGAAAAAGCGCTTCTAGTGTATGAACGAGGAAAATTTTTTTTCCAAGAAATTAACGTCAAACTTTCCCGTTTACGTTTACAAAGACGAGAAATGTCGTGTTATGGTGTCTGATTTTCGTGTTCTGCCTTAGAATAGTAAGTACCGGGATCGCGGGATTGTCTTATAAGATAACTGTGACCCCGGAACGTAAAGGACTATTGAAGGACACCGTGGATTTTAGTCAGTACAAGGCTGACAGTCCCTTCCCGTCCCGCCCAGGGTGGGATCACTCATTTGATGATTGTACTACGTAAAAAATAAGAATAGTAAGTACATAACACGCTACTCTGTGTTACCGTGTTAGTTTCGACATTTTGTCCAAGTTTTCAATGATATTTATTGAATATTTTTAGGGTACTGTACCCAAAAGCTAAAACGGCACCCTATTACTTAGACTTCGATGTCTGTCTGTCTGCATCGAGGTTCAAAGTGCCTCTTTGATGGTCTAATTGAAATAAATGATTTGACTTTGACTTCGTCGGAACAGGTAACTGTGGTCCTGGAACGTAAAGGGTTACTGAAGGAACACCGTGGATTTAAGTCAGTAGGAGTGTAACAATACTTTCCGCTCCACCCTGGGCGGGGGGACTCATCATGACGATTTTACCACGCTAAAAAAAAAGTTAGCAAATAAAACTGGAGTGAGGACACACATTGTTGCTAAAGTAGGTCAGTCGTCTTAGGGATTAGGTGTAAGTAAATAAATTCTACTTACTCCAAATCTGATTATTAGTGTTTTTTTTATCGTGGTAAAATCATCACATGCGTTCTCACACCCAGGGCAGAGCGGGAGGGACTGTCAGACTCGTACTGACTAAAATCCACGGTGTCCTTCAATAGCCCTTTACTTACCGGGGTCATGGTAATTCGTACGAATTACCATGACCCCGGCAGGCTTTGGCCCTCTACAGGCCCCGTCACTATGCTGACACTCTTTGAGGCGCGCGTGGAACACAACGCGCCGTCGACCCGGGCATGGTCCATGGTCGGACAGCGAGTCGCCCATTACTCGCTGCCCGCATGCCCGCGCTTACGGTGACCGGAGATCGTCTGGCGACGTCCAACGCCGTGGGCGTCTACCACTGCGGCTGGGTTGGAGGGAGGACGTTGTCCTCTGCCTCACGCGACCTGTCTCCTCCTTCGCGAGCATTACTGCTTCGCAGAAGGAGGCGACCGCTTCCCACTCCGTCTCACCCCGCAGCATGGCCTCGACCAATGCCGTGCGCGAGAGGTCTCCGCCTATCGCCGTCGTGAGGACACGGCGGTGCTCTGCCCAAGATGGGCAGTCCTGCACTGTATGCTCCACTGTGTCCTCCGGACGATCCTCGCAGCGGTGACACCCAGGCGTTTCTTCCCTCCCTATTAGACACAGGAACCTCCCGAAACTTCCGTGTCCGGTGAGGACCTGCGTCATGCGGTAGGTCAGGACGCCGTGACGCCTATCCAGCCACTCCTCAAAGAGGGGTCTTACCGCCGTGATTGCGGCGTGTCCGATTGTTGTTGTCCTACTAGGAATTTCTCCTGTGTCGTGGGTTAACATTTGAAAATCCGTACACAAACAGACTCTCAAACACCTAAGTATTTGACTTGTAGGTCTTATAAATATTTGTTCCGTGCAGGAATTGAACCGGTGCCGGTGACACGCAGCGCAGTAGTCAATCAATTATCCACTGTGTATTAAATGTGTATCTTTTCGTTTAGTAAATAAAGTTCGATTTTGAGCATTATTGAAAACTGCGCATAGGGTCACGGTAGCTCGTTATTCCCGCGACCCCGGCAGTTTATCTGGTAAGTGGTAACTTAGAATAAATTTCGCGATTTTTATAAGACTACCTTGAAATTTACCTATTCCGATATGCTAATCAAACATAATAATTCTCAAATCCAAACATCCGAACCGAACAGAATCGCGAAGTACAAAAAAAAACACTTACAAAACTGAAAATCCCCACTAAAATACAGCCTACATTCGCCGGTATCACGTAACAGCATCTTTCAGCCCAGCACATTTTTGTCACACCCTCAAATTGCACCCGCGAAACAAACACACAACCTTTTTCACAAAGCGTTTAAAATAAACTGTTCGCCGGTACAGCCATACATGACCAACGGGATAAAATTAAGTAAGAACTTTATCCTTCCCAACCCCCCCCCCCCCCCCACGAGGCCTCAAACTGTTAAACCACATACATTGATATGGCTAACACTGCAGTTCGTGAAATTAAATCTATTATGATTAGTTGGCCTTAAAGTACAGGGCCCTACTTAGACCGTACTTTTTTCTATACATACTCGTATAATGTGTCAAATTGACGGCACGGTTAGGTTAGGTTAGTAGTGGCGATTGACTCCTGCACTGCGTGTCGCCAATTTCGAATTCCGAACGTTAAAAATATTTGTATGATCTACAAGTAGTTGTTCCGGGTCTGTGTGTTTTTAAGTGTAAATGTTTGTTGGCCTTTTCTTCGCGTTGTTGGCCTTTTTTTCTAGCGTGGTAAAATCATCAAATGAGTCCTCCCACCCAGAGCAGGAGGGACTGTCAGACTCGTAATGACTAAAATCTATGGTGTCCTTCAATAGCCCTTTACGTTCCGGGGTCACGGTAATTTGCAAGTCCCGCTACCCCAGCAGGCTTTTGTATTAACATATAGGATATTTTTAATCTAGGTATGACGTTTCCGTGAATTGATTTCCCACAGGGGTAACTACGCATGCACAAGTTAATGAGATCATAAACATATTTTTATTAATTGGAGTTTCATACATCAACATGTTATGTTCATCAGTGCATAACTCTTTTATCCAAATATTATTTCAAATGTTGCCCTTCTGGCCACATGTCTTAAAATCTGGCTTTATACCATAGACCACAGTATGGACTGAGCAGTCTGGTTAAAATTTTCATCTCTCTAGAAAGAGAGAAAACCAGAGAGAGATCATATATCTCTTTCCATTACATTACTGAAGATAGATGTTTTCATTACATATATAGTGTTATCTATGTCATGCAGCAAAGATAATTATTTTTCTCTCCTAGAGATTATTATAGCCGTTGTATTTGAACCTAGCTTTTGCTAGCGGCTTCGCCCGTGCATCCCCTTTGTAGCCTTTTCATTCCGGACTAGTGCAACTTTCCAAAAAAGTGAAAGGATTTTAATAAAGATCGGTTTAGTACTTCCTGAGATTATTCCTGACATACAAACAAACTAATTTTACTTCTTTGTAATTTTAGTGTAGATTTGGCTGGGAAGGCTCAGTCCAGGCTCTAAGTCTATGGTTTTTACATTAACTTTCTTGCTATTTTTTAATTCTCGCTACGTAGTAGTGTAGAATAATTTAATCTTGTAAATTAATATTTGTCCCTTTCCATAAGGTATGTGGACGGATACAGATAATTATAATCAATGAAGTAAATAAATAAAGGCACAGCTAACGCAAATAGTTATATGTAATGACTAACTTTTTATTTAATATATAAACAGAAATGCCGCCATCAGTGCGTCACCAAAATCATCACTCATCATAGGCAAAAGAGTGGAACTCACTATCTACGTCTGTGTTCCCGCATACATACAATAGGAATCTCTTCAAAATTAGATTGAACAGGCTTCTTCTGGGTGAGGTCTCTCTACGATCGTAGGATCTGTCTGTCACCTTTGACCTAGACTAGAGTCAAGAGTAAATCCATCTAAAAACAAACAAAATCATGAATTTATAATGTTAATACAACGTAAACCAGAAATAACATCAGACCTTGAAGGGTTAGGTAGAGGCATACCCTAATTTGTAGAATTAGGACAGCTATGTTTTACTCTCTTGTACGGTAATAGGAGCGGATACAAATCCAGACACCATGGCTGCTACTGAGATATTCTTTCATTCAAATCACGCCGTTATTTAAGGAGCTATCCCGGATCAATTCAAAGAAATGATTCCATACTTTTGCTCGCAAGTATAGTTCATCTTCATAGACATCTGTTGTTCAACAACAGCTTCTAAATCAATAATATTGAAACTTTAGGTACCTCATTTTATTCGAGGAACTACTCTCTTAGTTCGTCAACTAAGATTTGGACCACTCATAAGAAGGTATCTCAAACCTTTTAAGTGTAGTTCCTATTTGATGATATTGAATTCATATGTAACAACAATACATTATAAGGCGATTCAATGTCCGAAACAATGGCCGAAGCTACAGGTTGTAGTACCCCAGAAACAAAACGAATTAACACCATCCACCGCCCAGTAATGCTATTCTGTAATATTCACGAATTAACTTGACTCAAGTGAGAGCACAAACGAAGTCACTTTACAAGGGGAGCTCGTAAACGTTATTCTAGAATACTACTAAAGTATTTCATGTGCGCGTCGCATTGTCTTGTATGAAATTTGTTGATGCCTAACACGTGTAGCTGTGATTTTTGATTTGCTTTGCCGTCGCCACCCGATGACGCAGAGGTAAGGCTAAGGCTTTATTCACATTATGTCGTAACCACAGTACAACGAAGCAACAAAAAGTGGCCAGGCATTGGTTACGTGTACAATTTTTTTGTAGTTACGTTGTGCTTGTGGTCAAGTAAAAATATGGTTGTGGATCCTTTTGGTTGCGACGTGGCGGCGATGTAGTCAGTGTCACTCACATGGTCGTTAATGACGGCAAAATGTGGTTTAAGTAAATTTGACATTTTTTTATACAATATTTATGCGCCCGCCAAACAACATCTGGTGTGATTGTAGTACGTGTGAAACTACCTTAAGATATCACTATCAATAACATGCAATCATTGGCCCGAGAGTCTGAAAATCAGTCTTACCACAGACTTTCGTATTATCCGGTTTTAACCGGGTCGTGGAAGTCAGTTAGGCAGTTTTCATATTATTATTTTTTTCTTTTTTTTTAAAACGTTGCCCCACACTAGGAATTTCTCCTGTATCGTGGGTGCGTTTACAAACATAGAAACTTACATACACAAACACCCAGACCCGGAACAACTACTTGCAGATCATACAAATATTTTTTCCGTGCGGGTATCGAACCCGCGACACGCTGCGCAGCAGTCGATCACTTAGCCACTGCGCCAACCGTGCCGTCAAAGTTGCTCTATGTAAAATACTGATGTTCAGCTGCATCCAGTTAGACTGGAGGCCGACCCCAACATAGTTGGGAAAAGGGAGGCAGATGATGACGAACATCAAAGTTTTTATGTCAAAAAAACAACCCGTTTTTTTAGAATGTAACGTCATCAAATGAGACATAAGCCCTGGGTGAAGTGGAAGGGACTGTCAGACTGGTACTGACTAAAATCCATGGAGTTCCTTCAATAGCCCTTTACGTCAAGGTCATCTGCTTAGTTAGTCCCGTAACCCAAATGAACCCCTGAGTTCGCCCCTGTTCTGTCAAGTGGTGTTTTTATACGTCAGTCACCGAAACTTATCAGCAGTACGCAATAAACAATAGTGATTTATTATAAACAAACGTGTCAGCACATCCTTTGGGTTTTTGTATACCTTTGTTGAGGGTACAGCCACTTGTTGACATCTTAAAAAGTGTTGAAAAAATGAAGTCGAGATTAAGAAAAAAAAATATAAGAGTCGGTTGGATAGACAATTGATCTACAACGAGTCAAGTTTTGCGGCCCCGTCTTTTACACTGATTCCCTATCGTATTGAAACAGTCAGGGTTCTATAAAAAATGACGCGTTCGTTAGGAGTCATCTGGAGCATAATGTGGTCATCTGGGCTCCACGTGAGGCTGTAAGAACTCGTTTTGTGCACTGAACAATCAACTTTACTCATTACTTGTACAGACACTTGCACATCAACCTACCTGATTAAATTTTCAAATAGGGTATTTTACTGCATCAATAAATTGAAAATCTGTTTAGTCCGTCAGTAAGAATATTGAAAAATAATGGACACGTATTTTTTGTTTTATAAAATTAATGAATATTGATAAAGTGAAAATGGTTCCAAATTCGGGAGTGGGGGCTTGTGACGTCATAAGACTTATAAAATTGTACCGACCGAGTGACGTTTTGTGATTTTTAAAAGCGTTGTATCTTCGTCAATTTTGGATTACGTAACAAAAGAAAAATACGTGTCTAATATTTTTTCATAATCTATGTTTAGGACTAATAACATTTTTTGAGTAAAATATCCTATAGTGGAAAGTTGTGTACGATTGGTAAAATTTGAAAGATTGGGGTAGGTTGACCTGCTGGCGTCTGGACTTACCTACCTACGTTTCTAAACAGACACAAGCGTTACTACAGACTATGTTGACGTACCTACCTAATTAAATTAACAATATATTTTTTAAATTTGAATTAATTTTTTTATATTTTTTTTTTGTGTCAAACAGAGCGTGTCGTATTATTATTTTTCATTGTCTTTACCCTTGACCTTAGTCTAGGTCAAGAGTGACTAAGACTAGGTCGAAGATGGAGCGGTCTTACCCAGAAGACGCCTGTTCACTCTAACTTTGAAGAGATTAGGGTTGTATGCGTTCGGAAACACAGATGCAGGAAGACAGTTCCACTCCTTCGCTGTCCGCATTATAAAAGACTATAATGCCTTTTTCAAACAGACAGGCGAATCCGAAGCGATAACGAACCGATACGAGATCTCAGTCCAATAGTTCGGTCACGCTATCGGATCGCTTTCGCTTTTCTATGTGACTGGATTCAAACAATTCCATACATTATAAATAAAAACGTCAACGCCTGTCTGTTTGCGAAAGCTTAAGAGAGATTTCCGTGTCGTATCGTGAGGAGTTAGACTTCCGGCCCGGGAGTCGAACGGTCTAGAAACATCATTTGTCTGGTGTGTCAGCTACCACTTATCAGTTGTTGGTCCTGGTATGCAGACCCAAACAACAACTGATACCTAAGCATACCGTCGTTGATATAAACATGCCACCGTTTCGTTCCCGAAACACATTCCAACATGTTCACGAATTGATTTCTTCGTGATCAGCTATTTATTGTAATGAGTTAGAGCCTAATTTGGCAGCAGGATCGCGGGACTAACGGGTAACCGTGACCCCGGAACGTAAAGGACCATTGAAGAACACGTGGATTTTAGTCAGTACAAGTCTGACAGTCCTTGCCCTGCCCTGGGTGGGAGGACCCATTAGGCGCTGACGTCAGACACACGTTATTATCCTTTATTTTTTTTTTCTGGTATAATTATTATGATTTTTGCTCTTACTAAATATATTTAAAGGTACTCTATAAATCACAAGCACACTCACTAATAGATATAAGACACACCCTATTACATTCACTCATTCACCATCTCATAACGCAAATGGAGGTGCAGATTATTACAATAGAGTTTTAGTATTCCATTTTTCTTTTTGTAAAATGCTATTTGATTGGAATTTGTTTGTAAAATGAATGCGACGTGGATTCCAAGGCATATGATTGGTGAATCACGGCACAACTCGTCTCTGCTCTGCCTCAATAGAACCGCAGCCTTAAGCGCGGAATTCTCTTCTCAGGCTTCTCAGACATGCCCGCGGGCAAGACTGTAGGCATGCCAACCGGACCTCGCAACTTTAGGCCTGTGCAATGTTTGCTAGTGTAGGAACATCGCAGTCAGTCTGTCACACTTGCCCGTTGCTGGTCCTCGCGATCTCATTTTAACTGCGCAATAAATTGTCCATACATCAAACGGATGACTGCGTAGTGTATTGTGACGAAAGACATGCCCGTACAAACTGCCCGCGGGCATGTCCGTCAAGTGAATTCACCGCTTTATACATATATATATAAACAGGCATATTAGACGGATATATCTGCCTGTACTGATACATATTTTTCAGTAGAATATTTATCGAACTTCACGCCGGCAACGCTGCGGGCATCATGTAATGTGAAATAAAACAATAAGGAAATGTTTACATGATTTTATTATAACTTTACATACTATACGTACATTTTGCAAACCGGTACGGGGTTTATTGTTGTGCAAATGTTACTTAAAATAAATAAAAGTCTATTTTACCTTACGGGAAATAAGCAAGTGAGTTTGTGTATATAGGAATGTGTATTGATTTACGAAGTTTTATTAAACTAAATAGTTTATTTTTCTACATTAGCCCGTCAGACAAGTGGCTAACGATGAACGAAAACGCTCTGTAGTCTTTAATCAATTTTCAACTTTATTCTTCAAGGCATATAGTTGAAATATATAAGCATCTATGATAGTTTAGCTTTTAAGGCATATCTATAGTTGAAAATCTACTAAATATTGGGTACAGAGCGTTTTCATACGTACGCGTTGCAGTCTGTTATATCTTCAACTTTATGAACTAAACAATAAAGTTGTAAATCTATTATTTAAAACGTACAGAGCGTTTTTTTGTCACAGAGCGTTTTCGTTTATCACTTGGAGCTGAATTGCTGTTACTCGTCTACGATGTATCCACGAAGGGTTCTAGGCTACGTTAGTTTATAGCTTTCTATTTTGGGCGATATCGCTTTGAAAATATTTTCTACGTTGTAAGGTGAATCTGAAAACAAAAATAAGAATTTAAAATTATATTTACTGGAATAATTATTAACTGATGGCATAAACTACACATTTTTTAATACAACAGTCTTAGATTATAAAATTTCCAGATTCCGAGTTCAAAACAAAAACATAACGTTTTTAGCGAATCCGATTCGAATTTTACAAAAGGGTATGCAACTTTATGGCATCCATTTTTTTTTTCTTTCGCCAGTAATGAAATGTTGGTTATTAGCACACCGCAACCTAAGAACTTCGTAAAAAATAGTTAAAAAAATCTAAACCGTAACCAAAAATCCGGAGTTCATCACTCCTGATTAGAACAAAATAAAAACCGCCATATCTCTGGTTGGTTACGGTTTAGAAACTTAATATTTTTTCTATGGACATCTTAGGTAGTAGTCTAATTGTGGCCAAAATTTAATCACTGGCGAAAACAAAAAAAAAAATTGCTGCCAAGGTCCATACTAAAAGTTGCTATTTGTTAATGGCCGCTTGCAAATGACGTCCTGATGGCGCTTGCGCTACGTTAGTGTTGTATTGAATATGCGTAAAGAGTGTATGTCCCCATTATACCTCGCTTCCCCGTCTTGTACACTGTTCCCCTACAACAGTATTACGGTCCGTAAAGATCACAATTTAGTAGAGCACTATTCATCATCATCAGCCCGTAAAATGTCCCCACCACTGAGGCACAGGCCTCCACTCCGTAAAAGGCAATGGGTCATAATCCACCACGCGGGCCCAGTGCGGGTTGGTAGATGACACATGTCTTCGATTTTTTGGTAAAATGAATTACACGAAGTTATGTGCCTTACGGGGTTCGAACTCACGACCTAACAGCTCGTAAATCGGGGCCGATACCACTGGGCCACCCCTCTAGAGCACTAGTGTTATGGTGTACTAAGTGTTTCCCGCGGTTATACCTGCTGCTTGGCTCCTATTAGTCGAGTCGACTCGATAAGTGGACTATTCAATATAAAAAAATAGCTCGTTCAATTAAACATATAAACAAGCTCTTTATAACAGACTAGCGGCCCGTCCCGGCTTGACACGTGTGGCCTATGTTACTAAGGATGAATGTAGCTGTCTAATGGTGAAAAAGTTTCAGTAGTTTTTCAATTTATTCATTACAAACATACACAAACACAAAAATACAAATCTTTTCTCTTCATAATATTAGTGTAGAATAGGGTTGCCATCTCTTTAATTTGGAAATCAGGGCAAAACGCGTGAAAACCCCGGATTTTAGAGTCCAGAACCCGGACATGAGTCGAAGTGCGCACCGTGGTAACTGCGTCGGGAGGGGTGGGGGACAGTGAAGTGTGCGTGTGTCACGGGCGGCGCAAACATTAAAATTTTTAAACCCGGACTACAAATGAAGCCCCCCAGATGCCCTCTAAACTAGGACAATTCCGGGGAAACCCGGACGGATTGCAACCCTAGTGTAGAAGTATATTGATTACTGTAACTCACCTACAAACACCCATTCCTGGTCTGCGTATCCGAACTCTTTCCTGGCCTCAAGTATAGTGTCGTGTAGTGAATGTGTCACTACCACGGCGAGGCATAAGGCTGGTTCACCAGTCGCTGGAATAATCAATAAGTTTAATGTATATTCAACCATAGATTTACTAAAGCGACTATCGAATAACCGTGGCCCCGGAACATAAAAGACTATTGAAGGACACCGTGGATTTTAATCAGTACAAGTCTGACAGTCCCTCCCGTCCTAACCTGGGTGGGAGGACTCGTTAGATGATTAAAAAAAAGGAATTATTGGTTGACTTAGATTTTTTTTAATTAACTATAGTTTCTCGTTTGACCACCATCTCGCCTGATGATAAGAAATGATGTGGTCGAAGGTGAAGCACGCTTGCCTAGAAGTAACCTATTGGTTCTTGACTTCAAGACCCTAAGGTCAGAAAACACAGACCTCGGCAAGGAATTCTACTCCTTAGCTGTGCGCACAATAAAAGTATTGGCAAAACGTTTTGTATCGGAGGGATGCCCACCATGTATCTTAGTATCTTACTAAATAACTATGGAACCAAACTCTTCACCTTTAGAGCGCAGTACTCCAGCAGGATTGCTAGAGTTTCTCCTGAACATAATCCTGAAGTCCACTGGTATATCTTTAACTCCTGGCGGCTTGTAGGTCCACGTCCGATCTGTTAGGAGTCGGCCAGTGGACTGTTCATAGACTAGCTTCTCAGAGGTCCACAGACCTAGGCCCATGATGAAGGCTCCTTCAATCTGAGGGTGTCAAAGGTGAATTAAACTAGACCCTAAATTTTTGAGACGAAAAGGCGGTTTTGTTAAAAAATAATTAAAATAATATAATTCAGCCAATTTTTTTTAGGTCTTGTCTTCTTATATAAAAAAAATAGGTAGTGTTTGAAGTCAACACTGCTTTAGTTACTATTTGACGCCGTCTTGTGAAGTTTAACGAAAAAAAAAAGAGGGGCCTTTGCACAGTAGCCAAAAAATAGCCAATCCAACCCACCTGTCCCACATCGATCTCAGGACTCATACTGACTCCGGTGTCCTCCAACAAATCCAGCCTCCTCACCATGTGGTTGCCGGTCAACACGTCTAGTTCTACCTCCGCTGCGCATACGCCGTATACGTTGTAGCCCACGAGGCCATCGTTTGCGGACATCATGTAGGTTACTTGGAGGTTTATACCTAAAAGTAAAGAAAATAGTTGGTAGTAATTAAACTTAGTAAAAAATGTTAAAATGAAGAAATGAAAAACATAGTGTTGATTCTGTTTATGTAGTTTGGCTATGACCGAGAATTCAAGAGAGTTTGGAAAGAGGAAAATTCATTGATTTTTGATTAATTGACTTCCAACCTACAACTTACCTTTTTGGTAAGCCTTGTTCACCACTTCTTCCCACGTAGGTTCAACCAGGTCTGGCCTCACGGCATCCAATCTCTTGTTGAGGTCCTCACAGGCTTTAATCGTTGCATATGCAACTGAATCACTGGCGATACTACCACCAGAAGCTATTGAATTGGGAGACACGAAGCTGTCGCTACCACGAACGGTGACTTTCTCCAGAGGCACTTTCAAGGAATAAGCACAAACTTGGGCGATTTTCGTATTGATCCCCTGTCCCATTTCGATACCTCCATGGGATATGGCAATGGTACCATCAGCGTGATATACTGAAATGGTTACAGGGAAGTTGCCACCATATAATATAGGGTAGGACATTATAGAGATCCTAAGTCCACGTTTTCTCCACGCATTTTCTTGGTTGAACTTGGCAATTTCAGTTTTTCTGTCATCGAACGTGGTGTCCATTTTGAATGAGGAGATCATTTCTCGGATGCCATCGTGGTTTGGTGATAGGTTTGTAAGTCTGACCTCCACATGGTCTTTGTTAGTGGCGTGGGCGATGCGCTCCATTATGTGTTCGGCGAATGCTATGCCTTCTGCCGTTCCTGTAAATTGAAAAAAAGATACTTTAGTAAATTAAAGCAAATTATGGTGCAAGATCGATATAAAATTTGCAAGCTGTAGTGGCAGTGACGTGGATGAAGACGTTACGTGGTCTTGAAGGAATGGTGCTGACGGTTACAGGTATAACATCACATAAGAATGGCTGAGAACAGAGTTTACATTATACATAGTTTCCGATTGACGAGACATAGCTAGCACTAGGTTGCTATAGCCTGATGATAATGATGGTAATGATGATGAGTGGAAGGTCAAAAAATGACTTACCAGGTGCTCTGCACCAAGTCTCGCTCGGCTTATCAGTGAGAACACCATAACCAGTGATCTTCCACGTATCACTGGAGTAAACGTTGGTCATAACACCTGCTATGTCATGCGACGGAGAGTCGTTGAATGAACAGCCGCAGTCAGTGTAGTACGTCACGTCCATGTATTGGATTTTTCCGTCGTTGTTGACACCGATCTGTAAAACAAAATAATTTAAATAGCTATTAGGAGTCAAAAGGTCATATTAAATTGAATAATACCTCAATCCGCATCCACTTAAGGAGCTTACTCATGGCGCGATGCGATACAGAATTGCATCGATTGACGATATTAGTATGGCCCAAACCTCCGGCCGAAGAAAATGCATGGACAATCGCTAGTGTTTGCTAATGGAGTCGCACGTGTTGACTTATCTAGATTCGATAAACCTTCTAGTTGCCTGGTACTCGTAGTGTTCGTAACTAAAGGGACTGATAAACTTGAGCATTCACTTGTAATGAGCATTCTAGTGAATGTTTTATTACAAAAAAACAAACGAGGGCGTTTTAGAGAGCATTCTAAAGAGCTTCTTGCCGAACTGGCTGTAAAGTCATACACTTTCAGACCATCGACGAGAGCATTAGCTATAAATACACGCAAAATGTAATGTATGTCACGTCACGTCAAATGCGCCTATTTACAATACAATTTTTTTTTTTTGCGTGGTAAAATCATCAAATGAGTCCTCCCACCCAGGGCAGGGCGGGAGGGACTGTCAGACTTGTACTGATTTACAATACAATAGCTGCAAATATCGTAAAAAATTCAAAACGATGTTTGGCTTTATGCTCGGTTCTGTTTGTTGTTCAGTTCGATGAAATTAAAAACGGCAAATGCTGTTCAAGTGAATGCACAATGAAAGTCTATTATCAGTAATTTTAAAAGAGAATACGTTCTCCACTTACCTCATACTGAAACTCGCTTGCATGTCGCTTGCCAATAGCGTGCATGTTGTGTGTGATGGGCATCACGAAGGTTGCGCTTCTGTTGAGCTTGTGAGCGACCAGAGCACTGACGCAGGCGGCGAACGACGACCGGGAGGCCTTGCCTCCGTACCCGCCGCCTACTCGCGGGACTTCCACGAGGACTCTGAATTGGAATAAATGAAAGTAATGGTAAGTAATATATTCTTATTCCTACTTCGCTGCTGTATTATTTTCTGATTAATTTCGTTGTAGGACAACCAATCTCTTGAATTTCGTCGAGTTTCTTCAGCTCGACGGTTTTCTGGTGATCACCAATGTTGGATTTCGTTTTCAAGAGTTGAAGTGATTTGGGAATAGTGTGTAAGAATTAGCCCAGGGACAGAAAACTATTATGTTAAATCTGTAAATGTCCAATACTGAACCAAGATCTACAAATGATCTTTTTACATAATTTAAGTAGAAGAACGGACTAAGATTCTTAATTGCGCATGCCGTTTTTACCATTTAGCAACCGAGATGATATTTTATGTCTTAGATTTCTGCCTACTAAAACCTCAACGTTTCTGTTCTGCCATGATTTGGGAAAAAATAAATCTATATCTATACTATATAATAAATCTGTAGAAGGGTCAATTCTGTACATTGAAAATATTGAAAAAATAAATAGCGGGGGGTGTTGCTGGATCGATACCAAACCCAAATATATGAATAAAAAATTTTTTGTCTGTCTGTCTTTCTGTCTGTCTGTCTGTCTGTCTGTCTGTTTGTGCAGGCATCACGTGAAAACTAACGGTTCGATTTCGATGAAACTTGGTATAATAATTCCTTATTATCCTGGGCATAACATAGGATACTTTTTATCCTGGAAAAATACGTAGAAAAAAATCTTATTTTTCAGTTTTGTTCATAGACGTTGTTCTGTAGAACCGCGAACACACGTTGCATTACCCGCAGTGGATTCAGCGCCGTAATATTTATAAGATGTCATTGTCAGAGTTACTCAAAATGGGGAAATAAACCATCCACGCGGACGGAGTCGCGGGCGGAAGCTAGTTATTATTTATTTAAGTTCTAATGAGAGTGTTATAGAACTTATATCATGAGCAGTCTCTTTTATTACCACTATTTGTCTTCGAATTCGAAAGAGTTTAGATTACAGCACTATTACTCCAGTACCATGCTATGGAAATAGTACTGAAAGGTTCCCTATTTGCTTGCAAAGTTGATGATTATATTTTTATTATATCGAACTCGGTAATTCAGTTGTAGGGGAACAATGTACAAGACGGGAACGCGAGGTATGATGGGAAATCACACACTTAAGGCAAACTTAACACAATACTAACGTAGCGCAAGCGCCAATAGGACGCCATTTGTTAATGGCAGCTTACAAATGACGTTCTGATGGCGCTTGGGCTACGTTAGTGTTGTGTTAAGTATGACTAAAAAGTGTATATTCCCATTATACTTCGCATCCCCGTCTTATACACTGTTCCCCTACGATGTTTTGTTCTATCGATGCTTCAAATACCTGTTCTCATCAATATTCAGTGACTTAGCCACCGCAACATGGACGATATCCATCCACTGCGTGGCGGAGCGCACCACCAGTCCGTTCTCCGTGACGTCAGTGGAACAGCTCTGAGTCTCCATGGTGTAGTGGTACTGTGAGGGTACCGTGAAGGTGCCTGTAATTGTGTGCTGGATATCTGTGCCTCTGGAAGTCGGTTCCTTTGACGCATGCTTGCTGATCTGAGGAAATGAGTTGGTTGTGTTACCATAGCGATAAAAAGGTTGTAGCGATGAATATCTATTAGGTTTATAGACCGAATGAAGATAGTTGGGAACCATTAAAAGTATTGCTTTTATTTTACTTGTTAAAATATTGAATACCACCCAGGGCAAGACGGGAGGGACTGTCAGACTTGTACTGACTAAAATCCACGGTGTCCTTTAATAGCCTTTTAAGTTCCGGGGTCACGGTATTTCGTAAGTCCCGCGACCCCGGCAGGCTTTGGCCCTCTAAGGGGGGCCCCGTCATTGTGCTGACAGCTCTTTGAGGAGCGCATGGTACACGACGCGCCATCAACCGGTTCATGGATCATGATCGGACAGCGAGTCGCCCATTACTCGACGTCTGCATGCCCGCGCGGGTTGATTGTGTTACCATAAAGTTATTAAGGTTTTTTTTTGTAGTAATGAATATTGGTTAGGTTTATAGGCCCGATGAAGATAGTTGGAATCCTTTAAAGGTATGGCTGTGGTATAAATGAGAAAGTAAGTCTGAAGATGAAAGACTGAGACAGTTTTTAAAATGGAAGGCATCCACTGGACACATAATATGCCGTAAAGTTTCTGCGAACATCGCCACAGGGGTTAGCAGCAGGCTACGTGTCATTATTTACCAAAATCTTTGCAAAAATTATCTACAGTTGGTCATTTTATCATTTATGTCGAAAACTTACCCGTGTATCCTTGTCAGGAGCTGCTAACGCGTCTTTGATGCTCAATACGGGTTTGTTGTCCAGTTTCTTGTACTTCACTTTGACCAGTTGAGCAGCAGCCTCTGCAGCCCTCCTGGTGATCGCTGCCACCACCCCCAATGGCTGGCCATAGTAGGATATGTTCTTTGATGCGAATATTTCTTCATCTAACCCCAAATACGGAACCTCTACGGGAGTGAAGGTATTTCTTCCTGGGATGTCTTTGGATGAGAAGAAGGCGATGACTCCTGGAATTTTCTGGAAATAATATTTCTATGGTTATTTGGTGTACAGTTGTATGTTACCTAATTATAACTAAATTAACTGTATAACGAAATATTGGTTTAAAACCTATGAGCATGAAAAAAATCTCGACTTGTACAGTTCTATCGTTTGCCTCAAATCCTAATAAGTAAATTAAGAAACGAATCTTTCCATCAATTCGGCATCTAGTCCGCAAAAGGTATTTTTATTATAAAAGCAACAGACAAAAGAATTTGAAAGACTAAATACATACCAATGCTTCCGTCGCGTCAAAGTCCTGTATTTCAGCACGACACACGTCTGACAACACGAGCGCGACGTGCACTGCACGCGGACCGTTGAACACGTCACACGCGTATTTCACTTCGCCTGAACACTGAAAAACAAATTAACGGTAGCCGCTGTCAATGACAATGTTTGGGATATAGGATTATGTATGGGTGAGACTTCTTCATGATAACTTTAAAGGAATGAAACAGAGTAGAAAAAATACGAATCAAATATTTTTTGATGATCTAACAGACGGACTCATTCGATTTTTTCAGTCAAATACCTTATTGTTATTATTTATTTATTTTGAAGGTTTTGTATCTTGTAGCTTTGTGGTTCATAATATTACCTCAGCCTCCGCATTTGTCTGAATTATACTTTCAAGCCCTTGTCAAACAGACAGGCGTTACGAATGCGAAGCGTGACGTTTTTATTTGTAATGTATGGAATTGTTTGAATCCAGTCACATAGAAACGCGAAAGCGATCCGATAGCGTGACAGAACTATCGGACTGACATCTCGCTTCGCTCCGGTATCGCTTCGGAAACGCTTCGCTTTGGCCGGTCTGTTTGACAACGGCATCAATGCTTCTTTCTTCATTTCAATCATCTGTCATTGAATCTGGGAAAAAAGTACCTATTTCAACTTCGGGATTGCAATAAGTACCTGTGAGAGTGCCTCAAGCTTAGGCACGGGTTTGTTCAGCGGCCAGAGCGTTTTATCCGTCTCGTATGACTGCGTGGCTTGGGAGACGGGGCGCTCGAGCACACTACCGCCCGATTTGTACCTTGGGTTCACGTCTGGGTAGAGCGATATAACTGCCTGAAAATTTTAAAAAATATGGCTGATGATTAGTATGTTTTGAAAGTTCATTTTTAGGGTTCCTTACGTCTGAATACAAAAACGGAACCCTTATAGGATCACTCGTGTGTCTGTCCGTCCGTCGCTTACAGTCAATTATCTCCGAATCTATTAGACCGATTAAGTTGAAATTTGGTACACATATCAATTCCTGTGACCCAAACACAGAGGTGTGACGTGAGCAGATGAAATCTGTATATGGGGGGTCATTTTTGGGGGGGAAGGGGAAAATTAAAAAAAAAAAACTGAAAACTGCATCGTGTGGCATATCAAATGAAAGGTCTTGTTGAGAAGATCTTAAATGTATTTTTTTGTAATTTTAAAATAAATAGTTTCCAAGTTATTCAAGAAAATAGACGAAAATTGACCATTCCCCCCCCCCTTATCTCCGAAACTACTGAACCTAAAATTTTGAAAAAAATACAGAAATTAGTTTTCTCCTTATAGATTATAGGAAAACCTATAAGAAGTCCATGATATTAAAATAACATGGTAAATCACTCAATATTGTGCGTACCAACTTACATTTTTTTTTAATACGTCATAAATCGTAAACCGCAATTTATCTTTCAAAGTTACAACCAACTTTTATATAATGTTACTTGCTGCTACGGAACCCTTTAAAGGCGAGTCCGACTCGCACTTGGCCGGTTTTTTTTTTATTCATTCCCTAAAATGCCCCTGCCTTTTGCTCTTCGGTATAAAAGGTATTCAGTTGGACACTACCATTTTGACTGTCAGCTTTGCCTTTCGACTGATCTTTTGCCAGTTATTTTGTTCTGGGTAGTTCGATTGGGAACACCAATATTTCGCCTTTGCCCTCAAACATCAAATGACGAAACTAAATATAAAATAGATAGGGGAAAACTAGATAATACCAATACAACATGGCCTTGAGTCATGAGGCCATGTTATACGCCAACAACGGCAACCTTCGTGTATGGTTCCCAGCAGAAAGTTTAGAGTGCTCGAATGGCGGGGCGTCTTGTCAGCTAGGGCGAATTACCTAGTTTTACCCTTATGCCACCAAACCAGGTGGATTTTAAGAGTTATAGTTCGATCTTTAGTGCACAAAATAGAACTATTTCACCTCATGATATTCATAATTTTCTTTGAATTAACGCCCTGCCTTTTGGATCTTTACGGAACGACCTAAAGACTTTTATATTTAAGTATAATTATGTACCTTTATTAGGCTTTTTTATGAGTTTTTTTCGATACATAATATACACTTAACTTACTTTATAGAACAGCGCCAACGCTAGCGTCTTCCTGCAGCTTGCAGACGGTTCAGGTGGAACTTCCACCGGGACCAGCTCCTCGTCCAACTTCTTCAGAGCTTTCAACAGCACCTCATTGCTGAACAGATTCTGTCCGACAAGCAACGCTTCTGTCTGTGACGCTCTCGTGAACGTAGGACTGATGTTACCATAGACAATGTTGGCGGACTTGATGGCCTTTGTCGTGTCCAGTTTAAAAAGAAAACCAGCGTTGACTATGGCGTGTGCGTTTTGTGCTCGAGGCATTATCTGCGGAAGTGTAAATAATTTAATTATGTTTTATTTCTTTATTGTGTACAAAAATTAGAAATAAAAGCATTCATTTAAAATTTAGTTCACAAAGGTGAGCTTATCTCTTAAAAGAGATCTCTTCCAGCCAACCTGTAAAACCATAACCAAACTTCTTGCACATGGAAGTACTTAGGCGGACTTAATGCCTTGGGTACTATGTTACAAAAAAAAATACTGTTATTTTTTAGGGCCTACATGTTGGAAAAACATTAACATAATAACTACATAAAGAGTGGTAAATAGACGTCATGAGAACATGAGTAACACATTCAGTGACGTGAATACAGTTTTATATTACAAAAATAATTGCTAATAAAAAACTAAACATAGGATTCTTCATTAAGGTTATTCACAACAAACCTAAAAGTTTTTCTGTTATTAGGTTGTATGCTGACTTAATTTATTATCATGTTTTTTATTTGTTCATGTCGGATTATCTATATATATAAAAGGAGAACTGACTGACTGACATATCAACGTACAGCCGAAACTACTATACGATACGTAAAGAGCTATTGAAGGACACCGTGGATTTTAGTCAGTACGAGTCTGGCAGTCCCTCTCGCGCTGCCCTGGGTGGGAGGACTCATGTGATGGTTTACCACGGAAAAAAAGCTATTTGCGTAAAAAATTATCAGTGCGTGCAGTCTAGTGCGCGGTTTTTTTTTTATTTTTTTCAATAGCAAATGCATTTAATATCCTACTTCAAAGGCAAAATGAGGAGCTTTTTTCTTATTCGTATTTTTTATGTTTGTTAACTCCGTCATTTATAAACCAATTTTGACAAATATTTTTTATTTTGATTGGGTTATTTCCACGTTTGATCCCATAATATACATACCAACTACCTCTAAAATTCGCAATTGATAATTTGAAGGGCTTAAGGTTGAGTAAAGAAAACAATATAATAGACAATATAATATCACAACTAAAAAGGGTAAAATAAAAACAATGTCACTGATGACTCTCAAAGATATTTTGTTTTTTTTTAGGAATCAGCTATTTTTTTTAATTAGTAATTAAATTAGGTAAATATTATTTATGTCAACGAGTATTTTAAATTTTAAAATCGGTGTTCATAATTACTTTACATCTACTCCGCGAGTTGGCGTGACAGATTTGCTAGCCATAAGTTATTTATAATTAAAAATAACTAGATAATACCTTAAACGACCTGATGAGGTTGTTACTGGACAGAGGAGGAAACTTCACGTTCAATATCAGTTTATCTCTGAGCTCTGCTGTTAAAAAGTCTTTCATTTTAACCTCCAATTTACTTAGGTCACTATTAACTGAAAAGAGAAAACAGTAGAAAAGGTAATTTGTTGAAATAAACTGCAAAAAGTTAAACATCTGTTTAACACTTCTCTAAAAAAAGTGTAACTGCAAAACGCCCTTATGTCAACGTCAAATGCCGTTTTACAGTTCACACTGAAAGCTTTTATCTCAATTTGACCATTGCAGGCAGTTTTGAATTGTTAAAAAAAATATTAAAACGAAGCTACGGTCTCAGTCTTACGGCCTATTAACTTAATAAAAGTACTGTTATTGGCTACACCAAATCGTAGATCTCTATGGAGAAGAATAGGCAAGAAACTCCATGGCAATCTTTTGAGCCTTTGTCAAACAGACAGGCGTGGCGAATGCGAAGCGTGACGTTTTTATTTGTACTGTATGGAATTGTTTGAATCCAGTCACATAGAAAAGCGAAAGCGATCCGATAGCGTGACAGAACTATCGGACTGACGTTTCGTATCGGTTCGGTATCGCTTCGGACTCGCCTGTCTGTTTGACAAAGGCATTAAATCTAAATATTTGTCTCTGTCACTTTGATCTTACCTATGGTAGCAGTGGCCCCGACAGTTTGCAAGATCAAGAACAGATCGGACGGAAAGTCATGGTGTTGGTTCTTCATTGCCAAGTTGCCTCCAATTGTTCCAATCTGAAACCGTGAATAACATCAGTAATTAATGATGAGGAATACGTTTTGAGAGCTGTGGTGGGCTGAGAGGTATCGGGCCCCGACTTACGAGTTGTAGATTGTGATCGTGGATACAAACCCAGCCAGGCGCATTACTACTGCTCTCAAAACGGTAAAGGAAAACATCGTGAAGAAACCGACAGGTCCTAAAACCAATATTCGAAGACATGTGACATTTACCAAACCGCACTGGGCCCGCGTGGTGGATTTTTTTGACAGAGAGGAGGCCTAGCGCAGCAGTTAAAACATTATAGGCTGATGATGATGATGTTAAAGAATATAGAAGACATCCACACACAGTTTAAAATAAATACAAGTGTGATACACAAAACGCCTGTATCTTCTTATAGCAGCCAGATCTTTGGTAAAAAAAAACGACGGGTTGCACTCTGGGAGTGCCGGCAGAAGTGAAAACTTGTACAGTAATAAACACACACGAACATTCGCGCAAGCGCCCTGCGCCGTCTTACGAATTTTCGATCAGGTCACATGTCCTGACGCGAGTTTAACATTTTTTGCCCAATCCAAAAAAAGTGCACAACGCCGCTAAAGAAGTTTTCACTTCAAAAAATTTACTGATAACAATACCATCACGGTCTTTCGTAGCAACTCGTTCACCATCTACGCCGTAAAGTCTAAGACATCGCGTAGCAGTGAACTACGAAAAATCATCTTCGTAGACCGCTACTACGCTCATTAGGAATGAAGCTTATTAGCATAATCAGGTTTTTTTTAACGTGGTAAAATCATCAAATGAGTCCTCCCATCCAGGGCAGAGCGGGAGGGACTGTCAGACTCGTACTGACTAAAATCCACGGTGTCCTTCAATAGCCCTTCACGTTCCGGGGTCACGGTAATTTGTACAGTCCCGCGACCAGCATAATCAGGTAGTAATGGAACATTGATCACTTACATTCCTAACAGGTACATGCGCAACCAAGTCCAGGTGTTTATACAAAGTCTCTAAGTAGCTGAAGTCTGCATTTTTCTTGCTCCATTGCTGGAAGGTATCCATGATCTCAGTGAGGGACATGCCGGCTCCCAGGATAAGGTTCTCATCAGACGTGGTCTGTTTCAAATTCTCTACTGAAGATATGTCTATGAGGATCTTCGCTTCTTCTTTTATTGGGTACACTCCTGTTTTAATAAAAATAAGTTAAAAATAACTAAAACCCGACTACGAAAAAATCGCGCACTGAAAAGTATAAAACAAGAACAAGCCGTGGTCGTATGCCACCTAGCCAATAAAGATTGTGTGAAATAACCGTAGGTGGCATACGACCACGGCTTGTTCTTGTTTTATACTTTTCAGTGCGCGATTTTTTCGTAGTCGGGTTTTAGTTATTTTTAACTTATTTTTTATTTACACTATTTTGGGGTTATATTATTTGAAGTAAGTAATTTATGTTATATGTATAGTTCCTGAGTTGTGAATTTAAGATTTATCATTTGATACCCATGTTGACACTGTTAGAAACGGAAAATTAGCTAGTAAAAGCTATATAATGTATATATATTTCAAATGTGCTCATCAAGCCCTTTAATTTGATACCATTGTCGATACTGTGCGAAATTTTTTATTTTTTCGGTAACGATTTCTCATCCCCTAGAGGGCGCCATATTGGATTTGGTGACACGTCACCTACCCTATAACCAGCGGTCAACTGAGACGCTTCTAACGAGACCTCATTTGTCATGTAATGATAAGTAGTTTAGAAGTTATGAGGGAACAAACATACATACAAACATACATACCGGTCAAAATCATAACCCTCCTTTTGGCTATGCCGTAGTCGGGTAAAAATAGTATTTGATTAAAAAGTACTTCCCTCTACTTTTTCAAGAGATACCAAAAACTCTATAAGTCATACCTTTGCCAGTATTGCCTGCAACTAGCCTGTAATTGTTTGTACCTTCTCGCGTCAGTATCTGATGAGAGAAATAAATTATTATTCAATGATAAACATATACATGAGCTCCTCATAATATTGTATAATTCGTAACTAAATACCTGGAACACATCCTCGATAGTATACGCTCTATACCACCGTCCGTCAGCCGTGTTGAGTGTCTTCAGCGACCCTCGTGTGTGTTCTATGAGGCACCACTCATCATCAGACGTGCTGCACTTACGAACACACTTCTTTTCACATTTCCTTATGTGGAGGTCTTCTAAATCCTGTGGAGGGTATTTCATATTTAGCAATAATCAATATTTATAGACCCCTGGTGGCCTACCATGGCTCTTAAAGCGTGAGTAATTCCGGTGAGGGAACAAGATGGCGCTAGATGACTTGTGTAGCTCTGTCTCTTACCCACAATGGAATTACTCTCGCTGTAAAACGTCATGGCCACCTGACATAACCAGAAAACGATTTAGCAGACCTCGAAGATAGTGGCGGGATGAAATGGACAGACCCAACGACGGGTGGTTAACTATTTGTTTTTTAATTAAGAAAAATTGGGTGTTTAGTCTGAACGGCTCAAAAGGGAACGAACTGCGTAATCAAAAATCATCTAGGTGCTTGACAAATTAGAGGTCCATAACGCTAACAATGCAACGCTAAAAATATATATATATTTTTTTTGGATTCAAACTTTTTCCTTTTTAGTCACAAGCTATTGAATCAAGACCGATCATTTGATTTCAAATATACTTATGATTATTTGATGAGGTATATCTAATTGGATTAAACCCTTGTTATATGAAAAAACATTTTCTCAATCTATAGGAAAAATACTAAGCTGGCCCATTTTTGCCCAAAGGTGGGATGATGACTTGCAGTTTCCTCAATCCTGCTAATCGTTGGTTTTGTCCATCTCATCCCGCTATCATCTCAAACAAACCTGTAACTTCTCCTGGAGACCAGGGTCGGTGTCCGTGGCGAAACTCTTGAAGGCATCCAGGATAGGTCTGTATCCGGTACAGCGGCACATGTTGCCACCGAAAGAGTTTTCAACCTGCTGTGTTGTTAGCTTCCTGGTCGACTGATCGAGGCTGGGAAAGTTATCATGGGTAAATGGTAATGGAGATCAAAGATTTACTCGTATTTGTAAGTGGTAAAGTTTGCATTGTAAGTCGCCTTATAGATAAGAGCTTAACGTCACAGCTCATTAGAGCCACCCGGCACCCACTCCGCACCGCCTCGCCTCCTACGGCTAGTATTCTTTACATGGACTCGTATGGGTCTGCGCTCACTATATCAACTCCGTAGCGTCACCGGATCGCCTCGATCATAAGCCCTCTACGTTCGGACGGCGGCTGGACCACTCGATGGCAACTCGATGCTCGCATGCTTGCCTTGCGTTAGCTGCGCATGCCAACGCGCGGGTCCCGAGCGGACCGCGTGACGTCCACTCATTGACCATGCGGCGTTCACTCGTTGACCGCGCGACGTTTATTGGTGATAACGTGGCGTCCACCAGTGGACCACCTGTCGACAACGAGTGGACGCCGTGCGACGAGGCTGTGCGGAGTGGGTGCCGGGTGGCTCTAATGAGCTGTGACCTTTACTTTCCATAGAAAAGGAAGGACAGCCTGACCAGACACTATATTCCGTAGCCTATTGCCCTATCGTTTTTCAGTTACACTTTTTTTAGACAAGTAGAATAGAATAGAAAAATATTTATTTGAAATAGGACACACACACAAATAATAAAAAAAATACAGTAAGAATTTTGCTGAGCATAAGTGTTCAACAGATGTTTAACTTTTAGTGGTATGACGGTTTAAGTCTGGTGTTAGTTTTCTTCTAGACAAATAACTAAAATCTGGATTTAATACATACAGCGAAAATAAATATATGTCCCCCAATACCTGTACATATTCATGACCCATCCAGGGGTGCAGTACCCACACTGGGTGCCGTTGAACGTGGCCAGGCGGTCCTGGATGGGATGGTACCCGTCCTTGCGGTTGCCGATACCTTCCACTGTCGTTATGTCCCAGTCGTGGCATGATAGGATGTGGACCAGGCACTGGAAGAATTAAAATGGTTATTAGTTTTATAGAGAATCTATCAACATCACGCTAAGATGCTTAGGAGTCTAAGGGACTGCGGGAGTCATCTGTAACGGCATTGTACACAACTCTCGAGTCCTTATTTTTCGAAATAAGTATATTGAAACAATTTATTGAAACATCATAGGCTTGTGCATAGGTCTAAAAACATGTTGTGATGTCATTTTAGACATAAGCATTTTTTTATTATCATTCATTATTTTCTAGATCATCATCATTAAAAAAAATGTTGGAAATCTCTGTTTCTGTGTAAAGTTTAAAATCAGTCTATTACATTTTTCGAAAAGGCTCTTTATAATTTCATTTAAATTCTACCATGCATACCAACTGAACAGATTTAGATAAGTCGGTACAGGGATAGTTTATTATCTGAATTAACACGTAAGATATTTTTATCCTGGTTTGATTCCGCGGGACAATAGTTATCGAACTTCACGTGGGTCAAGCTGCGGGCGTAAGTTAATTCTAAAAGTTTACTGCCACGCCTTATTTCACTTTCCCAAAACCATATATTTAGAAAGCAGAGGAGAGGGGAGCGGGGCGTAGTAAATTAAAAGGAAAACAAACACTTAATACAGAGCTAATAATAGCACGTCCATCGTTAGGGTCGACTCACACCAAAAGAGCGGCGAAGGGCAACGAAGCGGAGCGCAGTTTCAGTGTCATATGAATTTAAACTTTATTTTCATTACTATAATACTCATTCTTACTATCGCACTCATACTCGAAAGAGTCGCGGGAATGCCCGCGGATCCGCGGGCATTCCCGCGACTCGTTCGAGTTTCTCATGCGATAATAAATGTTATTTTAATGAAAATAAAGTTAAAATTCATATGACACTGAAACTGCGCTCCGCTTCGTTGCCCTTCGCCGCTCTTTTGGTGTGAGTCGACCCTTATAAATGTGACAGCATGCAAAAAAACCTGGTTTTTCCTTATGGTTCGCGGCAAAAAACTGCTTACAACAGTGTTTTCCAAAGATGGGTCGCGACGCACAGGTAGCGTACAATATTGGGTAAACACTAAACATTTTCGGCTTTTCGGCCGGAAATAATTATGCACCTTCTAAAATAAATTCGACGTATCTATTGCAACTCATTGAGATTAAAAATACGAAAAATAACCTACAGTTGTAAAGTTGTAAAAACAAAAAAATAGAAAAACAAATTCATCCTTCTCATTAAAAAATCCCACACTATGATGAGTCCCGAATTTGGAAGCGTTTATCCAGACGGTTGCGGTCCAGTCAACTTTGGGACGGGCGGGAAGACTCATTTGATGATTTTAACACGATAAAAAAGTCAATTTTGGGAACCACTGGTCTACAAGATGATGGATGGTTCGAAGGGACCTACAAAAAACTTTAGAGCAGATCCATACATAAAGGGAATTAACACTTATGTTGTTCATGACCTTCGAGAAATGAGATTCATACTCGTACTATGTGTTTCAACTAAGAATAGGACGACCTTGACGCCATATTGGCGTGAGCGGGACTCACCTCCTAGCGGTCATCTATGTTCAACGGCACTATAGGCTATCTGTAACCTGCGTTGACGCTTGAACGATCCTCATGATGACCGAATGGCTCGCTTCAACCATCTTGAAGGAGTCCGGCGCCGAATATATTTTATTTATCTTTGTTCCGTAGTTGAGCAGGACTCCAGTTCTGTCTGGGTGAGCCTTTATCATAAACCTCATTTTTCTTTCTGGACTAGATTGAGGCCAAGAGCCCACCCATTACAAATAACAAAAAAATAAAATAAACGCGTATTTATAATATTGATAATTTTTTTAAGTTTACAAAGTTCTATTTTATTTGCCCCAAAATATGCTAGTAAAGCGACTTTAACGTTGACATCCGTGAATCCGTTGGGGAGCAGTGTATAAGACGGGGACGCGAGGTATGATGGGAAATCACACACTTTTGCAAACTTAACACAATACTAACGTAGCGCAAGCGCCAACAGGACGCCATTTGTTAATGGCCGCTTGCGCTACGTTAGTGTTGTGTTAAGTATGCCTAAAGAGTGTAAGTATGTCCCCATTATACCTTACGTCGCCGTCTTATATACTGTTCCCCTATATTGTTAAACATACGCAATTTCGCTTTAAAACGTGAAATCGATATGGGCAAAAAAGATCCTACATAGTTATTTGATTTTAATAGTCGAGCCTGATGGTTTTCTAAGAGGCTTTAAAACAAAGTAAACAAAAAATCTCCTCTCGCTATGATGATCTTTAGCTAGTCGATCGAGGTAGGTACAGTCACGAGCAATAGTCTGTTATACACTAAGCAATATTCAAAAGCGATGTTCTGCTACCATATTGATTAAACTTTTGCCTTTTCTTTAGACTATAGATAACGAATTTTACGAATAAATTGTGTTTGAATTTTGTTAAGTGTATACATGTTATTGCGCCTGACTGTACTAGAAAACAAAAGTAAACTTGATTTTTTTCTACAGTTTTCATAGCACTCGTCAGTACTAAATGTTTACAAAAACATTCCAATTCCCACCATTGTTTATGCACTTTGTATACACGTAATGTTCTGCTGGAATTTTAATTGAAGGAGATTTATTCTGTTGAACCATACCGATGCTCCGACTGTAACGTAGGAGGAGCGATTATTATACCTATACATATATAAAATGGTATTACGTACGGGGTCGCGGGACTTACCCATCACCGTAACCCCGGTACGTAAAGGGCTAGTGAAGGACACCGTGGATTTTAGTCAGTACAAGTCTGACAGTCCCTCCCGCCCTGCCCTGGGTGGGAGGACTCATTTGATGATTTTACCACGCAAAGAAAAAAAAAATGGTATTACGTAAGTACGTGAGTAATTTTCCTACATTGAGTACGAAGTTGAGAGGACACGAGGATTTTTAAATAAACAGCATACCTACGTACTTGCTGAACTCACACATTAGAACGCTATCCTTGTCACACAATACACCTATGTGAAGTTTGACACCGGTTCGTCTTTCATTGGAGGATTTAAAAGTTTATATGAACTTAAAATTCAAATCTAATTGAAACTTCGAATGTAGAGTTATAAACCAAATTAATAAAACGCGTGTTTCAAGATTTTTCGAAATTCCAATCCCAAACGGATAAGCTGAGGCAGGACGCAAACTTTGGACACCTTTGTGTCTTGTGTCAGATACAACCTACAGATGAATATTTGATTTCTATAAAACCAGTATGAAATCATCCACTCCCTGCGCATACGTAAACACACATTTTTTTTATAGGTACGAACCCTGTGATGGAGTGTCGTGTCGGCAAAAAAGTATCTCCGCCTTATTACAAAATGGGGTTTAACTAAAAACCCAGGTTTAATCTTGTAAAACTACGGTTTAAACATTACAAATCGTGGTTTTGCGATAAACCATGGTCTAACAGTAGTAGCTGTCAAAGGTATGTCAAAGTTTCTCATAGCAAATTTTTCATTGTGTTGTAGTTTTTGTGTTATTTTCACCCAAAATGGATTGAAACAAGGTAGATTTAATTGTTATTACTCATTGTGGATTTAATTGCATAGACAATCGTTCAAATGGCGGTACTAAAGTCGACGTTTTATCTTAGTTTTGTAATACGGACAAATTTAAACCATGGCTTTGCAGATAAGCCTGGACTTGATAGACCAGGTTTAAACCAAGGTTTATTTAGTTTTTGTAATAAGGCCGTCTACGTTTGCGCAGCGCCTAATTAAAAAAAACATAAGGAAAAACACGAAATACTCGCAAATGAAGTCGTGGACGGAGTGCTAGTGTACCAATAAATAAACACTTTAAATAAATAAATAAATAAATAAATATTCCACAACTATCACACAACGCCGTCTAGTCCCAAGCTAAGCAGAGCTTGTGTTATGGGTACTAGACGACTGATAAACATACTTATATATTTCTAAATACATACATATTATAGATAAATTACACCCAGACACAGAACAAATGATCGTGCTCATCACACAAACATTTGTCCTGGGTGGGAATCGAACCCACGACCTCCGGTATAGCAGTCAGGGTCACTAACCACTAGACCAACAGGCCTGTCAAATCAATAACATCAACATGCCGTGTTCACAAATATTGTGTGCCCATGAACTTGAATGGTTGATTCACCTCGGTTATGTGTCACTCACCGTTGATACTCCGCATACAGAAATAAAATAACCCAACATGTTTTTATTCATATTACGAGTGGTCAAGACTGGCGACTGTGAAGCCGGTTCTGTCTATTTACTGAGCTCTCGGACTATCTTGTTTAACTTAGAATGGCAGAATTGCTATTATGGCAGGGCCGTAGTTAGGAAAGGGCATCGTGGGGCAATTTTCTACCTCTTTTTTTTTCACGTGGTAAAATCATCAAATGAGTTCTCCCACCCAGGGCAGAGCGGAAGGGACTGTCAGACTCGTACTGACTAAAATCCACGGTGTCCTTCAATGGCCCTTTACGTTCCGGAGTCACGGTAATTCGTACAGTCCCGCGACCCCGGCAGGCTTTGGCCTTCTAGAGGCAGCCGTCACTTTGCTGACACTCTTTGAGGCGCGCGTGGAACACAACGCGTCGTCAACCCGGGCATGGTCCATGGTCGGACAGCGAGTTGCCCTTTATTCGCGGCCCGCATGCCCGGCGCGCCTACGGTGGCCAGAAATCGTCAGGCGACGTCCGACGCCGTGGGCGTCTACCACTGCGGCTGGGGTGCAGGGAGGACGCTGTCCTCTCCCTCATGCGACTCATAACCGCTTCCCACTCCGTCTCGCCGCTCAGCATGGCCTCGACCAATGCCGGGCGCGAGAGGTCTCCGCCTATCGCCGTCGTGAGGACACGGCGGTGCTCTGCCCAAGCGGGGCAGTCCTGCACCGTATGCTCCACCGTGTCCTGGGTGGGAGTCCCTCCCGCTCTGCCCTGGGTGGGAGGACTCATTTGATGATTTTACCACGAAAAAAAAAAACTTTCTGAAGTGGGTGATATATTCATAACTAGCTGTTCCCCGTTCACCCTCGCTGCTCGTATCGTATTGGTTGTAGCGTGATGTTTCATAGCCTATAGCCTTCCTCTATAAATGGAATATCCAACACAAAAAGATTTTTTCAATACGTCTCAGTTCCTGAAATCGGCGCATTTAACCAAACTTACTCTTTAAATGTATACGAGCAGTTGCGTAATTGGTTCAAAAAGTGATGATAACTTATAATCTCCACCAAATAATTGCGTATAAATAATAACATTATCAACGATAACTGATATTGTTATTCCCAAAATGTTCTCAGTTTACTCTGAGACTGCAGATAATAATAAATTATTTATATACAAGACTTGTATAAATAAATTCATCTTAGTATAACAGGTTAATCGTCACAACTAATTATTCTGTGATCCGTACCAACACGTGCTAATTTATTAACAAATTAATTGAGTTATTATGTCATTATTTGCATAGAATCATATAGACAATTGTGATTATTCTTGGACTATGGATGCATATTATGTCAATAATATAGATAATTTATTCGCCTACGTAGGTAATCTATTTATAGTATATGTCGCAGTAATTTAAACCTGTCAGTGGCAAGGTCTAAGTTAACCGATGCTATACTGCATCTCTAGGAGTCGTGACCGTTTTTTTTTAGCGTGGTAAAATCATCAAATGAGTCCGGCACCCAGGGCAGAGCGGGAAGGACTGTCAGGCTTGTACTGATTAAAATCCATGGTGTCCTTCAATAGCCCTTTACGTTCCGGGGTCACGGCAGCTCGTTAGTCCCGCGACCCCGGCAGGCTGAGCCAGAGAACCTGCTGGGGTCGCTGTACTGTCTTGGAAGGGTACCACAGACCTCAAACGCTAAACGCAACTAACGAAACAGGTTGGCTTTAAGTCAGTTAAGTCTGAGTATCTGATTAGATTTTTCAACCTCAAATAAAAAAGCTAATCTACCACTCAGCGCCCTCAATTTTGCCGTTTCGAAGTTTAACCGCTCCGGGCAAGCGGAGAATTGCCCTGCTGCAACTAGATCGGGTCCTGGGTAAACTCTTCCACCTCTTACGCGTCACTTCCGTTACACACTTTCGTTACGACAAAATCTCTTCCACAGAAACGATGGAAAAGATGTTCCATTTAAACAAGATTCACGTAGTTATTTTTATAATCCTCGATCGTTCGTAATTCCGTTCCGTTACTTGTAGGCCTATACTTACAGAGTTAACAGCAAACACATGTTTCTCTTTAGTCACGGGGTGCACTTGTGACACGGAGACAACACACGCGCCGCACCCCCCCTCATGACACATCGCCTTCGTGCCATGTAGCTGCAGGTAGTTGCGAAGGTAGTCGTTCAGGGAGGTCTGTGGACTGACCTCTGTTCCAGCTGGAATTAGAAAAAAAAATAGTTTTAGGTGACCCTTGAAAAGAGTGCTTGGAAAGATATGGCCTTTGTCCAGCGGTGGTAAATCAATGGCTAACAAAAATAAACAGGGAGTTTTTAATAAGTCAGTCTCTCTACTACTATAACTCTTAGGATACAATAGTGGTGATCACCAGACAATGTAGCTTGGTGACAACGAAAAGTAGGCGTAAGTAAAATCATCACTCGTCAGGGAGCTGCAGTGCTGATCCCTAAGAAAATTAACTACAATTTTGTATTCACAATATCGGCTGCATTTCCCCACAGCAAAATGTCATACGACATTATACTAAATAAAGCAACTAAAATATACAGCGACATATATCTATAATTTATTGTATGTCTGTCCCGATGACGAGCTCGTAGGAGCGTGTAGCCTCTAAATTGTCTTTTAAAGAAAAGCATAACTGAACTTCTTCTGCCTTGCTTCGAAAGCTGTCCCTTCACAATTCACAGAATATTGTAATTGTTCAGACAGGTACATAAAGTTGTGTAACTACCCTAAAAAATGCCCTTAATAACAATATGAAAGTTGCTCTCATTATGCAAGACTCTGACCACTGGTCACGTGGAACTAAGTTTAAATTCCTTTCGCAGTTTTATTGGTTGTGTCATAACATTTTATTCGCTGAACAATGTAATAGGCCCCTATAGTTCATAAAAGTGTGTTTTTCTTATTTTGATTTAATGAAAATAAGTGTTTATTACAGAATAAACGTATTTTCGTTCAGCTCAAAACGTATGTATCTATCTAATATTAGAGGGTTCGGTGGAGGAGCATATTTAACCACGTTCGAGTGGCACAATTCATAAGTGGTAGACAAAATATAGAGCCCGCTCTATAATTGTATACCAAATCCAATCTTATTACGATTTTTAATTAAGCACCGTAGATAAATGACATTATTAAAAATAATCTCAACCGTACGCGATAATAATATGTATTTGTATTTTAATTTTATTAATATAATTAAACTCAAGCGATAAACTGCTTTATCTTTAGGTATGTACAGTTTTAAATATTGTTGTTATTCAACGAATTTATTTGCGCACACGCATACCGCAAGTTTAGGTGACATTAAGTGGGTAATTAAAAAAATAATTATACGCCTCGTGTACACAATATCTATACATATAATAAATCTGTAGAAGGGTCAATTCTGTACATTGAAAATATTGAAAAAATAAATAGCGGGGGGTGTTGCTGGATCGATACCAAACCCAAATATATGATTAAAAATTTTTTGTCTGTCTGTCTGTCTGTTTGTGCACGCATCACGTGAAAACTAACGGTTCGATTTCGATGAAACTTGGCATATCATAGGATACTTTTTATCCTGGAAAAATACGTAGAAAAAAAATATCTTATTTTTCAGTTTTATTCATAGACGTTGTTCTGTAGAACCGCCAACACACGTTGCATTACCCGCAGTGGATTCAGCGCCGTAATATTTATAAGATGTCATTGTCAGAGTTACTCGAAATGGGGAAATAAACCATCCACGCGAAGACCGACATCCGCGCGGACGGAGTCGCGGGCGGAAGCTAGTGACAAATATAAAAATACTTAAAAAAAATGATAGCCTGAAACAAAGAAATTTAACATACTAGAACTATAAAAATAAATTATGAGCGCTACTTATCACCAAAAAAAAAATGGGAGCTCACTAGTATTCCTTTTTTAAACTTTGCCCCACACTGGCAGTGATGGTTTAAAACGAAATTAATTACTTTATTTAGCATATCTACTTTCCGCGAGTATCATATTAACCGAACTTTGGCTCAGTCGCGCTTCATTCAAAAATAAACAGGTATAAAGATAATGTGCATATTCAATTAATTCGTTTTTGGACGAGCCATTAAGCTACGCTTGAGCTTAGTAAAAACACATAGCGAGCTGACAAAGAGTAATTGGTCAGTGTGCAAAATAAATAAATAATAAGTACCTAATTGTATTTTTTATCATTAACCGACTTCAAAAAAAAGGTGGATGTTCTGAATACGGTAAGTACCCAAATAAAAAATAGAACAGATAAATAAGTAGATAACATCAATCAATATGTCATGTGAACATCATAACGTTATCACTGATTTTTTTGAAGTTGATAATAATAAGATTAGTTTTATCACGAGTGTCTGATACAAATGATACGCGTTTGTCATGTCATCACAACGTGTGATCAAATTAACAAGAAAAAAATCATATCAGTCAATTGCCGTAAACTATTGTACCTGAGCCTCCCAAGAAAAGCCAACCATCTCGGTCTTTGGTCCGCAACCATAATACCTTTGTGAAACAGACAGGCGAAAGCGAAGCCTTTCCGAAACGAACGTCAGTCCGATAGTTCTGTCACACTATCGGATCGCATTCGTCACGCCTGTCTCACTGTAAAGGGAAGTGATGCTTGCTACTGGATTTACAACTTTTGGCTTAGCCCCGAAAGTTAAAAATCCAGTAGCATACTGCTTTACGAAATTTAAATTTTCCACTGTCGATTACATAGGAACATTCAACTATTATTTCTAGGATCAAATTGTTCCGGAACAGTTTGTTAACGGATGTAGGGGACCCATTTCATTGTTTGTTGGGAATCGGGTTTTTTTAGCGTGCTAAAATCGTCAAATGAGTCCTCACATCCAGGGCAGAGCGTTAGGGACTGTCAGACTCGTACTGACTTAAATCCACGGTGTCCTTCAATAGCCCTTTACGTTCCAGAGTTGCGGTAATTCGTACAGTCCCGCGACCGGGAATCGGGGATAAAGGAAGATGATGATCGTCAAGTTGCCTTTGACGAAGGCCAAAGAAAAGTTGGTTAGAGTATGTGGCAAGTGATACCCATGGCTGCTGACCGACGACAATACACAGACAACCTAATTTGACAACATCAATAAATTGCAATTAATTATGAACTAATTAGTCTGTCAGCTAATGTTTTGAAAAATAATGGACACGTATTTTTTTTTTTTCGTTAAACCAATGCAAGTTAGAAATATATAACGCATCAAATTTCGAGAGGGTGGGGGGGCACGGGACGTCAGAAGCAAGGAAAAACTGTACCTATTTACTTATGACATTTTGCCAATTGTAATAGTGTCGTGACTTTGTCGAAAAACTACGCGCGACATATTTTTTGAGACTCTAACTGGCGGTTCAGTTTCTTTTTTTTTTAAATGATTAGCGTTTGACCTCTATCTCGCCTGATGGTAAGCGTAGATGTAGTCGACGATGAAGCACGCTTGCCTAGAAGTAACCTGTTCACTCTTGACTTGAAAACCCCAAGGTTATAACTGCCAGGAAACACAGACCCCGGCAGGGAATTCCACTACTTAGCTATGCGCACAATAAAAGTATTGGCAAAACGCTTTGTACGATTGTAGATTTTTTCAGTCAAATACCGTATTTCATTTTTTTTTATCAGTCATTCTTAACGACTCTAAAGTGACTTCTGCTTTGTTGACATTTAATCTAACACAACCAACGAGGCATCAACCTTTATTTAGGTCATACGAAATATCTGTTCGTGCGAGAATCAAAGCCGCGACAAGCAGTTCAATAGCCATGACCCCCGCCACTAGCCCATCCCTGTCGACCCATATTGAAATGGGACAGGGACATTATGATAATAAATATGAATGAGTCGTAGGTACTTTGAACCGTACCTAAACGATAATAACCATGGTTTTTGTATAACTTTATAACCCAACGTCTTATTTAATAGCATGATTTTCCTATGGAAAAAGCCTGACGTCACACTAAATTTATAATTCAGTAAGATTGTTGATCAGCCCTAATGTGTGTCTAATTTACCTTTATTACAGTAAAATGGGCATTGGTGGCCTAGTGGTATCAACCCCGACTCACGAGTTGTAGATCGTGGGTTCGAACCCAGCCTGGAGCATTTTTTTTAACCTGTGTTGTCCCACTGCTGGGCAAAGGTCTCCCCCACAACTTTCTACTCTTCCCTGTGTGCGACTTTCTCCGGCCAATTTGTCATGAAAGTGTCTAGGTCGTCACGCCAGCGGTTCCTAGGCCTCCCTCGGCAACGACGCCCGTCCGGCACCCACTGCGTAACAACCCTAGCCCCTCGATCCTAATGCATTCTATAGACATTACTTTTTGTAATTTATTTCAACACCACTGCTCTCAAAAGAGTAAAAGAAAATATCGTGAGGAAACCGGCATGTCCTAGAACCATCAATTGGAAGACATGTTTCATCTACCAACCTGCACTGGGCCCGCGTGGTGGATTATGGCCCAATCCCTCTCACATAGAGGAGGCCTGTGTCCCAGCAGTGGGAACAATATAGGCTGATGATGATGATGATAATGTTAGTAAAATATATATTACTAGCAATCCGCCCCGGCTCCGCGCGGGTGCAATCTCTACTGTATTATGCATGTTATATACGTATAAACCTTCCTCTTGAATCACTCTATTGAAAACGGCTCAGTTGAAAACCAGCGTCAGGCACCCTGTGGCCTGGCTTTTTGCTGAACTGAGCCTATTTGGCACAGCCGTGAGGCACACGGTACCTACTTTTGTGTTCTTCCTTTTCCATTGTCTCGTAATGTGTGCCTAAGGCGTGTCAAATAAACCTATTTTCTTTCTTTCTTTCTATCTATATATCTAAGGCTCTCTAAGGCTCTTCCCGCCGCGCCTCGACTTGTCGAGTCAGATGCCCAAGACACTTTTCTTTATCGTGGTAAAATCATTATATGAGTCCTCCTACCCAGGGCACAGCGGGAGGGACTGTCAGACTTTTATTGACTCAAATCCAAAGTGTGCTTCAATAGCCCTTTACGTACCGGGGTTACGGTAATTTCCGAGTCCCGTGACCCCGGCAAGGTGCCCAAGATACTTGGGGAATTTTATTTATAAAAACATTATTTATTGAATTTTATATTTTGTACAGTTTTATTTATAAAGATTTTTGAGATTTCTTTTCTATTAATTTGTAATCAATAAACTCGTAAACAAAAAAAAAAGACCAATTTTCAAAATTACTTACTTATATACTTAGTATATTTCTATTTTCAAATTTATTTATTTTATAGATTGGGTCAAGAAACCCATTACATGCCTAAGCCGCATAAAGATATTTCACAACAATTCGTAATAAGTAACTATAGTAAAATGGATAACAACAAACAGACAGACTTGTTATGCTATAGTATGGCTATTAAAATTAATATAAAAATACTCACCCAAAGAATATTGCTCCCCGTTAATCGTAAAATTAATTCTATCCATTTTTATGGCACATTAACACTACATTTATCAACACAAACACAGCACGAATACGATAAAATAAATAATAAAAATTACAATCACGTTTTCACACTGGACTGGATCGCGACGTGCGCTTGCGCATACTGCGGTACTTATATACTAGTTTGAGACGCAAGATGTTATCACAGATAGCAAACCATTCATATACTGAATTGCTTACAATCTAATTTAGATTACCACTGTCCTATGTTCGTAAATAAGGGGTTAAGCTTGAGTTCATGTCTTCTGAAGAAGTTTTACAATCTATGGTTACTTTTTTGCTGGTTGTAGTGTCATTGAACTTCTGACGCCATCACCTTGACCCTACATACCTTGTTATTTTGTTTTGCCATGGGTGGAGAGAAGGGACCGTCAGACTCTTACCGTCATACCGTCGCGTCGTACCGTTGAACGGTTGTCTAAAAAAAGTTTTTTGGTAAGGCAGTTTCTGACTGTCGCGGGACTAACGAATGGAGGAACGTAAAGGGCTATTGAAGGACACCGTGGATTTTAGTCGGTACAAGTCTGACAGTCCCTCCCGCTCTGCCCTGGGTGGGAGGACATATTTGATGATTTTACCACGCTAAAAAAGGTAGTTTCTAACTAAAAACCCAGGGTGGGTTTACGCGTTTAGTTTACGGTTTTTACGCGTAGCATGGCGATTCTCTATTCTATCAAGAAAAGAAAACGCTTCCTATACAACTCGACATGTCTATTCCGTTCCTTCAAATGCCCTTTGCGTTCCAGGGCGGCGGAAACCTGCTTAGACACTCCCGCATGACCCTACATACTTATAGATTACCTATAATTAAATGTTGTCCGCAAGAATTTGTAAGATATTATCCTTTTTTTTAAAAAAAAACGTACACTAGGAATTTCTTCCTGTATCGCGGGTGCGTTTACAAACATAGAAACTCACATACACAAACACCCAGACCCGGAACAACTACTTGCAGATCATACAAACATTTGTTCCGTGCGGGGATCGAACCCACGACACGTTGCGCAGCAATCGTTCGCTCAGCCACTGCGCCAACCGTGTCCAACCGTCAAACTTCTAAAAAGACTCGTTTTGTAGACTTAAAATAATCAAAAGAAAGGCACACAAACATTTCTCACTATCGATAGTGAAGTGAAAATCGAGTAAAAATATAGAAAAAGAAAACATGAGTCTGTCGCATAACACAATACGAACAACAAAACAACAATCGATGACGAAGAAATGAAATCGAGATCGTGTTGTAACTGTATCAAGAAAGAAAAGTGGCTGAAATAGAGTCTTAGATTATTTGTGACACTTGAGTCTTTAGAGAAGCTCGTGGCTAAATACTTTCCGACGCACAGGCCGATCTTCCGGGTTAAGCCCAGCTTGACGAGGTTGATCTGTGAATGGGTGAACATCTGTCATAGCGAGTTTTCTCCGTGACTCGGAAAGCACGTAAAGCCGTTGATCCCGGCTGTCAATTGTAGATCTTTGAGTTGTTACTCATGAGCTCGAAGTCTGACAACCAATCTTACCATGGGGTATCGTATTACCCAGTTACTGGGTTGTGGATGTCTGATAGACAGTCGCTCCATGTAAATTACTGATAGGTATTCAGCTGCATCTGGTTCGACTGGAAGCCGACCCCAATATAGTTGGGAAAAGTATGGCTAGGCAGATGATGAATGAGAGACTTCAAAGGGTTAATTTTTAAGGGTTTAAGGGTATTGTGCTACAGTAGCCGGAAACCATTCCGCGACGTCCAACGCCCTATATGTCTCCCGCGGCCAGCCGGGGTGTGACGTGGAGGATGTTTTATCCCACCCTTACGCGTTTTGCCTCCTGCTTCGCTAGCATTACCGGAAAGCAGTCATCTTCACAGACGGAGATGTCTGTTTCTCATTCTTCCTCGCTCCGTAATATGGTCTGAGCGTAAGAGGTCGTCGACACCTTTTGTCACCGTAAAGAAGCGTCTATGATCCGCCAAAACCGGGCAGTCGTCCGCCGTGTCCTCTGGGTGATCCACGCACTCAGCCCGATATTCTCCCGCTGTATGTGATACAGGAACCTCCTAAAAACAACCCTCTCCGGTGAGGTCTTGCGACGGGCGGAAGGTGACGATGATGTGGCACCTCTCCAGCCACTCCTCAAAGGGGGGTCATATGTGGGTGCCTTTTTAGGAAAATCTTTGTGCTTAGAAATTTGTTTATATAATAAGCAATATTTTAGATTTCGAAGGATATTTGATTTCATTTTTTACTGTTACCTACCTAATTCTAGTTTTGATTAAAAAATGAGTTTACTACACTTCTGGACACATCTATTGGCCCACCTTGTATTTTCAGTTTCGTTTGGTCCTAGCTAAAATTTTATATTAGGTCGAGCAAAAAGTTTTTATGCAGTTTTGAACCTGACACATTCACAATTTCATTCAATAGTCTTTTTTTGAATTTCGAACACAGAATTTAAAGAAACAAAAGACAATTTGGAGCCTGTTTGTTGATATCAAACAATCGAATACTAAGAAAACTTGGTTTTATTGGTTTACTTGGATTTAATTCTTGAAAAAGTGATTGATATCTTTGGTGATGTTCTATCAATAATCTATGGATACTTCACCTGAAGTCGCCGCCCAAGCTGTGGCACTTATTCAGGCCGGACACAGCCAAAGAAACGTGAGTGCTCAACTTAATTTAAGTCGATCTGCGGTCCGAACTGTTTATCGGAGGTACCTAGAGATTGGCGGCTTTGTTCGTCGCCAAGGAAGGCCACGATCTCGGGTCACAACTGAAAGGCAGGATCGATTCATCGTGACGACCAGCTTGAGAAATCGTCACCTTACCTCCATTGAGATACAAAACCAACTTCGCGACTTCCACGGAGTATCTGTGAGCGCGCGAACTGTTCGGAGAAGGTTAAAAGAACGCGATATGGTACCACACAAGCCAGCTAATAGGCCCAAACTAACGCGAGCCCACCGAACAGCGCGCCTTCATTTCGCACGCAGTCATTTAAATTGGACACAGCAAGATTGGAGCCGTGTACTCTTTTCTGATGAGTCTAAAATTGTGTTACATGGCAATGATGGAAGGAAGAAGGTCTACCGACGTAAGGGAGAGCGTTTCGCACAATGCTGCTTTGAAGAGAGGGTTGCTTATGGCGGTGGCTCATGGACTGTCTGGGGCTGCCAACATTAAATGCTGAAAGGTACATTCGTGAGTGCTTAGAACCTCACGTGATACCATACGCGTACTATGTGGGCCCAAATTTCCTTTTTATGCATGATAATGCAAGAGCCCATGCGGCCGGCATCGTCAGGGAATATCTTCGGGATGTGAACATCACAGTTATGGACTGGCCAGCCAGAAGCCCAGACATGAACCCCGTTGAGCACATGTGGGACGAGCTAAAAAGACGTGTTAGGGCTCGTCAGCCAGTTGCCCAGACGATGCAGGAGTTGAAAACTGCCATAGAAGAGGAATGGGAGATGATCCCTCAAAATTTCATAGAGCGGTTGATAAACTCTATGCCTAATCGTATGAGAGCTGTGGTAGATGCCCATGGAGGCAACACGCGTTATTAAATTAAACCTTTATTTGATAAACATGTTTTTATTCAAAAATCAATTGCCTTTATCAAGGCGCATATCCAACTTGTTAGGCGTAGCTCCTGTCGTATGGTATTCTGAATTCAAATTTAAAACAATACGATCGAAAAAGATGGTAAAATGTATCAGGTTTAAAACTGCAACAGTTTTTGTTCAATCTAGCAATCATATTTCGGTAGGGGCCATCGAAACCTAAACTCTAAGGTGGGCCAATAGATGTGTCCAGAAGTGTATATTTTTGAGGAATGCGACTCATCTCATTGGGTGGTATTCATGGTCATCAACGTGCTCTAACAACTTCTTCAGTAGTGGTCGCTGGTGCGTCACAGGTTCGAATAATCGAATAATGATAACATGTTACGTCTCAAACGAGTACGTTTTTTATAATATCTGTGCTATGTTTGTGTTGATAAATATACTATCTGTAACCAATTCGAATTTTATACAAAATAACGGAGGAAAGATAAATATAGTATTTATTTTTTCGATGAAATTTTACAACATGACATAATTTTTTTTTATATATAATACCGGAAATTAATATAAATAGGTAGGTACGTAATTACTTAGTATTGATTTGACATTAAAATGGATTTAATTAATTTCACTATTAACGGGGAGCAATATCGTTGAGTGAGCATTTTTGTATTATTTTAAACTAGCTTCCGCCCGCGACTCCGTCCGCGCGGATGTCGGTCTTCGCGTGGATGGTTTATTTCTCCATTTTGAGTAACTCTGACAATGACATCTTATAAATATCTATTGGACCCAAATACGGCGAAGCCTATAATAATTAAGGAGATCCCTCTATTGAGCTACTGCTGTTGAGCTCGCGTTCAGTAGTAACTGAAAAATAAGATTTTTGCGGATGGTTGCGGGGCGCGTAACCAGAAACGTCGCAAATAGCTATCAAATATTTATAAGTTTTTATTAATTTGGTAATTTAACTGTATGAAAATAAGAAATATGGCTCTGTACTGTAGTGCATTAAAAAATTGATATAGGAATTCCATTAAAACACTGATTTGATGTTATAACCGTTTCAGATGTAAAAAAGCATTTGGAAAGTTACCAAATACTTTTTTTTAACATCTAAAACTATTTACTCGGTGTTAATTAATAAATTATTGCATTCCCTAATCATTTTTTTAGTGCACTACAGAGCCATATTTCTTATTTCCATACATGCCAACATTTTTTAAACTTGTTAACATATGACAACTATTTGCGACGTTGCCAAATTTCAGAATACGCTCTCTTAATACCAAAATAAAGTATCGTACACAAGTCATTTTACGCTGTAGATCTAAGAACACACACGCTCTCTGCACTTTAAAATAAAACAACGTCATAAGGTCTTACTCCGCAGTTTATTCTGGCATAACCCTCAGCCTTTTGAGCAGTCTTTCGCTGTAAACATTCCATTTTTAACCCTTTAACGCACACCCTAACTTTTTATGTAATTCTTAATATTTTGTGATAAATATATATTCTGTGCCGTAAATCATAATGACATGTTCTTGAAAAAAGACCTGAAAATCTCTGTTTTTCGAGAAAGTCATGAAAATCATACGGTCGTAAATGTTTATAAAGTTCAATATATAAATAAAAATCTATAACGACCTTAAAGTGAGTGTCCAGTTTACTGGCCACTTTGTATGAGCCGTCCTATAAAGGGTTAAACTGTATTATATTCTCTTAACATGTCATTATTCATAGGAAACTATTGATATATTACACAACAACGTTGTAAATGTTTTGAAAACAGGTACGCTTTCTTAATGGTTTTTATACAACCTACATCAAATAATAATTTGAAGAGGTAACGAAATTTCGTAGTTGTGTCTAAATGGGATAACAGTTTAGTTTTTATTTAAGAGGTCTCTTACAGTCCACTAGCGTCGCCAATCGAAAAAATGTCATAACTCGTAAATTGAATCAAAAATACAAAATGTGGTCTGTAATTACTGTAGAAAAGGCAATGACGTAAATTTATAACACATTGTCAACACTTGAAATATAGCTGTTTAGCTAAATCGTGCAGTCTAAACATAAACGGCCGTTTTTGTTACAAGTAAAAAAAATCTACTAAACAGCTATATTTCGAGTGTTGACAATGTGTTATAAAATTACGTTATTGCCTTTTCTACAGTAATTACAGACCACATTTTGTATTTTTGATTCTATTTACGAGTTATGACATTTTTTCGATTGGCGGCGCTAGTGGACTGTAAGAGGCCTCTTAACAATAACAATTAAAAATACTAACAGTGGCTGAGCGATTGGACTGCTGCGCAGCGTGTCGCGGGTTCGATCCCCGCACGGAACAATTATTTGTAGGACCTACAAGTTATGGTTCCGGGTATGGTTATTTGTGTATGTTTGTAAAAGCACCCACGACACAGGAGAAATTCCTTGTCTGGGGGCAATGTTTGGATCGCGCTGGATGCAATCCGCTTCCAACCGGTCCTATTAGTAATCTATGGAGGAGACCTATGTTCAGCAGTAGATGTCCTATGCCTGATAAACACTTGTAAGTTAAATTGATCAAAAACCAACATTCATTATTATGTTCACGATTCGTTTTCTTTAACGGCTGCTTCTTCTTTAAGACTCGGAAAGGTAAATTCAATCTTTAATTGGTTACATACAAAAATAACCCGAGATTTATAATTATTTTCTAACGTAAATATAGTTACTATATATACTATTCAAACATGATAAAAGAATAAGCTTTGATGATTTTAGTTAACTCGGAAAGAACTTTAATCTGATCACTTGTCCATTTTCCCCTTTGTGAAGATTTTTTATTCATAATTATGTATTTGCTCTTGTCTAGTCTAGATCCGACAAAGCGAGATAAAGTCTACAAAGATTAACATTTTTTGGGGCAACTACGAAATTTCGCTACCTAATTTTTCATACCAATGTAACTGTTATTTCTATTCTAATTCCATTCTACCCTACTTTAGAAAGCACACGCCATTTCCAAAAACATTAAAATACAGCTTTATAATAAAACATTATCATTAATTATATTATACAATCAACACCGTCGGCTCTCGATAAGGTAAAGTTCATGTTTTCCTTGGCAGTAGTATTGCTTGTTCCTTGTTCATTCCATGCCGGGTGGCAGTGGCTCCACCGGGTTGGGAGGTGGCACCGGCTGCGGTACTCCCATCGGTTGTACTGCCATGGGTGGTGCTCCCATGGGTTGCACAAATGCTGGTGGTATTTCTTGCTGTTTTGGACAAAAAAGAAGCCATTAGTAAAATGATAGTGAAATGACTCCGAAACCTTTTCAAAGATCTCGAAGCAGGGGATTTGTCAGTTTGTATAACAAGTCTACATTCGAAGTTTCCAAGAAATATAAATTACAAACTTTTTTATCAATTTTCATCCCACTTTTAACTCTCTTAGGGGGTGAATTTCTTAAAATCCGTTCTTACGTGCTTAGTGCACACTTACGTCATTTAATGAATGGCTATGCCAAATTTTATGGTTCTAGACCCAGCGATTTGAGCTGTGCATTGATCGATCAGTTTTTTTTTTTAATGGCTGCTTGCAGGTCAACCTCTAGTAGGTTGTTTCAACAGGACTTTTCTGTGGATGCCTTAAGAATTTAAGGCCTCCAGCCAGGGCAACAAACTAAGTTAAAAAACATAACCCTCCTTCTGGCGCAGTCGGGTAAAAAACTATATTGATCGATCGACCAAGTCAGTTTCTTTTTTATAACATAAAGAAGATAAACAGAGCGACCAACCTGACAGAAAGCGATGACATGATGCGGCAGCTGTGCCTGCAGGTGCGGGGCCAGCTGCGCCACGTGCGCGGCCAGCGCGCGCACCAGGCGGGGCGAGCACACGGCCTGCAGCGCGCGCGGGGCCAGCGAGCCCAGCAGTGGGACGGACTGTGGGACCAGCCGCTCGCAGCACTTCACCCAGCCCTCCCACGCTACTTTGTTTAGCCATACCTGGTGATAGACATATGAGAAAATGTCAGATTGATATTTTCATCTAGAATTGTGGGTAGTTTCATAACTCCGTAAGTACATGACATTATCAAAACACCAGTACGCATAGCATGACACTGTTGAAACAGGTTATGTTACCGAAACAATAATAAAATTTAGAAAGACTTCTGTCGACTTTAGTGTGGCGATATTAAAATGTAGCAAATAATTGTTTATATTTTTCAGTCGACTACGGGACGTGCTATTGCCAGATTATGATCTGGCAAAAAAGTTGAATTGTATAGCAATACCTGATAAATTCTTGGTAGGATACAAAATTTATAGTTTAAATTCGAGTCTCGTTGACCGTCGTGTACAAAATTGGCGATTCAAGCAAAAGATCCAACTAACAAATAGTATCAACGATATATTTCGACTATTACAGATTTTCGTCAAACCACAGAACAAATTCAGGAATAATAATAATAAATATTTCGTAAAACTTGCACCACACAATAAAGGGCGCTACAAACGGCTAAGATACTATAATATTTTATCTTAAGATGTAATCTTAATATATATTAGGCCTCCTCTCTGCTCGCTCCACTGAACTGTGTAAGAATAAAATAAAATTCCAGGTGCGTGAGTGCGAAATTTAAATCTCAACATCCCGTATTCGCATTTTGTATCTTAAGATATTAAGGTAAGATATATTTAATATCTTAAAATGTTATCTTACGATAATAAATTCTCTTATCGCTCTCTATCTTAAGATACGAAAATATGAAACATATATTATCTTCGTCGTGTGTCCATTGAATTGTATGGCGAGTGAAATGGTATCTTAAGATAAAATATTAGTAACTTAGCCGTGTTTTTTTTTTTTTTTTATCGTGGTATATTAATCAAATGAGTCCTCCCACCCAGGGCAGGGCGGGAGAGACTGTCAAACTTGTACTGACTAAAATCCACGGTGTCCTTCAATAGCCCTTTACGTACCGGGGTCACGGTAATCCCTTGGTCCCGCGACCCCGGCAGGCTTTGACCCTCTACAGGCCCCGTCGCTATGCTGACACTCTTTTAAGGCGCGCGTGGAACACAACGCGCCGTCGACTCGGGCATGGTCCATGGTCGGACAGCGAGTCGCCCAACTTAGCCGTGTGTAGCGCGCTTAATTCATTCGTGCACTATATTTTATCATATTCAAATATGCTTACCTCCTTCTCAATGAGCAGCTGCAATATATTGAGTACTAGTGGTCCCAGGTTGGGGTACAGTGTCAACGCTTGCAGTACTGTTCGCATCATGAGCACCGGGATCTCTGGTTCTTCTGACAACCGCTGCAGAACTGCTGATAATACCTGGGGATAACAAAGCAATTTTTTTTTTCTTTTCAAATTTGAACTGAGTCTAAAACGAACACTTTTGGCAACATTCATAATGATTCATTGCGTGAATTGCGAGCAACGGAACGGAGCAGCAATTTTAATCATTATTTTAGAGAGATAACATTTTTTGAAGCATAACATGAAAATATTTGTATGAAAATATTCTTATATTGCTCATAATTTTATTGATTTTGTTGAATTCAGTATAATGTAATATCATATCATAATATAATTTATCATGTAAGAATGGGGTTACCACTGTAACATTATTTTAAAGCTGGCACTTCTCTATTACTCAATGAGCACTTTTATTTTCAATTTAAGTAAAACATCCAATTTTGGACGAATGTCTAAAAACCCATAAAATTCGAATATTTCGTAAAATATTGAATTGAAATTCAATAGTTAGCCATACATCTGGGGTCTAATTTGTTGCATTCGGGCCCCCTATAAGCTCCTAGAGGATATACGTTGAATTACAAGTTACCCTACAAACGATGCTTATATCTTATAATACTCACATCTTGCGTATAAGTTTGTTTCTCGGCGAAGCATAAGGCGGTTGCCTTGATGATGTACTTCAGATCAGCCTTACTCGGGTCTATTAGATGTAACGTCACTAACAACTCAGCCGGCGTGACTGAAACAAGGTGTTCATTTAAATATCTGTGCCTACAAAGTTTTTATAACCGACAAAACGCACTCAACTGTGTTCAACTTCAATTTGTTTAGAAGTTTGACAGCGTCAGGAAACAACGAATCAATAAGCATTTTGACAGTATGAACAAATTGAATATCTAATTAGTGCACCAGCTAAAGTTTCGAAAAAAAGGACAGATATTTTTATTTGATTATCTTTTGTTAAATTAATGCATATTTACAAAGATATATAACGCAGTAAAATTCAAGAGTGGGAGCTCGTGACGTCAGAAGCAAGTAAAAACTGCACTTGCGGCAATTTTCCAAGTGTAATTTCTTCGTCAATTTTGGCGTTACGTAACAAAAGAAAAAATACATGTCAAATACTTCTTTTCAATCTAACTGATGGTCTCATTAGATTTTTCAGTCAAATATCCTATTAATTTTTGAAAATGAAAAATGAGCCTTATGTTTATGGGACTAGTATTCAAACTACCAGTTCAGTTACAGAACAAATTGAAGTTTATATTAGCGACCGAATAGGTTTAAAAACTGATACTAAACTCTCAAACGAGAACCAAGGGTGCTTTCAACAGAGGAAGAGAGAGAGAGACAGTGAGAGTGAGAGGGAGAGTGAATAAAATGTAAAGCATTGAAATGTGGTTTTTATATTTTGTTTCGTACAGTTGAATTTCTAACTACATGGTTAATAAAAGGAAATGGTAACAGAGAGGGTGATTATTACTTGTATTGCAAGAGTAATATTGTTGCGTCAAAACCTGTCGTAAACATCAATGTCACCAATGAATAAATTAGACCCAAATTCCACTCAAATACATATGAGACATTATAGATATAGATATTATTAAAATTACTATAAATATTCCAATGTAGGTACGATAGACCGTACATCAGTAACAAAACTAGTATTTGTGTAAACTAAACTGGCCTATAATTCCATTGGAACTTCATATTAGGCCAACGCAAACGATGGATAGTTTTTCTTTCTATAGGTTAGTAAAAAATCGAACACAAAAAATACCCCTTTATTGTCATTCTACTGCAGTATAAAAAAGAACAACTCCAACCAGTCTAATACCCGTAAATAGGCAAAACTCATAATATAAATAAAAAAAACTAAAAATCTAAGTGCGTTTGTGTTCTGATTATTATAATCGAACTACTACTTACAAATCATTATACTATACACTGAAATTAAAAAGAAAATCTTTATTTAAAATGATGAAAATGGTTTGGGGCAGAATGTCAGAAACGTAAAATGACAGATAAGCATATCGTCAGAAACGCATAATGCCAGGTGTCACAAAATGACAAGATTAGATAATGACAGATTCGAGAATGCATCCATGCGAAGGGGCGGGTCGCCAGTTTTACTCTTGTAGCGAACATAATAACTGGCAACAAAAATGACACTAGCGCCATCTGTACATTGACTTAAGAACTACATCAGAAAGATGTCTACATCGCGCAATCAAAGTTATCCGCAAGTTTAGAAGACATAGAACATTCCGACAATGAATGTCGGGCAGAAAGCCCACCAGACACAACACCCGTCTGGTCGGAAGGTACCTTCCTTTTCAAAGGGGTAGTGAGAGAACTTTCCACTCTGTTCCTCCTACCCCCAAAACTCTAAAAGACGAATCAAGCTTAACCATCCGGCTCGAGGGATCAATGATTAAGTATTATCATAAATACATAAATAAATGTTTAAGAAAATATTCACCTGGTGTGTTCTCTTCGTGTGGATTCTGTAGTCCCAGCAACTTGTTGAAGACTTCTTTCACAACCATCGGGTTCAGTTTTATTAATTTTGGTAGAGCTGCCAGTATCTGTGAACAATAAAGAAAATTAGGACGAACCTTTTTAGAAATAAGAATGTTTTTCCTGTACGCGATTAACATTTGACGATGTCATATCGAACGCACCAATGCGAGAGCCGCACGGTTTACGTAACAAAATGAAAAATACGACTAAAAGTTTTTCATAAACCAACTGGCATGACCATGACATAATATATTTTTAGGCAACTTTTCTATTATGAAATAAGATTTGGTAGAAAATGATTAAGATGTCGACTTACCTCTTTTTTCGATAGTCCAGTGAGCACAGGTATGAGGAACCGAACATCGGAAACGCGCGTCGCATACAATTCACGAACCTTCGACACCAACTCTTGAGAAGGTGGCGCTGAAAATAAAGGATATTCATTTGTATAGGTTTTCTCACACAGTCAACTTAATTGATAATTTTAGACACTGTGAGAGGTCTATAAAAGGCTCTAGAATGATGATTAGATTAAATTACATGTTTTCTGGCCGTTTGGCCGGGACCGCAGATATATTGGCAGGAAAGACATATAAAAACGACGGATAAAAGACTATACTGTTATGAAATAAATTAAAACATGTCAATGTTTCGAAAAAGTAGACATTACGCTTCAGAATTTAAACACTGCATTAAATACACAAAAAGTCTGGAAACAATTCTAGTTCCAATCGTGGCAAATAAAATAACGCATCTTTTGATACGTAAGCACTGTAACACTTCAGAAGCATGCCCACCTACGTTTCGGACACACGCACCCTTACGCTTCGGAAACACGCACTGACGTGGTAAAATGCCATTATCTGCCAAAGCAGATGTTTTAAATAACATAGAAAATGCGCTCTAAACATTTAAACTGATATGACTTTTCAATTCAAGTCGCCGGACGGGCGTCGTTGCCGAGGGAGGCTTAGGAAACGCTGGCGTGACGACCTAGACACTTTCATGACAAATTGGCCGGAGAAAGCCGCACACAGGGAAGAGTGGAAAGTTATGGGGGAGACCTTTGCCCAGCAGTGGGACAACACAGGTTAAAAAAAAAAGACTTTTCAATGACAACACCTCTGGTTGACTTGAAAAGTCTTCTCCAGTTCTCAAGTAAGGTGTTGTATTTTTTTTTTTAAGTTTAGCGTTTAAGCGCGCATTTTGTATGTTACCTATTCAAAACGGCATTATAGTTATACCACGGCAGCGCATCCCTAGGCTTCGGAAACACGCACCCCTGCACTTCCGAAACACGCGTCCTACGCTTCGGAATCACGCACCCCTATGCTTCGAATACAAAACGTACCTTTCTCAGTGTAAATGTGCACAAGCCGTGTGAGCAATGTTTCAGCCCCACGGGGACACTCATCCAGCAGCGCCACGAAGGCAGGACTGAGCTCTGTCCGCTGCACCTGCGCTGCGGCCCTCACCGGCCCCTCCACGGCCCGCAGCACGCAGCGCTTGGCCTCCGACCCCGCGCAGCCGTACACGCGGGCCACTTCGATTATTAGTTCTGGAAACAAAGTTATAGTGCTGCTATTCTAGCTTTATACTACAAATGTGAAAATGAGTTTGTTACGCCTCCATAGCTCTTTTAGTACAGAAATAAATGGGAACCTGGAAGCGGATAAAGTTGTTTCTTTATGCATAAAATTTGATGGGACGAAATGAGAATGGGGCCGAACGAAGACGAGTGCAAAAGCTAATTTCTAACAAATGAACAGGGAGTAATCAAACAGCATATTCGAATTAAGCCGGTCAGAAAGCAATAAAGGCTAAATATACATCATTTGATTCGTTTTATCGTATAACGCGATATGAAACCGCGTTAAAATATTAGCTTTTATATAGAGCCGTTCTTGACGGGTGGGAAAAAATAACTAATTGTAATGGGAAAATGGCAGACGCAGTATGAAATCTTTCAGTTAAGTATATGGCAAGCATATGGCACTCATGAGTTGCAACTGAAAATCAGCGTCAGGTGGCAACTTTGTGTTGACATTTGGCATTATGCTGAGCTGAGGCCATTAAATTGTTAGTTATTTTTTAACTTATTATTTCATTTATTCTTATGGAATTACTCTATAATTTTGATTAGTATTCATTTAGTTTTAGTGTCAAAAAACCCAATTTGCTTTCTTTCTTTCTTTTTCCAGCTCAAATCAATAAACACAAAAAAAAATGACTTTAATCATTATGTTTACCTTCATTTTCGGATAACAGCGCCATCACTAGGTTGAGACACATTTGGTACATTTCATCAGTCCATACGGACCTGCCGGTTCGAGGGTCATTCAGCTCTGGCGGAGGGTGGTTCAGCGATATGAACCCGAGGTATAGCAATGCATGCTTTTCAATGACCTTCCGAACCGAGTCCGTACTGCGCTTGTAGATCTTTAAAGTCGATTTTAGAGCAACGTCGCGTATTTCTTCATTTTCGTTCACTGGAAATTGGAGACACGGTTTAGTATTTCATTATTGTGAGGAATAGACAAACTTGGACCGTATTTATGAATAATAAAAGCCAAAATGCTGTAAAGTTTAAGTTGACATGAAATAGCGCCATAAACTTACAAACAAAAAAACAATATTTAATTGGAAACATGTCATACGTGTTAGGTTTCCAGACAAACTAGGATCTGTAAGTATAACAAAATAAAAGAATACAATACTCACAAATATGAGACAGCAGCGACGCAACATACTTATGCGCACGCGGCGGTCGCATCACACACAGCTCCTCCAACAACTCCAGCGCCAGCAGCGCCACCTTTTCCTCCGAGACCAAATGCCGCAAGTAATCGACCGCCTCGTCCGTCACTACCGGGCACTCCGAGTAGATCTTCCTCAACAACATATCCTTAGAACTCTCCAGTAGAGGATCACCTCGCTCACAAATCTGTGTGATCAACGCACATAGCAACTGATTGTAATTCTGATCATGTTTTTCGTGAACCTTCGGCTGCAATGTCACTGGGTGACGGTTAAAGCCTTGCATAAAAGCGTATTCTTCGTACAACCATGACAAAGCCAAGTCGATCCTGTTTGCAGGGTCTTCCAGTATGTAATTCAACACTAATTCCCTCAATTCTGGTGTATAACTTGATGCGAATATCGTAATGAACTTCGCACGAATGTTTGCCGCTCCACCAATAGCGCTTTCCGTCTCAGCTTTTAGGATTCTGCCAACAGCTTGCGTTATCAACCTCTCTTTTATCTCTTTAGGAATAGGACGCGTGATTTCCTGCAGTTTGAGCAACTTTACTTTCTGCTTTAGCTTAGGAACAGTAGGGGTTTGAGGAGGGATTGGTTTCTCCTTCTCTTTTTGTTTCCTCTCCTCTTCCTTCAAATGATCTTGTCTCGTTTCCTCCATAAGCTTGTTCACGGCACTTTCCATCTGCCTTTCAGCTTTCGTCGACTCTTGTAATTTCGCTACTGCATTCTTGAGCGTGACTTTTTCTTCGTCATCTCTTAGTAGCGGTATTTTTGATGATAATTCGGAAAATACAGGCGTTGGAGGTACAGGAACAGGTACAGGTGCAACTACAGGCGCAACTACTGGTGCAACTACCGGTGCAACCACAGGTGCAACTACCTCCATCGGCTCCTCTTTATTATTGATCAAAGCGAATATCATTTTAGCTAGATTTCTCTTTTGTGCCTTAGAACCCGAATTAGGGATAGGTTTGTATGAGTTGACAAAAGTGCTAGGCATTTCGCTAGGGAGATAATTGACGAGAGTGTGTGTGACGAGGTTCACGACATCTTCTACATTATTCAGACCTTCAAATATTGAGTCTTCGGTCGCAACCACTGGTTGTTTCGGTACACCGGGTGTAGCGCCAAGCGCTGCAGGTAGGCTATCATCTTCAAACACGTTGAAGTCACTCCTGCTGTTACTATTGCTGTCGCTACCCTGACTGTTGACACTGACAGGGGAGTCTATCCTAATCCTCTTAGCCGGAGTGTCCCCATTTTTAATTTCCCCTAACCTTTTGTTCCTTTTATCTTTCGGCAGCACCTTATTTATTTCCTGCGTCGTCATACCTATATCTAGTAACAACTGAGTTAACTGTGGCATCATGTCGTTTGAAGATGGATGCTTTATCAGGTTCACAAGCAGCATTTTGAGTTGTTTCCTAACAGAATTGACTTGCGATTGCGATAATGTTGGTGGTAGTGTCGTGTGCAAATCGGCTAACGCCTGTATGACTCGCGGCATGAACTTTGGCCTGAACTTGGCTAGGAGGCACAGTGTCGTCATACAAGCCATCAAGTTTACACTAGATATGTGTTGGGAGTTGTGGAATTTTACCATTAGCTGGAATATTGTCCTGGAGAATTGAGAAAAACAAAAAAATGATTTACTAAATTATACTTTCCGTTAAATTGATTAAGTTTAGTTCTGATTTTAATAATTTTGTAGTCATACTTCACCTTCTAAATAAAAATAGTAATGGTAAAGGTGCTACCTCAGCGGAGGTTTTAATAAGATTCATAGACAAAGCATGAACCAAGCATTATCTGACTCAAATTGCCATACACTCAGTGTGTATTCTGATCATGCATCTATTTCTTTCCTGTAGGACATAGATAATGCCCTCAATAGTTTTTCAAGCTCTCTAGAGAACATGAATTTTATCTGACGTTTTAGGGAAGGCTCAGTCCATGCTTTAAATCTATGATAATAACCCAGGATTTGATTTTTTATAGAAACAAGTGATTGTAGCTAAAAGATTACAACTGTTATTTTCAAATTTCTACTCACTTTTGAAACAAAAACTTTCGGAAAGGAACTAAAATAATTGCTTGTCTTTCATACATTTCCTGGTTAACAAAAGATGGGTACTTACTCAGACTCCTCTTCCAAAGCGCGTCTATTGATAAATGTCATGTTTGCTGGCAGAGTGTCCAGGTTGAACTCATCTCCAGCTCCATCGCTGGATGTCTGCAGTAGAATCACCTCCTCCAAGAACTTGATGGAGTGAGTCCTGATGCCTTCATTGTCACTGTCTATCATGTTTAAGACTACAAGCTGTGGAGTGGAAATAAAACACAATAAAAACTTAGTTTAATATTAAACTAAGTTCAAAAAAAAACTGCATCTGTACAGTATGGCAGATACAGATGCCAAGCACTCTTATACGGAAGACGTCTCGCGATTATCTGCCACACTTTTTTTTAAAAAAAAAATTGTTTTAAAATTTCTTATTTTGTGAGATTCGGAATTCAACAGTATAATAAGTAACCAGCCAATTTTTTAATAAAATATATATTTTAGTAGCATGTTACAGCTGGACAAATGCCAATCCCTTCCAAGTGATCTTTTTAATCTGTACTAATATTATAAAGCTGAAGAGTTTGTTTGACTGGATGTGGTAATCTCATAAACTTTTATTATTATTAAGCCTTTAATGCCAACATGATATTCTATGAAATGTACATTATAAATTACTTAAAATATTTTAAAATCATAACATATTATTATTAAACATTTAAAATTATGCGGGCGTTGGCGTGTCTTGTGACACAAAGGCCTCCTCCATCTCCCTTCAGTGTACACTGGAATCTCATAAACAACTGGTTTGAATTGAAAAGTTCTTTTATTGTTTTATTGTCTATTTATCGAGGAAGGCTACAGGATAAATAAAATCTATACCCAGTGCCGTATGTCATCAAGATTAAGCATAGACCACCCGCTACCTTATAGTGCTTACATTATATATTTCCCCTAGATTCTATATGATTTTTACCTTTAGCTCGGTGATATTCTTCCAAACAAACTGCATCTCGGATATTTCCGAGGCACCCTGACAGATCCACATGAGAGTATTGCGGTACACAATGCTGGCAGCCTGAATGGCTCGCTTCTGGACAGCAATCACCGAGTCACTGACCAGCTGACGTAATTGTGCGATGATCTTCGGTAGAAACTTTGGGTGGAGTTTACTGAAATAAAGATTAAATTAATATTAAATATATTACTTTCTTTGTAAACATTGGACCACATTAGGAATAGGTAATTCCTTTGGTTTTGCACTTTTCACTTTTTGCACATTTCATTTGATATTGAATAATGTGAAATATATTTCTGCTACCTTTATTTTGTTAAGTTAAATATTTTGAAGAATTCCTCCCCTTTAAAATTACAAATATAGGTACTTTAAAGTTTTATTAAGATAGAATGATAACTACTTAACATGATAATGACAGTTCAATTACAAGGCAATGACAGCAGCATACCATCTCAAAAACAAAATATTTGACTGTTTAATATTGTGAAACTAAACTATGCACACAGCATTGCCCTTGTGAAGTTCTGTTACTATCTCTTGGGGATAAAAAGTATCCTATCTGTTAATAATACAGGTTATAAAATATCCGTGTCTCGAATTTTATCCAAATCTTAGACTGAAACAAATCCACTCGTTAAATGAACATTTTAGGACTAGATGCTTCCATTTACATTCAAATATATGTTATGAATGTGACCAATAGAGAACTACTGTAGTCTTTAAGCAAGAAAATACTGATAAGTAGAACTTTCTAATATTATTTTAGCCATAGTGTGGCATCTTACCTCAATTCTTCGATAAAAGTGATGACCAGCTTCCTCACATCTGTCGATTTGTCACCGAAATAGGCCAAGATGTTTTCCATATACTGAGGAAGCAGTGAAGAGCATTGATGAAGCAGGATTTCCACCGCTTTCCTCAGGCAATCGGCCCTGCGGTTGCCTTCCAACATAATGGCATCGTTTATCCATTGTACAAGCTAAAAACATAAAATTTGCACATAAACACAATCTCCATACTCTCTGTTGTGTATTTCACAAGAAGGCGGCATAATATCACGGATTATTATAAAAATAAAGATAATTTCTAAGGTTCGCGCGTTCACGCTTTTACGAACCTGGTTTTGGGCAGTGGTACTACTTTGTTTACTAGACAAACTAGCCATTTTGTATCTAAATTAGGATATTTATTATGTTAAAGTGATTTATTAAATATCATTGCTTTTTATCAATAAATTACGAATAAATCAAGAAGATACAATGAAAAGATACGATCACATCGCAACATTTTACGTATTATGCAGTCACATTAAAATGTTTTGTAGAAACGAGATGGCCTACGTATAGTGGTCTGAGAAAAAAAGAGATAATCGTATCATAATTTTGACGTTTCTAATTTGGTAGCATCATATCTTGACACTTGGTTTTAGTGTTGCTAGTGCATGAAAACAATAAATTAATGCTAAATCCTAAAACTCAACTCTATGTATTTTTGACATTTCTCTAAAACAATAAAAAAATGAGTGTCACCAAACCAACTGCTGTGATGTTATTGTAGTGTATTTTGTAACTTATCTCCTCCTAATTTAATAATTAGTTAATCAATTTAAATGCAATTATAATAACTGTACCATAGTACAGGCTGAAGTTACGAAAAAAATGTTTGAAAAGCCATAAATTCCAAAAAAGTATATAATTAAAAAGAAAAATTTAATGGTATTTTTCATATTTTTGACTAAAATGGCCAGTTTCCGAAGCTATATAAAATCTGAAAAACCTTTTTGGTACATACCTACTTTAACGTGAACTCCCTTTGATCAATAATGGGCTTCACATTATTTTCTTTAATAACACTGGTCAACACTAGTCATGCCACACGAACTCTGGTGGCTAATATTGTTTTTGCTACCTACACTCATTAATAAACAGCAATAGTTTTATTCCGATTGGCCTTAGATTTCTTGTGATGTGTTGATTCGTGTAACCAGTACTACGGCGATAAACGCAAACAAACGATCGCGAATAAACTGTCGTTAAATTAATTGTTTTCGTATTAGTTTAAATTTAGTGATTTATAATTGCTGTAATTGTGTGAATATGCCGAGAAAGTGTAAAAACGGACTTGACTCTTTTTGTTATATTTGTGAACTTAAAAAAAAAGACGAAATTTCACAACAGTTGTGATGGAGAGTTATCGTCAGTATTTTGGTTTCCCTGTGGCTCATCAAAACAAATCTTGGGCTCCCCATATTTGTTGCATAACCTGCGTTAAGAATTTGAGTGATTGGAAGAAAGGTTCCCGTTCTATGCCGTTTGCTGTACCCATGATTTGGACCGAACCAAAAGATCATGTTTCGGACTGCTATTTTTGTCTTACAAGATATAAAAGGTATTAATTCTAAAAAAAAATACACTGTGAGTTACCCTAATCTACAGTCAACTAAGAGACCAGTACTTCACAGTCTGCCGTCCTCTAACTAAAAGGCCGTTAAGTGCAAAAAGTAGTTTTCGAGAAAACGCTAAAATTGTGAATTGATGTCTCTTGAAAAATATGCTATCTAGGAACAAGGCTGCAAATTATATATGTAGGCATAGTGTTATTGCACAATTATGTTATATGTTTAATTCATTTAAATTGATTTAAATTTATTTAAATTCATTTTCTAATTTTTATTATGCATTTTATGTGGTTTAACTGCACAGCAATCTTCCTGTATCTCCTAAACTATTAATCATAGAAAAATGACTCTTAGACCAAAAGATAGAGCATCGAAAGTTCTATAAGACTACATTAAAAAGTGAAAAACGAGCAACTGTGGCTTAACGGCCTTTTAGTTAGAGGACGGCAGCAGTGACAATTTACCTATACCAGTTACCACTGCGTCCGTTACGATTAACGATTCACAGCCCTCCACTTCGAGAGAATCGCGGGCCGTTGATGACGATGAATGTGAGTTTGAAGAAATCTCAAACAAGCCACACTTGATAACTCAAGAAGACCTAAACGACTCGATTCGTGACTTGAATTTGTAAAAAAAAACAGTCAGAACTCTTAGGAGGTTCCATCAGGCCATTTCACAGATGGAAAAGCGCTATCAGGGCAAATGGAACCCAAGGATGTTGGCCGATTACTGCTGGACGTTAAAAAGGAACCATCCAGATGCTAAATTTGCCAGAAAATCCTAAATCATACATTCATAATAGAACTTTTTTTGTTTCGGACTGTCATTATTTGTTGAAATTTTAAATTACAGTAATCAATAAATTCTTGGCCAATAATTGTTTTTTAGTTATTGATTTTTACTAACAATCATCAATCAAAGTAAAAAATATGAGTGAAGTTCTTGTGGCACGACAAAGTTCAAATTTTGTTCCCCAGTGTAATTTAGTAAAATTAAACTGCTGCAGTATAATTTATATTATCTGTTTTTGGCTCGTAATAGTAGTGTTTCAAAATAATTTTAAAAAAATCGATTTATATTGCTTCCCCGACTTTTATATTTTATTATTAATTACCAGCTGCTGCCGCCTTCGTCCGCTACAACTCGATTTTTTTTCCACGGAACTATAAAATCGGGATAAAAATTATAACTGTAAATCCAAGGTTGGTTGCGGGACAGTCCGTCCCGCTCTGTCCAAGACTCATTTGATGATTTTACCACGATAAATGAAAGTGTTCATCCAGGTTACAAATCTGTGTATTAAATTTCATCCAAATCTGCTCAGTGGTTTTTGCGTGAAAGAATAACAAACGTCCATCCATCCATCGTCACAAACTTTCGCATATAGATAAAACAATATGTCTACACTTCGTAGACACAAGTAAATCGCTACGTGTATTTTACTTTTACATTTCAATTGCATTACAAAGCAGTAGCGTTTCAAAGATTACCTATCTTTGTTGCTTCGTTAGGAAAAAAATGGAGGTATAATATATTCTTTTTATTTTTAAATAGGTGACTAAACTAATTGAACACTTAATTTATGTAATAGAAATATTAAACAGTCCTTAATTTACGCCACCAACGGTTGCTGCTGTGGTCTTTGTGTTACGGGAACGTAAGGTTGAAGCTCATAAACCACTGGCTTTTCTCTCTCCTCCAGTATCAAATAATAACTTCTAACCAAAATTAAACAAATCAGGAGGGTAACTGAAAAAAAAAGAAAAAGATTTATATTTTTTGTCAACTTCTGGCTATCAGGCAGACTCTGTCTACAAAGGATAATCACCGCAGAGCCGGACAGATGAGAAAAGCTCATGTAATGAATCTGAAATCAATACAGACGTGTGAAAAATCACAACAAAATGTTCTTAAAATAATTATTAAATTTGCAATTTCTCATTCATCCTTCAAAAATTTCGAAGAAGCAGTTTTGGAGTTAAGGTTATGTCTAATTGATGGCAAAAAGAAGGGGCAGTTATTTTTTCTCCGTTATAAATAAAAAGGTAGTAATTATGTGCAGTTTCAGTTTAGACGTCAGGGAGTACTTTTACAGCCCGCTATAATATTGCTGAATCGCTGATACACTCCAAGCACGCATAAGCCTAACGTGCCCACAACTGGTAAACAGAAAACTCCTCTGTGAGTGGCTGGTGGAAATAATCCTCAATGCTGTGATAAATATTTACCAGAATTTTTATAAAAAAAAATATTAAAGTAAATTGGTAAAAACTTACAAGACCACTTGAGAACGGGAAGTGTGGCTATGAATCCCATGAATACGAATGTCACCACTACTAGAACTAGGCTGAGAGCGAATAAGAACATCGTTGCTTTGAAATAGAATCTCAAGTAACTGGGTTTGCCCTGAAACAGAAATAAAAAAATGAATAATTGTTATGCCAGGAATACAGTCATATGTCGCGCTCGGCTTCAAAATATGGCTACCCCAAATTGGTTAAAAAATCAAATCAAATCAAATAATTTATTGCAATCCATAATGTCAAATACAGGTGGTAGTATAAAAAAAAAATATTAGATACAATTACGGACCCTGTCGGGCACAGCAATTTTTGTTTTAAAAAACAAAATGTGAAAGAGAGAAAGAGCGCTTCATTAACACAGCCACATATAATTTTCCACCCTAATAAATATGTATTTATATTTTCATTCATTCACTTCTATTAGTATTTTAAATGCAAGTCTATTTATTTTTTTATTGTTTATTTATTTATATTTAATATTGCCTATTTCCTTACTGGCTTAAAATTGTTCATTATTATTAATGTGGCAAGTATAATTAATTAGTATTATGTAATAATTTATTTTCGTTATTCTACTCATACACTTTCTATACATATGATGTATTAATATTTCTGTATTTATCCGATAACAAAATAATAATAAACTTAAACAAAAAAGTACTTTTAGTGGCACAAAGGCCCAGAAGTCACTACCGTGGCGCCAAATCATAAATATTTTCGTATCTATAAAAAAAAAATATAGTAAGTTTATAAATAACAAACACGTTTAAGAGAAAGATAAGGACACAATCTAATCATTCAATTTATCATTGTTATACAAAGAATTTTGTTTGATGCAGTATTTTCATGTATAATGAGGTACGTAGAAAAGTTTGTCATAATTTTTATGTGTAATCATTTCTGTGAAACAAAAATGAATTGAGCTCAATTTCCTGTACTTCCTGAAATAAATCGTAATCTTATCTCAGTGCTCACTTGTCAGTTTTTCACCCTGAGAAAAATATTTATAAATAAAAATAAGCTCATATCGATAAAAAGATACTTATTCGTGCTCCTATTGGTTGGGAAAACATTTAAGGCTTATTTGTCTTTATTTATTATATTATAACAGTATCTATGGTAAGTAGTAAATTCTGGTAAAATAATTGTAAAGCCCCCTACAGTATAATAATATTGATTAAACCCTGTTCCCGATACCGGTGGGCCACTATTGTTTATATTTTTAAATGTTATTATTTAGTTTTGGTTTTGTAGAAATATTTAAAAATGTTAAGAGCAAGGAAAAACAATGAATAAAGGAAATTAGGAAATTGTTTATGGACTAGAGTGACCATTTGCTCTAACTTTTTCGTGGTATAATAAAAAAAGCTACTTACAGCATGTGTTCCAATAACTAAAATTACGCTTATGGTGAAACTGAACAGGAATACAAAGATATAGTACGCGAAGGAGATATACAGGCTCAGGGCCGCCTTCGAGACTACATTGGGCGGATGCTCCGGATTCGGTTTATTATTGTTATTTTTCACAAATTCTGACACTCTGAAGATTGAGTACGAAATCGTACCGAGGGTCATACAGGACGCGATCTGAAAATATAATAAAGACAAAATAAAAATATTAATCTGGAAAATATTTGATACAAAAACTCAGGGAAAGCATTGGATTCGTAAGATGTAGGTATGTTTTTTGAGATCTTTCTTCCATTTTTTAATACCTGTATACATGGGAGCCACGCGGGCTCTGTGTGCCGCGCTGCAACATTGTTTGTGTTACCATGGAAACTTGGACTCACGTTGACAAAACAAAAGAATCCACGCGGCTAAAGTGCGCCGAGTGGTCGCAGGAGTTCCTGTTAATTTAGGGTGAGCTCGCTCCATCTTAGGCCTCATCACAACTTGATAAAATCATCATATGAGTCAGAATCAGCCAAGGCGGGACGGCAGGGACTGTCCGACTTGTCAATGGGGACAATGAAAATCAATAACTCTTTACGTTCCAAGGTCACGGTTAGGTACCTGATGTGACAGACCCGCAACCACGGCAGGCTTGGCCCCTCTAAGGGCTCCCCGTCAGATTGCCGACAGCTCTTTGAGGAGCGCGTGGAACACGACACGCCGTCGACCCGGGCATGGTCCATGATCGGCAGCGAGTCACACATTACTCGCCGTCCGCATGCCCGCGCTCATCTTTGCCCTTGGCTAGGTTGAGGCCAAGAGCAAACCGATTTTAATTTTGCGATTGAACAGGCGTGAATATAATTCTGGTTAGTACTAGCGAGTGCTGACCGTTTAATTGATGGAATAGTTTTGTGATAATCATTGCTAGTAGTTACCGATTTTGTGACTTGTTGCTAATTCAAATTGTCAGGCTCTAAAATGCTACAAGACACGATCAAGTTCCTTCAGACTAGGTAATACAAAGCCCAATTTATTATTAAAGTTAAATAAAGTAAAATAAAATATAAAGATACTTACAATGGATACATAACCGATGATTAACAATCCAATTTTTAAAGGAATGCAATAACAGCATTTGTTATATCTTGGCAGTTCAAAACCCATTTCTCTAGACTTAATTTACTAACACAACAATTAAAAAAAAGCACTATTGACCACAGACAGCCTGATTCTACTTTTAAAAATATTTTTTTTAATCAATTTCTGCACTATGTTTGAAAATATGTCACCGTGTGTTGAATTTGTTTCTGATAATAACTTAGCCGAGTTTTACTTATCTGATATGGATAGGAAAAGGCGATGATGATAACGCATGACCAATAAACCATTAGTTAGTAAAATATTTCGGTTGCCTAACAATCTCGATTATTTTAGGTGTGTTATTAGCGTATTTTGAAAGTAGGGTGATAATTATCTACTGATCTTCATTAGTTTAGTTCAAAATAGGGACGTAACGTAGATACTTATTGTGATACGTTGCGTAATTCCGTATTATTTACCTGAGGGTCTAAAACGGCCAGTTTAAGCAATATTCCAAATGATTCATTTCGCAACGTCATTGGCTGGTGTTCTTCTATTATTCATCATTAAGAATATTCCTAAGTGGCCGCTTTAGACCCACAAATATTTTGGCGCGTGGTCAATATCGGAACTTGTGCTGCCATATACTCGTATTGTTTTTCAAAATTTTAATTGTTTTTATTACACACAAATGTTTACCAACAGCGCCCTCTTACAAAGTTATTTCGAGAGCTAAATTTTACATGCACTACAGTATGGATTTATGGTACACAGCACTCCACGTGTTACTTCGTAAGGATTTTGTATTTTCCGCCATGATTTACCTCTTTGGAGTTGGTGGAATTATCAATAAAATATTGAAACAAGACAATACGAAGTTTCAAGTCAGATGAAAATTAAATTATATTTCAAACTTTCATCAGATATCAACCCCCCAAATTCTTCCCATGAATTTCCTAAAATCCGTTCTTCACTTACGTCATCTAGAAGAATGTTTTTCGAACATGTTTCTCGACTCCGTAATTTCAGCAGTACTTTGATCAATCAGTCCACCGGTCAGTTTCTTCTTATTTTTCTTACACTAAAGAGAAAACTCTCAATGAGACAGGTTGTTATTTATTTATTATCTTTTTAATGTCATTTTCATATGATTATTGTTTATATAAGAGCGTAAAAGTGGTACAAAAGCGTGCAATTACGTCACAATAATTAAGTCGCCATCACAACTTTATCTTTATCGTAGTCACATTTTTTTTATTCGTTGTAAAATCATCGAATGAGTCCCATCACCCACCAATCACCCAGGGGAGCACACTATATTCTGAACTACAAATGAACAGTGGACTTCGATACGGGTCCACTCTCCCCCTCATTCAAACGGGGTAAGGTCTGTAGGTCTGTTTTTCACAATTAGCCTCTTGCCGATTTCGTCTACTTCCTCTATTTTCTGGCTCTCGCGAAAGTCGAAAACCGCTCGATGTTCGCGGATCTCGCTTCATGTCTCGTGTATCTGGTGTGTCTGCGGTTTCCATTGATTCTCCCATCTCCAGCGGAAAGTCCAGATTTCGCCTGTCATATTCCCTGTCCTGTGGCATATTCCCGTAGTTCTCGCAAATTTCACAATTCGCGTAGGCGTTGGACTTCATTTCATTCTCTTCGCGTTCCTTTTCCTCTTCATACTTCAAATCCACATAATAGCTATACACCACGATGAATGCATATATTTCCAGAACTGTAATAATGAAATTCAGTTTTAGAAATCGGGCTTAACAAATTAAAATAGAATTGAATGTAGAATTTACGATAGTCCAACGACAACAGTGTAGTCAACGAGTGTCAACGAGTTGAAGATCCGCAGGTTCCAAGACAAGCAAGCATTAATTTAGGAAAAACAATTTTTCACAACTGCTCCCAAAACTGTGAAGGAAATCATCAAGAGTCAGAGGATTAGCGAGTTCTATCCTAGATTCTAAAGACATCCCCCCAACGCGAAACGAGGCCTGTGTCGGGCCCAACTGGTTTAGCATGGTTGTTCTTCTCCCAAAGTTGCTTGTGCCTGCCCGAACGCATTTACCTAATGTAGGAAAGTTAGTTTACTTACTGATAATCATAAGGAACACTAAATACCACCCAATGTAGTAGTGATGATGGAAGCACAGTGGCAATAAGCATACAGATTCGAACACCAATGCGCAGAATCGACATGTAAGAAATTCTCCCAAACGCAACGAGTTTTCCTGAAAAATAAATTACATTTCAGTTGACTGGGACCATCTGTACCTATAGGTGATAGGTACACGACTGGTGACTGCTTGATCGTACTGACCGCCCGAAGCAGTTCGATTACTCGAGCTGTTCCGTGTATGTGACGTATGTGGAAGACCTGTAGCTTGCTTTATCACGACACGAGATTTATTGATGCAGCGTTGCAATTTACGTAAACATGTTTAAAGACAATATCTAAACATATGATTATTTTACTAGTTTATTTATCTAACTTCTCACAAAAAAACAAATGTCCGTCACGGTGCGTACTCCTAAATTTTCTTCACGCGGGCCCACTATGCGACAAACTTCAGCGGCACGAATGGGTCCCCGGTACCGGGTACTTTTATATAGAATCTCACGAAGGAAGAAGTGATACTTACAAGTAACAAATTTTATTCATAATACATACGTACGCAAAAAACTCCCAATTCAAGACAAATAGCGCCAATGAAAACAAAGCTTTCTGTGATGATCAGGATGATGAATGGTAGAAACACGTACATGAAGTCGGAGTCTTCGGGCTGTGAGTCAGTATGCTCCGATTCTGGCATGTACATAAACATCAAAGTAACGAAGAAAAACCCAAGGAAGAAAAGTGACCGGAACTGTGGGAGGAAATAGTATTTGAGCAGATACGTGTGAGCAGAAACAAAAGTAAACTTAGGATCGGCTTCTAGTACAACTGGATACAGCTGCAGAGTATCTGTATTTTACATAGATTGACTGCCAGTCTTACAATGAGGTATCGTTACCCAGTTACTGGGTTCTGGACGTCGATAGGCAGTAGCTCTATGTGAAATATCCGAAGCCGACTCCGAAATAGTTGGGAAAAGGCTGGACAGATGATGGCATTTGTAGTGACTGCCTATCTTTACATTTATATTATTATAGCCAAATTGTCGCCAGACGATCTCCGGCCACCGTAGGCTCGGGCATGCGGGCAGCGAGTAATGGGCAACTCGCTGTCCGACCATGGACCATGCCCGGGTCGACGGCGCGTTGAGTTCCACGCGCGCCTCAAAGTGTCAGCATAGTAGTCGGGGACTGTAGAGGGCCAAAGCCTGCCGGGGTCGCGGGAATTACGAATTACCGTGAGCCCGGTACGTAAAGGGCTATTGAAGGACACCGTGGATTTTAGTCAGTACAAGTCTGACAGTAGGGTGGGAGCCTCGACTCATTTGATGATTTTACGACGTTAAAAAAAATAATTATAGCAAAATTGTAATAGCCATAACTCATATGTAATACTTATTTGTATTCCATGAGTACTATCGCTTATACATAGTGGACTGTTATTATGTAGGTAATTTGTGACTGAATAATTCGTGAATTTTAACTACAGGAAGTATGATTCATTTCTACTTCAATTATCGCCACATTTTACGACTTTTTTATTCATAAACATACAAATAATATTATTATGGTTTGACTCTCCAAGTACATATTTGAACAGCATTTAGTCAGCTCATCCTTGCTTTTATGTCACCGTTGGATGTATTTTTAATTTGAAATCTTTGACATACATGTTTCACACGAGGAAGCGAGAAAACTATCGGCAATTTTCACGCTCAAGAAACATGAAGATCATCGTAGGCTGTCGTCTAGCCACTGACTAAATAAGGATAAACCTAGCGTCCCAAGGATAGTAAAATCAGCCTATAATGTCACAGCTGGGACACAGCCCTCCTCTCTATGAGAAGGTGTTGATTGTACCTCAGGCGGGTTGGTAGAGAAAGACCGTTTTCGGTTTTCATACACCGCTTTGAGAGCATCGGTGGTGGGTTGCACAAAGTAATACCTGGCGGGTTTGAAACCACAGCGTCCCTGTTATAAGTAAGGGCCGCTAACACTTGATCTTCACTCTTTCAATAAAATGATTAACTTGATGTAGTACCTAACTTACCAAGGTCCAAAAGAATATGACAATGCATCCACATCGCAAGGAATACAGCATCAGAAACGACGCGACGGTCGGCAGGTTTACTGGTATGTCGCACATCTACAATCTTATAAATTAAATTATTTAAACCTACAGTTTTTAAACGCAGTTGGAAAATTCAACATTGGCGTTGGGTATTGACGTTTCAAGTCAAATTCTGTCAAGGTTTTTGGTAATTTTTTGACATTGTGTCCTACCGTCAAGCTATGGAATTAGTAAGTGCATAGTCATCATTGGCCAAAGTGTGGGAACATTTCGCTGCCCACTTTGCCCAGCCTTCACAACCACATCTACACTTCAGTATAAAAAATACTTTACTGTGACCAAAAAATAATGCAAAACTTTTAAAATATCGTTAATTCTAAGGGTAGCTGCGGTCTTATCGCTGATAGCAATATCTTCAAGAATAACTTAAAGAACTTTAATCATCAAATGAGTTTTACTTATAGTTTGAATATAATTTTTGTACTGTAGAATAAATTTTAGTAATATCAAATGAGTGCTCTCACCCTGGGTGGAGCAAAAGGGACTATGACAGTCCCTTTGACAGCCTAAAAGTCCTCCCTGTTCTTTCGGTTATGCTTTACGTTCCAGGCCATAGGTATAATGCTTATACAGATTCGCGAATTCGGTATTCGGGTGATTTGTTATGTTTATTTGTACAAAAACTGTACTTTGATATAGCGGATGTGGAAGTAACGGGATTAATCATTGTTATCGTGCGTCGATGATAGTCCCGCTTGGGATTTTACACTGGTTTAGGGAACATAATGATAAAATAACGAATGGTACTGACGCACTTCCGGTTTAATCTATTAGATAAACCCTGAGATATCATATTTGTAAAGAGGAAGTTTTTTTTTGTAAGTTTAAAACCATAATGATCCCGGATTATCTGAAAATTGAAGTAAGTCTACAATTGTTAGAATAATCCGGGATCCGGGGGAGGGACTCACAGTAAAACTACTTACTTTTTTTTTATAAAATTGCCATTTCCATATACGTACTAATCTGGAATTTACAGGCCGAAACGAAATTATCAAAAAAAGACCTGAAGTTACCCCTGCCGGGGTCACGAGACTGTCTTCTCAAGTAACTGTGACCCTGGAACATAAAGAGCTATTAAAGGTTCACCGTGGATTCCAGTCAGTACAAATCTGACAGTCCCTCCCGCCACGCCCTGGGTAGGAGGACTCATTTGATGATTTTACGACGATAAAAAAAGAGATAATTTGGGACCTAATTAAGTCTACCCTGTTCTGACCTTCTGTTCTGTCTACTCTGACTTTAACAATCTCACCTTATCGTGACGAGGTCGCGGGACTGTCTCAGAAAGATAGATAGAAAGATTATAGTTTTTAGTCCCTTTTTTATTAACGTAGTAAAATCATCAAATGAGTCCTCCCACCCAGGGCAGAGCGGGAGGGACTGTCAAACTCGTACTGACTAAAATCCACTGAGTCTTTCGATAGCCTTTTACGTTCCGGGGTCACGCTAATACGCAAGTCCCGCGACCCCGGCAGGCTTTGGCTCTCTAGAGGAGGGCCTCATCATTTTGCTGACACTCTTTGAAGAACGCGTGGAACACGGCATGGTCCATGGGCGGACAGCGAGTCGCCCATTACTAGCCGCCCGCATGCTCGCGCCTACGGTGGCCGGAGATCGTCTAGCGACGTCCTTCGCCGTGGGCGTCTACCACTGCGGCTGGGGTGAAGGGAGAACGCTGTCCTCTCCCTCTCGCGGCCCTCCTCCTTGACGAGTATGACTGCTTCGCAGAAGGAGGCGACCGCTTCCCATTCCGTCTCGCCCCGCAGCATTGCCTCGATCAATGCCGGGCGCGAGAGGTCTCCTCCTTAGGGCGGGAGGACTTTAGTAGACTATTTTACCATCTCAATAAAAGTACCTACCAGTTATAATTTCGTAGAAAACATGTTTACAAACACTCTGTTATGTAAAACGTTGCGAAAACAACAAAATTACCAAAAAAAACCGTCACAAATATTATGATGTCCGTTCATAAACACAATCAATTATGCGTTTCATTTAAAAATACTACGTTCAAAACAATAACTAGGGAAGTTTGAATCGCTTCTCAGAATTACAGCAGCTTACCATTACTTTGAAGCCACAAAAATAATAGATTCGAAGTACATTGCAGCTTTAGTATGGCAATTTGAATTTGCTCTCATGCATAAAAAGCGATGGTATGCAAATATTTAAAGGTTAATAAAAATACAACTGTCTGGGTTAATACGATTTTCCAGGAGGTCAATTTGTTATCACTATTATCAGTAAGTAGAGTTTGTAAATAAAATAATTAAAACCCATTTATTTACGTCCTTATTTCATAGGAATAGAGTTGAAATTATTTTTGGGTTGAGTGTTGGAGTTTCCGTCATTATGCAGTTTAGCGGGTGATCAGATTCAGAGAAGGGTATGTGACATTCGTTTGTTATGGTGTTGTAAAATAAATTCGACGAGTTCTGTGTGCAGTGGGTGCTTATTACATTGTTTTTAATAATGTTAGTGTCTCCTAAAACTATTCCAAATCTCCATGCATTTCTTATTTTCTTGCCGGTGTTACGGCCTTACGGGCCGTAATGTACCATTCGCAGCAAGCAATGAGCCGCTTGTTGATCGTTGCGAGCGCCTTGTTCTTCATATTGACTGCACGAACGCTCGCTGTGTAACACGTTACAATTAAATACGCCTCGTAACGCCCGCCTTTAGATCAACAATAGTTATTATGAAAAACGTATAAGTATACGTAATGTTCACCAAATAACTTTTTTGAGATACGCACCAGGAACTAAAGATTTCTTTACAGACGAGTAAAATACGACGAAGTTTTTATCATCTGTGCACATATCACAAGCTTACAAGTTAACAAAACTTTCTCTTTCTCTTTATAAAAAATCCATTGCTGTTCGTTAGTCTCGCTAAAACTCGAGAACGGCTGAACCGATGTGGCTAATTTTGTTTTTGAATTATTTTTGGAAGTCCAGGGAAGGTTTAAAAGGTGAGTAATATGTTTAAAAAAAAAATATTCTGAAGCGGTACGAAGTTTGCCGGGTCAGCCAGTGGACAATAATAAATGCCACATACATAGTTGTGAACCGTGACAGTAGTAGATGTCCGACACTGTAGGCTGACAACTCCATTAGATAAATACGTTAACAAATAGCTTGATTCATCAGTCCTGACAATAAGCCGGGAGAACGCGCGCGTTTCTCAAACGCGCATTTAGAAACTCGTTTCGTTTCAACCTTTTTCTGTCTCGTTTTAAAAATGTATTGTGATTGGCCAGTGTTAGGAAGGTGCTGCTTTTGCATGCCCTTGCGCAGGGGTGTCCTCACATTCGGATATTTGAACCTCGTAAGTATTTCTTTTTTGTTTCCGTTTTCGCGACGTAATTTTCTTCGGACCTCCGTAATCGGGTTAAGTTTCGGACGCCTACGATTGAATTAAAGTGTTGTGACGACAAACTCATACTTTTATAGAACAGTTGCGACGCGTTTTTTTTGTGTGTTTTTGTTCTAAATTCTGATTAATTGTGATGATAACACACGTTTTGTTCTAAGATTTTTATCATTTTTTTTGTTTACGGACAAAGTTTTACTAAAAACAATAACATTACAAATTCCTCGGAAGTTCGCACAAACACAAAGTATCAGTTCAAGAACAATGTCTACTAGATGGCGCCACTGACCAGTCAATGATCACGTCTAAGGTCATGGACTCACGGCCTGCAGATATACCAACAAACTGTTCAGATTCAATGAAAAGGACAACCGTGTCATTGATAGCCAATTAAAAGTGTGAAAGCTTGATTAAGGGCCAGTTGGTAAACTAAAAAAAAAAACATTTTTAACAGATGGTTAAAAAATGTTTTAAATTTTAACAAATAGGTACTTGACTTAAATACTGATTTAATAACAGGGTCCACAGATGAATTGATAAAGCTATCATGTAGCGGTAGCATGTGAATTAAGATGTAAACGATAGAGCAATGCGGTGCAACGGGCGACATAAAGATTGGCTATTTAAACAATTAATATGTCTGCTTGTGACGAATTGTACATTGGAAAAAAAATCTGTGCACATGCACAATAATAGAGTACAGTCGCCAGCAGGTAAACATACCCGAATCTGTAAATTTTTACCAATCGAACATTAACCTTCCACGAGATGGCGCTAGACGACTTGTATAGCTCAGTCTCTTTCCCACAGTGTCCCAGTTTCTACAAATTCCTATGATATACTTACAAAAAGATTTCTTTATCCTAGTTACCACTTAGCATCCTTTATTTAATAATAAAAGCTTTTATATATAGAAGTTGGTTATTTTTACCGATGCGCGAAAGTGTTTCGGGGAATTTAAAATCTTGTTGTTACAATTAATTTGAAAGTTTGCTGACGTAAATATCACAAACTATTGTTGTAACAAAAATAAATTCCTGGTGTTGATGTTAATTTGTAGGCTCAATTAATATTATAATTAGGAAACTGTTAATTTACAAATGTCACCCACTTATTTAGCAACATTCATTGTGTTTATTTTTAACTCCAAGTCTCCAACGCAACACGCAGGTGTTATAAGTTTGACATGTCTGTCTGCGTATCTGTATGTCTGCCTGTGGCATTGTTAAGTTAGTAAAATCGCCTCTGGGAACTCCAAAGGCCCTTCACATGGCTCTAAACATATTTCTACACTAATATTATAAAGAGTAAAGATTTGTATTTTTGTATGTATGTTTTTAATCAATAAACTCAAAAACTACTGGACCGATTTCAAAATTTTTTTCATCATTAGAAAGCTATCTTCACCCTGAGTAACATTTATAAGTCCAGGTGTCCCCTAAGATGTTTTCCTTCATCAGCGTCAATGATGGTGAGAGTGATGTTCAAAATAAACTAAGAAAGTACACTTAGGCCCACTTGCGCCACATATCACTAAACGGGTTTAGCGCTAAACTGCCTTAGAATATCACTGTATCCCTGTCAAATTGTTTGAAGTTGACAGAGACAGAACGATGTTTTAAATCAGTTTAGCGCTAAACCTGTTTAGTGGTTTGTGGTGCAAGTGGGCCTAAATATGTATTGAATAAGATATAGGTACCTAAAACTTTCTCGGGTTTCCGTTGAACTCACATTTGGTTTTAAAAAACGTTGCCCCACACTAGGAATTTCTCCTGTGTCGTGGGTGCGTTTACAAACATAGAAACACATTCACAAACACCCGGACCCGGAACAACTACTTGTAGATCATGCAAATATTTGTTCCGTGCGGGAATCGAACCCGCGACACGCAGCGCTGCAGTCCAATTGTTCAGCCACATGCAGGGGCGAGGAGCTTTTCGGAAGTCACGACTGCAGAAAAGCTGATGAGTTTCTTTGGTTGTACGCGCTCATCACAGGACCTACTGGATCGAATTGAAAAATGATCCTTGTGTTGTATAGTTCATTTATCGAGGAAGGCTATCGGCCTATAACCACGGGGAATCTATACATATAATAAAATGGTAGGAAAGTCAAAACTGTACATTGAATATTTTTTTTAAAGAATACTTGTGGTGTGATCTATAATCGATACCAAAGCCAAAAATATAGTTTTTAGAATTGTTGTCTATTTGTCTGTATGTATGTCTGGGATAAAGTCAAAAAGTACTGCATGGATTTACTTTAAATTTGGCACGAATATTATTAAGAAGTCGGGTCAACATATAGGTTACATATTATCACGCTATCACCTACGGGGAACGAGCAGTGAACCTTTATTTCTTCAACGCATTCACGCAGACGACATGGACGTCGCGGGCAGCAGCTAGGAGTTAGTAAAATAATAAAAGTATTCAAATAACGTTTTCCGTTTATCTTTTCCAGATCTTCAGTGCATTCATGGTGGGTGTGTACAGCTACGCCATACACTCGGACTACGATCTGGTCTCCATCTACCACGGGACCAGCATTGGAGTTGCAAGTCAAGTGCCAGAGGGTCTGTGTGTTGCCATCTACTGCTTAGAAATTGTGTTCTCTGCCATCCTGCTCTATGGAACACATAAGGTGAATGAATATAGTTTACCATTGCTTATATATTGATAATTCCCTTTATTCTTTTTAACTGATTAAATAATATGAATAAAATATAATTATTAGTAGCCCAACGTTATCAAAAACAGTGTCCAAGCTACCGACGGTCAGGGTTCCAGAGGAATGAACCTTTCTGAATCAGGCCCTTGATCCAACAGCATAACGTGAGCCTCCTTAGACGTTGGTCGAGGCTATTGGCAATTCAGCTATGAGCCGACACGACTATCGGCACAATGATCGCTACGATCCATATCTTGCATTTCGACGACCTCGCGACTTTTATTTACATTTTACATTTATTAAAACATTTAAACTGTATACATATAATTATTTATGATTTAGTGAGTTCGCTCAGTAGTGACTATATGATATTTTCTTTCCCCTTTTATTTTGTTATGTCTCTACCTAATCCAGACCAGATTAGAATTGATAGCCGATGGGGTTGTAAGGTTCTCGAGTGGAGACCACGAACCGGTCAATGCAGCGTCGTCCACCTACAAGGTTGACAAACGAATTTTTGATGAGACTAGAATCGCGCTGGATGCAAGCCGCTTCCAACCGGTCCTATTGGGGAGGCCTATGCTTAGCAGTATTTCTAAGGCCTAATGAGCTAAGCTAGCTTCATATACCTATATAAAATATAAAGAAGAAAGATCAAACAGTCCAGTGTCAAGGAAACACATACGGCAAAATGAAGCGATCATTAAGATGGTCTAGCTCAATGCTCAACATAGGAATTGTAGCAATTACCCACTCATTGCATATTACGATGCACGTCTTTTATGCCTCTATGAGCAGTTTCAATGACTCATGTTATGTAGACTCTATTGTATCATCACTGCTAAATATTTTTTTCTTAGAAATGTAGTCCATTGTTCCTTAGAACTGTGAAAAGCAGCTTCGTTTAATCCCAATGGACTAATCTGTTCGTTGTTCCCACTGAAAATGAATGGAGTCATCAGAGGGTCTAAAACGGCCACTTGGCCTGTTGGCTAATAAAAAATGATTCCAGACAAAAAATGATTCATTTCGTGAATGCCTGCGACTGTTTTTCCGAACGCATACAACCCTAAACTCTTCAAAGTTAGAGTGAACAGGCTTCTTCTGGGTAAGCTCGCTCCATCGTCGACCTTGTCTTAGTTTCTCCTGACCTAGACTAAGGTCAAGAGCTAACCCATTGAACATAAAAAAAATGCATACACTGAATGACGTTGCTGGAAATGCAAGAAGTAATTGTTTAAGGATATTGCTTGCTAGCAGAAGAACTGTTAAGCAATTAAGGCGAGAAAGTGCACAGGTTCTATTAATTCCGATAGACTAGATCTTAGTTGTTTCCAATGAAAATGGAAGGAATCCAGTCAGTTTGGACTAATGGACACAGGTGTTTTGAAACGGACATCATTCGGTCGGAACTTTAAAGACCAAAGACCGTATGCAGAAGTTCCGCATCTAAGGCCTCATTTAGACGGGGTGCTAAGACAGGAAACCTCCACGTGCGCCCGTGGACTGGAGTTCCCCTTCGGATACGTCCGGGGGGAAGACCAGTTTTTCGGGCCGGTGCACCCTGGGATGCGGGCAAAAACTCTTTTAGGCACTGTGTGCCTAAGGGGTCTCTTTGCCCGTATGCGAATAGCCTGTCGGGTGGATGCTCCAACGCGTGTCCCTCTGAACAGCAGAGGGCACAGCGGCGGAGCGGGCTTGCGGACGGTGAGTAATGGGTAAGCTCGCCGTCCGACCAAGGACCAAGCCCGGGTCGGTGGCGCGTCGTGTTTCACGCGTCACCGACGGGGCCCCTTACGGGGCCAAATGCCTGCTGGGGTCGCGGCTTTTTTCTTAATCCAGGATACCGCGGCCCCGGAACGTAAAGGGCATCCGAAGAAACACGGGTGGATTTTAGTCAGTAAGAGTCTGACAGTCCCTTCCGCCCCGCCCAGGGCGGGAGGACTCATTTGATGATTTTGCCACCCTAAAAAAAAAAAAAAAAAAAGGCCTCATTTAGACTATGCAAGAAATTGCATGCAAGCAGCGTTACACTCCGGACTATGGAGGGGCAAAAACTTCAGTTGGTTAAACAAATACCGCAATGTAGTCAAAATTGCATGCAATTTCTTGCATAGTCTAAATGAGGCCTAAATCAAGAGGCGTTAATCCGAGTAATTCCTGTCAGGAGTTCGTGTCTGAAATGTGAAGTAAATACGCCCATTTTTTTATCGGTAATACGAGCGTTATTTTATTGATACGAGTAATACGAGCATTCTAAAGCACATGAATACATTTTGGCGAAAAGCACAATTATCATTCCTCATTGGTTAAATATTTAATGGGAATCGTTTTCTCAATTTTACTATTATAATATACCATGTTTCTATGCTAGCGGCTGAAGTTACACTGAAATCGTTTTGTCTGGAGTAGCTATTTATATTTACGGTGAAATAAACAATGGTGGTAATAAACAGTGCGACTTTATTCTGTTTTTCGAGTATTAAGCGATCTCTCCAGTCTGCAAAACAAGTATGAATGACGTCTTTTTAATTTGGCTTCTATCTTTTTCTTTCACTACGTCGCGTCTGTCGGGTTATCTCTGAGACCTTTTAATCCAAGTGTACTGGAAACTTGAACTTTCCGTGAATATTAAATAAGGGTCAATTCACATCGAGACGCGACGCTGCGCGCACATTACAATAGAGCAACTCAAAATCTAACTCGATTTACTTCATGCAAAGATACACGTTTCACCGATGACGCGAAACAGCGCGGCGCTGCGAGCACATTTTAATAGCGACTCAAAATCTAACTTTATTTACTAGACAAAAAGATGCTTATTTCCAGTGTCGTTGTCTCACGTCGCGTCTAAGTGTGAACTGCCCTTACTCATCTGTTTACGTCACTTCGTGGTCAGTAGGAACATACAGTGATAATAAGCGGATAGTCACAATTGCTATCAAGTGCGACAACCGTTCATTATAATGATGGATGCCACTTTACTTTATTATTGTAATTATTGACAGCAATACTGCTATAAAGAGGTTATAAACTTTAGATTTATTATTGGCGGTGTGATAGGAACGTTAATCTATACATTTTTTTTTTTAGCTGGTAAAATCATCAAATGAGTCCTCCCACCCAGGGCAGGGCGGGAGGGACTGTCAGACTTGTACTAACTAAAATCCACGGTGTCCTTCACTAGCCCTTTACGTACCGGGGTCACGGTAATCCCTTGGTCCCGCGACCCCGGCAGGCTTTGGCCCTCTACAGGCCCCGTCACTATAATCTAAGTATACATATAATAAATCTGTAGAAGGGTCAATTCTGTACATTGAAAATATTGAAAAAAAAATAGCGGGCGGTGTTGCTGGATCGATACCAAACCCAAATATATGATAAAAAAAAATTTGTCTGTCTGTCTGTCTGTCTGTCTGTTTGTGCAGGCATCACGTGAAAAGTAACGGTTCGATTTCGATGAAACTTGGTATAATTATTCCTTATTATCCTGGGCATAAAATAGGATACTTTTTATCCTGGAAAAATACGTAGAAAAAAAATCTTATTTTTCAGTTTTATTCATAGACGTTGTTCTGTAGAAACGCGAACACACGTTGCATTAACCGCAGTGGATTCAGCGCCGTAATATTTATAAGATGTCATTGTCAGAGTTACTCAAAATGGGGAAATAAACCATCCACGCGAAGACCGACACACGCGGACGGAGTCGCGGGCGGAAGCTAGTAAATAATAATTTGAAACATAGAACACCTGATGAGACCGTTAAATCGGAAAAAGAAAGAAATAAAAAGTTAAGGCTTTAATGTTATTTATATCGTGTTAATATTATCAAATTTGTCCTCCCGCCCCTTTTTTTTTTTTAGCTGGTAAAATCATCAAATGAGTCCTCCCACCCAGGACAGGATAGGAGGGACTGTCAGACTCGTACTTACTAAAATCCACAGCGATCCTTCAATAGCCCTTTACGTTTCAAAGTCACGGTTATTGATGTAACAGTCCCGCAGCCCCGGAATGCTTTGCTGTTGGATTTAATTTAATTTAGTCTGGACCAACAGTTGTTAAGTCCGAACTCTTCAGATAGACCAGATTCCGAGGAACAGAAGTTCATCAAACAAAGATTAAACTTCCATTGAACGATCTAAAATAGGTAATTGATCCGTAGCCTTTTAAGGCTCCTAAAACAACGGCGTGGCCAGCAAAAGAGTTGGTAATAAAGTTAGGGCTTTATTCTTTGGTGGAATCTATTCTGTTACCATTGTTACCACTAAATACTCTTACTACTGTTACCACTAAATTGCGTCGTCCTGATAGAAGACTTATCATGAAATTTCAGTATTTAACCTCCTCTTGAAGTTTATTGTATGGAAAATGAAAAAGCGCCTCCAGTGTATAAACGAAGAATTAATTTTTCCATCAAATTAACGTCAAAGTTTCCGTATATGTTACAAAAACGTGAAAAGTCGTGCTAGGAATTCAGGTCCAATTTGGATACCCTGTCGCACCCCGATTAACGCAGTTTTATTTTGTTTCAGAAACTAATAATGTTCATTAAGATCTACTACTACTTCGCTGTGACGACGACATTCGCATCAGTTCTGGTGCAGGTCATTGACTTCGCAGCCAGCGTAGGCGGCCGCATGGGATTCTTTATAGTCTTCGAAATACTGCCTCTTATGTTCGCGGCATTAGGTAAGTGTGCTAAGTCCTTTTGAACTCATTTCATCATCCAAAGCAGGATTGCCAAATTACCGAGAAATTCGGGATTGTCCCGGAATTTCATGTGTTTTCCCGTGTCCAGGAATTATACTGTGTAATCCCGGATTTCGAATACTCGTCACATGATGGAAACAAATGGTGATGGACTAGATTTTTTGAAAAGAGTGAGCCGATTGCCATCAACCGGTTACAAGTCCGACTCAGAATTCCTTATTCCTGGGTAAGGGAAACACGTCTATAGACAAAATAACACTGCCTGACCTGAGAATCGAACCTGGAACTTCATACTCAGCCGTCGCGGTTCGGCGTCGGTCGGCAATTGATTCAGTGTTTCCGATGGAGAGAACTATGGTTGAATAAAATAGTTCAAAACATTAATAGCCGTTTACTTGACATTTAGACCTCTCCATCCACAGTCGCTTTTTTTTTAATACAAAACTAACATACTTGAATATATGAACAAATTTAATCTATGTGCATAAACTGAACTCCCCACTTCTTGTTACAGCAATCCAAATTTACCTCATAATCTTGCTAAGGAGTTTACTGAAGAAGATGGAGGAGTCTGCACCTGGTGGGTTCGACAACCCCCTGCAACAGATCGTGTATGAAGGCAAGGTGGAAAATGGAGTTTACGACCCCACCGTGATACCCGTAGGAAGTGATAATTAAGTAGGTAGCTTATGAACTGAAATATGAAGAGGAGGAATTAAAAGCAGGTTGCAAAGAAATCAAAGAAGTTGAGTGGACAAAAAGACAAGCAAATTCTTTGTAACTCTATTTTAGGGTTTAATTCCGAGTAACTCTGAAGTATAGGTTGTTTTCCGCTTTTCTTGCACGTGTGCTTATGCATGATTCCTTTCCTGCATGTGAATATGCGTGAGGTCGGAAGGGTGTTACTGAATCCTGCATCCAAGCCTGGATTTTTGGCGCGGTATCGTAGCTAGATATTTTTCGTAACATTTAATGTCATGGATTTCCGCACACTGAGAAAAATTGATTTCTGGCCTAAGGTGAATTCCGTCTTCTACGGCTAAATTGTAATGACGCGAGGCGATTTTGTAACGCTTACGATTATTTTGGCTTAGCTAGGCGTTTCCGTTAAAATGGTAAGTCTTTTATGATAAACACGAACTGTCAAAAAAGTCTTACCGTAAGGTAGTCTTGGAATTCAACTTTATACTGTTAATACAGCAGTAATGGACTACTAAAAACGCTTTAAATTTACGACGTCGAATATGTGTTGAATATCACCGTAATTAAGGCAATATTTAACTCAAATTAAGGCGATATATACTTCAATAAAACCTAAACAAACGTAAACATAAGTCATAAAACCAACTTTAGAAAGCGGCATAAATAATCTTTAGCATGACAATATTCACCTTATCTTAAGGCGGAATATACTTTAGTCACAACAATTTGAACGTAAACGTAAAGCCTTTCAGCGACGTATGTTTTCGGCAATATAAACGTATAATGTGGCCACATTTGCCCTATCATAAGGCGAAATATGCTCAGATTACGACGAATCAAATGGTAACCTTAGGTTTTATAACGACGTACATATACGGCACATATAAACGTAAATATGGCAATATTCACCTTATCATAAGGCGGAATATACTTCAGTAACAATAATTTGAACGTAGACGTAAAGTCATTTAGCGACGTATGTATTCGGCAATATAAACGTATAATGTGGCCACATTTGCCCTATCATAAGGCGAAATATGCTCAGATTACGACGAATCAAATGGTAACCTTAAGTTTTATAACGACGTACATATACGGCACATATAAACGTAAATATGACAATATTCACCTTATCATAAGGCGGAATATACTTCAGTAACAATAATTTGAACGTAGACGTAAAGTCATTTAGCGACGTATGTATTCGGCAATATAAACGTATAATGTGGCCACATTTGCCCTATCATAAGGCGAAATATGCTCAAATTACGACGAATCAAATGGTAACCTTAGGTTTTATAACGACGTACATATACGGCACATATAAACGTAAATATGGCAATATTCACCTTATCATAAGGCGGAATATACTTCAGTAACAATAATTTGAACGTAGACGTAAAGTCATTTAGCGACGTATGTATTCGGCAATATAAACGTATAATGTGGCCACATTTGCCCTATCATAAGGCGACATATGCTCAGATTACGACGAATCAAATGGTAACCTTAGGTTTTATAACGACGTACATATACGGCACATATAAACGTAAATATGGCAATATTCACCTTATCATAAGGCGGAATATACTTCAGTAACAATAATTTGAACGTAGACGTAAAGTCATTTAGCGACGTATGTATTCGGCAATATAAACGCATAATGTGGCCACATTTACCCTATCATAAGGCGAAATATGCTCAGATTACGACGAATCAAATGGTAACCTTAGGTTTTATAACGACGTACATATACGGCACATATAAACGTAAATATGGCAATATTCACCTTATCATGAGGCGGAATATACTTCAGTCACAACAATTTGAAGGTAAACGTAAAGTCTTTCAGCGACGTATGTATTCGGCAATATAAACGTATAATGTGGCCACATTTGCCCTATCATAAGGCGAAATATGCTCAGATTACGACGAATCAAATGGTAACCTTAGGTTTTATAACGACGTACATATACGGCACATATAAACGTAAATATGGCAATATTCACCTTATCATAAGGCGGAATATACTTCAGTCACAACAATTCGAACGTAAACGTAAAGTCTTTCAGCGACGTATGTATTCGGCAATATAAACGTATAATGTGGCCACATTTGCCCTATCATAAGGCGAAATATGCTCAGATTACGACGAATCAAATGGTAACCTTAGGTTTTATAACGACGTACATATACGGCACATATAAACGTAAATATGGCAATATTCACCTTATCATAAGGCGGAATATACTTCAGTCACAACAATTCGAACGTAAACGTAAAGTCTTTCAGCGACGTATGTATTCGGCAATATAAACGTATAATGTGGCCACATTTGCCCTATCATAAGGCGAAATATGCTCAGATTACGACGAATCAAATGGTAACCTTAGGTTTTATAACGACGTACATATACGGCACATATAAACGTAAATATGGCAATATTCACCTTATCATGAGGCGGAATATACTTCAGTCACAACAATTTGAAGGTAAACGTAAAGTCTTTCAGCGACGTATGTATTCGGCAATATAAACGTATAATGTGGCCACATTTGCCCTATCATAAGGCGAAATATGCTCAGATTACGACGAATCAAATGGTAACCTTAGGTTTTATAACGACGTACATATACGGCACATATAAACGTAAATATGGCAATATTCACCTTATGATAAGGCGGAATATACTTCAGTCACAACAATTTGAACGTAAACGTAAAGTCTTTCAGCGACGTATGTATTCGGCAATATAAACGTATAATGTGGCCACATTTGCCCTATTATAAGGCGAAATATGCTCAGATTACGACGAATCAAATGGTAACCTTAGGTTTTATAACGACGTACATATACGGCACATATAAACGTAAATATGGTAATATTCACCTTATCATAAGGCAAAACATGGTCAAGTTACGACTGATTGAACGGTAACATTACGTCATATGACGACGTGCATATTTGGTCAATGCAACCGTAAATTTGGCAATATATGTCTTATCATAAGGCGAAATACGCTCAAGTTACGACTAATCAAACGGTGAATAACGTCTTATAACGACTTACATATCTGGTGAATGAAACCGTAGATTTACGGCAATATTCACTATATCTAATTATGATAAGGCGAATGATAGGTACTCGAGTTAGGTACAGTTTAATTAAACGTTTAAAAAGTCTGATAACGACGTATTCGGCTATTAAAAGCGTAACTTTGGCAATATTCGGTTAATGAAACCGTAGATAAATATGTATAAGGCAATATTATCTTATTATGGTGTCACCATAATAAGATACTTAGAATGATGTTGATTTAATGATGAAATTAATGTTTTATGGTATACCTACATAACTACCTAAGATAAAGTGTGATGAACATAGTAGACGTACTAGATTTGTTTGTTTTCTGTCTGGGTGATATAAAATATTTTAAGTACCTACTTAGGTTTATTTATGTATTTATTTAAGTACAAAAAGTACTTAGGTAGATATATATTTATATGTATATTATATCAGCTACCTGGTTCCCATACCTATTACAAGCATTGCTTTGGGGTTAGATCCTGTTGCATATGCCAGCGACAACGCGGCGGGGTCGTCAAAATCGAAGTTCTGAAACGTCTGATGTCGAATTCTAAGAGCCTGGGGACGGGAAAACAACGGGATGCGCGTGACGATTCCAGACGTTCCAGATCTTTCATTTTTGTAAGTCAACAGGAAATGCCCATCAGACTAAACAACTCTTGCTAAGACGTCATTCCTGATATTATATTATTATAGTGTAGCTAGGCTCTTGGAGTTCCACATCAGGTGTTCCAGATCTTCAATTTTTATACGTCAACAGAGAGTGCTCACCAGGCTGAACAACTCTTGCTAATACATCATTACTGTATATGTTATAGTGTAGCGGGCTCTTGGAGTTCCACATCAGGTGTTTTATATCTTCAAATTTATTATCTCAGCAGAAGATGCTGATCACGTGGAACAATTTTTGCTATGGCACCATTTTTGTATCTCTTATAGTTTAGCAGGTCTGTTGCGGTTCTGCATCAGGTGTTCAAGTTTCCAAGATAAATTATAGCCTATACCTATGTTGGCCAGACTTAATAACTATACAACAAAAAAAAAATCTTTCAAATCCGTCCGGTAGTTCCGAAGATTAGCGTGCACAAACAAACAGACAAAAAAAATACAATTTCCGGTTCGGCATCGATATAATAACAACCCCTGCTACTTTTTTTTACCTATATATTTCCATTGTACAGACACCACTTTTCTACAATTTTATTATATGTAGGTATAGATTTGATAGTAGAAAAAACTTTTTTACAAAAAAAAAACAACCGACTTCAAAAAAGTAACTACAAATAGAAAAATAACTAGGTCATTCTACTAATTCCCATTGAAAATCCCCATCAATGGTTTCGGAAGGCGGTGGCTAAATGGTTCTTTGTTTTTTTTCATTTCTTGCCACGTTGCCACCGACTTCCGAAACCATTGATCCCCATTTTCAATGGGAATTAGTGGAATGACCTAGTTCTTTTTCTATTTGTAGTTGCTTTTTTGAAGTCGGTTGTTTTTTTTTTTTGTAAAAAAGTTTTTTATTTTTCTCTTTTTATTTGTGTGCACACGAATCTACATAACTAAACTTACCTAACCAGCTACTTCATTTCATCTACAATACAATAAACCAATCACAATATGTCTACTGTTTGTTATTGAGGAGTTCCATAGAGTATCTTCAAAGTCCAAGATCAGTTGACCACAGGGATAGGCAACCAGCATTTTTTTTTGTTAATCTTCAGAATAACCAAATAATAATAATTATGTGTGCTACTCGTTATTGAGGAGTTTTAATATCAGTTCGATGGTACCCTGTATATTTTCATCAGAACCATTTCAGGTATTTACTTTGATACGTCATAGTCGCATAACTATCTTAATCGAAATATTTTATCGCCACCCATGGATTAGGTACTTAGGTATCATGAAGATGTTCTGGTGGCCATCACTGGTCTTCCTCATCAGTTCCACTTCACCAAATTATGTTTTCTGAATGCAAAGACTTGTTTTTTATAGAAAATACCAAAATCCATACATTTGCCTTTAATATTTAAGGAGTTCCCTCAATTCCTCATGTAGGTATTCCATCGCCAGAACAAGGTTTTGATATAAATGAGACCAACTTGGGAACAAACCTAATGTAATACCGTTTGAATCATTTCAATCGGCCGAGCCGTCTTCGAGTAATCGAGGAACATACATAAAAAAAAACATTATAGGTACGCGACGAATTGATAACCTCCTCCTTTTTTAGAAGTCGGTTAAAAAGTCTATTTTACTCAGTTTTACTAGCATAATTACTTTCAGTCAGATAAGTACCTATGTTCGTGGGTGAAGTTTAAAAAGCTCTCTAGTTACGGTGAGAAACACCTCTATAAGGCGCCTAAGTACCTACACCGAAAATCTTAATAATGCTGCCAGCTACTAATGCAAATAACCTTCTAGGAGGTAATATTATCATCATCTGCCTAGCCTAGGTAATAAATTAAAAAATTAAATGAGTTTAAAAACTTGAAAACCCAACTTCAAAACTGCTGAACCGATTTTGATGAAATTTCTGTGAGACCAATCTGAAAGTTTACCTTTCAGGTAGAATTTTTCAAATCGGCTGACAAGTTATGCGGTAACATACACCGCTCAACGGTGCATCACCACTATAGTGGTGAAGAATTTTTTACACAGTGTTAGGAGGCTGATTTAAGTTCAAGTGATAATTCCATTTTGTAGAAAAATAATTAAGTAAAAGCTATGTGCATAAATTTGCAAGTCTTCGGAAGCTGTGGGAGAATTTCTATGATTTTTTTTCGTTTATTTTGAACTTTAAACCTCTCTCCTGTGAAGTTTGTAAAGTGTCGGTTATCCCCTTTTGGCTGTGAGGCATCGATATAGTTTTGGCTTATTTACGCATAGCATATTTTTGTAAAGTATTCGAAACCTATAATAATATGGTGAAGAATAAAATAATTAAATTAAAAGTAGTACACGCATAGTACATACATCGTTTGTATTTTTTTACATATTTAAATCGTTCAAATAAACATTTTGTAAAATACGGCATTTTTTTAGTATTTCTTATAAATCGGCAATTTTAGAATTAAAATACGGCAACCCTAAATTTGTCAGGAACAACACTGCTCGTTCGTTCGACTCGACTGGACTCGACAAGTCGACAGCACAGAGTAGGTACATTTTATATAGATCGACAGTTTGGAGTTTGAATCACGTTTGATTTGAAGAAGTGGTTGGTTTACGGTTGTTTTTTGAGTCTTGTTTTATTTTATTAACTAGGTATGTATGTAGTCGTCTAGTCCCTCATTTTCTGAACGCTACTGGCTGTGTCAGTGTTGAAGGCACATGCAAACGGATTTAATCAGGTTGACTCTGTGTTGTAGGTGTTGAACACGTAGGATAAGTACCTACTGATTTTAAGCTCAGTGGTGTTGAACTAGGAGGTACTACAACAAGCTACCAGCTGCCAGAGCCATTTTCGCTTCGTGCTGCGATGGCAGACCAATATACCATTGATTTATTAACAAAATGGGGCTGCACGCCCTTGATTGATACATTTCGAGGTAAGTAATAATACTCGGTTTGTTCCCTGATGTTTTTGAACCAAATCATAGGTATTTTGTAATTGAGTAGTTTATGTACCTACACCTGTCGTTGTTCTGTTGGCTATCAGAAACGAAAAATGATTTCTTTGGATGTGATGTCAAAACTTTTGTTGGTGTGGTGGTAGGTAAGGTAGGTCCAATAGAACTCGCTGCACCCCCGCAGGGGGGCGCTGCAGGCGGGTTGCATCGCTCTTGGTCCCGCGGAATCAAGTGTGCTCGTATGTCTGTCTGTCGTATAGGCCTCGGCCAATGGCGAGCGCACTTTCGCCGCTCACCTGTTAATCGGTGTCGGTAGATGCGCCACGGTGTTAACCGTATCTTCACGCCGCTTCGGCGGTCTGTCACCGCTAGGTGGAACTCCCGGTACCTACCCCGGGTGAAGCCCAGCGTATGATGACCAGCCAGGGGTGGTTGGGGCTGCCCCTACCGGGGTAAGGTAGGTTACCTACTTTTATGTTTTACAGTAGCACTATATTTTTAGCAGCATGCTGTGGTTATGGCTCTTAGGTACCTACCTAACTACCTACTAATCATAACTAACTCAACTATCTGGTGTGTTTTGCATTGTATTTACTTTGGTTCTCTTATTATTTAGATGCTAAAATTGATGCTGTCGCTTTGGGGCTTCTTAAAGAAAATGATATAACATCATTAATCCCAATTATTGGTGATAGAGTGAAGTTTGATGCCAACTTGTCAATGTGGAAGGCTGATAATCAATCGGTGAATGTTGGGGTTGGTGTTTTTTTTTTCCTTTATTTCATACTAACAGTTGTCCACAGAAAATCATATTAGCAAAACATAAATGTTTAAATGTGTGTACCTATTTGTATTTTGTATTTATTTATTTATTTTACTTTAATTAAAACGGTTAACACCAATTACAATACTTAATTAAAGATTATAGACAGTAAAGAATTAGAAAAAGAGTTGAACAGCTGCATGAAATTTTAACGGAAGTTTAAGGTGTAAACCTATATTTCTTCTGCTAGTCAAAACTGACGAGCTCCTGGTTCCTGACATGGCCTTAGCATGAAATTTTTTATAGTAGATATATCTACTATGTTTAGAGTAGAAAGTTCGGGTTCCAAAAACTTCTGGATCTGTTGGTTCCAAAACTTAGATAAGCGCTATCTTTTAGATTAGGGGCCCGGAGCAGTTATACAAATAGTGACAAGTAGGTTTGAGTGGTAGCCATTGAACTATCAAAAGTCTAGAGAAACGCAGCTATCATTCCATGTTGAAATTAATGCATTCTTAACTTTAAAAAAAATGAGAAGTTGTTAATTGTGTACACCCCACACAATGAACAATTTCTAATTTTTTTTTTAAATTCTCCCATTTTGTTTTTACCAACTTCAAAAAAGGAGGTGGTTATCATTCAGCTGTATGTTTTTTTATGTTTGTTAGGTACCTAGTTCTTTTAATTGGTTATTTTTGTTTAAATTTATGCGACCACAACTGCCAATTACACTGTGAACACAGAACGCTGATTTGTGGCGCACATTTAGATGTGTATTTTTGTCTAGGACTCTTCGCAATTATCAGACTTGGTTAGTGATGGTAACTTCAGCGGAATAATTTATGAATTGCAAGGAACTGATCAGAATGAAGTTGAGACTTTTGTCGTGCAAGCTGAACAAACACCTCATCCTGACCGAGATAAGGTTAGTTTAGTGCCTTATTCTTTATCTGTGAACTATTTCGTGCTTATGGGGAATACCTAGCGCTAGTACACACGGCTACACATCAAGCTATGCAAAACCAGTATAAGCTGACCTTTAATTGTGTAAAAAGATCATACAAAGCGAGGCCAAGACAAACTGGTTTAGTATAGCTTGATGTGTAGCCCACCGTACCACTAAATAAAACACCGGACAAGTGCGAGTCGGACTCGACCACCGAGGGTTCCATACATTTTTTTTTTTTCATAAATCGAAAACAAAATATACTTATACAATACCCAACCAGACACGGTTAACTCAATTAAAAATTTTACCGCCGTTCCTTTCTTATAGACCCTGTTTTTTATGATTTAATTACAAATGTTTAGTTTTCAGATTTTTCCCTATACTTGTAGTCTAAGACGGTATTATTTGCTACAGGGAGACTGACAGACGAACGGACAACAAAGTGATCCTATAGGGGTAATACCTACCTTCTTTTACTACAAGTCTATGGAAGAATCTGAAAACTATACTTATATAATTAAATCATCAAAAACAGAGTCTAAGCAAGAAACGGCGATGTTGGATTGAGTTAACCGTGTCATGCATAAGATAACCTACAGTCTTGTGCCTATACAGATTTTGTTTTAGATTTATGAAAAAAAAAATACGGAGCCCTCCTCGGTGGGCAAGACCGAGTCGCATTTGACCGTTTTTTTATGTTATCAAAACATTAACGTAGGTACTCTTAGTTTTTCCAGTTTTGGAAAACTGTATTTTTTCCAGTTTCTTTTCAAAACTGGAAAAACTGTATTTTTTCCAGTTTCTTCCAAAACTGGACATGCATTTAATTTTGTATAAATATTGATAGAAAGGAGTTTTTGAACTTGTGAAAATTAACTGTTTTTTTTTTCAGATAAGGTCAATTTTAAATAACACGCACCGAGGACGGGCTTTACTTAACAGCCCACAAGCTGTTAGTGGTCTCCTAGATTCAAGCCAGAGAAAGGAATTAGCCCATTTATTATTGGACTCAGTGCTAGAAGCACATCCAAACACTCAACTTAAATGGAGTGATTTCCAATCATGGGCCCGAGGTATTGGAGAACTTTTTAAAAAGGAATCACCAGTCATATATTACGCCGCATATATTGCTGTAAGTAAGCTATCATTCTTAAAACTACTAGTGTATTTAAAGTTATTAATTTACAATAAAGAGGTGATTAAAATTATAAATTAGATATAAGTAAAGTTTGAAATGTGCTCCATAATTTTATTACAATAGTCCTCAAACTGCCGGCGGCCCTAAATTTAATGTTCTGTTTGGTTTTTGCAGGGAGGCCCCTTTCAAGCTAAAAGGAATGCTTCAGGTATACTATATAATACTTACCTTAGGAAGAGGAAGAACCTAATTAAACGAAATGTAACAAAGCCCTTCCGGAAACGACGCGCTACTAGCGATTCAAGCGACCTCTCTGATGTAGAACCTGCCAGGCCGATGTGTCCTCTAATAGACCTGTCTATTATTGATGAAAGTAAGTTTTGTATTTTGAATAAATAAATAAACTTATTTAAGTATTTCAATTTTACAATATTCACATGCATTTCTAAAAAAAAACTTAACTTTTTAAATTTGTATCTTATTATTAATGAGTTATCCATTCATCTATATAATTCATTTTCATTGTTCTTTGTATTTTTTCTTGTTTAAATTATTTCTTAGTTAGGACCCTCTCGGGTAAAGGCCTCCTCCAGTTCCTTCCAGTGGTTGCGGTCTATTTTCTGTTTCAGTCCAATTTTGTACATACATAAACTCACGCCTTTTTCCCATGGGGGTAGGCAGAAACTACAGAACGCCACCTGCCACGATAATTACTCCTTTTGCTTTGTCCACACACATACATCTGGTCATACACGCACGCCGGTTACGAGTACTGCGCACCTGACCCTTTTGAAGGATATCTCCAATAAGGTCAATGTATGTATGTATGTAAAGTCTAGACAAAATATATGTTTAAGTATAATAGGTACTACATTTTTGTAACGGCGAAATTAAAGTTTGGAGCATTTACGTGGAGAATCTAAATGTGGGCAGTCATCCTGACATCAGAATGACAGCCCAATTGTTTAATTCATTTTCTCAGCTATTAATTAGGTACCAATTATTTATACAACGGTATTAAATAGTAAATAGGTATTAGATTTTAGTAATATTTTAAAGCTGATCGGTCATTTTGGCCAGTCATTCTGATGTTCAAATACTTTTTTAAGACACTGATCACAAGATGCTAGGCTAGGCAGGCTTGTCCAAGCTTATCAGAACAGAAATTACTTGTAACTATGACTCAAAATTTGTATACTGACTGGTTTAAAAATCTTTTTCAAACAGCTGAAAACCGAACTGACCTAATCTTACGTGCATAATCAGAATTAAATTAATTAATAAGTATTGGTAAGGTATATACCCTAATTTTTAAAGCAATCGATTGTCTTTAAGACTCATATAGAAAAAAAGTGTGATTAAACTTTGATTTGTGTCTTTGATAACCATGACTCTAAATATTCAGAAAATGATTACCTATCATAAGTTACTAACCTACCCTTCAAATTTAATCTTAAGATTGTCTTTAATACTCATATAGAAAAAAATTGCTGATTAAACTTTGATTTGTGTCTTTGATAAGCTTAGATGACTCCAAATATTCAGAAAATTATTACCTATCATAAGTTCATAACCTACCCTTCAAATTTAATCTTAAGATTGTCTTTAATACTCATAGAAAAAAATTGTTAATTAAACTTTGATTTGTGTCTTCGATAAGCTTAGATGACTCCAAATATTCAGAAAATGATTACCTATCATAAGTTCATAAACTACCCTTCAAATTGAATCTTACCAATGATTACTTGTTAATATAAAAGTCTGATTACTGATAAGTTTACTCTCAGACCTCTGTTTTAGTTTTAGATTGATATACACTCGAGAGCAATGAATCCGGGTCACTTAAAGAATGTTAAAAATCTCGGAAACTAAAAATGCTAGGTTAATGCAATAAATCGTATTTAATAGACAATGTAATACTCCTTAAATGAAAGTAAAAAAAAATATGAGTCACCATACGTTTTATTAACACAAAATTACATAAAGAAAAAAACTGCTGATCTCTCCTTAAAACAAAAATAGGAAACATGAAATTTTTGAACTTTATTATGATTTTCTTGAATTTTAATACTTCGTATTGCCTCCTCGTGCTTCCATTACTGCGTTTACGTGGTCTGGCATGCTGTACACCAAGTTCCTTATACGATTTTGGGGAATATTCTCCCATTCCTCTGTGAGAGCAATTTTGAGCTCACGAAGCGTGATTGGGGGAGGGTTTCGTTGTTTTACGCATCTGCCTAGCTCGTCCCAAGCATGCTCGATCGGGTTGATATCCGGGCTGCGCGCTGGCCACTCCATACGAGTAATGTTCATCTCTTGAGGGTAGTCATTCACAATCCTACCTGTATGAGGTCGGGCATTGTCATGCATAAATATAGCATCCTCACCTAAATTGACCATAAATGGACCAACGTGATCATTGAGGATTTCTTCCACATATCTTACGCTAGTTAAAGAGCCGTTTTCTATGATCACCAGCTCTGTGCGACTTTCAGAAGAAATTCCGGCCCACACAAGTACAGACCCACCACCGTAGGCTACTTTTTCTTCGATGCATGCTTGCTTGAATCTTTCCCCTGGTCTTCGATACACTCTGTGTCTTCCATCGTGCTTGTAGAGCATAAATTTTGATTCGTCGGAGAACATAACTTTTGACCAATCTTCAATACTCCAATTTACGTGGCTCTGGGCATATCTTAGTTTTGAAATACGATGCCCACGCTCCAGTTTAGGGCCGTTTGCAGGTCTAAGGGGTTTTAAGTTAGATTCAGCAAGCCGACGTCTTACTGTCCATGCACTTGGGTTACTTCCTCCGAGGCGTCGAAACTGATTTGTGAGTTCAGTTCCTGTGAGAAAGCGATTTCGAAGCATGGTGTTCACCAAGTATCGGTCTTCTCGTGCTGTGGTACCCCTGGTTCTGCCCGTTCCTGGTCTGCGTAGGTTAGAACCAGTTTCTTCGTAACGTCGGAGAACTCTTTGTACTGTTGACAGCGACACACCGACAGTCCTGGCTGTATCGCGCTGACTCCGGCCGGTTTCCAGCATTGTAAGTATTCTGGTGCATTCTTCAGGCGTAAGCGACATAATTTCAGCTTGAATAATGAATATAGAGCACTATCAACATGGTTTATGTACCCACATAAATGACAGATTACAAACAAAAGCAAAACCAAATGCTGTAATTTCGTAGTTCCATCTTCGAAAGTGGCCCTTTTTCAAATTTGATTTTTTTATGATATAACTTTACAATAACTAAGAAGTTTTAATACCTTCATTTAAGGAGTATTACATTATCTATTAAATACGATTTATTGCATTAACCTAGCATTTTTAGTTTCCGAGATTTTTAGGATTCTTTAAGTGACCCGGATTCATTGCTCTCGAGTGTAGGTAAGTTCCTTTACCTAAACGTATAGTCACGGAATCAAAAGGTGCGTCACCTTAAAGTCTGTTTTCGCTTGCACTAGATTGCAAGAATACGTTTTGACAAGTTAAACAGTCAAACAACTTTGATCTGAATAATTTTGAAGTTTGATTACGAATAGTTAAAACATTATTTTCTCTTAACTCAGTTGTCTAATCAGTTTCAAAAGGAACGTATCATCACGAGCATATGCTTGTTATTTTGAACAAGTCAAGTTGAAAACTGACAAACCTTTTCGTTTCGTCAAACTACTACTACTTACAATGTAAAATGTTGAAAAATTTTATAATAATTATGTACCTATCTTTTTTAGCTTGTTTTAAGTATCGAAATATAGTTAAGTATTTAAATTGATTTTATAATACAGATTTTATTATTTTTATTGAATGGTTTTATTGCAATGCCACTATCATTCCTATAAGATAGAGACGCTATCGGCTTATTAGGTATATATAATAATAGTTGGTTAGGTTGAGGTTGTAATATTGGGTTGAGGAGGTACTAATCTATGGATAATATTTTTGTGTTCACCAAAAATACTGATTGTGCACCAAATATTCCTGAATGTTACACAAAATTTTTAAAGTTCTAAGAGCGAGCGAAGCGAGCTCGGGACTCGCTGGCACCCCGACTCGGACAATTTAGGTTAGAAGAGGATGGCGGGGTCTTTCAGACCCCGCCATCCTCTTCGTGGTTATTTTTTTTTAAATCACCCAGAAGTAGGAGCCCCGCGAAGCGGGGCTCCGTCGACCTGCTACTTTACTAATAAAGCTACATTGGACATTAATTGGTGTAAATTTGCAACAGTTGTTAAATAGATGCTCGTTATGACATATTTTAATTAACATATTTTGGTGCACATTCAGTATATTTGGTGGAACATGGGAATAAATTGAAGTACTTTTAAATACCATCCCTAATCTATCCAGTATGTTTCTTAGTACCTATCCTGTTAACAGTTATTATTGAAGTACTTTATACATTTTTGTTCTATTGATTGCAGAAGCTTACAGAGACTGGAAGAACAGCTTTCTGAGAACAGCAGGCTACGCTGTTTACTGAAGGCATGGTTGGCTGGTCTACTATCATGAAGTTCATGTGAAGGATATCGGCTCGCGCTACCTTAGGGTCAGTTCACAACGAGACGCGACGCTGCGCGCAGTGCAACTCAAAATATAACTTTATTTAGGTACTACACGAAAACATGTACAATTCATTGTTGAGGCGCAGTGCTGAATGGTGCAACGTATTCTGAATTCTCACAATGAAATGTGTATCTTTTCGTATAGTAAATAAAGTTATATTTTGAGTCGCTCTGCGCACAGCGTCGCGTCTCGGTGTGAGCTGACCCTTAGAGTGAACGCGCACTTTGAGCGGCCCAATGCCCTTAATATGAACTAAATGATAGTAAAGCAAGTCAATCATGCCCTTAGGGAAAAGCGTTACCAGCCGTTAGAAGGCTTTTTTTCCGGTCTTCTTAAAACGTTTCTGCTCGAAAAGAAAGCATAAATTACCTTACGATACGGCTTACATAATCGTATGGAACGTTCTAAAACAACTTACTAGAAGGTAAATACGACTTACTAAACGTTGAAAACGCTTAGTGGATAGGTTAAACCCACAGTAAGAAAAGATGTAAAACCCATTATTAAAAGTGAATTACGACTCATGAAAACATCAATAGCGCTTAGACCACAGGTTAAACCCACAGTAAGTAAAGACGTAAAACACCTTACTAAAAGTAAATTACGACTTATGAAAACATCAATAGCGCTTAGAGCACAGGTTAAACCTACAGTAAGTAAAGACGTAAAACACCTTACTAAAAGTGAATTACGACTTATGAAAACATCAATAGCGCTTAAGACACAGGTTAAACCCACAGTAAGTAAAGACGTAAAACACCTTACTAAAAGTGAATTACGACTTATGAAAACATCAATAGCGCTTAGAGCACAGGTTAAACCCACAGTAAGTAAAGACGTAAAACACCTTACTAAAAGTAAATTACGACTTATGAAAACATCAATAGCGCTTAGAGCACAGGTTAAACCTACAGTAAGTAAAGACGTAAAACACCTGACTAAAAATGAATTACGACTTATGAAAACATCAATAGCGCTTAGGACACAGGTTAAACCCACAGTAAGTAAAGACGTAAAACACCTTACTAAAAGTAAATTACGACTTATGAAAACATCAATAGCGCTTAGAGCACAGGTTAAACCTACAGTAAATAAAGACGTAAAACACCTGACTAAAAGTGAATTACGACTTATGAAAACATCAATAGCGCTTAGGACACAGGTTAAACCCACAGTAAGTAAAGACGTAAAACACCTTACTAAAAGTAAATTACGACTTATGAAAACATCAATAGCGCTTAGAGCACAGGTTAAACCCACAGTAAGTAAAGACGTAAAACACCTTACTAAAAGTAAATTACGACTTATGAAAACATCAATAGCGCTTAGAGCACAGGTTAAACCCACAGTAAGTAAAGACGTAAAACACCTTACTAAAAGTGAATTACGACTTATGAAAACAACAATAGCGCTTAGCCGAGTAAGGCTAAGATGCCTTACTAGAAGTCAATTACTACTTTTAAAAACATTAAAAGCGCTTAGTGGACAGGTAAAGAAAGACTTAAAATGCCTTACTAAAAGTCGATTACAACTTAGGAAACGTTCAAAATGCTCAGTGAACAGGTTAAACTACAGTAAGGTAAGACATTATACGCCTTACTAGAAGTCGATAACCATTAAAAGCGCTTTGTGAACAAATTAAACCGCAGTAAGAAAAGACGTAAAACGCCTTACTAGAAGTCAATTGGGACAATGATACGTCGGAAAGTTTTATGTGTGTGACCCGTGCACCTTCTTTACCGTTTGTATCGCCTTACCGGAAGTTAAATCTCATCGTCAATCCGTCGATCCTATCTGACTTACCACGTTTATAGCTTTTAATTAAGGCTTATCTGTAAATAATTACGTCTAAAACGCACATTAGAGAGCATACTGCTGCTTATTTATTGCGCCTTACGCTTAAGGCGTAAAACGCCTCCAACCTAGGAAGGCGTTTTCAGTCGGTTGACTTTTGGTCGTTTTTTCGCCTTCATTACGAATAAATTCGCCCTCGTTACGAAACATTCGGCTTTACATTTTTCTCAGTGCAAAGTAACCTGTTTCTATAATTTATCGAAAAAATACTTACGAAAGGTAATATTTTAATCAAATTACAAGTACATATTGAACGGACGGTAATTATTACAATAAAAAACGTTTTGTTACGTTTTTTTTGTAATAATTACCGTCTGTTCATTCCGTATTCAGAAAACTTGTAGCTCCACCCAAACTTCTAAAGGACAGTGACTCCATATTGTACCATATTTACAGGTTATTTTTAAACCAGTTTCGTTTGCAACCTGCTTTGATAATACTTCGAATCATAGGTGCCATTTATAAAATTAAAAGTCGCGGACGAAGATGTTGATCATATCAATATTCGCTCTCTCATTAGCTGTAGATAATTTAATTTGTAAATATTTTGTATATAGTTTAAGATAATTTTAAGTAATGAACATTGTGATATACTTACAATAAATAATTATATTTTTAAGTGATATCTTTTTCTTTGTAAACACAGATAATACGAATAATATTAATGGAAACTGCAAACGCCATTACAGTAACAGACCTCTATTTTTGTTCTAACATGTCGATATTCTATCAATGTAATAATAAGATATACAGGGTGTCCAGTAAATACTACGTCATAAGACTGTAGGTATAGCTTGGCTCTACCCTACAAAACACAATAAATGTTCAGCAAAATGTTCAAAATCCGTTATAACATTTTGCTGAATAAATGTTGCCTTAAGCCAAGCTATCAGCACCTGCATTATGACGTTCTGTTTACTGGACTGTAAGTACAGGGTGTACAGGGTGTACTTACAGAGTTTGTAAGACCGACTATAAGTCTAAAAATAAACAGAAACAATATCTTTTTTTTTTCTTACTTGGTAAAATCATCAAATGAGTCCTCCCACCCAAGGCAGAGCGGGAGGGACTATCAGACTCGTACTGACTAAAATGTACGGTGTCCTTCAATAGCCCTTTACGTTCCGGGGTCACGGTAATTCATACAGTCCCGCGACCCCGCAGGCTTTGGCCCTCTAGAGGGGGGACTCCGTCACTCTGCTGACACTCTTTGAGGCGCGCGTGGAACACAACGCGCAGTCGACCCGGGCATGGTCCATGGTCGGACAGCAAGTTGCCCATTACTCGCTGCCCGCATACCCGCGCAGAAACAATATCCAATTAAAATATTTCTTCACATCTGTTCAAATTATTAGAGATACATCACCTATTATTTTGACCGACTGGCTGACTAGTCAGCCATCAATCATTGTTGTCGATGGAATTTAAGAGCTCTATCAACAATGCTCGTGGCGTTCGTAACCCAATGTTCTCAACCTAATCACGACATAGTATAAAACAAAGTTGCTTCCCGCCGTCTGTCTGTCTGTCCCTATGTACGCTTAGATCTTTAAAAATACGCAACGGATTTTGATGCGGTTCCTTTTAATAGATAGAGTGATTCAAGAGGAAGGTTTTTAAGTATATAACATCTATATCTATACATATAATAAATCTGTAGAAGGGTAAATTCTGTACATTGAAAATATTGAAAAAATAAATAGCGGGGGGTGTTGCTGGATCGATACCAAACCCAAATATGAGATTAAAAAATTTTTTGTCTGTCTGTCTGTATATGCAGGCATCACGTGAAAACTAACGGTTCGATTCTGGTCCTTGGTAACGTAACGTGGTCTGGTCTGATCCTGGGCATAAAATAGGATACTTTTTATTCCTGGAAAAAAAAAACTTATTTTTCAGTTTTATTCATTTGACGTTGTTCTGTAGAACCGCGAATCTCCTTAATTAATATAGGCTTAGTCCAATAGATATTTATAAGATGCCATTGTCAGAGTTACTCAAAATGGAGAAATAAACCATCCACACGAAGACCGACATCCGCGCGGACGGAGTCGCGGGCGGAAGCTAGTGCATAATATAGTAGACATTGCACCATATAATAAATGGCGGTCAGCCATATTTAATTTGAATAAAAAGTAAACACAGCCGACATATAATTGCATGTGATATGCAATCGACATTACCTATGACAAAGTTTATCAGCTGAGTAAGTTCGTAAGCAATTCTTTCATTCGATTTTTCAAGTTGTTTTTTTTTGCAATAGCAAGACTAAATATAGACTACTGTAGTTGATAATTTGTATGACGCATCACATCCGTTTGAATAAAGACAATTAAAATAATTGTGAATTATGACGAATACTTTTTTTATGCGTAGCGTTGGAACCTAACCATAATTTATGGCGTAGCCGTAAGTAGGTACAGGGCCGCGCCGCCCCTATGTGCGAAGTGTGCGGCGCACACAGGCGCCAGGGCAATAGGGGCGCCGCGCCGTATGAAATAGCAGGGCCAATTGTTGAAATTGTTTTTGTCACATAACAACATAATATTTATACTTGAGTATCGATAAGTAAGTAGATACAAGTCTCCCAAGACGATACCCATCTACACTATTTGAATTGACCCACTGTTTATACTTTGGGTTTTATTTTACATGAATTACGAGCTTTGCTTTAAAAATCAAAAGAACAGCCTCGCCACAGTCGCTATAATAGCTGACTATTTTATTATTAGTATATTAATCTATGTATTTTATTACAAAGGCCGTGTCGTGGATTACTTTATCAACGTAACTCGATCAAACATTTTGTCGAAAATAGGTATTAGCTAGTGGAGTCACGGGTTACTGACGGGAAACTGATAAATAGATAAAATGATGAAATTTTTTTTGCTTAAATTTGTATTTATTAAAGAAATTCGAAAGACGACGATATAAAAGGCGCTTCATAAGTTTCGCACACAGGCGCTGCAAGGGGTCGCCGCGGCCCTGAGTAGGTATGTATGTAGCGTAGCGTAGCACTCAAAAACCACAGCCATGGGGCGTAGTCCCCCGCAGCGGTAGGCGCCCACAGTCGGCAGACGATCTCCGGCCACCCGCGAGTAATGGGCGACTCGCTGTCCGCCCATGGACCATTCCCGGGTCGACGGCGCGTTGTGTTCCACGCGCGCCTCAAGGAGTGTCGGCATAGTAACGCCCCCCCCCCCCCCCCCTGTAGAGGGCCAAAGCCTACCGGGGTCGCGGGACTCACGAATTACCGTGACCCTGGAACGTAAAGGGCTATTGAAGGACACCGTGGATTTTAGTCAGTTCGAATCTGACAGTTCCTCTAGCTCTGTTCTGGGTGGGAGGACTTATTTGATGATTTTACCACGATAAAAAAGTCTAAGTACTAAAAGGGATTATCAGACGGTCTCGGGATTGTCTGATTGACAACCGTGACCCTCGAACGTAAAGGGCTATTGAAGGATCACGCGTGGATTAGTCGGTACAAGTCTGACAGTCCCTCCCGTAATTGGATTATGAGAATTGGAAATGGCAATTTTATAAAAAAAAAGTAAGTAGTTTATTGTGAGCGAATGTAAGTCGTCAATTGTCAGAATCATACGGGTTCATTATGATTTTAAACTGACAAAAAAACATCCTCTTTACAAATATGATTTATCTATAACTCTGGGTTTATCTAATAGATTAAACCGGAAGTGCGTCAGTACCATTCATTTGTTTATCATTATGTTCCCTAAACCAGTGTAAATTCCCAAGCGGGGCCATCATCGACGTACGATAACAGTGATTGATGCCGTTACTTCCACATCCACTATATCAAAGTCCAGTTTTTGTAAAAATATACATAACAAGTCACCCGAATACCGAATTCGCGGATCTGTCTAAGCAGTATACCTGTGGCCTGGAACGTAAAGCACAACCGAAGGAACAGTGAAGATGATGATGATTTTACAAAGTTAAAAAAAAAATGGGGCGTAGACTCGCTACGTAGTTTCGTAGCAATCGTAGCGAAAAATAATAAAGTAATTATTAAGATTATAATTGTGAATTTTACTAGCTATAGGCCGCTGCGCCTGGAGGACACGGTAGAGCATACGATGCTGGACTGCCCCGCTTGGGCAGATCACCACCGTGTCGTCACGGAGGCGATAGGCGGCGATCTCTCGCGCCCGGCATTGGTGAGGCCATGCTGAGGTGCGAGACGGACTGGGAAGCGGTCGCCTCCTTCTGCGAAGCAGTCATGCTAGCAAAGGAGGAGGCGGGACGCATACGGGAGAAGACAGCTATTTCCTCACGACCCAGCCGCCGCGGGAGACGCACACGGCGACGGACGTCGCGAAGCGTTTTCCGGCCACAGGTAACCGTGACCCTAGAACGTAGAGGGCTATTGAAGGATCACCATGGATTTTAGTCAGTACCTACAAGTCTGTCAGTCGCCCATCAAATAACTTATTCATCAAAAACCGGAATACGTATGTTGCTAGTAAAATCCTGAGCAGTTGTTTAATTTTGATAATGGAATGCTAAGCTTCCAATTAAATCACATTATGGCTTGTCAACCAACCATAATAAACACTGATAAGGTCCGTAAACATGACATTTTGTCTGTGCTCATTTCTGACTGTTACACAGGGGTTATTGAGAATATTTTAAAATTGTTTGTATTCTTTCGCGTAAATTGCAAAGCTTAATGCAATGTTTTATGAAGTTTGTACGTATTTAGAAATGTCTTAGAGCATGTTGCAAGATTAAATATAATTTTAAAGGAAGCACAAAGAAGCGAGGGACCGACCCGTATTCTGTCTTTTGGACAATTTTGAATGGATATGCGATAAAAACAAGTAATTACATAGATATTTGTATAACTGTTCCCTAAATAACTTAGAGTATAGATAATTTGTATTTGTTTATGGTCATTTGTGATGTTAATAGTGACCTCTGTGATAAGGCTGGTCTGGTCATCGAATACTGAGATCATAATTTTCCTTAATGTTATGACATACCTACCTATTCAAGCTAAGTTATAAACAACTATTTGAATTCTTCAAGTTCATAATTATAATTCACTTACAATTATTATTACACTTACAATACACTTACAATTATTATTACAATTATTATTACAGGCCTGTTGGTCTAGTGGTTAGTGACCCTGACTGCTATGCCGGAGGTCGTGGGTTCGATTCCCACCCAGGACAAATGTTTGTGTGATGAGCACGATCATTTGTTCTGTGTCTGGGTGTAATTTATCTATAATATGTATGTATTTAGAAATATATAAGTATGTTTATCAGTTGTCTAGTACCCATAACACAAGCCCTGCTTAGCTTGGGACTAGATGGCGTTGTGTGATAGTTGTGGAAAAAAAAAAAAAAAATTAAGAATCGGTTAGTACTATTAGAGTATTTTATCAACTGGACCCTTCCGAAATGGACCCACGAGATCACTCCAGTCAATCACATTTTTAATACTTATGTCGAGTGGACCCACAAACCAATTTCATTATTAGTATGGTTACAGAGTAAAGCCGAGTATTTTAGGTTCATTTTATGATTTGAAATAAGTAATACTTTTTTTATCCTGGTGAAATCTACGAGTTCCTATTTACATTAGTAGTTAATTGTCCTGTCGAAAAAAAAGTCTTAATTTTAAAGCTGCATCAGTTTAATTAGAAAGGAGGTAAAGATTCTGAAAAATTACAACAAATTAAAATATCTCTTTAAATTCAAACACACTAGATACTAGAAAAATAGTGCTGCAAGCTGCTTCAGCGCGTGGATTTAAAAATATTATATGCTCTCAATAAAATTTCATAAGTCTGACACTCCCTTCCGCCACATCCGAAGCGGGAGAAGTTATTGATGGGATAATGTCATCATCATGATCCTTATCAAGTATGTGTTCTGTCCTCATTCTAGTTCTGACACGCACCTCCTGCTTCTGGCAATCTTTCTTTGCATTCCATAGTTAATTCTGCTTTAGGCACATTGTATTGGACCCGGTGTTTGTCGTTTAGCTTGATGATCTCACTCCTCAACACCAGAAGGATGTAGATTTGTAATACTGTGAAGGGAAAGGATATAAATGTATCTCAAAAAGAACACGGTCTCAAAATAGGGCACACTACTATTTTTTATTATATTGTAATATTATAAAGATGAAGAATACGTTTGGTTGAACGCGATAATCTCAAGAACTAGTGGTTCGAATTGAAAAATATTTTTGTGTTGGATAGTCTATTTATTGAGGAAGGCTATAGGCTACGACCAATAGGAGCAGAGCAGCGGTAGTGAAACCACGAGGAACAGCTAGTTTATTTATAAGCGAAACATAATCAGGGGTAGGTTGCCATCCGTCCGGGTTTCCCCAGATTTGTCCTAGTTTAGAGGGCATCCGGGAAGCGTCGGGGGGGCTTCGTTTGTAGTCCGGTTTAAAAAATTTAAGTCTTGGGTCACCCGCGACACACGCACACTTCACCGTCCCCCCAACCTTCCCGATGCAATTGCCACGGTGCGCAGTTCGACTCATGTCCGGGTTCTGGACTCTAAAATCCGGAGTTTACACGCGTCTTGTTCTGGTTTAAAAATTTAAGAGATGACGAATTATAGAGAGACGCTCACGTTGCGCGATTAGTCGATCTCAAAGCCGTCACGTCGATGAGCATATCGTAGAGTCCAATGATGAGATTTCTTATAGAAGAAAGCTTAGTCGGACATGCAAAGTCAACGTCGATGATCGACGGACTTTCTTGACAACACTTACCAATATCGACAAAGCTGCCTACGTAATTGCCCACCAGCAGCCATCCATGGATAGATTCGAAGAGATCACTGTGTAAATGGGGTATTACATTCCAGAGTGAAACCACCAACATCACACTTGAGAGCCCGCAGGCAACTATGCCGTAGATGTAGTAGATACGAATGAGTTTCACGCTTTTCTAAAACAAATATAACAGGATTAACCAAAGCTTTTCTTTGGAAAGAAAAAAATCGAATCTCGAGCAGGATTTGAAACTGCGACCTCTGTATTCAGTATCTATTAGGAGCTATCGAGGTACACGTCTACAGCGTCGAAATCTTCAATCCATTTGTAACGTCTCACGGTTAGAATTTTTCTTTCCAAAGAAAAGCTTCGAAATTTTCGACGCATGCGTTAATGCGTATAATAGTATTTATAAAAATATGATTCCTCCAGTTGTACTTAATTCCCATACTAGCCCGATCAATGAGCATGTTTGTTGTATGAAGACTTCCGATAAATTTCTTCGGTCGATAAAAAAAGTTTTGAGTTATTGTACATCTATAATCTGTATCAGATATATCATATCAGATTTCATCATATTCCAAATTTCAGTGTCGGAGGAAATTTTCGGGTCACATAAGCCTCGTTGATTGGACTATGCATTACAATTAAAAAAAAACTTATGTAAGTTTAACAACAGCATTCCTAAGTTCTGCGAGCAAGAATGTAAAAGGACTCCTTACAAAATGAGTTTTTTAATGCGTTTGCTATACTTAAGTATAAAATGATGAGAATTAAGAAGCAAAAATTATTCTTGGAAAAAAATTTTTGAAGTGTAAACTTATTTAGCGGCGTTGTGCACTTTTTTTGGAATGGGTAAAAAATGTTAAACTCGCGTCAGGACACGTGGCCTGATCGAAAATTCGTAAGACGGCGCAGGGCGCTTGCGCGAATGTTCGTGTGTGTTCATTACTATTCAAGTTTTCACTTCTGCCGGCACTCCCAGAGTGCAACCTGTCGTTTTTTTTTATGTGTTACGACTTTCCTATCGCTTCTGTTTAAGTGAATTCATGAAATGTAACGGAAGTGTGTAAATGAAAAGAAGAGGAACAGGATTAATTTAATCAAAGCTCCCGCGGTGGTAGAGTGAGCAGTCAGATGGAAGCATCTCCGTCCGTCACCGTGTAACGGCTAACACTAATACCGCGCGCACGTTGGTCAAATCAAATAGCGTGCGATTTCACGTAATCATCAGACCAATCCAAATAACTCTCACAGAAGCGAAAGGAAAAATGTTACACATTAAAACACAGGAAGAAAACGTTCCTTTCGGCTTTGTTAAGGGTCTATTTGTATCCTATACATTTTTACCAGGAGAAGCTCACCTTATGTGCCCCCACAACCAACAATATGTTCAGGACGATTTGAGCCAGTGAGAGCAATAGCCCGATGGCCAAAATGATAATTTGCCCGGTAAGTTGTAAGCCCTCATAATGACGTATTATTTGTACCAAGCGGACCAATGACGCTGATAACATTATCGTTCCAATGGTGCCTGTGATCTGAAAAGAAAGAGTGTGTTTAAACTATAGACTTAAAAGGATGTACTGCGCCTTTTTTAGTCAACTGGCAGATAAAATTAGCCCCTCAAAAAAGAAAAACAGTATAAATAACTGTTTTTCTTTTTTGAGGGGCTAATTTTATATACATAGCGGGCATACACTTAAATTGTTTTCTTCCACAATTTAAATACTCTACTCATTATGGAAAAAATGAATAAATTCTCCCCAAATCTAAAACTCGCTTTAGCAAGATTTCAGGGACACTCCGAAACCCTGCAAACAGTAATACAAGCCTCATGAAGTGGGCTTCGTCGACCTTGCCTAGGTCGATTTTATTTTTATTTTGTAGGTCATTATTACAGAAAATAGAATAATTTCTACAATACTTTATGTTCTACTAGCTTCCGCCCGCGACTCCGTCCGCGCGGATGTCGGTCTTCGCGTGGATGGTTTATTTCTCCATTTTGAGTAACTCTGACAATGATATCCTATAAATATTACGGCGCTGAATCCACTGCGGGTAATGCAACGTGTGTTCGCAGTTCTACAAAACAACGTCTATGAATAAAACTGAAAAATAAGATTTTTTTTTCTACGTATTTTTCCAGGATAATAAAAAACTTTTTCAAAAAAATATGTAACCGCCTTCAAAAAGAACCACAAAAAAGGGTAAAATAATCTACAAAATAACTTTTATTTCGGAAGTCGATGGCTTTGTTATTTTTTATTTCATTGTTTATTTTTTGCCGACGACTTTGAAGGCGGTTACATTTTTTTTTGAAAAAGTTTTTTATTTTTCTCTTTTTAGTTTAAATATTCAACCCAAATTCTTGCCAAATACATATAATATAATCCGTAGCACTGGTAATAACATCCCTCATGTGCACAATAAGCTAATAAAATTCCCTATCTCAAAAACTACTGAACCGATTTTGATGAAACTTTCAGTAGGTATTCCCTAAGTGGAACGATACCTAGCACAAAAAAAAAGAATTATTTAAATCGGATGTGTAGTTCCGGAGATTCGCGAACAATGAATCAGTCGATGCCTACTCCTTACTGTTAAGGAGTTGTACCTTCCATCATCAGCTCAGTTACATAAGGATGATGATTACCATACGCAAGTACTTGAATTACTTCATAAGATTTACGAAAAACGATGCGTGGGCCTATAAAATTTGAGGGTTGCCCTCGATTTCTCCAAGAACCAATCATCAGATCCTGATTTGGTGACAATGGGACCACACGGGAAGCACCAGCTTTCAAACAAAAAAGAATCATGAAAATCGGTTCTCGAAGTCGGTGGTTATGCGGTAACAAACTACTGTTAAGGAGTTGTACCTTCCATCATCAGCTCAGCTACATAAGATCAGGATTCCCATACGCAAGTACTTAAATTACTTCATAAGATTTACGAAAAACGATGGGTGAGCCTATAAAATTTGAGGGTTGCCCTCGATTTCTCCAAGATTCAATCATCAGATACTGATTTGGTGACAAAGGGGACCACACGGGAAGCACCAGCTTTCAAACAAAAAAAGAATAATCAAAATCGGTTCACCCAGTCGGTCGTTATGCGGTTATGTTCAATTAAAGGCATGTACTACGAAGTCCACCTATTTTTAAGCGCAATCGCATACTTACATATAGAGTATAGATTGCGCGCTACAGGCAATAAATAGCACGAGACACGTAAACGTAAATTATATACGCTGATATTTTAATCAAAAGTACAAGAGTATCCTTTTTTCATTTAGTCGAATCTGGCCCTAAAAGCCAATTCTCGCTTGATCGGCCGCGGCGCGGCGATTACTTTCAGTGTGAAATAAAATTTAAACTTCATCTACAAAGGTAAAAGCCCAGTATACTGACGGTTCTTACACATAGTGTAGGTACAGCCATGAGTCAGGTTAGACTGTATTGTACCCCATATATATTTTTGTTAACTGATTTATTTAGTACGCCATGTTCATGACAAACAAAAGAAGTATTTTATAATAATGGTGGTAGAAAAAGAAAAGGGTAGATACTCACCAATTTTAAATAACCCCATGTTAACAAACCGTGTCGTAGTGGCACACAGAAACAACATCTTTTAAACACTGGCAACTCTGTACACATTTTGAATAAATCTTCTTGTGAAAAACGAATATCTTTTAAACTGAAAAAAAAAATTAAGACAATTAAAACACAGCGAGCCTCTAATGTTAAACTACTCAATGTTTTGTGCTTTCAACAAAATTATTGGAAATAAATTATACGAATATAATGATTATACTTACACAGTTATTATCTTCGCCTACTGCTGGATTCACACTGACAATTTTTTTATTATTCCATGTAACACGATACCGATATAACGTACTTACTAAATATTATTATAATGGTTAACCTTTTTAACTTCCTGAGTGATAATAACTAACATAATGATAAGGAGGTCTAAATCGAAGCTTGAAATTTGGCAACATCGTAAATAACTGTCGAACATTGGAAACGCTGCGTTGCTTTGAAAATCTACAATCTAAGTGCGCGAAAAAAACTGTACTTAATTAATGAATATTTAAACAGAATTTAATTTAGGTGCTGCAGTGGCTGAGCGATTATTTTGAAGTATTCAAAGAAATCTTAAATGTTGTCCTACTTAAATTTTATCAATTTATAATATATTTTAATATGCGGACGGCAAGTTATGGGTGACTCGTCGCCCGACATATACCATGCCCTGGTTGACGGCGCGTCGTGTTCCACGCGCACCTAAAAGAGCTGTCAGCAATCTGAAAAATCATCCATAGAGTGTTAAAGGCTGCCAGGGTTGCGAGATTGTTTCACCAGGAAACCGTGATCACGGAACGTAAAGTGCTATTGAAGGAACATCGTAGATTTTAGTAAGTACGAGTCTAACAGTCCCTCTCGTCCCGCCCTGGGAGGGAGGACTCATTTGATGATTTTTACCAATTAAAAGGGCAATTGCGCACCCGTAGGTATGTATGTAGCGTAGCGTAGCACTCATAAACCACAGCCATGGGGCGTAGACCCGCTACGTAGTTTCATAGCCAAAAATGTTAGGTACGAGTAATTATTAAGATGAGGATTGTGAATTTTACTAATAGCTATTGCCCACTGCGTCGGTCATTTGAATATTAATTTCGTCAAATCAATTCTTATTGTAGATCGATATTAAACAGTATTTCAGATGGTGGGAGGACTCATTTGATGATTTTATCACACCAAAAAAAAAATTGTCCTCCCAAAAAGGTAGAGCGGGAGGAACTATCAGACTTGCACAAACTAAAATCCACGGTGTCCTTCAATAGCCCAGGGGTAATTCCGGGGTCACGGTGTTTATTTGTGACTGTTATACAGGGGTTATTGAGAAATTTTAAAATTATTTGTATTCTTTCGCGTAAATTGCAAAGCTTAATGCGTTATGTGTTATGAAGTTTGTACGTATTTAGAAATGTCTTTGACCATGGTATAAGATTAAATATAATTTTAAAGGGAGCACAAAGAAACGAGGGACCGACCCGTATAATTTTGTTTTTCGGACAATTTGAAAATGGATATGCGATAAATACAAGTACATAGATATATGTATGTCGGATCCGGTCAATAGTACGGACATCAAACGAATCGTAAGCGCGCCATTTTTAACGTCACGTGGTCTGCGCGCGCTTCTACAGAGTCGTGATGTTTCATAGGAGCTGCGAAGAGGACATTCAGTGCCTGATCGCCGCAGTGTGAAGACATCCCGGAACTGTACTCGATTCGTTGTGCTCAGTATAAGTGTTGTGAGTAATTTTGTGTTTAAACTAAATTGTGATTTGAAATTAAAATAATCTGTTAACCGCACTCAGTGTATTTTCATTTCACGAGACCCAAACTGTGCCCACATGATGTCTGAATCTGAAGGAATAATACCGGTGGATCCTACATCAGAAGTGGGATCAAATCGTGCTAATGATATTACACGCGAGAACAGTGACAATAACAATCAGTGGCGGTTACTTTTTGAAATGCAAAACCAGCAAATGCACGCGCTGATACAAACTTTAAAAACTCAGCCAGTGAACAAGTTTTTATTGCCGGAATTCGACCCCGACAAACCGGATTCCGATGCGCGGTCGTGGTGCGCCACCGCCGACTTATGTTTTTAACGGGAGTGCAGTGGAGGGATGCCAGCTAATTTTGACGCTAAGTAAGGCGCTGAAGGGCTCCGCATCTACATGGCTGTCGCAGATAACCTATCCAGGTATGACGTGGGAACAATTCCAGGAATTATTCAAGGCCAGATTTGTGTGTGTCGAAACTTCTGCGGCTACCCTCATTAACCTAAATAATGACAAGCCAAAGGAGAATGAGACCTATGCCGCTTATGCTAGTCGTCTTATGACGTTTTTATTGAACCGATGGAAGGATCTCAGCGTTGAACAGATTGCGGCGTCGACTGTTATCGCTCATTTGGCGCAAATCGATACCCGTTTACAACGCCTCGCATTTACGACTGAGATTACAACTCGTCATAAGTTGCAACAAGAGCTTCAAGCGTTCTCTTACCTGAAGAGGAGAGCCCCTACAGACATGCGCACTGAAGCCGGAAACGAGAAACGTTCAAAGTTTTCTTCGCTACCACCAATCAAGTGTCATGCCTGTGGCAAACCGGGACATAAACAAGCGGATTGCCGCTCAAAGAAGAACGAGGTCAAGAAGCCGTCGCCTGCACCTGCTGCTACGAGTGCCGGGCAGCGACAACAAGCCAGCAGCAGTACATTGGTGTGCTTTAAGTGCGGCACGCCGGGCCACATCGCCAGCCGCTGCACAGCGGGCACATCCGGCGCTGCTACCCCAGTGGAGAAACGAGTCGACCTCTGTATGGTCGAGCCCCCATCAGGAGTATTAAAACATTTTGGTGAGTGTTTTAATTTTGACTTTGATTCTGGAGCTGAATGTTCTTTGATAAAAGAGTGTATGGTTTGTAATTTTAGAGGTAGAAGATTTAATAATGTTGTTTCTCTAATTGGTATAGGCAATAGAAATGTTAATAGTACTCTACAATTGCTGTGTCAAGTAGAAATTAACGGTTTCGCGACGGAGATCCTATTCCACGTTTTGCCAGATAGTCATTTACGGAGTAACATTTTAATAGGTAGAGAGATTTTAAATAACGGTTTTTGTGTTACCATGACTGCAACAGAATTGATGCTGTCTAGAGAATGTAGTATCAAAGTGTGTAACACCATTCAGACCTCTGTATCTAAGAATAGCTTTGACAAAATTGACACTGATTTGTCCTTTGATAGAAGACGCGACCTTCTTAATATTTTAGAATTATATTCCGAATTTTTCATTAACGGTTTTCCGACTACACGTGTCAGCACTGGTCAGTTAGAGATAAGGTTAGTTGACCCTAATCAGACAGTGCAAAGACGTCCTTACAGACTATCTCCGGACGAACGTCGAATAATGCGCGATAGGGTTTATGAATTGCTGCAGGCTAAAATAATAAGACCCAGTAGTTCACCGTTTGCTAGTCCAGCCCTTTTAGTTAAAAAACATGATGGATCAGACCGTATGTGCATAGATTATAGAGAGCTTAACAATAATACAGTGCCCGATCGTTATCCTTTACCCTTGATTTCTGACCAAATTTCACGACTTCATGGTGCAAATTTCTTTACAAAGTTAGATTGTGCAAGTGGTTTTCATTTGATTCCCGTCCAAGAACAATCCATTGAACGCACTGCGTTCATAACACCTGACGGACAATTCGAATTTTTAACCATGCCGTTTGGATTACGTAACGCGATATCTGTTTTCCAACGAGCAATCGTCAATGCTCTTGGTGATCTTGCACACCAGTACGTAGTAGTATACGTTGATGACATTTCTGTCATATCAGACTCCATAGAGCAGGGCCTGGAGAGACTACAGACAGTATTAGAGGTGTTAACGAAGGCAGGGTTCTCGCTTAACCCTAAGAAATGCTCTTTTCTTAAAACCCGTATAGAGTTTCTGGGTTATGAGGTTGAGGCAGGTAAAATCAAACCGAACAGGCGGAAGATAGAAGCTTTGTCATGTTTACCTTCACCACAGACTCTTACCCAGGTAAGACAATTTGTAGGCTTAGCATCTTACTTTCGTCAGTTTGTTCCAAATTTTTCCCGCCTCATGGGTCCAATCTGATTGACATCTGGAAAATCTCCGTTCGAGTGGACACCCAAACGTGAAGGAGTTCGGCAGAAGGTAATCGAAATTCTTACTAGTGATCCAGTGCTCATGATTTTCGACCCGCAGTATCCGGCAGAGCTTCATACTGATGCCAGTTCAGAGGGCTATGGTGCGATTTTGTTTCAAGTCGTAGAAGGTAAGCAACATCCTATTGCTTATTTCAGCAAGCGCACGACACCAGCAGAGTCCCGATATCACTCGTATGAGCTTGAGACGTTGGCTGTCGTAAACGCAGTGAAACATTTTCGACAGTACCTTCATGGTCGAAAGTTTACAGTAGTGACCGACTGTAATTCCCTGAAATCATCACGAACCAAAATCGATCTGACACCGCGGGTGCATAGGTGGTGGGCATTTTTACAGTCGTTCGATTTCGATGTAAAATACAGAGTAGGGAAGCAAATGGCACATGCTGATTTCTTATCTCGAAACTTGCTGCCTTTACCAGCAACTCTAGTAGACAGAGTTGAACAGAAGCAGGTAAACCTTACCGAATTGTCTGACAACTGGCTTTTGGCAGAGCAACAGCGAGATGAAGAGATCAAGAAGATAATTTCTGATCTAGAACAAGGACAACTCAAAGAAGACGTGGCTAAGACGTATGAGGTAAGAAAAGCAACACTTTACCGTAAAGTCCAACGTAACGGTCGAACGAAATGTTTACCCATCATTCCTCGTGCCATGCGTTGGTCTGTCATTAATAATATCCACGAGTCGATTATTCATCTAGGATGGGAGAAGACTCTGGAAAAACTATACAACCATTACTGGTTCGAGGGTATGAGTCGCTATGTGAAGCGGTTTGTAGACAACTGTGTCACCTGCAAGATAGCAAAGTCTCATTCAGGTAAAGTACAAGCAGAACTTCACCCTATACCCAAGACAGCGATTCCATGGCATACCGTACACATAGACGCTACGGGAAAGCTGAGTGGCAAGAGTGACAACAAGGAGTATGTGTTCGTGATGATCGACGCATTTACCAAGTACGTATTGCTATTTCATACCAAAAACATTGACTCCAAAAGCAGTATTAAGGCTGTATCAGATAGCGCTGCACTCTTTGGAGCTCCTGCACGAATAATTGCTGATCAGGGACGGTGCTTTTCTAGTAAAGAGTTCCGTGATTTTTGCCAAAGTAAGAACATCAACCTACACCTCATTGCTACTGGTTCATCTCGAGCGAATGGTCAGGTGGAGAGGATAATGAGCGTTCTTAAGTCAATGTTAACAGCGGTTGAGACTGATAAAGATCGATCGTGGCAAGACTCGCTAGGAGACGTACAGCTAGCCCTAAATTGCACAGTGAATCGCGTCACAAAAGCTAGTCCGTTGGAACTTTTGATAGGTAAAGTAGCGCGTCCACTTCATTTAATGGCTGATGACAATGACGAGACCATCGATCTTGATGACATTAGGAGATTAGCGTCTGAAGGCATTGAAAAGTCTGCACGGTATGATAAGTGTCGTTTTGATAGTACAAAGGCAAGCGTGAGTAGGTTCTCTGTCGGTGAATTCGTGCTTATTGAAAATGAAGAACGAAATCAAACAAAACTTGATGTGAAGTATAGAGGGCCATATCAAATTGTTGAATTGTTAGAAGGTGACCGGTATGTTTTAAAATCGCTAATCAATAAGCGTACTTACAAATACGCACACGATCGTGTTCGTAAGATGCCCGAGGGCCAAGTACCAATTGAAATTGTAGATGGAATAGATGAGGAGTTGGCTCCACTTTAGTTTATGGCAACAGGTTCTCGGTTCAGTGGGTCGGAGACTATACCAGAGTATCGTAGCCGTAGCCCGTTGGAAATCGGTGTCTACTTGATGAGTAGTCCGCGGGTACGCGGTAGGCGGTAGCTCTGGGTGGTATAGTCGGGTTTTGCCTAGGAGCAAAGACCATAAAAGTCGAGGGATGACTCGGTATTCCCGTGGGGAACAGTGTGATTGTTGTTGACCATGAACGAGATACCTGAGGTGTTGTTGTGTTTGATCAATTCAATGTGAATTTTTGTGCTTGGTCTCGGTTATCTCGAATGATTGTCAATGAGTACTTCCTAATGTTAGATTAAAATTAGACTAATTCTGGGCAAAGTAAATCTAATAAAAAAAGTGTGAATGAGTCCTTTTATTATTTCATGAGTCAGGAATGGACGAACGGAAACTGTGCGGAATTTTGTGTTTTCCAGGTTAACATCACACGAGGACGTGTGAATCGCAGGATGGCCGTGTCGGATCCGGTCAATAGTACGGACATCAAACGAATCGTAAGCGCGCCATTTTTAACGTCACGTGGTCTGCGCGCGCTTCTACAGAGTCGTGATGTTTCATAGGAGCTGCGAAGAGGACATTCAGTGCCTGATCGCCGCAGTGTGAAGACATCCCGGAACTGTACTCGATTCGTTGTGCTCAGTATAAGTGTTGTGAGTAATTTTGTGTTTAAACTAAATTGTGATTTGAAATTAAAATAATCTGTTAACCGCACTCAGTGTATATTTCATTTCACGAGACCCAAACTGTGCCCACATGATGTCTGAATCTGAAGGAATAATACCGGTGGATCCTACATGTATAATTGAGTAGTAGTATATGGGCGAGTGGCCCCATCACCATCTTCCTGCCCTTATTCCATTTTATTAAGGGTCGGCGCAACACGTCCTTTTCTTCCATTCTCCCCTATCAGACATCACAGTATCATTTACTCCTTTTTCTTTCATATCATTCCTTAGACAATCCATCCATCTTTTCTTAAGCCTTCCTCTTCTTCTCCATCCGTCAACATTCATACTCACCACTGTCTTAGTCACATGATTGACCCACAAGCCAATTTCATTATTAGTGTAGTTACAGAGTAAAGCCGAATATTTTAGGATCATTTTTTGACTTGAAATAATAATGTATTTATATTATTTAGTAATTTTCTGGCCGAAAAAAAGTCATCACTTTAAAACTGCATCAATTTAATTAGAATAGAGGTTAAAGATTCTTAAAAATAACAAAGTTAAAATATCTCTTTAAATTCAGAAAACTAAAATAACTAAGTACATACAAGAAAAATAGTGCTGCATGCTGCTTCGGCGCGTGGCTTTAAAATATAATGCTCTCAATAAAATTTCATAAAATACGAGTAATGCTTCAAGTTTAGCTAGTAAGTCTGACACTCCCTTCCGCCACATCCGAAGCGGGAGAAGTTATTGATGGGATAATGTCATCATCATGATCCTTATCAGGTATGTGTTCTGTCCTCATTCTAGTTCTGACACGCACCTCCTGCTTCTGGCAATCTTTCTTTGCATTCCATAGTTAATTCTGCTTCAGGCGCATTGTATTGGACCCGGCGTTTGTCGTTTAGCTTGATGATCTCACTCCTCAACAGCAGGAGGATGAAGACTTGTAATGCTGTGAAGGGAAAGGAAATAAATATATCTCAAAATCTTTTTAAAATCAAACAAATGCATCGCAAAAAGTCACAACGCCGATATTGTAATTATTTCGAGGCAATGGCAGAATTGCCAAAAATCGAAAGAAAGATAAAAAAGTAAATGATAGGGCAGTATGTCAACCCACACTTCTTTCGATTCTGCTGCAGCAGGATGAGGGGCAGTGACCGGGTCTGAATCGTAGATGTAGAATTACAGTTTGAGAGGAAATCAAGAGGGAACGCTTGATGGCCGGAATTATCCGCAACCGGCACTGCTATTCTCTATAAACACAGCGTTGTGACTTGTGCCTCACGCCACACTGGGATTAAAGTTTGCTATGTATGCACTAAGCTCGAGATGGAGTGGGAAGTGTTCGCCTCCTTATGCGAAGCAGTCGTGCTCGTGAATGAGGAGGCGGGCCGCGTGAGGGAGAGAATAGCGTCCTCCCTCCATCCCAGCCGCAGTGGTAGACAAGAGGGCCAAAGCCAGCCGAGGTCGCGGGACTGTACGAATCACCGTAAGCCCAGAACGTAAAGGCTATTGAAGGACACCGTGGATTTTAGTCATTACGAGTCTGACAGTCCCTCCCACTCTGCCCTGGGTGGGATGACTCATTTGATGATTTTACCACGTAAAAGAAAAAAAAGTATGCACTAAGCTACTGACAGCGACACTATAAATAACACTGTGGCGCGAACGGTGAACGATCACGCTGTGCGATTGGTCGATCTCAAAGCCGCCGTGTCGAAGATCACATAGTAGAGTACAGCGCTGAGATTTGTTATAGAGGAAAGCATAGCCGGACATGCAAAGTCAACGTTGATGGTCGACGGACTTTCTTGACAACACTTACCAATATCGACAAAGCTGCTTACAAAATTGCCCATCAGAAGCCGTTCATGGTCAGATTCGAAGAGATCACGGTCTAAATAGGGCACTTCGTTGAAGATTGAAACCACCAACATCACACTTGTGAACCCGCAGGCAATTATGTAGTAGATACGGATGAGTTTCACGTTTTTCTAAAACAAGCATAACATATTTCCTTTAAGTACATAAAAAATATTACAATAAAAGAATACTTATGTGATTTTCAACAAAAGCATTCCTAAGTTCTGCGAGCAGGAATGTAAAAGGACCCTCTACAAAATGAGGTTGATATAACCTGAATTAGGATTAAGATGCAAAAAATATTCCTGGAATAAAAAAAATTGATGTTTTACGAATGTTGTTAATTTTAAATCTTAAATTAGTCAAGTGCTTGTAAGTTATTGGGGCATGCGGCGCTAACCTCTAATAAATTGTTACACTAACCCTAGATTACGATAGACTAGCTGTTGCCAGTGGCTCCGCCCGCTACACATCGAAAATGGTCCCACGGGAACATAAAATCGGGATATGTATCAAATTTCGTCCAAATCCGTTCACTAGTTTTTCCGTGAAAGAGTAACAAACATCCATTCTGGATGGATGAAACCATCCAAACAAACAAACTTAAATGTTTGAAATATTAGTAGGAAGTAGGATTTAACTTTGACTATTTGCAGTATAAACAATTGTTGGTTGACCAATAAATAACTGTCACAGAAGCGAAAAGAAAAACGTTACATTAAAAAAAAAAACACAGCAAGAAAACGGGTTCTTTGTATCCTATACATTTTTACCGGGAAAAGCTTACCTTATGTGCCCCCACAACAAACAATATGTTCAGGGCGATTTGAGCCAGTGAGAGGAATAGCCCGATGGCCATGATTATAATTTTCCCGGTCATTTTTAAGCCCTCATAACGATTTATCAGTTGTACCAAGCAGACCAATGATGCTGATAACATTATCGTTGCAATGGTGCCTGTGATCTGAAAAGAAAGAGTGTATTTAAAATTTAGACTTAAAAGGATGAACTACGTCTTCTATACCCAAAAGACAGAAAATTAGCCCCTATAGAAGAAAAGGAAATCAATTTTTAGCATAGACTTAAAAGCAAGTAATTATTCTCCTCCCTTTCTAGAGGGTATGACCAATTTAAAGCAGGTGTTGCCACGTCCATCCTTTTAAACGTAACCGCATACTTTAAGGTATTTCTGTCTCATAAAATCTGATGCTCGCCAGCAGGCATAATTTGTATAGAAAAAATGCCAGATTAGAGTCTGGCCAACTAAAGCTGTCCAGAAAAAAGGCGGTAATTGAAAAAAATCAAGAGCTGCCAACCGTCGGTTTTGACGGCTCTTGATTTTTTAAAATTACACACTGCTTAAACAGAGTTGATACATATTATTGTTCAAAACTAATAAGCGATATTTATATCAGTAGTCGGTGTCGATTAGATTACGACCATAAAGATATACTTGTAAAATGCCTTAGCACTAGCCAGGATAAGGCATTTTAATTTTCTGCATGCTTTGAAGTCCACAGCTCAACTTTCCTGGCGCGACGTTATATCGAAAGGTTGAATAAAATAAAAGTTTTTATTAAGGCGCTGTGAGACGCAAAACCGTCATTTTGTATTGTGTAGTATTCCTAAATAAAAGGGATTTAAATTTTGAAAAAAACATAGTACATATTTCAGTCTTCGGTCTACAGGTTTCGGCTTTTCGATACACGATTGCTTGCACTTTACTGCATCCAATTAAATCGCAAAAACAGGTCCAACTCATGGTTTGGATACCATTTTATTTGAGTTATACTAGGCTTTGAATAATAAAACTTATACCATCTTAAAGAGCATAAAAAATTAGATAGAATTTAGCAGTATTATTGTGAACGGATGAGAAACCATACCACTAAGTCCAGAATTAGGTGATTTCATCTTTTCATACACTCGACCCTTGGCATTTAGTCGGTCTTGGACCGTGTCGGAGGTTGGATGTACGTCAATTTTTTTGCAAACCCACCACCACGCTTAGTTCTATTACTGACAGAGACAAACATTTATTTTAAATAATAATACCTGTATATAATTTAATTTTCAAAATACTTGTAATATAGTTCATTTTATAAGGTTATAATTTTGTAAACAAATGGGCAGAAAAAGTAAGAAGTTGTCATCGCTGGCTCTTCGAAGGCTGAATAAACAAAAAAGGTAAGGATGCATTGGAAAAATTATTAAAACCTCCTTTGTATTTTTATTTCTCTTTACTAATAGTAGGAGAGCTACTGAACCATCCGACTTACCTGTTTTCCACAAAGTTAGAATTAAAAAATTATAGTCGACCTGTGAGAGCAAAAACAAAATAACTTTGTCTCCGTTTTGAGGAATGATAATGCAACCACATAGATGCCTGCTACAACGGTACTTTTCAATAATACAATTTAAAAAAATCTAGCTTTTTGGAGAACGGGTGGGATGTTTCAGTGGCTCCTAGACTATAACCACAGAATATAATATAATGTTTTATTTTTCTAGCGGATTTACCAACCGCATCAAATATTTAAGACAGTTAAATTTAGACCCTATGTCAGAGTTCATAAACCCACCGTGAACGCATTTATTATAATGGTTTACTGTCTCCAAATGTGAAATAGGTAGTGGTCATAGTGTGGAAGTGTACACAGTATGATCATTTCCTACGAAAATATTAGTTATTAACTGCCGTGACCCTTGATTCACCTCCACGCTTTAAAATTACCTAGATTTTTTATGTTTTAGAGCAATGCAGCTGCAGGCCGAGCGCAAGGCAACCAAAGCATTTGAAATTTAGGCACTTTGGTTGCGTTTTACAAATATCTGATTTTTTAACCGGACAGAAGAGCAAATTTTTCACATGAAACAAAACTTAACTCATTTTTTTTTTAAAGATATCTTACTGTTGAATTAGGGCAGCGATATATCGACTAATGATTCAGGGGATAACGAGTGAGTCATTTACTCCACTTTTTTATTTAATTAAAAAAAGTATTTAGTGGTAATTATTACGAACTAATCAAAATCAACATTTGTATTATAAGTGAATAGAGCATACGGAAGAAAGTAAGGTGTCTCCGTTAATTACTTTACAACTTGTTCATTTGAATAACCCTAAAATTGAGGAGTATGTAACTATAATGTACTTAATGAAAACAATTCTACTGATGATATCCGTTGAACTTACAAACAACAGCAAAACTTCATTTGTTTTATTGTAACAGAACGACTACTAATGTAGGTAACACCCATGTGACACTTGACTCTGAAATGCCTTACGATTAATGCAGTCATGTATCACCTGATAATAATATTAATGAGAAAGTTTGAGTTAAGTCTACTTTTGGTATTACAGAAATATAAATAAATAAATATATATGTATATATATAAATCCTGAATTTCCTGGTTCTCATTCGGATGTCCCGGGACTTGAAATATACAAATATAATGCCGGGACGGGGAAAACGGGGCCGGGCTTTCCCGGTTCGATACACTACTTTTTAGAGAAAAAATAATATTAGCTTATGTATGCTTATGTGATTAAGGTTCCGGCGCCAAGTAATTTCTCCATTCAAACGTAATACCAAATTTATTTGCGATACGAACATATCACCAACTTAATATAATGACTTTTTAACATTATAACATTTTAAGATTGTAAACATCATATTTCCAACTTAATTATTCTGTATGTTCAAAAATAATGCAATATATGCGAAGGTAGTTTTACATTATATTAATCCTTATTTCCAAATAAATACGTTAACTGTCACAAGTATTTTTTTTGAACAAAATTGCCCTTGACATCATTTGATTTCAAAATAATACCGCAACAAAAACTGATACATACAAACGTGCCTTTAGTAATCAATTCAAGTTGATTTACTGCTTTGCTCTACTCTGTAACTACTACCTAGACTTCGCAACTTTTGGCGCGCGTGTCATCGCGCATCGTAATTCATTACGTATCCGCTAGTCCTTGCGGGCGCTGCGGTAAGCGTTGGATGCCTGCGGTGCTCAGGAAAACCTCGCCTTAAACGTTTATTTGTTGGAATAAATGATCACTGTTACAATTAAATCGCTACAATACAGGGGTTAGGAGTCCTAATCGAAATCGCATTCCAAGTACCTACTCTATCGGGCACGCCGCAATCGCGGCGGTAAGACCCCTCTTTGAGGAGTGGCTGGATAGGCGTCACGGCGTCCTTACCTACCGCATGACGCAGGTCCTCACCGGACACGGAAGTTTCGGGAGGTTCCTGTGTCTGATAGGGAGGGAAGAAACGCCTGGGTGTCACCACTGCGAGGATCGTCTGGAGGACACGGTGGAGCATACGGTGCAGGACTGCCCCGCTTGGGCAGAGCACCGCCGTGTCCTCACGACGGCGATAGGCGGAGACCTCTCGCGCCCGGCATTGGTCGAGGCCATGCTGCGGGGCGAGACGGAGTGGGAGGCGGTCGCCTCCTTCTGCGAAGCAGTAATGCTCGTGAAAGAGGAGGCGGGCCGCCTGAGGGAGAGGACAGCGTCCTCCCTCCACCCCAGCCGCAGTGGTAGACGCCCACGGCGTCGGACGTCGCAGGACGATCTCCGGCCACCGTAGGCGCGGGCATGCGGGCAGCGAGTAATGGGCGACTTGCTGTCCGACCATGGACCATGCCCGGGTCGACGGCGCGTTGTGTTCCACGCGCGCCTCAAAGAGTGTCAGCATATTGACGGGGCCTGTAGAGGGCCAAAGCCTGCCGGGGTCGCGGGACCAAGGGATTACCGTGACCCCGGTACGTAAAGGGCTAGTGAAGGACACCGTGGATTTTAGTCAGTACAAGTCTGACAGTCCCTCCCGCCCTGCCCTGGGTGGGAGGACTCATTTGATGATTTTACCACGCAAAAAAAAAAAAAAAGTACCTACTCTACACCTGATATTGTAAAGAAAAAGTATCAAGATGTTTCACCTTTATGAAAGTTCAATGATTTGACAATTTTGGCAGTCCAAAAATATTGCCATGTCAAAAGTTTAGAAATTAATTCGTGGTCAGCTTTCGTTGGCCAGACTCTATAATTTCTGATTGTATGTGGGAATTTCTGATGCATCTGCTGATCAGAATTTTTTGATCCGGCAATGCAGCCGGATGTACTGTATGCCCTATATATTTTTTATTAACTGATTCATTTAGTACGCCATGTTCATGACAAACAAAATAAGTATTTCATCATTTTGGTAGAGAAATAAATGGATAGATACTTACCAATTTTAAATACCCACATATTAACAAACCGTATTGTAGTAGCACACAGAAACAACGTCTTTTAAACACTGGCAACTCTGTACTCATCTTGATTAGATCTTCTATTTTTTTTTAATAATATCTATAAACTGGAAAAAATAATTAAACACACTTAAAACACAGCGAGCCTCTAATGTTAAACTACTCAATGTTTTGTGCTGTCAACAAAATTAGACTTAGACTGTTATTATCTCCGTGTACTACTAGAATCATACTGACAATTAAAAAAAATATATAGTGGTTAACCTTTTTAACTTACTGAGAGATAATAACTAACATACTTAATGATAAGGGGTTCCAGACCGAAGCTTGAAATTTGGCAACATCGCAAATAACTGTCAAACATTAGGAACGCTGCGTTGCTTTGTAAATCTACAAACCAAGTACGCAAGGCAAAAGGCTTATTTTTTTATTTTATCGGCTATTGCCACCGACTTCAGAAAAAAAAAATCTTTTTGTTTGTTTTTAAAGTCGGTTCCTGTATTTACAAAACCTTTTTTTTTCAGATATGCAACCAAAAATCTTCATATAATCGGCGTCTTTGAAAATCTACAATCCAAGTAGGTAAGCAAAAACGAATGGCATGGATTCGTTTTTGCTTACCTACTTGGATACTGGATATCCATTTTTGTTATAAAATAAAACCTTCTCCAGAATGTAACGAACACTTTTTTAAAAACCACATCAAAATCAAACACACACGAGATAATCGCGAACAAACATACATACATACATACATACAAACGTATAGGCTGAACTGAGAACCTCCTTTTTTTTTGAAAGTCCGTTAAATTTGATGAGCTGGCAACTCGACGTCGATGTTCAAGGCTTTGAAGCTTTCAGCTAACCTGTGCATCGTTGCCAATAAGCCTCTTGACCATAGGTCGTTTGGCAATAGTGCCAAACGACTCCAGTGCACCAAGCTGGTATTCGACAAATCCATCCGTGAGAGCAGAAACTCCATACATGACCGAACTTGCGCTTTAGAAATGTTGATCAACTGTTCAGGTGAGACGGTACTTCATTACAGTATCACCTTTGCAAGGATGGCCAATTTATTTGCAGCCCGCTCAAACGCGGTCGCGGGACTCACGAATTACCGTGACCCCGGTACGTAAAGGGCTATTGAAGGACACCGTGGATTTTAGTTAGTACGATTCTGACAGTCCCTCCCGCTCTGTCCTGGGTGTGAGGACTCATGTGATGATTTAACCAAGACAAAAAAAAAACCTGCTCAAACGCCTCAATGAATGGACCAAATTGATGGTTGAAGTCAACGTTATTCTAAGAAGGTCGAGATGGTCCCTTATCGGCATGATTACACCACAAAAAGTTGGAGCCGAGTGGATGGACAAATTTTTGGGGGAAAAGCCAGCATAAATTCATCAAAATCAAAAAATATTTTAGCCCAAAGCATAAAATGTGTTAATGCTGTTAATGGAAAGCTTCCGATCATTTTGTTGACAGCAATGAGATCACATATGACTCGTCATCCAAAATAATACACACTGATGACCCATAGAGCATGATGATATGTCTATGCTGTTTCCTGACAGTTCCTCATGGCTTCTCCTGAGAATATTTTGTAAATTATTTGTATTCATTCGCCTAATTTGCAAGGGAATTCAATGTCGTACGTGTCCAAAATAAATCTTTGAGCATGGTGTAAGATTTAATACTTATAATTAAAACGAGAAATATATTTCTGTACCCTTAAGATAAGTATATTTCTCGTTTTTAGACAATTTGTAAATGGATACAAGATAATAATTCAAGTAAGTACTTAAACAAAATAACTTTTCCCGTTAAAGAACTGATAGCACAGATATAATGTATTTGTTTATGTTCATATTGATGATAAAAATGACCTCTATGATAAGGCATCGTTTTCCTTGTTGTTTAATGTTTTGACATTTTAAACCCAAGTCTGGGAAATCTTTAGATTCCTAATTATCATTCAGTTCTAATTAAGAATCTGTTAGTAATATTCGAGTAATTGGTCAACTGGACCCACTCGAAATGGACCCGCGAGATCACTCCACTCACATCACATTTTAAATACTTACCTAGGTCGTTATTAATATTTAGAATGTCTACTTAATTGCCTCAATTTAATTTCAAATACAAAGGTAACCGATTCTGAAAGAATACAACAAAACTTAAGTATATAATTATAAAAAGTTTAATAATCTAAAGATTCAAATAAGTACAATAACTATTTGTTTTAACAAATTAATGTTTGTAGACATCGTCATTCTCGCATCAGAAGTAAGGTGATCACCGTAAAGGTATTCATAGAAAACATAACAAAAATACAATCCTAACATCTCGAGGTTATAGGATTGTTTGCAGGCGTTACCGCGGCACTGGAATCGAACGCAAAGAGATGGAGCAGGGTGGGTTTTAAGGAGGAGTCGGATCTCTCCAGCACATAGAAGTACTGCCGCAGCGCTACTGGCGAGTTCGACAGCATTGCTGCTCAACAGCAGTGTGCCGATCTCATGAAAACCTATAGAGAATATGAGGAGCAGTAGTACTGCGGAAGCACTGCTGCGTGCTACCAATATCGGAAGTGTAGTCAGTAAGAGTCTAACACCTGCTCCACCCAGATCGGGAGAAGTTATTAATGTTTTTTTTTTAAATTATAAGTAACGTTGACCCACACTACCCACGAGATTACCAACCGCCTAAAGGAAAATTCATTCCTAATTTATCAGTTCAGTTCCTCATTCTTGTGACAAGTTCCATTCGTTTGACAGTTGATCTGACATTTGGTGGCACACGTTCTCTCTTCACAATCATCTTCAAGCCACTCCTCTTCTTCGGGCAATCTCTCTTTGTATTTCATGGTACATTCTGCTTCTGCCGCAATGTTAGAAAACTGGAACTGGCAGTTGTTACTAAGCTTGATGATCTCACTCCTCAATAGCAGGATGAAGTAGAACTGTATTGCTGTGAAAGGGAAACAAATAAATGTAACTTAAAAAGCGAATAATTTCAAATCAGGGCCTATTTGGGCTTTGCAGTCCAGTCACTGCTATAGCTAGGATAATCCGGGGTCGTCACATAGGCAGTCCTTAATGAGGGGCCAAGAGGTCGCGCAGTGTGAAATACTGATTTTATTCTGAAAGCCGATCCTAACATAGTTGGGAAAAGGCGAGGCATGATTATAAATCTGTTTATAACTTCGCACTGGACACAGGAGTCCTCCCCGTGAAAGAAGTGAGGCTGCCACACACCCCCACTTGGGCCCAGTACCAGCTGATCATTTTGGTATTTAATGCCTGCCTTAAAAGCTCAAAGATACCCAAAATCTGGAGGAAAGCAAAAATTACAGCACTGCTTAAACCTGGAAAACTGCCCGACAACCCAAAAAACTACCGCCCTATTTCTCTTTTGTGTCATACCTTTAAATTATTCGAGCGACTTTTACTCAATCGCCTTCAGCATATAATTGATCCAAAACTGATTCCTGAGCAGGCTGGTTTCAGACCAGGCAAGTCATGCTCAGGGCAAGTCCTCCGCCTATCACAATATATAGAAGATGGCTACGAAGCGGGAAAGGTCACTGGCGTGGTCCTCGTCGACTTGTCAGCAGCATATGATACTGTCAATATTAAGAGATTATTGGCAAAACTATCTGGCATGATCGACGACCAGGATTTTATCCGGGTGCTTGGTGAGATGCTGCGCAACAGACGGTACCAAGTCCTTTTAAATGCGGAAAAGAGCAGATGGAGACGGCAGAAGAATGGACTGCCCCAAGGAAGTGTTTTGGCGCCTATCCTGTTTAACGTATATACCAACGACCAACCTACTCTTGAGCACTGTGAACGATTCCTATACGCTGATGACCTCGCTTTGGCCACCCAAAGGAACAAATTCGAAGACGTCGAAGAAATCTTGGAGGCTGGGTTAAATATCCTCACAAAGTACTACAAGGATAACGCCTTAAGACCGAACCCTTCAAAAACACAGTCATGTGCTTTTCATCTCCGCAATAAATCAGCAAAAAGGCCCTTAAAAATCAAATGGGAAGGTGTTACAATAGAACACTGTGATACCCCTACCTACTTAGGAGTTACCCTAGACCGAACTCTAACCTTTAGGAACCACTGCCTGAAAACAAAGAAAAAGGTAGGCACCCGGAACAACCTACTAAGGCGTCTAACTTCAACTTCCTGGGGTGCCTCTCCTCAGGTACTCCGAACTAGTGGCCTAGCACTCTGTTTCTCCGCGGGCGAATATGCATGCCCTGTATGGCACCGTTCTGCCCACGCTAGGGAAGTAGATGTAGCTCTGAATGAGACTTGTAGAACGATTACTGGCTGCCTCAAACCAACCCCAGTCAGCGCACTATATCCCACGGCTGGCATTGCACCTCCATTCGTAAGAAGAGAAGTCGCAAGTGCAGTGGAAAAATATAAACAGGAGACGGACTCCAGACATCCACTTTATGGCGTCCATCTACCAAAACAACGGCTAAAAAGCAGACAGAGTTTCTTAAAATCCTCAGTGTCTCTTTCAGGAAACACAGCTAAAGCCCGATGTGAACTTTGGGAAAAACTGTGTCCCCCTCCCTCCTACTACTTACCACCAAGAGAACATCTTCCTGCAGGATCGAATCTTCCATGGTCCACCTGGAAATCTCTGAATCGCCTCCGGACCCAGGTGGGAAGATGTAACTCCAACCTATTAAAGTGGGGCTATCGCGTTGGAACGGCAGCGGGATGCGGATGTGGAGCTGCGTCACAAACCATGCTTCACCTCCTATCTTGCCCTCTTAGCCCAAAAACATGCAGCCAAATAGATCTCTTCGCTGCTACCGACAACGCGGTGGAATGTGCGGAGTTTTGGGCCAATAAAATATAAATACCGTCGTGCCAGCGACACGAAGAAGAAGAAGAAGAAGAAGAACATATCGGTTTTCTTGCAACATTTTCGTTTTCCTTTTTATGAGTAATGGTAATAAAATAAAATTGCACACAGAAAGCTTTTTGACTTGCTGCATTTTGCCACTTCTGCTCCAGTGATTTACACTTTACGAAGCAAGTCTGGATGCATGATGGCTGGAAACCGAATATGCAAAGTCAACATCGATATGTTCGACTGGCATTTTGATATCGTAGCTACAGGCTCGCGTTTGACCACTATCTCGCCTGACGATAAGCGAAGCTGTGGTCGACGATGAAACGTGTGCCTAGAAGTAACCTATTCGCTCTTAGGTTACAACCTTGCCATCATGAAACAAAGACCCCGGCAGAGAATTCCATTCCATAGCTGTGGGCACGATGAAAGTACTACACTTACCAATATCAATAAAGTAGCTTGCGAAGTTGGCCGCCAGTAGATATCCATTGGAAGACATGAGGCGGTCAAACCCTAAATTGGGCACAATGAGGCAGAACAAAACCAGCACCATCAGAATTGAGATCCCCAAGAGGACTAGGTTGTAGATGTAGTAAATGCGGACGAGTTTCACGTTTTTCTAGAAAAAAAGTAACTTAGTATTTAATTACCTTATTACAGAGGGTGAGATTTTTGCAGTAGAAAAAAAAATGTGAGTCACGTTTAAAGCCTTCTTAAGTGTGAGCAGGAATCAAATCAAATCAAATCATTTACTTCAACTAGGCCAATTACAGGCACTTTTGAATTGTCAAAAGACATAAAATAAAACTAGTACAAAAATAGTTATGGTGCTACAGTCCCAGTCACAAGACATAAAAACTGTGAAAGTACCGTAGATGCTCATTCCAAAACGTAGATCTCTATGGAGAAGAATGAGCAAGAAACTCCATGGACACTCTTTTTCAATCGCCAAAATTATTACAGAACTTTTGTTACATCATTCATCATCAGATGGTACATTATGTGAGAACGATGTGGCAAGTTAACAGTGTCCATAGTAAATATAAAAAAGACAATTCAAAAACAAAGTTACTTTAAATTAAAATAGACCGGTGCAGCTAAGAGATGACCAGTCCCAACTGACAGCGCCCGTTTACGAACATGACGCATATATCAGCACCATTCAGCTCAACCATTTTGAAGGGAACTAAATGATCCGACACACACGCCACCATCAGCGAGACATTTGAGTGAGCATGACATACTCTCATGAATCGTTCGACTATCGTCCAAAATTAATATTCTATCTTAATCCAAATATCGTTTCAAGAGAGACGGACAACAAAGGGATCCTATAAGGGTTTCGCTTTCTTTTGAGGTAAAGAACCCTAAAAAATAAGAGAAGACGTAAGTACCTTTTGGCTTTTGTTAAGGTCTCTTTGTACCCTTTACATCACTATTGTATAACCATGAAAAGCTCACCTTATGTCCCCCCACAACAAACAATATGTTTAGCGCGACCTCAGCCAGTGCTAGCAGCAGTACGATGGTCATCGAAGCAATATCGCTGATATGGTAGATATCGTAACGAAATATCATTTGTATCGTGATGACCAATGTTATCGTTACCAATATCGATAAAATGGTGGCTGTGATCTGAAAAGGAAGAGTATGTTAAAACCATTATAAGAGAATAGACTAAAACTCAATAGAAAGAGAGAGCGATTCGGGTCTTAACACATATCTCTTTCCTGTAAGACATACCCGTTCAGGACGAAGACCAAAGATCTAAGTGGTGAGCGGAGGGGCGGGCGGTGTGAAAAAGACTAAATTACTTTGTAAGTACGGGAATCCGCCACTGGCGGCGCCTCGTGGCGTGTTTCAAACATTTCTATTAATTAGATCTTACCGATCGCTGCCCCGCACTAAGTTACCGCTCAAAGCGGCAAAGTCGTAAACGGGCCGATAGGAAGCAACAACAGGGAAGTCAGGCGGAAGGTGAGGGCACCGTTAACGCCTCTCCAGCCACTCGGTCGGGCATGCGGACAACGAGTAATGGGCAACTCGCTGTTCGACCATGCCCGAGTCGACGGCGTTGTATTCCACGCGCGCCTCAAAGAGTGTTAGCAGAATGACGGGGCCCCCCTCTAGAGGCCCAAAGCCTGCCGGGATCGAGGGACTCACGAATTACCGTGACCCCGGTACGTAAAGGGCTATTGAAGGACACCGTGCATTTTAGTCAGTACGAGTCTGACAGTCCCTCCTGCTCTGCCCTGGGTGGGAGGACTCATTTGATGATTTTAACACGATAAAAAAAAAGTCGAAATGTCCAGATTCAGGCGTGTCTTGTCAGCTTACAGACCGTGACGCGTGCGCTCTGCACATGTCGTTCTTTATTTATTTCCTATTCTTCTTCAGAAATAAGTACAATAACCATTTTGTTTTAACTTTGTCCTACTAATTTCTCCTGTGTCGTGGAAGCGTCATCTTAAGGGCGAATAAATCGCACACACATTCAGACCCAGAACAATTACTTAACTACTTGTAGATCATAAAATCATTGTTCTGTGCGGGAATTTAACCCGCGACACGCAGCGCAACAATCGATCGCTTAGTCACTGCGCCAGTGTCGTTATCAATTATCACCCACGATACTGAAGAAATTCATAGTGAGGGTCACAATTTAAAAAAATGTTGTTAGATAAAAACATTGGTGGATAGGTACTCACCAACTTTATATAACCCCATGTTAACAAACCGTATCGTAGTGGCACACAGAAACAACATCTTTTAAACACTGGCAACTCTGTACGCATTTTGGATAATTACTCTTCTGCCTTTTTAAAACAATAAAACCTTTTATATAAATACCTTTTAAACAAACGAAAATTATTTATAACACAATGAGCTTCTTATCTTATTCCACTCAATATTTTGTGTTGTGTTTGTTTTTAACAAAATAAATTGGAATTAAACGACTAGATAGACAATCGTTCCCGCCTACTGCTGGATTCAGACTAAAATATAATACACACGTTGGTTCATGTGTGTATTATTTATGTTAACGAACATGTTTACTTCTATATTGTACAGGGTCTTTCTTTTAAATCTGCCAATAGGGGTATATCTGAATCTAAGAGATACGAAAAAACTTTGCTTAGAGACTAGCTCTTTTCTGATGTTAACAATTTTGGAATATTTATTTTTTGGTCAATTGTGAGTTACAACAAATAGCACCGTATGTCTCAGAGGTAAAAATATTGGAAATTTGCCCATCCGGGACAACCTCCTACCTATTATGAATATGAAGAGTTCGTTTATAAAAAAAAAAGAACATTAGTTCACATGCATGCTAATAGTACCTATTAAGGTAATATTTTGACGCCTTTTGAACGCGTTAATATAATTCAGGGATAGTGCCAAATAAATCGTGCAGTGTGATCCTCCATTAAAATCTGATGCGCCGGCACTGCACACTGTGAATTTTATTTTGCTCTGAGCGCAGCATTCTCGCCATTGCCACTACGCGTTCGGTAGAACTTGTGGCGAACGATGTCCTGGCATTTCTGCATTATCAGGTAGGATACTTGTATGTGGGTCACACATACGAATTGATACGAACAACCAGTCAACACAATGCAGTCGGTGAGAAAATAAAACCAGAGACAGTGAAATTCGACTAGTCTACGGCTGTCGTCATTGCGATGCGACTTACCGTCGTCCCACATCGATGGAACATCAACAATGTGAGCACGTACCTAACAGCCCGATCAAGATCAAATGTATAGACATGTTCTAAACACGCCACAGGGGCCGCCAGTGGCGAATTCGCGTTCTTACAAAGGGTTCAACCGATGTTAAACTTTCTTGTAAGAAAGTTAAACATCGGTCGATCACTTGTCTAAAAAGGTGTCAACTGTAAAACGGCAGCAAGACAGATCATGTCAGGCACGCCACAATCGCGACGGTAAGAACCCTCTTTGAGGAGTGGCTGGATAGGCGTCACGGCGTCCTGACCTACCGCATGATGCAAGTCCTCACCGGACACGGATGTTTCGGGAAGTACCTGTGTCTGATGAGGAAGGAAGAAACTTCTGTTTGTCTCCACTGCGAGGATCGCCCGGAGGACACGGTGCAGCATACGGTGCAGGACTGGCACGCTTGGGCAGAGCACCGCCGTGTGTCTCAATAATACGGCGATAGGTGGAGACCTCTCGCGACCGGCATTGGTCAAGGCCAAGCTGCGGGGCGAGATGGAGTGGGAGGCGGTCGCCTCCTTCTGCGAAGCAGTTATGCTAGCGAAGGGGGTGGCGCGCCACGTGAGGGAGAGGACAGCGTCCTCCCTCCAACCCAGCCGCAGTGGAAGGCGCCCACGGCGACAGACGATCTCTGGCCACCGTATGCGTGTCAGCATAGTGACGGGCCCCCCCTGTAGAAGGCCAAAGCCTGCCGGGTTCGCGTGACTCACGAATTACCGTGACCTCGGAACGTAAAGGGCTATTGATAGACACCGTGGATATTAGTCAGTACGAGTCTGACAGTCCCTCCCGCTCTGCCCTGGGTGGGAGGACTTATTTCATGATTTTACCTCGTTAAAATATTACAGTACAAGCACAAACAGTGCAGTGGTGGACCATCCAAGACTTGCATCATTGACTAGGGTAGTAGACGGTATTGGATTCGAATCAGGTACTTTAATGCTGGCTTCTAACGGCGCGTGATAGATAGGTTTCACGCTTCGTGGCGCGCCACGCGAGCATTACGCGATGCATTTACTTCGTCGCCCCTGCTTAAAAAATAAATAAAAGGAAATATCAGTACTTAAACGTTTCATAAAGTAATTTATTGAATACAGAAAAAGTGATATCTTAACACTTACAGTAAAATATGCAAAAAAATATTAAAATAACCAAACATCACAAATTTGCCATTATAAGCGAATTCTTCAATCCCCCTTTACGTACATTGATGTTTTTGATGATTAGCCTAATTGGTAACGCGTCCTAGAGTACTTATCCAGAAGACGCGGGTTCGAGCCCCGCTCGCAGCTGCATTTTTCTTTACTCAAAAAATCTTTATCGATGTTTTTGTTCAATTAATATTTAAGGGAGTCAGTCTTTCGGCGGGTACACGGAGATTCGCTCGTAAAATTCGAGGCACGAGCCTTGCTTTATAATCAATCTGGAATCTGTATTATAAAGAACTCAGCTCCAATTTTATTCAGGTAGGTATATGTCATAACTGTAAAGTTTTACCAATTAATCATAAGGCACTGTATTTGGGTTAGGATATTATTTTACATTTAAACTTACTTATAATGTCTAATGGCACTTTAACCTTATGTATACGTAATTTATTTACACTTGGCAACATTAAGGATAAACATATTCAAAAAGCACCACAGAGAGATATAAAAGTATAAACATTTCCTTTAACTTCTTAGAATTTGGATGACTAGGTAATCAGATCAAATTGTACTTAATTTTTACACAAGGGAATTCTGTCGAAGTGATTTGTAGATGGCGTGACTATAGCTAAGTCCCAATCAGGCCAATGGCGATACATTTTCGAATATTAATGCTCAGTTTCTCGATCCGTCCGTTAATGCGTTACTTCGTCCTTTATTTAAAATTAAGTCCTTTGTCTCTCATAAAATACGAACTGTACCATTGTCATTGGTAATAATTTCTTCTTCTGCTTTTACTGAATTAATAGTGCCTTCATGTTCGTTGTCATCCTTCACGAATCTGTACGGACAGTTGCTTCTTAGCTTGATAATTTCGCTCCTTATTGAGAGCACTAAGAAACTTTGCGACACTGAAAGAGGGAGAAAATACAACAAAGGTTAAAATCTTCTTAAATACCGCTCCATACTTTGTTGGTAAATCTTCAGTTTGGACTTTTGAATGTTTGACAAACACCAAGTTTAGGATACATAGGTTTGAATGGTTGTGCTCATAATTCTGCGCTTGAATTGACCAGAGTTATGGTCTATCTACAAGTAATTGATCCAGGACTGGGTGTTTGTGTATGTGTAAATTTAAATGTTTGTAAACATATCCATGACAGAGTTGAGGTTCCAAGAAAGGCAATACTTTATTGATACATATAGATACATACCCAAGGCGATAATAATGCACAAGGCATCAGCAGAGAACGCTATGGCTGATAGTGTTTTATTTTTTTCCCACGTTATGATTAGTATAAGTATTATAGTTCCGATAATAGACATAACAAGTATGGTCACCCACATCACAATAGCGTAGATGTAGTACATTTTCAAGTACTTGATATTTTTCTGAAAAAGAAAGTTAGTGCTTATTATTTGTGTACCCTTGTATGAACATGGAAGAAGTAAAAACAGTGTGCATAACAATCTTCTATGTATCTATTCATTGCCCGGTTCTTTGCATTTCATATTAGATCTGACCACACCTCAGTCAGTTACTGTTGTATTGTATTGTATTGTATTGTTAAGGGCTCCCTTTTCCGCATTTGGACTCGTAGGTGGTCCGTTATGCGTGAGGTGGGACGGTTGGCTATGTGAGCCAACCCAGCTCCTTCCAGAAGCTCAGAAGTCTCCTGGGACGTTCACAGGCTTCTTGGAGCGACCTTGGAGTGCCAAGGTTTTGTGCCCGTTGGTTAGCAACGCCTTCGCATTCCAGGATTACGTGGGTTGCCGTTTCATCCGCGTTCAGGCAGCCCCTGCACAACGGGCTGTCTGTCGCGTTGATAGTAAACAGATGTTTGTTGAGTGGGCAGTGACCGGTAAGCATACCCACCACAACTCGTAATTCTGTTCGTTGGAGGCTGAGAAGTCTGCTGGTCAGTCGCGGTGTTAGTGCAGGTACCGCTTCTCTAGACTGTCTGCAGTCGGTTGTAGATGCCCATCTGGCATTATGTTTTGTTTGGGTTTGCAAACGTATCCAGGTCCTGAGTTGACCGGATGGGATTGGCAAAAAGGGTGTGGGGCCGGCCACATCCATACCCGAGCCTCTCCTTGCAAGTTCGTCTGCTGCATCGTTACCCAATGATCCACTATGTCCTTTAATCCATTGCAAAATGACCCTGTTATGGTTCGAAATTTTTTGCAATGCTAGATGACATTCATAAATTAGGCTGGACGACATAATATTGCCGTTCAGCGCCGTTAGTACAGCCATACTATCGGAGAGAATTCTAATCCCGTAGTTAGATATGTTCCTTTCCATGACTGCGATGGCAGCTTGGGTGATTGCTACACATTCACATTGGAATATAGAGCTATGTTCCCCTAGCGGTAGAGATATTTTTATGTTGAGATCCATTGAGAATACACCAGCACCTGTACCGGTTGCGGTTTTAGAGCCGTCCGTGTAAATACGGACTTCGTTGGCTCCTGATTGATCTCGCTCGGTCTCTGATAGTTGAATTCGATAGAGCTTATCGAACACGTGAATTTTGGGGATTCTATCACAGGGCGCTTCAATGTATGGTACATCGTTTAGCGCTCTTTCCCATATTATGGTGTGGTCAGTTACTGTTTATTTTTATTCAACATTAGCAGACATTCACAATTTGATAGTGTAAGTTGACATCATTCATCAGAAATCCACTAATTATACTGTTACAAACTAATGGTCTACGATAAAGTCGTGTGATACTAAAATTGCACAGCAAAAAGTCATGCAATTCAATTCCAAGTGAACATAGGCTTACCTTATGTGTTCCAATAATGAATAGAATATGTATAACAACTTCAGTTGCTACTAACATCCCCAAAAGGCCAAACATTGTGCTAACAAATGAGTTTTGTGCAACATCACTTTCCAGTAATGCCAGTAGGATTATGTAGCCTATTAGAGCTGTGGCTGCTATAGCCTGTAAAGATAAAAATACACATACTTAAACTAGACATAGACTTTCTTTTTGTTTTTTCAGGGCAAAATCATCAAATGAGTCCACCCACCCAGGGCAGAGCGGGAGGGACTGTCGGATTCATACTGACTAAAATCCACAGTGTCCTTCAATAGCCCTTTACGTTCCAGGGACATGGTAATTCATAAATCCCTGCGACCTGACTAGACATAGACTTTAACTGTCATACCACAAAAAGATAAACATCTGTTAAACACTTGGTCTATAAAAAAGTGTAATTGCAAAACAACCCTTATATCAATGTGTAATGTTGTTTTATGTTGACATTTTTTTTAGACAACTGTTTATCTTTCTTGTGATAAGATGGTTACTGTCTTACTACTTCCTTAACAAGACAATTTAAATAGATTTGGAATAAAATGCAATAATTCATTGTTAGTTGTTTACATTTAAAACTTCAAATAGTGCAGTGTTCACATCTTTCTGCCATAAATTTAATATACAATCTGGTGTACCTACACATTTTATATTTTCATCAACTTATGCACTTAGTGAAATCCAATGCTGGACATGGTCCCTCCAAAGCTAAGTCACAACACCATGTCTTCAATTTCTACTCCAAGCTAGCTACCTTTAGAATGTTGCCAACTCATATTCAACCTCTTTAAATAACACAAACAAACAGTAGTTGCCAAATGCTTGAGCTTAATTACATGCAGTTTTACTGACAACCATGATAATATTCAAAAGTGGAATAGTCATGCTGAACATCTTAATGATGTGGCAACTTTAAAATATGTTCTAAATAACTCACCAATTTAATATATCCCCATGTAAGTAGACCATACCGTAGAGGTACACAGAAGCAACATTTCTTTAGAACTGGTAGCTCACCCATTTTGGCAGATGTCAATGTTCCCAATGAAGATTTTCTGATGTCACAGACATAAACAAATGTAGTTCATCCAAAATTACTCAAAGTTTTATTACTATGAGATCTGTGTTAAAAACAGGTTTAAAAAATTTAAGGATTTTATTCACAGCTATTCTTGGTGAATGGTGATTATACACTGTCACAGATGTGTTTAAATTCTATTATTAGATAAAACGGATCAACAGCGGGAATATGGTACGCGTTGTTCTGTCTTCCTTCAAGTCTTGCTCAAAACAACTTTTTGGGAATACGATGAGTCATACTCTTCAATATATCTATAGGATTAAATACGTACATATATTATCGTATCATAAGATGATTTTTTAAGCATTTTTCACAACTGTCAGATTATCTGTGTTCCTTTCCTTCTGTGGCATATTCCCTATTACCGATATTGCAGCCATCTTTTTGTTTTAGGTACCTTTTAATTAACAATTTAGTTACGCGAAACGTTACGGGATTACAAATGTTATTGTTATTACCTCGCAGGAACGCACAATCAAAACAAACTTGACTACTTGGCTGATAAATTGTCAATGTCATTGTCAATTTTGATTTTGTCAAGAAAATGACTATGCTTTTCACATTGAGACTTATTCCCTAGTCTAAGCATTGAGATGATTTCATGATGATATAAAATGTCTATGGCATTTTAATATTCGTCCCAATTTTGTTTTTGTGCAAGTATACAAAAACTCGGTCTTTTTAGAGGTCAGTTTCATGCAGAAATTGCTCAGTCCAGTCTGTAAGTCTATGTGCCCGTTTTTTTATGGAAAATGGAAGGCTTTTTGACATACTTCCGACGCCAGCAGGTCAACCTACCCAAATCTGTCAATTTTTACCAATCGAACATTATCCTTCCACTATTGTGATAAGGTTGATAATCTATTAAAGTTTTACTGATTGAGCTAGGTTGATACGAGTAGTAACAGTCTTTACAGAGGTCGCATGCGCTCAGATCGTGCTCTTTCGGTAATGGTCTTGTGCGTAAGTGTGTAGGTGCAATCTATAAAGCATAAACTCACCCAGATTTTTATATTTCAGATCACACTGACTACAATTTCTGCAAAGTTCTACTAACATTATGTCACAAAACAACATTATAGCGTCTGGCAAAAATGAATACAATCGCTACTCCAACGATCCAGAAAGTATAATATCAACAATCGTGATTGTACTCTTTTTATCAGACTTTACATTGGGCACACTACTTTATATTGCTGGAGGACAAAATATGAAGGTACCTAGGTTTTGTATTTGTCTGTGCATTTTTAACGTATTTAATTTTCAGATCCTGAAATTAACGAAACAGGCACGAATTATTATTGGAAGAGTTTGATTAACATTTGTTCGATTAAGGGCTCTCGCCCAACGCGATTTTCGATGAGCGAAAAAGAGAAAATGCCGTATGCAGAGGTTTTTCTATGGTACTCATGCGCGAGGAACTCAACGGCTCATCAGACACCAGTTAACCTTGTTGGAACTTGTCTAGATGAGAGTAGAGATGTGAATAATGGTATTTAAAAGTTGGTGGTACAAGTAGGCTTATCCAAAATTAATTTGGTTTTTGCAGAAAAACCGAAGTCTTCTTCGCGCTTATTACTTGTATAGCGCAGGTCTATGCATACTGACTGTGCTATTGACCGGTATGCTCATCGGTATGTCTGCCCAGAGATGGTTCACTCTCAACATATCAATGCGTACTTTGACAATGAGGCTTTTGGACTTCTCGGGTTATTTTGTGAACATTGGTGAGTTTGTGTATGGTGATCGTTGCGGTTTGTACTCATAGATATAGAGATTGGACGGACTCTTCTCTATTCAAATGTCAAATGAAAGCGGGCAGAAGCAAGAGCGTCGCCAGCTTATGTCTAAGGGGGGGCAATGGGGCAATATTATGGAAGAAAAAAAATATAAATGCCGAGAGCATGAAGCGAAAAAACCTTGTTTAAGTTTTGTCATGCGATGCGAAATTTATTAATAGGTAAGGAAGTCAATTGCTTGCACTTTCGTCGCTTTGCGGCTAGCTACATTTGATCTCTAGGGGGGGGGCAACTGCCCCCACCTGCCCCCCCTTGGCGACGCCCTTGGGCAGAAGTCCAACCCCTCGTTGTCACCAAAAAAATGCTCAGTTCATTTTGTATATCTATGCTTTTCCCAAGCGTATCATGGTACAGACGCAAGCACATCAAATGGGACTTCCAATTCGGGATGAACCTTCTGCTATTGTCATAAAATTATAAATCTAATCAAGTTTGACAGATTCAGATAACTTGATTGGCCCCTGTACCGTACTGTACACTTATAATTTTATCCAAATTATAATTAACTTTTCCAGCTGTACAGGGATATTTTGTGCTCCTGCTTAAAAGTGAGATTATGAATCCTACCGGATCAACATTAAGGGAGACAGCAGCGGAGACGGAATACATAATACAATACAAAGATGAAGAAACTGGGGAGAAATATGACGTGTATTCGAAATTGAACAAAGAATACATGAATCAGATTTGGCAAATGTAAAGATTGTGTGTTGTGTTTCGATAGAAGTGATTGTCTTTGGGTAAATAAATTTGATTTATTTCTTTTTTATTTATTCGTTTTTTTTACGATTCGTTCGCTTTTGACCGCACTATCTCACGTGTAGGTAAGCGAGGATGTGGTCGACGGTGAAACCCGCGTGCCTAGAAGCAATCTATTCACTCTTGACTTTTAGATAGTTTCTTTTTGTTGGAAACTTTCCTATTTATGAATAATTTTTTTTGACCCATGGTTTTGAATCCTGAATTCCATCTTTTTTCCTGGCCTCTTTAGATTTTTATTCTGCGCTGAGCTGGTTGAGCAATAATTGGATTACTATATATTCTTGAATTGGCTTTCGTTTTTCGCTTTCTTGAGAAAAAAAAAACAGTTTTGTTATGTATAGGTACAAATACTTAGTTTATTTAAAAAATAGGAATGACTACGTTTTATTATTTAACTAAACCCCCTATATCATATAACTAAGAATGATTACTTATTTAATAAGAATAAATAAGTGATTTTATTAAATCGTGAAAATAACAACACAGATTCATAACAGATCTTTAGGTCAAGTGGTTTTTAAATTCAATTTTCTTTGTGTACTTTTAACATCTTTCTCTTTCACTCTTCTTCTATTTCCGTATCATTGTCCGCCATCTTTTCTACACTTATCCTGGTAGTTTCTGCTTTAGCTTCCTGATTTACGTATTTTATGTTAGACTCATCGTTGTTGCTCATGTTGATTATTTCTCGTTTCAGTAGCACCAGGAAATAAGTTTGTACAACTAGAAAAGAAGAAACAGTTTTGGCATTTAATGATCAGTTAACGGCTATAGCAAATTTAAAAAAGCGCTAAAAGATACTTCCGCACGATACCGTTTTTTTCCTTACTTTTTTTATGCATTTTTTTCTACCTATTCACTATCTTAAAACTTTAGGTTCCATGGATAATGTATCGAATAGGTTACTTAAAAAGATGGATAGATGAATGTATTAAGATATAAACATGCACACATCAATTAAACGCTGTTGGATCATAGGTAGTGGAAGAGAAATGTAAGCTATGTTTCTTTAGGATGCAACCTACTAATAATAACATCTTTTCTGTAAAGCCGCCCTTACAAGGGACTGCTGGAGCAGTCACTGTATGCCTGGCTACTGCTTGACCGAACCGACCGCCGGAAGAAGTTCGACAGCTCAAACGGTTCCGTGTACGTGAGCAGGTCAAAGCAGTCGATACTAAGTACTGAAGTACTCAGTATCTATGCATGGTCAGCGTAAGAAGTCATTATAGACAGACCTTTTTACGAACCCCATTAATGAAATTTAAAGTAAAAATCACTGGATTTACCGAATTAATACCTTGTCCAGATAAGGTGGAGAAAGAATGTGTATTTGAGTTGGTATTTCGCCCATTGTTTGCAAGGTTTGACTATACTCACTTATAATCATGTGGTAAGCGGAGAAGTTTAACAGAGCGACGACGACCGAGCGTGGCGACATGTACCGTGATAACCAGGATTCCATTGTGACACTGATGGCCAGAGCACTGAACAATATCGTAACTGTCCACGTCAGGAGGCTGAAGATATAGAATGCCCTAAGAAGCTTCTCATTTTTCTGGAAAAGAAAAGTTTATTTAGAACACGTTACCTTCGCGTCTTCAAAAGACGACGGGCTTTTGGGATAAGACTGGATCTCAAAACCACCCCCCTATTGAACATAATCTGTAAATGAGAGGAAGCACCTCTGGAAAGCCTAGGGATGTCCGCCTACTACAATAGGGGCTCCAAACAGGCGGAGCCCCTATTGTAGTAGGCGGATGTCCCTGAGGAAGCCGCCTCTGAGAGGACTCCCTCGCGTGAGTACTGACTGTCGCGTTGCAAATGACGTCACGGTGGCTCGGTAATATCTTTCATTTTGTTTACTGCATTAAAAAAATGACATTTCAGAAACAACGGTGTTTTTACTGCGAAACCTGTATCTTTTTGTGTGAACTATGACCACGACGATTAACGTGCCGAAATAATCTGATGTAATGAAAACCTACCTATTTTATTTTTGTTTCTTTCATTAATTTCTCCTGTCAAGCTTAGGGACTCATTACATAAATATTACACTTCACAGCTTAGAATATAGAATGTCCAGATTCCTAGCAGGTCACAAAAAATTGAAGCCAATAAAATTTACCCCTTCGTTCGATTCCTACGTAAAACAAGTGAAAATGTCCAGGTAAAATATTTAAATGTGTGCGTGGCGCTCACTCACACATTTATAATTAAATTGGCCTCATGAAAAACGTTGCGTTTTGAACACGGAGTCTAGACATTTTATAGTCTAAGCTTCAGTTTTACGAAAGTATCTCTTCACAAGTATTTATATCCTACCTGATGAGCTCCAATGATGAACGGCATTGTCAGTAGGAGATCAGTTACAAAGAAAGAAAGTACAACACTCGTCACTGCAATATCAACGTGCATCCGGTTCCTGTGGTTTCCGTTCTCGATATAGCCAAGCATCACACAAGTGTGTATCAGCGCATACGATATGATTAATATAATAAATACTGACGCTACCTGAAACACAAATTTTAATTACTACTGTTGCCAGCGGTTTCGGCCGCTACAACTCGAAAATTATCCCACAGGGAGATAAAATCGGGATAAAAACTATCCTATGTGTTAAATCCCCGCTGCCTCGACAAGTTGAGGCGCGGCGGGAAGAGCTCCGGCGCGATCTCAGGGCAGTATGGAGGGAGCGACTGTCGCAACCGAGGTCCGGGCACGCCGCAATCGCGGCGGTAAGACCCCTCTTTGAGGAGTGGCTGGATAGGCGTCACGGCGTCCTGACCTACCGCATGACGCAGGTCCTCACCGGACACGGAAGTTTCGGGAGGTTCCTGTGTCTGATAGGGAGGGAAGAAACGCCTGGGTGTCACCACTGCGAGGATCGTCCGTAGGACACGGTGGAGCATACGGTGCAGGACTGCCCCGCTTGGGCAGAGCACCGCCGTGTCCTCACGACGGCGATAGGCGGAGACCTCTCGCGCCCGGCATTGGTCGAGGCTATGCTGCGGGGCGAGACGGAGTGGGAAGCGGTCGCCTCCTTATGCGAAGCAGTTATGCTCGTGAAGGAGGTGGCAGGCTGCCTGAGGGAGAGGACAGCGTCCTCCCTCCACCCCAGCCGCAGTGGTAGACGCCCACGGCGTCGGACGTCGCAGGACGATCTCCGGCCACCGTAGGCGCGGGCATGCGGGCAGCGAGTAATGGGCGACTCGCTGTCCGACCATGGACCATGCCCGGGTCGACGGCGCGTTGTGTTCCACGCGCGCCTCAAAGAGTGTCAGCATAATGACGGGGCCTGTAGAGGGCCAAAGCCTGCTGGGGTCGCGGGACCAAGGGATTACCGTGACCCTAGTACGTAAAGGGCTATTGAAGGACACCGTGGATTTTAGTCAGTACAAGTCTGACAGTCCCTCCCGCCCTGCCCTGGGTGGGAGGACTCATTTGATGATTTTACCACGAAAAAAAAAATGTGTTAATCCAGGTTATAAACTCTCTGTGCAACAAATTTTATCCAAATTCGTTTAGTAAGTGGCTGGATAGGCGTCACGGCGTCCTTACCTACCGCATGACGCAGGTCCTCACCTGGCACATAGACGTATACCAACTTAGTTACACCACTCAGTATTGTATTATCTGTGGTTATACAAACTTTGTGACTCACAGTATGTAGACGATTCGAACCTATATTTTCATGAAAAGTGAAGCTTGTCTTGGAAGAATCGTATATTACATTTAAAGCTCTTTTTGTCTATACCGAAGTATCTAAATAAGGATGGTCTGTCCACTCTAGGCAAATACTTCCTCCACTTTATCCACTCCTTGCGAACCCTCGCGTTCCCCTTCCTGTTCTGGCGGATCCTTACCAGAACGTCCCTCAGTTTTCTTCGTGGCCTATCACCACTTCGCCTCACTGTTTCTGCCACGGGCACCAGTTTTGAGCATGACGTACGACATGCGTTGTGGCAAAAATATGTTACCCATTTCCATTTCAATTGGACAGCCTTCTTAACAACGTCAGCTGTATTTATTTTGGTACTCGCCTGTCAATAAATTAACAGTAAAATACTCACCATTTTAAAATAACCCCAATTAATCAAGCCATATCGCAGAGGAAAAGAGAAACAGCAACTTTTATCCACGGGAACTGGGGAAGCCTCCCTAATTTCTATATCTTCAACCATCTTCTTTTACTTTAACTCAATGTGCACATTAAAAAAGCTGTTAATAAAAAATAAGTTCTTAGCTCTCCAAAACACAATCAAATACTGGCCATAACTCATAACTTTAGTCGATGCATTGGTTTTGTTATTTTTAACATTGTTGATAATGACTATAATTTATACTGTTTACAGTAACCTAACCTTTATTTATCAGGCGCATTTCGAGATATTCTTATACAAACAAGTAAATGGGATGAAATTGTGAATATTATAAAGAGCGGGAATTTCGAATTAGACTGTTTTTTTATATTCTAAAGTGCTGATAAACTTGAGCATTCACTTGTAATCGGCAATCTTTCGAATGTTTAATTACAGAAAAACAAACGAGAGCGTTTTAGCGGGTAATGTAGCGAAGGTTCTGACGAGCATACTGGCGAGCCGATTGTCAAATGTCAAGTCTGACTTCTTCGTGAAGAAAGCATTAGAGGCACTTTTTCATTTTCCATACAATTGACGTCATAATAGGTACTTCAAGTACGTTGTACGGCAAAAATACGGCAATCTTGTGCTTAGGCCAGCGGCCGTATTATGACCAATTCGTCGAATTCCTTGTAGTGCACAATCGCCTTTAGGGCGATTGTGCACTACAAGGAATTTTACTGTCCGGCAGTCCGATTTTTTACGGTCCGGTATGACACGCCATATAATGTACATACTAGTTTGTGCACTAGACGTAATTTTACCGTCCGACATTTTACTTTTCCCCATTCCGGAACGGTAATCGTTCAGAGTAATTTCGCGTGGGTGGCGTGTAGTTTCAAAGACAGAGCTAACCCAAACTGAGGCGTATCATCCGAGTAAAAACGGACAAGTACACAAGCAAATCATCCGTTTTTTTCATGCCACTTCCGACCGTAAAAAATCGGATGTTCGGACAGTAAAATTCCTTGTAGGTAGTGCACAATCGCCCTTATAGTGATCGGTCCGTATTATGACGTCTTAAAACCAGGCTTGTTCCAGTGAGTGAACGAGGTGGCACTAGACGACTTATATAGCCATGTCTCGTTCACTCACTGGAACAAGCCTGGTTTTAACACGTCATAATACGGACCGATCACTATAATACGAATTTCATTCGCCGGACAAAGTCTGTGTTATGGATTTGAGAAGAAGGATTTTGGATTCTTTGATGTAAAACTACAAACACATTAGGATTAGAATGCAAAAATATTTTATTATAAAAAGTTCAGTTGCATATCCTAACTATAACAAATATTTCCTGTAAATGCGAAAATAAGTTGCTTAGACGTTGTCAGGAGTACAGAGACCGAAAAAAGGTTTGTTCCCGAGAAAAATGTTCCCTTCTCTGCCAGTTTCGTGTTTCGTTATCATACGTCTTCCCTGCCTGCTACCTCTCCAGGCTCTAGTCCATCACATGTCATAGTACATTCTGCTTCAGCTGCATTGTTCACAAATCTGAACTCTCCAACGTTCTGCAGTTTTTTGATCTCACTCCTCAACAGAATCAGGAAGTATGTTTGGACAACTGTTGACAGTAGTTTCAAGGTTAGAAAAGGTCTTATGGTGAAATTGTTAAAGAATTTAAGGTGGTAGTAGGGAAATGGAACTGAATCACAATCGCTTTTTTTTGTGTTCCCTGCCTCTTAACATTCTCGCTTTTGACATGATTCACTCTTCACTCATAACATGCAGCCATAGTTACCCTTGTGCCACCAATTCTGGTGGATAGCTAACGACATCTTCACCTCAGTAGGTGTATTCGTGAATCACCTAGAAATCTAGAATATCCTCGATAGATTTGGAAGAGCTCTACATTCAGCACAGGGTGACTAAAGCTTGAAGAAAGAGAAGAGAGTATGAAACGGTTTCCGTTAAGAAAATTCGTGTAGTGTAGCTATACATGGTCGCGGGACTGTACGAATTACCGTGACCCCGGAACGTAAAGAGTATTGAAGGACACCGTGGATTTTAGTCAATACAAGTCTGACAGACCCTCCCGCTCTGCCCTGGGTGGGTGGACTCATTTGATGATTTTTCTACGATAAAAAAAATAGCTATACGTATATAATAATATTATGATCGAGACGAACGTATAACTGGTAATGAATTTGTAAATGGTTTGAATAAGCTGTCCTTAGCAACAAGGCAATGGCGATGAAAACAGAAAAAGAAGTAGAAGAGTAAAAAAGTAAATGTGCTCACCTACAACCACAAAGTAGAATGAGATAGTCACCACATTTCTCAACCAGTTGATATTATATATGATTGTTATAATAATATAAGTAGCAGTCACCAGACAACTAAATGCCCACATCACAAGACTGATGTAAAAGAAAAATTGTATCAGCTCCAAGTTTTTCTGTAAAAGAAGAAAATTTATGTGTAATGAAACATGCTGATTTACAGACGCAGGTCGTCGAACCGAATCTGTAAAATTTTACCAATCGAATCACCTTTCACTATTGTGATAAGGTTGAAAATCGATTGAAGAAATTTAACAGATTGACTGGTACAATTGAAAGTGGAGAAGATAAATGAACAGCCTCCAGCCGTCGTAACTACAGTCCGCATCAAGATGTGGTAAACTCGCTATGACAGATGGTCACCCATCCACAGACCAACCTCGGCAAGCGCGGCTTAACCCGGAAGATCGGCCTGTGCGGCTGTATTTATTTAGCCACGAGCTCTTCCAAATACTGGCAAAATTAAAGGACTTATCTTCTTTACTGTCTAGCACAGTTGCAGACAGTAAACCTTAATAAGCATTCGAACAGGAATAAAGCCTTTGTCAAACAGACTGGCGGGTCGAATGCGAAGCGTGATGTTTTTATTTGTAATGTATGGAATTGTTAAAATCCAGTCACATAGAAAAGCGAAAGCGATCCCATAGCGTGACAGAACTGTCGGACTGACGTCTCGCTTCGGTTCGGAAACGCTTCGCTTTCGCCTGTCTGTTTGACAAAGGCATTTTTATCTCACCTTATGGCCTCCAACTATGAAGAATATGGTCGCCATGAAGTCTGATATGAACACCGCAAGAATAATGCACACTATAATAATTTCGTTGTCATGTAACAGGCTTAGAATGTCTCCATCGGGTCTAAATAACCTGCTCATTATTGCAATTGATATAAACGCATACAATGTAAACGCTATCATAAGTAAATCTGCAATCTGAAAAGAAAAAGTTATCATGTTAAAAATGTCTGCTTTTCTGAATTCCACTTCATCGATTTCTGTTGCAGTCTGTTAAAGTCATTTAACAAATGGAATCTCCAAACACTTCATTTAACTTCATAATTGTTACACATTATGGAGTGGAATTCCCTGCCGGGTCGACGGAACTTCGTGTTCCACGCGCGCCTCAAAGAGGTGTCAGCAAAATGACAGGGCTTCCCTTTAGAGGGTCAAAGCCTGCCGAGGTCGAGGTACTGTCTCATCAGGTATCCGTGACCCTAGAACGTAAAGTGCTATTGAAGGATTACCGTGAATTTTAGTTAGTACAAATCTGACAGTCCCTCCCACACGCCCTGGGATGAGGAGTCATTTGTAAGTAGTATATCTTTTTTTAGGTCGTAAAATCATCAAATGAGTCCTCTCGTTCTGGGTGTAGCGAACTGTCAGACTCGTACTGACTAAAATCATTGTGTTCCTTAAATTGTCCTCTACGTTGCAGGTTAACGGTGACCCGTTTGGACAGTTCCGCGACCCTAGTAGGCGTTTGGCCCTCTATAGCACCGTCAGATTGCTGACAGCATTCGAGGCGCGCGTGGTACATGACGCAAATTCATGATCGGATGGCGAGTCACCCATTAGCCGTCGTCCGTATGCTCGCGCCTATAGTGGCCGGAAATCGCCTCGTGATGTTCTGTGCTGATGGTCGAGGTTCGCAGAAGGAGGTGACTGCTTTTCATTTCCTCTCGTCCCACAGCAGGGCCTTAATCAATGCTGGGCGCGAGGTCACTACCGCCTATCGCCAACCAGCGGTACACCTAAAAACTAATAATACTAACCATTTTGAAATAGCCCCACACGAGCAAACCGTATCTTAACGGAATGCAGCAACAACATCTTTTAACCACTGGAATTTCTCCTTTCATTGTGATTTTAAACTGTAGTCCAACTTTTTCAGTCAGCTTTTTCTATTATTTTTAAACACTGAGTAGACACAATGTCAAAGAACCCAATTTTATCACACACAGCTTAATAATTCACTGAATTTTAATAACACGAATTATAATTTATCTTTTTGTAGTTAGCCATAGCATGGTTACAGTTAAACTGACAACTAGATAATAAAACAAATATTTATATTAACTTGACCTTTGTATATAATTATGCCAACTACGTATTAATTGCAAACATTATAAGGGGTGGGAACTTTGTTCTGAAACACGCTACTTTTAACTTTGTTTATGGTAAAACCAGTTTAGTGGGTTTTATTCATAAAAAATGGATGCTTGAGTTTGATGATGTCACTTCACAGTTTTAAGTATCGCATATCACCGTATGTCTAGGTTCCTAACAACAACAGGCCCTAACCAGACTTTTCACATTTTTTGTTATGTGGGAACTTTGAAGTTAATTTGGTAGAAAAAACCTTGTTCGTACACGGTTATCGGCCTCTGGTGTCGCTATAGTAAAATTATAGCAAAAAGTTTAACTATTGCATTTAAGCTAACCTCTTTAAGCATCCCCTAATCGACGCCAAGACTAGTCCACATGTGTTATTAAGCACGGATACTAACTGACTACTTACTTATTATAGTTAAAAACAGGGACAGGCCACTTTACTTTCGGCCAGCCCACCACATTTTTTCTTCCATTCTCCGCTGTCAGAAGCGAATGACATCATTCACTCCTTTTTCTTTATCATTCTGCACACAATCTATCCACCTTTTATTTGGCCTCCCATTTACTCACCATTAACCAACATTAATTTCGTTACTTAATCCATTATTGTCACTCCACACACACGAAGATTAATAATAAAATCACATTGTCATTCAAAATTGTTTATTTTATAAATATGTAAACATAAGTATATAAAACATAAATATAAAATTAAACTATATTTATAAAAAGAAAGAAAGAAGACTTATTGACGCTTCCCGTGACCCAAGAGCTGGCTTTTACCTTGGCCAGAGGCTAAGTATTGCCATACAGAGAGGCAATGCCGCCAGTCTCTTGGGCACATTACCAGCTGACAGCGTTGAGGATGAATTTTTCGATGCTCTATAATATGTAGTTTAGTTTAGTTTTATTTAATTTTGTATTTTTATATTTTTGTTGATAATTATGTTGATTTTAGTGTTTTCTCAATTCCTAGTTTAATGCTAACTATAATTTGTTTTTCTATATTTTCAACATTGCTACAATTTACTATCTAATCAAAATTATTTATAAAATAATTAATTGATTTCCATTATAATTTCAAGTTAACTGGTTCTTAATATTAGCTCGTAATATTAAACGTCTTCTTTGCCAATCTCCTCTTCGACGACTATATCATCATCATATTGTTTGGTACATTCTGCTTCGGCTGCTTTGTCTTGGGGCAATTTGTCATTATTCCTCAGTTTGATGATCTGACTCCTCAGAACAATTAAGAAGTAAGTTTGCACAGCTGGAAAAAATAGTCTTATGTTAAAAAAATGTGCCTGTCTACTTCTGTAAATTAATATCAAAGATGTAAAACTGACATAACACCATGCCTGTAGTCCTCATAGACTTATCGGAGGCATTCCCTATTATAACACACACATTGAGCTAGTTATGTTTAAGTAATAACCTATTGTAAGCAATCGAACCGTGAAGCACGGATACAAAAAAGAAGACCATTTTATATGTTGTGAGAACAACCGATTTTTCATCCGTGCTTCGTAAATTAGCTATTCATCATCATATCAGCATAGGATGTCCACTGCTGAACGTGAATTGTCCTTCCTCCATAGATTTACAATAGGACTGGTTGGAAGCGCCTTGCATCCAGCGCAAATTAGTCACTACAAAAATATAACAGTCTTGAAGATAAAATTAATGCTTTTATTTAAAATGGCTGTCATCTAGAAAAGAAATGCATAAATAGAAACTTCCAGGTTTGTTAAGTGAATTAGATATAATGGAATAGTGAAAAATAGAAACGGTAGAACAAAAAATCACAAATACTCACCAACATTCAAGAAAAAGAATGACAATGCCGCCAACGAACTTTCTATGTCACTCATTAGTATAATGACTACGTTTACAGTTGTAAAAATTAAATTTATTATCCACATCGCAATACTGATGAAATAGAATAATTGTGTCAAATACATATTTTTCTGCAAAAGAAAAATACCTTGAAGATTAATTGTGCCGATAGACGTATAAACAAATTTTAATGGCTTGATTGAAATGAGCCTCGACTGTAGGTTCAGCCTTGCTTTTTGGCAACTGGATGTTTTAGAAAGACTATGGTTCCTCTTCCAGAGCCCTGACTGGCCGATAGCTTGGATCCTATACCCGATACAGGTTGGTTGCAATTTTTTAAATTTCATATGAAATTTAAAAAAGGAAATAATGAATACAAGAAATTACTAAAATAAATCTCACCTCACGTTTCCCAAAGATGAACATAATGGTACCTAAGAAATCCACGATTAACACTGCAAGAGCAGTGACTGGTATAACCAAGTCACCAGAGATCATTGTTAGAATGTTATCATCTGGACCCAATGACTTTATCGTCATAACTGTTCTTGTCAAAGAAATTGTTAAAATTGTTATAAGAATCCCGTCTGCAATCTGAAAACACAAAAATACGTTTTAATCTTTGCTATCATGTTGGGCAAGTCTTCTATCCTGGATTTTTTATTTCTACTTCATCATGTATCATCATATAACTGTAAGGTTTGTATGCTTTACTAAAAACTTTAAAGCCTGGCTGATTAAATTAAAGTTCTTCCGAAAAAGGCTGTTTGTGGATGGGTACGCTGCTTTATCATGTTTCCTCTTCGAGGGGCGGCTGTAGAGACGCGACGATGTTCTCGCCTTCTGATTGATACAGGTCCTCAACTGGTAAGGTTATTTTGAAGGTTTCATTCTCGGTGACGACCTCTCGTGCAGAGCCCAAGAGTATGGGAAGCAAGTGAATCAGGAAGCGGATCTCGCGTGAGGGAGAGGCAATCCTCCGGTAACTTAACAACTGGTAATGTGCCCAAGAGACTGTCGGTATTACCACGTGAAATAGCAATTTTTTTTTAATGGCTGGGACTGCATGACCATCAAGGATGAGAAACATGATCTAATACGAAGATACGTTTAATAAAAAAAGTCTAAAGTCGATGGGGTTGCGTCGTTTCATTACGAAGTTCCTAACTGCCTTCCATCTCCAAGTCTTCATAATATTGCTTTGTCATGCGCTATACATGCGTGCAAAGTTTCAGTTTAATCTTAAACTTCCTTAACTTACTTAAACCAACAACAGGACAAGTGCAACTAAATATATTTTTTAATAAACTTATAAACTCACCATTTTGAAACAACCCCACGCTAGCAAACCATGTCGCATGGGCCAACAGAAACAACATCTTTTCACCACTGGAATTTGTAGTCTCATTGTGATTCGATGTTGGATTCTAGTCACACTTCGGAAAAATGCGCAGGAGTTTTTAATTTATAAATACCAACAAAATTAAATATCTGATCCCACATACGCTTTGTGTAGTACTAATGTTGGCGCTGGTCTGGCTTAACTGACAACTCGGAGTAATTAATTAATATTACTGTATCCTATTTATCTAATTTATCATACTAAGCGGTACTTTGCATGGTCGAGGGACTAACGAATTACTGTGACCCCGGAACGTAAAAGGCTACTGAAGGACACCGTGGATTTTAGATAACGTTTTGGACGTCAGTAAAAGTCTGACAGTCCCGCCCGACACATTAGATGAATTTACCACTATAAAAAAAGCGTCAATTTGCATGGATGAGCCACGGGAATTTTGTTTAAAAACTGAGTTTTTAAATGTCATCATTAATTCATCTCAAGATCTCAATCTAATTTTTTTTAGCCACTCTTTTCTTTTTCTGTTTTGGGCATCATTCAAAAGATGTGGTATCATACACGAGCGAGTTTAAATAATAAAACGGAGCAAATTGATTTGACCTAGGTATGGCAAAAATAAAACAATACAGGAAGTAGATACGATACGCGATCTTGTAGTTAGTTAGTTCCCCATTTAGATAACATAATTAAAACATCGTCCAAAATGCTAGGTTTTGTGATAAGAAATTGTAAAACATAAAAACAAAAATAATGTTATATAACAGTTTAGTTAGGAGCAGATTAGTGTACTGTAGTGTGGTGTGGCGACCACACTATGCGGTTCAAAAGCGCTGCCTTTGGCACTTAGCTTTTTCTGATGGTACGGCTAGAAAAAAGCCATCTTATAGAGGAAGACTGAAACACTTTGCCATGTGCAGTTTACAAAAACGGATCGATGTGATCGTGCATTCAAAACATAAACGGCCGTTTTTGTTACAAATGCACGATTTATCTAAACAGCTATATTTCAAGTGTTGACAATGTGTTATAAAATTACGTTATTGCCTTTTCTACAGTAATTCTAGACCACATTTTGTATTTTTGATTCTATTTACGAGTTATGAAATTTTTTCGATTGGCGGCGCTAGTGGACTGTAAAAGGCCCCTTAATGACGCTTTATTTATGTGCAAAAATATTAAAAAATAACATTGTGTGCCCTAGGTTGTTAGCACTTTGTAACTTTCGTGCGCCTTCAAGAATCCCACGCAGCTCCATCACTCCACTCTGCCCTCCAATTAGACGAACTGTTTTAGGATCTAACTCTCTCTACGCCCGATTCTGTAAGGACGTTAATGGTGGTAGTGATTTAGTTGACTTACATCATGACTCACTATCAAAGCTAAAGTCAAAGTATTTGAGATTTGTGCCCGATATATAAGTTATCTAATTTTATGTATAAATTTAATTTTTTTAATTCTTAGTTGGTTTCTTCCTTTTAATTAATTTTGTTTGCCTTATATAGTTAATATGTTACTTTCTAACTACAATTTGATTAATTTGTGAAAACCTTTAAGTGAGTGTTACACTGTGAATTTAGTATAAAATAGTTTGAAGTACCTATGTTATTAGTGTAAACAGTAAATAAAATAAGAAAATGCTTTTATTTTACAAAATTAGAATTTTGAACTTTTTATTTTTAAATAACTCACATAACCCCTAGTTTATTAAAATATACAAAACATTAATACTGCCTAAATAAACTTATACATTGAATTCCTTCAATTTGACATGGACGATTCCTTTTTTATTTTTGACTATCAAGTAATTCTTGTTTCCTTTTAATTTGTTACGACTTCCTTGACTGTGTCCTCTGCGGCTACCTTTTCATCATACTTCATGGTAGTCATAGTACATTCAGCTTCAGCCGCATGATTGACAAATCTGAATTCACCGGAGTTCCTCAGTTTAATGATCTCACTCCTCAGTAGCAGGATGAAGTAACTCTGAATAGCTGGAATAATAGAAAAAGTGGTTCAAGTTTTTGATGTGATTTATGTCGAAGCTCACAAAGCTCACTTTCAGATAATGTTGTACATAATCAGCACGTCTATAATCCCAATCCCCTATAGTTACACCTATATTTCGTCAGTTATGTTTAAGTATCATATCAATTTTTGTTCGGGCACCAGGCACTAAGTCCAGATTTTGTGGTTGCTACTGAGGGATTGCTGATAGAAAACCCCACATTATTTGTAAGACTTTGGAATCGAACAAAGGAACTCTTGCTCAGCAGTCGTAGCTGCAAGCACTTGATAAAATTCTGCAACAATATTCGGCAGCAAAAATTCTCAGTAGACAGCTTTATACAGCTTTCTTTTCCAATTATTTCACCTACGTAACTTTTTCCCAACTATGTGGTCAGCTTCTTACACAAATCGATCCGTCGGCCGAACCAATTGCTAATCAGTAATTTACATGAATAATTCGAAACACCTTGGTAATACTGGTTTTCTTTTTGTGCTTCTCATTGAGACAGAAATGACGTATCAAAAATTAATCAACATACACACAAACATTCATATGCTCACCTAATACTACAAAATAGAAGCAGGATTGCACCACAAACATCTCCCAGTAAAACATCTGGTATTGTATCAAATCAATTATTGTTCGGATGGATACTAAAACGGACAGCACTAACGTCAACACCCACATCACCATACTGACGATGTAGAATACTCGTATCAGCTTCACGTTTTTCTGCAAAAGAATAATATTTATTAGTTTCGATGCTGTTCATGTTAATGTTAAGATGCGATTCGACCGGATTGAGGCACAACTGTACTCTTTGTTGGACTCACTCTAGTAAGCACGAACAAATTGTACACCTGAATACTTCTGTGCGCGCACACCTGAACAGTGGACTCGTTATTTGTGCGCACACATCGTTAGACTTTCTTCAGTAAAATGTTCGCGCTTTAAACGCCTAAATTTAAAGAGCGTAAAGTTGAAAATCCACTAAGACAACAGCACTACAGTTCTCCCTAGTGACAAGAGAAGTATCTACTCATCATCTTCACATTATCCCACAGCACTTAATAGGCCTCTCCTTAATAACTCCTATGTTCTCCTCAAGCCTCCTATTAATATCATAAATGTAAAATTGTAGATATTTGGATGGATGGAAATCTCAATGAAAAATTCAATGAAATTATAATTTAACTCACCTTATGAGCTCCAACAATGAACACTATGGTCACTATTAAATCCGCAAAAAACAAAATAGTTAAAGACGATACTATAGCCAAATCTGAATAGAGCCCACTATATTTGATTTCATCCGACAGGATTATCTTTATAGTACCTATCAATGAATATGAAGTTATGAAGAGGATGAACGCGTCTGCTATCTGTAACAAAAGAACAAGTAGTATAGTTAGTACATATTCTGGCAAAGATGTTTAGGTAATATTTAGCCAGAATCGACAATGACGACCAACAGAAGAGCGAAGCAATGAAGCTCATCGAAATTAAAGAGAATTCATTTAACGTGTAGTGGACACAATTAAGTTGTTAAGATAACTAGCGGCATCTATGTAGCAATTGAAGAACTAAAAATCAAAATTTACAAAAAAGGTCTTTGTAAATTTAGACCATACAGAAAATTCCGATATTTATTGTTGCGCAGAAAGCCTCGTAGACACCTAGGTGCCTAAATTTTTCAAAGAAAATAATACAAACTTTACACAGATGAATCATTCAGAAAAGAGCAGAAAAAAATCACTTCAATGATTGAATTTATAATTTTGTCAAAAGACCTTTTATAGAATCTAAGATATTTGATTAGTAGCTATTAAACTTACCATTTTGAAATAGCCCCATACGAGTAGACCATATCGTAGCGGCATACAGCAACAACACCTCCTGAACACTGGAATTTCTCCTTGCATTTTGATCTTGGACATTCAGATGAGGAACTAAATATTTGTGGACCGCACTTAAATCACTAAATAAATTCTTTATTTCTTCGAATTTATAAGACGAACACTAATGATATGCGTTCAATTTTAACGATAACAAAGTATAAAGTGACAAGGACTGAACTTCAAATATTGTTATAGTTAATAATTGCTTTTGTGTCTACTTCGCGGATGGTGAACTTGTTAATGGTCGCATCGGTTCAGATAAACTGTCGATTGTAGGAAGTAACATAAATATTTATACTGATTTAAACTACATTATTATCTAGAAGAGTATATCCCGAGATACAGATGACGCGTAGGCGCATGTTATGCTTGGAAATATAGATAACGTGAGGAAATTTTGTAGCAAACCGGTAATGTTTATAGAATTTTATAGGAAACTGTATAGATCATCGTGTAGCTCATAGCTGAGCATAAGAAAAAAACTTAAAAAAGAAATGTAACCGACTTCAAAAACAACTACAAAAAAGGGTTTAAATAACCTACACAATAACTTTTCTTTAGGAAGTCGGTAGCTTTGTTTTTATTTCATCGACTTTTTTTCCACCAACTTACATTTTGACTTAATACTTGCCAAGTTCTTTTATTGTACTATCCTATCAAGAGTTTTTGAGTAGGAGCTCAAAAACTCTTCATAGGATTATTAAAATTAATTATTTTAATAATAAATTTATTTTAATAAATTTCCTTTATTCATCTTTAAACTTATTTGTTACATTTTTAAATATTTTTACAAAAAAGAAATAAAAAACATTTAAAAATATAAAAATAGTAGTCCGCCGGCGTAGGAGCAGGGTCCAAGCTACCGGTGGTTAGGGTTCCAGAGACAGGAACCTTCTCACAATGCGAGCCGTATCAAGGAGTACTGCCTTCTGAATCTGGCCCTTGATCCAACTACCCAACGAGAGCCTCGAGAGATGCTCGTCGAGGCTCTTGGCTATCAGGCCATTCGCCGTTACATCAATCGGCACAATGATAGCCGAGCTCACATTCCACATGTCGACAACCTGGCGCGCCAAGTCAAGATATTTTATTTGTTTATCTTTCTCAGCTTTCACGAGGTTCTCGTCATGTGGGATGGTAACATCGATTATTATTGCGCGGCGCGCTGATCTGTCTATCACTACTATGTCAGGCTTATTGGCGACAATAGTCCTGTCAGTAATGATAGGCAGATCCCAGTACATCGTGACATGGTCTTTCTCGAGAACTGGGTCGGGCACATACTTGTAATACGGTACTTCGGAATCAACAAGTTTGTATTTCAAAGCAAGTTGCTGGTGGATAATCCTGGCTACTAGGTTATGCCTGTGCAAGTACTCGCCGTTAGCAAGACGAGAACAGCCAGAGATAATATGTCTGATCGACTCACCCGGACGGTGGCATGCCCGACACACGTCAACCGTCCCGTCTTTCATAATATGTCTCCGGTAGTTATTCGTCAGCATAACTTCGTCCATAATTGCACAGATAAAACCTTCAGTTTCCCCGAAGAGGTCACCGAAACGTAGCCAGGATACGGACGCTAGGAAATCTACATCGGGCCCATGAAGAGCACGGTAGAAGCGTCCGTGAAGCTCCTTGCTTTGCCATACCTTCCTGCGATCTTCCGTAGTGAGTATCACAGGTTTGCGCCAGTCCTCTTTAGCCATGGATAACGGGGTGAGTCCCTTGTCCACCGCGACCACATCTCGGTGCATACCCACGTCCATATTCTTAATAAATTTATTATTAAAATAATTAATTTTAATAATAACCAAAATTATGAGTAAGATAAGTGTAAAAACTTTGGAGTACCAATAGGAATCACGTGTGGTCCCTTTCCATTCAAAATTTTTAACTAACTTACTTTGTTTTACATCAGTGACTTTTGTCTCTTAGAACATTTACAGCTATTAATAGATTACCTACAATACTATTATTTATTGTTGAAAAAATATAAAAAAAAGATAAATGGGAAACATGTCCAGTGGTCCTAATTATTAGCGATTACAACGAAACAACAAACCATGGTTTTTCCTTTTATTTATTGTTTGTTCTAGTAATTCCAGAGATAGGTTATAGTTTTTTATCTAGCCTGGTGGTTTTACTTCGCATTTTTAATGTTTCGTTCATTTAAAACATCACACGAACAATACCTACGGTACTCTTTATGAGTCCTGTCCATAAACAAATATCCAGCATGTAACGGAATTAGGAGTCTACGATAGAATGAGAAGGATAGAACCGAGCGAGAGATAGTATAATTTCATAACGTTTTTATCAAGGAAGATTTCGTAGCTAAGTAATAACATTATCAGGTTAATTTTCAAGGTTAAGCCGTTTCCTTCGTGTCTTGTAAAGTAAATGCTGTTGTTTCTAGCCGTCATTTCTACAATTTCGAAAGTCCTCATAGGTACGTTGTCAGTATTTCGAGAGCTTTATCAAGAGTTATGATATTACCCAGTACCTTCTACTGATCCCATTGCACCATGAAGTTTAGAGCTTCGGTAAGTTGCTCTTTCCCAAGCTCTCCAGTAACTCCTATATCCAATGTTTTGGATTAATTATCAACAAAACATTGGATATACCAATGTTTTGTGAAAAAAAAAACACAAAGCAGACTTACAATTTGTAAGATCATCATTGATGACATTATAAGTTATAGTTGTAGCTTCAAGAAGCTTCAAGAAGTGGAGTGTCGTAGATTGAAAGCTAACTTACAATCGACAATTTTGAATCATGGTCCATTTTAACAATAAATCGGTTGAATCCGTCAAAGAACAACGAACATCAAGGTCGATACGATGGATATGTATGTTTACGCAAATGTGGCCCTAATTGTTTTTGAGTGTCTGTTAGAAAATACGTTATGACGGGTCATAATTCAAATTTTTTGATTGCTAGGTAGATTATGAGATAGATAAATAACTATAGAAAAATCTAATTATAGCCTTGGTATTTTTACATTTTACTATTATTAATTTACCTAATTGAGATCACAATTTAAAATATCATGATTAATTCACCTCAACATCTCAATCACGATTTTATGGATATAGGCCACTCCTTTCTTTTTATGGGCATTTCTCAAAAAAAGGGTTCTGATACAAAAGCAAAGTATTACGAGACTAGCGACCTGCCCCGGCTTCGCACGGGTGGACTTTTATTTTTTAAGCTCTCTCACAATTTTAAATTCGTAATATCTTTTGAATGGATTGTCCGATTAGAATAAATTAAAAAGTAATTTATAGCTATTGAAACAATCTTGCTCAATAAATAGTAAAATTATTTGGATAAGGTTAAGTATTTGACGATAATATGATCAATAAACATAGGCTAATAATTTTAATTACTTTTATTCTATGGAAAAGAGGTTATAATGGCTAAAATATAAATGTTTGGTTTATACTATCGCGGTCTTTTTTGTAGGCATTATTGAGTTCTACAACTTTTCTATAGAAGTCAACCATACATCTTTAACCATTTAGGCAGCGTTCGCGAGAATCGTTAACGTACGGCAGTTTTTTCGACGCCTTACTCCACAATTTTCACTACCACGAAAAATCCTATCTATTTTCCGGCATTAAATATATCCTATACGGATTCGGAAGAATCCCTCTAAGTAATGGTAAAAGAAATTTTGAAATCGGTCCAGTAGTTTTTGAGCCTATTCAATACAAACATACAAAAATACAAAGGTTTCCTCTTTATAATATTAGTATAGATATAGATATAGATTAAATATTAATACAAAGAAATGGAGCAATTTGACTTGACCAATGGCAAAGGTGAAAAAAGACTAATTACAATATAAGTACTTTTTTATTGTTAAATAACTTTCATAAACCCTAGTTTTGAACAAAATGTTTAAGATATACATTAAGATATGCTTAAATAAACGTATGTATAAATTGTATTCCTTCAATTTGACATGGACGATTCCTTTTTCATTTTTGACAATCAAGTAATCCTTTTTTCCTTTTAATTTGTTACGACTTCCTTGACTGTGTCCTCTGCGGCTACCTTTTCATCATACTTCATGGTAGTCATAGTACATTTAGCTTCAGCGGCATGATTGACAAATCTGAATTCACCGGTGTTCCTCAGTTTAATGATCTCACTCCTCAGTAGCAGGATGAAGTAACTCTGAATAGCTGGAATAATAGAAAAACTAGTTCAAGCTCACAAAGCTGACTCTAAGATAATCCTGTACATGAATATCATGTCAGTAATCCCAACATTAACATAGTTTACCTAATAATACATCTACATTTCGTCAGTTTTGTTTAAGTACCATATAAAGTTTCATTCCGGCACCGGGCACTAAATTCAGGATTTTAGGGCTGATACTGAGGAATTCCCAACATTATTTGTAGGACCTTGAGATTGAACAAGGATACTGTTGCTTACTAGTCGCGGTAGCGAGCAGTAGAATTATGGGGCAGTTAAAATTCTCTAAACACAGCTTTGAAGAAATTACTTTCCAATCATTTCATCCATAGACCTAACTTTCTTCCAACTACGTAGTCACCTTCGATAGATCGATCGAACTGAATTCAGCTGAATATCAGTATTTTACATGGATAATACGGATACCCCTTGGTAAGACTGGTTAACAGATTTTTGATATAAAAAATTATATGCTCACCTAATACTACAAAATAAACGCAGGATTGCATTACAAACACGCCCCAATACATCTGGTATTGTATCAAATTAATTATTGATCGGCTGGATCCTACAACGGACAGCACTAACGTCAACACCCACATCACCATACTGACGATGTAGAATACTCGTATCAGCTTCACGTTTTTCTGCACAAGAATAATATTTATTAGCTTCGATGCTGTTTATGTTAATGTTAAGATGCGATTACACTGGTGTACGGCACAAATTTTCGCTTTGATGGACTGACGTAATCAACCGCGAACAAATTTTACACCTAGGATATTTCTGTGCGTGCACACCTGAACAGTGGACTCGTTGTGCGCACATATCGCTGGACTTAGGGAACTTGCCCATTGTGGGACGCGACCCATGCGTATTTGTTAATGGAGCGATGCGATGCAATTCGACCGTGAACTGCGAAAATCTATATATATAGTATCTCTGCAAACAAAATACAAAATGTGTCGCTAGTAACGAGTACTTGCGCAATCTTATTTCGAATTGAGAATCATGTGCATTGTCATTAGCATGCAATTCGGTATCGATCAGATCTGTGAGCTATATAATCAAGACGTGTGACTCCATTAGCAAACACTAGCGATGGTCCATACATTTTATACGGCCGGACGTTTTTGCAATATCTGACCGATATCGTCAATCGATGCAATTCAGTATCGCGTCGCGTCGTGAGCAAGCTCCGTTAGTTTTGTGAAAATGTACGCGCTTTTATAGATTTTTGCCCATATTTTAAGAGCATAAAGCTAAAAATTCACATAAGACAAACTGTTGCTTCAGCGCTGCCTCGGCGCCGAGTCTTTAAAGAATTGCAAATACAGTTCTCCCTAGTGACAAGAGAACCATCTACTCATCTTCTTCACATCATCCCACAGCTCGTTATAGGCTCATCTTCAATAAGTCCCATGTTCTCCTAAAGTGAATTGAAATTATGGATATATGGATAGATGCACAGATCTCGATTAAATTACAATTTAACTCACCTTATGAGCTCCAACAATGAACACTATGGTCACTATTAAATCGGCAAAAAACAAAATACTTAAAGACGATATTATAATCAAATCTACCCGACTATATTTGTTGACTCCATGTATCTGGATCAGCTTTATAATATCTATCAATGAATCTGTCATCATAAAAAGGAGGAGTGCTTCTGCTACCTGTAACAAAGAAACAAGTACTATGGTTAGTACACATAATAATATAGACAAAGACGTTACCGCGAGTTACAGCAAGAACTGAAATCTAGAATCGGTAGGACGATGATCAGAAAAGCGGAGCAATAGAGCTAGACGAAGTTCTGGAGAACAAAAACTTATAATGGTCATATTTAAGCTGTCAAGACAATTAGCGACATCTATAGCGCAATTTTAGAATTGAAAATGAGAACTTTAACAACGCACAATAAAAGACCGCCGCGAATTTAGACAAAGCAGAAAATTCTGACATTGATTGTTGGGCAGAGAGCCTACTAGAGGTACCTCCTCTTTTCAAAGAGTTTTATACAAACTTTAAACCTAATAGTGACACCCTAAATACTGCGTCGGAAAGATTAATCATTATCTAAAGAATAGGAGTAGCAGAAAAATAACAATTTTATGATTTGATTTTGGCAAAAGACAGAGACCTTTTACAGGCACTAAGATAGGTATTTGTTTAGTAGCTAATAAACTTACCGTTTTGAAATAGCCCCATGCGAGTAGACCATATCGTAGCGGCATACAGCAACAACACCTCCTAAACACTGGAATTTCTCCTTGCATTTTGATCTTGGGCATTCAGACGAGGAACTAAATATTTGTAGACCGCACTTTAATAAATTCTTTATTTCTTCCAATTTATAAGACAAACACTTATGATTTGCGCTAAATTTTAACGACAACGAAGTATAAGTGACAAGGACTGAACTTCAAATATTGTTAAAGTTAATAATTGCTTTTGTGTCTGCTTCGCGAATAGTGAACTTGTTAATGGTTGTGTTGGTTCGGATAAACTGTTGATTGTAGGAAGTAACATAAATTTTTATACTAATTTAAACTACGTTATTATCTAGAAAAGTATATCCCGAAATACTGATGACGCGCAGGCGCATGTTATGCTTGGAAATATAGATAACGTAAGGGAATTTTGTAGCAAAACCCGGTAACGTTTATAGAATGTTATAGGAAACTGTATAGATCATCGTGTAGCTCATAAATGAGAATAAGAAAAAAAACTTAAAAAAGAAATGTTACCGACTTCAAAAACAACTACAAAAAAGGGTTTAAATAACCTACACAATAACTCTTTCTATAGGAAATCGGTAGCTTTGTTTTTATTTCAATGACTTGTTTTCCACCAACTTACATTTTGTCTTAATACTTGCCAAGTTCTTTTATTGTACTACCCTATCAAGAGTTTTTGAGTAAGAGAAAGCAATTAATTTTAATAATAACCAAAATTATGAATAAGATAAGTGTAAAAACTTTGGAGTACCAATAGGAATCACGTGAGGTCCCTTTCTATTCAAATTTTTAACTAACTTACTTTGTTTTACATCAGTGACTTTTGTCTCTTACACATTTACTATATAAGATATTTTCTGTTAATAGATTACCTACAATAATATAATTTATTGTTGACAAATATAAAAAACGATAAATGGGAAACATGTCCAGTGGTCTTAATTATTGGCGATTACAACGTAACAACAAATCATGGTTTTTCCTTTTATTTTTTGTTTGTTCTAGTAGTTCCAGAGATTGGTAATAGTTTGTTAACCATTCTGGCGGTTTTAATTCGCATTTTTTATGTTTCGTTCATTTAAAACATCACACGAACAATACCTACGGTACTCTTTATGAGTCCTGTCCATAAACCAATATCCGGCATGTAGCGGAATTAGGAGTCTTTTTTTTATCGTGGTAAAATCATCAAATGAGTCCTCCCACCCAGGGCAGGGCGGGAGGGACTGTCAGACTTGTACTGACTAAAATCCACGGTGTCCTTCAATAGCACTTTACGTACCGGGGTCACGGTAATCCCTTGGTCCCGCGAACCCGGCAGGCTTTGGCCCTCTACAGGCCCCGTCACTATGCTGACACTCCTTGAGGCGCGCGTGGAACACAACGCGCCGTCGACCCGGGTATGGTACATGACATGGACAGCGAGTCACCCATTACTTGCCGCCCGCATGCCCGCGCCGACGGTGGCCGGAGATCGTCTGGCAACGTCCGACGCCGTGGGCGTCTACTACTGCGGCTGGGGTGGAAGGAGGACGCTGTCCTCTCCCTCACGTGGCCCGCCTCCTCCTTGAATGTATCATTTACCTAATTGAGATCACAATTTTAAATATCTTGATTAATTCATCTCAAGATCTCAATCACGATTTCATGGATATAGGCCACTCCTTTCTTTTTATGGGCATTTCTCAAAACATGTGTTCTGATACAAAAGCAAAGTATTACAAGATTAAATATTAATAAAATGTAATGGAGCAATTTGACTTGATCTATGGCAAAGGTGAAAAAAGACTAATTACAATATAAGTACTTTTTTATTGTTAAATAACTTTCATAAACCCTAGTTTAAACAAAATGTATAAGATATAAATTAAGATATGCTTAAATAAACTTATGTATAAATTGAATTCCTTCAATTTGACATGGACGATTCCTTTTTCATTTTTGACTATCAAGTAATCCTTTTTTCCTTTTAATTTGTTACGACTTCCTTGACTGTGTCCTCTGCGGCTACCTTTTCATCATACTTCATGGTAGTCATAGTACATTCAGCTTCAGCCGCATGATTGACAAATCTGAATTCACCGGAGTTCCTCAGTTTAATGATCTCACTCCTCAGTAGCAGGATGAAGTAACTCTGAATAGCTGAAATAATAGAAAAAGTAGTTCAAGCTCACAAAGCTGACTCTATGAATATCATGTCTGTAATCCCCGTTGTGTACCTAATAATACACCTACATTTCGCCAGTTTTGTTTAAGTACCATATCAAGTTTCGTTCCGGCACCGGGCACTAAGTTCGGGATTTTAGGGCTGACACTGAGGAATTCCCAACATTATTTGTAGGACCTTGAGATTGAACAAGGATACTGTTGCTTACTAGTCGCGGTAGCGAGCAGTAGAATTATGGGGCAGTTAAAATTCTCTAAACACAGCTTTGAAGAAATTACTTTCCAATCATTTCATCCATAGACCTAACTTTCTTCCAACTACGTAGTCACCTTCGATAGATCGATCGAACTGAATTCAGCTGAATATCAGTATTTTACATGGATAATACGGATACCCCTTGGTAAGACTGGTTAACAGATTTTCGATACAAAAAAATGATATGCTCACCTAATACTACAAAATAAAAGCAGGATTGCATTACAAACACGCCCCAGTAATACATCTGGTATTGTATCAAATCAATTATTGTTCGGACGGTTCCTACAACAGACAGCACTAACGTCAACACCCACATCACCATACTGACGATATAGAATACTCGTATCAGCTTCACGTTTTTCTGCAAAAGAATAATATTTATTAGCTTCGATGCTGTTCATGTTAATGTTAAGATGCGATTCGACTGGTGTACGGCACAAATTTTCGCTTTGATGGACTGACTTAATCGAGCACGAACAAATTGTACACCTGGGATGTGCGTGCACACCTGAACAGTGGACTCGTTGTGCGCACACATCGCTGGACTTCGGGAGCTTGCTCATGATGCGACGCGACCCATGCGATATCGAGTCGATTGACGATTCAAGTGGCACGTATTTCCTAATGGAGCGATGCGATGCAATTCCACCGTGAACTGCGAAAATCCACCTTACTACTACGACATAAAGGCACTATTTTTATTTATCGTGGTAAAATCGTCAAATGATTCCTTCATGGATGAATCCATCTTATTTCGAATAGAGAATCATGTGTATTGTCATTAGCACGCAATTCGGTATCGAGCAGATCTGTGAGCTATATAATCAATACGTCCGACTCCATTAGCAAACACTAGCGATTGTCCATACATTTTATTCGGCCGGACGTTTGTGCAATATCTAACCGATATCGTCAATCGATGCAATTCAATATCGCGTCGCGTCGTGAGCAAGCTCCCTTAGTTGAGTGAAAATGTACGCGCTTTTATAGATTTTTACCTATATTTTAAGAGCATGAAGCTAAAAATCTACTTAAGTCAAACTGTTGCTTCAGCGCTGCCTCGGCGCCGAGTCTTTAAAGAATTGCAACTACAGTTCTCCCTAGTGACAAGAGAACCATCTACTCATCTTCTTCACATCATCCCACAGCTCGTTATAGGCTCATCTTCAATAACTCCTATGTTCTCGTCAAGCCTCAAATTAATAGCGTTCCTTATTATTAACATAAATGTGAAATTATGGATGTGTGATGGATAGATGCACGGATCTCGATTAAATTACAATTTAACTCACCTTATGAGCTCCAACAATGAACACTATGGTCATTATTAAATCGGCAAAAAACAAAATACTTAAAGTTGATATTATAATCAAATCTGAATAGAGCCGACTATATTTGTTGATTCCATATAACTGGATCATCTTTATAGTATCTATCAATGCAAATATCATTGTAAAAAGGAGGAGTGCTTCTACTACCTGTAACAAAGAAACAAGTACTATGGTTAGTATACATAATAATATAGACAAAGACGTTACCAAACTACTAACTAAACTACTGCAAGTACTGAAATCCAGAATCGATAGGACGATGACCAGAAAAGCGGGGAAATGGAGCTAGACGAAGTTTTGGAGAACAAAAACTCATAATGGTCATAATTAAGCTGTCAAGACAATTAGCGACATCTATGGCGCAGTTTTAGAATTGAAAATGAGAACTTTAACAACGCACAATAAAAGACCGCCGCGAATTCGCGGAAAGACAAAGCAGAAAATTCTGCGATAGTCTACTAGAGGTACCTAAATACCTAAATACTGTGTCGGAAAGATTAATCATTATCTAAAGAATAGGAGTAGTAGAAAAAAACAATTTTATGATTTGTTTTTGGCAAAAGACAGAGACCTTTTATAGGCTCTAAGATAGGTATTTGTTTAGTAGCTAATAAACTTACCGTTTTGAAATAGCCCCATGCGAGTAGACCATATCGTAGTGGCAGACAGCAACAACACCTCCTGAACACTGGAATTTCTCCTTGCATTTTGATTTTGGACATTCAGACGAGGTCCTAAATATTTGTAGACCGCACTTAAATAAATTCTTAAGACAAACACTTATGATTTGCGCTAAATTTTAACGACAACGAAGTATAAAGTGACGAGGACTGAACTTCAAATATTGTTACTGTTAATGATTGCTTTTGTGTCTGCTTCGCGAATAGTGAACTTGTTAATGGTCGTGTTGGTTCGGATAAACTGTCGATTGTAGGAAGCACGTAAATATTTATACTGATTTAAATTACGTTATTATCTAGACGAGTATATCCCGAGATACTGATGACGCGCAGGCGCATGTTATGCTTGGAAATACATAATAATATAGATAACGTGAATGGGATTTTTTTTTATTCAAATCCGGTATCGTTTATGGGATTTTATAGGATACTGCATAGATCATCTTGTTTTTATTTTCAAAACGGATACTTAGTTCATAGAAGATCATAGAAAAAAAAATCCAACTGACTTCAAAAACAACTACAAAAAACCGGCCAAGAGCGTGTCAGGCCACGCTCAGTGTAGGGTTCCGTAGTTTCCCGTCCGTTACAATAAGTGTTAACAAATAGCCTTTTTTTAAACTTGTGTGTTAAAAAAAGGTTATTTGTTACGTTGACATTTTGAACTTTGATAAAAAGGGAACCCTAAAAACGGGCCCACAAAGGACGGTGATAACTAAAAAAACTTAGTCCAGGAATTTTGTACCACCTTCTTGTTTTTTTTGCACAAAAACTGTTCTTTCCATCAAGTTCAAAATAATTTTCCTAGAAAGTCCTTATAAAGTTCTACTTTCCAGATTTTTTTCATATTTTCTAAACTTATGGTTCAAAAGTTAGAGGGGGGGGGACACATTGTTTTTGACTTTAGGAGCGATTATTTCCGAAACTATTGACATCATCAAAAAATGATCTTAGTAAACCCCTATTCATTTTTAAATACCTATCCAACGATATATCACACGTTAGGGTTGAAATTAAAAAAAAAATCACTTTCTATTTTACATATAGGGGGGCTACCCTAAAAAAACATTTTTTTCCAATTTTTATTTTTGCACTTTGTCGGCGTGATTGATATACATATTGGTACCAAATTTCAGCTTTCTAGTGCTAACGGTCACAGAGATTAAGCGAGGACGGACAGACAGACAGACAGACAGACATGGCGAAACTATAAGGGTTCCTAGTTAACTACGGAACCCTAAAAAGGGTTAAATAACCTACAAAATAACTTTTCTTACGGAAGTCGGTGGCTTTGTTTTTATCTAATTGACTTTTTGCAACTGATTTACATTTTGACTTAATACTTGCCAAGTACTTTTTGTACTTCGCTACTAAGAGTAATTCAGTAAGAGAAAGCAATACATTTTAATAACACCCAAAATTACCAATAAGTGTAAAGCTTTGGAGTACCATAAGGTATCACGTGTGGTCCCTTTCTATTCAAAATATTTTCGTATCAATTAGCTTACTTTGTTTAACACCATGCAGTGACTAAGCTTTTGTCTCTCAAAATATTTACAGCTATTAATAGATTACCTACAATAATATTATTTATTGTTGACGAAGTCCAGTGGTTTTAATTGGCGACAAAATAAAACATGGTTTTCCCTTTTTTTTGTTTGTTCTAGTAATTCCAGAGATATGTTATAGTTTGTTTACCATTTTTGTGGTTTTACTAGGAATTTGTTCTATTTTTGCATTTAATGACCTGTATTTAACGATCATTTAAAAACATCACACGAAAACAATACCTACGGAACTCTTGTCAATAAACAAATATGTGACGTGTAACGGAACCGGAAAGAGACGGAAAGGATAGGACAGAAAGATGGATAGAATAATTTTATTACATGCTAATCAAAGAAGATTACGTAGCATAGTAATACCATTATCGACATGGGTCAATTTTCAAGGACGCTTCCTTTATACCTTTGTAAAATCATCAAATAAGTCCTTCAAACGGTCGGGACTGTTAGACTTGTACTGACTAAAATCCACGGTGATTTTTCCTAGTCCTTTACGTTCCAGGGCCGCAGTCAGTCCCGTGACCATGGCAGGCTTTGGCCCTCCAAGGATTGAGGCAATTCAGTGAACTGTTGCCATAGCCAAGAAGCCGTCGTCGTTTCTTAGTACCTTGTAAATTAAGTGCTGTTGATTCCGGCTGTTATTTTTACTTCTTTGAAAGTCGTCACAGGCACATTGTCGGTAATTCAAAAGCCTGGCCACCATTCTTACCAAAAAATATCCGATAACCCATACCAATACAGCTGATGATCCCATTGCACATTGAAGTTGAGGGATTTTGTATTTTGCTCTTTCATGAGCTCTCAAGTGACTCCCATATCCAACGTTATCTGAATAAAATAATAGGCACAAAGCGGACCTACAATATAAGAATATCATCGATGACATTATAAGTTATAGTCGTAGGTGGTTTAGCTTTAAAAAGTGAAAAGTCGTAGATTGAAAGCTAATCAATATTGCGAAAAGGCTTTTATTTTTACGTGGTAAAATATTAAATGAGTCCTCCCACCCAGGGCAGAGCGGGTGGGAATGCCAGACTCGTACTGACTTAAATCCACGGTGTCCTTCAATAGCCCTTTACTAAACAGATTATGAGCTAAGTATATTACGATAGCAAATCTATGTATAGCCCACTCGGCAAATATAATTGTGAGGCACACTCATTCATGAAACAGTATAAAATAGCTCAAATAAGCCTACAAATTAGTGATCGACCTTGGCTGACCTCATTTGAATAATTTGGTTCAAATGAGGTTAGAGGATGAACGAGGAACGCGTTAACTCAAGGACGTCAAAAGCTAAAAATATTACTACAAAAAAAAAACTTTCTTCCGTTCAAGAATAATTTCCTATTTGACGTTAAACTGAATGATTGACAATCGAAAAGCAGTTCTTTCCTTCTTCATTCACGAACTATTTTGGGAGTGCCTCCAATTACAATAAAATATCTCTTGTCAGAATGGCCCTCCGGCCCTACCGACATGTGGGCGATAGTCGGAAACCAGCTTTGATACAGACCGCACGCCTCTTGTGCTTTTGATGTTTACATTCGAAAACTGTTTCGTATGACTAGTTATTACGTATTCGTGTATTATCCAGTGTTAGTAAATAAAGTCAGTGTTCTTAGTTTTTCTTTATTCTCTTTAATATCGTTCTAATCTTCGGAGTTCTATATCTCATCTATTAATTCTATGATAGCTGTGAATTCATTTTCCATGTATATCATAGGCGTTTGTTGATTTATTTCTATCGCGCTTCCTACTATTGCTAGTCGTGTATGTTGTGTATAATCAGCTACTATCACAGTACTATAATAGATTAGGTTTGGGTTCGTTGAGGTTAATATAAACACTGTCTGTATTATCATCAAATTGTTAAAGCTTTTGGCAAACTTCCAGGCTCTTACTATATTTACTTATCGCGCTTATTTTGCGTTTTTTGTTTGCGTAGCTTTGAGTCTACTTCCTCAATAAAAAACTTTTTGTAATTGTCATCAATTGTCATATTATTAAAAACAACATATTCATTAACTGTTGTGTCTGAAAGTTGATTAACTTAATTGTCAATTGAGTTTTGTTAATATTTTCTTTTGTTAAATATTTTTGTGTATTTTAGTTATGAATAGGAAGCTCTTAGGATTATTTTTCAGTACCTAGTTAAATAACACAGTTTTGAATATCAAGATGACAGTGGAAATACCAAAATTTAAAAAATGTTGTTTGTGTTTGCCGCTTCGGGCTGGCTTACTCGGGTGGGGTTACTTCAAAGTTGTGAGTATTTTATTTTACACGGTGAAATATTGTCCGACAAAATGTTGCGGAAACAAAACCTTTTAGTGGCTTTAGAACGAAACCATTATTGACTTACTCAATAATTCTGACCCCTAAATAGTGGATTTAGCATAAAACGTGCGGATAACACGTAATGTTCTTTAATTAATTGAAAAGATTCATATAGTTTTTCATAGACGAATTTTGTGCACAGATTGTGCTCAACAACTGTGCTTGTCATGGAAATTTTAGAACTTTAACAAATAAAATGCGACAATATAAATATAATATAGGTGTTTAAAAAAATATATAGATTCAAAAAATATAAGTCGTAAGGCTGTTTAACTGGTATGAATTGCAACAATAATTTTCTCAAATTCAGTAACATTTTTCCTAAGCACATGGCTTTTACTAAGGGTTTCTACTATAACACATTTTTTTGTTTCAGGTTGCAAACGCATTAATTACTCTGATACTGGCATATTTTCTACTAACGTCGTTACTGATGAGTTTTTATGGAAGCAATAAAGCATATGTACTCCCGATTATGTTTTTATTCGCTCTGATTTTCATATTATTCATTCTATTCTTGACGGATTTCGTGGCTACTATTGTTTTTATCGTCGCGGGTCATAAGGTAAGATGTCAAATCTAATGCTCACTTATCTTTTAAGTTTTGTTTATTTCGTTTCACTCCTATGCCAATTTCTTCTCCTTCTTCTTTTTTTAAGACTAAAGCCGATATAAATAGTCGTAGCTAAGCAACGGCTAAGCCAAAATCAGTACTAACCAACGTTATAAGCATCTATTTCGTATAAGTAGACAGTACTTTAGTATTTACTTTCGATCAAATCCAACCTGAAACTACGCCAATACTTTGCTGAGCCTAAGTTAAGCAAAGTATTGGTGTAGTTTAAGGACTAATAGTAAGGATTAGTTCAAGGACTAATCCTTGCGAGGTCTCAACAGTAGAAAATAACATTGTGATCTGCCTAGTTTTTGCCCAACTTAATTGGGGTCAACGTGGAAGCAAGCAAATAGATAAAAAGTCACATGGCAAACCTTGATAACGAAATATAATTGTAAAATATCTGGAAGTGGCAGCTGAAGTCTAAGCCTTTACAGGTTTCAGATTAAGTTCGAAGGGAGTTAAGTCGTCGGTGAAAGCAACTGCTTTACTTCTCCTGTCTTGTATCTTAACTGATAAATCTCTTTCTTTAACAGAAAGACGTGAAGGTGATCAGAGGATTCTACATATACAACATCGGAGTGCTGATAGTGACGATACTGTTGATTGTTGGGGCTGTTGGTCTTGCTATATCAAGATGGGATTCCAGCAACAAGGCGATGACTTTGATATTCTTTTCGGCTTACGTAGTAACTATAAGTGAGTGTTGTTTTTAATCCTTGTGTAATACATATTTCTTTTTTTTTAGCGTAGTAAAATCAGCAAATGAGTTCTCCCACCCAAAGCAGAGCGGGAGGGACTGTCAGACTCGTACTGACTAAAATCCACGGTGTCCTTCAATAGCCCTTTACATTCCGGGGTCACGGTAATTCGTAAGTCTCGCGACCCCGGCAGGCTTTGGCCCTCTAGAGAGGGGCCCGTCCGTCCGTCATTTTGCTGACACCCTTTGAGGCGCGCGTGGAACACAACGCGCTTTCGACCCGGGCATGGTCCATGGTTGGATAGTTAGTTGCCCATTACTCGCTGCCCGCATGCCCGTGTATCATACATATTTAGAGTAAACAATGGACTGACCGAATCTTTAATATCCTTTTTTTTTTTTTTTTTTTGCGTGGTAAAATCATCAAATGAGTCCTCCCACCCAGGGCAGGGCGGGAGGGACAGTCAGACTTGTACTGACTAAAATCCACGGTGTCCTTCACTAGCCCTGTACGTGCCGGGGTCACGGTAATCCCTTGGTCCCGCGACCCCGGCAGGCTTTGGCCCTCTACAGGCCCCGTCAATATGCTGACACTCTTTGAGGCGCGCGTGGAACACAACGCGCCGTCGACCCGGGCATGGTCCATGGTCGGACAGCAAGTCGCCCATTACTCGCTGCCCGCATGCCCGCGCCTACGGTGGCCGGAGATCGTCCTGCGACGTCCGACGCCGTGGGCGTCTACCACTGCGGCTGGGGTGGAGGGAGGACGCTGTCCTCTCCCTCAGGCGGCCCGCCTCCTCCTTCACGAGCATGACTGCTTCGCAGAAGGAGGCGACCGCTTCCCACTCCGTCTCGCCCCGCAGCATGGCCTCGACCAATGCCGGGCGCGAGAGGTCTCCGCCTATCGCCGTCGTGAGGACACGGCGGTGCTCTGCCCAAGCGGGGCAGTCCTGCACCGTATGCTCCACCGTGTCCTCAGGACGATCCTCGCAGTGGTGACACCCAGGCGTTTCTTCCCTCCCTATCAGACACAGGAACCTCCCGAAACTTCCGTGTCCCGTGAGGACCTGCGTCATGCGGTAGGTAAGGACGCCGTGACGCCTATCCAGCCACTCCTCAAAGAGGGGTCTTACCGCCGCAATTGCGGCGTGCCCGATCTTTAATATCCTTAAGATAAGATTACTCCCACTTTCTTTTAAATTTCACAGGGCAGTCACACATTTTACGCATTTTTCAATTCTGTGTTGGATACACAGGATCTCTTAACTTTAAAATCTGTACCAACTGTAGTGCTCGTTTTGTACAGATTTGAAAACCTAGTTATCATGCGACGCACATCGCATGCGACGCACATCGTTCTAATCCCACTCGCCAGTGATTTTTTCTTCGCTAACAAAAGATGTATGTTTTTCAGTTGTACAAATTTACTTCATTCTGCTACTGAGGAGTCAGGTGATCAAACTGGAGAACAGCGGCGAGTTCAGATTCGTGAACAATTCAGCTGAAGCACAATGTATGATGGTCAGTAACGAGAAAGGAGTAGAAGCAGATACCGTTTGAAGAGACAAATTGAACGATGAGGAAGAATTACAACTAACCACGATGTCGCGGAAAACAGGAATGCGCGAATTTAAAACCGAAAAATCTATAATGGATACTAAAAGGAATGTAGTTAACATGAATGGAGATAAAGAAGATACGGTATTACGTTGAAAGTAAAATATACACAATTATGTTTGCTATTTTATGATCAACATTGTCGACATAATTTTGCTATGCATTTAAAATTCTTACAATTGAAAAGGGACTTCAAACTAACAAATATTATTTTGTTACAATGCAATAATTAAACAATTAAACAAACTACTCTGCCTTATTTTTATTTATTTACTGAAAAAGTGTATATATGTGTGTGAATATTTATATAATTACTATTTTTCAGAAAGCAACAACTTGTCGTTGACACTGAAATGACCAGCGCTTTTGATTAAATGAGTCATCAACTTATCAACTATGATGTAGGTGAACACACGCTGGACACTTGAACTAACGACATCTACTTTTTCTTTATCTCCGGGTATATTCATGACTAAGCTATTTTTAACCAGAGATTCACTCAGATAAGTATTTATGGAGAATCTGAGGTACCACAGGGTCCCACATTTGGACCCCTTCTCTTCGTTATTTTCCATACCATCTTGGACAACCTATTTATCCCTCAATTAATCTTACATTTTATTTATTTATTTATGTACGGTGGGTTGCATCAATTGTTTACTCCAGTAACGAACGTAAGTGTTTAGAACGGGGGTAACCACATCGTGAAAAAGACACGCAGAAAGGTAAAAACAAAAACCTTAAAAAAGGAATAAATAGGCCATTATTTTTAAAATAAAAGCATCTTGTTTTTCTGAATAAAAGTTCTCAATATAGTTACAATATGGAATTGTTGACAAATTGCCAAAAAGATAAGATACTGGTAAACATGTGCGAGGATCTAAATGACCAACACTAGTAAACCCAAAACATGCTTTTCCCTTTCTTGATATGATTAGTTATTCTTAAAATAATGTTTGCATACATGTTCAATAATGGTGTAATGACTTCCGATTCCCGATACAGAGTATCCTATACCTTTTTTTCAAGCCCTCCCAAGCTACTCGCGGGACTTATGAATTACCGTGACCTCGGTACGTAAAGGGCTACTGAAGGACACTGTGGATTTAGTCAGTACGAGTCTGACGGTCCCTCCCGCTCTGCCCTGGGTGGGACGACTCATGTGATGATTTTACCACACGTAAAAAAAAAGCCCTCCCAAGCTAGGTCTTCCTCAAGTTTTTTCCAAAAGTTCTTGTTCTGTGCCACCTCGAACCACCCCTCACGGTATGAGTCCATATCGTTTCGCCATCTCTTTCTATCTAGTAAATATAGCTGAAATCACCGCCATGGCGCCACATGGGCGTTAGTCTGAATCTTGTCTTGACCTAAATCGCACGTCGCCCGGACGACTGTTGCTTGCGTTCTTTGTTTACTGTAATTCTTTGTCAGTACTTCCCGGAGTTAAAATCCAAAGATTGATTAACATTGTTTGTTAATTGAATTGAGTTCCTTCGAATTCATGAATTTTCCGTCAAAATGATTGAAGCAACTGGTTCTAAAAGTAAACAACAGTGTTTACATTTCCCAGTGCGCGCTAGGTTGATTGTGTTCGCTGTTTTAAAAATCGTAAGTTTTTATTGTTGGGGTGGTTAAGGGTGATTGTAACAGAATCGTTGTTAGTAATATTCTTCTAGATATTAGAGAATAATATTGACGGAAACCATAATTATGATACTGCTAAAGTGACTTTTTAGACCCCCTGGATGAGAGACACAGAGAGCCGAAGAATGTAGAAGAAGAAAAAGGAAGCTTATGCCCAGCAGTGGGTGATTCTGGGTTAAAATGTGATGATTGATGACTCCTGTTCCTGTGTCATCATCAGCCTGGCCTTTTCCGAACTATTTTGGGGTCACTTGAAAATTTAGATGCAACTGAATTTCAGTTTTTAACATAGAGCGACTGTCTATCAGGAGCAGTGTAGGAGTTGTAGGTTGTGGGTTCGAACCCAGCCATATGCATTACTTAGTGTTACATATTTCATCACCACTGCTCTCAAAATGGTGAAAGAAAACATCCTGAGAAAATCGGCATGTCCTAGAACTCAAAATTCAAAGACATGTGACATCCACTAACACGCACTGGGCTCGCATCGTGGATCATGGCCCACTCTCTCTCACAGAGAGGAGGCCTGTGTCCCAGCAGTGAAAACATTTATTGGTTGATGATGATGATGATGATGACTGTCTACCTGACATCCATTAACCCAGGATTGTCAGACTCTCGAGCATCTGACTAACAGTAACGACTCTAGAAGATCTATAAATGACAGCCATAATCAACGGCTTTAAATGCTTTTCAAGAAACTTAGCTATCGTAGATCCTTAAGGCTTAACCATGAAGATCGCCTTGATGACTGATACAAGCAACGAGCCACTGCTGTTACTGATGGACTCGATATTTTTTGCTCCTCGTCCATCTCATAAGACGCAGCGTAGGCAAGCCTCACACTAGATGGACCGACGACATCGTCAGAGTCGCGGTGGCGTCGCGTGTCTAAGGTGAGGCCTATGTTCAGCAGTGGATGTCTTCCGGCTGATGATGTTGATGATGATGATGGATTTCCACCGTACGTGATGACGGGCGTGCAACGCCGATGACTACGGACAGCCACGCATCGCTTGTTTCTTTGACTGACGTGTTTGTGTTTGGACGATACTCTTCCCATGGAGAGTCGGTATGGGCTGGTCCGGCTAAGTACACAAAATCTCGTACCTTTAAGGTCACAGCTCATGAGAGCCACTCGGCACCCACCCCACACCGCCTCGTCGCACGGCGTTCATTAGTTGTCGACAGGTGGTCCACGATTCGACGCCGCGTTATTACCGATAAACGTCGCGCGGTCAACCAGTGGACCCCGAGCGGTCAACGAGTTAACACCGCGTGGTTAACGAGTGGACGTCGCTTTGTTCACGAATTTTCGAGTACTCTGTTAACAATAAGCGAATTCACTCGCTAATTGTTAATTCGTGGTCCACTCGGGACCCGCGCGTTTACAATGAACTGTTAACCCAAGACAAGCATGCGAGCAGCGAGTTTCACCAAGTGGTCCACCGTCGGTGTCGAGGACTTACGACCGAGGCGATCCGGTGACGCTACGGAGTTGACATAGTTAGCGCATACCCATACAAGTCCATAATAAAGAATACTATCCGCAGGGGGCGAGGCGATGCGGTGTGGGTGCCGGGTGGCTCCCACACCGCATCGCTCTCAAATCTCAATCTAATGAGTTATGATCTTTATGCGTACAGTTTGGACCACCAATAACACGTTTTTTTATGTTTCAGATTGGAGACCTGTTGACCACAACAATATTAGGATATGTATTGTTTCCATTGTTAGGATTGGCTATATATGCTATCAGCAGTTCATATATGCTAATCTTCATGATTATATTTATTATCATCATACTCGGCGCATTTATTCTATTTATAACGGATTTCGTGGTGACTATTATCTTACTCTTCAAGATGCATAAGGTGAGATGTCAATTGTGAATTTTGTAATTAAATAAAGCATATACGGCTCCTGTACACGGCGCAACGGCGGCATTGTTACTGGATCCCTTACGTTTTCTACTTATAATTACGACTTTATCGTGGTAAAATCTTCAAATGTCCTCCCACCCAGGGCAGGGCGGTTGGGAGTGTCAGACTCGTACTGACTAATATCCACGATGTCCTTCAATAGCCCTTCGCGCTCCAGGGTCACGGTAATTCAATTAGTCCCGCGAACCCGGCAGGCTTTGGTCCTCAAGAGGGGGGCCCCGTCATTATGCTGACACTCTTTGAAGCACGCGTGGAGCACAACGCGCATTCGACCTGGGCATGGTCAGGTCATGGTCCATGGTCAGACAGCGAGTCGCCCATTACTCGCCGCTCGCATGCCCGCGCCTACGGCGGCCGGAGATCGTCTGCCGATATTCGTCACCGTGGGCGTCTACCACTGCGGCTGGGGCGGAGGGAGAACGCTGTCTTCTCCCTCGCTCGGCCCGCCTCCTCCTTGGCAAGCATGACTGCTTCGCAGAAGGAGGCGACCGCTTCACACTCCGTCTCGCCCCGCAGCATGACCTCGACCAATTCCGAGCACGAGAGCTCTCCTCCTAACGTTGTCGTGAGGACACTGCGGTGTTCTGCTCAAGCGGAGCAGTCCTGCACCGTATGCTCCACCGTGTCCTCCGGGAGACCCTCGCAGTGGTTATACCTAGGTGTTTCTTCCCTCCTTATCCGATACAGGTACCTCCCGAAACTTTCGTGTCCGGTGAGGACCTGCGTCATGCGGTAGGTCAGGACACCGTGACGCCTATCCAGCCACTCCTCAAAGAGGGGTCTTACCGCCGCGAATGCGGCGTGCCCGGACCTCAGTTGCGACAGTCGTTCCCTTCATACTGCCCTGAGATCGCGCCGGAGCTCTTCCCGTCGCGCCTCTACTTCTCGGGGCAGCGGGGTTTCGCAACGGCGATGCGCCTCCACGCGTCATGGCGCGCATGTTTTTATTTGTAATGTATAGAATTGTTTGAATCCAGTCACATAGAAAAGCGAAAGCGATCCGATAGCGTGACAGAACTATCGGACTGACGTCTCGCTTCGGTTCGGTATCGCTTCGGAAACGCTTCGCTTTCGCCTGTCTGTTTGACAAAGGCATTAGCGTAAAAGAGTTACAAACATTCATCCATTCGCACAAAATTGCACACATATATTTTGAAAATATCTGATAAACCTTTTTCTTACTTCACAGAGAGACATGAAGACGATCAAGCGATACTATACATTCAACTTCGCAGTATTGGTAGTGACGATCATGATCGCTTTGGCGGCAATCGGTTTCGGTTTATATGCACTATTTGGCGCATATCTTCCGCTTCTAGGTGAGTATTATTTTTAATACTTAGTAGTATGTATACGAACCGGCAAGCGCAGCTTAGGACGTCCACCCACAAGGTGGACAGACGATTTGATGAAGACCACACGATCTGGATGCAAGTCGCTTCCAACCGATCTTATTGAAAATCTAAAGGAGATGATGTTCAGTAGTGGACGTCCTACGACTGATATGATGTAATTAAGCAATATACTTAATACATAGTTATGTCGCCTACCACTTGTCCTCACCACGTCTCTTTATGAAACTTTCATTGTTTCAGTATTTATCGTCAGTTTAGGAACCTAGTATTACTAGAATATGCGCATCAGCTTTATTGACAACCAATTCGCGTTCGTTGTCTATCTATCTATCTATACATATATATAAAAGGAGAAGACTGACTGACATATCAACGTACAGCCGAAACTACTGGGGCTGAAATGTGAAATTTTGCACACGGCTTCCTATTATAATGTAGGGGAGCACTAAGAAGCGGTTTTTGAAAATGTAACCTTTAAGGGGGTGAAAAGGGAGAATTAGGATAGTACGTAACCCACGCGGACGAAGTCGCGGGCAAAGTGCTAGTATTGTATATCCTTACGGCCCGTTCGCAACTGCGGTCTAAGCGGTGAGAGCAGCGACGGGTGGCACGAATAAGACATCAATTACATTGTGAGTACGCGAATTCACCACAGGTGGCGCCTCGTGCCGTGTTACAAACATTTCCATTTATTTGATCTTATTGCTCGCTGCCCCGCGCTAAGTTACCGCTCACAGCGGTAAGATTAATGAAATAATGAGTGTAACTTTGCAATCGTTAGTATCCTATTACCTACAGTATTGGAGAGTGTGATTGATCCGTGATTATCAGAATATGGATTAGCCGTTGAACTGAGTTGACTGCCTCATTTGGTCTAGCGGTGACAAATGCGACTGAGTTTAAAGTTTTCGGGTTCGATTCCTAGGACGATCAAAAGAGATATCTGTGCAGGGATCAATTTCTTTAAAGGCTTTGTTATTTCGTATATTGTTTGTAATTATTTATAATTAATATTATATTCAGCCTTATTCCAAAAAGTTAAACATCTGTTGAACACTGGTCTTAAAAAACTGTCAACTGCAAAACGGCAATTAACGTTGACATACCGGTCGTTTTGCAGTTACACTTTTTTTAGACAAGTGTTTAAATTTTAAGCCTTTGTCAAACAGACTGGCGTGGCGAATGCGAAGCGTGACGTTTTTATTTGTAATGTATGGAATTATTTGAATCCAGTCACATAGAAACCCGAAACAGATCCGAAAGCGTGTCAGAACTATCGGACTGACGTCTCGCTTCGGTTTGGTATCGCTTCGGAAACGCTTCGCTTTCGCTTCTGTTTGACAAAGGCATTAGTGGTACGACGAATTGAATCTTTTTTGCTGACTATACCTGAAACGAGGCGTATTTTTTTACAGCCGTGCAAGCTTACTTCCTCTCGCTCCTGAGTGAGGTGATCAAACAGGAATGCAGTGATGACTTGGCAGTCGAGAAAAATGCAGCTGACACACAATCTATGGTGACAAATAAGGAGAAGGAAGCAGAACTAGGAACTTTTTGAAGGGAGAAATTGAACAAATGATAGGAGAAGAAGAAAGGTGAAAGGAGAAGGGTAGAAGGTGGAAAAATAACAACAGACCACATATTTTTATTAGATTTTATTGTATTAAATTAAACGAACTATTTTATTTATTTATCAATTTGTTTGAATTTTCAATGAACTTTATTGATTTTATAAAATGAGTGGTAATATCATCAAATTCAAATGAGTTCACCAACCCTGGGCGGGACGGGAGGAACTGTCAGACTCGTAAGCCTTTGTCATACAGACAGGCGTGGCGAATGCGAAGCGTGACGTTTTTATTTGTAATGTATGGAATTGTTTGAATCCAGTCACATAGAAAAGCGAAAGCGATCCGATATCGTGACCGAACTATCGGAGTGACGTTTCGTATGGGTTCGTTATCGCTTCGGACTCGCCTGTCTGTTTGACAAATGCAATACTGAATAAAATCCACGGTAATTCTTCAATAGCCCTTTTCGTACCTAGGTCACGATTACCTAGTTAGAAATTCCCCCATTATCGCAGCAAAAAAAAAACACTTTATTAGGCTACAATTGGGTATTTTATTGCATAAATAAATCTGAAATATCTGTTTAGTCCATCAGGGTACTGAAAAATAATAGACAGGTTTTTTTTATTAATGAATATTGACAATTATAAAACGCTTCGAAATTCGTGAGGCTTATGACGTCATAACGCCTGTAAAATAGTACCGACCTTTTTTTTTTATCGTTGTAAAATCATCAAATGAGTCCTCCCACCCAGGGCAGGGCGGGAGAGACTGTCAGACTTGTACTGACTAAAATCCACGGTGTCCTTCACTAGCCCTTTACGTACCGGGGTTACGGTAATGGGAAAGTCCCGCGACCCCGGCAGGCTATCTATGGCCCTCTACAGGCCCCGTCATTATGCTGACACTCCTTGAGGCGCGCGTGGAACACAACGCGCATTACTCGTCGCCCGCATGCCCGCGCCTACGGTGGCCGGAGATCGTCTTGCGACGTCCGACGCCGTGGGCGTCCACCACTGCGGCTGGGGTGGAGGGAGGACGCTGTCCTCCCCCTCACGCGGCTCGCCTCCTTCTTCGCGAGCATGACTGCTTCGCAGAAGGAGGCGACCGCTTCCCACTCCGTCTCGCCCCGCAGCACGGCCTCGACCAATGCCGGGCGCGAGAGGTCTCCGCCAATCGCCGTCGTGAGGACACGGCGGTGCTCTGCCCAAGCGGGGCAGTCCTGCACCGTATGCTCCACCGTGTCCTCCGGGCGATCTTCGCAGTGGTGATACCCAGGCGTTTCCTCCCTCCTTATCAGACACAGGAACCTCCCGAAACATCCGTGTCCGGTGAGGACCTGCGTCATGCGGTAGGTAAGGACGCCGTGACGCCTATCCAGCCACTCCTCAAGGAGGGGTCTTACCGCCGCGATTGCGGCGTGCCCGAAAATAGTACCGACCTAGTGACTTTTTTGAAGTGAAAACTTCTTGAGCGGCGTTGTGCACTTTTTTTGGAATGGGTAAAAAATGTTAAACTCGCGTCAGGACAAGTGACCTCATCGAAAATTCGTAAGACGGCGCAGGGCGCTTGCGCGAATGTTCGTGTGTGTTTATTACTATTCAAGTTTTCATTTCTGCCGGCACTCCCAGAGTGCAACCCGTCGTTTTTTGTTATTTTTCGAAGAGTTGTATCTTCGGCAGTTTTGGTTTATGTAACAAAAGAAAAAGTACGGGTCTAATATTTTTAGGCTCTAAAGTCTGACAACCAGTCTTACCATGGGGTATCGTATTACCTAGTTACTGTGTTGTGGAGTTCCTACAGGCAGTTGCTCCATGTAAAATACTGATATGCAGGTGCATCTGGTTTGACTGGAAGCCGACCCCAACATAGTTGGGAAAAGGTTTGGCAGATGATGAATATTTTTTAGGTTGTAAATACACAAAATAAATCCCCCCTCTCTGCGTAGTGATTTGGCATCCACTACGCAGGGACGCTCCAAGTCTGCTACGCCATACTGGCGCCTCGTTTTGCGTCATTTCAGTACCGACCTTGACACTGAGCGCATGTGTAAATTGGTGCGTCGGACGCTTGCATTCAATATTGTTTCTCATCGCTGCAGACTGTAGCCAGTATTATCTCGGAGCTCTAGGGATTTGAAAGTTAACTGTAAACTATGTTTTGATTATCGTTAATTTTCTTTTGATAAGAAGTAACGCAATCATAAACATTGAGTTAGTTCTGACAAACCAGAGGTTGATTAATACTTTTATAATTATTTTTCTTCCTACTAAGAGGGTCCAATAGAAGTGATTTCAGTGTAAAAGAAAAATCAAAAACGTAGTAACAAAACAGAATTGAAGATACAATGGCAGAGGAACGACCACGACAGCAGTTTCGAGAGTGTTGTATAATTTTTCCGCTACTTCCTGGCCTGTATGCGTGGACTTATATTAAAATTGTAAGTATTTAGTAGTTCGGGGTGTGTTACATTGGAAATGTACAATCTACTTTGGTTGCTAACCTCTCTGTTGAATGTTGATGGATGGAGAGAAAGAGGAAGGCCAAAGAAAAGATGGATGGATTGTCTCAGGAATGATATGGAAGAAAAAGGAGTAAATGATACTGTGACGTCTGATAGATGAGAATGGAAGAAAAAAAACACGTTGCGCCGACCCTGATGGTTGCTAACCTCTCGGTAACCAAACACCGACAACCGACGACCAACTTTGTCTATCCAAGCCTTTAAGATGTCCAATCAGAAGTAACTATCAAAAACTAAAAGATCGGGATTTGGCTTGAGTTTAAAATACTAATTTTAAGCTATAGCATTCTCTAAAAAATAAATCTAAATTTCCCAACCGAATATGACCTTTCCATTTTTTGTAATAAAGTTGAAAATCTATCAACGAAATTACACAGATTGCTGTTTGCTGATGTGCTGGAGTCTATACATTAAGACTAAAGATTGTCAATAACACGGGCTTTAAGCTTTTTATTTGACATCGACACACAATATTTCTTTGACTAGCTGCAACTCATCTCCAAATTATTCGCTATATAATTTTTAAAGAAATCATTATTATTCGTATTTAAAGCGTCTTCACAATTAATCTTGTTCTTTAGTAGCTCCGATAGTATGAATTTGATTTTAAGATAGCATCCCCATGTTCATACTCCCTCTTACGCTTGTGTGCTCAAGTAAGATTTTGCACAATGCATGCTCATTTTTCGTGTGAAATGACGTGACTAAAAACAAATCAAATTAATTTACTTAATTAGCCAAGTTGCTTACGCGGGGAACAGATGGATGAGGGACGCGCAGTACCGAGAAGTATGATAAGAAAAAGAGAGAGGCCTATACACAACAGTGGGTGTTCCCAGGTTAAAATAATGATGATGAACCCAGTTGTCTCACAATTGGCTATTTGTATGAAAAAATATAATTAGTCCGTCACTTACATTATCAAAAAGTATTCGATCCGTATTTTTTCTTTTGTTTCGTAAACCAAAATTAACGAAGATACGATGCTTTCAAAATTGGCAATACGTCACAATTTAGTACAATTTTTATTGAATTCTGACGTCACGAGCCCCCCACTCTCGAGTTTTGATGCGTTATATCTTGGTAAATATTTATTGATTTTACAAAAAAAAAAAAAATACGTGTCCGTTATTTTTTAAAACTCTAGACGGACTAATTATATTTGTAATTTATAGCTACTGTCAAATAGCCAATTATAAGTTTATTTTGAAAAAAATTACGTGATTTTTATTTACTATTTGATTTTTTTTATATACATTTATGTGATTTTTGCCAAAATTCCCCCTTCTTCCTCAGGTAAGATTGCTTGAGATTCCGTTGGATGCTTCTGTCTAAATTTCTCATAAATAATTGATCCAAAACATTGTTGTTCTCTTGACTAGTGCAGGTCAAACGTGACTGAAACAAAGCCTATGATGGAGCGAGCTTACCCAGAAGAAGTCTGTTCACTCTAATTTTGAAGAGATTCTACGTATGCATTTATTTATGTTTCAATTTTTATGTTTCAGGCAGCATACGTGTTGTTCATCCCTATGGTAGGGTATTCAGCGGTTATTGCGTATGGAATGCTATGTTTTGGAATACCAGACGATCTTTTTCTGGCCTGGATCTTATCTACCATTTTGATCTTCTTGATTTTATTACTATGTGTAACGGATGTTGTGGCGAGCATTGTGTTTCTTGTAAAATGTCACGAGGTGAGATTTATTCAATTTTTTACCAATTAGAATGTTTTTTAATATAGGGGAATAGTCTAAGAGCCTGTGTTCGGGCAAAAGCGCGCGATTGGGAGGCCTATGTTTAGCACACTTGTTCGGAAATAAAAATTTTGGCGTCTACCTAACGAAAGAAAAGCACTGAAATAAATAATAATAATGTAACAAGTAATTATCTGTCCTCTTAGAGGGCCAAAGCCAAAGTACAAGTCTGACAGTCTCTTCTGTCCTGCCCTGGGTGGGAGGACTCATTTGATGACTTTAATAAGTTTAAAAAAAACTAGTAATTATCACAAAACTATTTTTCATTCAATTATTGTCTTTGGAAGTGTAGGATGTAGTCGTGGCCAAAGTGCTAGTTTGTAAATTCTTCTCATAAACAGGTGAACATGGAGTTCCATCATTTGATGAATTCTTTTCTTTATCAGGATAATGTGAAGCTGATCAGAAGATACTATAAGTACAACATCGGGGTGCTGATAATAATTATACTGTTGATTGTGTTGGCTGTCATTCTTTCAGTAGTACTGACGGGCGACGTTCAAATAAACCCTGGTTTGATATTTATAGTGATTGTAGGTGAGCATTACTTTATTTATTATTCATAATCTAAGTTAGAAAACTCTTATTTCGACTGCGAACAGGACTCGAACTTGCATCGTCCTTGATAAATACTCCAGATGCTTTACTAACTAGGCTATCGCAGTCCTGTCAGGCGAGGTAAAATTTTCCATTATATTCTTAAACTAGCGACCCGCCCCGGCTCCGCACGGCTGCAATCTCTACTATATTATACATGTTATATTCATTTAAACCTTGCTCTGGTATCACTTTATCTTTTGAAATCCGTAGCGTAGTTTTAAAGATCTAAACATACATAGGGACAGACAGCGGGAAGCGACTTTGTTTTATACTATGTAGTGTTGAGCTCTTTCGGTGAATTAAGTTAGGTTGCGAATATTCTTTGGTAGAACACCTTCGTTCTGAGCGTTATTATCATGATACTATTTCTAAAAGCAACAGATAAAAATGTGTGTGTATCAACTTTGTCCTTTTTATTCTTTTTCTTCTTTGTTTGTCGTCTGTCTAAAATTGTATCCGACCAATACGTAGCCACCTGCACAGCTCTATTATTTGCCTCATTAAAATCCTGGAAGTTGCAGGTGGATGGGCAGGATGTGGAGGAAAATATTCTGCAGAGGAGTTCTCCACATTTTGAATTTGGGATAATTATTTTTATTTGTGATTCTTTTAAACTCAAACTCTATTTTTAATCGCAGCCAAAAGCTTCTCGCCCGCGTCGACGGCGTGTTGTTTCCACGCGCGCTTCAAGGAGTGTCAGCATAGTGACGGGGCCTGTAGAGGGCCAAAGCCTGCCGGGGTCGCGGGACTTACAAATTACCGTGACCCCGGTACGTAAAGGGCTAGTGAAGGACACCGTGGATTTTACTCAATACGAGTCTGACAGTCCCTCCCGCCCTGCCCTGGGTGGGAGGACTCATTTGATGATTTTACCACGATAAAAAAAAAGCCAAAAGCTTCTTAGTTAAAAAAAAAACCGTCGAATTGAGAGCCTCCGCCTTTTTTTTGAAGACGTTTAATAAAAGTGACAGATTCGGTTTTAAGTTTGTACCAAAATATATCTAAAACCAAACGTATTTGTTTCCAGGTGTACAGACTTATTTCCTTCTGCTGCTAAGGAGTTTGGTCATCAAAGTGAATAGCAGAAGCGAATGCACGCAGATCACAGAATGAAACAGTAGAAGCACAATGTGGGATGAAAAGAAAAGAATGGAACTATAATTATAGAACATTTGATATGAAGAAGAATGCGGTGTGCCACCACAACAATGTGGAAAGAAGAAATGTTTTGTGGTGAAGAATACATAAATGAAACGGAAAAGAGATTAGATATTTTGTCAATTTAAAAGAGCCAAGCCTAAAAAGTTAAATAGTATTGAAAATAACTTTATTTGCAATGAGTATACATATAATTTATCCATGATTCAAATCTATTTAAGTATTACACGATTAAAGAACCCATTAATCTCGTTTTAATTACAAAAGGGCATTATAATCAATTAACATCTTCTTTAGAACCCTTCTGAACATTCCAAACACCTTCAGTTTTACAGCTTTGTAGCGCCAGGCATGCAGCACGACGCGTGAATTGTGTGTGCAGATACCGCCCACCTGTACCTCTCCCGCAAGGTTCATAGATTTTAGTTGATGATTTTATTTGTGGAATGCACAACATGACCAAAGTAATGAGTAATGGGCAAAGGATTTTTAAATAAAAAAAAAATTAGCTCAACATCCATTCAAACCCGTGTACAAAACGCGTTGCAATATCCATACAATGCCTGAGGATGTTGCAGTTGCAATTTAGACTCGATTGAGACGACATTGAACGCGTTCAATAACGACCCGCGTCACTATTCAGTTTATAGAAAATAGTCGTGTGTTGACGCCGACACACAATTGTCTAGCTTCTGCAGTGCTACTCGTATTCGCTATAAGCACAGCCTTGTGGCGGTGGGTTCGCAGCGCTCACGCCATCCTGGGACTAAAGTTTCCTATTCGCTAAGCTCCTGACAGCGATACCGAAGCCTTGTCTCGTTGAAGACCACATCGTAGAATCCAGCGATGAGATTTCTAACGCTACGTGCCCATTTTAATAGAGCGACTCAAATATAACTTCTTCACGAAAAGACACTTTAAAAAAAGTATCGTCGCGTTGCGTCTCGGTGTGAACTGAACCTTGAACGACTAAAACGGTTAAAAATAGCATAGGGCAGTCACTTACTTATAGAACACATGTTCTCAATTACGTGTTTCCGTAAATATCCGAAATTCTAACGCTATAGTGTTTTGACCAATGACTAACGCGGAGGACAATGACCCCTCAGTTATAATCAAGTTTGTCAACATCATTATTGGGCTATGACAAACAAAGTTCCAGGTTTTAGAGATGAATGATAATTCAGGTTAAACAATACGTGTTCTTAAAAATAATGTAAAGAACTGCTGATTTTTAGGCCCTAATGCCGGTGGTAAAATGGAGTGTTATAATTTTAACATATCTGTCTGTGTATCTGTGCTTCTGTGGCATCGTAGCTTTTAAGCATTTTATTTTTTGTTTGAAAGCTGAAGTAATCGAAATGTTTGTGAGCTATATCAAACAGACAGGCGAGTCCGAAGCGATAACGAACCGATACGAGACGTCAGTCCGATAGTTCGGTCACCCTATCGGATCGCTTTCGCTTTTCTATGTGACTGGATTCAAACAATTCCATACATTACAAATTAAAACGTCGCTTCGCATTCGCCATGCCTGTCTGTTTGACAAAGGCTTTAATGAGAATTTGTTCCGTCCATAACCAGCTCATGTATCGGATATTATTTATATTATGTAATGTAAGGGTAAGGAATTAGGGACAATTGTATTATAGTATTTTTATGTAGTCCTTAAAGCCTGAGTTAAATAAATAATTAAGCAAATGAGACACATGAAGTTCTCGCAAGTGACAGCAGTTTCTTCTAAACCAGTTGATAAGTCACCACAATGCACACAAGCAGGATATCTGTTAGTTGTAAACGAACATCGGGTGATATTGCAAGCGGGTTTCGGGCTCTCGCGCTCGATTTGTTTTGACCGTATCTTCGGTGTGTTTCGCGAGTTTTTTTTTTAATGTAATTTTGTTAATGTTGACTGTGGTTTGAATCGTAACTGTAAACAACTTCTACCATTTTTGTTTTCTGTAGTATGTTTTTTAGTGGTTAGTGTTTTTCTTTTTATTTTTATCGTGTTATAGTCATCAAGTGAGTCCTCCCACTCAGAACGGGACGGCAGGGACTGTATGAGTCGTACTGACTAAAATCCACGCTCCTTCGGCCTTTTATGTTCCAGGGTCACGGTTATCTGATGAGATTAGGGTTTCCATCTGTAAAAGTTGGAAACGCGTGAAAACTTCGGATTTTAGAGTCCAGAACCCGGACATGGGTCGAAGTGCGCACCGTGGCAACTGCATCGGGAGGGGTCGTGACGGTGAAGTGTGCGTGTGTCGCGGGCGGCCCAAAACTTTAAATTTTAAACCCGGACATCAAATGAAGCCCCCCCGGACGCTCCCCGGATGCCCTCTAAACTAGGACAAATCCGGGGAAACCCGGACGGATGGCAACCCTAGATTAGACAGTCCCACGAACCCAAGTGGTTAGTGTGACATGGAATTATATAGAGTTGCTTTGTTGTATTTTTATTTGGTAACATTATCATCAAATGAGTACTTCCTGGAGCGGAAGGGCTGATCAGACTCCTACTGACTAAAATCAAACATGTTCCTTAAATTGCACTTGACGTGCCGGACTCACAGTTACCAGTTTGACCTGCGGCCGTATTATGACGTCTTAAAACCAGGCTGTTCCACTGAGTGAAAGAGACAGACCTATGCAAGTTTTCTAGTGCCACCTCGTTCACTCACTGGAACAAGCCTATTTTAAAGACTTCTTAATAAGGCCCTTGGTGGCGGTACCATGAGGAATTGAGGGTGTGAAGTAAACGAAATGTAAATACGAGAGTGGTTTAGTAAAGAGTTCTTAGAATCGTATAGGTACTCATATAGTGTTTTTGGAAGAAGTTTGATAAATTTTGAAGTGTCTATCTATTTCTATTTTATTATTATTGTGAAAATTTTCAATCGACTTGCTCAAACAGTCGTTATTAAAAACTCTCAGTAAAGGCGAAAAGTGATCTAACAGCGACTGGAAAATGGACATTCTGTAAACATTGGGGTTTGATAACAAGGACGATTAGAGGTGAGTGGGATCCTCTTCTTACCGATCCACCCATTTTAACGGCCAAACGGGAGGTATAGAACAAAAATTACGAACATTAATATAGGAAAAAAGACGAACACGTTTTTATTAGCACCAAAATAACAAATTCAACGTGAAAATACGCATCGCTTTTACGCAAATCCGGAAACGCTCTAATACTGTAACTCCAAGCGAGACAGAGACAAAGTGCTGGAATTCCGCGAAATCCGAACACGCGTCAACGTGTGCAAAATAGACACAGAATGATATCTGTTGTAAAAAATGAGATAGCGAACCGCGTTGGAGATCACCGAACTTGAATTTTAACGTGGCAAAATCATCAAATGAATCCACATACCCAGGCCAGGGTGGGAGGGATTGTCAAACTTCTACCGACCAAAATCCACGATGTCCTTAAGGGGGTCACGGCAATTCGTTAGTCCCGCGAGCTCGACACGACCTCTAAGGCGGGCCCCGTCATTGTGCTGACACTCTTTGAGGTGCGCGTAGAACAACATCGCGTCGACCCGGGCTTGGTTCATAGACAGCGAGTCGCCCATTACTCGCCACTCGCATGACCGCGCCTTCGTTGGCCAGAGATCGTCTTACGACGTCCGTCGCCATGGGCGTCTACCACTGCGGCTGGGTTGTGAGGTGGACGCTGTCCTCTCCCTCACGCGTCCCGCCTCCTCCTTCGCTAGCATGACTGCTTCGTAGAAGGAGGCGACCGCTTCCCACTTAGGGTCGCTTCGTAGCATGCCCTCGACCAATGCCGGGCGCGAGAAGTCGCCGCCTATCGCCGTCGTGATCGCCGCCTATCACCGTTATCTCCCGTCCCACCTTGGGTGGGAGGACTCATTTGATGATTTTACCAGGTAAAAAAAAGGGCTCCTATTCTCAGTTAATTAGAAGAGTGTTTTTAAAAGACAACGTCATAATGTAGTCATTCCAGACAATTATTATTTCTGCAAATCGCGCATACTGTACGCGATTAGTACTAATATTATCGCGGAATATTATAAATATTAAGGTTAGGTTACTATAAACATTGATACAATTATCTCCCATTGTCATTTCCACAGCGCTATCGGTAACTACTGTTGTGTGGAGGCAGTTAACCAGCTAATCATCACTTTGCCATTTTAATTGAGATTTAAAAAAAAAAACTTTGAGTGACGTAAAACGTGTTTGTTTTTTAGCAATTTCAGTAATTAAAGGGACAGATATTTAAGTGTGTTCTGTATCAGTCAATGGAGTTAAAAGAAAAAATGAAGATCAACATTAAAGGAGAGGTACCATCGTTCAGAAGATGTTGTTGCTGTTTACCACTGCGTTACGGTTTGCTCGCCTGGGGTTACTTCAAAATCGTGAGTATTTAGTTTAATAAATAAATAATAATAAATAAATATTCCACAACTATCACACAACGCCATCTAGTCCCAAGCTAAGCAGAGCTTGTGTTATGGGTACTAGACAACTGATAAACATACTTATATATTACTAGATACATACATATTATAGATAAATTACACCCAGACACAGAACAAATGATCATGCTCATCACACAAATATTTGTCCTGGGTGGGAATCGAGCCCACGACCTCCGGCATAGCAGTCAGGGTCACTAATCACTACACCAATAGGCCTGTTTAATGTTGCGCCCTTGTCATTATACGAGCCACACGGTTTCGTGTCCCCTGTTTGGCTCATTTTGGTCCTAGCGTGATGTTATATATTATGCCTTCCTCGATGAATGATTTTACTCGCTTCGAATCTGTAATGGAGGATTCACTTAGTAAGTTAAAATCAAGTAATAAAAGTATAATTTTATGTGGAGATTTTAATGTTAATATTTTAGATGCAACATCATTAAGTGTCAGACTACTGAACCTTTTTAAATCTTTTAATTTAATTAACTTGTTTTTTGAACCAACAAGAATTACTGCATCTTCGTCGACTTGTCTTGACAACATGTTTACTGATTGTGTTGCCGAAAGTAAAGTAGTATTAAGTGACTTATCGTCTGATCACTGTGGATTGATGGCAAGCTTCCCTATGCCATCTCACAAAAAGCCAAACAAGATTGAATGTAGGCCCTATACAGTTAGTCGTTGTAACAAGTTTAAGAATAATGTAGCTGATAAACTTACACCAGCCATAGCTGAATCAGAAAATCCTAATGAAATCTATGAATCCCTTTTTGATATTGTTAAAGATGAATACCAGTCCACTGTTAAAACCAAAATCATTAACAAGAATGGATCCTCTGTTGGTTTCAATCAATGGGCTACACCTGGCATTTATAAAAGTAGGGCGAGATTGTACGAGTTGTATGGTTTGAAAAAATTTAGGTTTGATACACCTTTTGTGGAATATGTAAGAAATTATTCAAAATTATTTAAAAAGATTTGTGTTATTGCTAAGTCAAAATTTTTAAGCGAAAAAATAAAAAATTCTACTAACAAAGTTAAAGCTACTTGGCAAATTATCAACAGTGAAACAGGAAGATCGGTTAATAATGAAAATCAATTAGAGATTATGATAGACAGTCAACTAATTACAAATGCGACTAGCGTAGCAGACGCATTTAATGAATTCTTTGCAAATATTCCTATAACTACAACTCGCTCCTTAAGCTCGTCTCCGTCTAAAGCTGAAAGCATTCTGCAACGCAATGTGCCTAAATGCGGTAACCTGCTTAGCTTTAAACACATAACACCATATGATGTAATAAATGTATTCAACACGCTTAAATCTAAACATACTGGCGATTATTGGGGCATTTCAATTAAACTTTTAAGTAATATAATTGACATCGTTGCCCCCTATCTTGCAATTACTTTTAATAAATGTGTAGATCTGGGTACTTTCCCTGACCTCATGAAGAGTAGTAAAGTTATACCATTATTTAAATCAGGCAATAAAAATGATATTGGTAATTTCAGACCTATTTCTATCTTACCTGCTTTTAGCAAAATATTTGAAAAATTGATACTCAAGCAGTTGCTTAGTCATTTTAATGTAAATAGCCTCCTTCATAGTGAACAATATGGTTTTACGAAAGGTCGTTCAACAACTGATGCAGGTGTTGCTTTGCTGAAGCACATATTTAAGGCGTGGGAGAGCTGTAAGAATGCAATAGGTGTTTTCTGTGATCTATCCAAAGCCTTTGATTGCGTACACCATGATACACTTTTGCGAAAATTACATCATTACGGAGTCCAAAACGAAGCTCTTAATGTTATAGAATCGTACCTACGTAATAGATTTCAATGCGTAGATGTTAATGGCTCGAAATCTACTGGTCAACCTGTACAGCTAGGTGTGCCTCAAGGATCAATTCTGGGTCCGTTTTTGTTTTTGGTCTACGTCAATGACTTGCCATATCTTTTAAAGGGCATTTGTGACATTGTACTGTTTGCAGATGATACCTCTCTATTATTTAAAGTAGATAGAAATAGACAAGATTTTGACGATGTTAACACCGCATTATCATTGGTCACGGATTGGTTTACTGCTAACAACCTGGTTCTCAATACCAAAAAAACTAAATGCATAAAGTTCGCCCTGCCAAATGTTACAAATCTAGGGCCTAACATTGTTCTAAGTAATGAAGAACTTGAAACTGTTGACTCAGCTGTGTTTCTGGGTATTAAATTAGATTCTAAAATTCAATGGGGTCCGCATATAACAAGTTTAGCGGGAAGACTAAGCTCGGCAGCCTACGCTGTCAGAAAAGTAAGACAGTACACGGACGTTGATACAGCTCGACTAGTTTATTTTAGTTATTTTCACAGCCTTATGTCCTACGGCATTTTATTGTGGGGAAAAGCGGCTGATATTCAAAACATATTTGTTTTACAAAAACGAGCTGTTCGGGCAATTTACCAGCTGGGTACTAGAGTTTCTCTGAGGGATTTATTTAAGGAGATTGGCATTCTGACGGTGGCATCTCAATTCATCTTTGCAAACATTATATATATTAGGCAGAATTTACATCTGTATACCAAAAACAGTGATTTTCACACTTTTAACACAAGAAATAAGCACCACCTACGTGTTCCTTTTCATAGGCTTCATAAGGTTCATAGCTCATTTGTAGGCCTTGGTATAAAATTCTATAATAAATTGCCTTCGTCATTGCTAGACTTGCCGTTTAATGTGTTTAAATCTAAGATTAAATCCAATCTTTGTTCTAAGGCATATTATTCCATAAACGATTACTTAGACGATAAAAACAGCTGGTCACTCTGTTGTAGTTAAGACGGCGTTCATGCTCTTTCCCCAGATTTCTTTTTTTTTTCCCGACTAGTTATATGAGTTCATATAATTGTTTATTTGTTTTTTTATGACTTAATTAAGTCATCTTGTTTTGTTTTATTTTATGTGTTTGTATTTGTTTTAGTATTTTATTTTGATCAACGGACATTTTGTCCTACTTTACATTTTATTGTTTGTCTTTTTGTGTGCATTGTTTATTATTTTAGTACGACAGTCGTAAGTTTCCTTCATCTTTTATTAATATTGTCGCAGCGGATGAAGAATGTACACCTATCTCTTGCATTGTATAGAGTGTATCCACCTAGTATTATATAGCGTCATACCCAGCATTGTGTGAGTACCATGTACTTCAGAGCTATCTTTGACTAGAAACCTACGTCTTTTATTGACTTGAATGACTCTGGCGGTTGAGAGTATGTCATGCTCACTCAAATGTCTCGCTGATGGTGGCGTGTGTGTCGGATCATTTAGTTCCCTTCAAAATGGTTGAGCTGAATGGTGCTGATATATGCGTCATGTTCGTGATCGGGCGCTGTCAGTTGGGACTGGTCATCTCTTAGCTGCCCGGGTCTATTTTAATTTTTAATTTAAAGTAACTTTATTTTTGAATTGTCTTTTTTTATATTTACTATGGACACTATTAACTTGCCACATCGTTCTCACATAATGTACCATCTGATGATGAATGATGTAACAAAAGTTTTGTAATAATTTTGGCGATTGAAAAAGAGTGTCCATGGAGTTTCTTGCTCATTCTTCTCCATAGAGATCTACGCTTTGGAATGAGCACCTACGGTACTTTCACAGTTTTTATGTCTTGTGACTGGGACTGTAGCACCATAACTATTTTTGTACTAGTTTTATTTGATGTCTTTTGACAATTCAAAAGTGCCTGTAATTTGGCCTAGTTGAAATAAATGATTTGATTTGATTTGATTTGAAAATGGACTATGAAACAAAAAAAAAGAAAAACAATTCGAACCAGTAGTTTTTGAGACTAGCGCGTTCTACCAAACAAACAAACTCTTCAGCTTTACAATATATTATGTATTTATATGTATAGGGGAAATGTGTATAGGACGGGGACGCGAGGTATAATGGGGACATACACTCTTTAGGCATACTTAACACAACACTCAACACAACATCAGGACGTTATTTGCAAGCGGCCATTAAAAAATGGCGCCCTGTTGGCGCTTGCGCTACGTTAGTATTGTGTTAAGTTTACCTTAAATGTGTGATTTCCTTATACACTGTTCCTCTGTAGATTATTCATTTCGATTAAGAATTGTCATGATAGCAGAAGTCCTTTCAAAGTCTAAATACACCTTTTAATCAGTTTTTTTTAAATATTTTTATAAATAAGTCCTCTCGGAACCTTGTCAGTTAAGACTAAACCACCCTGTTAATTGCCCTTTACGTTCACGGGCCGCCGTAGCCACGGTTGTTGCTGTGACCGAGCGATAGTTGTTCCGGGTCAGGGTGTTTATGAATGTGAATTTAAATGTTTGTAAATACACCCACGATACAAAAGAAACTCCTTAGATGGTGCAGCGGTTTTTTTTAAATAAAGAAATCTATGTTACCAGGTTGCGGTCACCTTCGCTCTTATTACAAAAACTAAATAAGCCTTGGTTTAAACCTGGACTATCAAGTCCAAGCTTAGATAAAACCTGGAACTTATTACCGTCATTTGAACCATTGTCTAAACAATTAAATCCACCATGATTTTTAGATCTATTTTTGATGAAAATAACACAAAAACAACAACGCAATGAAAAAGTTGCTATCACAAACTTTGACACACCTTTGACAGCTACGACTTAGACCATGGTTTATTGCAAAACCACGATTTGTAATAACTTTGTGTAAACCGTAGTTTTACTAGATTTAAACCTGGGTTTTTTAGTTTAACCCCATTTTTTTATAAGACTTAACGAGTTTTACATGATATCCATATTTATATTACCAGCAGCGAACGATTAATTCCCAGATATAATATAAGTATCTCTCTACTAAATTAATTAATCCAGATCCATCCAGACGTTTTGATGTGTTTGAGCAAAAAACGTCCATCCATCCATTCGACTAGCCAAATATTTGCATTTACAACTTCTAATATGTTTTTTTTTTGTTTTTCAGGCTGTTGACCTCTGTTTTATTCCGATTCTGGTGTATTATTTGGTGATGGTAATTTTTCTGATCGGTATGTTTGGACACACCGAACATTTGGACTGGATATTATTGTATTTAGCTGTAGTCGTATTAGCTGCCGCTACTTTCCTAACTGATATAATAATGTCAATTGTGTTTATCGTTGGAGGTCATAAGGTGAGGACTTGAGACTTTTTTTTTCTATGATAGCCTAGAATTAGACAGTATTCGGACATGATGATAATATCGAAGATCTCGCCATTTATAGTTTCATTCCATTATTTAGATGAAAAAGATTCATAGACATGAATTTATTGTTACTCCTTTGTGTGTTTCTATGTTAGTAAATCGTCTATTCCCATTTGTCCCCACTGGCTTTGTCAACACTGGTGATAAACTGGGAAAAAAATCCCGATAGAAACCCACGATTCAGGAGAAATTCCTAAAAATAAACAAGATATCGGTTGTGGCAAAACAAAATCAAGAAACCTATTGTGACGCCATCTTATTATGAAACTTGAACACATTTTGTACATGAGATGCCTATGTCTAATGATGGCTAAGAATCGTAACTGGGATTAGCTGGAGATTTTTTTTTGGGTTAGTTTCTTGCGACCCGCTGGCCCTACCCCATCAAAAGGATCGATGGGAAAAATTGTATCATCGAGCCTCTTAGTGTTGGCGTCGGCATGGCACGGGGTGGATGGCACAGGATAAAGGAGTTGGTGCTACCCACCTCGCTGTCCCTGTACCGTCAACAGGGTAGATTGAAAAATTTAAATAATAATTTCAATATCATGAAACCAACCCATTTTTTGTTCGAACATACCTACTGGGTTTTTTCCCGAATTAATAATAATAATAAATATTCACAACTATCACACAACGCCATCTAGTCCCAAGCTAAGCAGAGCTTGTGTTATGGGTACTAGACAACTGATAAACATACTTATATATTTCTAAATACATACATATTACAGATAAATTACACCCAGACACAGAACAAATGATCGTGCTCATCACACAAGCATTTGTCCTGGGTGGGAATCGAACCCACGACCTCCGGCATAGCAGTCAGGGTCACTAACCACTGGACCAACAGGCCTGTCGTTTCGAATTTAATGCTAATAAAAAACATTTTAATTTTTTCAGAAAAATTGGAAGCTTCTAAGAGCATACTACATCTACAGCATAGTAATGTTAGCATTGACGATATTACTTACTACTTCGTCAGTATGTCTGTCAGTGACCAATTCATTTGCAAGTGAAACATCGCTGCAAACATGGGGCACACTTTTCCTAGTCTACTCAGCTTATTTCATCATCATAGGTGAGCAAACTAGATTTACGTTTACATGATAAATAATAAATAAATATTCCACAACTATCACACAACGCCATCTAGTCCCAAGCTAAGCAGAGCTTGTGTTATGGGTACTAGACAACTGATAAACATACTTATATATTTCTAAATACATACATATTATAGATAAATTACACCCAGACACAGAACAAATGATCGTGCTCATCACACAAACATTTGTCCTGGGTGGGAATCGAACCCACGACCTCCGGCATAGCAGTCAGGGTCACTAACCACTAGACCAACAGGCCTGTCGACTGATGATGTGGTGTTGACTGATGATGAGCCTCCAAAAGGGGTGCTTTTGGAGCCTCATCATCATCATCATTATATCAGCCGTAGGACGTCCACTGCTGAACATAGGTCTCCCCCAAAGATTTCCAATAAGACCGGTTGGAAGCGGCTTGCATCCAGCGTGATGATGTAGTCTTCATCAGATCGTCAGTCCACCTTGTAGGAAGTCGACCTATGTTGCGTTTGCCAGTACCGTTAGCCGGTTCAATGATCATCAAATGAGTCCTTGGCTAGAGCGGAAAGGATTTTTAAGACAATCTCGCGAAACAATCGTGTCGGGTGAGGACCTGCATCAGGCGGGAAGTGAGGACGCCGTGGTGCCATTCCAAACACACCTAAAATTTGGCCTTACCGATTGCACCGTGCTTGATTAACACACACATCACATTCACACACAAGAGCGAAATCGTTGTCAACTTAATAAACAATTTTTGTTTTTGCGTTCAACAACTATTTTATCGCTTTCTGATTACGTATGATTCATTACTGTTGTTGGAATATTATTGCATTTTTTGTATCCGTAATCTGTGCTGGGTAGTTGAAAATGGACTTTGAACCTTACTTTACAATAAAAACATTTTAATAACGAATGATAAAGCTTCACTCACTCAAACATAAGAACAAACTTTGGTACTGTAAGCACACGAACTCTACACACACATTACTACAGTACAAAATTGATACAGTTACAGTTTTTAATAGCGTGGTAAAATCATCAAATGCGTCCTCCCACCCAGGGCAGAGCGGGAGGGACTGTCAGACTCGTACGGACTAAAATCCACGGTGTCCCTCAATATCCCTTTACGTTCCGGGGTCACAGTAATTCATGAGTACCGCGACCAGGTACAGTTACAGTAACGAAAGTGGTACGACAACGGGAAGTACCACGGGCAATAAACGTTAATAATCGGATATCATTTCAACGGCCATATCCTCACTGGAAAAAGAAAGCTTGAAAGGAGAAACTCCCAATATCCATATTAAATTTTTTATATTTTTAACCAATCATCTTTGCATTTTCCAGTTGTGCAAACATACTTCATCCTGCTACTAAGAAGCGAGATCATCAAACTGAAGAATAATGCAGAGTCATTCAGATTTGTGAACAACGCGGCTGAAGCAGAATGTAACATGGTACCTACTGAAAAAGTACACCCTTCCTTACCTCCCCCGGAAACGAAAACAGAAGACGTTTAAATTGAAAACCTGTAAATTAGGAGAAAATTTCAAATGGTGCTACGTATATTAAAGAAAGTGGAAAACATTTTTTTTTTTTTAATTTTAACGTTCTGAAGATATTGTAACATTGTTTTCCCTAATAAAATTAAATAATAACTACCTTATGAGTCGGTCTCCAAATCAATTCGTGTATGGATGACCATCTATGACATACCTACTTATGCCGTTGGTTCCAGCTGCCATTTTTACATATGTGACAGTCGTAACAGACAAACATTTTAGGTTTAATAATGTTTGCATAACGTCATCATCAAGCTTATAATCCGCAAAGGGTTAGACAGAGATGTAAGCACATACTGATAGTACGGGGTGCTAAGACAGGAAACCTCCACGTGCGCCCGTGGACTGGAGTTCCCCTTCGGATACGTCCGGGGGGAAGACCAGTTTTTCGGGCCGGTGCACCCTGGGATGCGGGCAAAAACTCTTTTAGGCACTGTGTGCCTAAGGGGTCTTTTTGCCCGTATGCGAATAGCCTGTCGGGTGGATGCTCCAACGCGTGTCCCTCTGAACAGCAGAGGGCACAGCGGCGGAGCGGGCTTGCGGACGGTGAGTAATGGGTAAGCTCGCCGTCCGACCAAGGACCAAGCCCGGGTAGGTGGCGCGTCGTGTTTCACGCGTCACCGACGGGGCCCCTTACGGGGCCAAATGCCTGCTGGGGTCGCGGCTTTTTTCTTAATCCAGGATACCGCGGCCCCGGAACGTAAAGGGCATCCGAAGAAACACGGGTGGATTTTAGTCAGTAAGAGTCTGACAGTCCCTTCCGCCCCGCCCAGGGCGGGAGGACTCATTTGATGATTTTGCCACCCTAAAAAAAAAAAAAAATACTGATAGTACACCCACTTTCCGCCAGAAGTCCCATGTATCAGAAGGCGAGCCTGTTGCCAGAAATTGAGCACAAATCCAGACCCCGTGGTTGCTACTGAGAAATTCCTTTTGGATAAATTCTATCCTACATAACACTATGCCCGAACCTTTTTTTTCGTGGTAAAATCATCTTATGAGTCCTCCCACCCAGGGCAGAGCGGGAGGGACTGTTAGACTCGTACTGACTAAAATCCACGGTGTCCTTCAATAGCCCTTTACGTACCGGAGTCATGGTAATTCGTGAGTCCCGCGACCCCGGCAGGCTCTGGCCGTCTACAGGGGGCCCCGTCATTATGCTGTCACTCCTTGAGGCGTGAGTGGAACACAACGCGCCGTCGACCCGTTGCCTGACCCTTTTGTATAAGGGGTTTGCTTTACCTTAGTCTAGCTCAGGCGTGAGACCAAGGTCGACGATGGAGCGAGCTCACCCAGAAGAAGTCTGTTCACTAACTAAACTAACTTTGAAGAAATGAGGGTTGTATGCGTTCAGAAATACGGACGCAGGCAGTTCCACTCCTTTCCTGATCGCATTATAATAGACGTTTGGAATCGCATACTGCAATTTTGTGAAATAGCAACAAAGTAAGGGTTATAATTTGCCGTGCGTCACATGCGTTTTGCGATGATTATAAGGGATTGCTGGGATAAGGTCGTGAAGTTCTTGGGCATATTCTCCAAAGTACCATCTATAAAAGACTGATAAACAGGCAACCTTGCGGCGATGATTCAAGCTATAAAGTTTGGCATCAATCAATTTTACGCCGCCAATGAGCCTCTTAGCTCTGCGTTCCACCGAGCTAAGCGCAGCAAGTTGGACCAACGATCATTTTATGTTTACAGTGCACTTGATACCTACCTTGTATTGCAGCTTGATGTTGACCACTAATCCACTGTTGACCACTGATCAGCCCTACTTCTTACTTGTAAAAAGAAAAAATGAGAGTTACTTTAAAAGTAGTTTATTAGTAATATGGCCACTGCCCACGGCACGGCTCACAGGACACTTTTTGTTTCCCTATCAAATCTATCAGGGCACCTTGAAAACTATTTGTGACCATAATGAGCGCACTCCTAAATGTCTTCATAGCACTCGACAGGGCAGGGAGACAAGTCACCATTGACCTGCTGACCTACAGACATAGCAACCCTCAGCTTAGCTCAGCTCAGCTGAGTACTTTACCGAGTTCTCATGGGCCATCGTTAACCTCTTGGAGGCCTGAGCACGTCGATTTATCAACTAAACTTAATATTATCACAACATTGTTTTTTCCTAGACTACTAAACTTAGAATTAGAACAGGCGCTATCACGTATACTTTTGATTCTTCTCCTCATTTAATTTCTTCACATTTCAAGGTACATTCCGCTTCAGCTGCATTGTTCACGAATCTGAACTCGCAGTTGCTTCTCAACTTGATGACCTCACTCCTCACGAGAAGCACGACGTAGACTTGAGCCACTGGAATTAGAAAGAAAAGAAATCATTAGGTGACCTGTACGGGTTGTGTGACCACGATACACGAAAATGTCAATATTGAGATGAGATAGATGTCAGCTAGTCGGAGGTGGATGTTGTCAAGAGAAAACGAACTTTACTAGCGAGTGTCTTTAATTCACTGATCATACACAATTTACATGAAATGATGAAATATTAAATGTAGGTCTTTACTTTCCTTCTTGTACAACGACTAACTGCGCTATTGGTCTCAATTAGGTCGGTCCGGGTTTCGATTCCCAGGTCGAGATAAAAGTGCTATTAGGTTTTTCTAATAAAACTTCTAAATATCAGCCCGGAGTTTGGAAGTAGGCGGTATATCAACACCGTGCGTCGGAAAGTACGTTAAACCGTTGGTCCTGTGCCTGATCTCTCTCCGGTCCTGTCGGGTTGCTGTCCCATTGGATTATTAGAGGACAGAGAGCACCTCTGCCTGTGCACATACACGCGCTACTGTTAAGTAAAAGGCTAATTAATTTTATGTAATTTATTTTAGTTTTATAAAGAAACAATGTGACTGCTCATAGCACAGTTGAAAACAAGTGAATGAAAAAATATCCACCAGAGTGGACAACAAAAATAAATAAAACTAGTGTTGCTATTACAATCCTTTTAAATTGACTTATTTCTTCTATTTATTACTATTTTATGTTTTGTATTAAACATAAGTTGGGGCAGGCAAAGTGCACTAATCATAGGTAACTGGGCTTGCTAAGTTTAACTTATGAATTATTTTACATAAATAGTTGTTTGAGAAAAAATATATAATATTAACTGTTATAAACATAGATATTTAAGTAATTTTCAACACAAAAGGTGTTAAACAATTTTTCTGAATTTATTTCTAATTATGAACTAACTTACTTTTATGTCTAAATTAACTTAATCTAATTCTTTAATGGGCACCGGACATAATTTGGTATAGGACCTTAAGTAAACATTATTTTTCGGCCCCATTCTTACTTCTGCTACCCTGACTCTACCATCTGGTCCAGGAATAGTTTTAACAATGCGCCCCATGGGCCAATTTAGAGGAGAGATGTCCTTCTGTTTGACAATAACCAAGTCTCCCTCTTTTAAATTATCACAACTATACTTCCATTTGGGTCTATTTTGTAGGGAAGTTAAATAATCTCTGGACCAGAGATTCCAAAAATCTTGTTTTAATTTTGTACATAGTTCCCAAAATTTCAATCTATTAATGTTTTTCTTGGTCACATCCAACTCTGGGTAGCTTGTAAGTGCAGTTCCTACCAGGAAATGGCCTGGGGTCAGGTAATTTAAATCAGAAACATCACTACTCAGTGGAAGAAGTGGCCTTGAATTTAAAATTGACTCTATCTGTGTGAGTACAGTATTGAATTCTTCGAATGTCAAAGATACATTACCAATTACTCTCCGGATGTGATGTTTGGCACTTTTCACTCCGGCTTCCCAGAGCCCTCCAAATTCGGGAGAGTAACTAGGTATGTATTTGAAACTAATAAGTTTAGTGGAGCAAAATCTCTCTACATTATCTACATGACATTTGGATGAGTGTAATTCATGCAATTCTTTTAATTTATTTTCAGCTCCTTTAAACGTTTTTGCATTGTCGCAGTAAATTAAGGATGGCAATCCTCTCCTAGCTATAAAGCGCTGAAGGCATGCCAGGAAAGCTGCAGTAGTCATGTCACTCACCAATTCAATATGGATTGCCTTTGTAGCAAAACAAACAAATAATGCAACATAACTCTTTTTTGTTATTGGTTTCCTAATCCGTGCTACTTTAATGTCAAATGGACCGCAAAAATCTACGCCTGTTATTTCAAAGGCTCTACCTGTTGATATTCTGTGTGAAGGTAGAGATCCCATTAATTGCTTTGCAGCTACTGCTTTAAGGCGGAAACATTTGACGCACTTGTGGACAACCTTTTTAACTTCTCTTATACCATTTAATAGCCAAAACCTTTGAGAAAGAGAACTCAATACTAACTTTGCACCACTGTGCAATAATCTTAAATGTTCCTTTATAATGATCAAATTAGTAATGTGGTTAGACTTTGGAAGAATAATTGGGTGCTTTTTATCATATGACAAGTTAGTTGCATTTTGGAGGCGACCACCTACTCTTAGAATAGTATTGCTGTCTAAGAAGGGGTGCAAACTAGCCATATGATTTTTGATTTGACTTCCTTTCTCTAACAATTGAATTTCACTTGAAAATGCTTTGTGCTGAACATGTCTTATAATGACTAAGTTAGAAGACTGTAGCTCTTTTGGCATTAGTGAACCAACTAATTTATCATTCGGATTTAAAGTGTTATACTTGAACCGTAAGAGTAGAGCGATGACTCTTTGAAGTTTATTAAAGTCAGAGTATTTTTCAAAAATATCATCTGAAACTGGAACAGTTTTTTGTTGTAGATTACACACAATACCATGTTTAAGTGTGGGGGAATCTTCAGTTTCTGAAGTTGAGACAGCAGCATGCTGTTCATTATTTTGTATGGAGGTAGAAATATGGTGCTGAAAATGTTTATCTAATAATGAGGATGGACCATACCACCATAGCTGATTGTCCTGTAATTTGTGTGGCGCAGTGCCTCTAGATAGTACATCAGCAGGGTTATTGACCCCTTTGACATGAGACCACATAAAATCTTTAGTTAGGGTCTTAATTTTGTTGACTCTATTGGAGACATAGACACCTCTTGAATTGTTGGAATTTATCCAGACTAGTACCACCTGGGAGTCGGTGTGTAAAAACACCTTTAAATTTGGATATCTAATTTGTAGAATTTTGTGAACTCTAGAAGCAAGTTCTGCTAGGAGAAGAGCGCCATTGAGCTCTAGATTTGGAATTGTAAGTTTTCTATTGAGAGGTGCAACACGGGACTTTGAGCACAATAAGCTCACCTTAACTTGGCCATCATTGGACAAAACTCTAAGGTATAGGCAACAACCAGTTGAATTTAATGAAGCATCTGAGTATCCAACAAGTTCTACTGACTCTATATCTTCTACAGCAGTTTTATTAATTGCTCTAGGTATCTGAATAGTACCCATGTCATTTAAATTTATTAAGAACTCTTTCCAAGCTTTCATTATATTACCAGGTAAAGTAGAGTCCCAGTCCACTTTGGATTTCCAGATCTCTTGCATTAATAATTTAGCTTGTACTACTATGGGTCCTATAAGACCAAGAGGGTCAAATATTTTCCCAATGAAACTGAGAATTTCTCTTTTTGTTTTAAGCAGATTATAGTCATCTGCCATTGGGCAGGAAAACACCAACGTGTCTGTAGTTATATTGTATTTCAAACCTAATGTTTTTATTATATTATCTTTGTTGAGGTCAATTTGTTCAAAATATTTTACGTTGTCGGGAAGGTTTTTAATTGCTTCTGGAGAGTTGGAACACCATTTGTGTAACTTAAAACTGCCTAACTTCATTAGCTCTATAAGTTGAGTCTTGAGCTCCAATAATTGCTCTATATTATCAGCGCCGGTTATGACGTCATCGATGTACGTGCTTAACCGTATAGCTTCAGCAGCCATTGGGTACATATCATGATAGAGATGGGCTAACTCTATGAGACATCTTGTGCTCAAAAAAGTTGAGCTTTTTAGACCATAACTTATTGTTTGCAACTGTAAGCAAATAATGGGTTTGGATGGATGATCTCTCCAAAGAATGTTTTGCAATGGTCTGAATTTTTCATTTATAGAGATAATCCTGAACATTTTCTCTACATCACACATGATAGTGTAGCGGTATGTACGAAAGAGTATCAGTATGTTAAATAATTCATTTTGGACTATAGGTCCATTTAACATCACATCATTCAATGAGAGACCATTTTTGGACTTCATGTTCCCTGCAAAAACGACACGCAATTTGGTTGTCTTGCTACTTTCGTTTTGTACTGCATGGTGTGCAAGAAAATACACTGGATCGTTCAGGACATCATACTGACTTATGTCAACTTCCCTGGCATGGCCCAACTCTACATACTCATCAATAAATTTTTTATATTTTTGAAAATAGTCTTGATTGGTTTCAAACTTTCTCTCAAGTGTGTGAAATCTTTGCAAGGCATGTGAAAAAGAATCACCAATATTTAAATGTTCTAAAGGGCATTGTAATGGAATGTCGACTGAAAACTTGTTATTTTCTAACTTAACTGAATTTTTGAATATTTTTTCAGCCTCTTCAAACTCCAAATTTTGATCAACTACCTCTTCAGTAACTTTTTCAGAGAGCCAGAAATTTTTCATGATGTTTTCCAAGCTATTATCAGCCTTTTCCTGTACTGCAAAGTTTGAAACCAAGTTCACACTTGACAAGTTGATTTTACATTCATTTTCGATTGTACCAGTGACCACATGACCAAATAATGTGTTTTGTAGCACTATACCATTGTTTAATTTTATTACACCATCAATTATGACTTTAGAATAAAAATCTACCCCTAGTAATAGGGCAATTTCTGATGGTTTGTTGAAATCATTATCAGCAAGCTGCACATTAGCTGGAATATTACATTTTTAATATCGAAATAATTTTGAGGTAAATTTGTAGTAATAGTATCTACAATATGACATTTGATTGAACATTTTACATTGTATAGAGTGGATTGTAACAATATGTTAGTGCATTCATTTACCTTGTTTGGAGTATTGCCCAAACCAATAATATTTGAATTCTGAGCTATAGGGCTCAAGTTCAATTGGTTTACAAGTGTACGCTTTACAATACATACTTGGCTACCACAATCAAGTAGCGCCTTAACTTCAATTTCTTGACCAGCTTTGTCAATGAGTTTCACCTTCATAGTAGGCAATAATATGTTTGCTTCATTTGTTGATAGGTTGGAATGTAATGTCATTACATTCACCTTCACTACATCTTCTTTAGGCTTGTCCTCATGCAAAAGAGTATTGTGATTATTTTTACAGACCTGACATTTGAATGAATATCTGCATTTGTCAGCATGATTTCTCAGACACGTAGTGCACAACTTATTGTCAGTAGCAAACTTTATACGCTGTGAGGCTGGAGCCAATTTAAATTTAGGGCAGGTATAGATGGGGTGATCATTGCTGCAGAATATGCAAGATCGCTTTGAATTTGTTTTGGTTACAATATTGGAAACCTTTTTATTGTTTAATTTTGGCTTACCTTCATGGCAGGTATTCTGTTGAGGAGAGCTGTCCTCTAATGCTATAGCTCTTTTTTCTAAAAAGGACATAAATTCTCCCATAGTAGGTAACTTGTCCGGAGACAACCTGTCAAGATGGTATGCTCGGTTAGTATAGCTATCGAGCTTCCGTGATAATATAGATATCAACAGCATATCCCAGCTCTCAACAGGTTGCTTCAGATTTATCAAAGCATAAAGTTGTTGACGCACTTCAGATATAAATGATCTGATACTTGCCGCAGTACCCTTTTGCATTTGGGGCATATCCAAGAGAAGACCAATATGGTTCGAAATAATTCGCGTTTCATTGTCAAATCGTTTCTCTAACAATTTTATTGCTTCAGGGTAAGATTCATTGACAAGTGGCAAGTTGATGATAACAGCCAATGCATCAGCAGTTAAATATTTTCGTAGGTAAAATAATTTCTGTACGTTTGACAACGAATTGTTTCTATCAATGACAGCATTAACCCTTAACCACCTGCCAGCGGTCATGGTGACCGCAACAATTTTTTGAATTTGAATTTCGTCGAAATCCGTTATCGCATGTTAGTGTGCGTCTGTGTACCTTTTCTGTTGGAGCTTTAGCGTCGTGTGTGCGCTAGGCAAGGATCTACGTGCGCGCGTTTGGCTTCGGTGAGTAAAAATATTTTGCTTGCGGTCATGGTGACCGCGTGCAGGTAGTTATGTGATTTTTGTGTATTACATTCATGATTATTGTTTTTGCGTAAAAATGGATGTAAACAACGAAAATGTTGTGAAATGGTTAGAGATGTGGTTGATGAGAGTTGCAGTGATGTAGAACCTGAGAATTTGTAAGTTTCTGAAATTTTAGAAGACTATGAATCTGATGACTGCCTACAAGTGTCGTCTTCTAGACGAGACGAATTGCCTACTAAACACGTAAAACGTGTTTAACTTGTGTTCCCAAGAAGAAATGAAAAACATTTCATGTATCTTTTATCTGTAAAAAAACAATCTGTGTGGAATGTTCTATCAAAATGTGCAAAAATTGTCGTGAAAAATTGTCAGACTTTACCCTCTGCAATTTTATCGAAGTTTTGATTCTTTTTGAAACTTTATTTCTTTATCTCATTCAAATTTTATTAGATTCTTTAAAGAAAGTTCAAATTTGATATAATATTTTGTCCCTATGTTGATACACCTCATTATGTAATCATAGTTATATTTTTAGTTAAAATGTGCCACCAATTTAATTGTTCCCATTTATGAGAAGAATATGTTTTATTATTGTTTCTTTTTCCACTTAAATAAATAATTTAATAGATATTACAAAATATTATTAATTTATTCTTATAATCAAACCTTAATATCCTGAGATAACTCATGTGTATTCGATGCGGTCACTGTGACCGCGCGCAGTTGGTTACGTTACTGATATAGGGGTCAGGTGGTTAAGGGTTAAACAAGTCCATGAAAGGTTTAAACTGAGCAAAATCTTTACCATCGAATGTTGAAATTTCTATATTTGGTAATTTACAAGTAGAAATGGAATGCCTTTCAGAGTCTACTCTAGATTTCAATTGTCTTAATGCTACATTGATTTTTCCTAAGACAGAGAAGTATTTGTCTTCAATTTCACCCACACATTCTGAATCTTTATCATCTAGGTTCAATATATTTATGTGTACACTCTCAAAGCTTTTAAGCGAGCTAATTAGTTTTTCCTTGCGCGCTTCTAAAGTTTCTATGGTGGATGATGCGACATTGATAGGATCGTTTATAAAGTTCTCAATACGTGTTATTGTCGACTTACATTGTCCACGCTGAGCACGCAGCCGCCTAAGTTCAACCTCCGCCATGGTAAACGAACGTAAAACTACCAACTTACGATTCACTTGTTGGCCGCACTAATATTACGCATTACCGCACTGATTATTATAGATTTAGACCGCACTAAACGAATGCCGCACTTATTGAACACCAAACTGCTTATATTTAGCCGGTAACTTCGCTGAATGTGTTGTTTACAAATTTGAAAACAGTTGACAGTAACACTTGACGTTTCGAACTCGATGAGTGTGAAGTTTGGTGTGAAGTTTCCCCAACGCATACGATCAGAATGAGTGAATTACCAACCAAACAAATTCAACGATGAATCTATGGACAATTTCGGATCTTGATTTGTTCGTTCTTCAGTCTCTTGGCGTCACTAGATTTCTTGTCTTTGGTTTTAAATTTTCATAATACCAAGTATCCTCAATGATGATGAATTGACGAATCGACGCTATAGCATCGAAATATATGGCTAGACACGTTATTAGTGTCCTTCCAAATGTATGTAGGACCCCCGCGACTCGCAACCATGCGAATCTGCGAGAAAATTTTCCGCGTCCCTCCGCCGGCGACCGTTACACCAACGACTCGATATAGCAAGTCGTCGAAACACAACCTTTGATACGCGCACAACGGAGAAAACACATGTACTTGTGAAATACAGCCGAAGGACCACTTTAGCCTTGTTAAGTAAAAGGCTAATGAATTTTATGTAATTTATTTTAGTTTTATAAAGAAACAATGTCAGTCACATTGTTTCTTTATCTCATAGCACAGTTGAAAACAAGTGAATGAAAAAATATCCACCAGAGTGGACAACAAAAATAAATAAAACTAGTGTTGCTATTACAATCATTTTAAATTGACTTATTTCTTCTATTTATTACTATTTTATGTTTTGTATTAAACACTACACTACAATATCGCTTGCGTAGATGGTTAATCTCCGCTGAGATTCGCCGCCGTGGGCGAAACCGTTCAGGAGTCCTCCTAGCCGATTTCGCCCACGTACTAGTCGTAATAGTCCTATTAGTACTACGAAGACTTCCAGTACCAGTATTTTACATGGAGTGACTGCATTTACGATTTCTAAAATCTAAAAACTGTATAATAGAATACAAAGGGAGAGATACATACATAAACTCGGGCCTTTTTATCTAGCCAAACCTACAGAACATCACCTACTGCTTCGATCTTCGTTCATACTCCTTTTGCCAAGAGATAATTGCCCAAAAGCTAGCTAAACTTGATAGATGAAAATGGGTGATGCAATGGGGTGAATATTACTTCAGTTTGTAAGAGTATTATTTCTTCATCATTTTAGTGTAATGTAGGCAAAAGAGAAAACTGCGCAGAGAAAAGAGTGGAAGGATGTGAAGGCCTTTTGCTCAATTTGAGACAGTCACAGGTAGATTAAATGGTATGCGCCATTGCTGCTGCACCACCATGCTTTGCGTGGTTACGATTAAGACACGACAGGAGTGAATAACTTAGTTTGTAGCACTGCATAGTCAGTATAGCAGTGAAAGGTTTCTACATCTTTTATGTCCACATGGCGCATTTCCATACATGGCGCATTCTTTAAGTTGTATACAAGTTGTATACAGCTTGAAGTGGGAACTTCAAGCTACTTGTAGGTATGCCAATGTGAGGTCATACTTGCAAGACTTGCCTAATTGAAACGCGCCTTTATTCTTGAGCCGACTTTACCTTGACGAGCTTAACATTGATGAGCGTGACGGCTTAGTTTCATTAAATTACAAAATAAAGTGCTCAGACGCCTAAAGAGGTTTTCACAAAAAAATATATCGATGATTACTTACAGACTTGAGCCAAAAAGGTAGCTGTGTCCACCAGAATGATCCAGATATGGAATGAGAGATTGGGCTCCCCGATTCTGAACATTAAGAAGGTGTATACGACCATGATGGCGCACAACAAAGTTGTAAGAACACAGATGATGAAGCTGTAGATGTAGTAGGCCCGCAACAACTTCAGGTTTTTCTGAAAATAGATTGAATTCGAATTAGTAATAAAGTCTTCGGGAAGGGAGTGAACAAAGTTACCAAATAAATATTTGACCAGCAAGTGTCCAAACAGGACTGAATTTATGAAAATATAAAATAGTGGCGAAAAGGCAAGGTTTTAATTTTTGACAAGTTTTGTACGTTTTTTGTTTAGTTGTCGAATCGGGAAAGTGATTAAACGGGAAGTTGCCTTATAAAAAATTATGATATCACCATTGAAATTGCTATTTAGATAAATTAAGAATTGTAGTGTAGAATTGAAGAATTGTATCAAATATTTTACAATGGGTATAATTAGAATTGTGTTTACTGTTTTCCTACCATGACGTGTTAAAGCGAGAGTATTCCATTGTGGGTAAGGGACAGAGCTATACCAGTCGTCTAGCGCCATCTCGTTCCCACACTGGAATTACTCTCGCTTTTATACGTTATACAACATCATACAAGCCGTGTGTTGTAAGATCAGCTTTTATTATAAAACATATTTTTTTTTTTTTTTTTTTTATCGTGGTAAAATCATCAAATGAGTCCTCCCACCCAGGGCAGGGCGGGAGGGACTGTCAGACTTGTACTGACTAAAATCCACGGTGTCCTTCACTAGCCCTTTACGTACCGGGGTCACGGTAATCCCTTGGTCCCGCGACCCCGGCAGGCTTTGGCCCTCTACAGGCCCCGTCACTATGCTGACACTCTTTGAGGCGCGCGTGGAACACAACGCGCCGTCGACCCGGGCATGGTCCATGGTCGGACAGCGAGTCGCCCATTACTCGCTGCCCGCATGCCCGCGCCTACGGTGGCCGGAGATCGTCTTGCGACGTCCGACGCCGTGGGCGTCTACCACTGCGGCTGGGGTGGAGGGAGGACGCTGTCCTCTCCCTCAGGCGGCCCGCCTCCTCCTTCACGAGCATGACTGCTTCGCAGAAGGAGGCGACCGCTTCCCACTCCGTCTCGCCCCGCAGCATGGCCTCGACCAATGCCGGGCGCGAGAGGTCTCCGCCTATCGCCGTCGTGAGGACACGGCGGTGCTCTGCCCAAGCGGGGCAGTCCTGCACCGTATGCTCCACCGTGTCCTCCGGACGATCCTCGCAGTGGTGACACCCAGGCGTTTCTTCCCTCCCTATCAGACACAGGAACCTCCCGAAACTTCCGTGTCCGGTGAGGACCTGCGTCATGCGGTAGGTCAGGACGCCGTGACGCCTATCCAGCCACTCCTCAAAGAGGGGTCTTACCGCCGCGATTGCGGCGTGCCCGATTATAAAACATATAGCTACAAAACGAAAACTCACCTTATGGCCACCAATGATGAATAAAGTATTCAATATAAGATCTGCCACATTCAGTAGAAGCAGCAGACCAAATACTATGGTATATCCTATGTTTGTCTCCTTCTGCGTTGTAGTCGTCTCGAATCCCCCGAAGGCGGTTATGGACATGGTGATAAAGAATAATATGGATAATGCCTGAAAAAATAATACATTACTTATTAGAACAAAACAAAAATATTCTCACTAATACTTTCATTTATAATACGACGGAATTGTTAGTTGTTCCAGTCTGGGTGTTTGCGTATATGAGCTGCAATGTGTAAACGCACCTACGATATAGGAGAAATTCCTAGTGTGGGTAACGTTTTTGAAAAGATAAAAAAACAGCACATATTGCCGTTGCCGACTTGGAAATTTTTCTTACAAAAAACTGAAATGTGAAAGTTTGTGAGGATGAGTTGCTGGATGTTTGTTACTCTTTTACACAGAAAAAGACTTCAAAACGGATTTGGAATTTGAATACATAGTTTATGATCTGGAGTAACACATAGGTTATATTGTTACGTTCCTGATAGATAATTTACGAGTTACTAGGCGAAACTGCTGGTGAAGTAAGATTAAAATAGTACTCACCAGTCTAAAATATCCCCATGTTATTAATCCATAACGTAGCGGCAAACAGAAACAACATCTCCTAAACACTGGCAGCTCCATTACACTTCCTTTTTTTTGTTGTATTTAAAAGCTACGCCTTCTCTTTTCAAATTATTTTAAATTATTATTATCACTATCACTTTTTGAACTGATTCATTGTTAATTATCTGATATACGACTACTGAGGTCAAGATTTGACTTTGGAGTGGTCAGTATAAATAATAATTATTATGAATAGGTATTTATATGTAGTTAGAAGATACGTACACGGGTTTTATCAACAAAGCTTCTTCGTTTACAATAACAAAAACAAGCGCCTACCCAAGCGATTTATGATTTTCCAGACCGTGTTTGAAATTCCCAATCAATAATTGAAAAGTTAAGTTGAAATAACAGCAGACCCGACAGTTGAAAACAATATGAAAGACTTAGAAATCAAGCATATGAATAGTATAAAAATTGAAACTAAAAGTGCCGTAGAGATAACTACACTGGAGCAACTGTGCCCCCAGCTCGAGTCGCGTGGGCACACTAAAACGTAGACGGTAGTCACATAACAAATGATTACAAAATCTTCATAAATCGGATAAGTGGTTCTTGAGTCATACACTTTTTTAGGTACTCTTCAAGGTGGTCAAAGTACCATTGCGTTTTACATAGTTTTCTAACACTGTGAAGATCAGGAATATTGCGGGTATCAGGAAATACTTTATCGGAAAGGCATCCAAGTCATTAGAACGCTTAAAGTTTCTTAAACCCGAAATAAAATATAGCTGTACTGCACATATGCTTCGCCTGCTATTGTCCACTAATAATGGAAAAACTGAATGAATTACACTTTGCCTGAACATTATCTATTATCTTTATTTTCATTAAATATCATTGCTCCTACAACTTCTTCAACCGGTTGTATTTAATGATATGTTATAATTTATTACATTGTACTTTTCTTTCGTAACTCTAACCACTAGCTGTCCCTTCATTTACGTGTTGTCAATATATCAATGTGTGGTCAAATTTATTTTTTCCATCATTATTAAAACCTGGTTTATCTCCATTGGCTAGAATTTCTCTTCTTGCTGTAATATCTCTATCGTATAAAGTATCTGAAATGGCTATTAAATCTGTTTCGGGTGTGATATTTTCTTCTGCTTTAATATATCCGTTCCCTATGTTATCTTCTTCACATTTCAGTCTACATGCTGATTCTGCTGCATCATTCACAAATCCAAACTCGTAATTCTTCGATAGCTTTAGAAATTCACTTCGCACTAGTAGGAGTATGTATCCTTGAATCACTGTAAATAAATATCATAATCATCATTATTAGCCGCTGACATCTACTGCTGAACAACTAGCCTCTTCCATATATTAGAACAATAGGACCGGTTAGAAGCGGCTTGCATCCAGCGATGAGCGCTGGTTGCATCACGGCCGAATTATTTTCAATATCTTTTGGACATTTGATTCCTTGATTGTTTAATGGACTATGCATAATTTAGTTACATAATAGAAGATGATACTTAATAGTTCTAAAATATTGTGCTACAAGACTGTTTCAATCTGTATCGAAAAATATGTCCCCATGTAGTAAAAAGATACAAAAACAAGTACCTTTTACCTACTGTTTACATCTTCTACTTCCTGTTTGCTTACTAGGTACTTACTGTGATTAGTGTGTCTCTCATTTTTACTATAGTCTCAGTTTTAAGGGTGAACCATAGATGAATCTACATAAGTAGCCAATAAATAATTCTAACGCTGGTATTCGGGCCCTTTCTATCTTACACTGAATATTAAATTAAATAAAAGATTACTCACAGATGGAAGCAAGCAAATTGGCTACGTCACATGACATATACAAGATATGTCTGAGCTCCATCTCGTAGAGCTTCATCAAATACACAGCATACACGCAGAGAGGGACGCCCATGATAATTAGTAAGACCCAGAGAATGAAGCTGTAGATGTAGTATGCTCGCAACATCTTTAGATCTTTCTGGAAAAGAAACAGATAGGTATCATACGTTTCCCGCCAGGTTAAATAGTCGAAATAAATGACTCGGAAGAGAAATAGAAGACTCTCGGTTCAGAGTGTACTACAACCAAAAAACAAATAGCCAAACTCATTTCGGGCCTAGTCCTTGATCATACGGCGAGCTACACTTGATTTAGGTCCTCAAATAAAACGTGTATCACTCACCTTATGTCCCGCATAAACAAGAACTACATTCAACACAATATCTGTTCCTGCTAATGTGACAAAGAATCCTAACATCACTAAATATACTTCGCAGCCCTCTTTTTCTTTCGATATTCGTAGCATTTCGAGGAATTCTTTTGTGACTCCAACCAGAAGTATGACTCCTAACATCTGAAAAAATTAATTAAATGGTTTATGAAAGCAAGCAATTGAGTGGTAACATATCCTAAACCAGGGATTCCCCACTGTATGCCGTGGAGCGGAGAGTACAGAAGGACGCCATAACAACCCCCTGTTGATCGATTTTTTTCCAAGATCCAACAGAACGAAGAATAGTCATATTAAACAAAAAGAAATGGTAGATAATCTAGATGGTTTTTACTCGATCACGTCAGAACACCTCAACGGCTGACATAAAGTGGTTATAGCCTGTAATGTAATGGGATGGGATATTGTTTACTCTCATATGCCGGTTTCATAAGGATCATTTTTGTTGGCGATCATCAAGGCGCGTGTGGAACACGACGCCGTCGACAAGGGCATGGTCCATGATAGGACATTGAGTCGCCCACTAAGCGCCTTCCGCATGTTATACCTACAGCATAAATTCTCAAGCAATTATGGACCAGCATTTTGTCATATTACTAAAATACTCACCAATCTGATATAACCCCACATAATCAGTCCATACCTTAGTGGTAGACATACACAGCATCTCTTAAACGTTGGTATCTCACCACGAATTCTCATCATTTTGTCCATGGCACTGTTGAAACCGTAAAATATTCACACAAAAATTAACAAGTTCTGTGAACACAATAACACAGGTCAAAAAGTTACTTTGATTAACGCAGAAAAAAACACTGCTAACTTGTTATGTATTTAAGCCTCCTCCCCCATTTACATTTAATAACAAAAACAGGCGATAATAAATTAGCAGAAATAACAGTAAACAAATAATATTTTGGAAAGCTTAACTATCTTTAACGGAACTAAAATGAGATGTTTGTCAACATGGGGAAATCAATTTTATTTCCAAAATATTGTAAACCTAACTACAACCACTGAGAGTATCATTAGTTCTTTGGTAATTTTTATCAGCAGAACTCTATCACAATAAAAAACTCAAATTAGTATGGTGAACCTTACTAACAACCGTACAATTGCCACTACACTCAAATGTCTGCAGAGTAAAGCCGAGTTCAAAACTTTACAAATCTTTACAATCAGATAAAACCCTCAAAATTCCGAAACAAAAACGAAAGAGAAGCGCCACTGTTTTCACTTGTTTTAAAACTAGAATTCACGAACACTCAGACGCTTAATTATAATGTGTCAAAGATGTTCCTCCCACTTTACATTAGCACAATAAAGTAAGGAGGAAGTTAACAGCCTAGTCCAGGTACTATATAGTAGCGAAACAAGCTAGTGGTTAAGTGGTGGCCTCAAACCCGCGCCGCGTCTCCCGGATCACCATCCTTAACTGACTGTAATCGTCTTTACTCTGAGCCATTTCTGGAATCTTTGAATTGATGTACTTATGTCATTGTACTTTGACTTGGAACATTTGATGTTCCAGAAAGTTCTTGATTACTAGATTATGGCGTTGGCGGCATTGCCCACATGAAATTCGGTAATTGTACTACGGGAACGTCGTACCCGACATAAAAAGTACCATTTTTAGTATTCCTGGTTATAAACTATCTATGTACCAAATACAAATCCGTTTAATAGTTTTTGTGTGAAACAACAACAAACATCATTATAAATAGTATTATAGAACATTGGAAACATTTTTAATGTCATCATAATTCTTTGAATTATTTACAGCCTAAAATCTACTACTTCTAGGACCAAGACGAGTTAATTAACATAGTAAGATCCGACGGTTCTCTAATCGCTGGTTATTACATTATTGGGAAAAGAACAAGGTAAAAGTAATTAGATACAATGACAATCTCCAATCTATAGGAAAATAAAGTAAACTACGAACATATACATTTTTAATATCTTTAATAATATACAAAATCACGTGTCATGTTGTACACGTTAATCTCTGAAATCACTCAAAGATTTCAATGAAATTTTTGGACCATTTGTTCCAATTCGAAAGACATTGATTGTTTTGGAACCAATAGATGGTATCAGTACATTGCATTTGTGCAAAGCCAGGTCATGGTGTTAGTTATTTTATTGAAAAACAGTTCCTCACTCCAATAAATGTAATTATCACAACATGTTTATTATCACTCGATATTTCTAGTCATCCGTCGACGCCTTTCCGTGTGCTTCTTTCAATCCTTCTTCACAGTGTCCATGTTTCCCTCCATCAACTATTTCTTCTTCAGAATGCATCGAACATTCACATTCATCTGCATTTCTTATAAACCTGAATTCGTAACTTTTCTTAATTTTGATCATCTGACTTCTTATGAGTAGTAGTATGCACGCCTGGATTACTGGAATAAAAATCATTATTAGAATTTGACTTACTCACATGTTACAAAAAATAAAAAATAAATAATTAAAAGAGCCAGTAGCGCTATAAAAATAAAGGAAAAGTCTAATATCACCGATATTTTACATCTTTATAACATTTACTTGTCGTGTCATCATACATAGAGCTATTGATTTCAGCTAAGTCATAATCCAATCCTATCCAAAACCATTTTACACGACTGTCACTTATCCTAGGGCTTTTGGACTTAGTAAAAAGTAAACACAACTAACTGATCTGGGCAAAGAAAGTGGCCAGGTCTACCAGAAGAACCCAGGTGCGGAACTCATCAATCTCCTGAAGGTTGAACCAGTAGACAGTGTATGCAGACAAGCCGAAGCCAACCACCGCCGTCGTTATCCACAACACGAAGCTGTACACGTAATATGCTTTTAATAGTTTCAGGATTTTCTGAAACAGATAAAGAAATTGATAAAGACGGTACAGAATGTGAAATACTTAATAATAATGTGTAATATTGTTTATGAACTTCCGAAAATGTTTTTGTTATATTTGATTGCCTGCTGTTGAAGCCATAGAATAAGAGCAATACTATAAAAGAGTAGTTTAATCATTTTGTGAGTGTAATCAAATGTTTTCTTCCTATCTATCCTATTAGTATTTCTATCACTTTCATTAAATAATCTTTATCAAAGGGACATCTAAAGAGAACAAAAAAAATACACATTTTCAACGGAATCTGAGCGTCTATAAAAATATTATGTAGCTTTTGTATAAGAACTTCTCCTTTTTTGTAACGTGGTAAATCATGAAATGAGTCCTCCCACCCAGGGCAGAGCGGGAGGGACTGTCAGACTCGTACTGACTAAAATCCACGGTGTCCTTCAATAGCCCTTTACGTTCCGGGGTCACGGTAATTCGTACAGTCCCGCGACCAAGAACTTCTCCATACGAGTCCATTGACGTTTACTTTTCTAGAGCTTTATGATTTTTGATAACATCTTTTATAACTTTTTTTATTTCTTCATGAATAAAGATTCTGTCTATATTTATTGGTCTCCAGTGTCCATGTACTTACCCTATGCCCTCCAATAACAAAACTAATGTTCATTATAATGTCCCCCAATGTAAACAGCATTAACAACGCGAGCAGTGCCGCATAGATTTTATAACTTATCTCTGGTTCAGTTTTGGTCAACTCCAACATTGTTGAAAAAGATTTTTCTGCGCCAACCATGACTAGGGCAGATATTACCTGAAAATAAATAAATTGTGACACGACATTTCAATCGATAACAGTTGATCGAAGCATTACACAATAATATTCTACTGATGTACATACAGATACACATTAAGCTATGCAAAACCAGTATTAGCTGAAAATTTAATGTGCGAAAAGATTATACAAAGCTAAACCACGATATACTGGTTTTAAATAGATTGATGTGTAGCTGTATGTACGAGTTAATTTGTGCATAAATTCAAGGAAAATTCGATCAGTTAGAGTAAGATCTAAGAATGGTACACCAAGGAAGACGAATAGACTAATTTTGGCAAAATAAACAGAATGTCAGTTTCAATACATGGTTCATGCTATGTAGGAATGTACTCACCAATCTGAGATATCCCCACGCTATCAATCCATATCGCAACGGCAGACATAAACAACATCTAGTACACACTGGTAACTCTATCCGCATCTTGAAACACTTTTTGAAAATCCTTCTAACTATTGTACCAATTGTTTTGAAATCGTTACCATAAAGATACAGTTCATTACACGACATTAAGGCCATACATTTTTGGTAAAGACACAAAACTTTTTCAAAAAAACACTCAAAAGCCTTGATAAATGAATGGGCTCACTGTATTCTAACGTTAAGGTATATTATTTAAAGTAGAAGCAGAAAGACTTGTAAGCGCGCTCACGTTTTGTAAATTGTACGAATGACGAGACGGTGGCTAAGTGGTTGGTCCGTGGAATCTCGCGCCCGCGCATTTTAGAGTGGCTATTAGAGGGCTATAACCAACTACTATGGCTAACTGTTATAACCTAGATCTTTAAAAGCAGGTCAAACAACAATAAGACAATAAATAAACAAAAAAATTGTGACATCCATTTGTAACGACTGGACGGTCGCTTCTGTTGGTCCCATACCCAAATACTGGCTTTATTATCTGTTTTGGTAAAATCATCAAATAAGTCCTCCCTCCCTATGTCGAGAGGGAGAGACTGTCAGACTCTCACTGACTAAAATCCACGGTATTCCTCTATACCCCTTTACGTTCCAGTGACCTGTTTGGGCAGTCCGGCAACCCCAACCAATTTCTGGTTGGACTCAACTGATGAATAAGTGACATCAACTTGAGGTCCAAGGAACATGCATCTACTTCGTTCATAACTAAATCAGACAGTGCACATGGACAGCTAAACTGATATGTCTATTAACTCAGTTCATGGTTGATAGTCATATCCGTGTTTTTCAGAACCGAGCTAACGGACGCGCGGGCGGTTGATGCGTCATCGTGTGCCGGAATTGAGCTCGATGTGATGATACTGGCAGTTGGAGATTCCGAAGAGTCTGTGACTGATTTACTTGAGAAATATCTCAAACAGAATGAATGGTTAATTTCTTAAGAAATATTCGTATTTCATGTGTTTCAAAGGTGATGAAAGGTGCTGTGCAGTAGTTTTTATTTTATCGTGTTCGTAGTTTTCAGAACAAGGTTTGTATATTAGAAACTTTTTGGAAACTAGTGGGAAGCCTTTGTTTTCCAGCCCAGCAGTGGGACAGTAGAGGATATAAACTAAAGTCACAGAATCAGACACAGAATCTCGCGAAACTTCCGTGTCCAGTGAGGACCTTTGTCAAGCGGAGGGTGAGGACGCCGTGACGCCTCTCCAGCCACTCAAAGAGGGGTTTTAGCGCACCGATCGCAGCGTTTCTGTTGGTACTTGCCTGGATTTGAACTCGCAACCTCAAGCATGAGAAGCGAGGTGCTGAACCTCGGGGCCATAACGATCAACAAATGAATGACAAGTACACCTATTTGCGAACAGGACATGGCTAAGAATAGACGTTGGTATGTAGTATGTAGGATTGAAAGAAGGAAATACCTATTTAAAGGTTTGTATGGAAACGGGAACGATGATTGTGTGGGTACTATGAGTTAAACTGACGATAGTCATAAACATAATCAAGTGGCTATATGTGCGCCACTACACTGCATGATATTTTATATGAAATACTGTTGCTGTCAAAGGTGCATTTACGCACCGTCGAACGTCACGTCACGTCACGGGCCCGGTTATAAAAAAATGTTTGTTATATTTTTTATGCAAATAGACCGTATTTTTAAGATAGGCTAGTGCTAATAGTCATCTCCAAGGATCTACCCACCACACAGCCACGGAAACCTGTTCAAACAGTCTCAGAACCCCGGACAATTTAAAGAACACGATGTATTTTAAACCGACTCGAACTCAGGTCACCCAGGGGTTACCATAAATTACCATTTCTTATGGCATCACATCCCAGAGTATGGGTTTATCCGGAACTGTCAATGGGTTCACAAGTCAGTAGAAAAACCCACATATTAATCATTTCATATAATATGGATTGTAAACAAACTTATCCACGCACATATTACGATTAAAACATAATTATTATCATGTCCCGCAGTTATATAAATGAAGCACCAAACAGATTAATTAAACAGTTTTGATAAGTACTGAGAGAAGAGCAAACGTACCAAGTGATACAGTTACAAAAGTGATAGCGAAAAATTAAGATTTTGTAAGTTTATTAATTTTATAAAAGCGTAAAAAAAACACAAAAAAAAAACTTACCGACTTTAAAAACAACCGCGTGAAGCCGGCATTAGGCTTCTTAACAATAATATAACTAAATAGAGATTTCTTTTGCAATATTTTTCAGATGTAACAAAATAAATTGCTGTACTTCGAAAGATATTGAATAAAAATATACTCCACGATGCTTATTCCAAAATTAAAACTCCTGGCTGCTGGGGTATCCAAGGAACAAAGAGATTGTCTATATTCCATTTTAAGATGGGGATTGTTAACATGGGCTATTCTGCGATTGGTAAGTGCAAATAATCTTCAGAGTTATACGTTTTTAGCTTTTTTCTAGACTACTACTACTCCTGCCGGGATCGCGGGACCTAGGGATTACCGTGACCCCGGTACGTAAAGGGCTATTGAAGGACACCGTGGATTTTAGTCAGTACAAGTCTGACAGTCCCTCCCGCTCTGCCCTGGGTGGGAGGACTCATTTGATGATTTTACCACGATAAAAAAAAAAAAAAAAAAAAAAAGACTACTACTACTACTATTTTTTGTTCCAATTGATTTAAATTTTCGATAACGATATGGTGCAGTGACTTCTCGACTGCTGCGCTGCGTTTTGCAACTTCAATTCCCGAATGAAACAAATATTTGTATTATCTACAAGTACCTAGGACGCAACAATTATTTCAGAGCGCCAGAAAAACTTGGATAGAGCAAAAGGGAATGACTAAAAGTACAAGTGCAGCGTGTCACAGGGTTCGATCCCCGCACGGAACAAATATTTGTATGATCTGCAAGTAGTTTTTCGAGGTCTGGGTATTTGAGTATATCAGTTTCTTTGTTTGTAAACGCACCCACGATACAGATAGAAATTCCTAGTGTGGGGCAACGTATTTCTAAATAAAAAAAGAAAAAGACGATTCGTTCCTTCGGTTGCGTTTTGCCATCTCGCTTAGACACTAGACAGTTCCACAGAATTGCATATTTCACTTACTATTTTTATTTTATTTACAGACTGTGTCATTATTGTTCACCGTTGCAATATTAATGAAAACTTTTATGGATATAAGACTATTTAATCCTGATGATGAAGATTACATACGTCTGGGTTTCGATATATTTGCTATATTGGTACAAGTCGTGGAGTTCGGCATGATTGTCACTTTCATCATCGCTGGCATCAAGGTAAGACCAAAATTCCTTTTACGCTGATGTGTGTATGTTTGGTTGCATGTTTTAGAATATGTATATATGTTGTCAGCATCAATAAATTGCTTAATCCGTCAGTTAGAATTTTGAAAAATAATGAACACGTAATTTTTATTTTGTTGAATTAATAAATATTCACAAGGATACGACGCATCGAAATTACAGCGAGGGGGCTCGTGACATCAAAAGCAAGTAAAAACTATACTTGCTTTTGACGTATTGTCAATTTTTGTTTTAATTTTTAGGCTATATTTTGTCTTCACATAATAGAATAAACTCCTTTTTTGTTGTTCAAACAGCATCACGATGTGTTAAGCCCCCTTGAAAGTATCTTCGCGTGTACACTTTTTTCTAAGCTCATTTGTTTATTTTTTCAGAAAAGTGTCAGTTTCTACCGTACCTACTTCTATTACTGCATAGTGACTCTTATTGTCTACGTCTTAGTGGTGATAATGGGTTTCTTCGTTTTATATGACGATCTAGACCTCAGCGAGGTCTACTTGACTTTTCATCTCAGCTCATTGGCGATTGAAAATCTTGATATTGCATTTATCGTGATTGCCGCCATTGATGTTGGTAAGTATCCTGAAAAATGACGTCACTACATAATACTACTAAAAGACGTCTTACGTCTACTTAATACTACAAGTAGTTGTTCCGGGTCTGGGTGTTTGTGTAGGTGTTTGAGTTTCTAGGTATGTGAGTTACGTAAACGCACCTACGTCATAGGAGAAATTCCGAGTGTTAGGCAAAGTCTATAAAAAAAAGAATCTGGAATCGAACTCGTAGGAGGACGCTCAGTATCATGAAAGGCGTGGAGGGAGGCCTTTGCCCAGGAGTGGGACAGAGCAGACTCTTTAAAAAAAAATAAGGTGTCTCTCATAAACGCGTCTAAATCGTCACGCCAGCCTTTTCTAGGCCTTTATTGCCATCAATTGAGGACAAATTCTGATTCCGTAACTAGTTGAGTTCGAACCCATGCAGTTATTTTTATGAGTGATTTATGTACTACGAGTGCCACACATCAGTCACTGTTATCCAGAAATGTGCGATTGACACTTGTGCGACGAAACTGTACTGCGACTTATGTGACGTTTATCTGACGTCTCCATTATGTCTCCCTCTTGGTTTGTTTTCCAGGAGTGGGACGTTTTAGGCTCAAAATTCGTTAAAGTTTAATTGAACATAGGTACGTACACTAACTAATAAGGTACTTATCGTAATTATCAATCTTCATAGGTCCCCTTTGATTGTCTACATAAAGTAATTATGTTTTTTTTATTTGCAGCTTTGGAAATATTGCTGATATTGTCTATAAAGGAATTGATGAGAAGATTTAGTTTACCTAAAAGTGAAAATGAAAAGACATTAGATGTTTAGTTTAATTGTATGTACTTAATTTAATAAATAATTAAAATGTATTTTCTAATCTGTTTTTTTTCTATCGCCTGCTTCCTTTATGGCATTTACACAATAAGTATGTATATGGTATTACATAAAGGTTACATTAATAAAACCTACAAATGATTACTTCGTTTTTATATATTCTACAAATTAAATGACCTCGACTGCCGTCAGTTGTTTAATGAATACGTCGTTCTTTTTTTCTTTTACGTGGTAAAATCATCAAATGAGTGCTCCCACCCAGCGCATGACGGGAGGGACTATAAGTGTTCAAGAAATGTTTACATTTCTTGTGGTAACAGCGCATAACTTTTCTGGACCGCGACAAATCAAACATTAGGTAATTAAAGGCGAGTGAAGCAAAACAATTTTTACTAAGACAAGAAAGAGGCAGTAATATTATCATTGAAAAGAATACTTAATAATTTGTGTGCGTGTCCAGGGGCCTCAGATCTAGTGGGGCCCTAAGCAGCTGCCTACTTTACCTTTGAGTAAATCCGACCCTGGAAGGCGCTAGTCACAAATGGAAAGTCGCAAATTGCAAGCCGGAATAATTGTATCCATAGTCGTAGTCGCAATCGCAAGTCATGCCAAGGGGAGATGTGACGCATCTTAAGCGACTACTGCAAGACTTGCTCGACTCGCAGTAGGTGTGAAAAATAAAGTAGGTTTACTCTTCAGAAATAAGGGTGCCTTCAATTACCTTGAATCCCTCGCTGCGCTTAGGATTTTTAACCCCTGAACCCCAGGGCCCTTACTGACGCTCAGGCTTTAATACGACCGTGACGTAAGGCAGTACTTTATCGTCTTGGAGAATAATGTACTATATTTTTGTAATTTCCCTTTTCAAGCCAAAAGTATACCTGGACGAAATTAAGCTGCCTCTAAGAACACACCAGCTCCTGACATATTGAAAGGGCAGTTTTCTACTTTACCGATGTCAGTGATATCAGTAAACTCAGAAAGTACACATGCATTGAAAAATACACGTTGGAACTTGTCCGGGTCTGAACTCACAACATCATACTTGATAGGCGAAGTGAGCAATCTCTGGGCCATCGATAAACTCTTTTTTTTTCAATAAACCTTTTCCATAATAGCCTTTTCCCAACTATGTTAGGATCGGCTTCCAGTCGAACCGGATGCAACTGAATATTAATATACGTGGAGCAACTGCTTATCAGAACTCCACAAGCCAGTTACTGGGTAATACGATAACCTTTGGTAACACTGCTTATCAGACTTTCGAGTTTCTGAATAACAGTAACGACTGTCAAAAGTCTACAAAATACATTTGACACCAATGGCTTTCCGATGCACTGAGGAAGCTCGCTATGCTAGATTTTACCCATCCGCAGACCAGCCTCAGCGAACATGGCTTAACCTCGATCTGTGCGGCTATAATTATTTAGCCACGAGCTGATCAAACAAAATTATCCACTAACTCACTAACATGTTAAAAATATATTAGTAGTAATTAGGTACAAACGCCAGCAGATCAACCTACCCGAATCTGTCAAATTTTACCATTCGAACATTAACCTTCCACTTGTGTGGTAAGGTTGAAAATCTGTTACAGAAATTTGACAGATTGAGGTAGGCTGATGTGCTGGCGTCAGTACAATGAGAGTTTGCAATTTATAAAAATGTTGAGCACTAAATAGATTAATTAAACAGTGTTGATAATTACTGTGAGAGGAGCAGACGTGTCTATTGAATACAGTTACAAAAGTGACTTATTTTATTGCAAAATAAGTTTCCGTAAGTTCTTTTTGACTAACTGAGGCTCTACCACAAGTTTTCACGTCTTTGTGACGTAAACTAAACGTGAACTTTGACGGATAGAATTAGTTCCTCATTCGAACGCTGTAGACTTTTCCATAAAATTTACGTAATAATACTTTAAGTACGAAGTAAGGGCAAATACGTAGAATTCGTGCTACAGCCTCTGTATTTTTTACGTAAATTATACGCTGCCATACCGATCTAACAATTGTCAATTTATTACGTGAAGGTCATAGACATATTTCAATTAACATTGACGGCATGATAAGCGCTGTGGCTGAATCATCGGCTGCTGTGCTGCGTGTCATCGGTTCGATTCCCGCACGAAATAAACTTTCGTGAGATCTACAAGATATTGTTCCGGATTTATCTGTTTCTGTAACTTTAAATATGTTAAATGCACCCACGGTACAGTTACAAAAATGAAAAGAGTAGACACAATTCTGTTAGACACAAGTCTGTAAGAAACGAATGGCCATGTAACTTAAGCGGTGATTTACTGTTCGTGGGAATATTAATTTGTTTGTTAAGCCTCCTTGTCTTGCGCGAGCATGCGGACGGTGAGTAATGGGTAGCTCGCCGTCCGATCATGGACCATGCCCGGGTCTTCTCTGATCTAATCTGAGGGGGCCCCTTTAGAGGGCTAAAGCGCTGCCGGGGTCGCGGGACTGCCTGATCAGGTAACCATGACCCTAGAGCGTAAAGGGCTATTGAAGGATCAACATGGATTTTAGTCAGTACCGGTCTGACAGTCCCTCTCGCCCCGGTCTGTGTGGGGAGGACTCATTTGATGATTTTAAATCCGTTGTCCTTGAACGAAGCCCCAGTTTTCATTTTCGTAGTTTTATTTTTGATGTTATATTTTTCAGGTGCCTTCAAAAAAGTTTACCTATTGGAAGGTTGAAGTTCCACAATGTATTCTCCAAAATTCAGACCTCCGGTAGCTAAACAAGAAGATGAGGGTTCATGTATCAATCTCAGATGCTGTTTATTACTATGGGCTTTTCTGCGAATGGTAAGATTTAAAATAATCATCAAAAATTATAAATAACGAGATTAATAGCTTCTGACTTTTTTAATCGAATTTACACTGGTATTCCAGCAAGTGAATTGAGTCACAGAACATTATCCACCAAACTGATTCTTAGCCACAATTAGCCGATTTTTAAATAAGGAAAATTGACAAATGTAGACAGTAAATAAAAAATCGACCGTAAATATACCTTTAACATGGATTAATGTGACACATTGTTAACATGTTTAGCATTGATTAAACTAGAATGCATCTGTCAGTTTTAAAAGGATGGCTTATGTAGGAGCCAACGTATATCTTTCGAGGAGGTACCTTATTCGAAATTCACCAATTGTGGCTAAGAATTAAATTTGGTGGGCGTTTAAATACTGTATAACAACTGAGTCTGTTTGAGTTGAGTAATGGATTCAAGGCACTTTCTGGAATACCAGTGATTTTATTCAAAGACAAAAAGTGTTACGCTTCTGTTGCGCTTTAACTCGTTACTTTTTGTGTTCAATTTTAATGTCTCTGTGGTCACAAATACGATGAAAATATAAATTGTGAGGCAAGCCACATGTCTTAGAATTAATATTAAATAAAAATCTATACATATAAATAAAATTGGAGTGTCTGTCTGTAATATTGAAATAACCGTTTTTTCTTACTTGCATATGAATATATATACGGTACATACACCAAAATAACATTTTTTTAAATTTTTGTCTGTCTGTCTGTCTGTCTGTCTGTTTGTAATCGCTAATCTCTGAAATGGCTTGACCGATTTTGACGGGACTTTTATTGGCAGGTAGCTGATGTAATAAGGAGTAACATAGGCTACTTTTATTTTACAAAAATTCATTTATTTAAAAAAAAAATGGATTATGTGCACTTGGTATCACAACTTCACGTAACTTTTATACGCAACAATATGTGAGTCAATTGAAGTAACATTAAGTTTTTTGTTTAATCGTAATCAGTTCACATCTTAAAAAAATGTAAATTAATAAAAATTAAAACAATGTTTCCGGAGTATAACATTAAAACAGCGCCATCTATCGAGAGATCTAGATCAACTGCGTGCGGTATTGATTATAGACGCATGCGATAGATGGCGTTGCGCGTGTGACGTCATTCCCTGAATCGCGGTGTTAAGATTTTCCTTGAACTAGCTGTGCCCGCGACTTCGTTCGCGTGGATGTCGGAACTTAACAAAGCAGCATTTTCAAAAAAAAGACTGAACCAATCAAAAAAATATTTAACCAAATAAATCAAAAATTTACAACAACACGAACTTTCAAAATGAGAATAAAGACTAATTTTCAAACTACGAAGTAAATAAAGACCGGGAGCCAAGTCAAAATTTCGTCAGTGATTTCTTTTATTTTTCTCAAGCCATAATTAAGTAGTGTTGTTGTTTTAGCCCAAGAAAATTGTACACCAAATATTGTTTATAAAGAAATTTTTCAATAAAAATAACTAAAAATAAATAAAAAAAAAAAAAAAAAATTAAAGTAAAAATGCAAAAACCAAAAAAAAAACTAAATAATCATATAAACCAGGTTTCAGTTGGGAGGAAATGACTAAAATGTCGCAGCTGACTTTCACGAATCTTTATGATACGACTCCCTTATGTAGTCTACTAATTAATTATGGCTTGAGAAAAATAAAAGAAATCACTGACGAAATTTTGACTTGGCTCCCGGTCTTTATTTACTTCGTAGTTTGAAAATTAGTCTTTATTCTCATTTTGAAAGTTCGTGTTGTTGTAAATTTTTGATTTATTTGGTTAAATATTTTTTTGATTGGTTCAGTCTTTTTTTTGAAAATGCTGCTTTGTTAAGTTCCGACATCCACGCGAACGAAGTCGCGGGCACAGCTAGTATTATATAAAATAGATTAGCAAGTGACATTTATGCCGACTATTTTACTCTAAAAGTAAGATTTTCAAAGCATAGTTGGTGATAAGTTTTCAATTAAAAATTATACTCGACTTAAAAAATACTAACTACTATAAACATTAGGATAACTAAAACCTTTTTTATTTTCAGGTGGTGTCATTATTTTGGAGCGGTTTATTCATATTTAACACTTTTGTAACTGTTAAAGAATACACATCTGAAGAATACAGTCCATTAATTTACACTAGATTGTGGTTGTACATATTAGGTATACTGATACAACTAGTGGAATCCGTAATGATTGTCATTTTCATTGCAGCTGGAATTAAGGTAAACTACTTTTTAAAAATTTACAGGTTCTGTCGAGTGGAGTGGAGGGAGGACTTTGCCCAGGAGTGGGACAGAGCAGGCTTCTAAAATCAGCATGTAGGCCGTCGCGGGGCCGTCTGTAAATGCTCCCACCGCTTACTGTCAGTCTTGTACTGACTAAAATTGACAGTGATCCTTCAATAGCCCTTTACTTTCAAGGGTTGCATTTATCTGATGAGACCATCCCACGACCCCGGCAGGATTTGTCAGACCCGTCAGAGTTATCCAGTATTATGGTAAAACTTGGTAATACGTCCTAGTTGACAAAACGCCCCGTTATTCCAGCACTCAAACTTACTGCTTGGAAACACACTTTTAGCGTTTTGGCAACTAAGACGTTAATGTCACCTAATAGGTGTTTAACTGGGCCAAAGCCTGCCGTGGCTGCGGGACTCACAAATTACCGTGAGCCCGGTACGTAAAGGGCAACTGAAGGACACCGTGGATTTCAGTCAGTCAAATCTGACAGTCCCTCCCGCCCTGCCCTGGGTGGGAGGACGCATTTGATGATTTTACCACGATAAAAAAAGGTGTTTAACTGAAATCTTAATAGTCCGTCAGTTAAATTATCAGAAAAATATTTGACACTTTTTTCTTATGCTACGTTAACAAAAATTCATACAGTTTTAAAATTGCCAATACACACAAGCAAGTACAGATTTTACTTGATTCTGACGTCACAATCCTCCACTCTCGAATTTTGATGCGTTATACCTTTGTAAAAATGCATTGATGTAACGAAAGAAAAAGTACGTGCCCATTATTTTTCAAAACTCTAGCTGGTGGACTAATTAAATTTGCAATTTATTAATGTTGCCAACCGGCCCATTATTAAAATTTGTCCTACAAGTATTTGTTCCAGGCTTAGCTTGTATAATATGTAGATTTAAATGTTTGTAGATGCACCTAAGATGCAGGAGATATACTTAGAGAAGGGCAAAGTTAAAAAAAAGCTTTATTTTATATTTTTCAGAAAAGCTTCCGTCTGTATCGCGCGTACTACGGCTACTGCATATTGACTCTTATCATCTACGTCATAGCGGTGGGCCTATACTCGATGGACTTTAATGGCCATGGCCATTACTTCGCAGGATTCTACATAACTTTTCTTCTCAGTCAATTGTGGGATTTTCCTCTCGATTTTAACATTGTATTTAAGTTGATTGCTGCTGGCGATGTTGGTAAGTACACAGAAAAGATACGATAAGTTTTTTTTCCAATTTCAATATAAGTACTGTTCTCTTTAATAATCTATTGAGTAAAGATTTGATTTTACTTTTTGTTCAAAATAAAAATGGAACTCTATACGTCGTACCACAACAAGTTAAACATCTGTTGAACACTAAGTACGACTCATATATCAACGACAAATGCCATTTCGCAGTAGACAGTTTTTTGGCAAGATTTCAACAGATGTTTAACTTTTTTGTAGTAAGACGGTAAAAGTATGGACTGAAAAAAGTATTCACGTTTTTTTTCTTTTTTTTTACAGTACTGGAAGTATTGCTGATATTTTTAATAAGGGAATTGATGAAAATATACAGATCAAAACCAAGTGAAACAGCCTAGTTATTGTGTATTTTATTTGACGCTGCGCTTTCAATTACTTTAGATTTTGAGAATGTGAATATGCTGTAATTAATCCGCCAGTAACATTTTCAAGAAAACATGTCATCAATATACAACGCTTTTAATAATTAATATTAAGTCCCTGCATGTTTACAGTATTTATGTTATTAGGTACGAGTATATTGATTGTTTAGAAAATGTTTACATTGTTTAAATACATAAACTTTATTTTTCTTTTCTCTTTCGTTTTTTACTGCACTTTATACGATAATAAAATGCAAGCTCTTGTGTATCTATTTATTTATAAGTAAGCTTATGATATCTACAATGGTGGCTTTTTCATAAAGTTTATATATGTAGAATTATCAATAAAAATTTACTAAAAATTATGACTGTATTTTTATTTTCCCTGGCGCAGTGACTGAGCGATTTGCTGGTTTTCCACGTGATCCGGGTTCGATTCCCGCAGGGTAGGTTCTATTCCTTTAGGCCCTGCGCAAACGTAGACACTTGTTGCTGACACAGAACACCGTCACAGGAAACCGTAGTTCATTAGAATGACTCAACACGACAAATGTTTAAGTATGCACAGGGAGTCAGCAGACGATCTCCGGCTACCGTAGGCGCGGGCATGCGGGCAGTAATGGGCAAATCGCTGTCCGACCATGGACCACGCCCTGGTCGATGGAGCGTTGTGTTCCACGCGCGCCTCAAACAGTGTCAGCAAAAATGACGGGGCCCCCCTCTAGAAGGCCAAAACCTGTCGGGGTCGCGGGACTTATGATGTACCTTCTTCTTCTTCTTATCGTTTCGCTTCACTCACCGTTGAAAAATCTCTCAGGTGTGCTGGTTTCCTCACGATGTTTTCCTTCACCGTTTTTAGCAAGTGGTAATTAATTTATAATGATTTATCGTGAGCCCTGTACGTAAAGGGCTATTGAAGGACACCGTGGATATTACTACGTTAAAAAAAAAAGTATGCACAGGGGTTAGATAATTTCATACTGGTTCTATAGAAATCAAATATTCATCGATAGCTTGTATCTGACACAAGACACAAAAGTATCCAACGTTTGCGTCCTGCCATACTCCCATGATCCAATGGAACAGCACATCAAAACAACCGAAGATAGATCAGGCACAGGTGTTTTCGGAGACGCGGGGTTTCATACCACCGACTTCCTTACTCCGGGCTGCTTCCAAGTTTCTAATTGAAAAAACCCGTCAGTATTTGCCCGACTCTAGAATCCAAACCCTGGGTTTGGATTCTAGAGTCGTTCGTTCGTTCAACCATCATCAGTCGCGTTTGCAACCACGAGAGCCAAGGGAAAAGTACGGGTAGCAGGGCTATCTGACCAGGTTACCGTGACCTTGGAGTGTAAGGGGCAGTTGAACGAACTCGAACACGGTACAACTGTGAGTTCTACTCACTCTACTGAATAGATGACTTAATACTGAATAGCTGTTTTTTTCATCGCGGTAAAATCATCAAATGACGCACCCAGGGCAGAGTGGGAGGGACTGTCAGACTCGTACTGACTAAAATCCACGGTGTCCTTCAATAGCCCTTTACGTTACAGGGTCGCTTTCAATTCGTGAGTCCCAAGACCCCGGCAGGCTTTGGCCCTCTAAACGGCCCCCGTCAAAATGCTGACACTCTTTGAGACGCGCTTGCGGCTGGGGTGAAGGGAAGACGCTGTCCTCTCCCTCTCGCGGCCCGCGTCCTCTTTCGCGAGCATGATTGCTTCGCGGAAGGCGGCGACCGCTTCCCATTCCGTCTCGCCCCACAGCATGAACTCGACCAATCCTCGGCGCGAGAGAACTTTAAGCTTCGAATAGCTCTTAAACTATTAATTGAAGTTAAGATTGAAATTCGCATCCGTTAAGAAATTAAGTATTTTGCAGTGTGAAAATAGTTATTTATACGAACTAGATTAAGTGTATTCTTAATCCTATGAAGAGAGATCCTAAGGCACCGTAGAAACAAAAATAGACAACATGACAGAATGTAGAAAGGTTTTCTTATTGTGTCATAGTTTTAAGATGACAATGTTTACAATGTATTTTATTTTTTAAGTGGTAAAATCATCAAATGAGTCCTCCCACCCAGGGCAGGACGGGAGGGACTGTCAGACTTGTACTGACTAAAATCCACGATGTCCTTCAATAGCCCTTTACGTTCCGGGGTCACGGTAATTCGTGCAGTCCCGCGACCTCGGTACAATGTAGATAATAATTGTTTCTATCTTTAGTCGTCTACGAATCATGCCATACTCGGATAAAATAGTATCAGATTGTTAAGAATTAAAGTCTTTTAGAATAGAGATAGAAGGTCATCCTACGCGTGATGAAGATAGAGAGGAAGCTACGAGTTAATACTTACCTGGGGGTCTACTTTCTAAGTACGTTAACGAATACACGGATACGAATGAAAGTCGCAGACGGACAAAACTTAGACACCGCGCCAAACCACGACTCAAGTCTTTTTGTCGCGGCGCTAGTGCCTATGTCATTACATCAAATTGCATAAAAAAAATGTTATATGTACCACGAACTTTCAGCAGGTCTTGAGTGATGGTCGCGGGACTCAAGAATGACTGTGACCCCGGAACGTAAAAGGCAATTGAAGGACACCGTGTATTTTAGTCAGTACGAGTCCGACAGTCCCTCCCGCTCTGCCCTGGGTGGGAGGACTCATTTGATGATCTTAACACGATTTAAAAAAAAGTCTTGATCGATGGAGCGGAATTTAAGAAGCTATCTGACAAATCGTAATGTCATTTATGCCTTTGTCAAACAGACAGGCGAAAGCGAAGCGATACCGAACCGAAGCAAGACGTCAGTCCGATAGTTCTGTCACGCTATCGGATCGCTTTCGCTTTTCTATGTGACTGGATTCAAACAATTCAATACATTACAAATAAAAACGTCACTCTTCGCATTCGCCACGCCAGTCTGTTTGACAAAGGCTTTAATCTTAGTTTGGACTTGATGTCACGGGCGAAAAAACCGCCCGTGAGTAAGGCCGTAATCACAAGTTTTGTGCTTAGATAAGACCACTATGGGTCTGAGCATAAAGAGGGAATGAGGGGTCTAGCAAAACTACACATCTCTCTTCGGAACCCGGTGATTATTCCATGATTGTGATGGGAAACTTCATAAAAGTCGGAAATAACAAACAAACAACATAAATGAATTAATAACTCGGCAAAACCCTCGTTTGGTCAATATCAAAATACTAGGTATTTTATTGTTTACAAACAAGAAACTTATCTACACATTGAAAATATTATGTGGTTCACAATTATATAAATGAAGCGCTAGATAGATTAATTAAACAGTGTTGATAAGTACCGTAAGAGGAGAGAACGTGTTTGCGTTTAGTACAGTCATAGAAGTGAATTTTAGTAACCAAAATAAGGTAATTTCGACTTGCCAAGTAACTAAACTAATCTAACCTAACTTTTTCAATTTGAACTTGGATATTAATAATATTACCTACTTACGTACGTACGGCAACTGTCAAGTTAATTACATTTTTTTTTAAGTTTTTTTTTTTGTTTTGAATATTTTAGTCAATCCCAGCAAATTTTGAAAAAACTAGCTGAACGAACTTTACTGAAAATTGCCTTTTGTTAGAAGATATAGAATATTTTTTTTTAATCTGACAAAAAAGACATACGACAACCTAAATTACAGTTATTTTAATTAATTTTTTTTCAGGTGTTACCAATAATAATAACAGCAACAATATAGCGATATTGATATTATCAGATACATAGCTAACAGATACTAACAAAGTTTTTTGAAACGTTATTTTCACTATGTTTTCTCCAAAATTAAACCATGGAGGTTCAAGCAATGCTATAAGATACATGTTACTAGTGTGGGGTATACTAAGATTGGTAAGGCCTATTTTTTGGTACATTTTCTGATGAATAAAAATATATTTGATTCGTGTCTGACTTAGTAATTTTGTGGCCAATGTATTTACTTGACAATAATGCTATTAAATAGAAGCGGCTTTAAATTGCACCTCTTTTATTTACAGATAGTGTCATCAATATGGACCGGTACGATAATCCTTTCAACTCTTGGATATTTATTAAGAGTATTGAACGAATCTCCAGATATAACTCCTCAAAATTACGAACATGAAAAATCTCGTATGTTGTTCGATGTATTTGCTATAACAGCACTACTAGTGGAATTTGGCATGCTTATTACTTTCATCATAGCTGGAATTAAGGTAAGCTTTTTCAAAATTATCAACCTACCTGTTATTTTTTTTTAATAAATTCTCAACTTTATTACAAAAGTAAAAGGTTCATGTTGGATTTGGAAAATATTACGGATTGGGGTCCATTGATGTGTTCGTAGTGCCCATCAACCTACCCCAATCTGTCTCTCTGATAGATTATCAACTTTATCACGAAAGCTGAAGATTCATGTTCGATTGAAAGGATAAAATGACATATTGTCGTCGATTGATCTACACATAGACATAGAGTATGGACTGAGCATTCAACTGTCAAGTAAATATACAAAGATGACATGGTTGACGCAGTGGCTGAGTTATTGACTGTAGCGCTGCGTGCCGCGTGTTGGGTTTTCGCAAGGAACAAAAATTTGTATGATATACAAGTAGTTGTTCCGGGTCTAGGTGTTTATGTGAGTTTAAATGTTTGACCCAAGAGCAACTCCAAGTGCGGGGCGTATAAAAAATGGATATGCCTCTACATAGTCTACATATAAAAAACTAACTATAATAAGCCCTGACATTAATTAACGCTTATTATTAGAAACTTCCTGCAAAGCGGGTACACGCGGGCACCATAATTTGCGCATAATAATTAATTAATTGGGAGAGCACTGAAGGCCTAGTGGTAACAGTCCTGACTTACTAATAGTGACTTTCTAGTCTCCGAACCTTACATTACGTTGTAAGGTATCGGAGACTAGAAAGTCGTAGAACTTACGACTTTGGTATCCATTGATTCCTTGTGTACGAAGGGGCTAAAAAGTTAAGAGATCTACGAGAACAACGTAATGACATATTTTTTGTCGCAAAAGTGGCCGGATCCATTTGACCGATGCATTTGATCGCGTCGACTACGACAGCATAGAAGGGTTCTCTGCTCTTCTTGTTTATTTTTTCCACCCAGGTGCAAAACCTGGATGCCAGCCATGCCCCGTATCGTATCCACTGACATGGAGGTCACTTCACAACTTGTTTAAACGACAAAAAATACATTGTTTTCGTCGACCCACCTGTGTTTTGACTGCGCTTATCGTCCAGTGGAGCCTTTCCCAAAGTGGTAGATAATGCCATCTTGTGGACAGTGTGTGCTTCAGGCCTTAAGGGGGGAGGGGGGGTAGTAAGAGACCCAGAAAAAAATGGGGCACTTGTGTAGAGGCTTCGGATGATGAGGTTGATTCAATGATCGGCTGATGATATAAACATTATCTATATTTTTTTAGGTTCATAAAGTAATAAAGTTTTGTTTTTACAGAAAAGTGTCCGTCTGTACCGCATCTACTACCTCTACTGCATACTGACCCTTATTACCTACGTCACAGCGATAATCCTGTTTATAATACTCAATTATTTCGGAACTGATGGACACTATCTCCTAGAAATCTACTTAACCTATCATGTCAATGAATTTCCTTTTGTTGATGAATACTTTGACCTTGTTTTTGTGCTGTTAACCATTTGCGATATTGGTAAGTACCAAGAAATGACGTCACTATTTCATAGTCACTTAACGTAGCATTTTGGCAGGGCGCAAACGTTGTACACTTTTGTGTCTTGTGTCAGGTACAAGCTTCCGATGAATATTTGATTTCTTTAGAACCTGTATGAAATTATCCACTTTCTGAGCATTCGTAAACATATTTTGATGATAACATTGTGACAAAATTATAAATCCGTAATAACTCTTATGTTTTAAACGTTTTAATATCGTGAGCAAGTCTAAGCCCCTTCATAGAGAATGCGACGCAAGTCTTCCATACCGTACGACTTTGGTATCCAGTCGACCATCGCAATAAAAATCCATAGAGGCTAGTACATAGCCACGCGTCAAAGGATACCAAAGTCGTAAGGTATCGGAGACTTGAGTCGCGTCGCGTAGCGCCTTAAAAACTAAGGCGCTGTCCTGCGTGAGCGACGAATACGACGCGACGCGACGCATTTCGCTCCATTTCAACAACGATTATAATATTATTATAATACTAGCTGTAACCTGCAACGCTTCGCTGTGGCACAACAAAACCGTTCTTTCAAAAAAAAAAATAGATAAATACAACCCTCGATGCGGATTATATATTATGCTAAAATTACAGCTCAATCGGTGGAAGAACATTTTAAGTTTTTGAAGCGTACACAAACCAACATAACATTTTTATATAGATTTACTTCGTGTTGCATCGCGTCGCGTCGTATTTGTCGCTAACGCAGAACACCGCGTAAAAGGCTAAATAATTTTTAACATCCACACAGCGAACAGGACTATGTGCCTGCAGTGCGAACTGTATAGGATCATTTTTCTACATAGTTTAATTATAATGAACATTCACTAATTTGGTACATACTTAAAACTCTTCAGTACTGTGCTCGTTGCCATTATTATGTGTATAAAATATAAATATGTAATTACGCTTTTCTTTTTTACAGGATTGGAAATATTGCTGATATATTTAGTAAAGTACTTGATAAACAGGTACAGTTTAACGCCGAGCGTAAATGTCTAGTGATGGAGTACTAAAATTGACGATACATTGATGAAAGAAGCTTTATGTATACTTTCCAACAAGCTGTTTACTCTCCGTCTCTTCTTCATCCTTCGTCTTTTATCGCAAAATCTGAAAATAAAATGCGAACTTCATTTAATCTATTTGTAAGTAAGCTAAAGTTGTAAGATTAGGATAAATTTTTAAAGTAATATTTAAATAATGTTATATAACAATATATGTCGGTTGATCAATAAACTAAATACCAAAAAAAGGTCTTGCATTTTTGTTATGAAGTCCCCCTGTTAAGAACCAGACCACAAGTCATGTTTTATTTGCAACCAGTAATTAGCATAATGTTCATATTAGTAACTTTTGCTAAGAAACAAATCCCCTACGCTGGAATCTGGAGGCGACTGCCCTCCAGTGCGTCTATGAGTGGCGCGTGGAGGCGCAGCGCGCGCCGGGGCGAATCCCCGCTGCCTCGACAAGTCAGGGCAGTATGGAGGGAGCGACTGTCGCAACTGAGGTTCGGGCACACCGCAATCGCGGCGGTAAGACCCCTCTTTGAGGAGTGGCTGGATGGGCTTCACGGCGTCCTGACCTACCGCATGACGCAGGTCCTCACCGGACACAGAAGTTTCGGAATGTACCTGTGTCTGATAGAGAGAGAAGAAACGCCTAGGTGTCACCACTGCGAGGATCGTCCGGAGGACACGGTGGATTTTAGTCGGTACGAGTCTGACAGTCCCTCCCGCTCTAACCTGGGTGGGAAGACTCATTTGATGATTTTACCACGTAAAAAAAAATGACGTGCCCTCTCGGCTAAAAAAATATTAATAACATCAATATAGAAATTCAAGATCATCTTATTAATCTATTAAAGTAGGCGTTGCCCGTACGCCCTGGCCGGAAATTGCCAAATGGGTTTTACCCTTTAGTTAGGTTATTTGCTTATCATTTTGATTATTAGTCATAATTTTAACTATACCGAAATGACATTAAAATATTCTAATAGGCAGTTCGCTTTCATATGAAAGAGTTGTCTCTCATTTAAATGTAATTATTTGTCATAGTTGCGAGAATAGTCAGAAGTGTTTTTATTGTAATAAGTTGTACCATATGACGAAGAATTTTCTTCTATAAGTGTAAATTCTTTTTCAAAGCATTATAAACTAACAGCATGCGTTTTGAACAGTCGGAGATCAAAAGATGTTGCTTCTGTTTTCCGCTCCGATATGGTTTGCTTGCACTTACATAGGACTTGGTAAGTTACATTTCTTTTTTTTTATCGTGGTAAAATCATTAAATGAGTTCTCCCACCCAGAGCGGGACGAGAGGGACTGTCAGATTTGTACTGACTAAAATCCACAGTGAAACTTCAATAGCCCTTTACGCTCCGGGGTATCGGTAACCTGATGAGACAATCCCGCGAACCTGGCAGGTTTTGGCCCACTAAGGGGGCCCCATCAGATTACTAGTGACAGCTTTTTAAGGAATTTCTCTTGTGGGGTGGGAGTGCGTTCACAAACTTAGAAACACGGATACACGAACACCCAGATCTTGAACAACTATTTGTAGGTCAAACAAATATTTGTTAATTGCGGGAATCAAACCCGCGACGCTGTGCAGCAGTCGATTCAGCCACTGCGTCAACCGTACCGTCAAGTTTACATTTTCAAGTACTCCATTCAAATTCTTTACTCTTAGCCACGATTTTTCTTTACTAAGTTCATTTTTTTCAGGCTTCAAGCATTTCGTACCTGTGTATTGTAAAAATCAAAACTGTTTACAATAACATTAAGTCAGGTGAATGTAAAGCCGACGATATAATTGACTTAATATTCATATTAGTCGAAGTAGTGTTCAACATAATATTTGTGATTGCAGCTCATAAGGTAAGATTGCCATTAATTCCATACTAGCTATTGCCAGCTGCTTCGTCCGCGTGTATCTCGAAAATCATTCAACGGGCACGAATTACCGAGATAAAAAGTATCCTGTGTTAATCCAGGTTACATACTATATGTTCCTAAATACGTTCAGTGGTTTTTGTGTGAAAGAGTAACAAACACACACACACACACGCATCTGACATACATACTCAAATTTTATTTGCATTTATCTTTTTATATTAATAAGAGATCCATCAATTTTTAGTTAACTTTATCTACGAAACTAATTAATATATTAGTATTTAAAAATATAAGAAATGGGGCCCATCGGTATTAGTAAATGGTGGTGAGGTTGGTCAGGGCTCCAGAGTGTCAAGAAATTGCTTGCTGTTTCTAGATTTATGCCACGTTTCATGTGATGTGATGTCTCGATATTAGCTTGTTCAGTACACGTACTAGGCCAAAACAGTATAATTTTTTAAATGTATGATGACATGCAAAAAAATCAGAAGCTTGTACAGTTCGATTTTCCTTAATTATGATTAAGGGGTAGTAGTGCATTATGTTTCTTGCACATTGTGTCTAGTGTGCTTTTTTCGTTGAGAACATATCGCGATGCAGGATTTTCAAATTAAATTTTTCTATTAATCTTTAATTATGTTAGAATTATATATACCTATTTTATGTTTCAGAAAAAGGCAAAAAGTTTAAAGATGGCCTTACTCGTACTCATATCTGTGGCGGTACTGAGGATCTTGAAACACGTCGGTCTTCTGGTTTATTATTTACTCTTGGTTCTTACCGTAGTTGAGTTTCAATATTTAACACCGAAGTTAAAGTCAACTCTAAAATCTTTCTTCTGGGCATTTTTTATAGATTTATGTGTAATATTTGTTGACATCGGTAAGTCATTACAATAATTATGTTTTTAAAGCTTTTTTACGTAAGAAAAAATTCAACTCACTTTACTGCTCGCAGTCGGACTATTTCTTTCTCCTTTTTTTTTTTTTTATCGTGGTAAAATCATCAAATGAGTCCTCCCACCCAGGGCAGGGCGGGAGGGACTGTCAGACTTGTACTGACTAAAATCCACGGTGTCCTTCACTAGCCCTTTACGTACTGGGGTCACGGTAATCCCTTGGTCCCGCGACCCCAGCAGGCTTTGCTTTCTTTCTCCTGGCGCAGGATGTGTAAATAAAATATTTATAATTAAATTTTTGGTAGATTATTTATTGCACATTTACCGCAAATGAACAATTTTGACATTGGACTTCAACACATTGACCGGTTCTAGAACTATCATCTAAAATTTTATATCGTAAAGTTATGTTTCAACAAAAAATCAGACTTTGCCAATGTCAGCACGGTTGGCACAGCCACAGCGATCTCCCCGCTGCGTGTCGTGGGTTAGATTCCCACACGTAATAAATAATTGTATGACCTACAAGTAGTTGTCCCTCTGTTTGTACTTGTGAATTTAAATATTTGTTATTGCACCCACACAACACGACAAATAAGATTTTCTTATATGCATATTTTATCGACTACGATAAAGCCGGGGTCACTGAGGAGCTCGTGGTTAAATAAATACAGCCGCACAGGCCGAACTTCCGGGTTAAGCCGCGCTTGCCGAGGTTGGTCTGTGGATGGGTCTGTGGTGGGACCATCTGTCATAGTGAGTTTCCTCCGTGCCTCGGAAACCACGTAAAGCCGTTGGTCCCGGCTGTCATTTGTAGATCTTTGACAGTCGTTACTGTTAGTCAGAAGCTCTAAAGTCTGACAACCAGGCTTACCATGGGGTAAAGTATTACCCAGTTACTGGGTTCTGGAAGTTCGACAGGCAGTCGCTCCATGTAAAATACTGATATCCAGTTGCATCTAGTTTGACTGGAAGCCGACCCTAATATAGTTGGGAAAAGGCTAGGCAGATGATCACGGGGTCACGGGTCTCGGGACTGCGCCGAGGTCTCGGGACTGCCTTTAACAGGTAACCGTAACCCTGGAACGTAAGAGGCTATTGAAGGAACACCGTGGATTTTAGTCTGTACGAGAACGACAGCCCAGTGTGGGACGGGAGGACTCATTTGATGATTTGACCACGATAAAAAATAAAGGGTTATGGTTTTCAAATAGTTCTTGTTTTTTGTTACAGCACTAAATTATTATGTCTACTTGATGACGCTTACTGAAATAAAAAAACTTAAGAAGAATCGTCAATTCAGATTTGTGAATAACGCAACTGAAGCAGAATGCAAAATGGAATTAGAAGGACAATATAAAATAATGGACGAAGAAAACACACCAGACGATAAAGAAAAAGTGGATATAGAAGAAGGAACTATAGGAAACGAAGAATCAACATGTTTCAACATTACTGCTAAGACAGAATAGATAATTTAACAGCACCAATAAATTGCAGATTTAATTAGTCCATCAGCTAGCGTTTTGATAAATAATGAACACGTATTTTTTTCTTTCGTTAAACTTATGCATATTTACAAAGATATAACGCATCGAAAATCGAAAATGGGAGCCCCCATTTTCGAATTTCGATGCGTTATATCTTTGTGGCTCCAGAAGCAAGTAAAAACGTTACTTGCATTTGACGTTTTTCTAATTTTAAAAGTGTCATATTTTCGACAATTCTGATTTAAAGCCTTTGTCAAACAGACTGGCGTGGCGAATGCGAAGAGTAACGTTTTTATTTATAATGTATGGAATTGTTTGAATTCAGTCACATAGAAACATGAAAGCGATCCGATAGCGTGACAGGACTATCGGACTGACGTCTCGCTGACTTCTCGCTTCGGTTCGGCATCGCTTCGGAAACTCTTCGCTTTCGCCGGTCTGTTTTACAAAGGCATAAGTGATAAAAGAAAAAATACGTATCCAATATTTTTTGATAATCTCTCTGATAGATTAATTAGATTTTTTCAGTAAATACCCTATCTTCGGTGGAATACGAAGAGATGTTCAATGGTGAATGAAGAGTGGTTAGCGAGCGAAGTGGATAAAAAAATTGTAACTGTTAAAATATAATAAGTAAACTAATAATCTTTAAAATAGGCTAAACTATCAACTATTTAGTTAATCATGTGCATAAGTAACTTTAACCTGAAAGATTTTCCTAGATTTCAATTATTTCATAGCGGTTTTGTAATACAAGTTTTTTTCTTTAAAATGAATAGGTAATTGAATATATATGTAAATACTGTTGCAACATATTATTGCTTTTGTATTCAGTTTTATCCTCTTTCAAATAATTTCAATTGTCGGACACTAAAAATCCTTCTTTTCTTGTCAACACAACATGGTCGCGGGACTTACGAAATATCGTGACCCCGGAACGTAAAGGACTATTGAAGGACACCGTGGATTTTAGTCAGTACGAGTCTGACAGTTCGCTCTGCTCTGGATGGGAGCACTCATTTGATGATTTTACCACGAAAAAAAAAAGTCGTCACAACATATCCAATGCTATAGTGTCCGTTTCAAAACGCGTCCGTTTCGTCCAAAATTTGTTACCTGTGGAAACAATGGAGATTATAGGCTATTTATTTTTGCATAAAACTTGTTAAAGACAAAAAAGTGGGTGGAGAAAAGTCGCGGGCAAGAAGCTAGCAACGAATAAAGAACGTTATTGGGATCACAAGTCCGATAAAATACCGATAAATATGTAAATGGCTTTATTATTTACAAACTAACTCCACGTGAACACTAACATTTATTATTATTAGTACAAGATTATCACTTCGTATTTTAAATCAAAGTCACCGTCTGTATCCGTCTGTCTGTGAGTGTCTGTTCGCTATAAACTCAAAAAGTACTGCAGGGATTTTTATGAAGTTTTCACCAATAGACAGAGTGACTTTTGAGGAAGATTTAAACATACTACCTAGTTGTCAAACTTTTGTATACATTGGTTGAAATATGACAGTTACGCCTCTGTCAAACAGACCGGAAAAAATGAAGCGTTTCCGAAGCGATAGCGAACCGAAGCGAGACGTCAGCGAGACGTCAGGTCGATAGTTCAATCACGCTATCGGATCGCTTTCGCGTTTCTATGTGACTGAATTCAAACAATTCCATACATTACAAATAAAAACGTCAAGCTTCGCATTCGCCACGCCAGTCTGTTTGGCAAAGGCTTTATAGTTTAAAATTCTGGTAAAAGTCAAGTTGCTTGGAAGGTATCATCAAAGAAGCTGCCTAAGCCTTTTAAAATTCAGCAAAACCCGGTTAAGTGAAACCTAGGTTTGTGAATAACCTCCATAGCAGGAACTAGCAGTAATCCTGACACATTAGCACTAATATACCTCTGTTAGAGGGACTTAATATACCTCGATAATTGGGAATTCTCTTTCGAATTTTAGTCATAATTACCTCTATGTTTAAGACAGTGTGCATTTAACTTTTTTACTGAGACTAAATACTATGTAATGCCTTTTATTACCTGTAACGCTCGTAGTGTCGTCCACACGTAGATTTCGTGTTAGATTACAAGGTCGATTACATTACACCAGAGAGATATTTTAATATTTTTTATAAAACAGTTTTTTTTTTAAACCAAGATATATGTGACATTTGGTAAGTGGATTACTAACTACTAATTTCTTTAAGTGAGACAATTTGCCGGTCTTCTAAGTCCCAGTTTTTCTATACCAAAATAATACATAAATAAATATTCCACAACTATCACACAACACCATCTAGTACCGAGCTAAGCAGAGCTTGTGTTATGGGTACTAGACAACTGATAAACATACTTATATATTTCTAAATACACACATATTATAGATATATCACACCCAGACACATGCATAAAATACTCTACTACCCATGCAAACCCAGTGTCGCTAGTAGTATTTAAATGTAGAAAATTAATTACATTAAACGATTAATTAAACAGTGTTGATTAGTACTGTGAAAGAGGCGGACTTATGCTCCACTAGTTATAACTTTTATTAAGTGACTTTCTACTAAAAACTTAATAAGGTAAGTTTACTCAACAAATCACTTTTAACTTACATAGTTGGTGCAGGGGGCGGGAAATTGACTGCTGCGCTGCGTGTTTTGGGATCGATTCCCGCATGCAACAATTTTTTGTTTGATCTTCAGTTAGTTGTTCCGGGTCTGAATGTTTGTGTATGTGAGTTTAAATGTTTGGAAGACATAACCACGAAACAAGAGATTTTCCGAGTAATTAAAAGTAATTCTTATCATCACCTTAGAAGTATAGATGAAGATCATTAGTATTTGTTTATAAACTTGTATGCAGTCTAAAGTCTGGTCTCAATTGAAAATGACTGCCATGTCTTTATTAGTTTTTTAAAGTGATAACTTCTTTAGCGGCGTTGAGCACTTTTTCTGTAATGGGTATAAAATCTTAAACTCACGTCAGGACACTCGCGTCAGGACACGTGACCCTGATCGAAAAAGCGTAGGACGGATGGAGAGTAGACAGCTATCCCCTCTCTACGGCGCGGCGAAAATGTATGCCTGGGCCTACTGTTTCGTTTAGGCGGCGCAGGGCGCTTGCGCGAATGTTCGTCTATGTTACAGCGTGCTACGAATCGAGGTCGAGGTCGAGGTCGAGGTCGAGGTCGAGGTCGACCTCGACCGTGTACGATAGCGCAATAAATGAATATTGTATTCTACCACATAAATGATAGTACTTTTATACTGATAAAGCAATTGGTGCAAAATTATTCCCTAACCATTCCAAAATATCAAACATGCTCAACGTTAATAATCAAGTTTTCACTTCTGCCGGCACTTCCAGAGTGCAACCCGTCGTTTTTTTTTTTCTTTATTATTTTTGGGGGTTTTATCCACTCGTATATGTGAACCCCATCATACCTTATACTTAACCCTTTCATGGGCGGTGGCATGTATATACGTTCAAAGACAGCTACGTGTGGTGACAGAACGTACTACCACGTCTATTTTAATTTACTTGTTTTAAGCAGACCGTATACGCACGATGACTCGCCATACAAAATTGTACTAGCTAAGTCTTCCCGCCACAACGCATGAAAATTTCAAAATTGTTCTGTCTCATTACATTATGATTTTTGGTGCTTCAAAAAGAAGACGTCCTGCTCAATTGATGTGTTATTCTACATATTCCACGTGATCGAGTACCGTCCGCGAAAGGGTTAAGTTAATACGATCTTGTTAGAATAATATCATGTTTTATTTGCATAAAATAATATTGCCTCAGAAGTTACTTGCTATGAACTATGTTATTTTAAGATGGAATTATCTTTTTTCTATATATTTTTCAGGTACAACCAAATAAATTATAGTTGGTTTCGGAAACTTATTGCAAAAACCCTTTTTTGTGCTTATCTCACAATGAATTCCTCAAAATTGAGACGTAAATCAACCAAACAATACGATGAAGGTTTATGTTGCACTCTAAGGGGTTGGTTATTGGCATGGGGCATTCTGCGGTTGGTAAGTTTTTTTAAAAAGCGAACGTTCGAAGCGCCCTCGTTCATTCTCGTAAGTCGGTAGACACCACGAATTCGTGCTCGGTTCGTGCTCCGCTTACTCTCAGCTCATTAGCGTAGACGCACCTTAAGACAAAGAGATAAAATAAATAAATAATATTTTATTTATGTTGCAGTTAGTATCAGCACTATGGACCGCTACAGTGACGCTAGCAATTGTTGAATATATAAAACATGGATTGCAGAAAGAAGATGAGCCTCAAGAAACAAGTTCATCATGTTTATTAGCCACTCCTCGATTGTGGTTCGATATATTTGCTATACTGTTCCAACTAGTGGAATTTGTAATGATCATCACTTTCATCACAGCTGGAGTCAAGGTAATTATTGTTGTCTTCATTCAAAATGAAGGAAGAATTCGTGGCTAAATAAATACAGCTGCAACGGCCGATCTTCCGGATTAAGCCGCGCTTGCCGAGGTTGGTTTGTGGATGGGTGACCATCTGTCATAGCGAGTTTCTTCCGTGGCACGGAAAGCACTTAAAGCCGTTGTACCTGCTGTCATTTGTAGATCTCTGACAGTCGTTACTGTTAGTCAGAAGCTCTAATGTCTGACAACCAGTCTCACCATGGGGTATTTTATTACCCTGTTACTGGGTTGTGGAGGTCCCACAGGCAGTCGTTCCATGTAAAATACTGATATCCAGCTGCATCTGGTTTGACTGGAAGCCGACCCCAATATAGTTGGGGAAAGGCTAGGCAGATGATGATTCAAAATGAAGGAAGAGCGAGCAAAGCGTACTGTTGACGAAGAATACAATATTCATGTAGAAACTCTTGGACATCAGAGGTTCTCTCATGTTATTGTGCGGTAAACTGGAACTTTGGCGTTACTTTGGTAGAAGTTCCTCATTCGTACACTAGTGGCGCCTTTTTATTTTTCCATACAAACGCAGTAAATACTTCCAGTACGCTGTAAATAAAATACAGAAATCTTATGATAAGGCTTCTGGCTAAGGCCCTTCGTATATAACGCGACGTAAGTCTCTGATATCTTACGAATTTGGTATCCAGACTACTATTACAATACAAATTCAAAAAGGTTCTTAAAAGGCACGTGTAAATGGATAACAAAGTCTAAGACACAAAAGGGTTAAGAGTTAAAAATCTTTGCATGCCTGGACTAAGACGCTACTCTCATGAAAGCCAGGATACCTATAATCTAACACTTATATTTGTATTTGAAGTAATGACGGGCCCTCCACCAAGGTCATCTTTGTCTCTATACCCCATAATTATAATTTACGATCCATTATTTTCAGAAAAATGTCCATCTTTACCGCTCCTATTACTACTACTGTATTCTCACCCTTCTGATGTACATCATTGCCGTGGTGCTAATCAGCTCAATGTCCTTCGATGGTGATCACTACTTTGGAGAAATCTACATAACTTATGCCATTGATAAATTATCGAAAACACCTTTATATTACTTTTACTTCGCTGCACCTATTGTTATAGGTAAGTAGTCTGTAGCTAGTTACTTTTTTAGGTTGCAAAATCATCAAATTAGTCCTGGCCTGGGTCGAGCGGGATGGGCGTCAGACTCGTACTGACTAAAATCTACAGTGATTCTTCAATAAACCATTACATTCCAGGGTTAATCTTACCTGATGAGTCAGTCCCACGAGCCAGACAGGCGTTTGGAGATCTATCTCCTCCGTCAGGGCATGCGGGCAGCGAGTAATGGGCGACTCGCTGTCCGACCATGGACCATGCTCGGGTCGACGGCGCGTTGTGTTCCACGCGCGCCTCAAAGAGTGTCAGCATAGTGACGGGGCCTGTAGAGGGCCATAGCCTGCCGGGGTCGCGGGACTTTCCCATTACCGTAACCCCGGTACGTAAAGGGCTAGTGAAGGACACCGTGGAATTTAGGCAGTACAAGTCTGACAGTCCCTCCCGCCTGCCCTGCCCTGGGTGGGGGGACTCATTTGATGATTTTACCCCGATAAAAAAAATATATCTCCTCCGTCAGATTGTGACAACTCTTTGAGCACACGTGAAACCCGACGCGCTATCGACCCGGGCATAGTCCATGATCGGACGACGAGTAACCCATTACTTGCCATCCGCTTGTCCGATCTACTAGTCATTTGAAATAACATTTGACTGTGAATAATCGTGTTTAGGGGTACGAGCAACAGGGTGTATATGACGATGTATGACAAGGGCTATATCTGGTGGTTTTCTGCCTGACAATCATTGTCGGAAAATTCTATGCGTCCTAAAGGGAGAACTTAGAGGATTTTGATTTTTAGTTCTTCTATTGCGCCATAGATGTCGCTAGTTGTTTTTGCTGACAACTTAATCAAACAATTGTGAAAGAACGGCAATTTTAACAGGATTCTTGCAACAATTGTCGTACAATTAGTCATTTATCTACATTGAACTACCTAACTATTAAGTCATTTGTATGTCCAGAAAATACTAGTTAAGTAATTTATATTTTTTTTTTAGGTCTGGAAATATTGCTGATTTGTTTAATAAAGAAGTTGATACACAGATATAGTAGCAGACCACGTTGCCAAAATGTTTAGTCATTTGGAATTTTATTTCAAAGGGTTTTTATATAACCTGTTAACTTGAATGACAAACTTATTTGTAATATAAATATAACTAAGTATGGTGTAAGGCAAATACGTGTACAGACGCTAGCACATCAACCTACCTCAATCTGTCAAATTTCTTTAATAGATTTTCAACTGTAATACAAAAGCAGAAGGTTAGGTCATATTCGAAAATTTGACAGCTTGGGGTGGGTTGATAAGCTGGCCATCTGTACGTAAATCAATAAAATAGAAACAAATCTACTATGTTTTTATTAAATCTATAGAATAAAGTTCCTCCATTGCCGCCTGAGTGGTGGATCCACGAAGACCTCGGCTATGTGATTGGTGTAGCTGGTGCGACCTTCCTGGTAGCGATTCTTGCGGAGCTCACTGCGGACCAGGAGCAGCAGATATATCTGTAACACTATCAACCAATATTTTGTGAGATAGTGTAGAAGTGGCGGTTTGTAGAGCCTAACGTGGCGCGACGCTAGCGTGGCGAGCGGTAAGATATTTTTTTTATAAATGTTTGAAACACGCCATGAGGCGCCGCCAGTGACAAATTCGCGTACTTACAAAGTAACTAACGTTTTAATAGCGGCGCCCGTCGCACTGTTCACCGCTTATACCAAAGTTGTGAATAGGCCGTAACGTTCACAACTTTGGTCTAAGCCACTGGCAGCGCCTCGTGGCGTGTTTCAAACATTTCTATACATTTAATCTTACCGCTCGCCGTCACCGTTACGCCCTCATGAACGCCAAGGACACGTCACGCTAGCGTCGCGCCAAGCTTAACTCGCTGCTTGTCGAACCGTAATCCTGATTGTTGCCAAAAAGTATTCTAGAGACCATCGTTTTCTATAGACACTCTTGGCAAATGCCCAAGGCCTTGCTATCCTTATCTACCATAAGTTTTTGAATCATAGCAGTCACTAACGACTTATGTAGAAAACCTAACTTATCCCAGAGGGCTCGCGGGACTGTCTGGTATTCAATCATGGTACAGAGTCCCTGAAACGCTAACTGCATCCGAGGGAACAGGGTGGACTTTTAGTCAGTAATGGTCCGACAGTTGCTCCCGCTCAACGCTCTGTCCAAGGCTGGGAGGACTCATTACAAACATAAAGTTTCAAACAAATTGAGAACTAGCGGCATCTATGGAGCAATAGAAGAACGAATATTCCTAATACAAAATTCTACATCACGCAGTTAAAGTTCTTCTCAAGTTTAGAACATAAAGAAAATTTATATAACCATTATTAAAAAAAAAAATTGAAATTCCAAAAACAAAAAGAAAATGGATGGAAGTCTGAACGGCTGTAAAACGCAATCAAGAAGAAGCGCTTTCACATTAGATGCTGACGGTAAAGACACTGCACTGGCATATCGTCGACTCTCGCTCAATTTTCACCAATATCGTGTCTATACCGTTATCGTCTGATGTGAAAACGCCAATAATGTTATGATTTTTTTGGGGTGGGAGTTTAATAAAATTACATTGTACTAGTTCAAATGTTATAAACTGAGACATTACCAAACCCTGTGAACGCGAGAGAGAACTCAGTGACGACGAAGTTCCACCTCGGAAACCTCTCCAGGTCGATGTAGGTGATGAGCACCACCACGAAGGTAGCGACCACCGTGGTCAGCTCATAGTAATAGTACACGCGGAGTAGACGACGCCTTTTCTGAAAATTAAACACATCCTTTCTTTAACTTAACCTCTTTCTAGTAATTATTAACGTCGAAAATACCTTATAACATCCCGTTTACAACAGGTGGACTACGTCTTAAAGCGTGAGTAGTTCCGCTGAGGGAAAGCGACAGAGCTATACAAGTCGTCTAGCGCCGTCTCGTTCCCACAGCTGCACTACTCTCTGACGTCATGGTAGGTCACCAGATTATCAAAGCGATGCGTGGCGCGGCGTGTAGTGTGGCGCAATGTACCCACAGTAGCGGTTGGCAGCAGTCAAACTCCTCTCTCCCGTATCTCTGTCCTAATCGCACCATATCTTAGCATCGCATTCATGTTTGTACTTCTGTTCCAACCACTTTGAACCGTTGTAATGGTTCCTTCGAAGAAATCCGTAAGCATTTTCGGCACTGGCGGCGTTTCGTGGCGTGCTTCAAATATTTCAATACATTTGATCTTACTGTTCGCCGCCCTAAGCCTACACGGCATGATCGTAAACGGGCCATTATACTTCAAGAAATACGTAAATCTTGGGCTAAGGACTGTGATCTCCACAATTTTTTTGTTTTACTAGCAGAAAGTATGTTCCTGCATTTGTGTCAGGTAGAATTAACTGCCTACAGTTCAACAAGCAATCGTTTACCATAAAAAAACAGGCTTACCAAATGAGCGCCAACAATCAATATAATATGAAACACGACATCCAAAGCGTAGAGCACGAATATGACGCAGAGCTGGGCTTCCATGATCACCCCCCTGTACAGCGCAGCCGTGGTGGTGAACGTGCTCTCGATGTCGCGGAAGTACAGCCATAGTACTATCTGCAGGATCCCGAACAGACAGGTCACCAGCTGAAACAGCAACAAATTATTGTTGTATAACGGGATATCCTAATATTTTCCATTTGGAAGTCGGTGGCAAAAGTCTATATCGATTTTCAACTTTATCACAAAAGCAGCAAATGGCACATTGGTATATAACGGACATAGTTAAGTCGTCCGCTAAAAGATTACTAGCGACATCTCTGGAGCAATAGAAGAACTAAAAGTCCAATTAAAGTTCTTCGCGTAGTTTATTATTATACCTATATTAGTTTAATGATTTTAGCTCAACTCTATCACTCTTACATTGATGTGTAGAATTTCCACATAATCATTATCAGCGGGTATGTATCCAAACGTATTGTTTACATATTAATTAAAATTTAAATGTTAGACATTGTTTTCGTAAGCTATTTTAATTATCCAAAGAGTATAATTATGTGCGAAATGGACAATATTGATAGCTTATCTTAAGTAAATACTACTTATCATTTAGTTTTCTAAATAAGGAATATTACTAATGACAACTAATAAGTTCCAAACCAAACATTGGACATCCCATCTTAGTATAAAAGGTCAAAGTTTATCGAAATACATTACTATGATTTCCACAAGATGCATTCAAAGCGATACTATACAGGATCATCATCTTCCTGCCCTCATTCCATTTTACTTGTGGGCTGCGCAACACGTTTTTTTTCTTTCAATCGTCTCGAATCGTCTCAATTTCATTTACTCCTTTTTCTTTCATGTCAATCCTTAGACAATCCATCCATCTTTTCTTTAGCTTTCCTCTTCCTCTCCATCCATCAACATTCACACTCATCACTTTCTTAGTCACACGAGTGTCATCCCTCGTCATCACATAATATCCATACCAAGACAGACAGTTCAATTTACTTTAACGGGCGCCACTTTCAAACTTCCCCTTATATACTCATTCCTTACTTAATACACATACGGGATGCAACCGACAATTCCTTTGAAGATCCTTGTTCTCTACTAACTTCCAGTTCAGTTATCAACCAAAGAGAATCTCGCAGTGATCTGCTAAAGCATTCAGTTGACTTTGGTGTGTTACAGCGTTGCCAGACGTCCCGATTTTGGCGAGACGTCCCGATTTAGATATAAGAATAAAATGTGTCGCGTAGACAGGCTTTTTTTTATCGTGGTAAAATCATCTAATGAGTGCTCCCACCCAGGGCCGAGCGGGAGGGACTGTCAGACTCGTACTGACTGGAAATCCACGGTGTCCTTGAATAGCCCTTTAGTTGTCAGGGTCACGGTAATCCGTAAGTCCCGCGACCCCGGCAGGCTTTATTCCTCTAGAGGCGCCCTGCCCTGGGTGGGAGGACTCATTTGATGATTTTACCACGCAAAAAAAAAAAAAAAAAAAAAAAGAGGGGGCCCCGTCATTTTGCTATCACTCTTTGAGGCCCGCGTGGAACACAACGTGTCGTGCGTAGACAGGCTTAGTTAAAAAAAACAAACGATGTTTTCGAGTCATCACATAACCCAGTAGCAGATATTATGTGAGGAGAACTCAACAAAATCCGGCAGCTGCAGTATCATCTTAGTTTACCTACATGATTGCGTGAATTGCAAGACAAACGAAGTTTAAGGTCATGTTGTGCCGCTAACTGTGCATACTAATCTTGTAAGTGGAGTGTCCTGTCTATTTCCTACGTCTAGCAATACTAGATATAGCTGGATGTACATCCAGAGATACTGGATGTTGGAAATAGACTAGGTCAAAATAGCCAGGTTGATTACAAGACTATGTATAATCCTAGGAATTTTATTAACTTCAACTATGTAGTAGTACCACTTAAACGTGGTATTCATGACTTCATTTGTTTAGTCATGATTGACCAAAATGCATGTTCCATATGAACAAGATAGTGGACTATAATGCATATGGCCTATAAATCTTCCTTTCTTCTCTGTGAATGAACTGAGAGCTAAAAAAAAGTATGAAGGTAAAAAGTTTTGGAAAATATAAAATGAAGGTAATAAAGATGTAATTGGCTAAGCTCAGATACTGAAGGACAAGGGTTCAGTAAAAGACAACACTGTTGCTCCCAATAAAAAGCCCACTCATGGACTATGCATTAGTGCCTTTACACATCTTTCAATCTCTATCAATGAATTCGATGCTAACAGAAATATACAAACAATAAACAAAATGAAGTCTCTAAAGACAAGGATTCTAAAAAGGATATCTTTACAGCTTTCAATGGAGCATTCATGAATGTGACTAAATAAAATCACCCATGTACATTGTACTAAGCATCCTCACACGTCGTCCACTATCCATGAAATTATATAGATATGAGAGATGCTGTTCATCAAGCTCAAATACACGAACAGCAGGATCCCATCACAGACAGCACAGTAGGTAGGTAAAAAGACCTACCTTCTTCTATGCCACGTATCAATAAAGAAGAAGCTATTAAAAGTATAAAAGATGATACAAACCAAACTCAGGTAAGCAAAGACCAGGATTCCCCGTCTCAGCGGCAAGCAGAAACAGCACCGTTTCAACTCCGGTATTTCAATCAACATATTGATGTTTGTATATCACCAGCACAAAGAAATAAACATGATACTCGTACTTTTATATTTGGTATGACGTTAGTAGGTGCTAAATGCAACGTTTGGACTATAGCGAGGGGAATAGTAACTGAGTTAGTTGGACAAGTTATAGGGTTGGCAGTATCATTCTAGAATCAGAATCAGAATCAGAATCATTTATTTGTCAAACATAGGTATTACATAATAAGATCTTATGGTAAATAGGTTTAGGTGCGCTATGTTTTGTCAGTTATGACATACAAATATTTATGTTAGAAGGGTAAGTTAAAGACTAATTATTATACATGAAAGAAAAAATAAAAAGATGTGTAATTACAATATTAATAAATTGTTACCGATTAAATTTCTAAAATTATTTTTTACAATTAGGAATAATTAAAAATTGTCATTCAAGAACTCGTCCAATGTATAATAGCATTTGTGAAGTAGCAGCTGGTGTAGGGTAGTTTTAAACTTCTTTACTGGCAAGCATTTAATTGCGTCGGGTATTTTGTTATAGACTCGAGGAGCAATACCAAAGAAACTTTTCTTCATCAATGCTGTTCTACATTTCACATGGCTCAGTGTGTTTAAGTATTGAGTGCGTACAGGCATTTTCTTTACTGTAGCTAGTTTTTGGAACAAATGGGAATTGTTTTTAATGAATAATGAAGTTTCGAAGATGTACAAAGCCGGGAGAGGTAAAATATTAAATTTTTTAAAATATGGAATACAACTGTCTGTCTTTTTCAATCCACACATCGCCCGTACACATCTCTTTTGCATTTTGAACACGAGTTCTCGGTTTGTTGACTGTCCCCAGAAAATTACACCATATCGCAAAACCGATGATACTAGTCCATGATACGCGGTTAATAGTGTCTCAATATTCACTTTTTTTGACAGTTGAAATAGAAGGTATGCTGACTTGCTTAATCGTTTGCAAATTTCTTCTAGGTGTGGTTTCCAAGTCAATTTGTTGTCTATAGTAATACCTAAAAATTTTGCATTGCTTGCTTCTTCTATTCTAGAATTACCATAGGTGATATCAACTGGAGCATTTTCAAGTCGCTGATGGAAGTGCATCACTTTGGTTTTATTTAGGTTAATCACTAGATTGTTATTATTAAGCCAATTAATTATTTTATTAAGAGTATTATTAATGTCAAGTTGGTAATTATTTGGATTATTGCATTTTATAATAGCCGTGCTGTCATCAGCAAATAGTACCATTTCTTGCCTTGTCATTTTCGGTAGGTCATTAATATATATCAAAAATAACAAGGGTCCCAGAACACTGCCCTGAGGCACACCATATTTTATTTGCTTTGCTCCAGAGGTATATGTTTTTTCTAATTTAGTAACTGGGCAAATTCTAGAGATTTCTGTACATTGACATCTATTACTTAGGTAGGATTTTATGAGTTTATGGATGTTGCCTCTAATACCATAACAATATAATTTTTCTAGTAAAATTGTATGATTTACAAAATCAAATGCTTTCGTCATATCAGTGTATATAGCACATACCCGATTTCTTTTATCGACTGACATCAAGACACTTGATAGTAAATCAAATAGAGCCATATTAATATTGATATTCTTTCTGAATCCTTTTTGTTCATTGCAGAACAGTTTGAATTTTTCAAAATAGGCATAGATGCAGTTATATATTACTTTCTCAATAATTTTTGAAAATACAGGAATTTTTGCAATTGGTCTATAATTTTTCAAATCAGTCCTGTTATCTTTTTTGTAAAGTGGTTTAATTATTACTTTTTTTAATCTAGTTGGGAATATACCATCAGAGATACACAAATTTATTATATGCGAAAGTAGCGGCGCTATTAAGTACTTTACTTCTTTAATCACCTTGGTTGATATGTTATCATATCCAACGGTACTTGTATTTTTAAGACTGTTAATTATTTTTATTATATCATCACATGTGACTGGTAGCATGAATAGGGATTGTGATGCAAGATTATCTCTTAGATGATTTTTATTAGATGATGTATTATTATCTGTTTGAATATTATTTTCAATGACTTCAATAAAATACTGATTAAATTCATTAGCAATGTCAAGGGGGTGAGAAAATGTCAGGTCATTATGTTTAATAGATATAATTGGTTCTTGTGGTAGACTATGTTTTGATTTATTTATTATTTGCCAAGCCGCTTTCGACTTATTTTGTGAAGTATTTATGTGATGATTATTTTGGGCTTTTTGGGTTAGTTTTATAATTCTCCTGTAAAGCTCGGAATATTTTTTTAAAGTAATTTTATTTTTTATATTAGGATTTAGCCTATATGCCCAAAGAAGTTGTCTCTGTTTTTTACTACATAGTTTAATTCCACGAGACAACCATTTCGTTTTCTTATTGGTATTTATAGTGATAGTTTTAACTGGAAAGCACAAGTGATATAATAATAAAAATTCATCTATGAAACGGTCATACGATTCATTTGCGTCCATAGCTTCATAAACTTGCGAAAAAGATAAACATTTCAGATGATCCTTGAATTTAGCCAAATTAATGTCTAATCAGAATTATGGAGTCACCATGGAAGGTTTTTCCGATTATGTTATGGCTAGTTGGAAATGTGCCTAGGCTTCCAACTTTATGAAATTTGGAATACAATATTTTGAAGCGAATTATCTGTTGGTAAATTCCTAAGCAATATATACGTTGTCACTGTCTTAATTTTTTGTTTTAAGAACTTTTTGTGTTTGATTTTAAGTAAAAACTATCGGAGGACTTTTCACGATTATTTTTCCAAATCTGACTTCTGTGTGAATTGAGAATTTTGTCTGTGAATCATCTACATCAGATACGTATTATTCGAACTTATTCATCGTAAATAACGTGATAACTAAAAGGGGAGAATTCCATCCTCCCCTCGCGTTATTATTTACTCCTTTTTCTTTCATATCCTTTCTCACATCACGTCTTTTCTTTAGCTTTCCTCTCTCCACTTATCTTCAATTTGAAAATTACAAAGGCAAAATAATTATACTAAAGTAATTTTTGAGAAAAAGTACCTTTTTTTCTTTTGCACTGTAAAAAAAAAGAATCTTCAATCTTCAGTTTATCTGAATTGCCAGCCCTAAAGGATTATTAACTTATTGACTAGTAGCGTTGGAGGACGTGTGCCGTGATACACTGCTCAGATGTTGATGATGTCTTCCTTCGAAGGAACTCGTGATTTTCTTCTGCAGAAAATTTTCCGTCGTTTATATTGACTACTTGATTTCCGGTTAAAAACTTGTTTTATGTCTAACATTTTCAAATAGGATATCGTTTGAAGACCTCTTGTTTCCATGTCAAAGAGCATTTGACACTCACCATTATTAAAGAGGTTTTCCACTTTCTTGGACAAATTGGTATTTGATGAAAATGTGTCGTTAGGTACAATTTGCTTTTCTTCCTACGATTTGAGGCTACGTCAGAAGTATGAACATGGACGAGCCAAAAGCAGTGTATAAGAATCGTAGTATGCGTTTTATTGTTTCTGCATACCAGGTGGAATAAAAATATTAGGTTATTATGCATGTGTGTACTCAACTTCTACTTTGTTGTAAGAAAAGCATGGAAAACAAACAAAGACTGGTCAAAAAATAACTTGATCATCGTCCACAATCATCGCAGTCCGTGTACAAAAGTATCGTGAACACTTGCTTAATAAATCTGAGAATAGTTTACAAGATGGGTTAGTTCATGTTCAACAGAGCAGATGGCGCTACTTGTTACTTATTGAACAAAAAATATTTTAACTTACGATTGATATCACAGAATGGATTCTGACAGACGAGTTCTTGGTAGACACGTGTGTTTAGGATTTTTCTGTGAATTTTAAGTCATTTCGAGTGATTGTTGACTCTTCTGTGTCTTGTTATTGTCTAAGTGTGTTGTCCTTGTGTTTGTAAACAGGTTTGTACTGTGTTTATTTAGATTTTAAGTCTACTGAGACTTTATATCCACGATGGATAAAAACAAACCTCCGGATCCCGACCCTCCAGATATTTCAGTCCCATCATCTTCTCTGTCTCCGAACCCGCTATCTCAATTCGCGGATGTTGTATGTAGCGTAGCACAGATGGATGTTTCTGCACCCCAAAGTTCCCGCAAACGTCTCGGAGACGAAGACATTTTAACTCAGTCCCTTCCTAACAAACAACTGAAAACTCAAATTGGACGTTCCAAGTATTCAGTGTTAGATAAGGCTCCTTATGTTGTGCACGTTTCTCGTATAGAGAACCAACCAAATGCTGGCACCACCCTTCACCCAGTTATCTTTGGGAAACTACTACTAAATAATAACGTAGCGAACGTTGTTCGCGGTGGTGTTACCAAAGTTGGCAGAAACCGCGTTTCAGTAGAGTTTGCTTCCCCTCAGGATGCAAACTCTTTCCTAGTTAATAACCTGTTATCTAAATATGGGTACTCAGCAACAATCCCAACATTTAATATAACCAGGATGGGTGTTGTAACCGGTGTTCCTACTGATATTTCGGAAGAAGAAGCCCTTACATATTTAACTGTACCCTCAGGTTGTGGGCGAATACTCAAAGTACGACGTATTAATAGGAAAATACAAAAAGACGGTACAAATGAGTGGAAACCGACTGAAACATGTGTCCTGACTTTCGATGGACAAGTTCTACCTAAACGGGTTTACTGTTGCTATACATCTCTCCCTGTCGAGCAATACATATACCCAACAATCCAATGCCGCAAATGTTGCAGATTTGGCCATGTAGCCAATGTGTGCCGGTCTAAACCTCGCTGCAGTAAGTGCGGCCATGATCACTCAGGTGATGTGTGCGGTATTTCTGAGGGTGAGGCTTTCTGTGTGCTATGCTCGGGTAATCACTATGCCAATAGCAAGTCATGCCCTGAGTATGGCAGGCAGAGGGCAATTAAGACTGTCATGGCTGAAAAAAACATCCCATATGCTGAGGCTAACAAGGCAATACCATCAGTCTCCCGCAACTATGCTACTGCAGCAAAAACTCAAACTTCTCCAACTCCTCAGTCTTATCGCAAAACTGTGACCCTTAAACCTAGGACACATGGCCCCCTTTCCCCATCATATGATAAAGCTTCTCACCAAAAGATAGTTAGTTCTCCCCAACCCACACAGCCCAATGGCTGTTCTCTTCAAAATAATGTTTCTTCCAATGATAGTTCTTCTATTATTGATTTACTAATTAAACTCATCCCCATTATTATTTCTTCTACTTCTAACAATCATTTACCGTCCAACGTTGCCGACCAAATTGTATCCTTACTTTTAAATATTAAAAATGGCGTCTCGCCAAACATTTCTACAGTGGAATGTGAGGAGCGTGTGGCATAAAAAGCACGACCTCATATTCTTATTAAACAAGTACAAGCCATTGGCTTGTTCCATAGCTGAGACTTGGCTGACCCCAAGTCTTAGTTTCCGTATGCCACACTTTAACATTCTCAGATGTGACAGATCTGATGGCTATGGAGGATCGGCTCTCCTAGTCAACAATCGGGTATCTCTTTCTCCGTTCCCCTTACCTTCGCTCACAGGCGATATGAGTATTGTAGCAGGAAGGGTCGAAGGCATCACAGTTTTTTCAGTTTACATTGCTCACCCAAAGCATGAATTCTTAACTCTTTTGAGAAACATGCTCTCCAATGTTGATGGACCAATTCTGGTTATGGGCGATTTTAACTGTCACCATTACAGATGGGGATCTGAGCGCTGTGATGCCTTTGGTGTAGCTTTGGTTGATATCTTGGATGATCTGGACCTATGCATCCTCAATAATGGTTGCCCAACACGCAGATCTCCTCCCGGTCAACAAAAAAGTTGTGTTGACTTAACCTTCTGCTCGGTTGAGTTGGCGTCTTCAACCAATTGGGAATGTACGTCCCTGTCGCATGGTAGTGACCATTACCCTATCGTTATATCCTTGGTTAATAAGACATATTTAGAAAATAATTCTCCTCCACTCCTGAAGTATAGCTTGTCCAAACCAGATTGGGATAGGTTTGCTTCACTATTGGAGGACAAGATTGATGTAATTCCAAATTTAAATTCAGTTTTTGTAGATCATACTGGTCACCACCATGCTAAGATTTGCTATGAGGAATTTGTTACAGCTATAACCTCCAGTGCGGATGCCTGCTTCCCTCTGAAGAACAGTGCCCGCAACAAGATCCCCTCCCCTCCTTGGTGGGATCCAGAGTGCACTTCTGCAATTAAAGAAAGGAAAGATGCAGAGCGACGTTATAACAGAGATATGTGCACTGAGAATCTCCTCACATATTTGCAAATTAATGCTAGAACTAAACGTCTCCTCCGCAAAAAGAAACGCATGGGTTGGATTAAATTCTGTACCTCCTTATCTCCTGCTACTCCAGCATCACTGGTCTGGAAACAGATTAATAGGTACAGACGAGGGTGCTCGCCATCAATTTCCTCACCAATGACTAGGGAAACAGCTGAACTTTTTTTTGACAGAATTGCTCCCCAGTATGTACCTCAGTCATCTGAATTACCCAATTTGTCCATGCAAATCGCTTCAGAGGACCCGTTAGATGTTCCATTTACTTTGGGAGAACTGAGTGTGGTGCTCGGCCACGTCCGGGACTCAGCCCCCGGAACTGACGGAGTACCATACTCTTTTCTTGTTCATTCTGGAGAGAAAGCTAAACTGTACTTCCTGAATATCGTTAATTTTTGTTTCAATCATGGATGGGTTCCAGATCAATGGAAACTTCAAATCATCATTCCCTTATTGAAGCCAGGCAAACACGTCGATGACCCGAATGGCTTTAGACCAATCGCTCTGTCCTCAGTCTTGGTTAAACTAATGGAACACCTGATTAAAAACCGACTGGAATGGGCAATCGAATCGCGAAATTTACTGCCGAACTATCAATTTGGGTTTAGAAAGGGTCTCGGTACAATGGATAGCGTTGGCGTTTTAGTTACGGATATCCGACTAGCGTTCTCAAAGAACGAATCCGTTGTTGCCGCTTTCCTCGACATCTCCTCTGCATATGATAACGTCCTTCTTCCCGTACTCAGGCAGAAACTGCATCAGCTGAGACTCCCGGTCAAGATAATTAATTTCATATGTGGACTGCTCTCGTCACGCTCTTTGGTCCTGAGAGTCCAGGGAGAACATTTTGAGAAAAGGCAGTCATGGAAGGGACTTCCTCAAGGCTCGGTCCTCAGTCCCCTTCTCTATAATTTGTACACTGTGGATATTGGTTCCTGCCTCAACAGTAACTGTCACATCCTACAGTATGCAGATGACCTAGCTCTGTATGTGACAAATCCATCCATTAAAGACGCGGCGTCATCTCTTTGTCTCTCCCTGGACTCTTTGAATCAATGGCTTTTAAATCACGGCCTGACCTTATCAGCACCAAAAAGTTCGGCAGTGATTTTCTCCCGCAAAAGATTGATCCCACAAATATCAGTGGATATTTCAGGCCAGGTTATCCCTTTAGTTAATAAAGTTAAATTCTTAGGCGTTTTCCTTGATTCAAAATTAAAAGGTAATCAGCATATAAATTTACTAATTCAAAAATGTGAAAGAATAGTTTCGATTTTAAAGGTTCTTGCGGGTGTCTGGTGGGGTGCCCACCCTTACACAATGAAATTAGTTTATAACGCGTTAATTCGCAGCATTTTAGATTATGGAACGTTCCATTTAGTTCCTTGCAACAAGGGTGCCTTGGCTGGGTTAGACAGGGTTCAGTCAAAATGCCTTCGGATCATCACTGGTTGTATGAAGTCTTCTCCCATTAACGCGTTGCAGGTCGAGTGTGCTGAACCACCCCTGGCCCTGAGACGGCAGTATTTAGCTTCCCGTTTTCTGGCTAGGGTCATACCTAGAACCTCACATCCCCTTTTAGAAAGACTGACTGAACTTGATGCTCTATGCAGAAACTCAAGCTACTGGAAAAATAAAGACCTCCCCCTCATTATTAAAGAATTCCGCCTAATTCAAAATTTAGAAAACCCCATAGACCAATACTCCACATTACCTCTCTTTAACTTCTCATATGATGTCATATGTTTTATCCCGAAAATCCTTTTTGACATTGGTATCTTCAAAAATTCGCCTTCAGCGAATTCGAGATTCAACGCGGTGGTGGGAGAACGATGGACTGGTTTCCAAAGGTTTTTCACTGATGCTTCAAAACTTAGTGATATCGACTACACTGGTGCTGCAGTTTATTATCAGAACTCCAGAATTATTCTGCAATATAGGTGCCCTAAGGAGTCTTCTGTGTTTACTGGCGAGTGTGTGGCTTTATTAGAGGCTTGTCTTTTTGTAGAGTCACACCACAACATAGACAAAGCAGTTATTTTCACAGACTCTCTTAGCTGTCTTCAGGCCTTAGTTCAGAATCCCTTCAAAAGTAAATTGCACAGCTCATTAGTCTTAAAAATTAAAAAGTCCTTATTTTCATGTGCTAGCAATCAAAAGGAGGTTCAGTTAGTTTGGATACCTGGTCATTGTGGCATCAACGGAAATGAGCGCGCTGATGCTTTGGCTAAAGGTGCCTGCTCATCAGCGGTAGCTGATCTCACCTACAATATCCATCAGAGCTATGACCTACTCAATCTACCCAAAGTCAGACTCCGATCCGCATGGCAAGAGGAATGGAACATCTCTGGAAGACAGAAAGGAAGGTTTTATTATGCAGTCCAACCAGCCATAAAACCTAAACCTTGGTTCTTTCCTCATAAAAAAGTCTCAAAAACGGTTATCTCAGTCCTCTGTCGTATCCGACTTGGTTTTTGTTGCACCCCTGTTTTTCTGCACAAAATTCGCGTTCGGGACTCCTCTCTCTGCGAGTGCGGTTTGTACGAAGGCACTCTGGACCACATTTTCTTTGAATGTAGAAACAATCTTCCTCCTTTGGATTTATATAGTCGCCTCCCGAAACTCAAGATCCCTCTCCCAATTAATTTCCCCTCTCTATTGACTTATTCCTCCCCAAAACTACTCCTGGCGCTGATGATCTTCATCCGCCACAACAACATCAAACTCTAACATGTCATGTCTGGCTGTGGTATATGTATTTTATGTTCTAACAATTATAATGTATATATTTATTTTATCTTTTTGTTTGTTTCAGTCCTGTACTAACCCAACAAGATCTACGCAGTGTTCGACCATATCAATCGATGATCCGACTAATTATTATTATTTATTTTTATTTTTTTAAACTTTGACGTTCTATTCATGCACACTTGTTTTTCCAAGTCACTCTTGACACTGGCAGAATAGTCGACATCGTCTTGACTTGCCATATGAGAAAAATAGAATAGAATAGATATCACAGAATAAGTAATCAATGTGTAATATTCCTTACATGATATTAATTTATTTGTAGGAGTAAATTATAAAGACAAATAATTCAAAACCCATTCTAATTTTTCTAGACAGAGTTAATAACTAGAATCAATATGAAAATGAATTTAATAAACTTCGAGAAATTCCAGAATTCATAAAATTTCTCGGCCTTAGCAATGCAAGCAATGCAATGTTAATTTATAAATTAAAGAAAACCGAGGAATTCATTCAAACCATTGCACCATGTCACTTGAATAAACAAGAATACTACCGACAAAATTGTTTACACACAACATCCACTGATCAATTCCAAAGGACTTGGTAGAACGTCATCACTTATGAACACAGCAATGGATAACAAATGATACACACCACATATTAGAATGAATGTGTCTTTAAGTAGCGGAAGTATCTTATAAAAGATGGACTAAGAGGCTGCAATTTTGGATAAGAGACGCTCAGACACAGTCACTGATGAGATTTGATGTGAAATGTATGTGAAGTGTTAGAAATAATGAAGAACTTGTGTAAATTAAAATGTCCTAAAATACCAGTGATAAGAAAGTGTTGTTTCTGTATACCAACTTATGTTGGGATAGCTGTGTTTGGATACGCTGATCTAGTGAGTACAAATATTAAGTGTTAAGTTCATAGAAGTTTTTTAATGGGTAAATGTAACCTGCTAGAGGTGTCTAAGACGATGGCAATAAAGGCAAATAGAGAAGTACCCATGGAGAAAGATGACATACTGCGTGGATCTAGATTAAATTAGGATAATAGAAAATGTATTGATGTTGATGTAAACCTACTCAGAGTAAGAATTGATGATTCAAAGGAAGAGTATTATATCATTGAGATGCTGTCTATTACTGATAAATTGGACGTTACTTGAAAGTAAGATAAACCGTAAACTAGTAAATTATATTATTAAAGAGATAAGGTAAGTTATTCAGAGAAATTCTTATTAGTACCTAACTTCCCATCTTACAGCTAATAAATGATTATGTTAATTGCAATTGATAAAACGATACAAACAAAAATATTTTGTAAGTTTGTCAATAATATTGCGAAATGATAAATTTAATGTAGTAGTAAAGGTTAGCAAAAGGGCAGTAGGTTCTATTAAAGCTACACATACAGTTGATGCAATCGGGTTGGTAGCTGCAGAAGTGGGCTGAACTGATCGCCTTTCACTATCGTGTGCCATCGACAACCTTTGATTAACAATATTACGTTTTATTGATTACTTACAAAATATGGAAATCAAAATAGACGTCTTTATTTCTGAAGGCAAGTTACCATAAAAATCACTTTGTAGTGGGTTTGGGCTAGCCATCTTTTCCGAATGCCTTATGAGCTGTGGGCCAGAATTAATAGCCAATATGTGTAGCCCTGATACAACCTGAAGTCGTCGTGGCAGATCTCGTAGAAAATGGCGGAACTGGTTGGACAGAACTAACAACTAGTAGATTAGTTGTCGTTTGTTCTGTCTGTGCCCAATGTAAACTACTACTAAGTAGTCTATAAGTATTGGCAGGCCGAGCACCTAGAAGTAATGTCGAAAGGTCTTTGCCCAGCACTGGGATCCGTGACTTACAGTAACATGGCAGGCTTCGATGAAATAATTTATTTTAAGAACTTCAAAGGTTCATACTCTAATAATTTTTGTCGAAGCTGATACTTAATACTTGTCGAGATATATTTATTATTTATGCATAATTATTGAATATCTTTACCAAACTTTAACATTGTATTGATCTTGACGGTTCATCGATACATGAAATTAATCTACCTGCCTCATATTTGTGCAGTCAGTAGTAGGTATTTTAGGGCAGTTCTTCTAAAAATCACAAGGTTGAGCTTGTTTGTCAAGCATTGAATTCCAACGAGTTTTTAGTTAAATAAAAACACAAAGACGAATGTTCGGGAATGTTTTAATTGCATTTGAATATGCTTGTCAGTCCATGCAGGTGGCCAAAGTTAAATTAAGAGGATAATCGTTGTGATTTCCTTAAAGATATCCTGTATAACCTTGCCACAAAATGCCAGAGATTTAAACAAAGCAGCCTATCATAATCAGCTCAGGCATTATGGTACACTACTCTCCGTAAGTGGGTCATAATCCACCACGCAGACCCAGAGCAGGTTGGTAGATGTGTTTCAGAATATTTTATTATTTGACAAGCCTGTTGGTCTAGTGGTTAGTGACCCTGACTGCTATGCCGGAGGTCGTGGGTTCGATTCCCACCCAGGACAAATGTTTGTGTGATGAGCACGATCATTTGTTCTGTGTCTGGGTGTAATTTATCTATTATATGTATGTATTTAGAAATATATAAGTATGTTTATCAGTTGTCTAGTACCCATAACACAAGCTCTGCTTAGCTTGGGACTAGATGGCGTTGTGTGATAGTTGTGGAATATTTATTATTTATTATTATTATTTATTTATTTGGTTCTAGGTCATGCCGGTTTTCTCACGATGTTTTTCTTCACCGATTTGAATGCAGTGGTGATGAAATAAATTACACAAAGTAATGGGCCTGGCTGGGTTCAAACTCAAGACCTAGAAATCGTAAGTGGGGGCCGATATCACTGGACCACTACAACAAAATGAATCTAAAGATAATGTAGATTGCGGTCCCAGCAAAACAAAATTAGTAAATAATTGTCTGTCGTACTCCTAACCTAAGAACCGTCATCCAATTACAGATAAGCAAGATGGATCAAAGTCAAAATGTTCTTGCATTATTATTTCTTGTCGAAGACAAACTTAAAGTTCTTTTAATTTAAATTCCAGACGCTGGCATTGGTAGCATTCCCGATGTTGATGTACGAGATGGTAGACGAGCTGACAAGCGACAAACCACATGAAGGCATGCACTACAGTGACCCTGCGATACACCTTCCTGTCATAGTGACTGCAGCATTAGCAGACATTGTGCTGACAATAGTTCTACTGATTGGAGCACATAGGGTGAGTCAAAGGCCTTTGTTAAATTGTAATGGACACTGTGATACAACTCCTAGTTACTGAAGTATAAACAGACATTGTGCGGACTGTAGTTATACTCATTGGAGTAGATAGAGTAAGTTAAAGGCCTTTTTTGAAGCGTAATGGACCCTCTAACTCATACTGATAATGAAATGAATAGTTCTACTGATCGGTGCACATAGGGTGAGTCAAAAGTCTTTGTTGGATCGTAATGGAACCTGCGATACACCTTCTTGTCAAAGTGACTGTGAGTGACATGACCAGATATTGTGCTGACTGTAGTTCTACTGATCTGTGCACATAGAGTGAGTCAAAAGCCTTTGTTGAATCGTAATGGACCCTGTGGTACACCACTCAGTCATACTGACTGCTGCATGGCAGACATTTAGTAACTTTTCATTCTTCTTATACTTGCAGCTTCTGACGGTCTTACTGGTAGATTGTAAAGGCTAATGTAGTTCACTAAGTTACTCGTGTGAGTTTTGCTAATACATTTCTGACAGGCGCATATTCATCGCATCATTGTTTAGTTTTTTCCTATAGTGTGATCGGCTTCCAGACGAACCGGTTGCAACTAAATAAATTTTACTTAGAGTGCCTCTCTGACCTTTACGAACCAGTTACCAGGTAATATTGACAGTACTGGTTGATAGATTTGCAGGGTAATACCCCAACCGGCTATCGAATTAACGTTGAGTTACGAGTAGATGCCCGGGTATGAGGTCTGTCTTTGGATAAATCATCATGGTTAAGCAAATCTTACCGAGGTCTATCCGTGGATAATTCTATTGTCTTAAGACCAAAGCCACAGTCTTTCTGTCTCATTCTTAGTTTGATGACTGTTATAGGCACGCAGCTTGCCTTCTTTAATGTTTTCCTTACTATGATTCCAGAAAAACAAATTAATGCTGAAGATCTACTTCTACTTCGCGACGGTTTCACAACTGATAACATTGCTAGCTGATCTGCCATTCTTCGACTACACGGAGTACAAAAAGAATGTCCTCTACATCTTCTTTGTAGGTTAGTTGGTATAATAATATTCATTATTAAACAAATAGATAATTTCTAGGCAAGCGGCACCGTCGACCACACCATAGCGGTCAAACAAAATCACAAAATTACAATTTTTGTTTACCTGTTTTCCATAATAGGAATTTCCCCTGTATGGCGGGTGCGTTTGCAACCATTCAACTCACATACACAAACAATCAGACCCTGAACAACTACTTGTAGATCATACAAATATTTGTTCCGTGCGGGAATCGGACCAACGACACGCAGATGCAGTAGTTTAGTTAATCACTCAGCAACTACTAATTATTGTCTTGCGGTTTCACTTGTCATAATCAAGGCTACTAATAATTTTGTTAATTTAATTTGCGTAATTAATGATAGCCATATACGGTGATACGGCTCATGAAGTTCATTAATGCACTGTGGTATTATCCCAGACAGACTTTACTTAGTTTCTTTCAATAACTTTAGACCAGACATCACAAGTACACTTTAGAGACGGTTTTTGTCGACAGACGCACAGACAAAATGACGTCAATGAGAATTTAGAAATATTTCTATCTTCCTCAGCGAGCTGATGTTTAAAATGTAGAAACAAATGTTGTTATTCTTAAGTCCTTTGTGTGTTTTGCAACATATAACTTTGTCTGTTCTTGTTGGAAGAGAAATAAAATAAAATTGGTCATGCTACATGTGCTGCTAGAAGCTTTTCAGTTCTGTTATCCGTAATTTAGATTTTAAATAATAATCGGGAAATATTTTTTGAGACTGACATTGTCACTTCTACTATTATTAGTATTTAAAACGGGATATTTACCATGTTTAGAAAAAAACGTTTTAAATCTAAAAAATGGTATCCAAATTGTCGATGTGAGATCTTTACACTTTGATTGATTTTCTCCACTTTACTGTATTTTTTCATTCGACTTCTTATACTGAGGACAAAATAGTTTACATATTTTCAATACTTTTATGAAATACAATCGGTACGAGTTGCATCAGCGCCGATTGTGCACTTTCATGGACGCATTTCAACACAATGATAGCACACACAATATTTGGATTTCAACACATAATTCGATTCAATAACGTGTAATGTGAAACTAGTTTTTCAGGTATTATACATAATCATTATCATTGTATAGACGCTGTCGCAGTGGCTGAGCAATTATCTGCAGCACTGCGGTTCGATTCCTATACGGAACAAACATTTGTATGATGTACGTAGTTGTTCATCATACAAATGTTCAGGTCTGGGTGTTTGTGTATATGAGTTTAAATGTTTGTAAACGCACCGTTTGTACGATACAGGACAAATATCTAGCGTGTGACGTCAGTAAAAAGAAGAATTTGTACATTATATTTTTACCCCACTTCGGTGAAGCCAAGAAGAGTAATATTACTTTTTTTTACATGCCTGTTGGTCTAGTGGTTAGTGACCCTGACTGCTATGCCGGAGGTCGTGGGTTCGATTCCCACCAAGGACAAATGTTTGTGTGATGAGCACGATCATTTGTTCTGTGTCTGGGTGTCATTTATTTATAATATGTATGTATTTAGAAATATATAAGTATGTTTATCAGTTGTCTAGTACCCATAACACAAGCTCTGCTTAGCTTGGGACCAGATGGCGTCGTGTGATAGTTGTGGAATATTTATTTATTTGGGTGAGATACCCATCATCGATTAACTTCTCCCTGTCCAGCTGATGCGAAAGGAACTATCAGAGGCATACTAACGAATTGCCCTTTGCGTTCTAACCCAGGTGTAGCGTATCTATTTAATAGATATGTAAACACTATCTCTCTCACATAAGTATTCGGACCTGTCACGAATGACACCTGTCAGTCGTTAGAGAAATGGCGCGAACACAGGTTGGTGCAGGAAGGAAACCGATGCTTGGTGTGGATGAGAGCCAGTGAATTATACATAAAACATAGTAAACATAGGATACTACACCAGGGTAAAACAGTTTGAACACTCCCGCAATCCTGGCAAATTGTAAAGCTTTGTCCTTAATACCGATATAAAATAATAGTATCTAAACTTCCAACTCAGTCTGTTGTCATCCACTGCTGGAGTATGGACAGGGTAGTTTATTTTTTACGGTCTTGCTGGTGGCGAATAATGGGTAGGTCACCGTCCAGTACGAAGCGCCTCAAGGAGTTGCCAGCAATCTGAAGTTGCCCACATAGGGTTAAGAGCCTGCCAGGGTCGCGGGACCGTTTCAATACAACCGAGGGGCCAGAGTGGGATTTTTGGCAGTAAGAGTCTTATAGTGCCGTCCCTGTCACTCCACCCAGGACGGTAGGACTCATATTTTGATGATTAGACCATAAAAAAAAGTGTTGGGACGGCTCCACAAAAGCTTGCAAAAAGTGCGGTCCCCTATAAGTCCTGAATTATAAATTAAACCAATATCTTTAAATTCCACAGGCCTGAACATCTATCTCCTCTTCCTGGTACATAACGTGGTCTACGTAAGAGAGGAGAACAGGGAAATCCAGTACATTGCGTACGAGCAACATCGGACCAGTGTGTGAACGCAGTTGAGCCATCATTAGCCAAGCACTTAATACGTGAGGATGAGAACTTTGTAAATAATATTTCTGTTTTTAATAAAAAATTAAATGACATGTTTTGTTTGTGTAATAATTAATAATTGGAAGCAAGAGAATCAAGTGAACATGTACAGTCAGCAAAAGTGTTAGGTATGCTGACAGCAAGTTTTAAACGGTTTTCCAATGTTGCGTGTTGAGTTTCAATGTGTGTGCATATCAAACTCTTTGGCTGTATGTAGTATACAGCCAAAAATTGTATACTTAAATATTATAAAAGTACGCGTATAGTACAGGAAAACCCGCCCTGGGAAGCGGAATGGACTGTCAGACTCGTACTTACTGACTTTTATCCACAGTGTTCCTTCAATAGACTGTCCCGCGCCTGGCAGTTATTTCGCCCTCTATGGGGCCCCATCAAAATACAAAGTGACTGTACTATAACTGTGTACTGTTTCAGTTTGGATTACAACAACCGTCATAGTGGATGGCATCAAGCGGGTCAGAGCCCATTCGTACCCTAAAATTCGTCCCCCAGCATAAAAGTTGTGGATTCGGCCCCTATATAGGTGCCCATTGGTCTCCTGGTAGGGGACCAGTTAATATTTTAATAAAAAATATTATTTTTAAGGTACCCATTCGTACCCTCTAATATATATACAATATAAGTTAAAGATTCGGCACCTCTTCAGGTGCCTATCGGTCCCCTGAGATAAAATTAGCTATATTTTACATAAGAAACGGTTAACATAGTACACTTGTGAACAGTTTATTAACGGAATTAATTTAATAAATCATTACAGATCATTGAAAAAAGAGCTTTGATCAATGATAATCAATGATAATCCGTCATGATAATAATATAACCTGTCGATAGGCTTACGATGTAATATTGTCTCTCTACGAATGGCCTGTTAAAAAAAACGGGTTATAAAATAGATAAGGTGTTTTGTTTGTATGTTGTGGCTGCCTCGGTGACATATTAGTTCTTGAAAGTGACTGCGAATACGAGACTGTTCAATGTGTTTTTGGTCGTTTATTAAATGAAGTTCGTCTAAAGAAATAAACAGTACTGTTAATATTAGGCTTATGTTTAACTTACGACCAGATATAGTAACAATTAACAGACAAAAATAGTAAATGATCATCAAAATTAAACCCGCATTTTAAATGTAAATTTACAGCCAAAGTTTTAACATCTCGCTATCCTATTTAAGCAAAATTACTCCAAATAAATCATTGTTAACCCACAAGTAGTAAATGATCACCAAAAGTAAAACATCATTTTAACGTAAAATTATAACCTAAATGTTTACATCTTGCTATCCTATTTAAGCAAACTGAATCCAAATAAATCATTGATAACCCAAAAATAGTTAATGAGCACCAAATTATTGGGTACGTATCTGTATAAATCCCGAATTTTAAAATACCGATGGACAAAATCCCGAAAATTGCACTAATGAGCAGAGTATAAGGAGCTCACATTGGCAGTAGCATGTCGACGGGGCCCCGCTTCGCGGGGCTCCTACTTCTGGGTGGTTTAAAAAAACTAACCAAGATGAGGATGGCGGGGTCTTTCAGACCCTGCCATCCTCTTCTAACCTAAGTTAGCCGAGTCGGGGTGCCAGCAAGTCCCGAGCTGTATTTCCAGTCGCTCAACAGCGCAATTCTAATTCAATGCTTTCTTTGCTAAGCCTACATTTTATGGCAATCATAGTGGTTTACTTTGGCAGAAATAGCCCATTAATTTGCTCCTTTAGATTTGGTGATCATTTACTACATTTGGTGATCGATTACAATTTGAAGTGCAGTCGTGACTAAAATAGCTAGTGCTATTGTAATTATGGACTTTATTTATCTGGTGTTATGTATATATTTTTGGTAAAAGAATTAAGGGTATCAAAGTATTTTATGGTGGTCATTATATTTAATCCCCTAATATTATAATAATAATATTTTTAACATAATAGAATCGAATTATCTCATTTGAATCCTGGAATATGATTAGTATTATTATTGATGGTAATTCACTTTATGGTAGAATACTACAGTCATATTTTGACTAAAAAGTCAAAACTAAATTATTTACTCCTAAATATGTATAGCGATTTTTTATCCGCAATTATAATTTTATCATATTAGTGGATGTTATTATGTTCTTGTATTCTAAGTGTTTCGTTTTAGCTCAATGTGGATCCGTTGTCACCCTTTTAATGTACAAAAATAATGAACGTTCTAACATTAATTCTGTTTTGCTCCAAAAATTGCGTTAAAATTGGTAAGTACTCTCCAGATGTGCGCGCATTAAATATTTACACAGTTTTATTTTACTGCATAAATATATTATAGTTATCATATATATTTTGCTAAATATTTACAAATGTACAAGAAACCAAAAGTTCATTAATTATTTTGAAGATTGGCTTAATTGAGAAAGCCTAGAGGCATTTTAAACATGATATCTACCGAATTACTATATTTTTTATTTCACCCTTTTCTGCGCGACTGTACCAGGACTACCAAGCTGCAGTAAACACATATACATATTCTTATTTTAGAAGAATGAATAAAAATAAATTTTCTTCAGGGGACGAATGGGCCCCTCAAAAGTTCCAGAGTACGAGTGGGCACAGGGTGCGAATCTTAGGGTACGAATGGGCTCTGACCCCATCAAGCCAGGTCACCGTTTTTTACGTGATTAAATCATCTAATAAGTCTTCCCATTCCCACCCATGGCGGGACGGTGGGTACTGTCAGACTCGTACTTCAATAGCCCTTTACGTTCCAAAGTCAAGGTTACCTGATAAGCCCCGCGACCCAAGCAAGGTCACCTTGTATGGGGTGCTGGATTAGATCCTTTTTTTTAAGTGGTAAAATCATCAAATAAGTCCTCCCACCCAGAGCAGAGCGGGAGGGACTGTCAGACTCGTACTGAATAAAATCCACGGTGCTCTTTAATAGCACTTTACGTTCCGGGGTCACGGTAATTCGTGGGTCCCGCGACACTTGATGTAGATCCTAGAATATGTTTTACTCAAAGTATAAGTATAAGGTATGTAGATCTATTTATAACTAAGAATACCCAAGTGAACTGGCTTTGTAGTAATAATAAGAACAGTGGAACTACAACATTGTATTACAGAGATTAAGGCGCGTGACGTTGAACAGTTAGACAAAACAAATTGTTTCTTTTTGTACGCTTGACAACTACGGAGTACTACGGACCAAACGTTAGTTTCATCGATTTACACGTATTTTACAGATTAGAAGTCAGTGATTCGTACCTGAATACCTAGTCAATGGGATTAAAAACTAAAACCTTTGTTTAGTAAAAGTGTGTGGAGGGATACCTTTATATATTTTTTGACACGAGTACTTGAATTGAAAACTGAGCAAGCGGAGGATTCTAGGATTGAACCGAGAGCGAAACGAGCGGTTCAGATATAGAATCCTGAGCGTAGCGAAGTTACTTACTTTAAGCCAGCTTGATCCAGCGTCTAAGGACAGCGACCGCGAGTTGCTGTCCTTAGGCGCTGGATCAAGCTGGCTAAGAGTCAAAGAACCAAAAATGAGTCATCATCATTTTATCGGTATATTGAAAGCCTTCTCATAGTGTCGCCACATGGTCTAGCCCTGGGCCTTCATCAGGTCATCAGGCCATATTATCCCTATGTCCGAGATCGCCACTACAGAACCTTTGGACTTGCTTCCATCCGTCTCCATCGAAGTCTTTTCTTTAAACAATACGAATACGTATTCTTTCAAACAAAAAAATACTTTGTTTTCTTGAAAGTATTTCATATGAGCATTTTCAACTTATCGCATGCAATCTTGATTTTTAACGATGTATCACTAATTAAACATGCCTCAGTTATTATTTAAACTAGACTAACAACAAGAAAATTGATGCCATGATATTTTGATCTCAGAAAGTAAGTTAAGAAGAAAAAAGATAAATGTGGATACATAACAATGTATTGTGTGATTTTCTTCTCATGCGTCCGCGCAGCCTTAAGAAGCCTTCTTGAAGAAGTTTTAAAGAGTTGATAGTTTGGTGTGACTCTGAATGTTTTGGTGTGACAATGAAAAATGACGTCTTTATCTATACCCATATAAAATTAAATTATTTAATGGTATTAACGTTGATTTGCTAAAGATAATGAAAATATGCTTTTTTCCTGAATGAAGTATAATATCGAATTCTTTAAAAAACTGAACAATGGGATTCCCCATTTTATTTTCAGTCCGCGACTAATAACAGATGTTTTCAACATTGTTAAAGCCGAAATAAACAAAAGTGGGTTTTTTTCACTCCATAAAAATATCAAGCCGAGCATCGCAGGGCATCGGCGTCTGCGCAGGCAGTGTTGCACCAACCGTAGTCGCTCGCGCACGCGCCGTCGCGTCATGGCCACCTCAATCGAAACTAGTTTGAAGTAAGTGTTGTGGGCGAAAGTTTTACAAATCAATTTAGGCCGTGTGTGTTTTGGTGACATCGTCAACCTTTTTTTTTTATTATTTTGACGAAGTTTTAGGAGCTGCTGCTAACGTAAAGTACCGTTTTTTTTCGCAGGAAATGTTTAGAAATTATTCCAGTTTTCTTGCGATTCTGCTCGTTTAGAAATTATATGTTGCTGTAATAGTTTGGATCCTGTGTTTTTGCTTTTATGCTGTGGGGTATGTAATATGAATACTTTAGAATAGTCGAACCACACGTATTGAGGTAATCTTAATAATTATACGATTAAACAAATACGATAGAACACGATCTTACCATCAATTAATATTAATACTATTTTATATAAAAATGTTGAAACGGTTTCTTTTTGACTCCGTTCTTCCAATGATCCAGTTACAAAATAATGATAAGCTGAATCAATTGGTAAAATTTCTTCGATGACGATTTGTGCATCTTTTTTTGTTAAAGTGTTTACATCATTGAAAGTAATATTTTTAGATGTATCAGTGTATCAACATTATTATCATGATTACGAAGGTAGATATAATCAAAAAGTTAACCGTTTGGATACGCTATAGACTGCTACAGTGAAACAGAATCTAGTAGCAATCTATAAGATACTGTAGTTATCCCAATAACTTCCATTTTTTTGAATCCTCCTCCTTTGGTGGAGCGGAAAAGACTGTCAGATTTGACTGAGTAAAATCCATCCTTGCTCCTTCAATTGCCTCTGCGTTCCAGGTCTGTGTTGCCTTTATAAAACAGTCCCGACTCCCAATGAGTTCCTTAGAGGAATATTTGCAAACGCTGAATTTGAAAAGGCTCCTGGATTAAAGAGGACTTCGACGAATTTGTCTACACAAATGTATAATTTTCATCAACAACATCTTCCCCCAGTAACTTTTATTTTTATCGTGGTAAAATCATCTAAAGAGTCCTCCCACCCATTACTGTCAGACTCGTACTGACTAAAATCCACGGTGTCCTTCAATAGCCCTTTACGTACCGGGATCACGGTAATTCGTGAGTTCCGCGACCTCCTAAGGTACTGCACCTTTGATTTATTTGGAGTAAAACACATAAATTTTCTATATTTTCAGTAGCTACGAGTATTTCCCGTTGGTCGCGGGACCAAGGGATTACCGTGACCCCGGTACGTAAAGGGCTATTGAAGGACACCGTGGATTTTAGTCAGTACAAGTCAGACAGTCCCTCCCGCTCTGCCCTGGGTGGGAGGACTCATTTGATGATTTTACCACACTAAGAAAAAAAGCTATTTCCCGTGGGTTTGCTAGTTAATTACTAAAGTCCCATCTATTTCAATACTGAACAAGAACTTGTACAATTTCGGGTTTGAAATATTGGAAGGGATTAACTATTTCAGTTCTCGCTTCATTATTTTTTATCCCTTAAATCTTGTACGCAATTTGGGTTCAGCATAAGAATGAAGCTAAATATTATTTTGATTCAAATTCTTGAGCAAAACAAAAAGTTATCCGCTGGAATTTTAGACGTGGGAGTCTAAAGACTTATTTAAAACCTGGTATTAACGATTCAACAGTTAATAGTTTCTCAGCAGTAAACTACTTAATAGTTAACTGCCGTAGAACAATCTACCTAGTACTTACTGCCAGATAATCAGAGAATCGTCATAACTAGGAAACAAGAAGTTGAAGATGTTATTTGAAAAACATGATTCGCTTCTTGGAATATTTCGCGATTGTGTGTTGTTTTCGTGTTGACGTTCATTAACCGGTTAAAATACTTTTATTAACGAAGTGATACCGCAAAAAAGGACCTTCAAATATTATAGAAGAAGAAGCTTGATTAAAAAAGTGGGTTTTCACTTGATTGATTGAACAAATATTTATGAAGAGCCCAAAAACCTGTGCCAAACAAGTTTAATTAATGTTTTTGTGCCCGTAAATAAGTCCCCGGGGTACAGTGACCCTAAAGCGTAAAGGGCTATTCAAGGATCACCTTAGATTTTTGTCAATACAAGTCTGACAGTCCCTTCCACTCCACCCAGGTCGAGAGGACTCATTGGATGAATAAACAAAGTAAAAAAAAACAAGTCCAATGTTGTATTGACATCATATTGTCAAATAAACTGAGGCCTCGCGGTGTTAACCATTTTACCAGAACTATTGACCCTTAACTGCCGGCATAACGCTCCTTTCTACTTTCTTTAAACCCCAAAAAAGGGCATAAGTTACAAGGTCGGTAACACGCAAGCGATACCTTTGATGTTGCAGGCGTTCATTGACTACGGTGGCCATGGCTTTCCATCAAACGGGTCGTATGCTTGTCACCTTAATGGTATAAAATATTTATTATTGTATATGTTACCGGAAATGCATGATATCTAGGAATTGTATACAATTCCTAGAATATGTATGCAATTCCAAAGCCATTTAGGAAATGTATAAAAAAGTGTTTTACGTGATCGGGTAAACGAGGCCCCGTTGCGCGGGGCTTCTTTTTCCCGTGCAAGGTTTAAAGGTAACTAACCGAACCTCGGGGTGCCCGAGAGTTGTTGGTGCCTTTGAAAGTAGACGCCAGGGCACAGTCCCTCCCGCTCTGCCCCGGGTGGGAGGACTAAAAAGACAATTAAACAATTAAAGTATTTAACTAATGAAAGTTAACAATAATCCTCAAAGACAGAAAGGAGAAACAGTCGCTTAAAAGTCCTAAAGATAAATATCAATGGAGTAACACTATTTTAGAAATAATTACAACAGTTGCTGTATAACGAGTTGTGTTGTTATAAAGAAGTCGTAACCAGCAGCATGCCCAATTACCTATCATTAGAAAAACGAATAACTAATTATTTGTTTTACTTTTACGACTTCTCTTGATGATAAGCACTAGTTTATTATAACAGCATATTATGAACATACACATTATATTTATTTTATTGAACAAAAAACAGTTACATGCTACAAAATACAGAGAAATAGCTTCGATATTCGGGAGTGACGTCATAACGCCTGTAAAGTTTTACTGACAGCGTGACGTTTTGTGTTTTTTAGAAGCGTTGTATCTTCGTCTGTGTTGGATTACATAACAAAAGAAAAAAATAAGGGTTAAATAATTGTTGAAAATGTATTTTTCGGACTATTATATTTAGCCTATTGTGTATTTTTTTCTTTTGTTACGTTTTTGATTATCTTAGTAACTACTGTAAATTCCAAACAAAATATACAGCGCATTTGAATCTTGCAGACGTATCGCGCTAAATCGTTTTCATCTTCCAAGAATATAGATACTGCAATTCAGATATAGAACAAATTAAACAATACGTCAGACAATAGTTTCGACTAATTACCCACATAATATGCCAGTGTTATATCGAACCTTAATAACGGGGTTTTAAGGTGAATTTTATCCTGCGTGACTTACCACGTTTTTGAGAATGACTCTGTTGATTATGTGCATAGCTTATCAAGGAGACTGGGCTGATAAACTATGCTAACTTTCAAAGTTAATGAATATCTATCACAATTATCAGACAGCGGCATCGATCTTTTGTACGTTGTTTGAAGATCATTGGCTTATAGGATATTTAATAAAAAAATACCGATAAAAAAATAATTAGTCCCAAAGTTAGATTACCAAAAAATATTTTGATCTATTTTTTTTTTGTTTTGTTAACCTAAAACGACAAGGATACAACGCTTCTAAAAGTCATAAAATGTCACTCGATCGGTATAATTTTACAGGCGTTATGACGTCACAAGCCGAATTTCCGAATTTTGAAGTGTTTTATATTTGTCAGCGTTCATTGTTTTAAAAAAAATATATAAAAATACGTGTCCATTATTTTTAAATACTCTAACTGACGGACTAAACAGTTTTTCAATTTATTTATGCAGTAAACTACCCTATTGCATTGGTCCTTATGACCGACAAGGTAAGGTTCACGAATGGAGATCACGCACCGGCAAGAACAGCATGTCCCGTCCACCCACAAAGTGGACAGACGATCTTATGAAGACCATACGATCACACTGGATGCAAGCCGGTTCCAACCGATATTGGTAGTCTATAGTGGAGGCCTATGTTCAGCAGTGGACGTCTTACGGCTGATATGATGATGATGATGATGATCATTCGACTGGCGGTGATAATCATCACCGGCGCCAAACAGTTTTTACTGTGTTCCATCTGTGCACAGGAGATCTATTTCCTTCTGCGTGAGCTCGCTCCATCTTTTATATTATCTTTGCTTATGGACAAGATTTAGGCCAAGAGCAAGTATAAAAATTAAAATCTTTATGAACAAGATTCTCAATTATGGAATTAAGATAACATTTGCAATAAACGAAGAAAAACTTCCACAAATTTCGTAATTATTCCTGAAAACCTCTAATAATAATTTAATAATTTGAAATGTTACATCATTATTTTCAAATTATTAAGGACTGCTTTATATTATTCTTTAGCAACAAATATTTTGAGTAACTATGTGCAACGGGTAACCGGTTTCATTTTAATTGTAATACAATAGTTTGCATTACTGACAATATGTATTTCATAAGCGCAATGTACGATAATTTATTAGGTAACGCTTATCTCAACATAAATTAATAACAGGTATTTATTTATTATTTTTATTTTCTCCTCAAACAAAAAAAATATCCTCAAAAAAAAAATGCGAACGATTCTAAAATTGAATATATTCACCTCTGGCATAATCATAATTAGTAAGTATTACAAATACGAAAATAAGTTTAACGCCTAAATCACAGACCAATCATCCCATAATTTTGCATACAACTTACGTATACGTTCAGAAACGGACTTATATATTAGAAGCAGAGTACAACCTGAATTCATTGTGAAATTCTATATGATCAAACGAACTTGCACAAGTGAAGTTCGATCGATATTATATGAGTACGTTTCATTCGAAGATATATAGCAACAATGTAGTAATTTTTATCCTACTGGCAACTTCGCACGTCACTTTTTTTTTTTTTTGTCGTTCTCCGGGTAGGCGCTCGCCATAGCGATAACGGCTCGTCATTATTTTTAGAGATATTTTAGAAAATTTTCATTTTGGGTATTGGGAGGGTGGGAGTATATATCTTCGAATGAAACGTACTCATATAATATCGATCGAACTTCACTTGTGCAAGTTCGTTTGATCATATATTATATTTCAACGTTTCATTCTTCAGATATATAGCAACAATGTAGATGTTCAGAGATGAAAATTTTTGTGAAATAAAATAAACAGGTTTTACAAAAAACTCAACTTTTATTTTCAGCGGATGATTTTAATTAATAACTATCATACCTGTATTAAAGTACGGTACTAATTTACATAATCAGTTTTAGGTACAAATGTAATATTAATATTATGTGAATAATTATAACAAATTTTTGTTCTAAGTTACACAATTAATTTTTATAAATAAAATCACAAAGTATCGTTATCTGTCTGCAATACTGACCGAGCAAAAGTTCCTCTGTCCACTACTGGGCGGTGGTAGAACTTTGCGAACGTCTGAGAAGTACTGGTCCAGCCAGCTGCTTTCCTAATGGCATCTAACGAGAGCCCTGAGGCGTATGCCGCGGACGTGGCTGCGTGGCGCGTGCTGTGCGCGCTGAACGCAGTCACATCCACGCCGCTCGCACACAGCACCTGCTTGATCCATCTGCTGATGGTTTGAGCAGTGGCTGGTTTGTGCGGACGCTTATAAGTTAATATAAGGCTGTTTGTCGTTTCAGATCTTAAATCTTTTGTGGCAGACATATAATCCTCTATTATAGTGGCTGGGCAGATTGCCCTATTCTCATTAAAGTACGGTAATATTAAAACAGGTTGCCCGCGCCCAGCCGCGGATGTTTTGATGACATCAGAAATACCTATCTGAATACCAGATGAACCTACCACAATATTTTCTAGTTTTATTAAAGACAGCGTCTGTACTCTATGCGCTGTACATAATGCTAGGAGGACTACTAGCTTCTTAGTTATTTTTTCTATTGATAGCCCGCTGTTGGGCATCCATTCTGCAACAAGATTAAGAACTACTTGTGGATCCCAGGTACAAGTGTATTTTGGAGTGGCGGGTCTCAATTTATAAACGCCTTTTAGAAGCCTTTTAACTTGATCGTTAGAAGTCACAATACTGCCTAACAGCAAAGAAAGAGCTGAGCGATGACAATTCAGAGTTCCGTAAGTAGCACCTTTGTTAAATAATTCAGTTAAAAATATCATAATATCTGAAGGTGACCCAGAGTAAGGGTTAAGACTATTTGCTACGCAGAACTGCCACCACAATTTATAGGTACCGTTATACTGGGACAGTGTATTCTGGGAAAAAGAAGCCATCATTAAGTCTAGCGCAAGGCTTGGAGTTCCTCTGGACTCGAAGGCAGACCTGAGAGCACCGCTGCAGCCAGGGTAAACTGTCTCACAGGTAGTTGGGGAGTCCTGAAAGAGGACAAGGAAATGTTTGAATCAGGCGTTAAATATAAAATATCAGACTGACGTATTTTATGGAGTAATGGAAACCAGGGTTGTGATGGCCAATAAGGGAAAATAATTATACCTATTGCTTCGTCTTTAATAATTTTCTGTATGCATTTCAAAATTAAAGAAAAGGGTGGGAATGCATAAAAGAACCCTGTGTGTTTCCAGTTTATTGTAAATGCATCTACTGTCATAGCGTCAGGGTCTGGTTTCCATGAAATATACAATTTGCATTTTGCATTGGTTCGAGATGTAAAGAGATCTATGACTGGTTCGCCAAAAAATGATTTGACCTTCTGATATTCCGAGTCAGAGAGGTTCCATTCGATATCGGGATTGATTTTTCTCGACTCTTGATCTGCTTCTATGTTATCTTTGGTATTTATATAAGACGCAAACAACCAAATATTTCGTTTCTCGCACCACTGCCAGATAGATTTGGTTAAATTGGTTAGATGAGGGAATTGAATTCCTCCCATTTTATTAATGTAACTAATAGCAGTGGTGTTGTCAACGCGTAGCAAAATGTTACAATTATTGTATTTTGGGTCTCGAGCGAAGCATTTTAGACCAAGAAAAACAGCAAGCAACTCTAAATAGTTAATATGAAAATTGCGCTCGTTTTCTTTCCAGCCACCGTTGACACGTTCGTTGTTACAAAAAGCACCCCAGCCTGTTTTAGATGCATCAGTAAAAATTTCTAAAACAAAATTTTGAGATTCGAGGGAATTTGATGTGAAATTTATATTTTTATTCCACCACTCTAAGTCTGGTAATATTATAGCAGAAGGTCTAAATTTAGCTTCATACGTTTGATGTTTTTTGAGAGCTAAATATTTCTGTCTCTCTAGTTCTTTCGTATAGAGCCAGCCATATCTTACAGCTGGACAGGCTGCGGTCAGAACTCCTAGCAAGCGAGAAAATTCCCTAATAGTACAAATCGGTAAATTTAAATATTTTTGTACAAGTTGTAATATTTTTTGTCGCTTTTCTAACGGCAATGCTATTGACATATCTATAGAGTTGTACATGAATCCTAGAAAATTGCAACATTGACGTGGATGTAAACTACTTTTATCAAAGTTAATTACAAAACCTAAGCACTTCAGTAATTTAAGGGTTTCACTAACATTTTTAAGACACTCGTCGTAGGTATCTCCTAGACATAATACATCGTCAAGGTAAATGACAGATTTAAATCCACGATGCCTTAAATAACCTACCACTTCTTTCATGATTTTTGTGAAAGTTCGAGGTGCGGAGGATAGTCCGTAAGGCAGAGCGTTAAATTCATAAGTGTAATTGCGTAATTTTTCGTCTTCAAATTGAAATCTTAGATACTTGCGATGAGATCTAGCTACAGGGACAAGTAAGTATGATTCCTTAAGATCTATGGTTGCCATGAAGCCATTTCTTGGCACCATTTTTGATGCGGTTCTATGGTCCTCCATCTTAAAATGCTCATTTGAAACGAACCTATTTAATTTTTTCAGATTTAGTATAAATCTATAGCTACCATTCGATTTCGGTGTCAGAAAAATGTTAGATATAAATTGATCTAATTTAGGTTTTCGTTGCGTAATCGCACCTAAATCTAATAAGTTACGAATAGCTACTTTCATGTCCTGTCTTTCCTTGACGGAAAAAGAATTTCGGGGAACAGTTCTCTGTACAACTTTATGCGAAAAGGGTATGTGGTAACCGTGATAAATCCAACTCAGAATAACCTTGTTGTTTGTAATGCCTTGCCAACAATCATAGTAATATTGTAGTCTACCGGCATGTACCTGGGTTATTGCCTCGTAGGGGCACGCTTGGTGGAGCTCCCTGCTGCACTCGCTCGCGCTGACGTCGATGTCTGCGTCGCAGGCGGCGCTCGGCGGTAAGGTTGGTGTGCTGGTGCACGGTACGAGGATGTCCGCCCCCCCCTTCTCGATGACGGGAAGCGAGGAGGCCCTGACCAGTTTCCCTGGTTCTGAAAACGAGCACTCGACGTCGGAATGTTTGATGTTGACGGCTTCGGAATAGGTGCTTTTTTAATCTGTTGTCCTTGTTTCTCGATCGCTTTGGAAGCCTTGATTTTGTCCGGTAAATTATTTCCGAAGAGGGTTTCATCTCTGTCTTGATCCTGTATCAGGGTTAAGAACGACTTGTCCAAACCTGGAGTAATAAGTTTTGTTCTTATTTGCGTGTCGGTAAAGTGGAGATCAGTCAGTATACGGCAGCTGTCAGACAAAATTTTAACAGCTTGTACCTTGTCTTCACCGGTTAACAGCAGAGTCATTGCCTTGTTAATAGCCGAAATGCCCAGGCCGAGTTGGTCCTGTTTGATTTGAAGTTTTTTGTCTCTGTTTCTTACTAAATCAGTGACAGCAGCCGATATTTCGACGTTCAAAGTAGGTGCTTTGAGTAGCTTGCAATTGTTAGGAATTGTATATCCTTTCAGAAGAGTTTCTTTGGCTTCGCTTTGTATACCTTTTTTAATAATTGGTAACCAACGTTGAGCCAGCTTGTCGTGTATGTCCGGGCCGTAAACTGGAACATCGACAACAGCATCGCCCAAAGCTTCTAGAAGCTCTGGGTCAAGTTCAGGATCGGTATTTACTTGTTCCAAAGCGGGTGGCTGGAGATCGGGTGATTTGGAGGTTGATGGCACATCTGGCGGTGTTTCATCGACATCAATGTGTTCCTCTACGTTTTGCGTTCCGTTATCTGAAATTTTTTTTTTTTTTTTTTAGTTGAGGGTAGTTGACACAAAAAATTCTGAGAAGATTCTTAGATAATACCTATTTCTGTTACTAGAAATTTTTCGGCGTTTAGTTAGTAGATTTTATAGGGGTCCATGCCCCCAGGGTCCAAACGGTACCCAATTTATATTGTTTTTTCAAAATCAATGCCTTTGTGTTAACCCGCAGTTGAACCTCCAGGCTGATAATTTATAGCGTCATGCTAACCCATCGTGATAACCCGCAGTTGATCCTCCAGGGAAGCTTATAGACGCTGAACGCATGATAAATTCCACATAATAAACACAATATTCCAACTTTCACTTTAGTGGGTACTTAATGGGAAACAAACTCACCTTTTATTTCCTCGGAATCAGACGATGAAGAGTACACTATCAAGCGACTACGTCTTTTTTCACTGCCTTGCTTTTTCAACTTTTTAATTTTTGCACTATAATATTTAATTTTTTCGTCAGCACTTCGTTTGGGCATATTTATAACTTTTGTTCCGGAGATTTGTGTGCTTGTTGCCGCGCACGAAAAAATAATGACGAGCCGTTATCGCTATGGCGAGCGCCTACCCGGAGAACGACAAAAAAAAAAAAAAAGTGACGTGCGAAGTTGCCAGTAGGATAAAAATTACTACATTGTTGCTATATATCTGAAGAATGAAACGTTGAAATATAATCACCTCTGGCATAATCATAATTAGTAAGTATTACAAATACGAAAATAAGTTTAACGCCTAAATCACAGACCAATCATCCCATAATTTTGCATACAACTTACGTATACGTTCAGAAACGGACTTATATATTAGAAGCAGAGTAGGTACAACCTGAATTCATTGTGAAATTCTAAATTATTGCTAGCGAATGCGTGGGAAAAAGTATTAACATACTTTAATATTATATGTATATATTTATGATACGTATTATATCATCGCATTTTGCTATTTAATCATTTATTTCACGTTAAGGTGTTTAGCTTTTTTCAATATTCAATCATTTTCCTTTTTTTTTTCAAAATTCTCTCACAATGTTTTTCACCTTTGTTCGTTCTCTTGATGATCTCATGACATATTAATTTTACTCAATCATGGGTAGGTTTATAATTTTATTTCTTCCTAAAGTAATGTTATTTCTAACTAGCTTCCGCCCGCGACTCCGTCCGCGCGGATGTCGGTTTTCGCGTGGATGGTTAATTTCTCCATTTTGGGTGACTCTGACAATGACATCTTATAAATATCTATTGGACCCAAATATGGCTAAGCCTATAATAATTATACCAAGTTTCATCGAAATCGAACCGTTAGTTTTCACGTGATGCCTGCACACAGACAGACAAAAATTTTTTTAATCACATATTTGGGTTTGGTATCGATCCAGCAACACCCCCCGCTATTTATTTTATCAATATTTTCAATGTACAGAATTGACCCTTCTACAGATTTATTATATGTATAGACTAGCTTTTGCCCGCGGCTTCGCTCGCGTAGAATTTGGTCTGCCTCATTAAGTTACGTGACATTTTTTTAATATTTATATTTTTTTTAAGTAACTTCACATCGTACATCCCAGATTTCTAACTTCAAAATTAGTTTCCATACAATCTTTGAACAACTTTTTTTTTTTTATCGTGTTAGAATCATCAAATGAGTCCTCCCACCCTACTGTCAGACTTGTACTGACTAAAATCCACGGTGTCCTTCAATAGCCCTTTACGTACCGGGGTCACGGTAATCCCTTGGTCCCGCGACCCCGGCAGGATCTTTGAACACCTATAAGTACCTAATATTTAGAGGGAATCTCTTGAAGGTGGAATTATCTGAATTCCTTTCTAAGTGCTCATTATTTTAGAGGGCCAAAGCCTGCCGGGGTCGCGGGACTTACGAATTACCGTGAACCCGGTACGTAAGCCGTAGCACTGGTAATAACATCCCTCATGTACACAATAAGCTAATAAAATTCCCTATCTCAAAAACTACTGAACCGATTTTGACGAAACTTGCAGTATTCCCTAAGTTGAACGATACCTAGCACAAAAAAAAATATATTTAAATCGGACGTGAAGTTCCGGAGATATGCGAAGAATGAATCAGTCGATGCCTACTCCTTACTGTTAAGGAGTTGTACCTTTCATCATCAGCTCAGCTACATGAGATGATGATAACCATACGCAAGTACTAAAATTACTTCATACGATTTACGAAAAACGATGGGTGAGCCTATAAAATTTGAGGGTTGCCCTCGATTTCTCCAAGATCCAATCATCAGATCCTGATTAGGTGACAATGGGACCACACGGGAAGCACCAGCTTTCAAACAAAAAAGAATCATGAAAATCGGTTCACCCAGTCGGTCGTAATGCGGTAACAAACTACTGTTAAGGAGTTGTACCTTCCATCATCAGCTCAGCTACATAAGATGATGATTACCATACGCAAGTACTTAAATTACTTCATAAGATTTACGAAAAACGATGGGTGAGCCTATAAAATTTGAGGGTTGCCCTCGATTTCTCCAAGATCCAATCATCAGATCCTGATTTGGTGACAATGGGACCACACGGGAAGCACCAGCTTTCAAACAAAAAAAGAATCATGAAAATCAGTTCACCCAGTCAGTCGTAATGCGGTAACAAACATAAAATTGATAACCTCCTCCTTTTTTTGAAGTCGGTTAAAAACTATCCTATGTCCTTTCTCAAGTTCCAAACTATATCTGTACCAAATTTCACACAAATCGGTTCAGTAGTTTAGGCGTGAAGAAAAGACAGACAGACAGACAGACAGACAGACAGAGTTACTTTCGCATTTATAATATTAGTTTGGAAGTTTGGATCATGCTTTGCTTAAAACAATCAATGGCGTTTTAGGTGGCACAATCACCAAATGTAGGACTTATTTTGTGATTGTGGGTGAAGCAGAAGGGACTGTCAGACTCGTACTGACTAAAATCCACCATGTTCCTTCAATTGCCCTTTACGTTCAAAGGTCACGGTAACCTGTTTAGGCAGCCCCGCGACCTCGAACAATCAATGACTAAAATGATATTTCTTGCTACCATTTTTAGTTTAAATATTTTTGGTTTCTGCTGTACTATTCTCTATGAAAGTAAGAACACAATCTTTTAGGCAGCGCTGCCCCAACCAGTGTTGATACTGCTGTTTGGTATTCACTAAGCCACTGATATCGACGTGTCGCGACAGTATCTCATGGCTCTGTCTCTACGACGAGTTCGTTGTAGCCTACAGCATAGAACTTGATTTTTAGAGAATACTGTTGGTTCCCTACAAACTTTAAATACATTTATGTATTTAAAGTTTGTAGGGAACCCACAGTACATTTATGTATTTAAAGTTTACACAGTTTTTAGTACAGTACATTTATGTATTTAAAGTTTAAAATCTTTTTGAGATTCATTGCAGTTGAGAAAAAAGAATTGAACGCCAATTCTCGATACAAATACTCGTACATATTTGTGCTCAGAAGAGACTAAGAATTAAAACGAGTAATTAATTAAAAATGATTAATAGCCAATTAACCATCTCAACCGTGACTGCGTTGTGGATACTTATATGTTACTAAATATCATGACAGGATAATGTAGATCATATATAGACAGGCAGACAGATCATATATATTTAGACAGGCCTGTTGGTCTTGTGGTTAGTGACCCTGACTGCTATGCCGGAGGTCGTGGGTTCGATTCCAACCCAGGACAAATGTTTGTGTGATGAGCACGATCATTTGTTCTGTGTCTGGGTGTAATTTATCTATAATACTCGTATGTATGTATTTAGAAATATATAAGTATGTTTATCAGTTGTCTAGTACCCATAACACAAGCTCTGCTTAGCATGGGCTAGATGGCGTTGTGTGATAGTTGTGGAATATTTATTTATATATTTATTTATATTGTAGACAATTGGATGAACACTCGTGAGCAAAAGTATGGTATCACTCACTCCGATTCCACGCAATTTTGAGAACTTAATAACTAGTTAAGAATAATAAAATTGGTACCATTTTGAAGGTTGAACTATTAACTTTAAATTGATACCAAATTCATTCAAATCACGCCATTATTTAAGGAGCTATCCTGGATCAATTCAAAGTAAGTGATACCAAACTTTTGCTCGCTAGTGTAGTTGTGCCAAAATGAGGTTATCCACAAAATTTCATTAATAAATGCAGCTGCAACCCGATTTTACGAAAATTACGCCTTATGTTTGGCATACCTAGTTTGTACGAAGAAAGGATGAAAAATTTCTTTTTTAAATCTTAAGCCTTTTTAAAGCCTTTCGCGGAACTGTCTTACCAGGTAACTGAGACCTCGGAACGTGAAGGCTATTGAAGGACACCATGGATTTTAGTCAGTACAAGTCTGACAGTCCCTCCCGTCCCGACATGGGTGGGAGGACTCATTTGATGATTTTACCAAAAACAAAACCTTTTAAAGATTATGGTCGAATTTGAATTACATTTTTTTGTTTTTTTAGTATGACATGTGGTTTAGTACATTTTGGTAGAAGTAAGAGAAATGGCTGATGGTAACTCATAAAATAACCTACTAAAAATGGCATGGAAACAAGACATCAGCTACATATTAAATGGTTTGGTTATCAAATGCGGGATGTTGTGAATGAACAATGGCAGATAACATGGGCCTGTTTATAATTTCTCGGTAATGGTTGATAAAATAAATTTAAAAAGCCTTACATTTTTTACAACCTATTATAAGGAAATTCTTAACTAAATGCTAGTAATTGTTATCTTTGCTGTCTCATAAATAAATAAATAAAAGAGCCAAAGACGCCATGCAAAGCTGATGTCACCGAGCGACGTTCACTGCTCCAGGCTTTTTCACTGTTTGCCCCCCTTGTTGCAAGATGACTTGGTTACTCTAGTCTCTGGTCTTATTTCTACTTTGGGAACTGAAAGAGGCAAAGAGGCATAACATGGCTGACGACGACGACGGTCACATTTTATTTAGCTCGCGCGAGAGGTTTTCTTGCAAGATTGTTATTTCTGTGTTTGAAAATATGGCTCTTAAAATTGTCGCGCAGTAAGGCACGACATACGCAAAAAAATGTTCTGAAAGAACAGCTGCTTGTTGATGTGTCTTCCCTCACTAGATTAAGGCCCGGACTCCACCAAAGTGGAACGAGAGATGTGTTTGAATTACCAATCAGATTTCCTCCAAAGCTAAGCTGAAAAGAGATGGAGATTCCTGATTGGTTATTGAAACACTTTGCTATCCATTGACGCGTGCCTATGTATGAACCTCTATGGATTTGTATTGCGATATTCACCTGGACACCAAAGTCGTAAGGTATCGGAAACTAGTCTCGCTACGCTCATTCTGGTGGTCTAAAAAGGGCGACTTATCGGAATCAATCGTGGAATAGAATATTCCAAGTTACGAATTTTATCGCAATTTATACTAAGATTAGGACACAAAAGCCTTTTTAGATACCCTGGTCAGACAAAATAAACTAAAAACTGTTTAGAACGATGCCCTTTGATCGTACAATGTAAACACAAAGCTTCACATTTATGTAAATTCAATACATTGTGACTTATGTCAATGTTTAATAGGTCGAAATACTCGTTAAATGACATACTTATTATGTACTGAAGTTATTATATATTAGCTAAGCTAATAAGTATGTTGACAAGTTATGTAAACATTACATGGATTCACTTTATCGATGTTATGTCTACTTGTCTTGTTATTGATGTCATTAAAACCTGTTTTATGACACTTATGCCTACTTAACTCTAGGATCTTAAAAAGGCCACATAATTACATTCAAAATTCGTAAATTTGTCACCGATTGACGATTCATAATAAAATAAACCCTTAATAATACCTCGTAGTTTCTATCCTGTTCTCTATATCCGTTTAGCCGGTATTATTTTTCACGAGAGTGACCAAGCATGATTACCCTGGAACGCATAGAGCAATCGAAGTAGACTTTTGATCAGTAAGAAGTATGAAAGTCCCTTCTGCTGTATTTTTATGCCCAATGGTCTTTTTTTATTCTGTCCCCAACTTGATATGCAGAGAAGTGAAAACTGCTTGTTTTCCTACTCCTCCACTATTATTTTCTGATTAATTTCGTTGTACTTAGAATTCAAGAAAGGTATATTCAATCTCTGGGACACGTTGAGCTTCATTGTCTCGGGGGTTGCCACTGTTGATTCTGGCTTTCAGGAGAAGCAGTGGTTTGGGAATAGGGTGGTGGAATTGTAGTCCCTTCTGATCCGGGGAGAATGTATTCGATGATGTTACCACCAATAAATAATAATAACAAAAGTCAACGATAATACACAGTTTTCTATAAAACGAATATTTCCACAGTGATTGCACACAAGTAGTACCAAGCCAGTTAAAGGCAGTCAAGGCCACGGTAAATTCATGAAACATCCATATTTTTCAACTTCTTCCGAAATGGTTTGCGCCAACAATAATGTTTGTTCAATTGTTCATTGTTAAAACTGAATATAGGCTTTTCTGTATTCCGGTTAAATTACAATGGAGTTTACTTACTGACTCATTTTTGTGTAATAACAGCTGTTTCATTCTTTAATCTGACAGATTTCGGGTGAGCACACAATATTTTTGATTAACGTTAACTTATTATTTAATGTTTTTTATAAAAAATCTGCTGTTATGATGTCTGTGGTTTGGGCGTGCAAAGAAAACAAACTTAGTTTTGCATTAATTGCTGCAATCTCTACTATATTATGCATGTTATATACATATAAACCTTCCTCTTGAATCACTCTATATAATAAAAAAAACGCATCAAAATCCTTTGCGTAGTTTTTATTTTTTTCAAAAAATTACACTTACAAGGAGTGACATAATTGTATTCAAATGAATACAAATTGGTTCAAATGAATTCATTAATTTATTTATCACAAGATTTTTATTTTTAATTAAACGCAATATATATATGTCCACTCTTAAGGGACAATCGATCTGCTGAAGACCACAGGATTGCGCTGGATGAAAACAAAATTATAGCAATTCTATTAGCAACATTGCTAACATTCCCCTGGCTTAAAGCAAATCTGTCTCTATGCGAGCACCGGCTGTCGACGTTTTATAAGTGCCCTCATAGACCTATGTGAAATAAAAACATTTGATTTTGATTTTAACAAATTATGGCAGCACCTGAAGCTACCCTAATCTTTTGTGCTTGATTTTCAACTTTATCACAACAAGACAAGGTTTATGTTCAATAAGGTTTTTAAGATAGATTGACTTGCTGGCGTATACCTACTCATACTGCAGCAAATAATGAACCACCCAGTAGGTATTGTTCAAAAATTTTTTATCTCAAAGCGAAAAAATCTCGCGTTATCTTAATCTATGAAGAAGTTTCATATAACCTTGTCTTTCATTACCTACGTAATTAAATGAATCTTTATTATACATACATACCTACATATTATGTAATTACACAGTGTGCATATATTGTAACGTGCAGATTGCTCAAGAGCTTATTAATTATGACCAGGAAAATAGTGACTGCCACAGTCGGTGGCCAGCATTACTTGACCCACTTTACCTTTACTTTGCCTTATAAAATGGGTCAATTATAATGGGCACCAACTATACGTACTAGAATCTACCAGACGCACTAGCACGAGGCCGTGACGGAAACGTAAATAAAATTCGTCGGTTATTTAATAGAAAAAAAAGGATCCTTTAAAATTTTAGTCCTGCCAGCCTGGCGACCGAATCAAGACATTCCGTAACGAAAATATACGGTCCCTCGAGTAAGGACAATCTCAAAGCTGTCGCGTCATAGAGCACATCGTAAAGTAAAGAGATGTGATTTCTTATAGAGAATAGCATAGCATAGCATAGCTGTGCTCCGTCCATTGTCAGTTTTTTGACGAACACAAACGGCCTTATTACAAAAACTTAATAAACCTTGATTTAAACCTGGTCTATCAAGTCCAGGCTTATCAGCAGAGCCATGGTTTAAATTTGTCCGTATTACAAAACTAAGATAAAACGTTGACATTTGTACCGTCATTTGAACGACTTTCTAAACAATTAAATCCACCATGTGTAAAATAACAATTAAATCTTCTTTGTTTAAATCCATTTTGGGTGAAAATAACACAAAAACAACAACACACTGAAAAAGTTGCTATGAGAAACTTTGACACACCTTTGACAGCTACTACTGTTAGACCATGGTTTATCGCAAAACCAAGATTTGTAATAACGTTTGTGTAAACCGTAGTTTTACAAGATTTAAACCTTGGTTTATAATTAAAACACTTTATTTTTTCTAAGGCGAAAAGGGTTTTTCAATCCTTTCGAAGAGAGTGATTATTGTAACATTGTACGTCCACATTTGACACCAAGAATATTAAAGAGCGGCTCGAATCATGCTTTGCTCGAGCTCGGTTCTTAACTGTAGACTCACCTTTATGGACGAGACTTGACAAAAACCCCGTTGTATCAGATTCACTGAACAAAGAGGACACAACCTCAGAGCAATCACTACAGTTGTGCTTACCCACCGTGACATGGAAACGATGTTTTAATACTATACTCTTATGAAGATGAAGGTGGTACGGATATTGAGAAACTTCGATTACATATTAGTGACCTACCCCAGCTTTGTACAGGTGCAATTTACAAAAGTGATGAGTAAAAAAAATCTATATGACAATATTATAAAGCTATAGAAAGCTGAAGAGTTTTTTTGCTTGCTTTTTTGGATGAATCTTAGAAACTATTGTTTCCATTTTTCGAGGAAGACTATAAGATAACAAACATCATGCTATGATCAATACGGCAGCGGGGTTACCCATTAAAAACGATAAATCACTCCTACAAATTAGTATACTCCTAAGAGGTTTTATCATTTACTGATAATATCACCTCTATAACAGAAAAAAACAAAACTGTCATTTACTGTTGAAATTATAACATACTAGCTTTTGCCCGCGGCTTCGCTCGCGTAGAATTTGGTCTGCCTCATTAAGTTACGTGACATTTTTTTAAATACTTATATTTTTTTTAATGTAACTTCACATCGTACATCCCTCATTTCTAACTTCAAAATTAGTTTCCATACAATCTTTGAACACCTATGTACGGTACGTAAAGGGCTATTGAAGGACACCGTAGATTTTAGTCAGTCAAGTCTGACAGTCCTTCCCGCCCTAACCTGGATGGGTGGACTCATTTGATGATTTTACCACCATAAAAATAAATAATAATAGAACTCTGCAAATTTCAAAATTCTACCAGTGGTTTCTTCATCAATCTTTACCTGTTTGATGTGTTTATAAAAAGTAGCCTATAGCTATGTCCTTCCCCGGGCTTGAGATTATCCTATCCAGCACAAACGGATTACTAAACACTGACTAATAAACAGGTCGGACCAATGTTACTTGCATTTGATCACTACATAGTATAAAACAAAGTAGCTTTCTTTGTCCCTATGTATGCTTCAATTTTTAAAACTACGCTCGGCGATGAGGCGATTGCGAGCAATAGCGAATTGCTTGGATTGCATTGTTCGCCGCGACGCCGTTTCGCGCTCCGCCCGTGCTGCCGCCGCCGTTAGGCGCTCCGTTCAAGTCAATCATATTATCGTGATAACTTTTTAACTGTTCGGCCAAATTACTTAGTGTGAAAGACAAAGTTTATCTAAATTAAATACTTCATGCGAGAAATGTATTCATTTTGATAAGAGTTTGATAATTATAAACTAACAACGCCATCTATCAAGCATAGTGACAACTCGGATTATATACCTATACTGCGTTCGGGCATTTTCTTTGTACTAAAAGTTTTATTAAATTGATATTATTTTTTTCATACCTTTTTACTATTTGTTTACATTTTTTCCGATGAATAAAAACAATAACATGAACCGAACTCGTGTAAGGATCGACATCATTGCGCGATCACCGCCATCTATCGAGCATAAGGACCACTCGACATATAGTACTAATAGAATTATCTATACTCCGTTCATCATCTGCCTAGCCTTTTTCCCAACTATATTGAGGTCGGCTTCCAGTCAAACCAGATGCAGCTGGATATCAGTATTTTACATGGAGCGACTGCCTGTCGGACCTCCACAACCCAGTAATTGGGTAATACGATACCCCATGGTAAGACAACCAGTCTTACCATGGGGTATCGTATTACCCAGTCAGACTTTAGAGCTTCTGACAGTAACGTCTGTCAAAGATCTTCAAATGACAGCCGGGACCAACGGCTTTACGTGCTTTCCGAGTGCTTTTTACCCATCCACAGACCAACCTCAGCAAGCGCGGCTTAACCCGTAAAAATATATATAATAAAAAACTTTTTCAAAAAAAAATGTAACCGCCTTCAAAAAGAACCACAAAAAAGGGTAAAATAATCTACAAAATAACTTTTATTTCGGAAGTCGATGGCTTTGTTGTTTTCAAAAACTACTGAACCGATTTTGATGAAACTTGCAGTATTCCCTAGCACAAAAAAAAAGAATTATTTAAATCGGACGTGAAGTTCCGCAGATATGCGACAATGAATCAGCAGATGCCTACTCCTTACTGTTAAGGAGTTGTACCTTCCATCATCAGCTCAGCTACATAAGATGATGATTACCAAACGCAAGTACTTAAATTACTTCATAAGATTTACGAAAAACGATGCGTGGGCCTATAAAATTTGAGGGTTGCCCTCGATTTCTGCCAGATCCAATCATCAGATACTGATTTGGTGACAATGGGACCACACGGGAAGCACCAGCTCACAAACAAAAAAAGAATCATGAAAATCGGTTCACCCAGTCGGTCGTAATGCGATAACAAACATACCACCTTTTACCACATAACACCTTTTTTTGAAGTCGGTTAAAAACTATCCTATGTCCTTTCTCAAGTTCCAAACTATGTCTGTACCAAATTTCACACAAATCGGTTCAGTAGTTTAGGCGTGAAGAAAAGACAGACAGACAGACAGACAGACAGACAGACAGAGTTACTTTCGCATTTATAATATTAGTTAGGATATCATACTTAATGTTGTAGTAAACAACAACATTTGACATAACACGCCTCCGACAAAGGTGCAGCTAGGTAACAACATCTTTGGACAGCTGGTTTGACAATAATACTTACATTATTATTCTCTGGTTTTTTTTTTATCACTAATATCGATATCTTTCAAACAACCTTTTGATGGGCTTTAGGGGCCGGAGACGACAGGAGATGTGTTTCAATAACCAATTAGATTTCCACCGAAGCTAAGCGGAGAGGAGATGTGAATTTCTGATTGGTTAATCAAACAAATCTCCTCTCGTCTCCGCTTTGATGGAGTCCGGGCCTTTATAGCGAAACACACACACAAACAGCGTCGCTATGACAAGCTCCCGTGGGCGAGGGCCCTAAGGGTCGAGGGGTTTTAGGTACGAACATACGAGTAAGAATACTGTTACAAGCTCCCACTTAAATACCTAAACGAAAACAAACTCCACCTTTCAACAGTAAACAGAATATTAACGTTATTTTAAAGATAACAATGGCAGAGGGATTAACACAAGAATTCAAACTGACAAAATACACATAAAAGCAGCGGCTTCAAATCTCAAACACGCAATATATTTTTTGTAATCTGTAAACATGAATCTGTTTGTTTGTTTTTAAAAAATCCATAAATTATGGAACTACAATATGTGGCTTAAGAAAATCCCCGTGTACCAGAAATCCGGGATTTTACTGTTAAAAATAAGAAGAAAAAGTCAACTTATAAATCCTATCTTCTCTTAATTTTTTTAGGATTCCGTAGACAATAGAACCTTATTACTAAGGCTTTACAGTGTCCGTTTATCACCAACATTTAAACCTCATAGAATGACTAATGGTGATACTAATAAGAAAAATTTAAAGAAAATAATATTAAGTTAAAAAAAAATCAAAGGCGTCACGTGTGTTTGGCTTTATATTCCAATGTTTAATCAGCAGTTTTGTTATTAATTTAACCACTGAATAGATAGACTTACAGTTCACAGAGTGTAAAGTACTGGTTGTTTACAATGCAAACAAAAGAAGCGCGTTGTTTTGTAGCAGATGACGTAGATGGTCGAGGTCAAGGTGATCATGTCTTTCGTGCATCCAACAGTGAAAGTTTTTACCACTTCTGAGTCATTCGGTGAGTTTCGAATATTATTTTCTACGGTAACCTACTCTTATTTTTCGCTATCTCAACGTTAATGTTTCTGTTTCCATTCTACACTTACTGGATTTACCATATTTTTCTTCATTTTCTGCTTTGTGTTTTTCTATCCGGTTCGAAGGACTGTGGTCATTTTCTGGAAAAAGAAAGATTATTGAATGATTTGTATCTCGTTGTAATTCTAATGTACTAAAAAAATTTTCTTACTTATCACAAAACTCCAAACTTGGAATAAAAAAAAAAGTGAAGACACTAGGAACCATTCTCCGACTTTTGACGACTTCCTTTGATTCAAAAATAAAGCGAAGAATTAAAGTAAGACGTAAGCCATGACCGACATTCCCATAGATTCACAAGCAATTTTTGAAAGTGAAAAGTGAGCAATAAAAAATTCACCATGGTTGTCAAAACGATTAGTTATGGGCGTAGCTATTGAGCATCACAATCTGACATTAATTTGGAAGCGAAACTTATTTTATTTATTACTTAGAACACATAATCGACAATCTCCTGAATCAAATTGAGTTTGGGGTTCCGTACCTAAGGGGTTAAGCGGGATCCTATTTCTAAGACTCTGTCTGTTCCTCTGTCTGTCACCAGACTGTATATCATCAGTTTTGTTGAATTTTGTTTCTTACATGTAATGTTGTTTGTTTGTTGTTGTTGTTTAACATTTTAAAGTTTAGTGTTTTTAATAGTATTTAGTCGTTCCTACGTTATTTTTTTTTAAATTATCTTGTGTGTGTCTGTTTTTTTTGTTTCTGTTTGCAAGCCACTATTGCATTGGGTCTGCCTGTAAAGATAGTGTGTGTATATTAATAAATAAATAAATAAATAAATCATGAACCGTAATAATTAGACATTTGAGATTTTACGCAGTTCTTTAACAACTAATACGAAAAAATGGAATAATAAATAAATATTTAAGGGGATCTCATACAAAAAAGTTATTTTTTTTGCCGGTACCTTTCGTGCGCGAGTCCGACTCGCATTTGACCAGTTTTTATTCATACAACATGATTTCGGAGAGTTTCCATATTAGAGACTATTTCTATAATTTATTAAGATAATTTTACAAGAGTAGAATCGAGCCAACCAAAATGATATGATTATCGATAAATAAAGGGTTTTTCAACAAGAACTTTGTTTTCTAAAACAAATAAAACAAAGAATTTAGAGGAAAATTAATAAACTTTTAATTGTATTACAAAGAAAAAAGGATAATATGAAGAAGTAGACACATAACTTTTCCTCACCATTATTACCAAATAAATTGACATTTTACGTGAAATGTGAGCACAAGAATCCGTATGAAATGGATTGAGCGTGGGGAAATCAGTGTTGCAAGTTTGACAGGCATCGGCATTCTTAGCTGTATGCAATATACACTTGTAGGGTTAAAGGGCAACTGGATTTTTAAACTATTTCCTCAGTTGGTTCTGAGTAAAATGTATATTTCTATCAAAATATATTAATTGACCACACTGGCAATAGCATCAATGCGTGACAACAATATCAATAAATGAGTAAAGTAATTATTAAATATATTATTAAATTAAATTTAAAAAAAAAACAACGAAATGTCATGCATCTTTCAAACGAAAGAAGAGTTTTCCAAATCAGCCCAACCGTCTTTGAGAAATGGGAAAACATAAATAAAAAATACGATTTAGGTCGCGCTGCGCGTCGCGGGTTCGATTCCCGCGCAAATATTTGTATGATCTACAAGTAGTAGTTGTCGGGTCTGGTCGTTTGCGTATGTGAATTTATATGTTTGTAAACGTACCCATGATACAGGAGAAATAACCAGTGTCCGACAACGTCAAAATAAATGGATATGAAAACGAGTCTGTATTAGCAGGACCTGCGACCCTAAAACGCAAAGGGCAACCGATGAAACAGGATGGATCCACTCGATTCTATACCGATTTGTTTTTAGATTTCCTTAATTAAAATGTTAAAAAAAATACAATTTAATACAATACAGACATATTTGAGAAGGCCAGTATAGAAGTAAAGATCACAACATAATAAATTGTGATAAATTCCGATGTTATTGAGCTAAACAAAAGAGTAAACGACCTCACACATTTTTTCCAGAGATTTCTCAGACACAAGGATACATTATTGTTTTAAAACTGATAAGTTTACGTGCAGGAAACTTCTGGTTTCGCATACATCTTACATCTGTCGACCAACCTTGATGATTGGGGATACTGAAATTAACCCAACGTTTTAACAAACTCATTGACCAACCTATGCATAAGTAAGTGCAACCATTTCTAAGGTGTCTTCATAATGAATCAGTTAAATAGTGGTCGGCACTGATTGGTGCAGGTAAAACTTGTATTAAGAAATATGGCAACACGGCCAAGTTTTAACCTATGTCTATCATGTACGAGCTCATACAGCCTGCTTCTTTATAGAAGCACCATTATGCTTATCGCCATTCTTAAACGACTACTCATATCAAAATGAACGAATTTCGCGAAAATTCCTGTCTCAACTAACAGCATCTATCGAGCTTTAAACAAAAAAAAAAAAAACGACGGGTTGCACTCCGGCAGAAGTGAAAACTTGGATAGTAATAAACACACACGAACATTCGCGCAAGCGCCCTGCGCCGTCTTACGAATTTTCGATCAGGTCACGTGTCCTGACGCGAGTTTAACATTTTTTACCCATTCCAAAAAAAGTGCACAACGCCGCTAAAGAAGTTTTCACTTCAAAAACGACGGCTTGCACTCTGGGAGTTTCGGCAGAAGTGAAAACTTGAATAGTAATAAACACACACGAACATTCGCGCAAGCGCCCTGCGCCGTCTTACGAATTTTCGATCAGGTCACGTGTCCTGATGCGAGTTTAACATTTTTTACCCATTCCAAAAAAAGTGCACAACGCCGCTAAAGAAGTTTTAACTTCAAAAATAGCAATTTTAGCGGGCCTTTATTTCAATACATGTCTGCATTAAATAGTCTATTAATTCACTGATTTTCGGGAATAGTACGTGAGTCAATTCGTTTGGTATTTTTTTAATTTATTTTTGTTTGCCTATAACTCCGAGGTTTCTTTTTTTGTTCGATGAAGTATACTTTCTTTTAGTCTCATGTGATTTTCATTCAGTTTGGCTCAGTAGTTTTTATTTTATGAGCATTCTTTGATTATTGTTCATGTTCATACATGCAGTTGTCGTTCTATCATTTTTTTGCTACTAACAAATCTGGAAGCTATCTTAATTGACCTTCTAAAAGCTCTTGTAAAAAACTTATTAAAATAACAATAGTTAGTTTTTGATCTTAGTAGGATGAAGGATGGATACATAGATACGTAGCGATTTGACATTATCTTTGACATTGCTAAATAAAGGACAATATAACAAAAAAGTGAGACAGCATAGATTAATAAAAAAGACCTCTTGAAAAAGCCGTCGTCGGTTCTTACAACTTGATTAACGATGTCAGTATCGGGAATCCTGATCTGCGGATACGATGTGTTTCAAATGGTTCAATATAGTATAATAATAGTGCTAATGATTGCGTAGGGTTACTCTGAGCATATTGCGACTATATCAGGTTATTGTTCTCTATTGACATATGACCTGATTTATCACCTGTTACTATCAAAATATTCAATGAGGCCAATGACTCGGGAAGCCGTATTAACAAAGACGATCAGGTATTCATCAGGAATACTTTATTGTTCAAACTAACGGAGTTTAACATTGTTAGTAAACTATTCAAATAGAAGGTCAGCTTGCAAAACAATGGCGAATCAAATTGTATAAAAACGTAGTATTCAACCTTTCCGCATTATGAGATGCGTCAATCGTCTAGAGACTTTTTTTACTATGAATCAAAGACTTTAGGACAAGTTAACCTTATACATAAGTAATTGTACAACTTATTTCTTCTTCGAGGAAGTTTATTCAAAATAGTTATATGGGCAAATTGTCAACGACGAATTGACGGCGCGTTGTGTTCCACGAGCGCCTTAAAGAGTGTCAGCTAAATTACGGGCCCCCCTCTAGAGGGCCAAAGCCTGCCGGGGTTGCGGGACTCACGAATTACCGTGACTCCGGTACGTAAAGGGTTGTTGAAGGACACCAGTACGAGTCTGACAGTCCCTCCCGCTCTGCCCTGGGTGGGAAGACTCATTTAATGAGTATACTACGTTAAAAAAATGGACAAATTGTAATAGCAGTTCTCAACAATACTCCGGCTTTCGTTTTTCATCTATCTAATAGCAGTACAAGGTGTACACGAACCCTTTATAAAGCCGCATTCTCCAAAAATAATTCCGGGTACTTGTCACAGGGTGGCCAATAAAAATAAATAATTAGTTTAATTCGATCGTTGTCCACCAGTGGAAATCACGGGGTTCACTTTGTCCAACACGGGGTTGAAAGAAAACTGGTACTACAAAAAAAAAAGTTCTAATTCAGGACTGTCTAAACAAGTAACCATGACCCCGGAACGTAAAGGGCTATTGAAGAAAAACCGTGGATTTCGGTCAGTACGAGTCTTAGAATTGTGTACACTGTACGATTACAAGAAGACCATGATTGTGTATTTCGATTTTGTAAAGTACAAAAGAAGAAAGTTACTACATCACAAAAAAGGCTTGATAAACGTGACCGTCGGATCTAATTGACAATAGGCTTAAATCGGCAGCAAGGACTTTCGCTCCACTCATTGGCTTTCTGAACAATGTCATCTTGTCCAAGGTTTCTCTACAAACCTTCTAACAGCACGACCAAAGCAAATGTTTGATTCACACATGATACACAAGTATTTACATATTTATCTACTTGAATGTGAAATCTAAACAATTTGCATGCACGATCGTGTGTCTAAATCAAATTATATCGAGTGGTATTTGCACCGTTCCTTACATGGTTTGCTTGAGAAATTGAAGAATTGATTAGGTGCATAAATTCCAATAACAACTTAAAAATACTCATTGTCATTTGAAGCTTTATCCTAACTGACTATGATGCCTTTGTCAAACAGACAGGCGAGTCGGAAGCGATACGAGACGTCAGTCCGATAGTTCTGTCACGCTATCGGATCGCTTTCGCTTTTCTATGTGACTGGATTCAAACAATTCCATACATTACAAATAAAAACGCTTCGCTTCGCATTCGTCATGCCTGTCTGTTTGACAAAGTCTTGAGTGTTTTTTTACATGTCATGTGTCCATGTCCATGTGTGGTCTACCAAACCTTCAACTGACTCTCGGCAGCTATTCTGAAATGCCTATATTCTATCATCATCAAAACTTGCCAATTGTTGCACACAACTGGATTTAGTAGTAGAAACAGATTCTAAAGACACTGTAACTAAGAATTGTTTTATTTAAAACAAACATAAAACGACAACGGACAACGTGTTGCAAAATCTAAACAAAGACACTTCGTTATGAAATTGAATCGTAAAATAAGACATACTCCGCGTTTTGCAAATACAATATTGTGAAGAAGTGCACAGATGAAATAAATGCACTGTAACCAAGCAGAAGGTTATTGATGAGACATCTAAAACTTATTAACCTACCAAGTAATGCAGCGTTTGCAAAAAAAACACCCACATTTCAATCCATAGATGAATCCGTGACCTTTCTTCATTTACTTTGCATACAAACGATTTAATTAGATCAAAGACAATTTTCTCTAGCTCCAACAATGGTGGCCCACATAATGGTCGAAGTGAAATAAGGGTCAGTAGAAAGCCGGCGATAAACGCTGTGAATATTTTACTGTTCGATCGATAGTTCACCGTTATATATTGTTACTAGATCGACTGCTTCGTGTTCTTTATCAGTTTTATTGAGTTTTCTTTCAACAGTATCATCTATTTCTTTAGTTCCAGACTAATATATAGCCAACTACACTGCTCCCACATTGACTTTGTTAATAGTATCTGGACAAATTGGGCAATGGGCATCCTTGATATATCCCAAAAACACTGCCAGGTTGGAGTTCCCTTGTAGAATTTGACCCCTCTCCTATCGTGTTTCCATGAAAAACCACCTGTATATTTCAGAATTCAAAAAAAAAAACTGCTGATGAAATAAAAACATAACACATGTTTCTTTGTTTCTGCTCGTTGACTTTGAACCCTCATCATCTAGTGCACTCTGCGCCTAACTCGCGGTGATGTCATATCTCTAATGCATATTGCTTGTTTTAGCACTAAATATACTTACATGCTTTATTTAGGTCAAGGTTTACATAAATCATCAAAGCAGGTTTTTCTTGACCTGCAGATATCTAAATTAGAATAGAAACATTTAAGTATTGGCTTGAGATATATGTTAAATAGTTTTTTTTTTCATTTTTGTGTGCAATTAATACTCGTATAATCCCGTTCTTGTCAACTCATCAGGAAATCCTGGTTTGAGTATGTGTATGTGAAATGTATGTTTAATATTCTTTCCGTTGGGAACTGTTGCGCGTAAACTGTCTGTCTGTCATCGTATGTTGTAACATATAATTGTGGGAATTGCATTCTTTGCGACAAACGTGAACCATGGCGAGCTTACCTCATCATCATTATTATTGCGCCAATCGTAATGAACGAGTGCCTTAATAGAATGACCGTGGAAACAAAAATGAATATAAAAATCTAACAAATGTGTTGAGGACAATATACAAACGGCTGCCTTCAAAGTATTTTTGCATTGTCAAATGCCAAAAAGTCATTATACACTAAATGTACTGTCTAGATAAGAATACTGTGAGAATTTCCAAAGTATGTGTGAGAATTTTCGACATGCGTCTTATCATTGCATGATTTTGTTTCAGAAATTCTCTTCTATTCTATTTCACTGTTATATATAAGTTTCTATAGATGTCTCACCCTGAACACACAAAACCAACTATTTATCATTTATCTATTCTATAACCTCAAATAAAAATATATAATATATACATGTATTTGTACCTACTTTTTTTATGTGGTAAAATCTTCACATGAGTCCTCCGCAGGGCAGAGCGGGAGGGACTGTCAGACTCGTACTGACTAAAATCCACGGTTTCCTTCGATAGCCCTTTACGTACCGGGGTCACGGTCATTCGTGAGTCCCGCGACCCCGGCAGGCTTTGGCCCTCTAGAGGATGCGCGATTGCGGATGCGTCATTTTGCTGATACTCTTTGAGGCGCGCGTGGAACACAACGCGCCGTCGACCCGGGCATGGTCCATAGGCGGACAGCGAGTTGCCCATTACTCGCTGCCCGCATGACCGCGCCTACGGTGGCCGGAGATCGTCTGACGACGTCTGTCGCCGTGGGCGTCTACCACTGCTGCTGAGGTGGAGGGAGGACGCTGTCCTCTCCCTCACACGGCCCGCCTCCTCCTTCGTGAGCATGACTGCTTCGCAGAAGGAGGCGACTGCTTACCATTCCTTAGATGCAATAGATGATTACTATGTAGGTTTTCTTAAGCATGTTAAAACGCTATACCTGTTTATAATGTTTGTCCTTCCTACAATTATTTGTTTTGACTAATCTCGGTGTTCACACTGAATACAATATTGTTATCTTTCTTGGTTTTCACAATTCTTACATCAATGTTATTATTTTTAAGTGAAGGTGAGTGAATTGTTTCAGTTTTCCTATCTTTTACATGTCACTATACTCACAATACGTTTTTTGTTCTTTTGTGGGATCATGTTACATATTATTACCTAATGCAAGTGTTGGGTTTCATTGTGTTGTAAATGTGTTTTACGATTTCTGTGTTTATAACACCTAATAGTCGTTTTATCAACATCTTTTTGTTTTACGATTACATCAGTGAGCATCTACAAATGGCTTTCTTTTAACTAGTTATGCTTCATCATCCACAAGTTTATTTTCGCTGGTAATAGCACTCCAGTGCCAGTGGTCCTACCTACTTTATATTTTGTTGGCTCAACAACCACATCTATAGCATAGTCAAGGGCGGGCGCATAGGTCACGTTGTCTGCCTGCTATTATCCGGTAGATTTTCTAACATCGTTACACTAGATGTACTCTTGTTTATCATAATCATCTTATTCCACATTTCCCAACGAAACTACAGTAAAAGTAGATTTCAAATTATCTGCAATCAAGATCGTGTCTTAAAATTCATTACTAAACTTGCTGGCTTCATTGTCTTCCTTGCCTAGCTTCGTGACAACAGTGTATTCTTGTTTATTATCACCTCCACCATATTCATCTGACTCCACGTTTGCCTCCAATACCTAGACAATGGCGGTAAACTTCAATTTATCCACGTGCATCCTGTATCTATGTAAATACGACAATTTGATAACAAAGGCCCCGGTTCGAGACCGCAAACTGTTGGGAATTATCGTCCGCTGAATTACAGCTCTAATGGTCGACCTTCACTCATTAATGAACTGTCATCATTTCGTTCTCGACCGGTCACGTTTCTGCAGTTATGTTTACACAAAAATACGCACATCGCTTCGTCATGGTGTGAGCACTGAAGATGAGACTAAAAATATATATAATTTGGAAGTGCCATTCCAAAATAACTTTGATTCAATTTTCATTGTTGATATTATGCCTCCTGATTTCATTATTCAGAAGACAGCAAGAATATATTATTCTCCTAACTAAGATTAAAATGTTCTTCCTGAGCGCCGTTATTTAAAGTAAAACACACCTAATTGACTTTGACTTTCGATTATCCCCATATTTAAAACAAAGCCAGTTTTACACTCCGGAAATTACACCATTATTATCGTCGACCCGTAAAAGCCAAAGTAAAATTGCGAAAGTCACTGCTAAAATAATGACAAAAACTAACCGCTAAACCGACCACATTTCCTTTAATTATAGACATTATTACATTGAAAATAGAGACGTTAATAGTAGTAGTTGATGGGGTACATAGGACGTAACCAGGTACCATGAAATGTGACGTAGTTATTACATAAGCGACACCTAATGAGGATCGCGGGATAACCTCTGTCGAGAAAAATTATGTTGCAATTTTGTGGTACAAGTCATGCGCTTGTGGACCGAAATTGGAAATGATCGAAGCCTTGGATTGCTGGACATCAGTGGTGCTTTGTGTTTTAAATTGGGGTTTTTTCCTTGAACTGTCACTTAACTAGTGATAATAAGTGTACTGTAAACGTAGTTGTTTATAATATGAGTTTTAATTTGGTCTAGTTCTACGTGCAAACTGTTTTTTTATGCTGAAATGATGTCTTTCAAGACTGCAGTCAAACCTTTTATAAATGACGTGCTTTGAGCAACAGACCTCTTTTGTCGTTTTATATTTCTTTTGCCGTGTTTTCTTCGGGAATATTTCTTTTCTTTTTCCATGTCTTTACTCTTCAAGGTGGGAGTTTTTCTTCATTTGCCGTGTATTGTATTATTATGGTATTATTTCATACAAATGTCATATCTTGAGATTGTCATATCGTACAAAACACATAATTTACTTAAAAAATTGTTTCAATGACTATGTTTCTTTACTTTGTTTTAACTACATAATTTTCTTTGGCATGTTCTATTTCATAAATACACACTGGCTTATTAGGATTTGGCTAGTACCAAAGTTAGATTTACAATATTTTGGTTTAGAAATACAATCTACTATTAGAAACAATTCCGCAATTGCTTTATTATACACCGGATGAGTAAATTCGTTTGATGTTAATCTACCTTTTGATCTGTAGTTAATGTTCACAGTGAATTCAGAAAAGGGAAATTGTAATGAATCTATCTCTGATTAGACAGTTTTATTGCATGCTGCTATTGTCGATCTTAGATCTATCCATTACTTTTATCTGGGTTAAATCTGTAGTGAAACTCTACAGGGGTACTGAATTAAAACAAAACATGTTTTTCTGCAACACTTGTTTTCGGAGTATTATTCTTATCTTTAGCTACTATCCCACTGTTGAGTAAATGTCAATTTTCCAACTGTAATGATTCTGGGAGATTCCTCATTATTTCCAATTTCATTATTCTTAAGAAACAAAACACACGTAAATGTTTTCCGTATCGTATTTAAAAGAAAAATACCATCTGTAGAGTTTGGCTTACTAATTTAATGCAGTAGATTTTAATAAGAATGTTGATATTTTTCGCCTGCTCTTTTCATACAGGAAAAACAAATCGTTTCATTATAATTAGATATTATATTTATGTTATCATCGTTGCCAAGAACAAAGGTTTCTTTTTTTTACAAACATCAGCAATGTTTACGATGACACAGAATTTTGTAATACGCATGTTTATGCAGACTTAAATGCAAGCAGAAATATTTGGCATCGAATGCATTGTCGTCTGTCGTCTTGGTGACAAATCTTAAAGGTGGTGAATCATATTATATTTTTAAAAATTTGCCCGTATTCAAGTTTTTTGAGATGTCTTGACGAACCGCAATGCATACAATATAAGTATCATACTCCTGCATACCCTTACACATTGTATATCCTCTCTTTTGTATTCGTATACTAATCGTAATTATTTTCGCATTACAAAATATTAAGCTAAACAGTAAGGTTGTTGCGTTCCTAAAACAGAACCTTTCGTGTTTACTTCGATTTCATCAACACCAGCTTTAATAATTATGATATTCATGAAATCAAAATGCGTTGATACTTTGGCTAGTATCTCTATGATCCTTACAAAATATCAAGTGGTCTAAAGCTATACGATGTAATTGGGCATAAATAGCTTCTTTGTCTAAATGATTTACAGGCTATTTGAACAATGGAACCATTGGCTAAAACATTACTTTGACCGGTGAATGCCCGCCAGTCTCTTATGTTCGAGTAATGATAGAATACAAATTGTTTTATGACTTACGTTGCTGTCACAGCGATTACGTAGTGGTTGTCACGTGTATGGCTTGCACCTGTAGCTGTTGTTCCAGTGATAGATAAGCTAGTTTTACGTTAGGCTTAAGCTATGCTTTGATTACTTGAATATATATGTTGCCACTGATATTGCGAAAGGTTTGCAGGGATTCTACAGCGTATAATTTTCGTTACGACAGATTTCAAGATCATTTAATAGTTATGGGGTCCATGTAGAATACTGGTATTAAGCTGTGTACAGTTAGCATATAAATTTACCCCGATATCATTTAGAAAAGGCTAGGCAAATAGAGCGGTAGCACCACCATTACCGTGGGCCCCACTAAGAACCAGGGTGGTGGATTATGTCTCAGCAGTTTTACTCATAGAGAAAAGCCATAGGTCCTAACAATGGGAAATTTATGTGCTAATTATCAACCGCAACCGCAGCTAAAAACTAGTAGTTAGTTGGAAAATTTAGCATTCGACTTCGTATGGGGTTTTGGGGCTTTACATTACAGTTTTTTTTAATATTTTATTGTCTTTTGATTGATGATTGCAACCGGGTGGAGTCACCCTGTTGCAATCTCTACTATATTATGCATATTATAAACATATAAACCTTTCTCTTGTATCACTCTATCTTTTTAAAAAGAACCGCATCAAATTGGTTGTCCACGTCGCCTGATTATGCACTTTTTTATCGTGGTAAAATCATCAAATGAGTCCTCCTACCTTTACTGTCACACTTGTACTGACTAAAATCCACGGTGTCCTTCAAAATCCCTTTACGTACCGGGGTCACGGTAATTCGTTAGTCCCGCGATCCCGGCAGGCTTTGGCCCTCTACAGGTCCCGTCACTGTGCTGACACACTTTGAGGCGCGCGTGGAACACAACGCGCCGTCGACCCGGGCATGGTCTATGGTCGGACAGCGAGTCGCTCCTGATTATGCACTTGAGCAACTGTGTCGCATCGCTTCTAGTAGAACAGTGCTTAGTATAGTAACAGCCGGCAGTCGTCAGCGATCATTATCTAGTATTGTCAGCTAATTGTTCGTAATATAGGACGACGCCGTAGTGTCATTAGCATGCGACTCCGGTATAAGCAATAATACACTGTAACATAGAATTTAGTTCATACTAGAGACATGTGAATTCATTTGACTGTATTTTACTGATGACAGCTCTGCTCTACAGTAACGTATATTTCGAGAAGTAGACATCCAGCTAAGATTCTAGTAGACTGATCTTTTTTTTCACGCTTGCCTAGAATTACATACTCACTCTTGACTTAATCTTTCTTTATTTTTCGTGTATGGCCAAAACCTGGACCTGCGGACAGCGAGTAATGGGCAACTCGCTATCAGACCATGGACCATGGCCGGGTTGACGGCGCGTTGTGTTCCACGCGCACCTCAGAGTGTCAGCAAAAATGACAGGGCCCCCCCTAGAAGGTCAAAGCCTGCCGTGACCCCGGTACATAAAGGAAGGACAACATGGATTTTAGTCAGTACGAGTCTGACAGTCCCTCCCGATCGCCCTGAGTGGGAGGACTCATTTGATGATTTTAACACGTTAAAAAAATGTGTTGAATGTCTTCAATGCATGACGAAAATGACAAAATCTGGATGGATGTAAGTGACATAAATCGAAAGCCATAATAGAGGCTTGTGAGTTCTGAGAGGTGGCTTCGTAAACTCTTGACTCCAAAGGATGGCATTACACGTCACCCTCATACGAAAAAAAAATTCGTTAAAATAAAAATAAAAAACTAACGAGTTTTCGAGGTGCCGTTATCTACTTAAACCCGTGATAATTGCTTAATTGTCTTGAACTTGAAATATAAGGCCTACGAACTCTAGGAACACCTTTAACTTTACAAAAACGGTTATGTCTCTACGAATTTTTATCAAACTAGTTTTAAAACCAGTTTAGAAGTCAGGGCTGCTGTAGATCGTAGAAATGTTTAAGGAAAATATGTATTATGCAGACCATGTTTTGTCGACCTTGATATACAAAATTATTTATTAAAACTTCATGCACAATATACATAGGCGGACTTAATGCTTTAGGCATTCTGCCAGTCTACCTTAGGGTAATACAGAGAAAAAAAATACAGTGATTGCAGCATGAAAACTAAAAAAATATTATAATACTGGTAAATGAATACATACAACAAAAGAGATATAAAAATGCATACATGGGAAAATTACAACAACAAAGTAATTTAAATCGAATCTGCCAGCTCCTTGAGTAGATGTTCACGCACTTTAACCTTAAAAGTGAACCTGTTAGTAGCCGTCCTGATGTTCGGAGGGAGCGCATTCCAAAGGAAGACCGCCTGTACTAATGAAGATTTAAGAAAACCAGAGCGGTGGGAGGTTATGGCCTCGATCCCATGTCGCATCCCATTGCCTGCGCAAGCCATTAAGCCTTTGTCAAACAGACAGGCGAGTCCGAAGCGATAACGAAACGATACGAGACGTCAGTCCGCTTTCGCTTATCTATGTATGTAACTGGATTTAAACAATTCCACACATTACACATAAAAACGCCTCGCTTCGCATTCGCCACGCCTGTCTGTTTGACAAAGACTTTATTTTTTCAGACTTGCTAAAAAAAGGGATAACTCGGCTAATTAGCATGATATAAATAGCATATCTGGTATGTGTAAAGTCGATGGTCCCAACCTATCAAAACCAATCGCAGCGCGCGAAGATACAGATATATGAAGTACGAGTTTCTGGGGACATCCCCCTGGAGTGACGTATGTACGTGTCAAGTTAAACAAGCACCGCAACCTTTTTTAAGTACTTTTTTTGGTTTACTTATTTATTGAAAAACAAGTCGTGTTTATTAAAATATCGAGTCGTCAAGAATTGGCAGATCTTATGACCCCAAATATTGTGGTCACTTGCAAGCGCTGCCGTTGAGCAAGCAGCGTATATCTTTTTTTTATCGTAGTAAAATCATCAAATGGGTCCTCCCACCCAGGGCAGAGCGGGAGGGACTGTCAGACTCGTACTGACTAAAATCCACGGTGTCCTTCAATAGCCCTTTACGTTCCGGGGTTACGGTAATTCGATAGGCAGGCTTTGGCCCTCTACAGGGGGGCCCCGTCATTTTGCTGACACTCTTTGAGGGGCGCGTGGAACACAACGCGCCGTCGACCCGTGCATGGTCCATGGTCGGACAGCGAGTTGCCCGCAGCGTATATCACTCAAGAATAATTCAGTTCATTAGGAATTTTTTTGCATTTGATAATTATTTCCGAAGATTACTCCTTTACAAACTTTAAACAAACCTCTTTATAATCCTAACTAATATTATAAATGCGAAAGTAACTCTGTCTGTCTGTCTTTCTGTCTGTCTGTCTGTCTGTCTGTCTGTCTGTCTGTCTGTCTGTCTGTCTGTCTTTTCTTCACGCCTAAACTACTGAACCGATTTGTGTGAAATTTGGTACAGACATAGTTTGGAACTTGAGAAAGGACATAGGATAGTTTTTATTACAAAAAAATAAAAATAAAAAATAAAATTTATGAAATGCTCTAACGGAGTATAGATAATTCCTTAAACTCTCAATAGATGGCGGCGATCGTTCAATGGTGTCGATCGTTACACGAGTTGTCACTATGGATTGATAGATGGCGTTGGAACCAAAATTGTACTTATTGTCGGTTGTATGATAGTTTATGTGGACTGGTCCTGTTTCGTAAATTTTAAATTGTTCAGTTGTATAATTGGTGTTCCTGTGATGCTTATGAGAAACTATATAACTAGATCCACCAAGACTATATAACGGCATACGGTTACAAATAACCTATTTAGGACGGAATGTCATTAAAGCCGTTATTATGACTGGGATGGCAAAAGGCGAAACTTTTATTATTCCCCGTATTCCCATCATTCCAACTGATTTGCCATTCCAATTCAAAAGAGTTCAGTTTCCGCTGTAAACTGCGTTTGCAATGACCATAAATAAAGCCCAAGGGCAAACGCTACGGGCACGCCGCAATCGCGGCGGTAAGACCCCTCTTTGAGGAGTGGCTGGATAGGCGTCACGGCGTCCTTACCTTCCGCATGACGCAGGTCCTCACCGGACACGGAAGTTTCGGGAGGTTCCTGTGTCTGATAAGGAGGGAGGAAACGCCTGGGTGTCACCACTGCGAGGACCGTCCTGAGGACACGGTGGAGCATACGGTGCAGGACTGCCCCGCTTGGGCAGAGCACCGCCGTGTCCTCACGACGGCGATAGGCGGAGACCTCTCGCGCCCGGCATTGGTCGAGGCCATGCTGCGGGGCGAGACGGAGTGGGAAGCGGTCGCCTCCTTCTGCGAAGCAGTCATGCTCGTGAAGGAGGAGGCGTGCCGCGTGAGGGAGAGAGCAGTGTCCTCCCTCCGACCCACCCGCAGTGGTAGACGCCCACGGCGACGGACGTCGCCAGACGATCTCCGGCCACCGTAGGCGCGGGCATGCGGGCAGCGAGTAATGGGCGACTCGCTGCCCGACCATGGACCATGCCCGGGTCGACGGCGCGTTGTGTTCCACGCGCGCCTCAAGGAGTGTCAGCAAACTGACGGGGCCTGTAGAGGGCCAGAGCCTGCCGGGGTCGCGGGTCTTACCCATCACCGTAACCCCGGTACGTAAAGGGCTCGTGAAGGACACCGTGGATTTTAGTCAGTACAAGTCTGACAGTCCCTCCCGCCCTGCCCTGGGTGGGAGGACTCATTTGATGATTTTACCACGCAAAAAAAAAAAAAAAAAAAAAAAAAAAAAAAAAAAAAAAAAAAAAAAAAAAAGGGCAAACGCTAAAAGTTGCGGGGGTACATCTTGAAAAATACTGTTTCTCCCATGGACAACTCTACGTTGCGTGCTCAAGAGTGTCGAAACCACAAAACCTTTATATTTTTGCAAAGGATGGCTAAACTAAAACCGTGGTAAACAGAAATGTCTTGGTGTAAGAAACTTTCATAATCTCTAAAACCTAAAATAATAGAAAATTTGTCAAGGGAGAAACAGTCTTTTTTCCTTTTGGACTGAAATGTCAAATCAGTAGAATGATGAGAAAATAAGGGAAAAATAACATTTTCGCCTTTTTCGATCGGCAAAACGGCTTTAATGCCCTAAATGAGTATACATCTCTTAAATTCAAACGCAGAGCTCATTATGTTGATTTTTGAAGAGTTCCCTAGAATATCCCGCGAGATCGGGAACTATGTGGGTAAAACCAAAAATCTGCTGGAAGTCAGTATTCCACGCGAACGAAGTCGCGGGCAAAAGCTAGTCTATACTTATAAAAATCATTTGCTGTTCGTTAGTCTCGCTAAAACTAGAGAACGGCGGAACCGATTTGGCAAATTTTAGTTTTGAATTATTTTTACGGCGGTACGAAGTTTACCGGGTGACATTGTTACCAAAACACACACCGACCTGATAATCTTGATACGTTAATATAACTAACATAGCTATAAGATTCTAACAACCTAGTCTTAGTTTTTTATTTCAGCATCTATAACAGTAAGTATAAACGTTTTGGTATCGGTTGGCGCAGTGGCTGGAGCTGGAGCGATTTACTGCTGCTGCCGCGAGTTCGGTTCTCGCACGGAACAAATATTTCTATGATCTACAAGTACCTAGTTATTCCGGGTGTGGGTGTTTGTGTATGTGAGCTTGAATGTTTTTAAACGCACCCAAGACTCAGGAGAAATTCCTAGTGTGGGGCAACGTTGAAAACTAATAGATTTTTTTTTTGAATTGTCTTGCTGTACATTTAATACTGAGACTAACTATACGCTGAATAGTTTTTAACCAAAATAAATACTTAAACAAACAAATATCATCAAAATTTAACAGTTGAGATAAAACAGCTGTTAGGAAGCATTCCGTTCGACGCTTTTATCTTACACAAATTGAAAACAAGCGCATCTGTATAGAGTGTGAGTCGCATGGACGTCCGGCGATAATGAAATGATACTAGCTATCAGACCTCCCACGCAAGTAACCTTTGTACTACGAGTAACATGCAGTTTATCAACCACTGCATTATATGAGAAAGCTTTTTAGTCAAGGCTTCTTTTTTATGTATTTTCCCCGATTTCAATAGAATAGATAGAATAGAAACATATATACGGGATAGAATACTTGGAAGCCACAAGCAGAAGAAGTGTGCAAAAAACTAAGTGTAGCTGCATACATGCTTCTTAATCTGTCTAAAAAAGTGAGCATGGCCACAAGATTAGTTGCATACCATGGGTTAGTTGCGTCGATTTTGAGATTCGGCTTGATATTTTGGGGAAATTGTAGCCTGAGAGAACAGGTGTTCAAGGCTCAAAAACGATGTATAAGGGCAATGTGTAATTTAATAGTAACAGATAGCTGTGTACCTATGTTTAAGTCTTTAAAAATACTAACACTTCCATCTCTTTATATTTTAGAAATTGCTGTTTTTGTAAAATCAAATATGAATCTTTTTAATAAAGTATCCGATACTAGAAACAGACCAGTAAGGAAACAATACAAAAACATGCTTAATGTTGATCACTATGACACCGCCTTATTGAAGAAAAGTGTGTTTTGTATGGGCCCGATTATATTTAATAAAATACCAGATGCAATAAAAACGCAGACTACTCCAGTCTTTAAAAAGAAATTGACAGATTTGTTGACAAATAAATGTTATTACTCGATTTGTGAATTTTTAAATGACAAATACTTAAAATAATTCTGACATCTCTGTACCTAATAATCCAATCATGACATACTTATTAATACGATTATAATTTTAATACTTGACTAAAAATTTATTTTGACATGTTTGTATTGTGTGTCGGTGCTAAGTATGCCTGTATTTGTCGTATTAGACTGTTTTGCATGCCTTAGTTAAGGTAGAAAGTATAAGGATCACTCAATTGTTTCTCAACATCTCAATATTGTACCTACTTTCTGTGCAAATAAACAATTATTCTATTCTATTCTTATTCTAATAGGAAGATATTTTTTCTTTTGTTTGAAAGAGTACCATGGTAATCAGGTCAGGCTCTTGGAGAAATCGAGGTAACTCTTCAATAAATGACGGCAAATCATCGGCGATTCCTGCTATGGCATTTGCTTATGCATTTTTTACGCAGTCACACAACATAATATTTATTACACCTGTACCCATTAGAAAGGGCAAATAGAACAAACAAACTTTTGAAAAAAAAAAAACAACTTCTAAAAAAAAGACAAAAAAGGTGGCAAAAAAGTCAAAGAAATAAGTAACAAATTATTTTACACTTTTTTATTTTCGAAGATAGAATCTTTGTACTTTAAAAAAAATTAAAGGGTTTATCTAGGATAGATCTACTATCACTTATCATGTTTTAACATCAATCATTTTTGTATTTTCCAGAAACAAAATCAAGGATGCGGTGGAGATTCCCTTGCTGACAAGATGTTGCTTCTGTTTCCCGCTGCGGAAAGGCCTCATAGCATTTGCGTACATAAACTTGGTAAATACTCCTGTACTAAGTTACCTATTTACTTGTTTTGTTTAACGACCAATCCTACCACAGACCTTTTCTAGATATCGGATTAAATGCGTGAACCAAACCACGTCAACGTCAGTTGTTTTCCCATTACGAAGCTTCTGTGTAAATCTCTTTCTTCTCCTCTTTTTTGTTTTGTAAGAAATTGCATACCACTCTCGCTCGAGATCCAAAATCAATTTATTTCGACAGTAAATCAATATTCATTGCGTATTTCAAATCTCTAAAAGACGATTTTTTTTTAATTGAATTACTTTATTACGTAGGTACTAGCTGCCCGTCCCGGCTTCGCACGGGTGACTTATGTTGGGTGAATGTAGCTTCCTAATGGTTTAAAAAAAATTGAAATCGGCACTGTAGCTTTTGAGTTTGTTCATTACAAACATGCACGCACAGTGTTGTGTATTGCTTTGACATTGAATTTATTAAAAAAGTGTAAAACAACAGGGTTGGACTTTTGAAAATGCACAGCAATTATTGCACGAATCATTTTTGAAGAATGATCTTGTCGACGGTGAAACCATCTGTACCCGCTTGTCTAGAAGTAACCTATTCCTCCCTGAACTTGAAGACCCCAAAGTTGTAGCTACTCGTAAGTATCAAGAAACAAAGACTCCAGCAAGTAACTCATTCACAGCGCTCTCAAGTCCTTCAGCTTTTTATCATCTGCCTGGCCTTTTCCCAACTATATTGGGGTCGGCTTCCAGTCGATCCAGATGCAGCTGAATATCAATATTTTACATGGATCGACTGCCTATCGGACCTCCACAACCTAGTAACTAGTAATACGATACCCTATGGTAAGACTGGTTGTCAGACTTTAGAGCTTCTGACTAACAGTAACGACTGTCAAAGATCTACAAATGACAGCCGGGACGAACGGCTTTACGTGCTTTCCGAGGCACGGAGGAAACTCGCTATGACAGATGGTCACCCATCCACAGACCAACCTCGGCAAGCATTATTAATGGGCGCTGTTCTCTTTTCCAGATCTTAACAGTTGTGGTGACATGTTTCCTGTCCCTCTACATCTCCTACATCCGCAACTCCACGGAGGCAGACCAAGCGGCCTTGGCCTCAGAGTTCGCGAGACTCATCACCGATGTCATCGCCTTGCTGATTGAGGTCATCATGACTGTCACCTTCATCGTAGCTTTGCATAGGGTCAGTGTATATTTTGTTTTTATGAATTTTAAACTGTTTGGAAGCCGTTTGTATGGTAATTTATTAGATTTCGGAACTTAGTCAAAAATCTTTAATTCTATCTGTGCGCGACGCACCTTTTTACAGTTTTATTCTTTTTCGTATATTTTTGTACAGTGTTTTTTTATATTTCGAATGTTATTCATATTTGATAGTTTTTGTTCTTTTTGATATAATTAAATGAGTCTTCGACCGAACACCATCGCCGTTTTCTTTCTTGACGTAAAACAGTCCCAGTGTCCAGCAGTGGTGATACAGGTCCAGTCCGCTAAACTATCTAAAATAAAATGCGAAAATATGTGAGGTTGCATGTATGGATGTTTGTTACTCTTCCACGCAAAAACTACTGAACTTTTCGTACCTACACAGATATAGTTTAGATATAGATATAGTTTATAACCTGTATTACCACATGGGGTAGTTTTTATCCCGATTTTATTCTACCGTGGGACATTTTTCTGATTTGTACCGGGCGAAGCCGCTGGCAACCACAATAAATGTGAAACTTTGTGTGTAGCTAGTGCGTTACTCTTTCACGCACAAACTACTGACCTGATTTGAATGTTTAGTACAACAAAGGTTGTTTATAACCGAAATTAAAACATAGGATAAATTTTATCCCAATTTTATGTTCACATAGGATAATTTTTGTCCCAATTTTATGTTCCCATGAGATTATTTTCAAGTTGTAACGGGTGAAGCCGCTGGCAGTACCAGTAACTAACTTACTTTTCCTCACATTTCCAAACTCCATGTTTCAGAAACACGTGCTGCTAATGAAGGTGTACCTGTACTTCGAGATCATATACTCTGCTTTCGGCTTCGTGTACAGCCTCGCCTTCCTCACCAAGGAGACTGCCAGTGAATTGTTCCTGGTGCTGTTCCAACTTAGTAAGTGACACCTCTACCATATTCTAACTTTTTTTTTTTAAATAATGATGCCCTACACTAGGGCAACGTATACGAGTACGCGAACACGGCCTTTTCCTTTTTTTAATTATTCTCGTTATGATTTCGATTAGTGATTATATTTTCGTAATTTGATAAGTGAGTTTCTATGTTTGTAAGCGCACTCACGATACAGGAGAAATTGGGGCAACGATTTTTTTAAATACAAAAAATAAAACGATCGACTACTGCGCTATGAGTCGTGGGTTCGATTCCCGCACGAGACAAATACTGGTTTGATCTTAGAGTATTTTAACGCTTTTTATTTATACGCATCCACGTCACCGGAGAAATGCCTAAAGTGCGGCAAAGTTTTTTAGAAAAAAATGACATCTTACTCCTTTCAATTCCAGTGCTCCAAATGTACCTGGTGATCCTGATCTGGAGTTCGATAGTGAAGATGGAGCGAGACGGTTCAGTCAAGTATTCGAGAGAGACAGACGCTGTGTAAATTAGTAGTAATTTTACAACTTTAGGTAATTTACTTGTAAGGGTAACATTAGGAAGCGTTCATAACGGCATAAATATATTTTTGAAGGTTTGTAAATAAGAGGTTTTTTTTTATGTGGCAACATTTTTGATATAATTATATTCAAATTAAAATGGCGACTGCCGTTAATTGGAAGTCTTAAGAACTTATATGCATGATAATTTTATTGTCCCTAAAATTCTGATATTTTACTATACAAATTATGATACAGAAACAGTGTAATTTTCAGTAAACTGAATTAGTAGTATAATATATTACTAATTCGGTTTACTGAAAAGTAAACTACTACTAATTCAGCTTATTGAAAATTACAATGTTTTCTGTATCATAATTTGAAACAATGACAAATATTATTTGAAACGATGTCATTTTTAGGGTTCCGTAGTTAACTAGGAACCCTTATAGTTTCGCCATGTCTGTCTGTCTGTCTGTCTGTCCGTCCTCGCTTAATCTCTGTGACCGTTAGCACTAGAAAGCTGAAATTTGGTACCAATATGTATATCAATCACGCCGACAAAGTGCAAAAATAAAAATTGGAAAAAAATGTTTTTTTAGGGTAGCCCCCCTATATGTAAAATAGAAAGTGATTTTTTTTTTAATTTCAACCCTAACGTGTGATATATCGTTGGATAGGTATTTAAAAATGAATAGGGGTTTACTAAGATCATTTTTTGATGATATCAATAGTTTCGGAAATAATCGCTCCTAAAGTCAAAAACAATGTGTCCCCCCCCCTCTAACTTTTGAACCATAAGTTTAGAAAATATGAAAAAAATCTGGAAAGTAGAACTTTATAAGGACTTTCTAGGAAAATTATTTTGAACTTGATGGAAAGAACAGTTTTTGTGCAAAAAAAACAAGAAGGTGGTACAAAATTCCTGGACTAAGTTTGTAGTATAATCAATTATTTAATCATATATACAAGCATTTTTTTTAACTTCGTTTACGTATTTCATTATTCTGAACGTATCTTCTTTCAAACAAAAAAAGAATTATTAAAATCGGTTCGCGCATTCCAAAGTTATCAAACGCATAAAATGTTAAGGTAAAAACCAGTTCATAAATGGTTCGATAGATGGCGTTGCGTAATGACGTCAATTTTAAAAGTCGATGTCTTCGTGCTTTCATGACCTACCTGTGGTAAAAATTTGCTACTACTTAAAATATATGTTCTTAGAGTGCATAATCGCTACCTGAACTACTTACTCTTTTCGATTAAAATAAAATAGCTATTTGATAAAGGTTTGTGGGAAATTGTTATTGTGTCTTTTCAAATTTATATTGAGGGTTTTATTTTTTAACTTGTACGGGGACAAAAGTAGTTGATAGTCGTCGCACACAAGTTTAAAAAAAGGCTATTTGTTAACACTTATTGTAACGGACGGGAAACTACGGAACCCTACACTGAGCGTGGCCTGACACGCTCTTGGCCGGTTTTTTTTTATTTTCGTGAAATGTACGAATAACTGATATTATGTCTGAATGTTCTAAGTGATACTAAATAAATAATAACGATTTGTTACTAGGTTAAAGTTACCTTAATTTAGATCTTAATCAATTTTGAAACGCTAGTATAGTTTTTTGTATAATTATTTTCATAAACAATCATTCAAAAATTATAATATATGTGTATATATAGTATACTAGCGACCCGCCCCATGTCCGCACCGGTGCAATCTCCACTATATTATGCATGTTATATACATATAAACCTTCCTCTTGAATCACTCTACCTATTAAAAAAACCGTATCAAAATCCGTTACGTAGTTTTAAAGATCTAAGAATACATAGGGACAGACAGACAAACTGCGGGAAGCGACTTTGTTTAATACTATTTAGTGATTGTCAGATGCATTTATATCATCGACCTATTTTAAAATATTGTTATTTAATTTGGATTTTCCACATGAATACATTTTAAATTGTTATCACTTATTTTATTTTAGACTAGCGGGCGCCCGCGGCTCCGCTCGCGTGAATGTCGGTTACCACTGCAAAAAGCCTACTCAGGAAAGACACGGTCAGCAACATGATTCCCAGGTATATTCACAGACACCGACACTAACATCGACGACGTAGTCAACACAAACACTCGAAATAGATAGATGTGTCGCGGCCTTTTTTGTAGATATTTATAAGATCAACAATTAATTAGAACATTTTATGGTTCTATCTTTTATAGTTGAGGCAGCGTAAGCAAAATAAGTAACTTTTCTGGTTGATTTTTACACCTAATGGCCGAAAAACCCAAATATCTTACGGAACCCTATTTTTCTCCAAAATAAAATATAGCTTATGTTACTCGTGGATAATGTAGCTTTCGAATGGTGAAATAATTTTTAAAATCGGTCAAGTAGTTTTTGAGCCTATTCATTACAATCAAACAAACAAACAAAGTTTTCCTCTTTATAATATTAGTGTAGATAGTGTAGACTACCAAAATAACTGATATTCGTACCTATTATTGCTTCAACTATCTATCTATCTATACATATAATAAATCTGTAGAAGGGTCAATTCTGTACATTGAAAATATTGAAAAAATAAATAGCGGGGGGTGTTGCTGGATCGATACCAAACCCAAATATATGATTAAAAAAAAATTGTCTGTATGTCTGTCTGTTTGTGCAGGCATCACGTGAAAACTAACGGTTCGATTTCGATGAAACTTGGTATAATTATTCCTTATTATCCTGGGCATAACATAGGATACTTTTTATCCTGGAAAAATACGTAGAAAAAAAATCTTATTTTTCAGTTTTATTCATAGACGTTGTTCTGTGGAACCGCGAACACACGTTGCATTACCCGCAGTGGATTTAGCGCCGTAATATTTTTATGATGTCATTGTCAGAGTTACTCAAAATGGGGAAATAAACCATCCACGCGAAGACCGACATCCGCGCGGACGGAGTCGCGGGCGGAAGCTAGTAATATAATAAATCTGTAGAAGGGTCAATTCTGTACATTGAAAATATTGAAAAAATAAATAGCGGGGTGTGTTGCTGGATCGATACCAAACCCAAATATATGATTAAAAAATTTTTTGTCTGTCTGTCTGTCTGTCTGTATGTGCAGGCATCACGTGAAAACTAACGGTTCGATTTCGATGAAACTTGGTATAATTATACCTTATTATCCTGGGCATAAAATAGGATACTTTTTATCCTGGAAAAATACGTAGAAAAAAAATCTTATTTTTCAGTACAGAACGCGAGCTCAACATCAGTAGCTCAATAGAGGGATCTCCTTAATTATGTGGCTCAGCCGTATTTGGGTCCAATAGATATTTATAAGATGTCATTGTCAGAGTTACTCAAAATGGAGAAATAAACAATTCACGCGAAGACTGATTTCCGCGCGGACGGAGTCGCGGGCGGAAGCTAGTAAAGAAATAAAATGTAAACTAATAATATATTTAAACACTACCAAAACCTCTAATACCTATTTCATAAAATAACAACAAAACAAATCTAAAAATAAACTATTCAAAGACTAAAAGTAAAAAGGGGCACACCGCAATCGCGGCGGTACCTCTGATTACTACTACCTCTGTTGACCCTCTTTGAGGAGTGGCTGGATAGGCGTCACGTAGTCCTGACCTACCGCATGACGCAGGTCCTCACCGGACACGGAAGTTTCGGGAGCTACCTGTGTCTGATAAGGAGGGAAAAAACTCCTGGGTGTCACCACTGTGAGGATCGTCCGGAGGACACGGTGGAGCATACGGTGCAGGACTGCCCCGCTTGGGCAGAGCACCGCCGTGTCCTCAGACGGCGATAGGCGGAGACCTCTCGCGCCCGGCACTGGTCGAGGCCATGCTGCGGGGCGAGACGGAGTGTGAAGCGGTCGCCTCCTTCTGCGAAGCAGTCAAGCTCGCGAAGGATGAGGCGGGCCGCGTGAAGGAGAAGACAGCGTGCTCCCTCCACACCAGCCGCAGTGGTAGACACCCACGGCGACGGCCGTAGCAAGACGATCTCCGGCCACCGTAGGCGCGGGCATGCGGGCGGCGAGTAATGGGCGACTTTCTGTCCGACCATGGACCATACCCGGGTCGACGGCGCGTTGCGTTCCACACGCGCCTCAAGGAGTGTCAGCATAATGTCGGGGCCTGTAGTTGGCCAAAGCCTGCCGGGGTTGCGGGACTCACAAATTACCGTGACCCCGGTACATAAAGGGCTATTGAAGGACACCGTAGATTTTAATCAGTCAAGTAACAGGACGTAAGAGGAGACAAATATAATCAGAAAGCTCCGAATTGCTAAGCTATCGGGAGTTTCACGTGTTATTGTGAGTCAACCATAAAAGTTAGACATATGCTGTCAAGGAATATTTTTATATAATTTTAAGGAGAACATTTCCGTCATACATGATTTCTATGTAGCTTTAACCATTAAGGCTGCACAAGCGACGGAAGTTTAAAAAATGGAGTAACTTCTCCCGTTTTCCCAATATTTCCCTTCACTGCTCTGCTCCTATTGATCGTAGCGTAATGAAAAGTATACTATAACCTGCCCAGGAGTATGAAAAATAATTGTGCCAAATTTCGTTAAAATCCGTTGAGTAGTTTTGGTTTCTATAACGAACATACAGACAGACAGACAGACAGACAGACAGACAAAAAATTTTCTGATTGCATTTTTTGCACCAGTAGCGATCCCCAATCACCCCTTGATAGTTATTTTTTAAATATATTTCATGTACAGAATTGGCCTCTCTACAGATTTATTATAAGTATATAGATTTTACCTTGTTTGCTCCTTATTAAATATAACAATACAATAATTAATAACTGCTTGTAAAGGTCACAGATGAGGTTAATATATTCTTTACTGTATATTTTTATATTTGATATTAAAATTTGACCATAATGAATGTTTCTTAATATTTGAGTACGTGTGCGAGGAGAATACCTATATATATTTCTATAAATGTAAGTTGTATGTGTGACTATTTGGAAACCATGTTACATTTAAAAAAAATTGTAAATATTTAGTTTAATGTAGATTTTTTTATAAATTAAGATTCTAAGAAATGTTATGCCAAATAAAAATGAATAATTCAAATTATCAAATGTTTTATTAATTTAAATTTAATACTAGTTTAATGAAGATGAAAAGTATTTACAAAATGATAATGATAACATAGAATACCTAGGGAAACAGTGTATAAGACGGGGCCGCGAGGTATGAAGGGAAATCACACACTTAAGGCAAACTTAACACAATACTAACGCAGCGCAAGCGCCAACAGCACGCCATTTCTTAATGGCCGCTTGCAAAAGACGTTCTGATGGCGCTTGCGCTACCATAGTGTTGTGTTAAGTATGCCAAAGAGTGTATGTCCCTATTATACATAGCGTCCCCGTCGCGCCCCCGCTGGAGAACAGTGTAAACTGTTCTCCTATTTATGTCTATAAGAAGACAAAGACGGGTATTCTAAAAGTTTATTTAATTTATTTTACAAGCAACGCAATCAATAGCATTGCATTCCTTGAAATGGGTGATACTAGCCCTAGAATTTTTTTTTTGTTTTCGGGAGAAACCCACCACACTATTCCCAAACCACTGCAAATCCTGAAAGACAGAATCAACAGTGGCAACCACCAGCAAAGCGCCGAGACAATGAAGCTCGACTTGTCCCGGAGAATGAATTTACCTGTCTTGGATCCTACAAAGAAATTAATCAGAAAATAATAGCGGAGGACTAGGAAAAATACGTAGTTTCTATGTCCCTCCATATCAAACAGGAGACAGAACAAAAAAGGTCAATAGGCACAACAACACATTAGGACTCGGAGAAGCCCAGTTGTCCAAAACCATGGGTAAAAAATTACTACTTATATTAATGGATCTTTTAGGGGTATCGCACTTTTAAGTTTTTTTCGAAAATTTTCCACCTCTCGTCTCTAGTCAAGTTTAAAATATTTACAAATTACGTCTAGCATCGCCCATTTCAAGGAATGTACACAATTACCAATCACTTTCTCTATTAATTTCTAATTTATTACATACTTATGCCCTTGTCAAACAGACAGAGGAGTCCGAAGCGATACGAGACGTCAGTCCGATAGTTCTGTCACGCTATCGGATCGCTTTCGCGTTTCTAGTGACTGGATTCAAACAATTCCATACATTACAAATAGAAACGTCACGCTTCGCATTCGCCACGCCTGTCTGTTTGACAAAGGCTTAAGTGTGTGGTGAATATTTCAAATACTTAAATCAATTTTAACAACAGTCCTTTCTCAGTTAAACCACAGATTAGTTAAACCTCTAATTTTGAATCAGTGTCAAAATCACAGAAAGTTTTATTTCCTTTGTAATAAGATTACAATTGGATGAACTAAAATTGCTTTCAATAAAAAAAGCAAATGAGTAGCCAACATTTTAAAAGAGGTTTGTACCTTAATGCCTTTGTCAAACAGACAGGCGAAAGCGAAGCAAGTCTGAGGCGATACCGAACCGAAGCGAGACGTCAGTCCGATAGTTTGGTCACGCTATCGGATCGCTTTCGCTTTTCTGTGTGACTGGATTCAAACAATTCCATACATTACAAATAAAAACGTCACGCTTCGCATTCGTCACGCCTGTCTGTTTGACAAAGGCTTAATTCTGTCCTTCCGTTTGCCTCAATGTCTCACAGCCATTTTACTCGGTGGCTATTGGCAACCAGGTGTGGTCTCAGGAGGTCACATGTGACATGTCCCCAAAATTATACACATTGCTTAAAAGCGTGAAATAAAAAATATATTTCATGCAAAGTTTGTAGTCCTTATTTCTCAAAATTACTGAACCAATTTTATGAAAGTTCGTACGAGCACAATGTATAAGTTTAAAAGGTTATCATATTTTCAAAACTTAATGTTACAAATAAATTAGAACGACTTTAAACATTCCATAGAAAATAGAGATCTCCAATTACTGTGATGACTTTTTAGACCTATATGTCCTGCTCATGCGAAAGATTTTTTTTAATCGTTCCAGTCATTTGAAAGTTTGTATGCAATCAAAATTATTCATAAAATTATATAGTTAGTGACACCCAGTCTTTGGCCGCAACTGCACCTAACTGATGCTTTATTATTAAAATTAACGCCTTAAAATAATCTAATGGCAACGTTACGCAGTACTGTGCCATGTATCGTTGCTGAGTAACGTGCGCATGCGCTCCGCCCTCTCTTCTACGAGCTCCAAGTAGTAGCTGGAGACCAGAGTCAGCATGTAGATCCGGAAGACTGTGGAAAATGACATAAAAGTTATCTGTCGTTAGTACAGCTGTCTAATCTAAGTTATTACTAGCATTGATTTAATTCTGTAGATTATTATTAAAAAGATTTCGTCTTATATTATGATTACGAGACTTTAAAAAAAACACCCAACGACATCACATGTTTATATACTCGTACATGACAGTCCCATCCGTCCAACTCTGGGTGTCAGACTCGTACTGACTAAAGTTCACGGTGTTCCTTCAATAGCCCTTTACGTTCCAGGTTGACGGTTACCTGTTTAGACGGGCCCGCGACCCTGTATTGACCCTTGAATTTATTTTTACTATCCAGAAAATTATATTTTATTAGTAATTTAATAAAAAAAATATTGCCTCTTTGGTGTATGCGTAACATTTGAACTCCCATGTAAATATTTGATCCGTGAGAAAATCGAACCCGCCACATTCAGTGCAGCAGTCTACTTCTGTTCGTCAAGCAATTAAACTGAAATTCATATAATCAATCTCTCAAGAGAAATCTACATTTAATAAAGAATAGAGAATACTCACTCAAAACAATGAAAGCCAGCATATAATACAGCATTAACGAGGGTTCAAAGTCCACGCGACTGAACACCATCATGAGAACCAGACAGAAGATGATGAGCAGCAGATTGCCCAACACGACGCATGATGTCCAGATTATAAACGGCTTCATGTAATTTGCTTTTTCCTAGAAAAAAGAATTTAGTGAATTAATATCGCTCATTTTTTTAATCTCCGAAATGAGCTAAGTGAAGGAACAAAGTGTCTGACACTCTTCCGGTTAAACCAGAGAGGGAAGAGTCATATGTGGAACAAATGCTTGTAAATATTTTTTTGGATTATTCATCAACTGCCTAGCCTTTGCCCAACTATGTCCCTTCGAACCAGATGCACTGAATATCCGTATTTTACATGGAGCGACTGCCTACCTGAACTCCAAATCCCAGTAACTGGGTAATGCGATACCCCTCGGTGACATTGGTTGTCAGACCTTAGAATTTCAGACTTATATTAACAACTGTCAAAGATCTACAAGAGACTGCCGGGACCAGCAATTTGCAACACGAACCGGGAACAAAAATGGAATAAACTTTCTACGCGCTATGATAAATGGATACACAAGACCAACATAAGCCCGACTTAACCTGGAAGATCGGACTGCGCTCCTTCTTTTTCCTAGCCCCTTTACTCGCGCGGAGTCAGCTTTCTTTAACCTTAGCAGTTTCGGCGCATCCGTTTCATCATATCATATCATCACACATTTCATTAGTAAGCATCATCTTCTTCAAGGCCAAGCTTTTGTATGTCCTTCCGAACAATTGTCCTCCAATTAGTAAACGGTCTACCTCTCCCTCTCTTTTTTATAGCCATGGAAAGAGACTTTTTCACAATGTGATCATTAGGTCTACGAATATTATGTCCGTTACCTCATCCTGGACTCAGTGATCTTCTCAGCAATAGGAGTTTTAAAACTCCCCTTTATGTACCTTGTCTTTAAGAATGACTCAACCCTTGAAAGATCGACCTTAACGATTGGGCTATGTGGCTGGAATATTTTAGCCATGAGCCCTTTTTGATTATTAAATGATAAAGAATGTTTATACACACCCTCAGCACTCCCACCAGCATGATAGTAGTAAGGACCAGGGTGATACAGTGGCAGAAGATGACGGTCACCTCGAAGGCGTACACGAAGACGTTCCCCCAGTGATCCGTGTCCACGGGGCCAGGGTGCTGTGTGTCCAGTGTTGCTAGGCATTGTGCGAGCGCTAGGACTGTGTACAACTGTAATTGGAAATGGCAGATGTTAATATAATAGAAGGGTTAAGAAGATCTGAAGACACTACAAATATAGAATTTCGAAGGATGAAGTTGTTTTTTCTACAGAAAACATCCTAGAAGAGAAGAGGATCTTATTCAAAATGTATACAGGACTTAGTTGATTTGAAAATTAAAGATATTTATCCTATATTATAGTGACCTTACTACTTACTTTTTTATGATAAAATCATCAAATGTGTCCTACCGCCTTAAGTGCAGCGGAAGGCAGATTTACGTTTTACGTTTCAGGGTCACGGTTACCTGGTTAGAGATACCTCGTAGGCGTTTGACCCTCTATGAGATCCCAGTCAGATTGCTGACGGCTCTTTGAGGCGCACAAACTTTCACGCGACCCATGGTCCATGATCGGACGGTGAGTCACCCATTACTCGCCATCCGCATGTCCGCATTCTTTCTACACCGAGCTTGCTGTTTAATACAACCCTGCGTCCCTAGTAGGCGTTTAGTTCTACAAGGCCCCATCACTTTACCGAAGGGGGGTTACTTATTGTTTCAACTGTTTAATTCTAATTCTCTTCTTCTTAATACTTACTATTATAACTAATCCAGAGAACAAGCATCCGAATCTGAGTGAGAGGCAGCCAAAACCTTTCTGCCTTGGGATGTTCTCCAAAATTAATGGGATCTCTGGAAAAATAATAAAAATTGGTTGTATAGAAATGATAAAATATGTTTCATAATAATGGAACGAGGCTTCTAGCTAGTCCATCCAACTTCAACTAATTTCCAACATCATCAACATCATCATCATCATCATATCAGCCGTAAGACCCCACAGATATAGATATACCTAGATAACGCAAGTATCACGATCTGTATGAAAACCAAGCGTGCCATTTTTTGGCTACCTGTTATGACGCCACAAAAACTATTTAGTCTTGGGAAAACCAAATCGATTGAAATGTGCCCCCGGTTAAGGTGCCCCCCTCGTCCCACAGCTCAATTAACCCTTTAAATATTAAAACTGACGTCCAACTAAACGATAGACCGATTTGGACGAGCGCGAAAATGGCCACTTACGATTTTTGGTCGTAAGCTAGCACGGATTTTTGGCACGCGAAGTAGTTGCTCTTGCGTTAACTAGGTATATCTATATCTGTGTAAGACCCACTGCCGAACATAGGCCTCCCCTATAGACTTCCAATAAGACCGGTTGGAAGCGGCTTGCATCCAGCGTGATCCTGTGGTCTTCATAAGATCGTCTGTCAACCTTGTGGGTGGACGTCCTACGCTGCGCTTGCCGGTGCGTCGCCTCAATTTTCAATATGATGATAGACAATTGCTTTAGGTGACTAGTTTTAGCTCGGCAGCAATGCTTGCGTTATTTTTAAAATTTGACCATCAATTCGACGACAAATGGCGACATGTATTATGATTCTTCTTCTTATCGTATGGTTGATGAACAACCTGGTGTCAGAGTTTAAACCGCCCGTAGGCCTCTGACATGGCTTCACACACCGTTGAAAAATCTCTCAGGTGTGCTGGTTTCCTCACGATCCTTCACCGTTTTTAGCAAGTGATAATTAATTTATAATACGCACATGAATTCTAAAAGACATTGGTGCGTGCCGGGGTTCGAACCTGCAACCTTTGACTTGGCAGTCCAACGGTCGTACCACGCGGCTGTCACTGCTTTTTTATGTATTATGATAAGAACGTTGTTATTGTTTTCTCGGGAATATTTCTTTTTTAGGGTTGTAAGGTATACTGAGTCTGTACACCTGACAACGTATATGCAAAATTTCGAGAAGATCGATTCAGTGGTTTGGCTTGAAAAGGTAGTAAACATTTGCATTTATAATATTAATTAGGATAAACAAGCGATTATCTGGGGGCACGGCAGTGCCCCAGCCAAGTCTCGAGCAAAACGGGCACGGCCGTACCATCTTTTCTCGATGCGATTCGCGGCTGTTTCGCCCCCCCTATATCTTCGACGTGGACAGAGCTAGGAGTTTAGGTTTTCGGTGAATAATAGTAGGCATTAGAACAAGCTTAAGTTCGAAATTACATGCCAATTGAATTAATAGTTTAGGAGTTACGGTCGATCAAAGTTACACCATTTTGTCACTCACTCACTGACTCACTGACCGATCATCAAAAATCTAAGGTACTTCTAGCAGACTTAGAAACTTCAAATTTTGCACCAAGATAGGTCATTAGCCACATATAAAGGAAAAATTATAAAAACATTAAAAAATAATATACCATAGAAAACGATTTTATATTTGCGGTTTGGCAAGAACATTATGTATGGATTTTGACTGCATTGTTAACTTTGTTCGTTGTTTAAGTATTCAATTGGATGAATAAATACATAGAATAGAAAAGAATAATATAAATGTAATACATAGACTATAATTCATTCAATTAATAAAGCTAAAACTCCATTGTATTGCGATAAATTTCGATTGTATGCGCGCTCGATAGATGGCGTTGTACCTGTCTGAATCGCGCTATGGTTTCGTTACCGAGCGCAGTATAAGTAGTACTTTAAAATAATTCGATAATTTTCATTTGATAGCGCCATCTACCTATGAAAAACCATTTCGAAACTAAAAAAATATTGCAGCTATATTCGGAGAAACCTAAGTTAGCCGGATTAGATAGTATATTTATTATTGTTACTGAAACAGTTATTTAGGCAAATAGTTTATTAATATAACATAGACATAGTTACAATATCTAGTTGTTTACGAACACGTAATAATTTAGTTTAGTTATATTTAGTTTGTAAGTTAGTAGATTTATGTTTATTTAGCTCGTTGAAAAGAAACAAAAGAGATAGAGATAGAGAATGGGTTCTAAGCAAAGCAGTAGCTGAAGTCCAAGAAATTATGAGGTCACCTAAAAAAAAAGAAAGAAATACACTTACAAAAAATAAATGAGATCCCACCAAAAACATTAAATGTAAAAAAATGCCAAGTCTCTCGATGCAGTCTTTCCATCGTAAAAAGTTTTGAGATCTCATAGAAGCCAAGTCCTATTCAAATTATTTTGTAGTTATAAATCAACATTTAGTAATTGTATCAATAGTTTTCTTTATATTATAATTATAGTGACTTGGCAATGAGCACAAGAAGAAACAAAACGGCATATTTGGAGTTGAAAGTCACACACCGCATGCGTAAACATTAATATCACAAAATTAATTTTCTTTTGGTTTATCCGTGTCGTCCCAACCGAATTTCGGCAACGGCAGTCAGTCTCATCCAAGACTAGTAAACTGCGCAGGACATAAATTATAATGCACAAATGTGTACGCAAACACTAGTGTTAGTGTACTCTCGGTTCATTTGCTTTCATAAAGCGATGGCCCGTAAGGTATTTTTTATTATTGCATTGACGTGGTTACGTGTGGATCATGATCCACGCGTAACAAATAATCTGATCACATGTCTCATCAGTAACATTTGCACATAATTCCAGGCAGCAAGCAGCTTTTAATTGGTGCTCATTGCCAAGTCACTATAATTATAATATAAAGAAAACTATTGATACAATTACTAAATGTTGATTTATAACTACAAAATAATTTGAATAGGACTTGGCTTCTATGAGATCTCAAAACTTTTTACGATGGAAAGACTGCATCGAGAGACTTGGCATTTTTTTACATTTAATGTTTTTGGTGGGATTATTATTTGTGCATTTGGATCATCATTCTAAAATTCATATTTCCACATTTCAACTCTTGGATCAATTGAATGGTTGATCACTACCTGTCTAGTTGCCATTCTTTCCACATAAAATAAATGAAAGTACGCACGTTATTTAGATATCTGCCTGTCATTTATTATCGTAACGTCGTAGTTTCGACGCTATCAGCGGATATCGATTTGATTAATTTTGACAAAATCATGTATCCAAGCAACAATATCGGATTGAAATCAGTGTAAAACGTGTTTTTTATGTACTTATTTATCTATAACTGCATTGAAGCATCGCTAGATATTTTTAAGGACAAACAGTTCATTAACATTGAAAGAGCTAAGTATATCTACGACTTCATGATGTCTTTTGGTCTTTTAGATAGTCAAGGACACTTAGACTCTTCGTACACAACGCGATGCAAGTCTACGATATCACATAAATGAAAATCATTGACGCGTGCGTGAACCTCTATGGGTTTGTATTGCGGTAGTCGCCTGGATAGGGTGACGCAAGTCTCTCATACCTAACGACTTTGGGTCGTTAGGTATCAGAGACTTGTGTCACCTTGTGTACGATGAGGCTAAGTGCTCGAGTAGTCTCTAGAGGGCCAAAGCCAGCCGGGATCGCGGGACTAACGAATTACCGTGACCCCGCAACGTAAAGGGCTATTGAAAGACGTAGTGTATTTTAGTCAGTACAAGTTTGACAGTGTGGATGGGAGGACTCATTTGATAACATTACCACGCTAAAAAAAACCGCGCGTATAGTCAGCCAGTAATCAGCATTCACGAACTGTCCGAGCAGCCAAATTGAACTGCTTAAAGCAGTTGCTAACTGGTCCAGAAGTTGGTATCAATTGTTCCTGAAGAAGAATCGTGTCGCGGGTTTTATTTCCGCACGGAACAAATATTTGTATGACCTGCAGGTAGTTGTTCCGGGTCTGGGTGTTTGTGTATGGGAGGACTCATTTGATGATTTTACCACGAAAAAAAAAATGCGATATTTTTGCTTTATTGATACTGATTGGACGTATATAATATATTATTTGGTCCTAATGTTTATGCATGTGTCTTATGTCTATCAACGCATGTTCACTTTAAGGAACCGTTTAGTGTGGGAACAATTAAATAGAGCTGTTGTTCGACGTAGTGGATCAGAAAATCTAGTTCACGGTTATACAATGCATGTGTACATAATTCTATGTTTATTTATCTAACAACAGATAAGAATGTTAGCATATTTATCCTCTAGCTGCTTAAAATGAATTAGTTTTAAACTGGTTACCGGAGTAATTATTTAGTGTGTTGGCCAAAGTAAAGATGGATGAACTTTATGAGGAATTGTATGAAAGGAAAAAGATTTAAAGAAGAAAATGTTAAATAAAAGTACTGTGCCGAGTTTAAGTAGGTAAACTGAAACTGAACCGTTTTGTGATTTTCAGAAGCTTTGTATCTTCGTCAATTTTGGATTGCGTAAAAAAAAATAGTAGTAGTATCATATGTTTTTTTATAATCTATCTTTCGGATTAATAACATTTTTTGGGCAAAATTTGCATACTTATTACAAGCAGATAACGCCATGAGCACAAGCTAGTTTAAAAAATTAATCTCAGTAATTAAAACAGCCATTTTAGAGTCATCAAATGAATCCTCTCGCCTTGGGTGGAGTGAAAGAGACTATCAGACTCTTATTAAAAATCTATCCTGTTCCTTCGGTAGCCCTTTGCGTTACAGGGCCACGGTATCGTAATTGAATAGTTCCAAGAAATAACAGCCTGGCTATGTGGCTATGTTGTACTTACTCCTACTTACTCAAGCAGTTGGTTACTTAAACACAAATTGAAATTGTTATAACTACAGGCGCTTTAAGTCACGCTATTCCATTCATAGTTTTATTATATTGTTCCTAGTACTTGTATATACTATTGTACTACTCCGAACATATAAAATACTTCAAGTATCACTTAATAATCTTATCTGAAGTACTTTCTGACAAACCACTAGAAAAACTCTTATGAATGAAGTAAAAATCATTCATGAGAATCTTTTTAGTAGTTTGAGATTATTTTTGCAAAAATGATGCAGCATTGATAGTTTTTTTTTTCTTTTATGTTTTCGTTAAATAATCAAATGAGTCCTCCCTGGATAGAGCGGGAGAGACTATCAGACCCTTTTTTATGAAATCTCTGTTGTCCAACCCCCATAACTTTCCTTTTTTTATAGCCTGTTCTGTGTCCCACAGCTGAGCAAAGACCTCCTCTTTCTCCTTCTAAACCTCTCTCTATTTTGGCCAATTTCTGGCCATATCTGCCAGTCTCATCCTGACTAAATATTTAACCTGTTCCCTTATTGCCCTGTACGTTTCAAGGCGCTATGTGACCGCGATCCAAGCAGGCGTTTGGCCCTAATCCTCGATAGTTGGTTAGTTTTGTAAACAGGCTTACTTACCTAATTAAATTTCAATGTTAACAATGATAATTCTTGCAAAAAGAAATACCTGATCAAAGCTACGAGATTACGATGGCCCTGAAGCAGCTTAAGAACAACAAGGCGCCGGGCGAGGACGGAATCACGTCAGAGCTTCTGAGAGCGGGTGGAAGACCGGTACTTAAAGTCCTCCAGAAACTCTTTAATTCCGTCCTGTCCGAGGGCAAAACGCCTGAAACGTGGAGCAGGGGTGAGGTGGTGCTGTTCTTCAAAAAAGGTGATAACAGCCTATTGAAGAACTACAGACCCATCACGCTTCTGAGTCATGTTTATAAGCTGTTTTCAAGGGTTATCACGAACCGTCTCGAACACAGACTTGATGACTTCCAGCCTCCCGAACAAGCCGGTTTCCGAAAAGGCTATAGTACCATAGACCACATCCATACGCTGCGGCAAGTTATACAGAAGACCGAAGAGTATAACTTGCCATTATGCTTAGCGTTTGTGGACTATGAGAAAGCCTTCGATTCGGTGGAAACATGGGCTGTGCTTGAGTCACTCCAGCGATGCCGTATTGACTATCGGTACATCGAGGTATTGAAGTGTTTGTATAATAACGCCACCATGTCGGTCCGAGTACAGGAGCATAGCACGAAGGCGATTCCATTGAGAAGAGGCGTAAGACAGGGGGATGTTATCTCCCCGAAACTGTTTACTGCCGCAATGGAAGACGCCTTCAAGCTCCTGGAATGGCAAGGACTTGGCATCAACATCAACGGCGAATACATCACTCACCTTCGGTTTGCCGATGACATCGTAGTCATGGCAAAGTCGATGGAGGAACTCAGCATGATGCTCGATGGCCTCGACCGAGTTTCACAACGGGTGGGCTTGAAAATGAACATGGACAAGACGAAAATTATGTCAAATGCCAATGTTGTGCCCACCCCAGTCTCTGTTGGAAACTCGGTACTCGAAGTTGTTGACTCATATATCTACTTAGGACAAGTAGTCCAATTGGGTAGGTCCAACTTCGAGAAAGAGGTCAACCGCCGAATCCAACTCGGTTGGGCAGCGTTCGGGAAACTACGCAATGTCTTTTCGTCCGACATACCTCAGTGCCTCAAGACGAAAGTCTTTAACCAATGTGTGTTACCAGTGATGACGTACGGCACTGAAACGTGGTCTTTCACTATCGGCCTCATCTCAAAGCTCAAAGTCGCTCAACGAGCTATGGAGAGGGCTATGCTCGGTGTTTCTCTACGTGATCGAATCCGAAATGAGGAGATCCGTAGACGAACTAAAGTCACCGACATAGCCCACCGGATTAGCAAGCTGAAGTGGCAATGGGCAGGCCATATTGCTCGCAGAGCAGATGGCCGATGGGGTCGAAAAGTTCTAGAGTGGAGACCAAGGACTAGCAAGCGCAGCGTAGGACGTCCACCAACAAGGTGGACAGACGACCTTATAAAGGTCGCCGGAAGACGCTGGATGCAGGTCGCTTCCAACCGGTATATGTGGAGATCTAAAGGGGAGGCCTATGTTCAGCAGTGGACGTCCTATGGCTGAGATGATGATGATGATGATGATCAAAGCTACCGAGTGCGCAAGGCCATCAATCACTTTCACAGCAAAATGAAAACAAAAGAAAAACAAAAACAATACTTACTGGAATACATTCTCATTCCTTTATCAAAAACACAGAAATAAATATCACTATTCACTTACACAAGTTACACAGTAGACTTAAATGTTTAAAAATAATACAATTTTATCACAAGAGTAGTCCTAACCGTCCGCCTAAATAGTATAGACTGATACTGCGCTATCAGTTAGCGATAACAGCCACTTTATCAGTAGAATATCGGTAATAGAAACAGCAGTAATGATAATGACAGATAATCCCGTTGTTTATCCCTGTTCAACACGTGATGTGGAAGAAAAATATACTTATTTATGAATTTAAAAGAGTAATTTGTAAATGGTAATGATGCGCTTATAAATGATGTTTTGACAAGACCGTCATTACTGATGAATAGATTTTTTTGTATTTTAAAATATAATTTCTGATTGTTCAAGAAAGAGGACTTTTTTAATATTATATAGTCACGAGTCAATAAAATATACACACTTATCAAAATTCAAACACGATAATTATTGTGAAATACTGTTCAGTTTCTACTTTGAAATAGAACCTTTTTCGTAATAGTTTTTATAAAAAGGCTCAAAAAACGTTAAAAGTTAAGATTGTAGGGGTTAATCGCTTTTTAATTCTGAAAAGCGTATAAATATTGGTTTGCTCGTTACTGTACAAAACAAACAGAAAGACAACTTGTAAAAAATGTACAGGCAGAAAAAATCGCAAATTCATTCGCTTATTGAATTTAAAGCCTACTCGTGTAATCTAACAAATAGGTACGGTTTACTTATTCGTGCAAATGCATAAATATATGCCTTTTCATTATTAAGCAAAAATTAATACTGAATAACGAATATTGCAATTAGTAGAGACTAAGCAAAAAGTGTAGTTGTAAGTAAGCAGATTCTTCCATTGCGAAATTTTAGCATAAACCTACTTAACAAATGGGTCCCGAGAATGCCTTTAGAGTTCACCGCGACCTGGAATCCAAAGGGCAACCCAAGGAACAGGGAGGTTTTTTGTCAGTCAGGCTCTAGACACAGATGACTCGTTTGATGAAATTACATGAAATTTTTTTTTTAAATCATTTGAAAGATAAGTCGATAATCTAAAGAAGATAAATATTATTCACATTTAAGGATGATATAATAAAAAAAAACAAGACCATTGATGAATATTTCTTTATTCCATCATACACAATCTTCGGCGACCTCCCTGACGGCGTCGGCGTAATTTGTTACGCCGACGACACGCTCGTCCTGGCGAAGGGAGAGTCGCACCAGGCGGCGGCCGACGTGGCGACGCAGGCGGTAGCGACAGTCGCTAATAGGATCCGGCAGTTGGGACTCGACGTGGCGCTGCACAAAACAGAGGCCATGTGTTTTCATGGCCGTCTGAACGCGCCACGCTCAGAGTCCCACATTACGGTGGAGGGGGTTCGCATCGGCGTCGGGAGGACGATGAAGTACCTGGGACTCGTCCTCGACAGCCGGTGGAACTTCAGGGAGCATTTCCTGCATTTGGCCCCAAGGCTGAACCGGGCAGCAGCCGCTCTCAAGCGGCTCCTGCCCAATCTCGGCGGGCCAAATGCCTCCTGCCGGAGGCTGTACGCCGGTGTCGTGCGGTCCATGGCCCTCTACGGGGCCCCCGTGTGGGCCCTAAGCATCCGGACGCGACCACTCAAGCTGGTCGCATGCCAGAGGGTCATGGCTATCCGGATGATCCGGGGATACCGCACGATCGCCGGCGAATCAGCCAACCTCCTAGCAGGATTGCTGCCCTGGGATCTGGAGGCGACTGCCCTTCAGCGCGTCTATGAATGGCGCGTGGAGGCGCAGCGTCGGGGCGAATCCCCGCTGCCTCGACAAGTCGAGGCGCGGCGGGAAGAGCTCCGGCGTGATCTCAGGGCAGTATGGAGGGAGCGACTGTCGCAACCGAGGTCCGGGCACGCCGCAATCGCGGCGGTAAGACCCCTCTTTGAGGAGTGGCTGGATAGGCGTCACGGCGTCCTTACCTACCGCATGACGCAGGTCCTCACCGGACACGGAAGTTTCGGGAGGTTCCTGTGTCTGATAGGGAGGGAAGAAACGCCTGGGTGTCACCACTGCGAGGATCGTCTGGAGGACACGGTGGAGCATACGGTGCAGGACTGCCCCGCTTGGGCAGAGCACCGCCGTGTCCTCACGACGGCGATAGGCGGAGACCTCTCGCGCCCGGCATTGGTCGAGGCCATGCTGCGGGGCGAGACGGAGTGGGAAGCGGTCGCCTCCTTCTGCGAAGCAGTCATGCTCGTGAAGGAGGAGGCGGGCCGCCTGAGGGAGAGGACAGCGTCCTCCCTCCACCCCAGCCGCAGTGGTAGACGCCCACGGCGTCGGACGTCACAGGACGATCTCCGGCCACCGTAGGCGCGGGCATGCGGGCAGCGAGTAATGGGCGACTTGCTGTCCGACCATGGACCATGCCCGGGTCGACGGCACGTTGTGTTCCACGCGCGCCTCAAAGAGTGTCAGCATGTTGACGGGGCCTGTAGAGGGCCAAAGCCTGCCGGGGTCGCGGGACCAAGGGATTACCGTGACCCCGGTACGTAAAGGGCTAGTGAAGGACACCGTGGATTTTAGTCAGTACAAGTCTGACAGTCCCTCCCGCCCTGCCCTGGGTGGGAAGACTCATTTGATGATTTTACCACGCAAAAAAAAAAAAAAAAAAAATCATACACAATCTTAATAAAAAATAGTTAAAGCTTTATTTATTTATTATTTACATATTTTTATGACATGTACAGTCAAAAAACTCTTTAGCTGTATGTTAAAAAATCTCATATAGCAAAGAGTTTTGTATGTTCCTACATTGAAACTCAAACCACAACATTGGAAAATCGATTAAAACTTGCTGTCTGCATATTTATCTCTTTTGTTGACCGTACATCAAACAACAAAAAGTGACTATAAGCATAGTAACTGGGCATAAAATACAAAATCATACAAAATATATCAGACTTACGCTACATAGGTGGTCAATTACTTATTTTACAATTACAATAGTAGTGATATCGGTGTGTTACATATTGTTGAGCAATATTTTTAAACAAATGAACACTTATGTAAACACATTTGTAGTATAAAAGTTCCGTTACCAATACAATATAATAGGCAATATAGGTATCATTTATTGAACAAAAATTGCATCATATGTATAACAGGGATGAACTGTTTTAACAATTTAGTGTTTTTAAAACACATTAATAACTTAAATACGAATAACTCAAACATAAATGTAACGGTTTCCAAAGAATAAACCTAGTAATAGCAAAGTGAATGCAATGCAAATTAACTTAAACAACTAGGTGTACCTTTCATTTATTTACAAAAAATATTTGGTGAACTACAATAAATATGTAAGTAATTGACTTGTTACAATCCTATCAGTCGGAGCCAGCACCTAATGATGACCATATCCATGACCGTGGGCCGCCACGATTGAACCACCGCCACTTAAGCCGTGGCCAATTACTGATGAGGAGATCACTGAACTATGTCCAGCAATACTTCCACCTAGACCACCAATGCTGCTGAACCCTCCAATACCCCCAATTCCGATTCCCCCAATTCCTCCCCCGATTCCCCCAAGACCTAACCCACCACCGCCACCCCCAATAGCCACAGGCACAGCTACAGGTTGGGGAACTCCCACAGGGACTGGAGCAGGCACCCCTACAGCATACGGCTGAGGCACAGGGATCCCCACCGCCTGCGTCACACTCACAGGCACCGGTTGAGCATATGGATACGCAAATGGACGGTCCACAGGTACAGCAACAGGTCTAGATACGACGTGGGCCACTGGTTGTGGAACAGGGACAGCAACAGGACGCGGTTGATCGACGGGTACCCCTACGTGAACGGGGTAGGGTACCGCACGGGGGACGCCATAGGGAACGGGTTGAGGGACAGGGATGGCGACTCGGTTGTGGTACTCGGAGTATGTGTGGCGGACTGGAAAGCTGCCACCAGCTCCAATGCCCCCGATTCCTCCTCCGCCACCTATGGATCCTATGCCAACTCCTCCTCCTATGCCACCGCCGCTACCGATGACTGCGCCACTACTAATGCCACTTATCACAGCGCCCCCGCTTCCTAAGCCACCTATGCCATGGCCATCTATAGATCGTTTGGCCTGGTCAGCGCTTTGAGCATATTGCAAGATGAGGAACAGCAGAATCTGAAACAAAGGAAAGTTTTTTAGGAACTATGTTTCTATAAGGCACCATTTTACTGGATATAGCACCTGCAAATATAGTTTAAATACATAGCAATAGTATTCTTTTAAAGTTTGAGAATAGAAAGCCTACTAGAAACTAGGTTGGCCACCAACTATGGCCCACCCGGAAGACTCTAAACCAATTGCGAACTCAGGTTAGTCGCTACAAATACAACATGATCCAGGTTGAAGCTGGACGTGATTGTGGTGGGACGGTTCAATTCCTGTCCTTCTTTTTGTGTAACTCCATACATACCTATACAAGACACCAGTACGAAGCTACGACTAACACAGTCAATACGACAGAGTTCCGACTGAAACTTATTTCAGTAGATGATAAAGGAATTTATCAACATGACGAAGCAGATCGATTAGATCTTGGACCTGTTTGAACAAATTGAGGATCTCCTATGGACTCAGGACAGAGCGGCCACAGGCAGATTATTTGTTATAAAAGTTTGCTGAAATCATTTTCGTTGTATCTGTATTCAAAATCGATATAGTTATCTTATCAGATAAACAAATATATCTATACTTGCTTATAATTACGCACGTAAATTGATTAGGTACTAGGTCCACTTAGTACAATAGATACGAACTCTAGAAGATTCTCCGGTCATTCAAAACTATTGCAGTGAAGATTAGTTACCCAGGTACTTATTTTTTTTTTTATCTAGATTTATGAAGGAGATTTTATTGTATAAAGTGTTAGTAGGTAGCGTCATTATCAAACAAAACTTTCCAGACGGATTAATTCTTATAGATAATTCAGTGAACCACTGCAAACTCCTAAAAGTCGGAATCTCCTGTGGTGAAAACTACAAAAACTTGGTGCTGAACGAGTCCCCGAAAATGATGGAACTGATTCCGTGACGGTAAGAGCAATCAAGTAGTAAAATATTATGAACCGTATCTTCATGAATATGTAAATTCATGTGGAATCGGTGAAATATCATTGAAATAAAAATACGAGTAGGTACTATAATATCCGATGTAAGGAACATCTCTCATGACAAAACTGATCAAAATATATTCAAATAAAGAAATAAAACATCTTAGGATATATTCCGTTTTATTACGAAAAAGGTAAGCATCGGTTGAATACTTATCTAAAAAACGGTCAACTTCAAAACTGCACTTGAAGTTGACCGTTTTTACGTTAATATAAACGTTTTACATGTACACTTTTTTTAAACAACTGTACAACAAATGTCAAACTTTTTGTAGTAAGACGAAGAAATTGTTATAATACGAGTACCTTTACGAGAATTAAAAATAACCATGGTTAATAAAATATATCTCGATGTCCCATTATGTATCATTCATCGTGTATCAAATAAACTGGCTAATACTCTCTCAAATTATTTACTCTGTTTACTTAAGAAGATTAATGAGGTTATCTTGAAAACACTAAATTTTTTTTTTTAATTAAATACACTGTTATCTAGAAAGAATTGGGTTAAAAAACTGTTTGCGCACGATTAGCGATTAACGCAGCTTCCTCTGTTTTGATTACCTAATTAATTTTGATAGTTATAATGTATTAGACGTGTTGAATTTTTAGGAATGTTTTCAAGTATCATTACGAAAAGAAGAACAATTAATGAAAAGCAAAGATTAATGGATTTATGAATTGAATTGAATGATTTTTTTTTTCCTGACATAGTATAAAACTAAGTTGCTTTTTGTACGCGTATAGCTTCCGAACGACTGAACCAAATTGGATAATACTGTTTTTGGTTGTGTTCTTTATTGTCAGGACACTATTAGTATGTCTGAAAGTTTTTCGGAAAATTTACCGGGTCAGTCGAAAATTAAAACCTGTGAGAAGCCGGGGCGGGCAGCAGTGGCCGAGTAATAAATAAATGATAGCGTGACGGTGACCAGGAAGATTGGAAAAAATCACGTAGTAAGTCGTCACCAAATAATATGGACGATTCATTTCTTTTTTTACAAATTCTTCTGTATAAACTGTCGTTGACATTTGTAGAATTTCTCGTTGTATACCTACATTTACTCAAACTCTAGCTAAAATTCTGTGCAGGTAATACTAAACCTAAAATATAGCCTTTTATTTTCCCAAATAAATAATGTAAGATACAAAGACAGCTTATAAGACTTTAAAAGATTAATGTTATGGATTTGAACGCCACGTTAATGCCAATTTTGACATGTGACAGCTGTCAAATTTAATTAAATCACCTGGCATTCTCAAACTACGTGTACTATTTCAACATTAAAAATACTGTTAAAAAACCGACAAAACACCGAATCTAATTACCAAAATTGTTTGCAAAATTTTCGCAATTAATTAGTTTGGGGACTAAAGTCCCCACTGGCAGTGTAATCCTTATTAGAGCTACGAGCTAGATTTTATCCGTATTAGATATTTTTTTCTTTAAGAGTCTTATACGGAACCTGAAGTAGTAGAAGTGACACTGAAGTACCGATTAATTAATTACAATTAAAAATATGTCACATGTTTGTTATGAAAATAATCACTTAAGGTCAATAATAACGAGGGCTTGACTCTTTGTTTCTCCGCCTTAGACGGGTTAGATAAACTTTAATCTTTATAATAGATGTCATATATAAAAATGTATGTGTGTCGGTATGACATACATACATTTTTAAACAAGGACGTTATCTATTCTAATAGACTTCTTAAATAATAATTTTCACATAAGCTGAAAATAAAGTTAATAATAAAAAAAATTAAGTTTAAAATAACTATTAAACCCCTAAAACATAATTGGATGACAAAAGGCATAAAAAAATGTTGTATAAACAAGCGGCGTCTTTACCTAAAATATCGTCTGTCAACAGCAAATAAGAACCATCATAAAATAACCTATAAGAAATATACTGCCATTCTAAAAAGATGCATGTTTCAGGCACAAAAAGGTGAAAACACACGCTATTTGTCTCAATCTAACAACAAATGTAAGGCTGCCTGGAAAGTAATAAAAAGCAATACCAGCCAAAAACAAACATCTCATGACGTCATAGATAAAATTCAATTAGACAATCAAACTCACACTGACCCTAAAAAGATAGCTGACATTTTTAATAATTTCTTTATTGACATAACGAATAACACAATTGACCCATCTATTGACTTCACACCACCCATGACATATAATCCAATCACTATGTATTTGACTCCAACAACTGACACCGATGTAAGTAAAATAATAAGCTCCTTAAAATTAACCAACTCTACAGGCTATGATGACATTACCACAAAAATTCTCAAACTATGCTCTACAATTTTATCAAGTCATATTGGACATATTATTAATTTATCATTTATGCAAGGTTTATTTCCTTCACGATTAAAATTCTCCATTGTTAAACCAATACATAAGAAAGGTGATAGAACTGATGTAAATAATTACCGCCCCATAACACTCATACCAATATTGTCAAAGATATTTGAAAAGGTTATGCACGAAAAACTCTCCAGTTTCCTATCCAAATCCAATATTTTAAATGAAAATCAATTTGGTTTTCGGAAAAATAAATCCACTACATCAGCAATTTTTGCTCTATTAAAATTAATAACGAAAAGCCTGAATGATAAACTGCCTATTGTTTCTATTTTTTTAGATATGTCCAAGGCTTTTGATTTCGTTAATCATAAATTGTTAATTTATAAATTAGACCGATGTGGCATAAGGGGAAACGCATTAAAATGGCTCGAAAGCTATCTTACACATCGACAACAATGCGTCGAGATCTCGGCACAAACAGGCAATCAAAAGCTCTCATATAAGTCTCAGTATAGGGAAAACAACTGCGGTGTTCCCCAAGGGACCATACTAGGGCCGCTATTGTTCCTGTTATATATAAATGACTTGCCTAGTGTAACTTCACACAATTGCACACTTTACGCTGACGATACAACAATTAGTATTATAAACGAAAAAAACGACATTGTTGAGTACCAAAATGAGATAAATATGACATTAAACAAAATTATTACATGGCTTGAACACAATAATCTTCACATTAACATTAATAAAACTAAAATGATACAATTTGAGACGTATAAAAGTAATCGCCCACGGCTTAAAATATGTTACGGAAATGAGACAGTAGAAGAAGTTAATAACGCAAAATTCTTGGGGATAGTAATTGATAAAAACTGTAACTGGAAATCTCATATTGATGATTTATGTAAGAGGATAGATCGATTTGTTTTCGTTTTGTACAGGCTAACACGAGTGGCTAGTGCTGAAGCAGCTCTATGTGCATACCATGGCTATGTTTCGTCAATTTTACGCTATGGCATAATAATATGGGGTAATTCTGTGGAACTAATAAGAGTGTTTCGAGCTCAGAAAAAATGTGTACGCTCAATTTGTGGAGCGCACCCACTGGACAGTTGTGTTCCACTATTTAAAAAACTTAAAATATTGCCACTTCCAGCACTATATATTTTTGAAATTTGTATCTTTATACACCAAAATAGACATGAATTTGAATTGTATAATGATGTTGTATCTAGACCCAGCCGCAAAGTGTATATGCTTAATGTTCCCAGACGTAGAATAAAATTGTTTTCCAATAATGTTTACTGTATGTCTATTACTGTTTATAATAAATTACCTGACGGCTTCAAAACTCTCAACCTCAGAGTATTTAAAATTAAATTATTTAACTTTCTCTTAAGCAAATGTTATTACTCGACTGAAGATTTTATGAACGAAAAAATTTCCTAAATATTTGACATTATTACCTATAAATTATATTGTATCTCCTTGACTAAATTAATTTATGTAGTTCAATTTATTAAAATTATTTGTAATTAATAATTTATTGTAATTCTCATTATTAATCGAATTCTAATGTAGTATAAATTGATGACCTTATAAACCATATTTGTACGCCGGAAACGGCAGAATATTATGATCGTAATATACATAACGCACATAACAACCTTGTACAATATTCTGACAAATAAATGAATTCTATTCTATTCTATTCTAAATGATAAAAAAATCAAGTATCTTGATTTAGCTGACGCCGTCATTGTACCGATAGTCGTTTCAGTCAATGGACTCATTGCGAAGAACCTCGACCAACTCCTTAAGAGGCTCTCATTGTGCAGCTGGCTCAGGGGCTTGATGCAGAAAGCAGTTCTTTTGGACACGGCGCGCATTGTGAGGAGGTTCCTCTCTCTAGAGCCCTAACCACCGGCACATTGGACCCTGTTCCCAATGCTTGTGGACCACTATTTTTTATATTTTTAAATGTTTTTTTTTTGTAATTTCTAAGAGAAATAAATTATAAATTTCTAGAGGAATGAATAATTTTCACATTACACATTTTGCAAAAAAATATTTTTTAATTGAAGAAAGTAAATCGTGCATTGTGTAAATAATGATTTAATAGTATTGGAAAAAAAAAGTCTAAAACTAAAATGTATCTACAATATCAACACTATCTAAAACGTTTTTTCATTTTTTTACGATCTACGGATATTAAGTACTTTGACGTAGATTTATTTTGATTCCATTTCATTTTGATAGGAGGGCCTCATAATATACTAGCGACCCGCCCGGCTTCGCATGGGTACAATCTCTACTATATTATGCATGTTATATACATTTAACCTTCCCCTTGAATAACTCTATCTATTAAGAAAAACCGCATCAAAATCCATTGCGTAGTTTTAGAGATCTAAGCATACATAGGGACAGACAGACAGACAGCGGGAAGCGACTTCGCTTAATACTATATGATTATGTTTAGGAACCTTTGTTGTCCGTAGTAAGTCCACCCGCCTAGTTCATCAAGCCTTAAGTGTACGACGAAAAATTATGGTTTCAGTATTTTACAATCTGGATTTTTTCTAATAATTTTGTTTTTGAAGACAAGTACTCGTATTATTATTCTGTAACAAAAATTTTTGTCGTACAAAGGTTTTATAATCAACATTTTCCTAGTCATCATCATCTGCCTAGCCTTTTCCCAACTGTATTGGGGTCAGCTTCCAGTCACACCTATTTTACATGGAGTGACTGCCTGTCGGACCTCCACAACCCAGTAACTGGGTAATACGATACCCCGTGGTAAGACTGGTTGTCAGACTTTAGAGCTTCTGACTAACAGTAAAGACTGTCAAAGATCTACAAATGACAGCCACGACAGCGGTTTTCCCGTCTGGGGTACTTTCGTTTATGATTTTAAAAAAAAATGTAACATAAATATACAACATAAATATCTACGAATGCTGTCACAATCAACTATCTTCCGGAAACAATACAAACGAACCAACTTCCACGACTTATCGCTATCAGTACATAATGAGCTACGTAAATATAAACAACGTTAATTAACGTCGATTGAGATAAGTAGAGGCTGTTGTACATATATACATACATTCAAAGTCATAATGATGACTAGTGATGTAACGAATAATTCTGTAAAACTATTTTTTTATTAACTAATATGATTTGAATATGGAAACTATCATCATCTGCCTAGCCTTTTCCCAACTAAATTGGGGTCGGCTTCCAGTCAAACCACATGCAGCTAGATATCATTATTTTACATGGAGCGACTGCCTGTCGGACCTCCACAACCCAGAATGAATTAAATTAATTGAATATGGAAACTATATGTTCCCGAATAGTCTTGAAGTAGGCAAATAAAATTTAAATAAGTTTTGTTAGTCCAGTTAAAATATTAATAGAATCGCAACAAAAATGAAAGAATGCCTAAATATTTTGATTGTCTTGATGGTCCATCTGTCCAGGTCGAGCCTTTTCCTTCAGGATTTTTTTAGTAACAGTAAACGGCGCTGGATATATGCTCAGTTTATGGCGATAGGCTCGCCCCATATCACATGGTATGTAGAAACATTACTGGCGGAATGTGGGTGTACAATTAGGTCCACCTCTGCCTAACCCTTAAGGAATAACAGGCGTGACGTTGCATCAATATCTTTTTTCAGAAAACAAAAAAATATTTAAAATTATTTTTATAAGTTCTTTGTCCATGCCAAAATCTAGCTTCAGTCTAAACTTATTGAATAAATTTTATGTGTTTAATGAATTTAGTTACATTCATTTAACTATATCGACTTGGCAATGTTCGTTTCAAATATGTCTGACATTTTGCGTGCGTTTTATTTGAATATTCGCATCCGCATTCGCATTCTCGAATGTGAAAAATCAAATATTCGTTACATCACTAATAATTACCTAATTATAAGCAACTCATTTAAAAGGACCATAGGTCAGGCAACATAGGCCCATAACAGAGAGACTGTATTGAAATTCAGGAGTAAGTTTTAATTGTTTACGTATTTGCCATCCCCAAGCGCGACTTTTCACGTACTACGTATATTAAACACGTTAAATAAATGAAAAAAATGAGTTCCTCATTCCTTCACAAAAAACCCTTTTTCATTATCCATACAACAAACGCCGTTCTTACTTCAAGTACGTTATAAATAAAATATGAAAATCTAACCTTCGGATAAGATAAAGCCCGCAATATCTGACAGATAATTTAAATGAATAAGTTCGCCTTTTTTTAGGTGGTAAAAAATCATCCAATGAGTCCTCCCGCCCTGTGTAGCAGTCATTCGATTATTTTAGTCCGTCCCAAACTAAAGTTTATCGTGTTTCTTAACTTGCCCTTAACGTTCTTGGATCACGGTTACCGATTTGGACACTTTCGCGATCCTGTAATAACACCTCAAATAGAGATGGACAGGACATCCGGCTAGAAGCGGAGATGTCAGATGGAGTAAGGTCCATCTAAAGGGCCGTCTTAAATCGCGTTGGGTCCATGATATCGTCAAAGTCGCGGGGAATATTTGAATGAAGGGACGCAAAACACCGAGAAATATGGCAGAAAAACAAATTAAATTTTCCCGTCGTACTACTAGATGGCTTGGTAGTACCACGGGTAATTTTTTTCCCGTAGTACTACTGGTAGTCAGTGGTAGTATAACGGGTAATAAATGGAAAAATAGCCTATACCCAGCAGTGTGTGATTCTGGGTAGACATGATGATGATGATGAATTTAAATAAATAGTATTGTATCCGGGCAAGCAACAGTAAAGCAGGCGATTAAACGATCTAGAATTTCAAATAATGAATTGGTGATGATGAATTATAACAAATAGTTATTGTATCCGGGCAACCAATATTGAACCAGACCATCAAACGATCCAACCATCCATAATGCCTTTGTCAAACAGACAGGCGAAAGCGAAGCGTTTCCGAAGCGATACCGAACCGAAGCGAGACGTCAGTCCGATAGTTCTGTCACGCTATCGAATCGCTTTCGCTTTTCTATGTGACTGGATTCAAACAATTCCATACATTACAAATAAAAACGTCACGCTTCGCATTCGTCACTCCTGTCTGTTTGACAGAGGCTTTAGAATTCCAAATAATTAATTATTTCACGTAAAAATTACAAAACAAACTCACATGAGACAGTCGAAACATTTTCTCGAACTACTCAAGTCCAGGTGAGGAACGAAAGTGATCATACCTAGGAAAGTAAAGGTATTTATAACATCATGTGTTTAGCGGAAACACGGCTTATACACCCTGTATAGGAAAGCTGCCAAGGACTTATATAGAGCTGATAATTCTTGGAATTGGAGGTGATGGTTATCTGTATGTGATCTTGAAGATGAGATTATGTAAATAAGATGTAACTGGCTTGATACAGTGGTTTAATGTGGAAGAACAGGTCAATTTGTAATTGATTCTGTGTCTATCGAATGAACTTGTTTTGTTTAGTGATTTAATTTGTGGGGTTATCTAAGCAGGTTCCCTTGACTCTGGAACACAAAGGGCTACTGAAGGTACTGGGTGGATTTTAATCAGTAAAGCCTTTGTCAAACAGACAGGCGAATGCGAAGCGAGGCGTTTTTATATGTAATGTATAGAATTGTTTGAATCCAGTCATACAGAAAACCGAAAGCGATTCGATAGCGTGACCGAACCGATGCGAAGACGTGGCGATGGCGTATTTGCTCTATTTGATGTCGTTCATAAAAAACCAGCTAATACAACTGCCACGCCACGGTTCACTGCACCCAGTTTGACGTCTCGTATCGGTTCGTTATTGCCTCGGAATTGGTCCGGTTCGCTTTCGCCTGTCTGTTTGACAAAGGCTTAAAAGTCTGACAGCCCGTGAAGACTTCTTATTTTATTGAAACCTTAATATTCATTGTTTCTTTTTTAAGCCTTATTCGGTTGTGGATCAAATATGCAGTTACTCCATGTAAAATATATGTAAATTCAGCTTCATCTGTTTAGACTGAAACCTGATGAAGATCTTGAACGGCAAATAAAACAAAGGATTTCCGTCTCTCTGAAGAACAGGACAACAATTGGTCAAGCCGTTAGTCCCTGCTGTCAATTGCAGAACTTTGACAGTCGTTACTTATCATCAAAGCTCGAAAATCTGAGTAACCAGTCTTACCAAGGTCTTATCAATATTACCCAGTTATTGGGTTATGGGGGTTAAATAGGCAGACACTCCATGTATACTTAAATACAGTTGCGTTCCCGGCCTGTTGGTATAGTGGTTAGTTCTTCTTATCGTATGGTTGATGAACAACCTGGTGTCAGAGTTTAAACCGCCCGTAGGCCTCTGACATGGCTTCACACACCGTTGAAAAATCTCTCAGGTGTGCTGGTTTCCTCACGATGTTTTCCTTCACCGTTTTTAGCAGGTGATAATTAATTTATAATACGCACATGAATTCTAAAAGACATTGGTGCGTGCCGGGGTTCGAACGTGAACCTGACTGTTATGCCGGAGGCCGTGGGTTCGATTCCCACCCAGGACAAATGTTTGTGTGATGAGCACGATCATTTGTTCTGTGTCTGGGTGTAATTTCTCTATAATATGTATGTATTTAGAAATATATAAGTATGTTTATCAGTTGTCTAGTACCCATAACACAAGCTCTGCTTAGCTTGGGACTAGATAGCGTTGTGTTATAGTTGTGGAATATTTATTTATTTATTCGGTTTGACTGGAAGCCGACCCCAACACAGTTGAGACGTTGAACGGCTAATGAAACAATAAATTGCCATCTCCGTCATGATCTGGATCACAGTTTTGATAGCACAGGGAGAAAATTAAGTTTAACATAACAAATAAACAATAACCGTCTTACTACAAAAAAGTTAAACATCTGTTAAACACTTGTCTACAAATCAACGTCAAATGCCGTTTTGCACTTGACAGTTTTTATAGTAAGACGGTAAACATCTCTATATACTTCCACAAAGGTGACACACACGGGCGTCACCTATCCTCTCTATATACTTCCACAAAGGTGACACACACGGGCGTCACCTATCACTCTAGATCTAGTTCGACAGACTACCTACTGCCATAGCCAACTAGTCCTTTAGGCTACCGTCCACCAGTACCAGTCAGACTACTCCAACACACCGCTGCGCCGGTAAGGAACACGTAATCACCTATCTGACCGCTATCTTTTACGTAATAAGGGAATTGTTTACGCTACAAACTTGTGTCATTAAGACATTAATAAGTGATACTTGAACTGGATTGAATTGATTTCTAGTTTCTGTGCAGTTTGGAGAAAGTCGTTTTTGAATTGTGAACTTATTTTTTTTTTACTGTTATGCTTAGATTCCAGGTTTTTTTAGCAAGGATTAACAAGTCTTTGGTAAGCTCAGGGAAGGAAACAAAAAAGTTTGTATTGTTGCTGAATACACTGGAGGGGGGCCTGAATTTTGATGACTATGTATGATTTATAAAAAAATAAAGCTTTTTGTTTTTAACTTGTGCCACAGTAAGATTTTTTTCTGTATCGTGGGTGCAATACAATGATACATACAAATGATATTTTTTTAAATACCAATGGAGATAACAAATAGGAGCTTTTATGTAGTTAGTTTTCAACAAATGAAAGGCAAATTTACGAGAAAATGCCTGTAAGAAGATGAATCAACAATAATTAATAGTTTTTTGACTCCAGACAAGAAATTAGATTACCTATTTCCTATTAGAAACTAATACAAACCAACTCCTTATCATTAATCAACAAGTTCCACAGAACTGCTTCAGTAATGCATGATCGTAAGTTGTAGGCTGTAACAGACTAAAGTAATGCATTAACATAACTATGTACATAAATCAGGCGGTGTAATGCTCTGTACATAATGTGCGCAGGATATTTGTACACTGAGCGTCCATTCAATACGAATTGCTCGTAAACATTCTTTACTCTCACAGGCAGTGAAGTTAGGTAGAGGACATGTTATTAGACATTTTCTTTAAACTAGTTGTATTTTTAAAGATAAAGTTTTGTGGTTTTATGGCTTAAACTAGTTGTATTTTCCAAATGGTGGAAGAAACTTCGTCTGAAAATAATTTATTGTCAAATTAACTTTAAGTAAATATTCCAAGTTTCCTAATACTCAAACAATGCTACCTACGCCATTTTTATAAATGTTAATCATTTCTATCCCGAACTCAGGTATTTTGATAAATATGTTGTATAATTCTTCTACAAGCAGAATTAATAATTTTTATTTCAGAGGCATCAAATTAATAACTTAGGTATCTTAAATAAAAAAAAAAAACACAAAATGCCTGTCAAAAAGCGATAATAATAATCAACTCTTAATTATTATTTAACTTTCCAATTATTACAAACATCTTTACAGATTTATCCAAGGCATAAGCGTCAAGCGTTTTTCTGTTGAATCCCGCTCTACTTCCCCACTAATTAATGACCCTTAAGAAGAGTTACGTAGTCGACATCATGTGCACCATATGAGTGGTAGAATGCAGTTCTGTCACTACACATATGCAGCTCAAACATTTCCCTCCTTCGTTTTTTTTCACGAACTGACTGACCGATTAGTGTCTACGTTCTAGTGAAAGCTGTACTTAATATTACTCAGAGTTCTCATTAGAAATTGGTTAAATAAGGCTCTTTCTATCATTTGATTATTAAAACATATATTGTGATAGTGTTTCTTTTGGGACTATCCCACCACACTGTTTCCAAACCACTGTAACTCCTGAAAGCCAAAATTAACAGTGGCAACCACCAGAAAAGCGCCGAGACAATGAAGCTCGACGTGTCCCGGAGAATGAATTTACCTGTCTTGGATCCTGCAACGAAATTAATCAGAAAAGAATAGTGGAGGAGTAGGAAAAAATGTGATAGTGGTATGTGTTACCTGTGATATTTCAGTTTCATTCCCGTGGTACTAACCGTTGTACTACCAGTAGTATCACGGGTAAAAAAAATACCCGTGGTCCAACCATGCAATCTAGTAGGACCACGGGAAATTTTTATTTACCCATGGTACTACTCACTTATATTATAGATTAATTATTCACAGTTCTCTGTATAATCTTCCGTATACCATCTCCTTATTACTTTGCACCAGTTTTTTTTTAGTTCTTAAAATCGTCATATGAGACCTCTCGCCCTGTGTTGAGTGGAAGGGACTGTCGGACTCATACTGACTAAAATCTACCGTGTTCCTTCAATTGTCCTTTTCATTCCAGGGTCATGGTTAACTGTGTAGACAGTCCCGCGACCCCGGCATAGGAAACGAGTAGTACCACGGGTAAATTAAAATTTCCCGTGGTACTACTAGATCGCTTGGTAGTACCACGGGTAATCTTTTTACCCGTAGCACTATTGGTAGTGCAACGTACCCGTTGCACTACCATTAGTGCTACGGGTACCCGTAAACGTAAAAATAGTAACCCTGTGTTTAGGATATACATACTTATAAATTAAATCTAGGTGTGAATCCCCCGGCCACGCCGCAATCGCGGCGGTAAGACCCCACTTTGAGGAGTGGCTGGATAGGCGTCACGGCGTCCTGACCTACCGCATGATGCAGGTCCTCACCGGACACGGAAGTTTCGGGAGGTTCCTGTGTCTGATAGGGAGGGACGAAACGCCTGGGTGTCACCACTGCGAGGATCGTCCGGAGGACACGGTGGAGCATACGGTGCAGGACTGCCCCGCTTGGGCAGAGCACCGCCGTGTCCTCACGACGGCGATAGGCGGAGACCTCTCGCGCCCGGCATTGGTCGAGGCCATGCTGCGGGTTGAGACTGAGTGGGAAGCGGTCGCCTCCTTCTGCGAAGCAGTCATGCTCGTGAAGGAGGAGGCGGGACGCCTGAGGGAGAGGACAGCGTCCTCCCTCCACCCCAGCCGCAGTGGTAGACGCCCACGGCGTCGGACGTCGCAGGACGATCTCCGGCCACCGTAGGCGCGGGCATGCGGGCAGCGAGTAATGGGCGACTTGCTGTCCGACCATGGACAATGCCCGGGTCGACGGCGCGTTGTGTTCCACGCGCGCCTCTAAGAGTGTCAGCATATTGACGGGGCCTGTAGAGGGCCAAAGCCTGCCGGGGTCGCGGGACCTAGGGATTACCGTGACCCCGGTACGTAAAGGGCTAGTGAAGGACACCGTGGATTTTAGTCAGTATGAGTCTGACAGTTAGGGTGGGAGAACTCATTTGATGATTTTACCACGCAAAAAAAAAAAAAAAAAGGTGTGAATCCCCCTTAAGATCTACTTAAAACATAAGATCTAACTGTTACAGCTTCCTACTTTATTACCATGACGGATAACCACACAAGTTTTTGTCTCCGACAAGATACGGGATCGGTCGACAAGAATACGAGTACATTAGCACAGTGCCATGATACAGCCAGTTTTGAACATCGACAAGTTGTGGAGTGTCGTGTAACGTTTTTTTTTTATGTAATGGGTAGACAAACAGGAACAGGTTACTTATTTTTTATCGTGGTAAAATCATCAAATGAGATCCCCACCCAGGGCAGAGCGGGAGGGACTGTCAGACTCGTACTGACTAAAATCCACGTTGTCCTTCAATAGCCCTTTACTTTCCGGGGTCACGGTAATTCGTACAGTCTCGCGACCAGGAACAGGTTACCTTACGGGAAAATTTGTTACTTCTGTTGACGACCGTCTGCTAAAATTAAAGGGAACAAGTTAGTCATTAAAAAACTATGTTATTTAAAAAAAAACAAGCTTTTGTTGTTAAAAAATACTTACGATAGACAAATTCTCGTCAAGATGAATCAAAAGAGTCTAAACCCGACGGGTTTGCGGCGTTTCGTTACAGAGTTCCTATACCTTCCAGCTCCATCATCAGATCAGCCCCATGTCATCATAATATTGCATTGTCATGCAATATACAAATACTTGCATTTCAGCTCAATCGGAAACCGGGAAGTGAATCGAATTTAACTTGCAAGATTTGATTTGAGTAAATAAAAGCTTGTAAAAGGCCCAAGTGTAAGAACTGCTTAGCGTCCTCCCTCCACCCCAGCCGCAGTAGTAGACTCCCACGGCGATCGACGTCGGCAGACGATCTCCGGCCACCGTAGGCGCGGGCATGCGGGCAGCGAGTAATGGGCAACTCGCTGTCCGATCATAGAGCATGCCCGGGTCGACGGCGCGTTGTGTACCACGCGCGCCTCAAAGTGTTTCAGCAAAAGGACGGGCCCCCCCTTTAGAGGACCAAAGCCTGCCGGGGTCGCGGGACTTACGAATTACCGTGATTACGATTCCGACAGTCCCTCCCGCTCTGCCCTGGGTGAGAGGACTCATGTGATGATTTTACCACGTTAAAAAAAAAGTGTCTGAACTGTTTAGATACATTACCTCTTGTTAAATTGAATAAGAATATGATTCTTGAAAAAGAGAGTGATAGATCGGTGGTAATAGGTCCGTAGTAGAAGTCTGGTACTTTCGTACCTAATTAAGCACGTCACTTTGTGTACTGTATTGTACCACCGCTGCTGCCAACATGTCCCAGAATTAAATATTTGAAGGTACGTTTCATTCATCAATACGCACCCCGAACTAGACTACGGTAATGCCATAGTATTTACAGTATTCTGAACGAACTCGTTCGCAAGATCTAACCCGAAGAGAAATGCAGGTAATGGCGCTTATTGATAAAGGAATTAAAATGTTAATGAAGAATAAAATAGACAACCAGATCACCTGATAAGGTTTTAGTAATAAAGTTGTTAGACCTGCTACATATTTTATTACATAGAATACACAATCTGCACTCTATTTTCTTAAAGCTGAGACTTGTAAAATAATCTCCACAAAGGATATAATTAACTATTTTCCAAGATGCCACAGCATCTTGTTTTTTTTTTCTCAGCAACTTGTTATTCTGCCTACCGGGATTCGAACTAGTAAATTATAAATACGACGGCGCCACCATTACTTACACATTTTATTAGCTAGAATAAATTGACCACACAGAAACCAAAACGTATGCAAGCGGCACACGTGCGCTTCTAATTCAATTGAAATTCTTGCGAAAATGTAACAATTGGACGGTAGTTTGTGACCAAAATTAATCAACACCTGGGCAATAGCGAACATCTTCCGTGTTGGGACAGTAGCCTAGATGTCACAGATGCATCGTAATCAACTCATTTGCATGTTAAAACGATGTATTTTTGTTTCGGATAGATAGGAGGAAAACTTGACTTTAATTGTTGAAGTAGTAAGTTCGGAACTCAACATTATGGCAACAGTTAAAAATTATTATAACACAGATTGAGAATTATTTTTGTCATTTTGTTTTTACCAGAAAATAGAGTTTTTCCTGTAGTATTTAAAAACATTTAAACAAACATACACAAACAGTCAGACTTAGAATACCGAGCCTCCTGTAGCTCATACAAATATTTGTTCAACGTGTCTAACGAATCACCGACGGATAGCACTGCAACCAACTGGCTAGCCACTTCTCAGACCATGAAGTCAAACGTTTAGCTGTTAGAGCGTCACAGATGAGTGAAAGAATAATCATGACTCTGGAACGGAAAGGGCAATTGGAGGAACAGGGTGAGGTTTCGGTCCGTATGAGTCTGACATCTTCTTCGGCTCCACTCACGAGACATTCTACAAAAAAGGGTGTCAACCATTTTATAGGATAAGAAGTGCCGCAACAACTGTTCAATAGTAATCGTAATGTTTTTGTGACTAAAATAATCATCAGATCAGTGCCTTTGAATCTTCCGCGTAGCACCGCTGGCGGCGCGGGCGCAGCGTTGGCCCAGTTGCCCCAATTGATTCATCGCCGCAGCATCGCATGCGCATGACAATCAACTATTTACCATAGCAGACGGTAAGGTCGTTTGAAGGTATTGCTCATTCTTATCAGATTGAGGTTTATACTAAATTAACTATAGACAGGTGCACTTTTTTCTTTATTACCATTGTCCGACTCTTAGGAGAGGAATCATTCAAGAATAAAAATGACCAGATTCCGGATAGCGATATCTCGGAGTCTCTTCGCTCCTTTAATCAATACTTCGATTAATCAATAATCTGCTGAGATTATTGATTAATCGAAGTCTATCTAACCTAACCTAACAATGTCCACCTTTGGACATGAGCATCTCCCATGGTGAGCCACAACTGCATGTGCTCCACTTTTCGTGTCTCTTATTTTATTTTTAAGGCATCTCGTAGGTCAACTTAGAGGAGATTGTGTGCGTGTTAACCTGTCTATCTTGTGGTGCATTGAGTGTGCAGCCTCCCGCCCGGGAAACCGATTCTATCTCTCTCTTATCTTCCCTATCTAATTCAGAGAAGTTATGCCTTTGTCAAACAGACAGGCGAAAGCGAAGCGAGTCCGAAACGATTCCGAACCAAAGAGAGATGTCAGTCCGATAGTTCTGTCACGCTATCGTATCGATTTCACTTTTCTATGTGACTGGATTCAAAAATTCCATACATTACAAATGAAAACGTCACGCTTCGAATTCGTCACGCCTATCTGTTTGACAAAGGCTTTACAGATTTCCATTAAATCTCAAAATGGGGAAAGAATCTCAATATGGGTTCTACTACTCAGGTTATCTATCTTGTCGAAGAAATACAGTCATTTCGCGACCAAAACTGATATTTCACAACGTTTTTGAAGTTCTCTGTAATGAATTCATTTACTGCGGACAATTTGAAGCCAATAAATAAGTTAAGGAAAAAAGCACAATTTTATTTAGGTACTTAACAAGGAAACCGATAATACTCCAATTCTTTTTGACTCCTTGCCAATAAAATCAATCAACACCGCCTCAATAAATTCATCGTAACAAAGCTCAGCAAAGAATATAAATCCGCATCGTAAAACCCTACAAAATGTGTGTACACAAAATTCCATGCGCATGCGATCGTGACGTAATCATTGCACTACTAACACTATTGGTGATCTCAACACCCTGGTTTCTTGGTCACTAGCCTACTATAAAATCATGCGATTTGCGACAGCATTTGCGACTACGCAGAAAACTAAAGGAAAGAGTTATTGAAAACACAACACAACCACGGTTATTACTTCTTAGATCGGATTTATAAATTTTCCTCAAATTAAATTTTATTTTCCCAAAATTCAAAATTACACTTATTTTCCCCATTTCATTTCACACGCCATTATTATATTATTGCCCACCATTCTCTTTTTATCTGCTTGTACTAAGTATTGAAATTTTTACCTGGATGTGTAATACATCTCTAATTTTCTTAGTTCTACAATCTTGGAGACATTTTACCCATTTTTTACCGAGAATTTTAGTTTTTTCATTTCACTGCAGCCTCTAACACGATTTGCAGTGCGACCAACTGCGAAGAAAACGACTGACGCTCGCGTTTCTCGCTGACTCAAGTCTCATTGCCTGTGTAGGAGGCCTGAGTTTTTTGGTCACCACACGTACTTCTTACGTAACCATGGTAACAGATGTAAACAGTAATTGTTTTAGTACTTGTGTATGATGGAGCTGAGTTTTGGATGAAAGCACAACCTTGATTGGACGAGACGTGCATCATTTTGGCAGTCTGGCTTGTTTAGCGCATTGGTCAATTTTGACCATTGGAACACGCCGCTCTGGGTTTTTTTTTATTATATGTCTAGCTAGATTAAGACAGTTTCGGATACACTCTCTTCACTGTCACCCCAAATGATCATTATCTATTCTTACATGTCCTTGAACGTAGGGTTCTACTTTTCTAATGATGTTTTTGTTAACTGTTTTGTGTGCAACTATTGTTCCGTGAATTTGTATGAGAACTTTATAAGTATTATTGTTTTCTGTATGTGTACACAAGTGGTCATTTAATTACTTAAATATACCTGTCGTTGCTTTATTCTTTATCTTGAACAAGAAATAAAATATCTTAGTAGGTATGTTATTTAAAAATAGGTATTATTGTCAAAAGTTCACATCAGTCAAGCAAGGTAAAAAATACAAAGATCATAAAATAGTAGAAAATGATTATAATGTGACCTACAATTTTTATTTTCTATTCATACATTGAAAAGCATGTTGTAAACCAAAATTCCACTTGTTTGTGTTTAATATCCCACGTACTTGAAGATCAAGTTTGTTAATGCCTAAAACCTTTGTCAAACAGACAGGCGATAGCGAACCGGACCGAGTCCGAAGCGATAACGAACCGATATGGGACGTCAAACTGGGTGCTGCGAACCGAGGCGTAGCAGTTGTATTAGCTGGTTTTTTATGAATGACGTCAAACATAGCAAATACGCCTTCACCACGTCTTTGCATCGGTTCGGTCTCGCTATCGGATCGCTTTCGCTTTTCTATGTGACTGGATTCAAACAATTCCATACATTACAAATAAAAACGCCTCGCTTCGCATTTGCTACGCCTGTCTGTTTGACAAGGTCTTAAGGGTCAGCTCAGATAGAGAGAGAGAAGAATATTATTTCAAATAATAATCAATATATGGGAATATTATTTGAAAGCACATTTGCTATTTATAATAACTTAAATGTAATAAAATATATCTAATGTAATGTATCGTCATTGAAGTCTCCTTCTAACGTACACTCACAACGGACAGTGTTGACACTCTTACCGTTAATCCGTGCGCGTGAGACGCATACCGAACACGCGCGTACGACGCATCTATGACGTAGAGGTGTCGATGAATACTAGGCTTTGCAATTGACACCAGTATCACTCCTAGCACTTTGAAGGAGGGATTAGCTGAGGTTGACATTTTGCAGTTGACAATTTTTTTAAACACTTAAGAAGAAGTTAGTTCTACTGCCATAAACTAGGCATAAATCTGGATCCCGGGACTCAAGAAGTCCTTTATGGAAGAATTAAAAAATATCAGTTTTTTTTTTGGCAATCACCATCTTCATTACATCCTCTAATTGCTGTCCACTGCTGAATGTAAGCTTCCCTAGAGATCTTGAGCAGTCCTCAACCAACAGCTGCCAGCCACCCTCTTCAACGGGCATACGGGAAGCGAGTAATGGGCAACTCGCTGTCCGACCATGGACCATGCCCGGGTCGACGGCGCGTTGTGTTCCACGCGCGCCTCAAAGAGTGTCAGCAAAATGACGGGGCCCACCTCTAGAAGGCCAAAGACTACCGGGGTCGCGGCACTGTACGAATTACCGTGACCCCGGAACGTAAAGGGCTATTGAAGGACACCGTGGATTTTAGTCAGTACGAGTCTGACAGTCCCTCCCGCTCTGCCCTGGGTGGGAGGATTCATTCGTTGACTTTACCATGATAAAAAGCAACAAAACTTACCCTAGGGGAAGAGGAAAGGAAATCTGGGAAGATTTCCACCCAATATAAAAAAAAATATGATCGTAGAAATGACAAGAGACCTAAGTATACGAGCAAAGAAGTGTTGCCCAATCGTATTGTGGAAATTAATTGATACTCCACAGTTGCCACATTAGTAAAAAGCTGTCACACATAAACACATGCTTAATTCACTCGTTTACGGTATTGTTAATCAAAATTATTTCATCAAGACTATAAAATAAAGACTACAATTAACAATAGACTTACATAGTTAGGTAAAAACTCCCATGTGTGGTGTGCTATGTACGAATGACTTTGTGTCCGATGCCGATTGTCTTTGCAACGAGCTCTTGCACTATTATTATAATGTACTGTCGAAGGTTTTTTTCGAATCTCCTAGGAAATATCAATCGAACCTATTCTTTACATTGTTTAAATCATTACGTAAATTATGTCAAGTTAGTAGTAGTTAGTCAAGTTCTTCAAAAGGGTTCAATTGAACAATATATGTCGTTACCCATTCTTTCTTGTACGCTTAATCTAGATATAATTATTGAAAACTTCGTAACGGCGGGCCGCGTGAGGCTGAGGACAGCGTCCTCCCTGCGTCTGCCGCAGTGGTAGATGCCCACGGCGACGGACGTCGCCAGACCATCTCAGGCCACCGTAGGCACGGGCATGCGGGCAGCGAGTAATGGACAACTCGCTGTTCGACCATGGACCTTGCCCGGGTCGACGGCGCGTTGCGTTCTACGCGGGCCTCAAAGAGTGTCAGCATAATGACGAGGCCCCCCTCTAGAGGGCCAAAGCCTGCCGGAGTCGCGGGGCTCACGAATTACCGTGACTTCGGTGCGTAAAGGGCTATTGAAGGACTCCGTGGATTTTAGTCAGTTCGAGTCTAAGCGATGCGAGGTGGATTACTTTGTACCTCGTGACGTGTTTCAAACATTCCTATACATTTGATCATGCCGCTCGCTGCCCGTCCCGCGCTAAGTCACCGTTAGGGACAGTAGACAATAATCGTTGGGCTATCGGGCGTTGCAGCAATCTTATGAAGATCTGTATGTTCATCAAACATTATGTATTTTGTGTGCCTCTTGAGAAAACGCTCAAAAATATCGTACTTTACTTTTTAGACTCAACTGAGTACAGTGTGTCAAACGTGGCAATTGAGAGTTGCTGATCACAGGAGACCCTTTATCGAGGAGCCTTTTTGTCGCGGAGCCTTATGTCGTGGAGACTTTTTGCCACGTAGACTTATGTCGTGGAGACTTTTGTCGCGGATACTTATGTCGTGGAGAATATTTGTAGCGGAGACTTGTTGCGGAGACTTTTTGTGACGAAGACTTTTTGTAGCTGAGACTTTCCTTCGGAATCTTTTCCTGTGTAGTGTAAACAAACAGTTCAGTGCTCAATCACATGTCTCATGTCGTAATCACAGAGACTGCCGTAACATGACATCATGCAGTAGAAATTATTTCATTTTTTATAGAGCTGGTTGACTGGCAGGCGCCTTATACGAAGCGGCGTGAAGATTATGTCATTGACGAGTGAAAATGCAATAAAATTGATACGATCTAGCACGAGCCCGCATTCCTTTGAATTATATGGGAAGGGTCATTTAGAATAACTTATATTAATAAGAAATAATATAGGTAACTAGCTGTTGCCAGCAACTTCAACCGCTACAACTAGAAAATCATCCCGTGGGAACATAAAATCGGGATTAAAAACTATCCTATGTGTTATCCTAGATTAACATCCGGGTTATAAACTATGTGTGTACCAAATTTCATAATAATCCGTTAAGAGATGCGAGAGCGGTGCGTTTAGCGTGAAAGAGTAACAAACATTCATTCATCCATCCATCCATCCAAACAAACTTTCCTTGAAATGAAATTCAAAGTCGTAAATCTGAAACAACGATAATTCTGTTATTTGCACATGACATTGCACATTGTGACATTTATTGTTAGGGCTCCTCTTACCACATTTGGACTCGCAGGTGCTCCGCTATGCGTGAAGTGGGGCGGTTGGCTATATGAGTCAACTCAGCTCCTTCCAGAAGTTCAGAAGTCTCCTGGGGCGTTCACAGGTTTCTTAGAGGAACCTCGGAGTGCCGAGGTTTTGTGCCCGTTGATCAACAACACCCTTACATTCCAGGGTTACGTGTGTTGCCGTTTCATCCGCGTTCAGGCAACCCCTGCAGAACGGGCTGTCTGTTGCGTTGATGGTGAACAGATGTTTGTTGAGTGGGCAGTGACCGGTGAGCATACCCACCACAACTCGTAAGTCTGTTCGTTGGAGTCTGAGAAGTCTGCTGGTCAATCGCGGGGTTAGTGCACCATATGACAATAATGGAAGTCGGCCAAAATGGGCATCAGCTTTATTGAAAACTTAATGGGAAGCTTGTCAGTAATAGGACTGCAGCCGTTACGACAAAAGCTGGTGGTTTGAGACACACTTTACTTTAATCTGAATTCATCATAATGATTTGTTTACATAGTAATTGCAGCCATACTCCTGCGAATTACTATCTTAATGAATAGTTTATAAATTGTTTGGTATATTTATGATTGGAGGCGATCATAACAAATAAAAGAATCTTAGTTTGAGCTTACACAAACCAGGGTTACTGCGAAACGCAAACGGTAATTGTATGAACCTAGGTTTTTCAGTACTACTCGTATTCTATAAGTCTCTACCCAAAATTCTTTAAATTACTTCTGGAACCCTGGGTGGTGACCCACCCAGGGTTCACGGTGACCGCATAGAAAAAGGTTATGATCCAAATAACTTATTGTTTGTTTTTTCTGATATCCGTACGTAAGAAAGCATCGTGTCGAATTTACAATAAGATAAATTATTATTTAGTTAATGAAAATAATTCAATTTAATTTACATACTACATTATAAAACTAAAATTAAAAGTAAAACATTTACAAAAATGAATATATTAAAACTAAAATTAAAAATTTATAGGGCGTCAAAAAATTCATCCACATCGCTGTCAATGGCGAAAGTGCCCAGAACGCTGGCAGCATTGCCACGTTGGATGGCAATGGTGCCAGCTAATGCTGCCAATTATTATTTTGAAAATATTCTTAACAAAATAGAATCGTGGCAAAACACATACTTTTTTCGTGGCGAATTAATTTTGTGGCAAACTTACAACAACCCAATTAAATTACATATAACTAAAAACAATTTTTCATCCAATAAAACCTCACAAACTATGGAGGTATCTCGTCTATTACAAAATTAAATTTCGCAACATAATTAATACACATTGGATTAAGTTGTTTGCATTTATGACAGCACATAAATAGACATCGGTATTGCTCGTTAGCTAGATTGCTCATTTAGTTATGTTCAAGCTTATTACTGGACGATGGATGGGTAGAACAGTATGGTCCGTATGGGATAAGTTTCAACACCTTATTAAAACAATCACCAATTATTTTCAATCATTATAATTTCTTCTTTATCGACACTTCTCGTTATTTTCATGCCTGATTTTTTGATATATGATTTTTTTAAATAAGACAGTTCTAGCAGTTTCTAAACTGTCTGTTTTGTCAGAATTGTATGAAGGTATCAGTCAGCATAATTAAAAGGAATTAATGTGTTTGATCTGTATCAATTTAATTTCGATTAAAATAAAAATGTACTGATTTTATTTTTACTTTGGCCCGCATTAGATATTACTCCTGTGTCGTAGGTGCGCTTACAAACAAAGAAACTAACATAAACAAACACCCAGACCCGAAAAAAATACTTGTAGATCGTACAAATATTTCTTCTATGCGGGAATCGTAGCCGCGCCACGCTGCGCTAAAGTCGAACTTTCAGCCACAGTGCTAATTGCATTTTTTTGGATTATAGACATAATTATAATGTTATCTTTCCTTTACTCATTTTTTTTCCTATCTGTTTACATTTTTAAATATTTTTACAAAAAAGAAATTAAAAAAAACATTTAAAAATATAAAAAAATAGTGGTCCACCAACATCGGGAACAGGGTCCAAGGTGCCGGTGGTTAGGGCTCTAGAGAGAGGAACCTCCTCACAATGCGCGCCGTGTCCAAAAGAACTGCTTTCTGCATCAAGCCCTTGAGCCAGCTGCACAACGAGAGCCTCTTGAGGTGTTGGTCGAGGCTCTTCGCAATGAGTCCATTGACCGAAACGACTATCGGTACAATGACTGCTGAGTCCACGTTCCACATGTCGACGATCTCGTGAGCTAAATCAAGATACTTGATTTTTTTATCATTTTCAGCTTTCACGAGATTTTCGTCATGAGGGACGGTGATATCAACAATCATTGCACGGCGCTCTCGGCGATCTACCACCACAATATCAGGCTTATTGGCTACAATAGTCCTGTCAGTGATGATAGATTGATCCCAATACAATATGGCATGACCGTTTTCAAGAACTGGGTCGGGCTCATACTTGTAGTATGGTACTTCAGAATCCACAAGGTTGTACTGCAAGGCAAGTTGCTGGTGGATAATCCTAGCTACTAGATTGTGTCTGTGCAAGTACTCGCCGTTAGCAAGACGAGAACAACCGGAAACAATGTGTCTGATCGACTCACCGGGACGGTGGCATGCCCGACAGATGTCAACCGTACCGTCCTTGACAATATATTTCCGGTAATTGTTCGTCATGATAACTTCATCCATAATTGCACCTACAATACCACATACCTCCTTGCGATCATTAGTATCCAATACCACAGGTTTGCGCCAGTTCTCGTTAGCCAAGGAGAGCGGGGTAAGGCCTTTATCTACTGAGACTACATCTCGATGCATCCCCAGAAGTATTCCCTGAGACTGCATACCTCACGGTTGTGCAAGGTCTTAGCATTGAGGAAGCCACGACCTCCACACTTCCGCGGGATATACAGTCTCATTACCGATGATCGTGGGTGATGCATCCGATTTGCAGTCAGCAGTGTTCGGACCTTTCTATCTAGGGCGTCAAGTTCCGTCTGAGTCCATTTGAGTATGCCGAAAGAATACATCAAAACCGGCATGACCCAACTATTGAAGGCGCGCACCTTATTTCCGCCTGATAAAAGACTATTTAACACTTTATTCAGGCGGCCAAAGAAGCGCTCCCTCAACGATTGCTTCATGCCAGCTACATTGATGCCCAATGATTCCGACATACCCAAATACTTATAGGTTTCGGTTGCTGATAGGGATCTAAGGTTTATGGAATCTGAGAGTTGGGTGCTCACAGATTCCACAATCTCCCCTCGTTTTACATGCATGACCGCACATTTGTCCACACCAAATTCCATCATAATGGCGCTACTGAAGGTTTCAGTAATCTTCAGTAGCCCCATCAGCTGCGAATGAGTGGGGGCAAAGAGTTTCAGGTCATCCATATAAAGGAGGTGAGATATAACCTGACCGCCTCTCCTCAACCGATAGCCTAGACCTGAATCCTCCAGCAGTGTGCTAAGAGGATTCAGGGCTAAGCAAAACCAAAGCGGACTCAAACTGTCACCCTGGAATATTCCTCGCTCAATCCTAATCGGTTCATCGTTCCCAAGAATCTGCCGACGTCCTGGATAGAGAAGGACCGTCCTCCATTGCCGCATACATGACAACAAGAAGGTGCGAAGTGTTGCATTTATTTTATACAACTCCAACACCCTCATGAGCTATTCTATTCTATTCTAGAGTCATAGGCCTTCTTATAATCTATCCAACACGTCGACAAGTCCCTCCGGGATCGACGAACCTGTTGGCTTACGGCCATGTCAATAAGGAGCAGCTCTTTAGTACCGCGGGACCAATTCCTACATCCATTCTGAGAGGCAGACATAACTGAATTGCTATCAATATGATAAGAAATTTTTGTTCTCAGAATGGATGTCAGAACTTTATAGACCGTCGGTAAACATGTAATTGGTCTATAGTTCTTTGGTTCCGCGGTACTACCTGATTTATAGAGCAGGTGGGTAACTCCTGTGGTAAAAAACAATGGTAGCGACCCTGTCTCTAAAGATGACTGAAATTGTGAAGCTAAGCAAGCGTGCGACCTTCATAGCCATTTTATCCAAAAATTATGCAGTCCGTCCGGCCCTGGAGATTTCCAGTTGGGTAACGGACGGACTGCATGGGCCACGTCAAGTGAAGTTATAGAAATGGCTCCCATTTCTGGGATTGAGTCACACGCTCGCTCAACCACACGCATCCAGCCACCCTCAGTATGACCAACGGGCACCGACCAAATACTTCGCCAAAAAGCACTAATAGCTTCATTATCTGGCAGGCGCTCGTCAGTCACACTCTGATTAAGAATGGGTCGCTTCCATGTTCTGTATACCCACCTTTCATCACTTCGGAACATGCGGTTCTGAGTGTACCGATCCACTCTTCGCTTATACCGGCGGATACGGTTTGCCCATGCATAAACTTTCTGCTTCAGGAAGTCAATGCGCTCTGTGACGCGGGACAAATAATCTCGAGAAGTGATTCCAGTTCCCGAGAATGCCCGCTTCACAAAGCGCATCACCCTTGGGCGTGTATTTCCCTCCCTGAAGCAGATGAGCTTCCCAATGAGTACCCTGGCCTCATTGATACGACGCTCAATCCTGCATTGCCAGGCTGGTACGGCAGGTTTCGGTCGTGCAGCTCTGTCAGTGTTTGGGAATTTAACATGAGCTACACGACATGCCGCGATAGCCGTACAATACAAGATTGAGTGTGTATCGCAAAGGTCTGCGCTGCTTTCAATAAAATCTGGTAGCAACGCATCCAGGGCACACACTAGTGCTCTGTTTTTTTTATTCATGGGCAAACGTGGTAGCCGCGGTCTAAGGTCAGGCGATGTAAACCGATACTCACGAATCGCATCCTCCAAAGCACTCCTTATTTCCGTATTGCATTGGTCATTTGCAGATATAGCCCTGTCAGTCTCCTCTTCAGCATCCTGGTTTACTCGAGCAGTGGCAGGCACATGGGTGTTTATCTGTGCTGCCAGAGGGTTGCTGACAGGGCTACTCTGCATTTCCGAGCGCAGCCGATCAAGTGTAGCATCATCCAACCTATGACTACGTTGAATCACGCGCACCTGATCCGACAATCGTTGGGCCGAGACGTTGACAGCGGGTTCAAGCACCTGAAACAGAGAGAGCATCCGGACTCGGTACGCTGTAAGGTTAATTCCTCCCTCTGTAGCCCCATAATATGCGCGCATCACATTTTCATTAATGGACTGAGTCCAACGAATGCGCGACACATTTCCACCGGCAGCGGGGACCCTGTTCGGGGCCTGTTGGCCTCGAGGTCCCAAGCCCGCTGGTGGCCGTCCTCTGCCTCGTCGTCGCGGTGGTGATGGTGTAGACGGCGGGGAGAAAAACTCGTCGCTGGAGCTCGACGCAACTGCAGCGACCGGAGACACGACGTACTCAGATGAGGCGCGTCCCGGCGGCTGCGAGGCGGAGCTCAGCGACGAGTCCGGAGATGGTGGGTGTGCCTGTAGCTGTTTTGTCCGACTTCTTGTAATCATTCGGTTGATGGTGACATAACTATGATTTCATTTTCGTTCTGTTTTGATATTTCATTGTCATCATAATATTGCTGCAATTTTTTATTTTTGTTTTCGTTGGTAAAATAACATATTTTAAGTTGGGTTATGCGAAAATTAAATTAAAATTGTATGGAAATTAAGGAAGAAAATTTTTACGTCACTCTTGACAGACGTCGGACCACAGATCAAATAATAATAATGCTCCTGGTTAAAATCTAGGCCCTTCCTGTTCGCCCTTCCGTGCGCAGAGGCGTCAGCTGCCCTAAATTCTGTTAATTGAAACGCTATCAAATTCTCCTCTCGCGTTAATTGCTTCTAATGAGATAGTTTAGCACCTGCTGATCGTATCAACTTGTCATTCAGCGCCCGTTTTGGATGTTACTTGTGAAGACGTAACTGAGGTAAATACGTTATTGTATCACATGTAGACTAATATGGTGTTTGAATGCTCAAAATCAAGTATGTCTGGCGCCACACTTTGGCGACACCTTCCTTTTAAGAATTTACACCGCTACCCCGGCAAAGTGAACGATTAGTACTATGGGTAAATTGAAATTTCCCGTGGTACTACTAGATCGCTCGGTAGTGCAACAGGTATTTTTTACTATTACTAACTGGTAGTAGTACCGAGCTCGTGGCTAAATAAATACAGCCGCACAGGCCGATCTTCCGGGTTAAGCCGCGCTTGCCGAGGTTGGTCTGTGGATGGGTGACCATCTGTCATAGCGAGTTTCTTCCGTGCCTCGGAAAGCACGTAAAGCCGTTGGTCCCGGCTGTCACTTGTAGATCTTTGACAGTCGTTATTGTTAGTCAGAAGCTCTAAAGTCTGACAACCAGTCTTACCATGGGGTATCGTATTACCCAGTTACTGGGTTGTGGAGGTCCGACAGGCAGTCGCTCCATGTAAAATACTGATATCCAGCTGCATCTGGTTTGACTGGAAGCCGACCCCAATATAGTTGGGAAAAGGCTAGGCAGATGATGATGACTAACTGGTAGTACCTCAGGCAATAAACGAGAAATTCGAGAAATTCGTAACATTTCCTTCTTCTTCACTGATTGACACTTATTCTACATTCATAAATGTTACTTCAATACTAGATAGTCCAATTTCCCAGAAGCCCTAGGAAATGTAAACAAACACTAACTAAAACCAATAAAATCCTTGAGACACACTATGGAAAGTAGAGCATCGATGCATTCTTCGCGTGTCAATTGATACGATCTACACAAGTCCAAAACCAACCATAGCTTTTCGAAAACAAAGTCCAAAATCCACTACAGTTTTCGAGTTACATAACATCTTTTATAAACCGACAAAGTTCTAGATCTATATTGTAAGGAGCTGTGGGAACTACGCTAGAGTCCCTTTCAAATGTTCTGTTATTTATAGTATTAGTGCGCCTTGTGTTGGTGGCAGTATGCTAAACCATAGGATGTAGAAATGGATGGAATGTGGAACTGCGTGGGAGTGAGTTGAGAGATCCAGTGGGCCTGATATTGTCATGATTAATTGACGTGTTGAACGTGACATGTATTTAACAAGCGTTGCTGTAAGTCTGTTTATATATAACTAAGTACATAATCAAAATATTTTAATTCGCATGGGTTCACGAGGGCACGATAAAGACATCAAAAACAGGTGCTCGGTTCGGGTTGGTCGTTCCCATGGAGAAGGACTGGCAAGAAACTCTATTATATATATTTCAGTTCAGGTTTAGAAATTGTAATCGGAAGCATAATACTTGAAATAATTTTTTTACTTATTTTTTCATTTTTAAGTCCCCAAAGAAAGTCAGAAAATATAAGGGTATCCAAGAGAACACACCACTTGACAAAGTATTCACGACTGTTATCGTCGTTTTAGATTCGTTCCCAGGGCAGACACAGTCCTATTATTTTTGTCCTTCTGAAATATCTCAGTGCCAGCCAAAATGGTCTAGTTAGCCTTTTTTATCGTGGTAAAATCATGAAATGAGTCCTCCCACCCATGGCAGGGCGGGAGGGGCTGTCAGACTTGACTGACTAAAGTTCACGGTGTTCTTCAATAGCCCTTTACGTACCGGGGTCACGGTAATTCATGAGTCAGGCAGGCTTTGGCCCTCTACAGGCCCCGTCACTATACTGACACTCCTTGAGGCGCGCGTGAAACACAACGCGCCGTCGACCCGGGCATGGTCCATGGTCGGACAGCGAGTCGCCCATTACTCGCCGCCCGCATGGCCGCGCCAATGGTGGCCGGAGTTCGTCTGGCGACGTCCGTCGCCGTGGGCGTCTACCACTGGGTCTAGTTAGCCTTAGGACTAGTTACCCAGTAGTTAGCTTTTTCCTCATTACTGACTGCCTATTGCACGCGGCTTCCCCCGATTATAACTCAAAAATGTATCCCACGGGAACATAATATCGGAATAAAAGGTATTTCATGTGTTACTCCAGGTTATAAACTATCTAAACTATAAACTATCTGGTCGCGGGGCTCACGAATTACCGTGACCCCGGCACGTAAAGGGCTATTGAAGGACACCGTGGTTTTTAGTCAGTACGAGTCTGACAGTCCCTCTCGCTCTGTCCTGGGTGGGAGGACTCATAAGATGATTTTGCCACGTAAAAAAAAAGGTTATAAACTATCTGTGTACCTTTAGTCGTACTTTTAGAGTAACAAATATCCATCTATCCCCACAAACTTTCGCAAACTTCAAACATAACTAGCGAAACTTAGGTAATACACTGTCTCTATCAGCATAACATTTGTATCAATAGTATCAAATCTGGAAGCTATTTCAAGTATCATAAACCATTATACTCGTTGTGACCCACAATCTAAGACTACCGTCTCCATTACATAAGGGTCTGCCCTCAATAGAACGGTCCTTTGGGGCTATTGCTCACTGTACTGATGAAATCCGGGACGGCTGGCGACCTACCAACCTGACAAGTGAGACTATATGAATGAATGCTAATTAATCGTGTTGGGATTAGTAATTAGCCGGTGATTTGTATTATGATTAGTTTATTTAACTGACAATGTACAATCAACAAAGAATCATGACCTGCCTTTAGCTTATTTTCTTACAGAAATTCAAATACAATTAGGGTCCACATTCGCGTAAATATACATATCAATGGTAACGATCTTGACCTTTGTTATTTTGACGGATTCAAACGATTTATTGTCAAAATAGATCACGATCCAACTTTGTCGATGGTACCAATGACATACCATCGGATATGATTGTCGTCGTATCATCGCAATGCTCATATGCTAAAAGAAGACTCGGATTTTATAACCCTAGCTTTTAGACTCCAAAACGGCTCAGAAATGTTATTTAATAAGGGCTTATTTTCTAGAGACATATTTTACAGTACACACAAGACATACGTTACCACGACCCCAGAACGTAAGGAAGATACTGGATAGTTTTTAGTCAGTGAGAGTTCAACAATTCCTTTCGCTCCACTCAGGTCTGAGAGGACTTTAATGATTTTTACACTCCAGAAAAAGAGCCACGGTAGCTTTTTAAAACTTTTCCGCCACCATGCTTTTTAAGTCTTTTGTGAAAGATCATCAACTGAACACAATTGATTCCCTATGATCTAGTTAGATCGGGGTCGCGGAACTCACGAATTACCGTGACTCCGGTACGTAAAGGGCTATTGAAGGACACCGTGGATTTTAGTCAGTACGAGTCTGACAGTCCCTACCGCTCTACTATGGTTGGGAGGACTCATTTGATGATTTTACCACGATAAAAATAAACTGGTTACATGTAAATCAAATTCTAAACTTTAGGAGCATTTTCACGTTTCTTATTGTATAACAAACAAACGTAGATACCCATTAGGGTGATAGTCGCGTAGCAAGGCGTTGCTATCTGTGCGAGATCTATGCGAGCGATGCTTACTGATGTATTGAGTGACATCGTAAGTTGTAGAAGTACTAAGTTGACACTTAAATATCTAAACATAACAAAATATCTGTAACTAGCACTTTCCTATGGTTTCACCTCCGTTGCTCGGCTCCTATTGACCGTAGCGTGGTCTTTTATAGCTCATAGCCTTCCTGGATAAATAGACTATCTAATACAAAAGTTTATTTCCATTCGAACCAGTAGTTCCTGAGATTAGCGCGTTTAACCAAATAAACAAACTCTTCAGCTTAAATTAGGATTGGATTTACAAAAGTTCAGCCCAAGGTGAACCTTTAGGCACAACTTACTAGTTATAAGTAAGCCAAAGTCTTAGAAAGCGAACTCACATCATCAGCCGGAAGACGTCCACTGCTGGACAAAGGCGGAGGCCTTTAGACCGCTACGCCGATCGAAAATTCGCCACTTGCATCCATCGCATCGGTTGCATCCATCCATACAATGGGAGGCCTGCCTATTCTGCGTCTTTTTGTTCGCGTTCGCCTCCCATATCATCAAACGGGTGCATCCATGCCGCGTGCTTCTACGCAAACTTTTTGACAACACAGTTGTACATTGACTGCTGCGCAGCGTGTCGCGGGTTCGAACCCCGCACGAAACAAATAATTGTATAATCTGCAAGTAGTTGTTCCAGGTCTAGGTGTTTGAGTTTCTATGTTTTTAAACGTACCCACGATACAGAAAGAAATCGGAAATCGGAGAACCGGGAATCGGATTAAATACCGCATCATGTTCATAAGGAGCGCTCTACAACCACAAACACTAACGGAAGTATTCAAAAAGGCTTTACCCGGCAAGAAGTTTCCTGGCCATCTTAACAACTGGGTACTTAACACAGTTTACTCTTTAAATACTTCTAAAGAAACACTTTGAAGTTAAAATAAGCAGTAACAGTTACGTGGGACGACCGACGCTATTAGAATTATCAGATTTGTGTGTCTACAGCTGTTGTTTGTTGATACAATGATCTATATTTACGTACGGCGCATTGAGGTGCGATACTTGAAATATGTGCTGCGAAATGATATATAAAGATGTCATTACTTACAATGACTCGCAGTTAGAAGAACAATCTTTTTTAAATCTACAACTCTAGTTTAAGTGACCATATTGAGTGCGCTTCATGATTTTTCTTGATTCATAGTTTCTTATTAAACTGATGTTCAAAGCAGCTATAACAGATATTTATTTCTGAAGAGTAGTACATAATTTAGTTAATTCTGAGTTCCTAATGCCTTGTCTAGCTATCATAACAATATTTTATTACAAACATTCAAGGAATAAAGATTTTGATATAATCATAATGGGTTGTGATCGTCCAGAGAAAATGTTCTACCTCCCCAAAATTTTAGTGATAATACCGCCAGTACCTATGTTATTTCTATAACTAATGCCTTTGTCAAACAGACTGGCGAAAGCGAAGCGATACCGAACCGAAGCGAGACGTCAGTCCGATAGTTCTGTCACGCTATCGGATCGCTTTCGCTGTTCTATGTGACTGTATTGAAACAATTCCATACTTTACAAATAAAAACATCACGCTTCGCATTCGCGACGGCTGTCTGTTTGACAAAGGCTTAAAACTATAAATAACAGCAGTGAATTTCTTTAAACTAACTAAAACAACAAAATGTGCACGCCGTTTCCGCGAACATTTATTACAAAGGGCCATTCCACTGGAGCGCACGTTTGATTGCACAAAGCTATCGGACTGTCTCCGTCTACAGAGTACAGTCTACAAACTGCTACAATTGGGCAACTAGAACAATATACTTCAGATTGTATTGTCTTACGAGGTAATAAACTAAAGCTGAGCAGGTTGCTAGCAAGCACGATGGTACAGCCCCCCCTAGACAAGATAAAAGTCAAGCAGGTTGCTAACAAGAACAAATTATGCTAGTGGTCCAATAGATTTTTAACTTTAAGCGTGAAACTTTGAGGATATGAAGTTGAATTAGTAGATTATTAACCAAGGGGATAAAGCAGTGTCTTCTGTCGCGGGTGACGATTTAAATCGCGAGCGTAACGAAGGACTCGAGGTTTACTCCCGAGCGTAGCGAGGGTGTTAAAAACTTAAATCACGAGCGAAGCGAGGGATTTAAGACGAGTCCTGAGTGTAGCGAGGGATTTAAGTTCACCCAAGACTAAGACAGCTTTATCACCGAGGAAAGTACTCTACTTTTCGTACCATTTGCGAAAAAATGAACTCAATAATAACATGAGATAAGCATTTATTAAAAATAATGACAATTAAAAGTAAAAGTTAACATTCGAAACATTGGTCCAATTATTGATAGAGAGAGTTACATTTTTGGTTGGTACATTTATTGTCGATGAGTTAATTTGAGTATTTCTCTGTTCTTGCGTCTGAGGAACTTGCGTTTCATTTGATTTAACATCGTAATGTATTTTTAGAACATTAACTTATTTATAAAAATAAATTAAAAGAAACTTAAGGTTTTATTTAAAGAAAACAAAAACGCGGCAAATTCCTAGACAAAAATTTTTGTCGGAAAAGCAAAGGCATCAAGCTCATACGGCCTCTTCGGTTTTTGTAATTTTATTTAATAATCATAACTGCATAATAAGTGCGTATTCCTTTTTCAAAAAGATGTGTAATGCTTTATACATATACAAACTCAATGGTGTAAACACAGATGTAGTTCAGTATAAATTTCGGTATTAAGTATTCCAAATTTAAATCACATTCTCTCCCTAGAGGATGAATGAAATTCAGTACAACTTTCTTTCCCTGTTTTTAACAGGTTAAAAATGACTATTGTTACGTTCGATTTTTAAAGCATAGAATGCCACTTTTTTGAGCAAGTGGTACGAAAAAATAAATATTCCACAACTATCACACAACGCCATCTAGTCCCAAGCTAAGCAGAGCTTGTGTTATGGGTACTAGACAACTGATAAACATACTTATATATTTCTAAATACATACATATTATAGATAAATTACACCCAGACACAGAACAAATGATCGTGCTCATCACACAAACATTTGCCCTGGGTGGGAATCGAACCCACGACCTCCGGCATAGCAGTCAGGGTCACTAACCACTAGACCAACAGGCTTGGCAAAGAAGTTGAAGTTGTGTCGTGAGCCTGTCTAAATGGGTAACCGTGGCCCTGGAACGTAAACAGCTATTGAAGGACACCGTGGATTTTAGTCAGCACGTGTCTGACAGTCCTTCCCGCTCCACCTAGGGAGGCAGGAGTCTTTTGTTGAAATTATTTTGTAAAAAAGAGCCGATTTAAAACAATAAATGAATAAATAAACTGTAATCAATTGGCGCTTTTCAGGTTGCAAAAACACAAGTACCAAAGATTACATTTATCTTACCCCAAGATATACATAGTATACTTATGTATTAGCTTCCTTTGACACAATTCTAATATAACACATATCTAAAAGGATTTAATACCATTACTTATCGACATCCTCGTGGTAATGGGTAGAATGGCAGGATTGAATATAGCACCTTAATAATGGGCAGATAAATTGGAACCAGTTTGACTTGCGTCCGGGTTGCATCATACCTTCCCGCGGTTGCTCGGGACACGGATTAGAAAATAACGGAGACGTGACAAAGGACTGGTGGCCCAGAGGTATCGGCCCCGACTAACTAGTTGTAGATCCTGGGTTCGAACCCAGGCGCATTACTTTAAGTATTTCATCACAACTGTTTTCAAAACGGTGAGGAAAACATCGTGAGGAAACCTTTAACCAAAAATTCGAACACATGTGACATCTACCAACCCGCAATGGGCCTGCGTGGTGAATTATGGCCCATTCTCTCTTTTATACAATTAGGCCATCAAAGAGGCACGTTTGAACGGCAAATATTAAAGTTAAAAAAATCGGATGGTATGGAATTGATTCTACAACCTTTCGCAAGGGTAGATTCGAGTGGTGAAGAACTTTTGGTTTATAGATAAGTGATTAAATTCACCACTGATAACAAGTTTGATCTGTGTGGTGTTCACCCTATAGGCGGGCTCGTGTATAACATATTGGAAGCCTTTGGAACTTTTGAAACAGGATGCCTACGTAGGATGCACCTCCTGAAGTCCAGTAGGATTCTTTCCATCGTTCAATTTGTTATACTTTCATGAATTTATGCTCCGTCAACATTTTTGACGTCACTGTTGGCGCAGTGGCTGAGCGATCGACTGCTGCGCAGCGTGTCGCGGGTTCGATCCCCGCACGGGAAAAATATTTGTATGATCGGCAAGTAGTTTCCGGGTCTGGGTGTTTGTGTATGTGAGTTTCTATGTTTGTAAACGCACTTACGATACAGGAAGAAATTCGTAGAGTGGGCCAAGGTTTTCAAAAAAAAAAACATCATCAGATTCCGAAAGGATAGTGGTCGCGAGGCAGTCCGCCATGGTGAAGCATACTAGAAGGTCCTGGGCTGCTAGAAGTTGGATCCTACCGCTAGATAAAAAAGAGCGTAGCGAGCTCAAAAACTTAATATTTCAGAATTCTCTTGACACGTCACCATTCCCCAAAAACATAATATGTTATCCATCGACGGAACCGTCTTTAGCTAAGAACGTGGATATCAAAGCTGGCCACATATGTCGAATGCCATGCAATCGCTGGGCAGAACATACATAAGATTAGGTGCCAAAAGGGAAAACTCGACGTCGTCGTGGCAAGCCCAAGCGAAGATGGCTTGAACCGCTGCCTGAAAGACTGGACCACAGTCGCAAAAGGCCGTGAGAAACGGAAAGAGTCGAGGAAGGCCTTTGCCCAGCAGTGGGACACTATGGGCTGATTAAATAATAATTATTATAAAATGGCCTTCTTGTGCCTAGTCTCGCTATAAAATGAAACGTATCTCCATCATTATTGTAATCTCTCAATCGATACAGGCTTCCTTGGTCCTGATAGATAATTTATGCGGTATTGTGCAACAGTTCTAATGCCTTTTTGATATACATCCTGAAGTTTACATATTTAGCTCAGCTCTGTTACAAAATTGTAATTAACTGTCAAACAGACAGGCGAGTTCGAAGCGATAACGAACCGATACGAGACGTCAGTCCGATAGTTCGGACACGCTATCGGATCGCTTTCGCTTTTCTATGTGACTAGATTCAAACAATTCCATACATTACAAATAAAAACGTCACGCTTCGCATTCGCCACGCCTCTCTGTTATAAAAAGGCTTAAAGGTTGTTCGCTATATAAATGATAAATAGGGACATATAATGGTACAAAGATCTTTTGGCGCTTGAAAGGGATTTACAGAGGGGCGTTGTTGAAAACTTTTGTGTAACAGGTTTTTGATTATAATGTACATAATATCACGCTTGTAATCTACGAAGGGCAGGGAAGAAGTGCACCTAATAGTACACCTACATTTTGCAAGTTACTGACGTCAATCACATTTAAAAGGAGGATGCCTAAAGACATCAAGCATAAATTCAGATCTTGAGCACCCGCTAAGAAATTCATTGAAAATCCTAATGAAATTTTGCCATTTAAATTACTTACATTTTGTTTAAAAAAAACGTTGTCCCATTCTATGAATCTCTCCTATGTCATGGGTGCTTTTACAAACACTTAATCTCACAGACACAAACACCCAGACCTTGCCATGCGGGAATCGAACCCGCGACAGGCAGCTCAGCAGTCGATTGATCAGCCACTGCGCCAGCCGTGCCGACATTGAACTTAGGAAATACTCATATAAATATGTTCCAGCATCACAACACGCAAAAGATTTTAGTATAATCTTTTGAAAAAAAAAAACAAGATATTAGGTTGTTTCAATTTTGACCACGCACCAAAATAACCTTGTAACTAGCCATATCTTGCATTTCCATATGTTCCACCAACATTGCTTGAGAAAACTAAATTTCTCTAAAGATTTTTGTAATATCTTTAGAATAACAGTAGCAGTAAAGCCTTTGTCAAACAGACAGGCGAGTCCGAAGCGATAACTAACCGATACGAGACGTCTGTCCGATAGTTTAGTCACGCTATCGGATCGCTTTCGCTTTTCTATGTGACCGGATTCATACGATTCCATACATTACAAATAAAAACGTCACGCTTCGCATTCGCCACGCCTGTCTGTTTGACAAAGGCATTAGAGATTATTTCCAATTTTCACCACGCGCCAAAACATCCTTGTACTGTTATACTTGGCATTTGATCTTACAAGCGCTCACTGTCTTGATCGGAAAAGGTGTAATATCTTACCTACTTGTCATCAAAGGATTAATTACTGATATTATCATCAACCTTGGAAGCATTCCTCAATATTTATTTTAAGAATGTTAATAGTAACGAAGCTATTTTAAATAGCTGTCTTTATTGTCACAAGGATCGCAGATTCTCGATCGTTCGATATATTTATTAGTAGGTATGTAGGCCGTCGGTAGTCCTCCCACCCAGGGCAGGGCGGGAGGGACTGTCAGACTTGTACTGACTAAAATCCACGGTGTCCTTCAATAGCCCTTTACGTACCGGGGTCACGGTAATTCGTTAGTCCCGCGACCTCCATAATAGTGTAGGATACTATTTAAATATTTAATACTAATACGCACAGAATTAGTTATTGGGTTAAAGATAACTATTGACAAGACTGGTTGTCAGAAATTCGGGTTTCTGACTATCCGTAATGACTGCCCTAAATCTACACTGTCCAGGAAACGTAGCATGGCCAATTCTATTTCTATGCTACTTAGAATAGACAAAGTTATTTCTGCACAATTAGACCTTTATTTAAAAACTAAAATATTGACAAAAATGACTAAATTAAAAAATATAGGGCATCAAAAAATTCATCCACATCGCTGTCAATGGGGAAAGTGCCCATAACGCTGGCAGCATGCCACATTGGATGGCAATGCTGATCCTTTGACCAAGAAATAGGCCAGCCCTCTGGACACGCGAGGCGTCGACTATACGCTTTTTTTTTTTTTTTTTTTTTTCGTGGTAAAATCATCAAATGAGTCCTCCCACCCAGGGCAGGGCGGGAGGGACTGTCAGACTTGTACTGACTAAAATCCACGGTGTCCTTCACTAGCCCTTTACGTACCGGGGTCACGGTAATCCCTTGGTCCCGCGACCCCAGCAGGCTTTGGCCCTCTACAGGCCCCGTCACTATGCTGACACTCTTTGAGGCGCGCGTGGAACACAACGCGCCGTCGACCCGGGCATGGTCCATGGTCGGACAGCGAGTCGCCCATTACTCGCCGCTTGGCGATGTTTTTGAAAACTTGGTGGGCAGTCGGACCCCATGGCCCTAGTGTTTCAACCCCTTATAAGACGACCTTTTAAATAATACAGTATCAATCTTTCTAAATTCTGCCCTTTTATCTTTTCTTCCGTCAGTAAAATGTCTTTTGACAGGCCTGTTGGTCTAGTGGTTAGTGACCCTGACTGCTATGCCGGAGGTTGTGGGTTTGATTCCCACCCAGGACAAATGTTTGTGTGATGAGCACGATCATTTGTTCTGTGTCTGGGTGTAATTTATCTATAATATGTATGTATTTAGAAATATATAAGTATGTTTATCAGTTGTCTAGTACCCATAACACAAGCTCTGCTTAGCTTGTGTTATGGGTACTAGACAACTGATAACGGGACTAAATGGCGTTGTGTGATAGTTGTGGAATATTTATTTATTTATTTATTATTTTTAAGTTGCAATGATACGCGTCCGGGAGATTTTGTCAAAAAATAATAACAATGCAGACCTAAGTTGTGCTATAAACTTACATATAAGGTCAGAAGTCCTAGGCTAGACATAGTATTAGTAGCATCGTGACCTACAAACTGGCGTCTTTAACTCACGACATTTCATCCGGTGTCGGAGGCGAAGGTTCTTTATGTAAGATACCCTTCTGTGGTGGTAGATAATGTATTTCAGGTTATGGGAGACTACATGTCGCTGCCCTATTTCAACCTATAAGATATCTTAAAAAAAAAAAAAACAAAATTGATTTAAGTTTTGTTTCATGTGAAAAATTTGCTCTTCGAAAAATCTGATATTTGTGAAACGCAACCAAAGTGCCTCAATTTCAAATGCTTTGGTTGCGTTTTACAAATATCTTTTTTTGAACCGGACAGAAGAGCAAATTTTTCACATGAAACAAAACTTAACTCATTTTTGCTTTTTTTTAGGGTTCCGTAGTTAACTAGGAACCCTTATAGTTTCGCCATGTCTGTCTGTCTGTCTGTCTGTCCGTCCTCGCTTAATCTCTGTGACCGTTAGCACTAGAAAGCTGAAATTTGGTACCAATATGTATATCAATCACGCCGACAAAGTGCAAAAATAAAAATTGGAAAAAAATGTTTTTTTAGGGTAGCCCCCCTATATGTAAAATAGAAAGTGATTTTTTTTTTAATTTCAACCCTAACGTGTGATATATCGTTGGATAGGTATTTAAAAATGAATAGGGGTTTACTAAGATCATTTTTTGATGATGTCAATAGTTTCGGAAATAATCGCTCCTAAAGTCAAAAACAATGTGTCCCCCCCCCTCTAACTTTTGAACCATAAGTTTAGAAAATATGAAAAAAATCTGGAAAGTAGAACTTTATAAGGACTTTCTAGGAAAATTATTTTGAACTTGATGGAAAGAACAGTTTTTGTGCAAAAAAAACAAGAAGGTGGTACAAAATTCCTGGACTAAGTTTGTAGTATAATCAATTATTTAATCATATATACAAGCATTTTTTTAACTTCGTTTACGTATTTCATTATTCTGAACGTATCTTCTTTCAAACAAAAAAAGAATTATTGAAATCGGTTCGCGCATTCCAAAGTTATCAAACGCATAAAATGTTAAGGTAAAAACCAGTTCATAAATGGTTCGATAGATGGCGTTGCGTAATGACGTCAATTTTAAAAGTCGATGTCTTCGTGCTTTCATGACCTACCTGTGGTAAAAATTTGCTACTACTTAAAATATATGTTCTTAGAGTGCATAATCGCTACCTGAACTACTTACTCTTTTCGATTAAAATAAAATAGCTATTTGATAAAGGTTTGTGGGAAATTGTTATTGTGTCTTTTCAATTTATATTGAGGGTTTTATTTTTTAACTTGTACGGGGACAAAAGTGGTTGATAGTCGTCGCACACAAGTTTAAAAAAAGGCTATTTGTTAACACTTATTGTAACGGACGGGAAACTACGGAACCCTACACTGAGCGTGGCCTGACACGCTCTTGGCCGGTTTTTAAGATATGTTACTGTTGAACTAGGGCAGCGATGTGATGCTGTATCAATAAAAAGATTTCAGCGGTTTATTTCATGATAATTACAGAGTGAATTTAAGGTGAATTTGGATGGGATTTTTCATAAATTTATGAAGTAGTTGGCATTGTTCAGTAAACAGGTATTATGCCCTACAAAAAGTGGTGTAGCTTTTTTTATTTGTATTGTATACCTAAGCGTAAGCTACTCGGGGTGCTAAGACAGGAAACCTCCACGTGCGCCCGTGGACTGGAGTTCCCCTTCGGATACGTCCGGGGGGAAGACCAGTTTTTCGGGCCGGTGCACCCTGGGATGCGGGTAAAAACTCTTTTAGGCACTGTGTGCCTAAGGGGTCTCTTTGCCCGTATGCGAATAGCCTGTCGGGTGGATGCTCCAACGCGTGTCCCTCTGAACAGCAGAGGGCACAGCGGCGGAGCGGGCTTTTTTTTTTTTTTTTTTTTTTTATCGTGGTAAAATCATCAAATGAGTCCTCCCACCCAGGGCAGGGCGCGAGGGACTGTCAGACTTGTACTGACTAAAATCCACGGTGTCCTTCACTAGCCCTTTACGTACCGGGGTCACGGTAATCCCTTGGTCCCGCGACCCCAGCAGGCTTTGGCCCTCTACAGGCCCCGTCACTATGCTGACACTCTTTGAGGCGCGCGTGGAACACAACGCGCCGTCGACCCGGGCATGGTCCATGGTCGGACAGCGAGTCGCCCATTACTCGCCGCCCGCATGCCCGCGCCTACGGTGGCCGGAGATCGTCTCGCGACGTCCGACGCCGTGGACGTCTACCACTGCGGCTGGGGTGGAGGGAGGACGCTGTCCTCTCCCTCAGGCGGCCCGCCTCCTCCTTCACGAGCATGACTGCTTCGCAGAAGGAGGCGACCGCTTCCCACTCCGTCTCGCCCCGCAGCATGGCCTCGACCAATGCCGGGCGCGAGAGGTCTCCGCCTATCGCCGTCGTGAGGACACGGCGGTGCTCTGCCCAAGCGGGGCAGTCCTGCACCGTATGCTCCACCGTGTCCTCCGGACGATCCTCGCAGTGGTGACACCCAGGCGTTTCTTCCCTCCCTATCAGACACAGGAACCTCCCGAAACTTCCGTGTCCGGTGAGGACCTGCGTCATGCGGTAGGTCAGGACGCCGTGACGCCTATCCAGCCACTCCTCAAAGAGGGGTCTTACCGCCGCGATTGCGGCGTGCCGGCGGAGCGGGCTTGCGGACGGTGAGTAATGGGTAAGCTCGCCGTCCGACCAAGGACCAAGCCCGAGTAGGTGGCGCGTCGTGTTTCACGCGTCACCGACGGGGCCCCTTACGGGGCCAAATGCCTGCTGGGGTCGCGGCTTTTTTCTTAATCCAGGATACCGCGGCCCCGGAACGTAAAGGGCATCCGAAGAAACACGGGTGGATTTTAGTCAGTAAGAGTCTGACAGTCCCTTCCGCCCCGCCCAGGGCGGGAGGACTCATTTGATGATTTTGCCACCCTAAAAAATAAAAAAATAAAAAAGCGTAAGCTACTCGGGCATGCGGACAGCGAGTGGGCATACAGGCAGCGAGTAATGGGCAACTCGCTGTCCGACCATGGACCATGCCCAAGTCGACGGCGTGTTGTGCTCCACACGCGCCTCAAAGAGTGTCAGCAAAATGACGGGGCCCCCCTCTAGAGGGCCAAAGCCTGCCGGGGTCGCGGGACTGTACGAATTACCGTGACCCCGGAACGTAAAGGGCTATTGAAGGACACCGTGGATTTTAGTCAGTACGAGTCTGACAGTCCCTCCCGCTCTGCCCTGAGTGGGAGGACTCATAAAATGATTTTACCACATAAAAAAAAGCGTAAGCTACTCGAAGAGACAATGTATCGCCCTTTAACAAAAAAAAAACACCTAACTCAAAATTTTGTTGGAAAACGCATTCAAAGTTTGGCCATATATTGTTTGGGGGACTGAACTAAAATTCAGAACTCTTTTATCGTTATTTAATTTTTTCCACTAAAGGGGGGAATTATAAGAGTTATAACGACGTGGAATTTACCAACTCGCCCTTGTCCAATATAATGGACGGCGGCCCATTTATTCATTTCTTATAAAAAGGAGGCCTATGTCCCTGCAGTAGGAGAACTTTAGGCTAATTATGGGTACTTAGTGCCATACATTATAGCCATAAGCCCTTATATTTACCTGTTTTTGTATCATCGTAATCGAATAAGTTCACCGGTAGCTTCAGTAAACCTATGCACGTCCAGAAGAAAATGAAAGTAAAACACGAAGCACGCCACTTGACCAAACAAGGAGGTCGATCAGCGATAGTGAGTGATTCACAAGACCTATAAGTACTACAGGGTATGACTATTTTTCGACTGCTGCGCAGCGTGTCGCGGATTCGATTCCCGCTCGGAACAAATATTTGTTTGATCTACAAATATGCACCTCGTATGGGGCAACGTAATGTTGAAAAAAAATCCTTTCAAAGAAAGAATCCCAAGAGGTTGCTAGAACATGATTTCTGGCAATGTGTAGATTTTGGTTGGTTATCTTTTCTTGATTGACAAATCAAACATTAGGTGATTAAGCTGCGTACTCACTTAGCAGTGTTGCATGTAACGTACCAGATACTGTATCAACTTGCAAGTGGGTACGGCTCGTCCGAGCACACTGTGAGCCACCTTTGTGTTCGCAGTGATACCGCCACTCGGCGGGTCACTGCGAGCATACAGCGCTCCATACGCGAGCGGCTCGCAGCTGGCTCGTGCCTACGTACTCACTTGATACAGTATCTGATACGTTACATGCAACACTGCTAAATGAGTACCCAGCTTTAGGTGTTTACTTCCTTTTTAATGACAGCGAGCCTATTGCTATCAACCCGAGCTACTACTTACTTGGAACAGTGGTGGCCCAATGGTATCCGCCCCGACTTACGAGTAGTAGATCATGGTTTCGAGCCCAGCCAGAAGCCTTACTTTGTATATTTTATCTCATCACCACTGCTCTCACAACGGTGAAGGAAAACGTAGTGAGAAAACCTGCATGTCCCAGAACCAAAAATGGGCCCGCTTGGTGGATTATGGCTCACTTCCTCTTACAGAGAGGAGTTCTGTGTCCCAGCAATGGGATCATTTATAGACTGATGATGATAATTAGGTACGACTGAAAGGTATCCTGATAAATCCTTTACGTTTCAAGTTACCCCGACAGCTGTTTAATCCTCTATAGGAATCCCGTCAACAATGACTCCTTAAGAACGCGTATTCTTAAAGTTGGCAACGGCGCAAATAGTTGTCAAATATTAACAAGTTTTAATTAATTTGGTAATGTTAAAGTATGGAAGTATGAAATAAGGCTCTGTAGAGCACTAAAAAATTATTAGGGAATGCAATAATTAATATCGGAACATCGAATAAATAGTTTTAAATGTAGTAAAAGTATTTGGTAACTTTCCAAATGCTGATTTATACCTGAAACGGTTACAATATCAAATTCAGTGTTTTAATTGCATTCCTATATCAATTTTTTTGTGCACTACAGAGCCATATTTCTTATTTTCATACAGTAAAATTATCAAATTAATTAAAACTTGTAAATATTTGACAGCTATATGCGGCGTTGCCCACTTTTTGGTTACGCGCCCTTAAACTGAAAATTAGAACATTATTAAGATACCGTCCCAAGACCAAAACTTCTAAGGTAAATGCCCAAAGAGTAAAAATTTGGAGGCATGGTCCTCCAGCACGCGGGATCCATGCAAGTTACAGCATAATCGGGTGATTATGCTATGACTCCTCAATTACCAGTAATTAATTACAGCATTCATACTACTGACACACATACGTCATGTCAATTGGAAGACGTCCAATGTCAAATGTCCCCATAACTTTAGTCAGCTCACCAAATAAACCTAGGTTGCGTCCTACACTCACATTGGCCCAAACTATGACTAATTTCGTTACCGTGAGAATTACCGTGAACTAATTAAACAGCGAACTATAGACATATAAAACTGAGCGTTTATTGTTTTGCCATTTGCCTAACACGATACTAAGAATTATTTTCTTCGACAACAATTAATATTTGGAAGGATCCATGGTAGTTATTCATAATTAAGGGGACGAATGGGCTCCGACCCTTATAGAGCAGGTTTTTGCCCTTTTTTCAACATGGTTATATCATCAAATGAGACCTCCCGCCCTGAGAGGAGCGAAATCTAATGTCGGATTTATACAGACTAAAATCCATAGTGTTTCTTCAATACGTTCCAGGATGACGGTAACCTGTTCTGAGAGGGTCCCGCGACCCCAAGCTTTTTAAACCTTAAGTTAAATTATGAGATAATTCGAAAAAAAAGGGGTTTTATGCTATGTAACAGAACGTTTTAGACAATGCCGCAGTTCGTAAGAAAATACATCAGCATTGATATGTACAAATGGCAGAATCCATTTCCAACAAGAAAAAGTCAGCTTTATTGGCAACCAATAGAATACAAGAACATAATTATCATCATCATTAGGCTATACTGTTCCCAGCGCTGGGACATAGGCCTCCTCCCTGTGAGAGGAAGTGGGCTGTAACCCACTAAATGAAAGAGACATAATATCACAGAAAAGCGGCAGTTAAGGCCAGATTCAAGCGTACACCTAACGATTTAAATCGTGAAAAATACGTTGCAATCCGCAATCGCAGTAATTTGGTTTGTAGGGATGCGCAACGCCGCCATGTTCATAATTCTGTCGAAAATGGTGATCCAGCAAAAGTCTGGAAGTTTCTTAGATCAATGGGAGTTGGAAAGTCACGCCAAGATTCTATTCCTAAGGATGTAGATCTTGAAGAACTTAAGAAACATTTCGCAATTTCATCTAATTTTAATAGCGCTATTAAAGCGAATACTCTAGATAATCTTTCATCTCTTCCTACTCCCGATTACTCTCCCTTGGTTTTTAATCAATTCTCGGCTTGTGATGTTAAGAAGAGCATTTTATCAATCACTTCAAATGCTGTTGGTAGTGACTGTGTCAGTCGTAAGATGATCCTTCCTATCCTGGATGAAATCCTTCCTGCTATCGGCCATATCCTTAATTTTTCCGTATCCTGTGGTGTTTTTCCTTCATCTTGGAAAGAAGCCCAAATTACCCCTCTCCCTAAAAAGTGTAATCCTGTGTCTTTTTCTGAATTCCGTCCTATCTCCATATTACCGTTTCTATCCAAAGTCCTAGAACGTCTCATTCATAACCAGCTTAGTGCCTTCCTTTGTAAAAACAGTCTCCTTAATTCTTACCAATCCGGATTTCGCGCAGGACACAGCACTACAACAGCACTTGTTAAAATTACTGACGATATAAGATCGGGTATGGAAAATGGAAATTTGACGGTCCTGTCCTTATTAGATTTTAGTAATGCTTTTAACACCGTAGATTTTGACATCCTACTCGGCATACTCTGCTCTCTTAACATATCTCCAACGGCAATTGATTGGTTTCGAAGTTACCTGTGTGGCCGCCGACAGCGTATTTGCATCGAAGGACTGTCGTCTTCTTGGTGCAATACCACTGCCGGCGTACCACAGGGAGGCGTTCTATCTCCTCTTCTTTTTGCAATTTTCATAAATTCTATTTCCAATAACCTTTCATCCTACCACCTATATGCTGACGATTTGCAAATTTATTCTCAAGCTCCCTTAGACGAATTGTCTGAGGCTGTTAGTACGATAAATAAGGATTTGGCACGAATTTCTGAATGGAGTACTGCTTATGGTTTAAAAATTAATCCAGCGAAGACGCAAGTCATTGTTGTTGGCAGCCCGCGTCTGCGCTCAAGAATCAATTGGTTGCAGCTTCCTCAGATTGTTTTTGAAGGTTCTAGAATTCCTTTTAGTGATACGGTTAAAGATCTGGGTATCTACATAGACAAAGACTTCTCTTGGGTACCCCAGTTGCAAGAAGTAAGTCGCAAATTGTTTGCATCGGCAGGGTCATTGCGAAGACTACGTAATTTCCTTCCGACTGCCACTAAGACTGCGCTTGCTCAGTCCCTCCTTCTCCCCATCCTTGATTATGCCGATGCCAGCTATCCAGATCTCACAGAAGTACAGTTAGATAAGCTTGAGCGACTTCAAAACTTTTGTATAAGATTCATATTTGGTTTGCGCAAATATGATCATATTTCAGAATTTCGCAATAAACTCAAGTGGTTACCTATCCTCCACAAAATTTTATGATGACTCTTTTACAGTCCAGGCTATCCGTTTGTGGAATGCACTGCCGCTGTCAGTAAGACAAGCCCAGTCACTGGTTTCTTTTAAAAGCTTAGTCATAAACTATTTCCTTTCTCTCTAATGTATATATATATTTAAATATGTATGTGTATTTTATATTACGATTGATATTTATGTGTATTGTATTGATATTATTATGTTATCTGTTATTTGTTGTGCATCATTGCCTACCCTTGTTTTTGATTATAGTTTTTTTAAGTCCATCCTAAGGTTGTCTGGAAGATATCGCTATTAGCGATAAGACCGCCGTTGTACCCTTAGAATTAACAATATTGTAAGTTTGTATTTATTCATTTTGGTGTACAATAAAGTATATTCTATTCTATTCTATTCTATTCTATGACATCCATCAATCCAGTGCGGGTTGATGGATGTCATATTATGTCTCTTTTTTGTTCTAGGACATACCGGTTTCCTCACGATGTTTTCCTTCATATTTTATAGAGTAGTGGTGATGAAGTAAATGACAGATAATAATACACCTGGCTGGGGTCGAACCTACGACCTAAAACAATCAATACCACTGGTAAGATATTGGTACTATAACAACAAATATCACTGGGCCACCACTGCTCTCTATCAATTAAGAGTAAATCACAAAACAGGATGACAAAACCCCTCAGTTTCTTAAGTAAACAGCCGCTACTGTTAGCAAATTAGATGCCAATCAATAAGGATACTATCTATTACTCGTAGTTATCGTTACGATCACGTCAAAAATATCCTTTACACTAAATTATCTTTGCCATAACTCACGTCATTATTAGAGCTATACTCAAACACTATTCGACAAAGATAACCGTGCAGTTAAAGATGGCGCTGGTTGTGTTCCAAATTCGAAAAAGCCAAACAAAAGACGACTGTATGTTCTATTCAAAATACTAGTTCCAAATTCAACCGTTTCAAAGATTATGTTGGTTGAAATGCCTCGGATAGTATTACTTTCAAAGACGACCAGTTAGGATGACCTCTCGTGGTATATAGGGTACAGGAAAAGGAGCTGGTCGAAGATTAAGATTGTGTGGACGAACTATGGACACGGGTCTTGGTTGGTTGGTTAGGGAAACTATTAAAATGTGTCGCGGGGAAAGTTGGAATTGGAGCGTTTTGGTAGATGACTGTTTTAAGGACTTGTTTAAAAAGGTATGAGGAAGTACAGGAAAAGATTTACGCTTAAATTTGGGAAAGATTATAGCTAGTCAAAACAACCCGAGTTAAAAAATAAGAAATTCTGTAAAAAAATAAAACTTTTTTTCCCTATCCATAAATCTATCTCTGATAAGACCAGATGTGGATCGGTACGAATGCACCTTAAAAAGAGCTTATTTAAGGTGCATTCGAAAAAAATATATTATCCACAATCAAATGACGCCTACAAGGATTGAAAAAAAATAAAACAATATTTCGAAAACACCATAGAATGCTATTACTTTTACACGGATTATTTAACGTATATGTTTGACCTTTTGTCAAAATTTTTGATTCCTCTAGTTTATATTATTTCAAATACTGTAAAACTTTATGTCTTATCGATTCTTCAACCCTTCCGCATCAAATCCTCAAATCAAATCGCAACACACAACAATCCGAATTAACCTACATAAACAGAACTCATTACAAAAACAATGACTTCAATCTTAGCTAATTTGAATAACGTCCAAATTGCAAGCATACCTGCGGCATAAGCACTAAGTGTCGCAAATAGTGGCGTTTGGAACTAAAACCAATGGGTTCAATAGTGGGGTGGTATACAGCCTGCCTTATATAAGTGGTTTACAGGCCTTAGAGCACATATGCACAGTGTGCCTCGATCCTTACAGTGTTTAACAGTTAGTGCAGTGTTTTGTAACAATATGAAAGCTTATGTAAGTGAATTTTAATTAAGTTTCCTTTATCCTTATTGTAGTTACTAAAAAGAGATAGTGTTAAAACATTTTTAGTTAAAAGTAAAATTGAATTATAAATTTAATAAAAAAAAACAATTAAAAATAGGAACGTAAATAGTGCGAAATTAAAAATAATTCAAATCATTTCACTCGTACATAGCATACTAAAGGATTAAAATTAACAAACCTAAAATATACAACCAAAAATTATCATTAATTGTTGCAATTAAGATTTTAAAAGTTGATAAAAAAGCCTTAAAGGAGCTTAACACCAGAATCTTAATTAAAAAAATATATATTAAAGCTCTGCGAAATGCCAATATAAAAAAAAAAATAAGGAACCTTCCAAAATTTTCCATTAAACACAATAAAGACCAAGACAATGTCTCATATATTGTTCTTATGTATAAGTCATTTAGCAACTGTACCTACCTCAACAGATAATTAATTAAACTCTTTACGCGCTCTTTTCCCACGGTCTAATTAATGAAGAATGTAATCTAAATGATAATAGTAAAGCACCTAAGTGTATTTTACTACTATCGGTACTCTAACCACTCCGTTTCCTTTAATTAATTAATCAATACTTTGTTAATTTCTTTTATAGAAAGAAAGAAAGAAATAATATTTATTGGTACAGAAACAGGGCATACACAATAATATGCAAAATAAAAGAGAAAAATTAACAATGATTTTAAAAATAACTTAAAACTATTTTGTACAAAATTGTTTGCCCCACGTATGCGCAAAATAGGCCCAGTTCAGCAAAAATGCCAGACAACTAGTGCCTGACGCTGATTTTCAACAGGAACTGGTTGAGAAGTGAAAACAGTTTATGACAGTAATTCTACTAAAAGCTCATAGAAAAGTCCCACGTGAAATAGTCTAGCCCGGAAAATAAAGGGCTATTGAAGGATCACCCGTGGATTTTAGTCAGTACAAGTCATACAGTCCCTCCCGCCCCGCCCTGGGTGGGAGGACTCATATGATAATATTATTAACACGATAAAAAAATGGAGTCGTGTACCTTTTCTATATGCATAGACATTCGTTACTAAGGTTTTTTGTCTGCCTTTCTGTCCAACCGGACAATGGTCTCCCCCATATTCTTCCAATCGTTTTTTTATCTAACCATTTCCGGTCAGATTCCCAATAGAAGCAAGCTGCCATAAAAAGCTGCTTAGTTAAAAACAAGCTGCACACATAACTTGCGGGTAGTTAGATAACACACGGGTTGTTTTTCTCTGTATATCGCTTTCCCTGACTTAATTCCAGTTATATCCGTATAAGTAAGTCAGGTCTTCTTAATTGATCCACATTTTATTGGCTCTATGATCTAACTGTTCATGTTACCTACAAGTTTAGTTACCTGATGTCTGGTCAATAACACCTCATTCCTTTACTTTTTGGATGGTAAAGCAAATCATGAAACGGGGTGGGATGGGAGGAACTTTCAGACTTGTACTGACTAAAATCCACAGTGTTCCTTCAATAGCCCTTTACGTTCCAGGGTCTCTGATAAGGCAGTCCCGCGAACCCAGACAATCCCGAAACCCCTTCAATAACACTTCACACCATTTTTTTTTTTGGATTCACGAAATGAGTCCTTTCGCCCTGGGTGCAGCAGAAGTGACTGTTAGACACTTCATCATCATCATCAGCCTATAAATGTTTCCACTGCTGGAACACAGGTCTCCTCTCTGTGAGAGGGTGTGGGCCATAATCCACCACGCGGGACCAGTGCGGGTTGGTGGATGTCACTTGTCTTAGAATTTTTGGTTCAAGGACATGCCGGTTTCCTTCCTTGGGTCCCGCGACCTCCAGTATTAATTTCTGCTCAATTTCATTCTTTGATCCAAGATATTTAAATTCACTCTCTGGGTCTTCGTTGAGCTTCATTGTCCCAACCCTTTTCTAGTGGTTGCTACAGATGATTCTGGCTTCATTTCAGGAGTCGCAGTTGTTTGGGAATAGTGCGGTAAGATTATTCCAAAAAGCTCCAGGCAGCACCTAAACGACTGTATAAATAATTGCCCGCCATAACCTAAGAGCAAAGTCAGTTACAAAAATGCAATATTTAAGTTATCACAATCATGTATACGGTTTGTTATAAAAAAAAAAAAAACGTTTATTTTCAGGCGTCGACGGCCCATAGCGTGTTAGTAATCAGTACAAACTTGAAAACTATGTTAGCAGCAACACATATGAGTACACAAATAAATACACCACACAATACAGCCAAGATTAGAGGAAGATTTATCAAGTCCCATGTCTGACATGTAGCTTGATAAATCTATCCATTGTAGGCCCTTCTAGCCTATCTGCAAACACCTTCAGAATGCTATTGTTGCTTCCCCTCAATCTGCGTACCACTGATGCTACTTTTTTGCGCATGATCGCGAAATAATCGTCAGTGTGCGCATATTATAAGTGAATCATCATCATCATTGGCAGCCTCGTTCCACCTACTGCTGAAAATAGGCATTTTCCCATTATGTTATAGCTTTAAAGAATAGGACAAATTTCGACATCTATTTACCAAAATAAAGTGTTACTGCAAGGCCTCTATAAAAAAACCTTCTAAAAACTTCAAAAATTCCTTTATTTAACGAAACATTAATTTCCCACGCACTCAGCGCTACAATAGTCTATTCTATTGTCTGTATTCTAAAACCTGTCACTAATACCAAATTAAACTGCACATACCTAATACTTCTGGCGCACAGCCATCTAAATTAATGCTGCGTTATTGGTTTTCATACGTCTCAACTGACAGTGGTCCTTCAATTTAATTTTAGCTCCAAAAGATCTTTGTAACAACAGCGCCAAAATCATCATCATCATCATTGCCTCCCCTTACCACACTAATTTGGAGACAGCACAGGATGCCTTCTTCTTCCATCCTTCTTCGTCACTCAACAGTCATATCTAGCTATATTATCCTTTACACAGTTCATCCATTGTAGCATCATAAAAATGTAGAACAAAATTCTAAATGTCCTAAATTCCATTCAATACGGCCTTTTCCATCAAGAGTCGCCACTACACTGTACGTTTTCTTAATCAGCCAACCGTATTCTGTCACCAACTGTACACGTAACAGACAACACGCTTAAATCATGTTCTAATATCCATAGCAAGGAATCCCTTCATTAAAATTCTGATTGCGATACGAATTTCGTTTCTGCCTGTACCTAGTGGCATGTCAAGTGGGCTGATGGAGTCACATCACGCAACAAGTAAAAGTAATAGGTATTGGATGCATTGTCCTTGTTAATTTATGCGGTAATGCATCCGAACCTTCGATTTTGGCGATGGATGCGTTGTTGACACTTTTCTCTTCATTTGCATTGGTTTTTGATGGGGCAGTGACCTGTGATTGTTTTGATAAGTTGATAATTGTAGGATTTTCTTGTTCGTCTCTTGATAGAGGTTTTTAACACGAATTCGTCCGCCCATGTAATCGCGTGGAATAGTGACTTCCGGCAGTTTTTTTTTTGTAATAAAACTATTCTATGTCCTTTCTCAAGTTCCAAACTATGTCTGTACCAAATTTCACACAAATCGGTTCAGTAGTTTAGGCGTGAAGAAAAGACAGACAGACATTTTCGCATTTGTAATATTAGTTTGGATGACTACCTTTTCTGAGATTTCATAGTAGTCAGGTCACAGTACTTTTAAAGTTACAATGATAAATGCTAAATCTGGGAACTCTACGTGTCAAAATACATTCACATTATTCTCAAAAGCAAGACTCTTCAAATGAATCTCTATTATTTCCAGATCGCAGTACTTTTCCTGGCAGCCTCAGTTCTGGCCGATCCGGAACCGAGCAAAGTTGTCCAGAAGCGAAGTGGCCTTGTCGGACATTATGGCGCTCCACTGGTAGGCCATGGCCTGGCCTTAGGCCATGGATACGCGGGACATTTTGGCGGAGGACACATCGCAGCGGCCTATGCCGCGGGGCCTGTTGCTGCGGGATATGCTGGTCCTTTTGGGGGACCTATTGGCGGGACCATAGTCGGTGCTGATGTCCATACGACTGTTACGAAGCATGTTGGAGTACCAGTGCCTGCTCCCTACCCTGTGCCTGTAGACAGGCCTTACCCTGTTGCTGTTAAGGTGGGTTTCATCCTTTTACTTTTTTTCTGACATTCAATTCATCGCAAGTTATACATATTGGCAATTTAGTCACTTGCAATAGTTGAGGGAATAAATCTATCTGCCATACTAAAGGACTTTTCCTATGAAACCTTAAAATACGAAGCTTAGATTCACTTCCTTGACATACTTTTTAGAAGACCAAATTAATCATAATCTTTGAAAAAGAAAGCTCAGAATTACGCTAAATGTCTTAACCAAACCAATTTACAATTCTACGACACACAAATAAAACCATATCATCATCTTCCATTCCAGGTGGCAGTCCCTTACCCGGTAGACCGTCCTTACGCCGTGGCGGTCCCCAAGCCGTACCCAGTGACCGTTGAGAAGCACGTCGCAGTCCCGGTCGACCGCCCCGTGCCAGTGCCCGTGCCCCATGCCGTGCCTTACCCCGTCATTAAACAAGTAAGTATAGGTGTTTGCAGTGACCGACGAAAAAGTCCTGAGGGATCGGTTTATGGGACAAACTTTAACAGCTAGACTAGTCAGACCATTGTGAATTAGTGGCTAAAGATAAGTTTCTTGAGCAGACGCACTGTGGTAGCACTTTGGGAAAAGAATTAACGAGAAAGGCAAAATTGTTGTCCTCTGGAAAGTCATTTTAGTAAATCTAGGATTGCTACAAAAAGCAATAGCCTCGTTGCATGTGCGAAAGCAAAAATGCTGACCTCGGGAATGCACTTTGGTCATTTTAGGACTGCAAAAATCACATGAGCTAAGGTCCCACTAGGTTTATCACCGAAAGAGAGCATATCTCCCAGGTCCATAAATTGAGAAAAATTTCCTGAAATTTTCAAAATCATAACAGTAAGTCAACAATTTAATGGGTAATCCATGAATTAAAAAATCCAGAACCACAACATGAAGTTGCTAGATTGTCCAAATCAGTCTCTAAAATCACACGTTATTCTAAAGTTAGATCTTAAACATTGTTGTGATACTTCGGCTACCAGTAAGAGCTAAATCAGCTCATTTCTATGTGAACCACTTACGTTTATTTAACATTCTATCACCGTGACACTCGCTCATTCCTTAGAAGAAGCATCACCAACGTGTCACCACCAGTAGGTTAATGAAGTGATTACGATTACTATACGGTGTCAGGTAATGTGTATTGTATAACGTTGGCTTCCCTGGTGGTGCGCCATTATTGGCCTTGACGCCATCATTGTTTTTATTCGATTACGGTGTGACATATTGTTACAAATGTAAATAAACAATTCAGTCTGGTAGAAAAAAGAAAATTTTCTTTGAAAAGAAATTAGTTTGCATTGCCAGTGATTTTAGATTATTAGATTTCTTTGTGGGGTAGATAAACGGAGTCCCTGGCATGAAATCTACGTATTTGGCCGCACAGTATACTTGAAGTATTATGATGAAAATTAATTTCAAAGTCCCCATTTACTTTACGTGACCAAAACGTGAAAATTCGTGATAATGCCTCAGAAAAGATTGACTAATGAGTATGGTTATTAAGTAAAATGTAATGCGAGCTCATTTTCTTATACTGGACACACTGTTAAAGTTTGCAAAATCAAAGTAGAATTGTTGTACTATAAAAAAGTTTCAAACAAATGTAGCTATTTAACACAAATTATTGCATAATACTCCTGAATTCTCAAATCAAAAGCTACCACGACATTAAAACACAACCGATAAATCAAATAAGTTCAGTTTACTCTATGAAACTACACTGTTTCAAGTAAAGTAAATCAATAAAGGCGTCTCAGAGCGTAAACCAGATAATAACCAACATTAGCGACGCTTCCGTCACGCGGCATCGCCTGCGCCGCTCAATTGAACATAATGATAGACCGGTCTACAGGCTACACACTTAGCTGTAGTTTACTTGTCCAAGTCTGTTTAGACGTAATTAGTAGTTTAGTTTAGTATCATGTTGTTTTAGTATCAGGCTATGATTGTTTTAAAAGTGGGTTCGGGAAAATATGCACGATTAGATTAATGGCTCGTCTCCTATAACATCTAGAGAAATTTGGGTTAAATTGTATCATCGAGCCCGCTATTGTCCATCCCGCATGTGCAACGGGGTGGCACTGCATAAATTTTACTTGGTCGCATCCACCCCGCTACCATTGTTATTAGAATTACAAGGCAGATAATCATATAATGAAAGAGATTTCATGTATTAAACCTCAATTCTGGGCCATTTGATCGTTTATAAGAATTTGGGCCCTAAGAATTCTGAACCCCAAATAAAGGGCCAACCGATCTATCCTAAAAATTTGGTATTACATTCTCTAACTCTCTCTATTTTTCCAGGTCGGAGTCCCCGTGCCCCAGCCCTACCCTGTCGCCGTAGCCAAGCCTGTAGCCGTCCCAGTTCCCGCCCCAGTGGCCGTCCCTGTTGGGATCAAAGCATACGCCAGTGGACCCCTCATCCACGACTTCCACGGACATGGCCTAGGCCACGGATTGGCCCATGGACACTCACTGCACTCCAAATACGGATGGTAAACTGTATTGTGACGTCACTCGCTCGATGACAGATGTAAACGTCAAATGTGTTGTTTTTTTTTCTGAGGTTATGTTAAAAACTTTTTGGATAAAAATCTTGGGAGTTGACGCCATGTTCTTAAATGATTGTGAGCCGTTTAGCCCTTGATCAATAATGGTGGAGTATTTTTTAAGCTGTTATCAAACGAGTGACGAAATCCAACGATGAAATGTCTATTTTCGTATGGGATTCTTGTGCGTAGTCAGAATGATATTTTGTGATGTAGAATAGTGTAGATTTAGGTGTGAGTGTATGATAAAAAAGGATTTATATCTGTTGGGCACTTTGTGAGAATATTCGATACAGGTGGCCAGAAAATGTTGCCCGCATTGTAAGGATCGAAGATGTATCAGTTTGCAAAAAATCGGTCAATGAAGAGCCGCGAAAATTTCACTCGACCACTAGCGGCTTGTCATACAAATGACGTCATAAGTTCACAACGATATGAGTTCAGGTTTTGTGAGAAAAGTTAGGGATAAAGTGCAATCACAACGGAGCCTGCCGCCATTTTAAATTAAACTATATTCGAAGTAGGTTATCCGTGATTCCGCCATATTGAAAACGAAAAACTTTTTAGTTTATAACTTTTGGCGAAAAAGTATCTCTTAAATAAGTATAACTTACTTCAAATATATTTTTAAACATCAAATGTATACTGAATAACGTAAAAATTGCCATTATAATGTATTTATTCATGTTTTATTTATAATGTAGAGAGCAACCATGACAAATAGTTATAAAACCACAATGTTTAAAGTTTTCTTCTAACAGAAAACTACATATCTATGTATGTAAAAAGTTTATGTAAATATTATGAGATTTTGTATGTAGTTGAATGTATTTTTATAGTTTTTTTACGTTTTTTGGTATACTAATGTTGATTCATGATCACGTGATCTCTTTTGAATGATTTTGGTCGAAAGGGCTTCGCAAGTTAGTACCTGGTAGAGCACTATTGTATATAGATGTCTTTTTTCTATTTTATAGCTTTAATGATGAAGAACAAGAGTTTATTTCGACCGCAGTCGACTAAAAACTATTTAGTGTACGGCCTTTTTTGTAATAAAGTTTGTATCAAATATTATTCGTCTCTTTTTGTTACCCACGTTAAAAAAATATGATACATTTTACCCAATCAGATAAATAAGAATCTCAGCCCGACTCTCAAGGTTAGTATGTCATAGAAATATCACCAAAACAACAGAAGGTACACCAAAAAAAATCGGGTGAATATTCCACTTCTTTCTTCTAAAAAAGAATAAACAATATAAAAAAAAGTTGCCTAACACTAGGTATTTCTCCTATGGCGTAGGTGCGTTCACAAACATAAAAACACACACACAAACACCCAGGATCTGTGAAATTAGTAAGTTTTTGTTAAGTATGAAATGAACTTATGATCATCAAATGCCTTAACAAATCTTCATAAATTATAACCAAGAAATTACTCGCCAAATCAACTTTTAATAAAAAAAATTGCATAAAAATCGGTTCATTAACTTAGGAGCTACGAAGCCACACACAAAAAACGCATACCATAGACACACATCCCTCTTTTTGTGTGGGGAGTTAATAAAATACCATCACCTGCCAGAGTCTTTTCCTAACTATATTGTGGTGGGCTCCTAATTAAAGTGGATGCAGCTGAATATCACGATTTTACATGAAGTGACTGCCTATAAAACCTTCATAACCCAGCAACTTGGTAATAATGACACCCCTTGGTAAAACTGGTTGTTAGACTTTCGAATTTCTGACTACTGTCAAAGTACTCGTACCAATAAAATAAAATACCAAAACATAAAACCATACTTTATGACATATTTACAAGCACGAAATTCATGAAAATAAGCCTGAAAATCTTTCAACCATCACTAAAAATCACAGAAACAAATACACACACCTGTCTACCACGTGTTCTTACATCACCTGCCCAACCATGAGTAGTGCGACCACTTTCTATAGGAAAAAGGACGTGGCTTGAATACCTGAACCATGGGTACTGGCTGGCAACTACTAGGTGATGACATCGAGGGAAATGGAGCGGATTATGGCAGCTTATGTAATGACCCATGGACAGCGAATGGTTAGCTAACAGGAAAGTTGAAAAAGGATAAGTGTGAAGCAATAGTCGCCCCATTTTTAAGTGGTAATATTATCAAATGAGTCCTTCCGTCCTGGACGGAGCGGAAAAGTGTTTGATCAGTTTGTTCTACTGATTAAAATCCACGGTGTCCTTCAAGAGATTGTCCCACCCAGGGGGAATAATTAATTTTATTTACTACGTAAAAAAAACGGATTTGGATAAAATTACACAGATAGTGTGTAACGACGTATAGCTTTTATCCCGATTTTATGTTACCGTGGGATATTCTTTTATTCAAGTTGCAGAAAAAATAACCAACAGCAGACAGGTTTTTTTTGGATTTATTTAAATTTTAAGGTTTTTTCTTAGCAAAAGGGCCGGTTGAGTTTTGTATTATGAACCTTCTGTTTCCTAAAGTTTTGCGTATGTCCATATGAGGATGGACCTTGTAGACTGCATGGCGACTATTGATGCGACAGAGTGCATCTAACCGTCTGACTACAACATTGTAGATCTAAAGATAAGGCGTATTTGAATTTCTGCGTCTGTAAACACACGCAGCCACAACGCGGGAGAAATTCCTACAATGGGGCAAAGTTTTCATAAAAAAGAAAGATGAGGTTTACATTTAAATTAAAATAATTGATCAACGACACATTTAAAGTAAAATTCAATCAAAAATACTAATGATTGATTGCTACTAGAACGCTGCAAAATGCCAAATGTGTTGAAAAATAAGATTTATATTTACTAGACTTATACTAGACGTATACTTTAAAAGCGATTGGTTTGACTCTCCGCCAAGAGTATTTTGAGAAATTGCATGCAACTTGCATGCAAGTTTGACTACATTACGGACTTTGATTTTTGATTGATGAACAATGAATGCAGTTAATGCCGCAATGTGGTCTTGTATGTGTAGTATTGGCATGCAAGTTCTTGAGTTGTATAAATGGGCCTTTATTGAAGACATTGTATCAGTTGAACATAAACATGAAACTCTTACAACTAACTATCAACTAATCCGCTACCTACCCACGACACAACAAAGGAAAACCTTGGACAACATACCGTGACCAGCATCGAACGCGGAACCTCCCGCTATACTTACCGACTGCCTTCCGTTGCGCAATGGGGGAAAGAGGTCGCTTGTCTATAGGTCACTAGGAACGTCAAGTTAAACATAGTGATCAAATTTGACAACTATAGTTAGAGCAGTTTAGCGTGGTTCGTGAGCCAAATGTTGAAATAGAGGTTGTTATGGTGTGTAGCACTCCTGCTTTTATGATGCCAGTATAAATTAGATCCATTCAATGGATTTCCTGCTCAACAAAGCCTTTAATTTAAAAAAAAAAACCTAGACAAGAGACCAATTTAAAAAAAAAAAACTTTCCCCCACACTAGGAAATTCTCCTGTGTCGTGGGTACGTTTACAAACATATAAACTCACATATATACGAGTACAAACGCTCAGACCCGGAACAACTACTTGTAGATCATACAAATATTTGCTCCGTGCGGAAATCGAACCTGCGACACGCAGCGCACCAGTCCAATCGCTCAGCCACTGCGCTATCCGTGATGTCAGTTTTTGGATAGTAAAGTCATCAAATAAGTCCTCCCGTCCTGGGTTCAGCGAATAGTCCCATCAGACTCTCACTGACTAAAAAGCACCCTGTTCCTTCACATACTGTTTGCGTTCTAGGGCCACGGTATTCTGCTTAGACAGTCCCGCGACCCAGGCGTTTACCTCTATGCGTGGCATCAATACAAGATCCTGCGCAACACGTTATTATATTCGTATAACATTTCGATGTTCATATTAAAAAAAAAACACTAAACACTAAAATGCGAAACAATTAATGATATATTCTTATTAGTTTAAATTTTTTCCAGAAATATTGATACACTATCGTAGAACTTCCATCTATACTGTGAATTTGGTACTACTTCGATACCAATACTACGAGTAGTTGCGTTACATAACATCCAGTACCTAGACAGTAACTAGAATTACATGAAACATAAAACGTAACACTAGCTAGTGACTGGGGCTAGTACACTAATGTTTTGAACGAAGCATAGATGCCGCTACGATACGAGTTTGATTACTAAGTTATTTTATTAACACTACTGAAAGTTTCAGTATAGAGTTTATTAATTACTTGTGCCGGTTACTTTTTGGAATCGATCGATACAATATGCATATCTGATAATATTTTGATCACAATGCATTTAATATGGTCGCGGGACTCACTAATTACCGTGACCCCGGTACGTAAAGGGCTATTGAAGGACACCGTGGATTTTAGTCAGTACGAGTCTGACAGTCCCTCCCGCTCTGCCCTGGGTGGGAGGACTCATGTGATGATTTTACCATTACTATCGTATTCTCGTGACAAAATTGAGTGCCTTAGGCTTGCCAAATAAACTTATTTTCTTTCATTCTTTCTTTCTTTCACGTCTAATGTGTCCTATCCTTGGGTGAACTGGAAAGGACGGTCAGACTCTGCCTATTCCTTGAGTTGAAGTTATGGTGATATTGAAGTCTATAATTTAGTCACCCTGTTAAAAATAAAAGCTTTCAGACTGAAATATTGTGTGTGACGATAAATCAAAATTGTAAATTACTAATGGTAATGATGTACCGTCGTTACAGTTGGCTAGTTTTTGAACTCCATGTAGGATAATGATAGTTTCGTTAAGGGTACAATTTGAATTTTAAAATTGTATCCAATGTTTATCTTCTTTCGACTTACATACCTACACACAATATATCAAAGAAGTGGATTTAGATTCAAAATTTTGTGGAAAAATAAAAAACAACAACACAAAAAAATTGTATTTACAAAATGTGAAAAATAAAAATAACCAGTCTTCTGGGCACGTTTCCAGATTACAGCGATGTGGAGAAGTACTTTGACGGCTAAGTGTCTCTGCCCTTTTCTGTTATTTTTTTTTTTTGTTTCAATTTAGTATTTTGTTGTAAATATTTAGTTTTAATTTTAAATTTCTAGTTTTAGTTATGTAAATACTTATGATTAGTACTATTTTGTATTTTTCATGTTATTGGATATAAATAAATAAAAGAGATTTCTTTAAAAAAAATGCAACATTTAGTATTGGGATCAGATTTCACTTAGCAATGTTCTAAATGATTCACTTCGTGAATGAATAGGCAATAACGTCGCTGGAAATGCACAACCTGTATCATTAGGAATATTGCTTAAAATGGCCGTTTTAGACCAGCAGATTCATCAACAATGGTAAAATTTCTTTATTCAGTTTGATTAATTTCATCATTTATTTCAATTTTTTTAAGCCTAACATACTTCGCATCTTTGACAGCTTTTTAGATCATAGACGAACAACTGTAGTTATTTAAGTTCACAAAGTTGTAATTTTTACATTGTAAACAATATTATAGTTAATACAAGTATGTAGAGACGAATATTAGTCTTACGAAATCAAGAACGATACCTGATTAGTTCCAAAAAACGTCAAAAATCTATTAACTCAAAACAACCTAGGTTCCCAGCATTTTGGTACAGTAACATCTAGGTTACGTTTGAAATCTTTTAATGGCTGAGCTCCAAAATAAGACAAAACTGTCAACTTACGAGTATATTGCGAATCCAGCTAACCGCTTGGGCAGCTAACGACGAAGAAATCACGACATACACGAAACGAATTCCATTAGTATCGAATTAACTTTTTCAGAAAACAGGATTATTAATATTATTAGTAGTCGCGTTTACAACCGGTTGCACTAGTCAATGAATCCCATTGTGTAAGCCCATCTTCGGTCCGTAGCCTTCTACAGGGCCAAAGTGTGGGCCCAGTGCAATTGTGCATGCGGGCGCCAGCGGCAAAGCTGGTCGCATGCCAGAGGGTTATGGCCTTCCGGATGATCCGGATATACCGTACGATCGCCGGCGAATCGGCCAACACAACAACCTCCTTGCCGGATTGCCCCCTTGATATCTGGAGGCGAAGGCCCTCCGGCCCCTATGAGCGGCGCGCGGAGGCGAAACGCCCGCCGCGCCGGGGCAAATCTCCGTTGCTTCGACAAGTCGAGGCACTGCGAGAAGATCACCGGCTCGATCTCAGAGCATTATAGAAGAACCGACTGTCGCAAATCGGGCACGCCGCAATTGCGGCGGTAAGGGGTGGTTGGATAGGCGCCACGGCGTTCTCACCTTCCGCATGACACAGGTCCTCGACACGGGAGGTTCCTGTGTCACCAATGCGAGGATCGCCCGGAGGATACGGTGCAGCATACAGTGCAGGTCTGCACCGCTTGGGCAGAGCACCGCCGTGTCATCAATATAAAATGTAAAAATAAGCCTCTGAATTCTAGTAGAAGGTAAGTTACAGAATGCTGAAAGTTTTAGCATTCCGTAATATGCCTATATGTATCAATCTAAGTGGAATTACGTGTCTCTCCGAAATAAGGGCAGAAACTAAGTTTTGACGTTTTCGCACCTTTAAAAAGGGGTCGTAGACAAGTTTTATTTTATATAGTATTTTAATTTTCTTGTAGGTAGAGTTAATTCAGAAATAGTTTTGATATATCTGAGGACCTAATAAAGTGACAATAGTGTTAAAAACGTTCCGATTTCTAAAACAACTTTGTTTAACATTTTTGACTTTTCCAATCACCAATCGTCGTCGTCTGAAAAATATCTCTTTGGTGCCTAGAATCCGACGATTACCGGCTATAAAGAACCCTAGATCGAGCGAAACCACGGGCAAAAGCTAGTAAGTAGTTATAAAACTTACCAATACCTAAAATTTTAAACTCTAAATTAATAACTCCACGACCAAGTTGACACGGGCACGGGGGCACTGAGGGCTTGGCGTGACAACCGCCCATCAGCGGCCAGCCACCACCATCGATGGCTGATCGATGGCATGCATCATTTATGGGTATCGACCACTCGTGACCCATATACTACCCTCTAATGCGGTGCACGTCGTTATGTTTGATGTTGACAATTGCTCACGGTTTAAATTATATAGGATGCATCCATTCGTGTATAACTTTATGATTTTAGAATAAGTGTCTATCAGTGGAGAAGAAGGAAAAGTTACGAATTTCTCGAATTTCTCGTTTATTGCCCGTGGTACTACCAGTTAGTCATCATCATCATCTGCCTAGACTTTTCCCAACTATATTGGGGTCGGCTTCCAGTCAAACCAGATGCAGCTGGATATCAGTATTTTACATGGAGCGACTGCCTGTCGGACCTCCACAACCCAGTAACTGGGTAATACGATACCCCATGGTAAGACTGGTTGTCAGACTTTAGAGCTTCTGACTTACAGTAACGACTGTCAAAGATCTACAAATGACAACCGGGACCAACGGCTTTACGTGCTTTCCGAGGCACGAAGGAAGCTCGCTATGACAGATGGTCACCCATCCACAGATCAACCTCGGCAAGTGCGGCTTAACCCGGAAGATCGGTCTGTGCGGCTGTATTTATTTAGCCACGAGCTCCTCCTAAAAAAAAACATACATAATTATTATAAATAAACAAAAACACAACGATGATACGGAACCCTTCGTACGCGACTCCCACTGGCACTATGCCGGTTTTCTTTTGTTTTTTAAAAAAGGAGTTTGTTCTTGGCCACGATTTAGTACAGAGGCAAAGATGAGGAATTAGATGGAGTGAGCTCACCCAGAAGGAACTATAACCCCTGCGCACCGACGTTAAACAGACATTTACAAAAATTACAATTCACGTATACAAACAGCCAGACCTGGAACAACTACCTGTAGACCCTATAAATATTACTTTTCCGTGTAGGAATAGAACCCGCGACAAACAGCGCAACAGTCAAGCTCCGTTATGTTCGTTTTTTTAGGAAGTTACATTATATATCATTATATGTACATAACTAGAAATAGGCAAGTGTTATTAACTAAATATTTACAAAAGATAGGTACTAAATTAAAACTTATGTTTGAAAATAAATAGTGGTTTTTTGTTATTTATTTTTAAACTGTTTCTCTTTTTTTGCACTTTTATCCTCTTTAATTTTTTTTTTTTTATAAAACGCCTAAGTTTTTCTGCGTTTTTGAGTTTTCTTCTTTGTAATAATATTTTTAGTTTTAGTTTTAATTTGGATCTTGTTGTAAATATTTAGTTCGTAACATTTGTATTTTTTTAGTTTTAGGTATGTATATATTTTATTAACTAAAAAACTTAATGAATAAACCTAAGAATCTAATATATTAAGTAGAATTCCAATATAATTCAGCCAGTAATTTCTATCTCAGCCTTCATCATCATCATGATATCAGCCCGGGATGACCCACTGCTGGGTACAGGCGTCCCCCTTTTTATGCCATATCTCTCGGTTCTGTGCGTCTCTTATCCAACTATTCCCCGCGATCTTGACGATATCGTCAACCCAACGGGCTTTTGGGCGGCCCTGGTTTCTATGGCCGAACCTCAGTCTTACCATACTTAAAAAAACATTAAGGAATCCTTAGAATAGTTCTAGCACACGCTACCCATTAGACCAAATACTATTTACACATTAGACATCGAAATACTCGGCTCACGATTATTTAAAATTTACCTAATACGTACACCCCGCCTTCCAAGTTTGCCCATAAGGGGCAATACCTACACATATGTATTAATGAGGGCAATTCATTATGCGTTCCGCGACAAACTTATTGGGTGGAGTGTCGTAGACGGAATTTCATGTTATTTTTTTCTACAAAGCTGTTTATTAGAGATGGAATATTAAAATTCCTCATCCAAAAGAAACTATATGAAAGATATGGAAGGTCAGTAAAGGGCGGCTGGATTCGTCACAAGTTGGGCGGCAAAATAAAATGCCCAAATGAAAATTTCTGTGTGATTATATTTTAAAATAACCTGTAGCTATAAACATGTTGAAGAGCAAAAAACCAAACCTAGTTAAATCTCTGAAATATGATATTTTACAAGAAAAAATCATCAATCAAAAACCATTCATCCTTTAAAACCCAAACTTATACCTACCACAAAATAACCAAAAAAATATATGAAATACTACATATAGGTAAAAATTTTAAATTTCAAATATCCTCGCAATAGTGAGTACCTAATTAAATGTGTGTCAGTAAAAGACGCGGTCGGATATGTGATCGATGACCGTATTCGGAACGCACCGACAAAATCCGCCGGGCGACAAAATAACGTCATTCCGGAATGTGTTGTAATTCGAGTAAAATTAATGGTGTGTGTAAACCCTTAATGTAGCAATCAGACATAGCTACATAATATAATTAGAAATGTTATATGTCACTACAGTTGTTGATAAAGTAGGTATGCGGTTCAGTGCGAAAAAATGTTGTGGTACTTTTTTCCGCACTCTTTTAAACTCTTTGAACAGAAAAATGTTGTATAAACTGGCGGTCTCGAAACCGGCTTGGGAAGACTTAACCTCAAACCAAAAAGCGCAGGCACGGGTAAGAGGGCCAGTGATTTTCCAACCAAAAAATAAACCCCCATCCAGCGCCCTCAATTCCACCGCCCCTTATATTCGCCACTCCAGGCGTTTGCCTGGCTGAGGATCAAGCCCTGAGGATATCTGAAATATTTTAAGGCAGTATTTTGGTCAGCAGAGGAACAGTGTAATAATATAACTTTTCTTCTGTTGAACTCATTATGTTCATAAAAATAATTTTCTGGTTAAAAGCCTGCTCGAAAAACTTCATTTATTTCAGAGCTTCAACTGAAGACAGAGATAAAAGTTAGAGATAATCAACTGATGGATGTGTTTCGAAGTTTACAGTTATTGACGATACTGTAAACTATATTACAAATATGTCTACAAAGTCATATTCCACTGCTGTTTTCATGTTATTGCTTTTACTAATAATTAAATTTCATACCACACATGAGGCAACAGATCGTGCGACTGATAAACTCAGTTCAATATTTTCACATCGTCAACTATCGATTGACACAAATAGCGTCCACAATATCAACTACCATTCCTACAAACATTTATAAAACAATTTCAAAATCTCTATATCAATTGCATACAGTTTTTATTTATAAAACTGTAGTAAGTATCTGTTACATGATAAAAACTCGGAGAAAAAGCTTAGAATTCTCACATACAACGATCCAGAGACCGGCCATATAGCATGCTTGTAGACCTGTATGCTATGGCTAGCCGTATAAATATAGTCAACTAGTCGAATCGGCATTTAGACGTTCGGTTTTCGCCGCATGACAATTCGATTGAAATATCGATCCAGGTAAATGCCCCATTATTTATGTCGCACAAAGTTCATACGAACCAATCACAAAGAACCAGTAACAAATGACACAAATGTTGTGTATGACAGAGATAATTAACTCTTTAGGAAGCCCAGGTCACAACCTCCTCTAGGTTGACCTGCGTGATGTCATTACCAAAAAAAACACCATTTTTCTTTATCTCTCTAAAACTCGAAATGTTTTCTTTATGGCCTGTACTTCGTCGAACTATATAGGAAACGTCTTTAATATTTTTCCCACAATATTAGAAAAAAAATATTATTTTCTAAGAATCAGAGGACAACATAATTTGTAATTCTGATAGGCGGCCTGAAATACGTTTGACCACTCTTGCGCAGACGACTTCAAAACTTGGACCAATTACTGTTGATAGGTTGATATGTCTCTCTGAGTTTGTGGATCAGGATTAGAAATCTGTAGAGCAGAATCGGAAAAAAAATATATTTAGGTACTTAAGTCAAGAAGTCATGATGCGTAGCTTTTCTCCAAAAAGTGGAATGGAGGAAAAAATATAATTACAATAATCTCCTGCTGGTTTTTATTGCAGCCCAAATGTTCTGCCCTGGGATCTGGAGGCGACTGCCCTCCAGCGCGTCTATGAATGGCGCGTGGAGGCGCAGCGTCGGGGCGAATCCCCGCTGCCTCGACAAGTCCAAGAAGAAGAGCTCCGGCGCGATCTCAGGGCAGTATGGAGGGAGCGACTGTCGCAACCGAGGTCCGGGCACGCCGCAATCGCGGCGGTAAGACCCCTCTTTGAGGAGTGGCTGGATAGGCGTCACGGCGTCCTGACCTTCCGCATGACGCAGGTCCTCACCGGACACGGAAGTTTCGGGAGGTTCCTGTGTCTGATAGGGAGGGAAGAAACGCCTGGGTGTCACCACTGCGAGGATCGTCCGGAGGACACGGTGGAGCATACGGTGCAGGACTGCCCCGCTTGGGCAGAGCACCGCCGTGTCCTCACGACGGCGATAGGCGGAGACCTCTCGCGCCCGGCATTGGTCGAGGCCATGCTGCGGGGCGAGACGGAGTGGGAAGCGGTCGCCTCCTTCTGCGAAGCAGTCATGCTCGTGAAGGAGGAGGCGGGCCGCCTGAGGGAGAGGACAGCGTCCTCCCTCCACCCCAGCCGCAGTGGTAGGCGCCCACGGCGTCGGACGTCGCGAGACGATCTCCGGCCACCGTAGGCGCGGGCATGCGGGCGGCGAGTAATGGGCGACTCGCTGTCCGACCATGGACCATACCCGGGTCGACGGCGCGTTGTGTTCCACGCGCGCCTCAAAGAGTGTCAGCATAGTGACGGGGCCTGTAGAGGGCCAAAGCCTGCTGGGGTCGCGGGACCAAGGGATTACCGTGACCCCGGTACGTAAAGGGCTAGTGAAGGACACCGTGGATTTTAGTCAGTACAAGTCTGACAGTCCCTCCCGCCCTGCCCTGGGTGGGAGGACTCATTTGATGATTTTACCACGATAAAAAAAAAAAAGCCCAAATGTTCTCGATCTAGAGCATCTGGAAGTCAACGGTGAAACGATTCCCTACATTTGATCTGCTAACAGTAAGTTAAATTAGCAGATCATACTTACCATTAACCTATTTTTATCATACAACATTCCCCTACTCGACTACCATAAAGGTACAATACAGCCTTCATTCTCATCCTACCAAATTTTCAAAACAAATTCGACTCCACGCATTTACTAGTCCCATCTCCACCCATAGCTGGCACAAGATCGGTAGGCGTGCGATGTCCTAACTCCGGTAGCTCAGATCAGCTGTTGTATGCACTCACTAAGACCGGAAGTCTTGCTCCACATACAAGGTAATTTATCAAGGGTTAGAAACGTCAGGATCCAATGCAATATTGCTTGAATTAATACATCACCATTTCGCCATCGTTTCTGCTTTTCTGAACTAATTGGGGTCTATATTTGAGTTCAGTCAAATGCAGGGCTATAAAAACTGGGACTCGTTATTATGTATCGAGAAACTGTGATTTGTTTGCTAGCGGCTTCGCTCTGGTCGCGGGACTGAACGAATTACCGTGACCCCGGAACGTAAAGGGCTATTGAAGGACACCGTGGATTTTAGTCAGTACGAGTCTCGCAGTCCCTCCCACTCAGCCCTGGGTGGGAGGACTCATTCGATGATTTTACCACGTAAAAAAAAAGCGGCTTCGCTCGCGTAGTTGTCGAAAATTATCCCATGAATACGTATTACTGTGATGGTATCCCATGTGTCATTCGAGTATCTATACATATAATAAAATGGTAGGAAAGTCAAAACTGTACATTGAACATTTTTTTGAAAGAATACTTGGGGTGTGATCTACAATCGATACCGAAGCCAATAAAATAGTTTTGATAATTTTTGTCTGTTTGTCTGTATGTATGTGCGGGATTAACTCAAAAAAGTACTACATGGATATACTTCAAAAGTCACTATAGGCTACATATTATCACGCTATCACCTACGGGCAACGAGCAGTGAACCTTTATTTCTTCAACGCATTCACGCAGACGACGCCGCGACGTCGCGGGCAACAGCTAGTGTAATCTATTCCTGTACTGTTTAATCCAAATCCGTTCCGCCATTCTGACGCGTTCGAGTAACAAACATCCATCCATCCATCTATCTATCCATGCAAATATCCTAACTTTCACGTTTATAACATAAGCAGATCTTTTCGGAATTCTCAGTTAAGCCATTCCGGCCACACTGGTAACCTGATGATGAAAAAAAAAACGACGGTTTGCACTCTGGGAGTGCCGGCAGTAGTGAAAACTGCAATAGTAATAAACACACACGAACAATCGCGCAAGCGCCCTGCGCCGTCTTACGAATTTTCGATTAGGTCACGTGTCCTGACGCGAGTTTAACATTTTTTACCCATTCCAAAAAAACTGCACAACGCCGCCGGTATAGAAGTTTTCACTTCAAAAGACTAGGTCGATAGAGTGATGAGAAAAAAAAACTCGACGTCGACTTCATGCAACTTTAATTCTGATCTAAGTCGAGTATTTAGCACATCCGCATAAGTTCAATAGCTGCATCTTAGTTTGGCGAACACCTGTATTTGTGAATGGACTAATGACGGAAACCTGCCCTACATAGAAGGAATCCTAGACGCATCTAAGTTACTATTAAATTCTCAAGGAGAGAGATGAGTCACTCGGGCCATCTTCGTCTAGTTACTACGTTAGTATGAATGAAACGGAATCTACTACCATAATGACAAAGTCAGTCAAATCAGTCAATCGCGGCGGTAAGACCCCTTTTTGAGGAGTGGCTGAATAGGCGTCACGGCGTCCTGACCTACCGCATGACGCAGGTCCTCACCGGACACGGAAGTTTCGGGAGGTACCTGTGTCTGATAGGGAGGGAAGAAACGCCTATAAAGTAGCAGTTGTAAGTCTGCCCCCCTCCAGAGGACCAAAGCCTGCCAGGGTCGCGGGACTCACGAATTACCGTGACCCCGGAACGTAAAGGGCTATTGAAAGTCTGCCTGATGAGACAGTGCCGCGAGTCCGGCAGGCTTTGGCCCCCTAAAGGGGTTCCCGTCAAATTGCTGACAGCTCTCTGAGGCTTGCACGGAACACGACGCGCCGTCGACCGGGCATGGTCCATGATCGGACGGCAAGTCACCATTACTTGCCGTCCACAAGCCCGCGCCTAAGGTGACTTCCATTGCCGTATTTTATTGGGAATCTCCCATTTCAAGTAATGAATGGTTTGTATGAGCATGTACTGGTCATACAAAACAGTCGATTACTTAGTTGGTAAAGATAGTTGATAAATTCGCCCTCATTACAATTATTGATCGTAATAATGTCCATGATGTGTTTGTATTCTTCGGTTACTGACCTGACAGAATGTAGGCTTTATCGCAGACAGGTTGCCGTCTACTCCAGTAGACATAGCGACGTTTGTTATCAATAATAATCAAAGGCTTTACCTACATATTGTAGCAGTTGTAAGTCTGACTCAGAATAGGTTGATTTATTGCTTGGTTTTTAAAGGCTAGTTATTCGTTTGTAGGTTTTAGAAACGTAGAACTTATGGATGTTAGATGAGGTCGTCTGATGTATGTACTAGTATTCTTTGTCATCGTAAGCTAACGTATAGCCTAGATTAGGTGACATCTTGAGCTATAAAGGTGATGGAAAGGAAAATTATTTAATTAAAGAAGAGCGTACATTAATTATGCAGTATGAAACAAAGTCAAGTTATGACGCAGTCACATATGCGTTTGAGACAAAACAATTATTAGCTGATTAACACAAATAAATCGAGTCACTTCCTTTCTTCACACATTAATACGAGTAACTTAATAATAAGCATAAACCACTGGACTGATTTTGAGGAATTTTAGATAAGCTACTCAATTTTGCATATAACTTACTTATAGGCGGTGGGGTTTAGGGCAACCGCGGGCTAACAGTAGTACATTGATTACTAACCCCAAGAAATAAGTAAACCTGTGTTCAACGCTCTAATCGCCTAATGGCGTAATTAAATAACTGATACAGACCTAAGTACGTGTAAGGATCGCCAAATAGTTTTTTTAAAAGTGAATGCTCTTTAACTAGCTCGAATTCTTTTTTTTAATGAAACATAGCTTCTTAACAAGGCTGGCCAATACCTTTAGATCGTTTTCAATCATACATTATTAATTATTTGAATTCCCAGTTAGTGATAATTTATTAATCACACATTTATTCATCATTTATCACTTTTTATTGGCATGAATATACGTTATAGCTTTATCAATATTCGATGATATCTCCATAAAAATAATGAAATATTAAGTTGTACAAATAAATTCTTATCGATGGGAAATTGTCACGAATTTGAACTATGTTGTTAACTTTGATATGCTGACGCTTGTTTATTTTATAATTTATCACATTATGATATAAATAAAAATAGAGTAAGTTTCTTTTGTGTTATAAGGAGCAGGATTTTGTTTAGCACTATATCATTTGCATAGCCGTATGCCAAATACTTATGGGTCGACCATTATTAACTTTATTTACAAACTATAAATAAAATAACTAATCAAATATAATATGTATGATTTTGAAGCATGACTTCTTCTATACTAGCTTCCGCCCGCGACTCCGTCCGCGCGGATGTCGGTCTTCGCGTGGATGATTTATTTCCCCATTTTGAGTAACTCTGACAATGGCATCTTATAAATATTACGTCGCTGAAAACACTGCGGGTAATGCAACGTGTGTTCGCGGTTCTACAGAACAACGTCTATGAATAAAACTGAAAAATAAGTTTTTTTTTCTACGTATTTTTCCAGGATAAAAAATATTCTATGTTATGCCCAGGATAATAAGGAATAATTATACCAAGTTTCATCGAAATCGAACCTTTAGTTTTCACGTGATGCCTGCACAAACAGACAGACAGACAGACAAAAATTTTTTAATCATATATTTGGGTTTGGTATCGATCCAGCAACACCCCCCGCTATTTATTTTTTCAATATTTTCAATGTACAGAATTGACCCTTCTACAGATTTATTATAGTATAGATTACTCGTCATCTAAGTATAATCTTAAATAGACTTTAAAAATCATTACGTCATAAAGTGGTTGATTGACGCAACCTCCCTGCGTAACTTATTAAATCTGTTTCATATATTATGGATTTACAAGTGTCGTGACACGTGCACTATTTTCTACTTTTTTCTTAATGTTCTTTAAATTAAAGAATTGATAAGCTGCTTAAATACCATTAAAAATCAAATCGATTACAGAAATTTTAATTAACAAAATGTCTTTTTTTACACATATTATCTGTATGTATAAAAGAACAGGGTTTTTTTATTAATCATACATATAATAAATCTGTGGAAGGGTCAATTCTGTACATTGAAAATATTGAAAAAATAAATAGCGGGGGTTGTTGCTGGATCGATACCAAACCCAAATATGTGATTAAAAAAAATTGTCTGTCTGTCTGTCTGTCTGTATATGCAGGCATCACGTGAAAACTAACGGTTCGATTTCGATGAAACTTGGTATAATTATACCTTATTATCCTGGGCATAAAATGGGATACTTTTTATCCTGGGAAAATACGTAGAAAAAAAAATCTACCATCTACGCGAAGACCGACATCCGCGCGGACGGAGTCGCGGGCGGAAGCTAGTTATTTCATATTTTTGTACTACAATGACTACACGGCCAAGTTCATTTGATTTTAAATGGGAATTGAATTCTTCGAGTTCAAAATTCGACATAGTACACGAGATCAATAGTCGCACGAACTTCACAAATGTAAAAACAAAAAACAAAAATTATTCGTCAGAGTCGTACCAAAGACCCGCCCTGGGATCTGGAGGCGACTGTCCTCCAGCGCGTCTATGATTGGCGCGTGGAGGCGCAGCGCCGGGGCGAATCCCTGCTGCCTCGACAAGTCGAGGCGCGGCGGGACAATCGCGGTGGTAAGACCCCTCTTTGAGGAGTGGCTGGATAGGCGTTACTACGTTATGACCTACCGCATGACGCATGAGTCCTCACCGGACATGGAAGTTTCTGGAGGTACCTGTGTCTAATGAGGAGGGAAGAAACGCCTGGGTGTCACCACTGCGAGCATCGTCCGGAGGACAAGGTGGAGCATACGGTGCCCCGCTTGGGCAGATCACCGCCGCAGCATGGCATTGGTCGAGGCCATGCTGCGGAGCGAGACGGAGTGGGAAGCGGTCGCCTCCTTCTGCGAAGCATTCATGATCGCGAAGGAGGAGGCTAGCCGCGTGAGGGAGAGGACAGCGTCCTTTCTGCACCTCAGCCGCAGTGGTAGACGCCCACGGCGAGAGACGTCGGCAGACGATCTTCAGCCCCCTCTAGAGAGCCAAAGCCTGCCGGGGTCGCGGGACTCACGAATTACCTTGACCCCGGTACGTAAAGGGCTATTGAAGGACACCGTAGATTTTAGTCAGTATGAGTCTGACAGTCCCTCCCGCTCTGCCTTGGGAGGGAGGACTCATTTGATGATTTTACTAAAAAAAAAAGTCGTACCAACGACAGACGAAGGTCATCTTGAAAAAAATAGGTCTGTCATAATTAAAAACAATGCGTAGGACATTGATCATACATAAATAACAGTTTCTCACACAACAAGAAAATGTAATATCGATCCATGTTTTGTGAAGTTCATACAGCACTTAGGGCCAATTTTTTTATCAATAGTTAAGCTAACTATTATTTCAATCCTATTTTTTTAACAAAATATGGTTATAAAATGTATAGGATTCAACAACAGTTTAACTACTCGCCCATAAACCTAATCGTAGATGAGTGTAATGTTTTTTTTATCGTGATAAAATCACCAAATGAGTCCTCCTAGGGCGGGACGGGAGGGACTGTCAGACTCGTACTGACTAAAATCCACGGTGATCCTTCAATAGCCCTTTACGTTCCAGGATCACGGTAACCTGATGAGACAGTCCCCCGACCCTGGCAGGCTTCGCTTTAAATGAGTGTAATCTTCAGGTAAAACTATTATCTGTGCCTAAACTGTTAGTAACCTAATTAGTAACTTAATTAATAGTTCAACATTTATAAAAATTGAAGAAAGAACATTTGAAGAGAAAAGGAGTAAGAAGTACTGAGATACAACTGCCTACCATTAGTGAATAAATTCATATAAATCCGTAAAAAAACATAAAAAAGGCATCCTATAATCGTTTAATCTTTTTTTTTTTTTTCGTGGTAAAATCATCAAATGAGTCCTCCCACCCAGGGCAGAGCGGGAGGGACTGTCAGACTCGTACTGACTAAAATCCACAGTGTCCTTCAATAGCCCTTTACGTTCCGGGGTCACGGTAATTCGTACAGTCCTGCGACCCAATCGTTTAATCTTGGTAAATCTATGAATTTATAAGTACCAAAAAAAAAAAACATGATTTAACGGAATCTGTAAAAGAAATCCCGTTTCAAAATGATCTCTTAAATAAACACTAAACCATCTATAAAAGGCGATGAATGCCAAATTCACTCAAACTTATTAATAAAATTAGTCCAATTTATGGTAATTATCAATAATGCATAAGCTAGGTAACTTAGGTCTCAACCTAGGTACTAAAGAAGTCAGCCCTGGATCGGAATGGGCTGAAAATTCTGTGCTAGTATATAAGGTGCGCATGCGACTATAATCGCACACTCTACATTCTTAGTTCAGTAGTAACAGTCTACCATGCGGTCCTTTGTAAGTACTTAGAGCTTTTTAAACTTAGATTTATAGTATTAATGAGTTTTTTTTTAAATACCTTATTTCTTGAGTTTTTTTTTATATTAAAGCTGAAAATGGCCTTTTTCATAGAAATAGCAACCTTCCAACAAAGATATACCTAGGTATATAGATTTTTCTTACAACTTTTATGTTCTTCACTAAATACTTTGGCAAATATACTACTTTACCATTCTATTTTACTTTTGGCCATTTTTTGAAGAATGGCCTACTTGCTAAAGTATGAAAAAAATCTAGTTTACTGTTTATAGTGTATCCTATAGGCTTTTTACAAAGCTCCTTTATCAGCATTACTCGATCTTTTCAGAAGATATCTATAAGACAAAAATATTCGACAGTGTTCATCTACCCATTGGTAATATAAAATTCATGTTGTCCGTGTTACGAACAAAATTGATATCTACGCATGGCAAGATGGTTCCTTATACATTTTTGAAATGACAAAATGACCGAGAAACTTATGACTTTTATTAATTATTCTTTTATGGAAGTTAAGGAATAATTAATAAAAGTCAACAAACTTGGTACATAGGTGACATTAATAGATGGACAAAGAAAAGTTAATAATGTAAGAGGCACTTTGTAGAAACCATTAATTTGTTACCTCTTCGTCATTTTAGATTCTCACCTAAGTGGGTTCTTGAGATATTTATAGAAATCGATTTTTTCTGGGCATATGTATTATTTGAATATGATTTTTATATTGTTTGTTCTTTTTAGGTCACTTAAATAAATTATTTTATTAGTTTGTTGATAGTCGTTTAAGTCAAATAGAGCATTTATTCCCCACAAATTAATTACGAAAGTAAACGCATTAAAATATAATAACAATTGAATGTTCAAATTGAATTCCATCAAAACATGTCTGAATCACCTTTCTTTTAGTAATAAACCAGATTTCTAACACTTGCTTGATACACTCAACTGTCACCTACATCATCTTTCAAACGGCACAAAAAACACAGAAATCATCATCTCAATGTACCACACCACCCAATTTAAAAGCAACTTTTCTATCCCCCAATGTTATAACTGAATTTTTTACGAAGCACCTTCCCAAACCCATAATTTTATGAAATACGTCTTACTTTTAAGTTAAAATCTATACTCCATAAATGATTTTATACTTTAATCTGTTAAACACTGGTCTAAAAAAACTGTCAACTTCCAAATAGCATTTCACGTTAATACTTATTTTACAGTTACACTTTGTTTAGACAAGAGTTCAACCGATACTTAACATTTTTTGTTGTAAGACGGTAGATGTTTATATTTTACATACTGTCATACTCATGAACTTTCTTACCATGAACACCACTGTTAATTACAGATCCTCTTCGCAATCCTGTCGGTGGTGGCAGCCAAACCAAAGCCAGGTGGCTACATTGACGACTGGCATGCACCTGCTGTGAGTATAGACATTCTAGAACTTGCTATTGTAGAGGTCCCTCCGTCGGCGGTTAGCGGTTAACGATTAAAGTTTTTGTCTATACACAATTTGTGTGTTTAATAGAGTTCTCGCTGGATAGCAGTGTTAGGAGAAAGAGGCATTAAGGCTTGATATTTTAAATAATTACTATTTATCGAATAACACTTTCAGTTCTTAATTAGATTTCTGTTACGTAAACAGTGTATAAAACTTGGAATCTAATACCGATTAAGTGGTTTAACTTAAGTTTCCATGAAGTCACAGATCTAATCCTTTTTGATCGGTACATAGGATATACTTTATTACGTATCTACAGAGTCGGACTAACCTTAAAGTTAAAAAAAAACGACGGGTTGCACTCTGGGAGGGCCGGCAGAAGTGAAAACTTCAATAGTAATAAACACACACGAACATTCGCACAAGCGCCCTGCGCCGTCTTACGAATTTTCGATCAGGTCACGTGTCCTGACGCGAGTTTAACATTTTTTACCCATTCCAAAAAAGTGCACAACACCGCTAAAGAAGTTTTCACTTCAAAAAAACACAAAAATCCCAGACACCTAGAGTTAGACTACAGCCCAGCCTTTGCGACCAAAAGTAGATCAGATAGTTTATTGATATAATTAGAGAAAGATGAAATAGTAAAAACGAAAAAAAAGTATAACTTGACTAGACTAGTTTTGAACATTTCTGAACGACGACGTTAACCCGCCCTTGTGGGGACCCGGGCCCTTCCCTCCCAATCCGACCCTGTTCACTCAAAGCACCAGCATTCTAGTTTTTGTTATGAAATATTTCTATATATTTCAGCAACTGTCATCAGTGAGCTACGTGCAACAACCTGCGGTCGTAGCTCAACACGTCGCGGTGGCTCAACCAGTCGCTGTGCACGCAGCGCCTGTGGCATATGCCAAGCCAGCCACTAGCTATGCTTCATTCCAGCAGGTCAGTTATTTCAAACATGTTTTCTTTATTTTTAACTTTTAATTTAAAAAGACTTGAGCATCCGCTTGTAACCGTCGTATTGTAAACATCGAGCATTCGCCGTTTATTCTATCGAACTGAACAACAAAAAGAGCCAAGCAATTTTTTTTTTTATCTTTACGTAGTAAAATCATCAAATGAGTCCTCTCACCCAGGGCAAAGCGGGAGGGACTGTCAGACTCGTACTGACTAAAATCCACAGCGTCCTTCAATAGCCCTTTACGTACAGGGGTAACGGTAATTCGTGAGTCCCGCGACCAACTTCGTTACGAACATTTTCATGATATTTCTAGCGAACGCTCTATACGGCGGTCGTCAAAAAAAATGTTCTTCATGAAGATGTCAGACTTAAAAGTCGGCTCGGTACAAATCTCGCTAGAAACTCTAAACGCTCTTGTTTGTTTTTCTGTAATGTAACATTCGCAAGAATGCTCATTACCAGTGAATGCTCAAGTTTACCAGCACCTTTATATATGCTACGCCGTAGCATTCAATAAGTAGCAGTCAAAAAGTTCACAACCCACTTTCAGTTTACAATCAACCTCGTGCTACGAGTCTCGTAGCGAGTGCTACGAAACCAAAATGAATTGTAAATTCCAAACGTTCTGGTAAACATTTCGTTTAATCATTCCTGCGGTTGCATCGTTTACCGCTAATCAGCATAATTGCTAGTTTCCGTGAGAACCGCTAAAGCACTTCGTTTACTTTTGTATTTGTATAACTTGGGTACCTACAGATACCAGCACATCAAGGCTGGCCGATCTATCTTTCTTTATTATATTTTGAACTTTATCGCAATAAGGCAAGGTTGTTTTATTGGGAAAAATTGACAGATCGGTGTAGGTTGATGTGCTGGGGAGTAATACCATAGTTCCCCTTTTTTAAAAGCAGTAAATGCAAAGCAGAGGTGCTGCCAAGTCGGCATTTAAGTCCAAAAGATATTTAAAATACCAACCCAAAGTAAATGAAACTTTAACTGAATAAAAGTAGTCAAGTCAATTTTCACCTCTATTTCGTAGCTATTATTATTTTTATTCAGGTCTTTTATCTATACCTCTACATTAATAATAATGGAGAAAACGTTTATGTGGATATCGGCGGCAGTCTCAGACTGCCGCACTTCACACATTTATAATTATATCTACTGATGGAAAGCTACACTATTATGCCTTTGTCAAACAGACAGGCGAAAGCGAAGCGTTTCCGAAGTGATACCGAACCGAAGCGAGACGTCAGTCCTATAGTTCTGTCACGCTATCGGATCGCTTTCGGTTTTCTATGTGACTGGATTCAAACAATTCCATACATTACAAATAAAAACGTCACGCTTCGCATTCGCAACGCCTATCTGTTTGACAAAGACTTTACTGTGTTTCTGACATCTCATGTTATCTCAAGTGACTTAGGATATATTTCTTAGACCACGGACAACCTTAAAATAACACAATAATAATGGTAGTAACTATCACCGGGTCAACAATCATTCTTCCCAACAAGAAAATCATTCTAAAAACCACCATCCTTCTTCACAGGTCGTGCACCCAGTCCAGCAAGTGGTCCACGCGGCCCCAGTGATCTCCCAGCCGGTGGTCCACGCGGCCCCAGTGATCTCCCAGCCGGTGGTCCACGCCGCCCCAGTGGTACAAGCCGTGGCCCAACACGTAGTGGCCCAGCCTGTAGTACAAACGTACGCGCAGCCTGTGGTGCAGAAGTACGTGTCAGTTGGGTCCTACGGAGGAGGGTACGGTGGTGGATATGGTCATGGCTGGTAAAAGCTGATGGATGGTAATCGTTGTGTAAATATTTCTCTTTAAGCGTTGAGATTGTGTCCGTATTGTTGCTGTGGTGCAGAATAAAGATTTTTTCATCAGTACTGAATTTTTGTGGTTTTATTTTTCACTGAATTAAAGACTAACTCAGATATGAAGGTTCTCCAGTAAAGGAAAGAGATTACAGTGAGTGTTCTATAGGTACCGCTGCCTAACTCTTTAGAGATTGCAGTGATATTATGTGAACATAAGGCTTATGATTATTTGACTCATGTAATCACTTTGATTCTATACCAAGAAAAATAGAACATTATTCATTTTACGTTCTATGTATTAACCCAAATAGGCTTAATATACTTTAGTAACACTCATTTTCATTAACTCTAAACAAAATTCAAACGAATGCCGTATATAAGTGCATCATGGGACTTTTAACACTCAACTCAGTTATACTAACAGCGTTTTTTTAAGTGTAAATTTCATCAAATGAGTCTTCCCGCCCTGAGTACGGGGACTGTCAGAGTTTCTCACTAAAAACCACAATTTTTCTTCACATTCCCTTAAGCCTTTATCAAACAGACAGGCGATAGCGAACCGGTCCAGCGAACCGCGGCGTGGCAGTTGTATTAGCTGGCTTTTTATGAACGACGTCAAACAGAGCAAATACGCTTTCGCCACGTCTTCGTTTCGGTTCGGTCACGCTATCGGATCGCTTTCGCTTTTCTATGTGACTGGATTCAAACAATTCCATATATTACAAATAAAAACGCCTCGCTTCGCATTCGCCACGCCTGTCTATTTGACAAAGGCTAGGTTTCAGAGGTACGGTATAACGCATAGATAGACCATATAAATTATATTTGTGTCATGTCATAAATTAAAATACTACTCCACTAATTGCATATTTACATGCCCCACAAAGCCGTTACGACAAAAGCGGTCCCGGGAACTTATTATGATCTATCGGCCATCGTTCGCCATCGTCATATCAAAGTAATTGACAGGTCACCACTGTTGGCTGTACATTAATCACCTAAGGTACAAACATGGCATGTTCGGTCATAGCCTAGGTCTTACAGAAATCGTTAGGATACCTTTGGACGTAAAGGCTTTGACGAACAGCGTGTTTGACCGTAGCGTGACGCAGGCGTGACGCGAGTCGAGCTGGTCGTAAGCGCGGCGCAAGTCATTGTCATATCACTGTAGGGAACACGCCACGCCACGACGGGGCGTGCCCCGTCAGCGTTGCATTCTGTGTACCGGTTGTCATAGAAACGCTTCGCGACCACGTCAAGCCACGCTCCCGCCCACCGACCTTTGTCATCGCGCCAAGTCTTGCGTGGTGTCTCACGCCCCGCCAAGATTGGCGCGACATCGGCGTTAGCGTGGCGTGTTGCTTACTTACATATTTTTTCATAGTACGTAAATATGCCAAGCACATGCGACTCTACCGTCACGCCGCTGCCGAGCCGTAGCTCCCTGTTTGGTAAACCCTTAAATGTGTAGGTACCTAATGGATTTTATATGGGTGAAGTTGGTAGCTAGCTGTCATGGTAATTTTTTTCAAGAATATACTCATTATTATAGCGATGAGGGAGTGTTCTAATGAACATAATTTTGAATTGTTATCGGTGAAAGAATCTGTCATTATTTTAGTCATTGGAGGATCGATTTGACTCGAGTCATCATCATCGTAAGCCCAGCCTTTTTCCAATTTTGCCGGCTCGGCCTCCAGCCTAACCGGATCATACAAGATTTCATTCCCATTCGTCACAAGTATTTTAGTATGATAGTGATAATAACCTCCGTCGGCATAATGACTGCCAACTATGTTGTTCTTGGATTCCCAGGTCAGGGAAAAGCGAAAATTCTCAATAACTTCCCGGAGTCCGGATTTGTTAATAAGGTCTTTTTCATGAAACCTCAAAACTGATGAAAGTTGGATTCAATACAAATATACTTCTGAGTAACCCTTCAAAGATTACAGGCATGATGTTAAGTCATGTTTTTTGAAAAAAAACCTTGTTTGTAAAGTCAAGAAACCTCCATTTCTTTGAAACTTTTAAGAATTACATATTTAAGTGGGTCTAATTTCTGTGTCGACTAATTCATGTGGCCTACTTGTATAAGAAGTTGACTTAAAGGCCCCAATCACCCAATTAATGCAATATTCATGTGCGACTATCAACCTAACATAGTGTTGTTCTAGATACCCTAAGATACCTAATTTATATCTTAACAAAAAAAATATACGGCCTACCTAAATTACCGAAAAATGGATGGTGATGAATGGATTAACTTAAATATAGAATTCAGTTTTACTAATGTACGAGTAGGTTAATGATGAATGTACCGATAATTTTAATTTAGAAATGAAAGTTGTCCCACACTAGGAATTTCTCCTATACTACTGTGCGTTTACAAACATTTAAATTCACATACACAAATTTCAGATCATACAAATGTTTAACCAGCCATGAGCTGTACATCATGACCCTCATCCACATTTGACTAGGATTGAAAGAACTAAGTGTCATTAGAAAAGCCGAGAGGATTAGGTAGATTAGAGAATCTGAAATTGAAAAAAAAAGATCTAGTATTAAGCCCACAATTTATGGAGCTTCAAATTAAATAAGAAAAAACCATACCTAACGTCCAGGCAAAATCCCGGGTGTCACCTATATTTAGACCACCCGGAAGACACGGTGGAACATACGGTCTGCCCCGCTTGGGCATAAGATCACCGTATACTCATGGAGGCAATAGGCGACGGTGATGAGCTCTCGCTGCGAATCAATATAAAAACATAGAATGGATATTTCTAGATCATTTAGATCCAGCCTGTCCCTTGCGTTCTCCCCAAGCAGCACCCTAAGTCGAGGTTCGTGCCCTACAAGGGCTACTCTTAACGTGTTAAAACCCTGGCTGGAGGCTTTACATACAAGGCACACCAAGTCCAGTACCAACCTCCTCTAAGTTGACCTGAGAGATGCCAATAAAAAAAAACTCACTTTCTTGAGATTTCACCCATGAAAACTCAGTTTAACCTACAAATGTCATTCATATTTACGACCCTCTTCAGTAACCATAACCCCACTTAAATACCTCTCGACCTTGATACCAGAAAAGCATAAAAATAAAATAGAAGCAAGCTGTAGCTGTGAGAAAACGTAAAAATACCACGCAAATCTTTCGTGCACACAATGGGAATCGGTTACGAGATTTACGGTTTATTGTCGTTGAATCGATACCGGAGTGGCACAGCACTAGCGATCGCGTGCGGGCCTGCACATCACCACTGTCCTGTGAACCGGGTAGAATGGGAGCCATGATTTGGGGGAAAGATGGGATAAATTGAAAGAAGTTCTTCCGTAAACTGTTTTCTTTTTTGGGATAAAGCCTACTTTTTGAATTAATTTAACATCATTGAAGTACCATGTATTATCATTAGCGCGAGCCCTATTTCTATTAACCAGGCACAAATCCAGACTGCAACACGGATTCTGAGAAATGCCTTGAAAAAATCCCAACTACATTGATCTGGCAATCGACCCCAGGACCTCACTCTAAGCAGCCACGCATCCAAACACAATACCAACGAGTACATATTATCAACTTATCCAGTCTAAATACTAAAACAAATACAGATAAACATACAAAACAATTACATCTTTAAAAGCCCACAAATAATCGAAACCATGGTCACCTTACTGAAACTACAGACAAGTTTCAGTAGCACAGCGAGCTTTCAGTAAGCCAAACGCCGTCACAAGGCAATGTAGCCCTTCTTGAACAAATGACGATCGGTATACATAGGCCGTAATACATTACCGGGTGAATTAGAATGTTCTTTGACAGTTATTGAGTGTAACCAGCAATGGATGGTACTTGAAAAGGTTTTAATAAAATTACGAGTTTTTCTTTGGTGTCGAGTAACGATAAATATTTTCAATGGAACTAAGAATAACTTGATGGTTATAAAAGAAAATTCCTGAAGTAAATATTTATTGAATAACTGTATATGTATTTGAGACTAATCATTCTAAATTACAAATAAACCAAATAATAATATAACTTAATTATCATGTGAACTCAAACCGCAAAAAGAACTTTAAAACGTTGACAATGAAACTACCAACTTTGTGTTATGAACCTGTTCAAATAAAGTTTTGAAGATGAACGCGTGGTCAGGTGAAGAGGGGGATGTGATGGGCCCTACGGTTACCCGTAAGTATACTATTGATTTTAATTGTACTCCTGATTACTGACCTGCCAACTATTTTTGATTCAACAAACAAACTGTAACGATATCCTATCGCTGCAAATGCTGAACCAAGAAACAGCTACATCCCGGTTCGACAACCAAACAAAAGACGTTCCCGATTGAGCAACTCGTCAAAATTTTGATAGGTGCTCAAACGGGAATATAATAGTTGCTCTTTTTTTTTACGTGGTAAGTCATCAAATGAGTCGTCCCTCCCACCCAGGGCAGAGCGGGAGGGACTGTCAGACGCGTACCGACTAAAATCCACGGTGTCCTTCAATAGCCCTTTTCGTTCTGGGGTCACGGTAATTCGTAAGACCCGCGACCCCGTCATTTTGCTGACACTCTTTGAGGAGCGCGTGGGACACAACGCGCCGTCGACACAGACACGGTCCATGGTCGGACAGCGAGTCGCCCATTACTCGCCGTTCGCATGCCCACGCCTACGGTGGCTGAAGATCGTCTAGCGACGTCCGTCGCCGTGGATGTTTACAATAAGTGAACGCTTTGTAAAACTCTGGCAGCTAGAAAACATTCTTAGTTTACAAAGCTTTCGTTTTAGCTATCGTAAATCATTTAAAAAGCCTAGCCAGAAAGATTTTATCTAGTTCCTACGTCTAACATACCTACTTGACCAGCTGAATAACTTAAACATAGTTTTTATACCAAACATCGCAAGTTTTCAAGGTAAGAATTGTACTAGCCACTTGCGACGGTGAAAATGCAAAAAGACAAAACAATTTTAAATCTTTCTTTTTTTTCTTTTCTTTAAAAAAACGTTGCCGCACACTAGGAATTTCTCCTGTGTCGTGGGTGCGTTTACAAACATAGAAACTCACATACACAAACACCCAGACCCGGAACAACCATTTGTAGGTCGTACAAATATTTGTTTCGTGCGGGAATCGAACCCGCGACACGCTGCACAGCAATCCTATCGCTTAGCCACTGCGCTAACCGTGACGTCTGATCTTTTTTTTTGTAAATCTAATTACATAAAATGCTACGATACGATAATAACTTTCAATTTAAAAAAGCAACATGTCTTGTGTTTACCTGCCTAATTACCAGAATCAGACTTTTTTTTACCCGACTACGGCAAAGCCAAAAGGAGGGTTATGATTTTGACCGGTAGGGGAACAGTGTATAAGATGGGGACGCAAGGTATGATGAGAAATCACACACTCAAGACAAACTTAACACAATATTAATGTATCGTAAGCACCGACAGGACGCCATTTGATAAATGGCCGCTTGCATATGACGTCCTGATGGCGCTTGCGCTACGTTAGTGTTGTGTTAAGTATGCCTAAAGAGTGTATGTCCTCATTATACCTCGCATCCCCGTCTTATACACTGTTCCACTATGTATGTTTGTATGGTCGCGGGACTGTACGAATTAACGTGACCGCGGAACGTAAAGGGCTATTGGAGGACACCGTGGATTTTAGTCAGTACGACACTGACAGTCCCTCCCGCTCTGCCCTAGGTGGGAGGACTAAAAAAAATATTTATGTTTGTATGTATGTTTTTTAGTTAATATTAAGATAATAAAATTACTCAAACTCTTTAAAAAGGTTGCGATGAATTTTTAGAACTCTTCCTGTTTTTAGTGTGTGGGTAGGTTAAAAAATAACGCATGCAAAACCATAGAAACTAACTTATACCTAATTGAAATATAAAATACAATAATATTTTAATTAATATGCGAGATTAGGATCATAAATAACACACTGGCCACTATAATCAAAGAAAATAGTTCTAAAGCCATTACGTAAATAAACAAGATTACGTTTATTTATTTTCCCTTTTATTACATTGAGGTCTTTAATTCGAGCAATTAAAACTTCAAGGATAAATATATTGGCTATATTTAATATAAGAATCATAATATATATAACATAATAATTTTATTGCTTTTCTTTCGGAATATTAATTCAATTCTTGTCCAAAAACCTTACTTAATCGACAACCGCGATAAAATTAAAAAAAAAACGCGACAAAGAAATTTTCACCAGCATTTCCTCGCTGCACTCGGCAGCAAAGTTATTCTGCTTCTCGTACCTTTGATAACTTCGCTACGCTCAGTTTTCAATTCAAGTACTAGCGCCAATAAACAACTTTGCAGCCTTGCATAACAAATAACTATTTGAATGTAGAATGTTGGTTGTCTATTTAAATAAGATGACAAAGGATAAGATGAAAACTGGCCTAATTATATTTTTAAGCTTATCAATTTAGTTTAATTCACTAAACAAAATTGATTATTTTAAATTTCTTTGCACCAAACAATTTTTCAGTGCCGTAAAATGCAATTTAGAGATTATTTTAGTAAGATGTGTGCTGCAGAACAATAACAGGACACCGTAAATAGAAATGACGTAGTTAAAAGTTAGCGCACATTAAAACCGCATCGGGCCGCTTTTACAAAAAACACGTGGTCTGTCATTTATATAAATTGCTTTTCTTAAAAAATAAACAAACTTGATGAAAAGTAATTTTCAAGATATGCCATGAAAAGATTACCGGGGATAAATCGATGAAGATTTATTCCCTTAAATGTTTACTTATTTTCCCTGAGCATAATGAATGGCCCAATTTACAATATTTCAAACAAGCAAAAAGTTAGAGGGATGTTTGACGCAAAGCTACCGCCACTTTTTGCAGCGATGCCTTGCTAACAAAATGGCCGTATTACATTACCGATTCTCTCGTTTATTGTATACCTTCGTGTAATGTAACGTAACCATAAATCTTCATCACTACCATACGCATCAGTCAGGTTGCAAATGCGAATCAGATCATCGATACATAAATACCTCCGTTTCCAGGAACGCATTGACCTAGCAATTCCAGTGTGGGAACGAGGTGGCGCTAGAAGACTTGTATAGCTCTGTCTCTTTCCCACAGTGGAATGACACTCTCGCGGTCAGACGTCACGGTAGGCCACCTATTCTGGAGTGTTACCGCAAATAGTCGCTCTAATGTGCGTTAGGCATTACACAACAACAGAGATTCTGTAGATAGGATTAATTAAAGGCTAGGTTGGTCACTTTACAATATTCGTTCAGTTAAACTAGTCTGTTGTTATGATGTGCTCGCATCTGTTGTTGTGTAAATTAATTTCATAGTTTTATCCATAGTTTTTTTAAAGTTGTGTCTAAGTAACGATGTTGATAGTAACTTTATTTTTGGATAGTGTGTCAGAACAAATATTAGTGTGGCATTCAGGTAACGTATGTATGTAAAGTTTAACTAGTTTGTCAAACTTGCCATTTCAAACATTCTTGTCACAAACTTATATGATCAACTCTTGGCACTTTTCAATATTATATACCAAACTGAATTAAAAAAAAAACTCCCTAGCCCTGTATTAAATTTTAATTTTTAGATTAGCAAAACTCCTTGAAATAAACTCGGTCAAATGCTATTAACAGTTTTGGTCAGAAAATTAAAATACCAAGTTATTTTTTTGCATAATATTTACGTTTATTTCAGCGAAAAATTTTCATTTTTTGTATGCATCGGGATCCTTTACACAGAATGAACACCAAAAATTGTGCACAACATTTACTTAATGTCTGTACTGCAAAGTAAAGCCTGATACTAGAACTATATTTGTGTACTAGCTTTCGCCCGTGACTCCGTCCGCGCGGATGTCGGTCTTCGCGTGGTTGGTTTATTTCTCCATTTTGAGTAACTCTGACAATGACATCTTATAAATATTACGGCGCTGAATCCACTGCGGGTAATGCAACGTGTGTTCGCGGTTCTACAGAACAACGTCTAGGAATAAAACTGAAAAATAAGATTTTTTTTATACGTATTTTTCCAGGATAAAAAGTATCCTATTTTATGCCCAGGGTAATAAGGTATAATTATACCAAGTTTCGTCGAAATCGAACCGTTAGTTTTCACGTGATGCCTGCACAAACAGACAGACAGACAGACAGACAGACAGACAAAATTTTTTTAATCATATATTTGGGTTTGGTATCGATCCAGCAACACCCCCCGCTATTTATTTTTTCAATATTTTCAATGTACAGAATTGACCCTTCTACAGATTTATTATAGTATAGATAGATAATTATAAAATGATTTACAATAGTTTTACGAGTATTTTCATCATCATCATCATCATATCAGCCCGGGATCACCCACTGCTGGGTATAGGCCTCCCCCTTTTTATGCCATATCTCTTGTTCTGTGCGTCAAATTATAAAATGTTTTACAATAGTTTTACGAGTAATTTACTTTTGTTCAAAACTTAACGTTTGCTCCACGCCTTCATGCTCTGTTGTCTAAAAGCCGGTTGGTTTCTATAATTGTCCGTAATAACAAATCACTCAAGTTTAGACTTTAAAGCCACATTTCAGAACCGTGAGTTAACATAATCATACAAATTCATACTATGATTCATCCACAGGTGCAGCCAGCAGCGCTAAACCCAACACTCCTCCTCTGAAGAACGGCAATGACTTGCGGGAGTCAGGGTATCTCATAGCCGTCGGGTCCAGAACATCCAGGTAAACTTACACTTTAAAATAATTAAACGGTTCTTTACAGTCAATAAGCCGAGTTCAAATATATTATGAGATCACCGATCAGATCCATGGAATCCATCCTCTAAATCAAGCTAATGAATATGCATTCAGTGCGTAAAATAGGGATGTGTCAGCTGTGCCCAGGCACACGGCACAATCATCAAATGCGTCCTTCCACCCAGGGCCAGATGGGAGGGACTGTCGGACTTGTACTGACTAAAATCCACAGTAATCTTTCGATAGCCCTTTACGTTCCAGGATCACGGTTACCTGATGAGAAAGTCCCGCGACCCTGGAGCGCACGGACCCTGGAGGGCGCAGAAATGGTCAGATCAGGACCACAATTGGACAGACCAGGGGCCGTATTGTGACGTCTTAAAACCAGGCTTGTTCCAGTAAGTGAAAGAGGTGGCGCTAGACGACTTGTATAGCTCTGTCTCTTTCACTCACTAGAACAAGCCTGGTTTTAAGACGTCATAATACGGCTGCGGGGCGCAGTTAAAAAAAGCTTGCTTTGTGCGCATAAAAGGCTATTTGCGGTACTGATGGCAATTTAATGTCTACGGATCTTGAACTCAGTGTGTCTCCTAAAGGAAAACATTGACAAGGCGCTAATTATTTATAACGTTCTGCTTATTACATTGCATTTATCTATGAAGCTTATTTAATTCCATTTAGACACATCAATATTGATTATACATCACTTTTAAATTGTTTTCTTTCAGATTCAGAAGAAAATATAAGAAGAGACTACCATTCATAGTCATTGTAGTCATATTTTTCCTGTTACTGATAGCTTTTATAATAATAACTATTTTATGTAAGTATCTAAACACAAAATAATTATAACCACTACTTTAAATCACTCTAAAATATTGTTTGGACGGATGAATGTGTCTGCGCAGCGTGTCGCGGGTTCGATCCCCGCACGGAACAAATATTTGTATGATCTACAAGTAGTTGTTCCGGGTCTGGGTGTTTGTGTATGTGAGTTTCTATGTTTGTGAACGCACCCACGATACAGGAGAAATTACTAGTGTGGGGCAACGTTTAAAAAAAAATGGACCTTCTTTTTTACGTGGTATAATCATCAAATGAGTCCTCCCACCCAGGGCAGGGCGGGAGGGACTGTCAAACTTGACTGACTAAAATCCACGGTGTCCTTCAATAGCCCTTTACGTACCGGGGTCACGGTAATTCATAAGTCCAGCGACCCCGGCAGACTTTGGCCCTCTACAACGCCTGAATGGACCTGGATGAGATTTGGTAGGTACACAGATAAGTTAAAGATTGGAATAAATATCCCTTTATACCAATATTAAGATCCTGTGAAATGAAATCCAGTCAGCCAATTGCTGAACTGAACTGTCAATTAAGTAATTACCACTTATGCGCGACCACAAACTATGTATTATGAAACCTCAGATCAAAAAAAAATAGGCAGATAGAGCGCTCAGAACACGCGAGTGTGTCAACCGAAGATAATACAAAATCAAAGGATAATACAAACTCGCGACAGTACCAAGCTACGCATCGTCTCGCTCACACGTCACTAGTGATTTGCCATTTTAAGCCAAAACATGCCGTCTTGTGTATTTAAACACTGCAAAAGTTGTTCACAAAAAGAAAGAAAACAAGATGGAATATCTTTCCACAGGTAACTCTTGTTATTTTTATTGTTTTGGTATTTATTTTCCATAAAATTTTCGGCTCACTTGAAACACAAAACCTCAACAGTAAATCGTCTGTGTTGCTAGTTTATGACGGGTAAATTACCCTGAATTAGGGGAATGTGTATTGTGCATAAAAAATATCGATCAAATTCGTCAATACAACTGCACGGTCGTAATCTATAGTCCCTGTATTTATTATTATTTTATTATTTGATGTACGTTTAGTCGTTTACTTTTAGTTCCGCGTGTGGTGTACTGCGCTTCAAAATTTTTATATTTCAAGACTTATTGGGGTTTATGAAATATTTTATTATTACTTTTAGTATCTAATTGCAACAATTAGGCTTTGCCATGTGACATTTAGAGGTTTCCATACTTTCATTAGTGATATTTTTCATTTTCGAATTATTAGTTGCAATGCAAGCAGTATCGTGAGTAGAGCTGGTAGGGCATTTTCTATTGGCCGATAAATCGTTTTAATTTTGTACATAGTGTAACATGCCAGCCCCCCCCCCCCACACCCTTTTAAATTAGGTCTTCGCCACTGGTTATACTCCAATTATTCGAATTATGTTTTTGCAGATTGCCCACGGATCCGGTTTTACGCGATAAATGGGTCACTATTATTCGCCAAAGCAGGCAGGATAATGAATGGCTTCCTTCAAAATTTTGCGTTATAAACAAATAACCAAAAAGCGTTATAAAAAGTGTTATATTCTCTGATATGATATGATGGTCTGATATAAATTAATTAAAAAGGTAGTAAGTAATTACATACAATACTACACGCTTTTGCTCTCTGGGTATAACCATAAAACAAAATCGCGTTTCCAATTTAAAAAATAGTAGTACAATATTTGAGAACAATTTAACTGAACAAAATGTGGGAGTATTTCTCAATATCTGGCAACCGTAAACGCACACAGATGCACGTGTTCGTACACGGCGCGCCATATTTGCCGCGCACACTAAAATAAAATCTGGCTTCACTTTGTTGTTCGCGCACGTTCTATCTGCCTATTTTTTTTGATCTGAGTATGAAACTGTCAGAAAAATTCTGATTCTCGGCGGACGCAACCCGCAACTCTATCAGAAGTCTTGAAAATGTGCGCACCGAGTGACGAACGGCGAGCATCAGAAGCGGACGATCCGACAGAATTTTTCTTACAGTGTGCATTATATAAATACAAAATGTTTGCAGCGATTGCCTTCCTGCAGCCTGCAAACATCAGAAATTTCTTACCGCACGCGGTTGCGCTATACCGTCCTCGAAATCAAGCTAATGAATAAGCATTCAGTGCGTAAAATAGGGATGTGTCAGCTGTGCCCAGGCACAGGGCACAGACTTTTATCGTTGTAAAATCATCAAATACATCCTCCCACCCAGTGCCAGATGGGAGGGACTGGCGGACTTGTACTGACTAAAATTTACAGTGATCTTTCGATAGCCCTGTACGTTCCAGGATCACGGTTACCTGATGAGAAAGTCCCGCGACCCTGGAGGGCACAGACCCTGGAGGGGCGCAGAAATGGCTAGACTAGGACCACAACCTGCAAACATCAGAAATTTTCTGACAGAAATTTCTTACCGCACGCGGTTGCGCTAGACTACAAACCGATATACCTATATTAGTATGTGCTTACAACGTCGTCCCTCAATAAACGGATGCATCAATTTAGCTGATGACACTTCACGCTAAGACTAATCATTGTCTAGGCCGTAGCGCGCCGCCCGTATGCTCGCGCCTTAATGCCTTTGTCAAACAGACAGGCGAAAGCGAAGCGTTTCCGAAACGATACCGAACCGAAGCGAGCTATCGGATCGCTTTCGCTTTTCTATGTGACTGGATTCAAACAAACAATTCCATACATTACAAATAAAAACGTCACGCTTCGCAATCGTCACGCGTATCTGTTTGACAAACGCGCGTTTCATTAGGCAAGTTTGCATACAAGTATGACGTCACATAGGTATACAAGTTGCTTGAATTGAAAAAAAAGCACAATCTACAGTTCAAACTACCTACTTGTAACTTGTAAACAGGTTTGTTCAAGTTGTATACAATACGCAACTTGTATACTAGTAACTTGTATAATTGGAACAATACGGCATTGATATTTAGAAACATTGTGACATTTTAAAGGGCAAATAGTCTTCAGGGAATACATACAACCCTTGTACGAGGGTTATCGGTTTCTGTGCCTTTTCACGCTTTTTTTTTACGTGGTAAAATCATCAAATGAGTCCTTCCATCCGAGTCCTCCGATCAGACTCGTACTGACTAAAATCCACGGTGTCCTTCAATAGCCCTTTACATTTCGGGGTCACGGTAATTCGTGAGTCCCGCGACCCCGGCACAGCCTTTTCATACTAGCGCACAATCCATAATATTTACGACCAAAGCAGGGGTCGCTAGTAGCTTTATTATTGTAGGCAAAAGCATCTCTAAGCAGTCATATATAACAGTAAGCATTTGGTGCAATTTTAATCATTCAAATTGCCTTCATATGTAAATTAAATGCACAAAAAGTGCAGGCATATGGTTGATAATGCCAACAAATAGCTGAATATAAGAATTTCTACTACATATTCTACTTAGAATAATAGGTCTCGTTTAGGAAACATTTGTAAATTTACTTTGTACTTACTCCATGTAGCTTTTAACCTGAAAGCACTTCGTTTCGTTAAGTTATGAAGAAACATAGGCAACGTTAACGCTTTGTGTGAGTAATTTGTTAAATCTGTAGTCGTATTTTCTTCTTTAATTACGTTTAGGTGTTGGGTTTGTTAAAAATATTCTTTTTTTAAACTTTCGTACCCGCTCAGAAATAAAGAAAAGAACTCAGTCTAAAACAAGTCTTTTAGTTGAAATCATATTATTACTTTTTCCAAACTGTTTTGATAAGACTAGTTGTCAGACTTAGGTCTCTGACTACTTGTGACAACAGGCAAAGATCTCCAATAACAGCCGGTATCAACGGCTCAGAGACATACGACATCTAAAACCACCAATGATTGTTTTAGACTCTTTAGCAATACATAGGAAGCCACCGAAGATATGCAGGAGCACAGAATGCTTGCGGTCGGCCGCCAACCTCGCGCTCTCCATGGACATGAGTGCAAATCCTTGCGAGAACTTCTATCAGGTAACGATTTTACACCTTTTTAATTCATTAAAGTTTAGATTAGCTTAGATTTTTGTTACATCTCGATCGTTCTTGTGAACTCTCTCTCAATATTAATCACTAAATTCTGGTCTCAAATAATTTAAATGCTTTAGTTTGTTGTCTTTAAAACCTGTTCCTCGTTGAAACTGCAACATAAGAAACATTATTGTTTCAGCTCATAATGTCCCACTTCTGGGCCAAAGCCCTTTCTTTCCATTCCGTTTCTCGCGGCTTTCTGCTACCTTGTTCCAGTCGTTCATAAAACAATCCTAAACATTAGAAAAATGCATTTCTTTTTTAATGTGTTCTCAGTCTTTATTACCAGCTAGCCCTTACTGCGTTTAATAACAGACCTAGGTTTTTTATTCATTATCTTACCACCTATCATCTGTTCTTCCCCCCCAGTACGTATGCGGCAACTGGGGCTCAGACCACCCGCGGCCAGACGCGTACAGGTCCTACGACTGGTTCCGAGACAAGCAGACCAAGGTGTACACCATCGTGAGGGACTTCCTTAACAGAAACACCAGCAATCAGCCCAAACCGGTACAGCAGGCTAAGGATATGTACGTTGGCTGTATGAATACAGGTTAGTTGGAGTAAGATAGGTAATAGATAGAGAGATAGAGAAAAATCAGCACACCAACTTCTGAAATCATAGAATTGATTATTTCCTGGTCAATATAATATAAGTCTTAAGCCTTTGTTAAACAGGCGATAGCGAACCGGACCGAGTCCGAAGCGATAACGAACCGATACGAGACGTCAAACTGGGTGCAGCGAACCGAGACGTGGCAGTTGTATTACCTGGCTTTTTATGAACGACGTCAAACAAAGCAAATACGCCTTCGCCACGTCTTCGCATCGGCTCGGTCACGCTATCGGATCGCTTTCGCTTTTCTATGTGACTGTATTCAAACAATTCCATAAATTACAAATAAAAACGCCTCGCTTCGGATTCAACACTCTTGTCTGTTTGACAAAGGCTTTAGAGTTAGCCAGACTAAATAAATAGGCATAGTAAATATACACTTTGTTCTCAAAAACGTACCGCGTTAAGAACTAACGAAATAGTTTTTGTTTGAGAAGGCTTTGACCTCAACTCGGGCGAATACCTTTCAATATGAAACACGTCATTCTTGGAAAATTCAATAAAATTTTAAGCGGGTACGATCGTGCGAGTTTACCGACGATTAATTTATTATTCATGGAGTATACTGAATATTACTTCTGACGTAAATTCAATTGACACGATGTGAACGATGGCATGTTTAGAAATGAGATGAGTCATCACGAGATGACGACACAAGCTCTTTTCATCATTTCCATCAGTCGCAGTGGAGATAGCCATCTGCCGAGAGATCTAATAAATACAAGTGTGTGTAGATACAGGTGCACTTTGTGGCCCTTTACTATCATAGTCCGAAAAGACGGCAATCTGACACAACCAATCGGAGCTCCGAGATCATTCAAGACACGTGTCACCTCCAACTTTCAAACCCTGAACTGTTACTAAGAAAAACCTAATATCAGTTGCCCGACCCTGCTGATACAACCCAAACCATTCGATATTATGAACGTTCGAGTATTGACATTTTCGATTATTTGGCATTCAATTAGGCTTTGTACCTATCCCTACCCAAATAAATCGGCGTAAAATATAGTTATATCAGTTAATATAAATTAATTTTCAGTGACACTTGACAAACGAGGATTAAAACCAGTGATAGCTATACTAAAATCCCTAGGCCTCCCAGCTTACCCGACGTATATAAACGCGACAGAAGATTTTGACTACTCTGACTATGAGTTTGATTGGTTGGAAACTGTTATCAAGGTGAAGACACAGATTGGTATGGATATACTCATAGGTTTTGATATCTACACCGATCCAAAGAATTCTTCTGTATATAGACTTATTATGGGATCGCCAGAGACTACTAATCCTTTTCCAAGGTAAGAAAACTTTACCCTCTTGTGTCATCTTAAAAATCTGATGCTGTGAGCCGCTATGTCATTGTGAGAAGATATATTTTACGAAGTTGTCTCTTGGAAAAAAAGTAATATATTTAACTACATCTAAACCGTTCCACTATGTAAAAAAGGGGCATTTAAAATATGCTACTCAAAGAAAAGGCAATCAACGAATGACAGTTATATAATTTTTTAAACTAATTTAAATTTACAGCACACATACCGAAAGAAAACGTCACAATGGCAGAAGAACCCTAAACAATCTAATACACTTCATAAGAAAAACAACAGATTTTCTAAACAAGATTGAAAGTCACAGTGACAAAGCAGACGTTGATGAAGAGAAGATAGCACAAGTACATAAGATATTCTACGCAGAGCTGATGAAACTATTTGTTTTAGAAGAAGATGGCATAAAAAATTCCAAATTAACTGAAATAGAACTTGATCAGAATATTATTCTAGCTGCAAATGAATATTATGAAACAAGCAATGATATTTACGATGTAAGTGTCCCCCATGTTGTTATTGGTTCCTTTGATCTTAATATTTTAAGTGAAGGTGTTGTTTTTCATTATGGATTGAAAATTTAAGCTCCCAATATTTCCCTGACTACAGTGACATTTGCGATATCTTTTAATAAATTGTGTAGCAATCATTTATCAACAGCTGCAAGTCTTAAATATAACTTACGAAAGATAGTTCTTCACCCGTGTCTTCGACCACGTAGTTTTGGTCCATCACCTACGCCACAGCGTTAACTCTGAACTCAGCAAGCTACGCAGTATAAGAAGATTTCCACGCAGATTCATAAATACAATATTTGACTATGATCCTTTTATTTTGTAACGTTGACTTGATAAATAAATAAAAAAACAGGTTGCACTCAGGGAATGCCGGCAGAAGTGAAAACTTCAATAGTAATAAACACACACGAACATTCGCGCAAGCGCCCTGCGCCGTCTTACGAATTTTCGATCAGGTCACGTGTCCTGACGCGAGTTTAACATTTTTTACCCCATCCAAAAAAGTGCAGAACGCCGCTAAAGAAGTTTTCACTTCAAAAATCATTAAGGTGCTAAAGTGTCAGCATAGTGAGGGGCCTTGTAGAGGGCCAAAGCCTGCCGGGGTCGCGGGACTTTACCCATTACCGTGACCCCGATACGTAAAGGGCTAGTGAAGGACACCGTGGATTTTAGTCAGTACAAGTCTGACAGTCCCTCCCGCCCTGCCCTGGGTGGGAGGACTCAAAAAAAGAAAAAAAAGGTGCTAAAGAAATTCTTGATTTACAATTATATCTTATCGATATTACCATCAACGATGTAGCCTTATCTAGAATACCTACTAGTCATAAACTGATGGCATAGTCTAGTTACTGTAGATAGCACCCATATAATTATGAAACTAGAAACAGCTTTTTATAGTGAACTATATTCGCGTGTGACATGTGAAACGTGTTATAGAATAAATCGATGATAGAGATCAGTTTTATATTTTATGAAAATTGGATTTCCTGGTAGCTAGATTATTATCGGAAATTCTTACTCATGTTATAAAATGTGAAATTGTTTTTTTGACACTCTAACGACTGCTCTGATTTTGATGAGATCATTGTGATGCTTTTTGTCCATACAGCTTGTTGCCGTGGGATATTAACAAAAAGGGAAAAGGGTAGTATAAAATAAACAGCCCAATTTATAAAGTGATTTTCTTTACCAAATGCTATCTAAATACTATCATCATATCAGTGCTGGCATAATAACTGTTGGAATATTTTCAGCTAGAATCAGATAATTCAACAGAAATAGACGAAGACGATTATATGAAAATACCAGACTATACAGTAGATGAAATACAAGCTCACACAGACGCAGTTGTCGAAAGCAATAATGGTACAGCTTCTCCAATATGGAAGAAGTATCTAGAAGGACTTTTTAATGTCAGTGAAACTGTGTTGGACTTTGAAAAGGATAAGATACTGGTGTCTGAACCTGATTTGAAGTACATGTCGTTGATGGCTGCTTATGTTGCGAAGACCCCGCCTGTGGTACTGGAGCTTTATATCTGGGTTAAGGTAATTAATATTTTAATAAATTGCTTTGTGTAGATTTGCGTTGAACCTGATAAGAGGAGAGATATTATGCCCAACAAGGTATAATGTATAATGTTGGGCAAATGTCTCCTAGTCCTAGTCTTTAGAATCTCTTCCCAGTAGTTAGTTTATTTCGATTTTCTTGAAGAAACTTTGCCTATTTTGATTATGTATTTTTCTTTTGTAATACTAATCATCATAGTATCACCACTGTTATGATCTATGACAGGTTATTCAGAGTTGTGCCAGTTATATTTTAGACCCATGTATCTCTAGTTATCATTTCTCCAGGTGGTAGAAGTAATGTCAGTCCACACGACGACAGAGCTTCGCGATCTATTCCAACGCGCGTACGAACAGAGTCACGCTCACGAGACAGTGCCAGCGCGCAGTCTGCTCTGCGCCAACGCTGTCAATGACATGCTCGGCATGGCGGTGTCCTATGGCATTGCTGACCCACATTTCTTTAATGTTACTAAGCCTAAGGTAAGGAAAGAGGTACGGTAGTAAATAGTGGCAACAGATGTCTTTGTGGAAGAGGTCGTAAAAAGAGATCATGCTCATATAGAAGTATAGATTTTGTGAGACTGCGACAGCCACTATTTTTTGTAAAAAAACGAACGATCACTTCGTAATTTAAATTCAACTATTTTGTAAAAGAAAATTATTACTTACACTTATATATATATATATATATATATATAGAAATAGCATCTAACACACCTGATCATTTTTTCCTGATTTCTGATCTAAATATTACTAATGCAGTTCAAGTTGTTGGAAAATTGACAATTTAAATCCGTACCATCTACCGAATTTAACCAAATTAATTTACTTTCAGATAATTACAATGATCGACGAGCTAAAGAACTCCTTAGCCCACCTTGTCGGTCAAGCGAGATGGATGGATGACGATACAAAACTAGCAACGTACAGGAAAATTATCGAAATGAAGACGCTCATTGGATTCCCAGACTGGCTGCTAGAGGAAGGGAAACTTGAAGAATACTATGAAGGCGTAGAGGTCGATCCTGAAAAACATTTGGAGAATATGATAAATATAAATCAAGTGAAAACGAAGAAAGTTCTCAATAGGTTTAGAGAGGGGAATAACTTTACTTGGGCGACTGATCCTACTGAAGTTAACGCATATCATACTTTTCAAGAGAACACTATAAGTGAGTATGAAGTAAAAAACATTGAGATGAAGAAGATTGATAGACTTGATTTAATTTTATTTTTTCTTGTCTATATATTTCTGTCTTATTCTGGTTTTATAAGTAGATACAGTAAAGTAGGCCAAAAACTTCTTCCAACTGTTTTATTGGTTCAGATTAGTTTTATAAATTAGACCAAAAATCCTTAACTTTTGTTTCTTGCTTCATTTCTAGTAGAGTTACTTTATTTAATACTTGAATGTTTCCTATAGCTGTCCCTATGGTGATGTTACAACATCCCTTCTTTGATTTAGGACTTGAGTAAGTATCTTCTCTATTGTTATGTTTTGCTATGTCATCTAACATTATCTTAATCCTTTTCATTTTGCCCAGCTCACTCAACTACGGTTCTCTGGGAACGGTCCTCGGCCATGAAATAACACACGGCTTCGATAATTTCGGTAAAATTGTTTTTGATTGTGACTCTTCTTTCTCTTTAGATTTCATTGATATTGTTGTCGAAAAGCAAGATAGAAAACTTTTATAAACAGTTTTACTTATTTCTCTTTCCAAACCGCAGGTCGTCAGTTCGACAAGAACGGCAACATGCTACCGTGGTGGTCCAACAGCACAATCGACCAGTTCGTCAATATGACGCAGTGCTTCATCGAACAGTATTCCGGGTACTACGTTCCAGAACTAAATGAGCATGTAAGTCATCTCTGTTTTTGATAGCCTTGAAAAACGGTTTTACTTCAAATACCAGAATCAATTAACCCTTTAGTCAACTGCAATTCTGGTATCCGCTAGGACAGCTAAAAATCGATTTATTACCAAATGTGACCTTAATGCTCTACCAAGGTGTGGATGAACTGTGTTGTAGAAAACGATATCACTGGGAGTTCCGGAAGGAAGCATTCTAGGCCCTAACTTTTTCTTAATCTTTAATATGATGGACAAGGCAACATATCGTTCAACGGTTGCACAAATCATTTTTTACCCTTTCTGAATTGTATACAATTCATGACCATGATTTATTTACTTTTCATAATTTTTTTGTTATTATTTTTTATACTAATTTCACAAATAAATTACTAGATCCGTGGTGTTATTTGACAAATCAAGTCAGCTGATACATTAAACTTAAGTTAATTTGTATAAATGTAAAGGTAAACGGCAAGAAGACCCTAGGAGAGAACATAGCAGATAACGGAGGCTTGAGAGAAGCTCTGGCGGCTTTTAAGCATCACATGAGGAAGCAAGGACCAGAACCTAAGCTACCTGGCTTCGAACACATGACACCTGAACAACTGTTTTTCTTGTCGTATGGCAATGTAAGTAGCAAAGTTTTTTAAAGTTTGTACTTCTGATGAGAGTTGAAAGTTGCAAAAGCAGTGCTGTTTGTATCAAAGCATGTTTTTGCGATACCTTTTTTATTTATACGGGTTTAATCCCATTACACAACAAGTCTATAAGCTACCACATCGATGAGAAAATCATTTTACCACGAAACTATTTCTCCCTTTTTTGTGTGTGTTGCTCCTCTGCCACGGTTGCACACATTATTATATTATATTGATCATAATAAGTCCAGCAGTGCTATTTTCTATTAACATAGCCTCACGCCACGCTGGGATTAATGTTTGCTAGGCTCTAAACTACTAACAGCGACACTATGCAATAATGCAGCGCGAACGCGAACAGTGAGCGCTCGCGCTTCGCAATTGGACGATCTCAAAGCCTTTGAAGAGCACATCTTAGAGTCCAACGATGTAATTTCTTATTATTAATCTTTCGTCAGGCCTGATGGTCTAGTGGTTAGTGACCCTGACTGCTATGCCGGAGGTCGAGGGTTCGATTCCCACCAAGGACAAATGTTTGTGTGATGAGCACGATCATTTGTTCTGTGTCTGGGTGTAATTTATCTATAATATGTATGTATTTAGAAATATATAAGTATGTTTATCAGTTGTCTAGTACCCATAACACAAGCTCTGCTTAGCTTGGGACTAGATGGCGTTGTGTGATAGTTGTGGAATATTTATTTATTTATTTTATTTATTTATTAAGAATAGCATAACTGGACGACCAGTGCTGTCCAAAATGAACTTAGAAAGTTGTAAACGCATTGAAAAAGATAGGTACATTGGTACTTGCGCGTGGTTGAACTGACAACCTCGCGCATGAGATGTGAGATGTTAACTTCATAGCTATCAGCTGCACTATTCCTATATTTTCTGTATTTCAACTTAACTCTTTCACTTACTCTACAGCTCTGGTGTGGAGTATCAACCAAGGACTCCTTGAAGTCGGACCTAGAAGACGAGCACTCTCCACAGATATTCCGAGCGCGAGGCGTATTGCAGAACAGCGAAGAGTTTGCCAGAGCTTGGCACTGTCCACCGGGATCAGCCATGAACCCGCACAAGCGATGTGTTATATTTTAAACGTAAATTGATTCCCAATGCAACCCGTGGTTGAGAACTTTGTTTTTATTTAAATGAAAATGTGTTTACTCGCAGATCAGAATAATGAAGTGTAAATAAAATCAAGCAGTATTTCCTAGCTATAAACTTTTAGATCGTAAGAAAACTTTTGTAAATGTGTGTGCTATAGAATAAAAATATAGAATTGGCTATTTGACAGTAGCTATAAATTACAAATATAATTAGTCCTTCATTTAGAGTTTAAAAAAATAACGGACACGTATTTTTTCTTTTTTATAATCAATGAATATTCACCAAAATACAACGCATCAAAACTCGAGAGTCAGACGTTCTCGTGACGTCAGAATTCAATCTAAGTGACGGGCTAAATATAATTTTTCAGTCAAATAGCCAATTACAGAACGTTATCCACCAGGATTATTTCTGCAACAGCCTGAAGTCGTTTCCTGTTGATAATAGGTGGGTCTCCTATTTAAACATTGTTGGCGAAATTTGGGTGTACTAAAAGTCACCTCTGTTATACCCTTGAGGGAAATGCGTGTAACTATGTTACTTAAATAGGCAATAGTCATTTTATACGTCTTCTCTTCTTGTTCTAAGTGTGAAGTTATTTATTTAATATTGTATAACTTAACTTGTATCGCACAAAATGTTGACTGAAGTGCATTTTTGCTGCACTCCTAAATTGTATGAAGTTACGTGTGTCTCCATATTTTCTCCTATCCTTTATTTTATAGCCTTATTAGTTTCTAAATGACAGCAATCTTGTGATTTATACAATAAATGTATGTGAACTGATCTCAGTTTTTTGGTTTTTGACACTTCTGATGATTCTACTACTTGAAAATGCAACCTCATGTATTGCATACTACAATTTTCTATTAAATGGACCTTATAAAATACACTGACCTGATAATTTATCAGCAGGTTAAAATTGTCAATAATACTAAATGATTATAAGGTTGAAGATTTGTTTGGTTGAACGCGCTAATCTTAGGAACGTACGAATTGAAAAAAACTTTTTGTGTTGGATAGTCCATTATAAAGATAACTACAATATCTGGGACAATAAAATGAAACTCATAAAGAGGATTTAAACAAACACGTGGTACTGTTAAAATAACTTTAATGACAAAGATATAATGCAACTGAACACAACTGGTTATAACATGTTAGTGGTGACCAACAGAGTTGTACGAGATGGTCTTGGAGAAGCCTCCTCCGTATCCCCCGGATGAGACTCCGTAGCTGTGTCCGTAACCACCGCCATATCCGCCGGAATAGCCGCCACCGTAACCGCCGCCATAGCCGCCACCGTAACCGCCGCCGTAACCAATCCCGCTTGAAATGCCGATACCGCTTACACCTCCTGAGATTCCACCAATACCTCCTCCAATTCCGCCCCCAATTCCACCTCCAATACCCCCAATACCTCCCGAAACTATAGAACCGCCCCCAACAGCAACGGGGACCGCAGCTACAGCGACAGGCCTGTCAACCACAACAGGCTGGGGCACCGCGACAGGCCTGTCAACCACAACGGGATGTGGCACAGGCACGGGCCTGTCCACTTGAACGGGAACTTGCACAGGCACAGGACGGTCCACGTAAACAGGTTGGGGCACAGGCACTTGACGGTCTACGTAAACGGGCCTGTCAACAGGCACGTGCTTCTCAACCGTCACTTGATACGGAACGGGTACATTAACAGGAACCCTCACGGGGTATGGCACTTTTCTTTCGTAATACACAGGCACTTGCCTCGTAACCTCCACTGGGACTTTCTGTACGACGGGGTAAGGTACTGGTCTGTCTATATGAACTGGCACAGGGACCCTTACTGGATATGGCACCTGACGATCAACGGGAACGGGGACGGGAACTTGTACTGGTACTTGCACATCTCGCGTTATTGTTCTTGTGATGTAGCGAGGTACTTCCTGACGTAAGATTACTGGGTTAGGTTCTACATTAACAGATGTTTGTACAGAAGCTGGGCCGGCTGCGACGGCACCTCCTGCGGCGACAACTGGACCTCCGACAGCAACTGCAGGTCCGGCCGAGATTCCTCCTCCAAAACCGATACCGCCTCCCCCTATACCGATACCGCCACCTCCTATTCCGATTCCGGATCCACCGATTCCGATACCTCCCGAAGATATTCCGATACTAGATCCAGATAATCCGTATGTGTGTCCGAGTCCAACTGAGCTTCCAAATCCTACCGAATGGCCTAATCCAATAGCTGGTGAAGAAAAGCCGATAGAGTGACCTCCGTAGCCTCCGTACGCGGGGATGTGTCTCTTGACTCCTTTGTCGGACACGGCCTCATTCTTGATCCCCTCGACGATCAGGAGTTTGGATACTTTAGCTTTGTCTGCTATTTCTTTTGATGTTGATAGACTGCTTGCTGAAAGCAGCACCTGGAATCAAAGAGATACAAAATATTAAGATAGTTTAAAAGTGGCTACCGTTATATAAAAACTAGTACGTTCTAGATCAATAGTTAAGTTGATGATAATAAAATTAAAGTGCAATGCACTCAAGTTTGGATTGTCGCTTGAGGAATAGTTTATTTATTTTATTTATTAACTCCTTATGCATAAGTTTAAAAAAAATGTACATCGGCAGACTTAATGCCTGAAATTTGACGGCACGATTAGTCAGTAGCTGAGCGATTGGACTGCTGCCGCGACACCCCCGCTGGGTGTCGTCGCGGGTTCGATTCCCGCACGGATGAATATTTATATGATCTACAAGTACTTGTTTCGGGTCTGGGCGTTTCTGTATGTGAATTTATATGTTTGTAAACGCACGCAACGTTTCTTTTAAAAACAAAAAAATGCCTCTTTTCTAAGAAGTTTGATATATATACAATGACTTTACAAAAGTGCCAATGTTCATACCACTAAGCTATTCAGGACAAGGGGGACCGCTCTGAAATTATGGATCATATACCTATAACACACTTCTCATGTGAATGCTGGAAAGGTCTCATTACCTACTTTACCTACTTTAATACCAAAAATAAGAAAACCAATAACTTTCAATTACAAGATTCGATCACACGATAATATCTGAAGTTAATAAACTATCTCTAAATGGAAAATAATATGTCAGTTGTGTCCCAGTTCGGCTACGCTTGCAATATGAACGAGGGCGAGGCAAGCGAGTACCTACAGCTCACGGAACCTGCGCCGGAGTCGATTGCTCTGACCCTTTGATACCTCACCTAATGTTGAAGCTGTTTCTAGATCAGTTTGTGGTTTTATAATTCGCTCTATTGTCACATTATGGTGCATATTAGAATCTTTTCAAAAGGTTTTCACCAGATTAAATCAATAACCAGGTGCTTTAGCCTTTTATTTTAAGAAACCTTTCACCTTTTTACTTTTGGTAACAATAAAACCGAAAATATAACACTAATTATTCAAAAAAAAACGACCTCTAATTGATGATAACTTAAAATATATCACTTTTTATCCAATACGAAATGCGAAAAAACCGCTGTACTGTAACTACAAAGGGGGCAGATGAAACTAAATAGGTGACTTTGACTACTGGGGTCGTAAATGCCAACAGCGGCCCTTTTGGCAAGCCCAAAAAGGTAAATGGGTGACAGCTATCTTACTTAAACAAAAAACACATTGAAGCGAGTATACCCACAGCAAAGCCTAGGCCACTCGTTATCTATAATTGCACAAGCTTGACAGCTTAATTTTAAACATAGACATTTCATTTAGCGTTAGTGTAGTTACAATCTACGTGGCTTACAGACAGCTGATATCCAAGTAACTAGGCATATCGAAATAGATTTGGTTCAATTCAAGACGGTATTTATTCATGTTGCAATAAGTAAACGACAAAATTACAGAAGCTGTCATAAATAAATGTGTTTAAAACTTTTTGCACAGGGTTACACTAAAGCCTTTGTCAAACAGACTGGCGTGGTGAATGTGAAGCGTGACTTTTTTATTTGTAACGTATGGAATTGTTTGAATCCAGTCACATAGAAACGCGAAAGCGATCCAATAGCGTGACAGAACTATCGGTCTGACTTCTCGCTGACGTCTCGCTTCGGTTCGGTATCGCTTCGGAAACGCTTCGCTTTCGCCGGTCTGTTTGACAAAGGCATAAATTTTAATTGTCTAGAAAACCCTACCTACCTACAGACGTTGTCTATTTCGATAACTAAAATTGATAAAACAGAAACATACATATTTTTCAAGAAATATATTATGACGAAATGTAGGAAGGAATTAAACAAAAGCCTTAAAGATAAAACATAATAGCACATTTCATGACATACAGCCCGGTGACGGACGAACAGCGGATTCTAGTACCTTATATTGTCCCGTTTTACCCTTTGGCTACGGAATCCTAAAAACTGCTGAATAACCTTTTTTTATCGTGGTAAAATCATCAAATGAGTCCTCTCACTCCGGGCGAAACGAGAGGGATTATTAGACTCGTACTGACTAAAATCCACGGTGTCCTTCAATAGCTCTTTACGTACCGGGGTCACGGTAATTCGTAAGTCCCGCGGCCCGTAACATTAACTGTCTTACCACAAGAAACTGTCAACGTCTAAACGACATTTCACGTTGATATAAAGGTCATTTTACAGTTACACTTTTTTTAAACAAGAGTTCAACACATGTTTATGTTTAGCCCTTTACGTTCCAGAGTCGCGGTTACGTGATGAGCCAGTCTCGCGACAAAGTAAAATAAAGACTGGAAGTAATACTGCAAATATAAAATACCAATAAACAAACAACTGCAGTAGAAAAAAAAACTATCCAATACTAAATTCCATTAGGTAATCTACGTGAAAGACTGCAGTGTCATTCATCAGTGTCCACCTGTTCAAGCCCAGTCACTAGCCCACGGCTGGGGTCAAGGTGAGCCCACTGCTGGGGTCAAGGTGAGCCCGCAAGGTCGTGATAACACGTGGTGACGAGCTTACCGCTACCCTACACTTATATAATGGGGTGAATTTTATATTTTATACTTTTATAGCGAATATAAGTGCATGAGTAAGCAATTTTCAAGGATCGCACCTGGTGAATGACATAACTTGCTTATACTTAATGGAGTTTATCTGGGGGCACGGCAGTGCCCCAGCCAAGTCTCGAGCAAAACGGGCACGGCCGTACCATCTTTTCTCGATGCGATTCGCGGCTGTTTCGCCCCCCCTATATCTTCGACGTGGACAAAGCTAGGAGTTTAGGTTTTCGGTGAATAATAGTAGGCATTAGAACAAGCTTAAGTTCGAAATTACATGCCAATTGAATTAATAGTTTAGGAGTTACGGTCGATCAAAGTTACACCATTTTGTCACTCACTGACTCACTGACCGATCATCAAAAATCTAAGATACTTCTAGCAGACTTAGACACTTCAAATTTTGCACCAAGATAGGTCATTAGCCACATATAAAGGAAAAATTATAAAAACATTAAAAAATAATATACCATAGAAAACAATTTTATATTTGCGGTTTGGCAAGAACATTATGTATGGATTTTGACTGCATTGTTAACTTTGTTCGTTGTTTAAGTATTCAATTGGATGAATAAATACATAGAATAGAAAAGAATAATATAAATGTAATACATAGACTATAATTAATACATAAAGTTCATAATTCATTAAATTAATAAAGCTAAAACTCCATTGTATTGCGATAAATTTCGATTGTATGCGCGCTCGATAGATGGCGTTGTACCTGTCTGAATCGCGCTATGGTTTCGTTACCGAGCGCAGTATAAGTAGTACTTTAAAATAATTCGATAATTTTCATTTGATAGCGCCATCTACCTATGAAAAACCATTTCGAAACTAAAAAAATATTGTAGCTATATTCGGAGAACTTAAGTTAGCCGGATTAGATAGTAGATTTATTATTGTTACTGAAACAGTTATTTAGGCAAATAGTTTATTAATATAACATAGACATAGTTACAATATCTAGTTGTTTACGTGTTATTTAGTTTAGTTATATTTAGTTTGTAAGTTAGTAGATTTATGTTTATTTAGCTCGTTGAAAAGAAACAAAAGAGATAGAGATAGAGAATGGCTTCTAAGCAAAGCAGTAGCTGAAGTCCAAGAAATTATGAGGTCACCTAAAAAAAAAGAAAGAAATACACTTACAAAAAATAAATGAGATCCCACCAAAAACATTAAATGTAAAAAAATGCCAAGTCTCTCGATGCAGTCTTTCCATCGTAAAAAGTTTTGAGATCTCATAGAAGCCAAGTCCTATTCAAATTATTTTGTAGTTATAAATCAACATTTAGTAATTGTATCAATAGTTTTCTTTATATTATAATTATAGTGACTTGGCAATGAGCACAAGAAGAAACAAAACGGCATATTTGGAGTTGAAAGTCACACACCGCATGCGTAAACATTAATATCACAAAATTAATTTTCTTTTGGTTTATCCGTGTCGTCCCAACCGAATTTCGGCAACGGCAGTCAGTCTCATCCAAGACTAGTAAATTGCGCAGGACATAAATTGGTGCTCATTGCCAAGTCACTATAATTATAATATAAAGAAAACTATTGATACAATTACTAAATGTTGATTTATAACTACAAAATAATTTGAATAGGACTTGGCTTCTATGAGATCTCAAAACTTTTTACGATGGAAAGACTGCATCGAGAGACTTGGCATTTTTTTACATTTAATGTTTTTGGTGGGATAATGTTATTTGTAAGTATTATCTACTGGCGTTATAATTACGACGTCTTGCAAAATAAAGAATCCGCGAAGGTTTTTAAATAAAAAAATACACCTTACGAAAATCTAAATCTTTGAAGTAATAGTGACAGATATCTTTACACAAACTAAAGTCGCATATATCTGTCTGTACCTTCATCGTTTCCGAACGACGCACCTATTTAAAAATAATGTAACATTCAGAAAAGAGGTTGATGAAAAAAAACGGATAATCTACGAAGTACGCTGAAATATTGAACACGTGCGTAGCCGGAGCGGGTTGCTAGTTTTAAACCAATTTTAATCTAATAAAATTTTGTAAGGTCAGAACGCCATTATTTATTTCTAAAAACAAACTTGTATCACTTTAAAGCACCAAAAAGTCTAGACCAAAAAGCAACAACAAAATCATTATGTTCCAATCAACAACAACTCTATTAAAAACACAACACGAGCCCAAAGTACCTAATATTAGAACATTTGGTGTAAATTATACGCCAAACACCATATAAGCGCTTTCGAAGGCATGTCGAAATACCGTCAGACTAAAATTCAGGACATGGCAACTCTAGAATCAGTTAGGGCCTGATATATTGCTCTAATACCCATTTTCCGGTGTTCATTTACGAACCCACTTCATTTGCATTTGGCGTTGCCTAATACCGGATTGAGGACTTTATATGAGGTACATTTTATAGATATTCATGTTATTTGGGTTTATGCATTTTGTAATTGGTATTAATTAGTTTTTTGGCCTGATTGATTGCACTAATCTTACTAGATTTGATTGGCTGTACGATTTTGAAATATGCTTGTTCTAAAACTTAAGCAATTTTGGTCAAACATGGACATCCTTGTCTCTTCTCTTTTCTTCTATTGAAAGCTAATACGCGTTACAATCAAAAGCTTCATGTTTTAACAAAGCGACTTTTTGACAATTCAAAATTAATAAAAGTTCTAAAATACTTTAAAAGATTGAGAGTTTAGAGCGCATTTTTTAATGTCTTTATTTTTCAGATCTACTTTTAGAAGCTGGACCGGCTTCTTGTTTTAAATATCCTTTTAAATCAGTGTCATACTCTATGACGTCATTCAATGATTTACATATTATACCTGACACATGCTGAGCTGGATATCCATTCAGTGCAATCCTGAGACAACACCGCACATTTTTTTGTGTCACGTCTGAATTATGTTAATCTCTGTAGGTATCACAACTTTTCTTTTCTTTGTTACCTGTCACTTTTTTTTTCTACCTAATTATTTATTTTTGTTATTACTGTGTATCCTTTTATGTACCTATTTGTATCTGTGTCTCTATTGCACTGAATCAAATCTTTTTATCTATCTATCTATAAATCTATAATCACATTATAATTCCTACCATTTCTTCACAACTACTTAATTTTCTTCAAACGTGAGCAACTGAGCATTTCCATAACACCGATCACTGCCCAAAGTTACGTCTTGCAGACGAATATGATTACCAACCCTTACTTAACACCAATAACTGAAGACGTTACGTCCATATTTCTTACAAAAAGTGTACGCATACGCGCCTGATGTACCGTGCAGTGTGTATTAGCGATGTAAGTGCTTCATCAATCATTAGATGTAATTAGTAATAGTATGTAACCCCTGTTGCCGTGTCAGTAATAGATCCTTATCGCTTCCTGAGGGTGCTGTAAGATATGGTTAGCAGGTTTGGTGGTGTCATTCAAATGAATCTCCATAACTAGGTACAAACTACTTGCTGTCACAAATCACGGTTCAGATACACTGAGAGACCCCATGATTGAAACTGAGTGTCATAATAACAAGTAAACGTAAGTTTCTTCTTCTTTCTTTCTTCCTGGAAAACAATAACAATGCTCTCATTGTGCAGCTGGCTCAAGAGCTTGATGCAGAAAGCAGTCCTCTTGGACACGGCGCACATTGTGAGGAGGTTCCTCTCTCTAGAGCCCTAACCACCGACACTTTGGACCCTGTTCCCGATGCTAGTGGGCCACTAATTTTTTATTTAAACCAGTGTAAACAGATAAGAAAAAAAATGAAAAATAATAATAAATTATCACTGCAGAAAAAATGTGTCAATATACAATGAGTTAATCCCTCCTTAAACCTAATCGATAGGTATCTTTATAAGCCATGTCATTTCATCAATCTTTCAATTAACCATTCAATTCGTCAGTGAATCTGATACAAGACCGCCAGGGTATGACAGCACGATACTATCGGAAGTGGTTAAAACCACTAACCACAGGTACTAGGTAACCCGCGTTTCCAAATAAACCGACAGTTATAAATATCTATATCAACTCCTAATTATCCCGATATAACTCAACTCTCATAATTCCTTCTTTTCTTTTCTTTATTTAAAAAACGTTGCCCCATACTAGGAATTTCTCCTGTATCGCGGGTGCGTTTACAAACATAGAAACTCACGCACACAAAAACCCAGATCCGGAACAACTACTTGCAGATCATAAAAAAAAATGTTCCGTGCGGGAATCGAACCCGCGTGCCGTCATATAATATTAAACATCATCTAATGTAAACGCTACACAGATTTGGTAAATTTTGGTACTTAAGAAAATGGAGCACGGTCATCTATACTTAATATTATAAAGCTGAAGAGTTTGTTCACTTGAACGCGCTAATCTTCTGAGCTACTGGTTCGAATTGAAAAAATATCTTTGTGTCAAACAGTCCACTTATCGAGGAAGGCTAATGCCTTTGTCAAACAGACAGGCGAAAGCGAAGCGTTTCCGAAGCGAGACGTCAGTCCGATAGTTCTGTCACGCTATCGGATCGCTTTCGGTTTTCTATGTGACTGGATTCAAACAATTCCATACATCTTCTATCTATCTTCTATAAATCTATCTATCTATACTATAATAAATCTGTAGAAGGGTCAATTCTGTACATTGAAAATTTTGAAAAAATAAATAGCGGGGGGTGTTGCTGGATCGATACCAAACCCAAATATATGATTAAAAAAATTTTTGTCTGTCTGTCTGTTTGTGCAGGCATCACGTGAAAACTAACGGTTCGATTTCGATGAAACTTGGTATAATTATTCCTTATTATCCTGGGCATAACATAGGATACTTTTAATCCTGGAAAAATACGTAGAAAAAAAATCTTATTTTTCAGTTTTATTCATAGACGTTGTTCTGTAGAACCGCGAACACACGTTGCATTACCCGCAGTGGATTCAGCGCTGTAATATTTATAAGATGTCATTGTCAGAGTTACTCAAAATGGGGAAATAAACAATCCGCGCGGACGGAGTCGCGGGCGGAAGCTAGTTACAAATAAAAACGTCACGCTTCGCATTCGCAACGCCTTTGTCTGTTTGACAAAGGCTTAAGGCTATAAAACATCACGCTAATCCCAATAGGAGCTGTGCAGCGGAAGTGAACCCACGGGGAACAGCTAGTAGGATATAAGAGAGGGGAAGGGATCAAGGGACAAAGCGCCTGACCCTGTCATACGACCAAATTGAAAACAAGTCATTCCCTTCTAAAAATTGACCGAAATATGTCGTTATCCATTCATCGACAAATCTGACGCAATAACCATAGGATATGACAGGACTACTCCAATAATTCTACCTGAGAGACAGTTAGACCTAGACCAGAGTTCTACCTGATCGGTCCACTTATCTCTACCTACCTCTCCTAAATTCCCGACCACCTCCGAAGCTGACGGAAATGTCTGCTTCAATTAATGTCATATGTCTATGTATGTAAGGTAAACCATCTCATTATGACGGGATGTTAAGTAATGGATCCATATGGGCACAGAAGTCACCTACACTGGTTACTGGTCCATATGGACTGTAACTTACACCTTGTTAATATGCATGCATCTATTTATGCATGCGCCTTATATGGAGATTACTTAGTGGTTTAAGTGTTGAAGTAAGATAGTGTAACTTGCTTTACATAAACGTACATACTAAGCTATTTTACTCAACAATTTTAATTGGTCTGTAAGATTGATTATCAAAAATTATTTGACACGTATTTTTTCTTTTGTTACTTATACCACAATTCACGAAGATACAACGCTTCTAAAAATCACAAAATGTCACTCGGTCGGAAATTTACAGGCCTTATGGCGTCACAAGCCTCCACTCCCGAATTTGGAAGCGTTTTATCTTTGTCAATATTCATTGATTCATTTCATTATTTTTCAATACTAAACAGATTTAGATTTTTTTATGCAGTAAACTACCCTATTGTAATGACATAAGATGATCTTTAAGGATAAAAAACACTAACCTGGTTTTAAAAACATAGGAACTATTGAATGCTGTAATGAGTTTTCATCTCTATCTTTATGTAGATAAAAAACAAAGTCGCTTAATTCTGTCTGACAAACTGCACCAAATCGGATAAGTTATTTTTTCTGTTATCGTTACAGTCAGAACAATGTTGGTATGTAAGAAAGTTTTCGGAAAATCAATCGGGTTGGTCGGAAATTTGAACCCAAGTGAAACAGGGGCCGGGCTAGGAAATACGGTTGCACGGCACGGTTAGCGCAGTGGCTGAGCGATTGGACTCCTTCGCTGCGTGTCGCGGGTTCGATTACCGCACGGAGCAAATATTTGTATGATCTACAAGTAGTTGTTCCGGGTCTAGGCGTTTTTGTATGTGAGTTTATATGTTTGTAAACGCACCCACGACACAGGAGAAAATCCTAGTGTGGGGCAACGTTTTTTAATAAAAAGAAAAAAACGTGAGTTAAAATCAATTGTAAATTAACATTTAATAAGTTACTTTTCAAAAAGCTTTTAAAAGCTTACTTGAGTTTTAATTTGATCAACTCTTTGTAAATATTAAGTTTGTAATATTAAACTAAGTAGATTAAATAAACCTATTATTTTTATATAATGGTATCAACTTTCAAAATATGTTATTTTTTTTTAAGTTGACATTATTTATTATTAATTTTATTTAATGCTACTAACATAGATATAAATGTATTATTAACAATTTTACCTATGGATAACGGTCCGAAATAATTAGTTAATAATAATAATTTTCGTAGGTTCTTAAAAAAAGTATGAAAGCTTAAATAGAAAATTCAGTCAAGATTTAAAAGATAAGGTCTAACTTAGTTTTTATTACATTAATGTTATAATACTCGTTAACACGAAATCAATCAAAAAATTGTTTAAAGCTTTTAGACTACATAACGCAATTAAACTTAGGCGTCATCAATTTTGATTAAAGTCAAATATAATCAATCATCGTATTTACCCTAATTTAATGCCAGTCCCTAATTCTATTAAAATAACCAACATGTTGCGTCATTTTTTGTTGAACTTATTATTTTTTCAATGTTGGAGTTGATACGGTACAGGTCAAAAGACAGAGGTGACCACGTCGTAACAAGAAGAAATTATCGTACTGATTTTTTTTAATTAGAGTAACTTTAAGTTTTTTTTTTGGTTAATGAAAGTATTTAAAAATGAGTATCTTACCATCAAAACGAAGATCAGCATCGTGTCAAAATTTATATACGTAGTTTATAAAATAAAAGTTAAAAACCGAGATCACAGTATCACATTACTTTCAGCAACTATTCGAGTGTGCCAACGTTCTGCGCAAACGCAGACGGCCTCACGCTTATATAGACGAAGGCGCTACTCCTGTATGCCAAGACAGCTCTATTGCAAGTATAAACTATATTTTATTAGGTACGTTAATACTTTAGTCCTGGTTGTCAAGTAGTAGATTTTTGACAGTCATTATAATTAGTTCGAACCTCTTTTGTCCGAGCGAAGATCAGAGACACTATCAGAAGGTTTCTATATTTCATTTACAGCGTATTTTAAGTATTTACTGCTATTGTATGGAAAATTTAAAAAGCGCCTCTACTGTACGAACTAGGAACTAATTGTTTCCCTTAAAATTAACGTCAGAGTTTACGTTACGTCACAAACACGTGAAATGTCATGCTAGAGCTTCTGTATTATTCTTTTTTTTTAATTAAATCTTTTAAATTAAATATTTTAAATTAAATCCCTGCTGAACAAAGGTGTGCCCACATTTCTTCCAGGAGTTCCTCTATTGTGCCTTCTAGAAGTGGCCCTTATGGTAATCATCTAAGTCGTCTCACTCGTTCTTCTAGGCCAGCCTCAGTGACATCGTCAATCTGCCGACACCCCATCTATATTACCAAGGGGTATTTTATTACACGGTAACTGGGTTGTGGAAGTCAGATACGCAATCGACCCATGCAACTTAATGGTACTCAGCTGCATTCAGTAAGGTTGGAAGCAGACCAAAATTTAGTGAGGATAAAGTCTCCGCAGATGATGATGAACAAAATTTCTAAAATACTAAGGGTCTTTCAGTCAAGAGTGAATAGGTTACTTCTAGGCAAGCGTGCTTCACCGTCGACCACCATCAGGCGAGATAGTGATAAAACAAAACATATCCTAAATTAAAAAAATATATAGTGACTGGTTTAGAAAGAAGACTATTTGTTAAAAGTATCAGTTTTGTTTAGTTTTTGTGGCAATCAGAAGTATTGGATGATTAATTGAACACCTAATGCGTCTTGCTCCGATGTTAGTGAAGTTAATGTAGTGGAACTTGAACACTGAATTAATTGAAATGTTAAGACGAAAATGATTTGTTGTGTGGCGATTGGAACCTCAGTTCTATGGGCCTGTTGGCAAACATGTGTTGGACGAAGAGGCATTCAAAATGTAAGTATTTGTTACCTATGGAAAACGACAACAACTGTCAATAATAAGACAATCGTTATACCTAGTAGTTGCCACTTTTGAATCCTTCTTATTGGGCGTTAAAACCATCAAATCAGTCCTCCCGCCTTACGAAGAGCGGAAGGGACTCTCAGACTCTTACTGACCATGAGTCCACCTAAGATTCTCTTTTTGGCAATTAACTTAAACCAAAAAATTGTGTTATTGTTGTCATATACGGATGGACAATGTTCTAAATGACCTATAGGCGCGACAGCAGCGGCGGTCCTCAGACATCCGCAACATTGCACGCGTTTTTAGAGCAAAATAAATTAATTCGAGGTTGAATTCCAATGGAATTATTGCATAGACCCGCCATTTTCTAACGTGAGTACATTATGTGGTCGAGGTACATATGAGGTCTTTGGTTTTTGTGAAGATTTAATCTGATTTTTCCTTTCATAAAACCCGCTCCTGTTTTCCGAAAAGAGTATTTGAAAGGATATGGGTTTGACGGGCTATCAAAGCTATTAAAATGATTAATCCTTAAAAAATAGTTCAGTAACATTTATGGAGAGTTAAATGTTATAACTTACAGGGGGTTCAATAGAAATTTGCGTTTTTGGGGAGTCATATAGTAGCTTACAGACATCCACACAGACTTCAGACTTGACTAATTAAAAACCACCATGTTTCTCAGTTTCAGTTGCTTTTTGCGCTACAGTAACCACGACGACTCTGGCAGTCGCCTTATTGAACTACTAGAAAACTGTTGCCTGTTGTTTAGCTTGTAAGTAGAAAAGTTTAGGTAGACATAAACAGTTCCTTGATTTGCTATTATCCTACTAAATCTACCAGCGGACACTTAATGCGCTAATAAACATGAAGTCACAACAAAAACTAGTCGCGCCACCTTAGAAGAATTTCCCAAACGGACATTTTCTAGTTTTCAAGACGGGCGTGGGCCCTCCTTTTACAGTGATCGAGATCAATTTGAATTTGTAATCCGCTGGTCATAAGTTAATCAGTTTACTTTAAACGTTGGTTGCTTAACATGTGTTAAGATTACGTGAATAATGCATTAATAATTAAAATTATTTAAGAGTTTAGGTTATAAAGGATATGTTTTTAGTTTTTTGTGTGGATTCTTAGATATTAGTTGTCATCATACCGTTTGGTTGAACGCAGGTGTAACCAAATAAGTTTTTAATATAAAAGGCATAGACTACTTCTTTTGTGCATCATAAATTCATATTATGTATCTATGGGAACTAGAGAGAACTCAAAAATGAGTAACTCACTAATGTAGAAGAAAAACTTAATGACATTATCTATGTCATTGTTTCGTAACATTCATCTTTTCGTTTTCCAAGATACGTACATACATTCACCCCCTTTTCCCATGGGGGCATGCAGAAACTACAGTGTGTCACCTGCTATGCTCTTTACATACTCTTTTCGCCTCATCCACATTCATGCAGACATTTCCGAAGCATTTCACCTAGAAGGTCAGTGTAGGTCTTCTGGAGCGTCCATTTTCTAAAAATTTTAATTATGCGGTACACTACCTACGCTTACATAGAATGCTTGCTCTGAGCTTTACAACCATCTGATGCAATTTCGCTTTGAATTAGTTCATAAGGAAGTTTAACAAACTATGTATATCCTATGTGCCAGAATTATGTTGTAAGAAGATCAGATTAAGGTTGACAACCTTTCGTGATAACTGATGTTGGTAGAAAACTGACCTAATCCTACTCGATGAAGAAACTAACTCATTTGATCGATCACATCTTGATTATTCATTTCCAGTTCCCGATATTTATCGCCGATACTCGATTTTACTCGATATTCATATCCTAATGATAGTTCTCGAAGAAAATTACTGAAATTGGTGCTTAAAATATGTATGTGTAACTATCCTTCAATAACTACAATAACGAGAGCAAAAGTATGGAATAACTTACTGGGAATTAATCCAGGATAGCTCCTTAAATAATGGCGTTATTTTAATGAATTTGTTATCAATTTACAGTTAACAGTTAAACTTTTCGATTTCCGACCACAGTAGGTAAATATAAGAGTTAGAATTGGCTATTTGACTGAAACATTCTAATTAGTCCGTCACTTAGATTATCAAAAAAAAATCGACCCGAATTTTTTCTTTTGTTTCGTAAATCAAAATTGACGGAGATACGATGCTTTCTAAATTGGCAATACGTCACAAAGCAGTACAATTTTCATTGAATTCTGATGTCACGAGCCCCCACTCTCGAATTTTGATGCGTTGTATTTTGGTGAATATTCATTGATTTTACAAAAGAAATAAACACAAAAGAAATACGTGTCCGTTATTTTTTTAAACTCTAAATGACGGACTAATTATATTTGTAATTTAAAGCTACTGTCAAATAGCAAATTGTTTCAGTTATCCCCATTGAGCCATCCTCATTAATTGGGACGCGATTTAAAATTGATACCCATATGCTTTTCATTCGTTTGAAGAGTTTAGAACAGGAAAAGAAACAAACAAAAAAAAAACATTAATACTTTATTTTTAAAATAAATAACTTAAGTACACAAAACAATCATACATCAATTCACATTAATAAATTAAGATTCACTTTCACTAACTACTGAAACTTAAGGATTCATTTTGACAGTCTATTTATTATATGTTATACCTACATATTGTACAGATTATACGTTCGTATTTAGAAAATGGATTTCAATAATGGTATCCATTTTTTGACTAACTGGCCAGTCTACCGAATTAGTTTACGTCCATCAGCATAATCAATCATTCTGCTTAGACAATCTTCATTAAATGACTTTTGTTACTAAGGATAAATACACTTGCATCACAAATAAGCCTGTAAATTAAATTCTAAGGGGTCGGTTGGAGTGGTAGACGCCCACGGCGACGGATCTCCGGCCACCGTAGGCACGGGCATGCAAGCAGCTAGTAATGGGCAACTCGCTGTCCGACCACGGAACATGCCCGGGTCTACGGCGCGTTGTGTTCCACGCGCGCCTCAAAGAGTGTCAGTAAAAATGACGCAGCCCCCTCTCTAAAGGGCCAAAGCCTGTGGACTTATGATTTATCGTGACCCCGGTACGTAAAGGGCTATTGAAGGACACCCTGGATTTTAATCAGTACGATTCTGACAGTCCCTCCCGCCCTGCCCTGGATGGGAGGACTCATTTGATGATGTTTCCACGTTAAAAAATGGGGGTCGGTTGTAACTCTAAGAAATCAAGCTTCTAATTCAACGTAATACAAAAATACGGCCATGCGGCATTTTTACATTTGATACTCGTAAGTAAATTAAAACCTACAGAGTACTTCCCACTTCTTCATGCATTTCATGATTCTTTGCCCAAGAATCATGAAATGCATGAAGTTCATAGCAAAAGGAGCCATTTTTTGGGGCTACTACAACTTCAAGTTAGTTTTTGGGTATTATTTTGCACTACGTAAAACCCTACATTGTGCGTTTAGCTTAGCCCTTAGCCAGTTATTTTTTCTTGTTGATTACTCTATCAAACCGTTACAATTGAAGATAAGTTCTTATTTATTAGCTAGTATAATTATTCAAGCTTGAGTAGACAGTGCAAGTCATCAGTTCCAGTTTTTACATAATAACATACACGCTGTAGTAAGTAACAATGTAGACATCTACAATTAAGTATTTTCTAAACACGAACATAGATAGAGTAAATAAGTCTAAGTAATAAGTCTTCCATATCATCTAATACTTTACAGTTAATTTTCACTACCCAACTTATGTACACCATAGGTATCAAGGGCTGTAGCTAAGCTATTTAAATTATTTAAAGAGATTAAAAAGAGTTTTTGAAAATTAATCTCTCCTCGACGCTACGTCCATTCAGATTGACATTAATACTAGAACTTTATAAATCTAGTAATATTTCTAAATTAGCACCTAAGATCTGACAGCAAACCTAAAAAATACATCACTCAGTCTCATTTTCTCCGTTGTTAGGTTCCGTGGTGCTCCCCTGTTCTGCCGAAGTCTCCGAAGAGGTCAGAGCTTCGGAACTGGACTCTTCAGTAATGGTAGCATTTGTTGGTGTCACGATCTCAGGCACGATCTCACAACGCTTGCCTGTGACGCCTGGTTGGCAGTAACACTTGAAGTAGCCGTCAGTGGATTCCAAGGAGACGCACCGTCCTCCGTTCTCGCAAGTGTCTGGGTTTTTGTCGCAGTAGTTGAGTTCTGCGATAGGAAACATAGTTTTAATTTCAAAATTCCGTTCCTATTCGAGGCTTACAAATTATCAAGGACATGAACCTTTCGACTATCTCAATTTTATAGTTTAACGTGATCCGTAAATGTTACTAAAATTCCAAAGGTGTTGCAACGCATTCTTTGGACAAATCCTGATCTGTAAAGAAGACTAATTATATTCAGCCTACCTAAGAGGAACCAGAAGGGCGTGGAAAAACGATAGTGATACGTCGAGCTCAAGTATTATCGTACAGGAGGATAAAGAACAAATAAATCACTCGTCAACTTTATTTACAGGCAAAAACCTCTATATGTCAAGTTGTGAAACACTATCTGTGTTCCCTTACAGATACATCCTGAATCTCTTCAAAACTAGAGCTAGGGGTCGTTTGGATAAGCTCACTCCATCGTAGACTTAGTCTCTGTCATTTATAACCTAGACTAGCGTCAAAAGCTATAAAAAATTCTCAGCTAAGGAACTATGGTCTCACCTTCATCACAAAGCATGCCTCCCCAGCCCGGCTCGCACTTGCACTCCCAGGGCTTGTTGCAGGTACCGTGCACGCAGCCAGGATATCTGTGGCACTCGTTGCAGAACTTGCCGGTCCAGCCCACCTTGCAGCGGCATTCACCTGGACGACGGCAGTAGCCGCGCTCGTTGTGGCAGCCGGCGGCGCAGATCGCTGGAAGATTATTGTGATCAAGGTCATGTTCTGCTGTTGATATAACAATAATTAGGCAAAGGATATTTGAAATAGGTACTACAAGCTGGTTACCCGAAGAAATGTAGAAAAAATAGGATTGTATGTCTCATAACGCCCTGAGGCAAGTTTTTTACGATAATTATCATAGGGCCTACTCGAATCAAAACAGAAGCTTTATATTTTTGTCACATAAGCTATCTGGTTTCTGGTACTTCGTTTAACGAGATCTGTAGAACAGGTCACAATATTATTTAAAATGTCGTTAATATCATAGGTTATTTTACTTGCTGCAATGAGTGCCTAATTTCTCAGTTTTTTTTAAACTTTGCCCCACACTAGGAATTTCTCCTGTGTCGTGGGTGGGCATACAAACATAGAAACACACATACACGAGCACCGAGACCCGGAACAACTGAACCCGCGACACGCTGCGCACAGCTATTGCGCCAACTGTGCTGTCAAAAATAGCAGTAAGACCAACATCAAAATCCAATACTCACGAGTCTGACACAGCAATCCAGTGTACCCCGGCAGACACTTGCACTCCAGCGGCTTGTCACAATACCCGTGCTGACAGCCGGGCAGCTGCTGGCAGGAGCGGCAGGTGGGGCCTGCCCAGCCCAACTTGCAGCGGCATTCCCCAGGTGACTCACAGAAGCCTCTTGTTGCGTGACAGTCCGAACGGCAAATGGCTGTGAGGGAGAGAGAGTGTTATTGATGTATTCGATAAAAACAGTAATCAGATAGTTGTCATTAGATTAGCTAGTTTATTTTTTGTTGCTCATGCATTAAATAAAATTCGTAGCACGGTATGCCAGAATAATTGTTCGGCCGTACGCTTCCGGAGAAGTAAAATAAAACTGTAAAACACGTCCTGTCCATTGGCTGCGTTGCTTGCCATAGAATCTTATTGAATAAAGCAGGAATAGCAGTAGATTTCACGTAGTCCAATACATTCACAATAGGCTATAACGTTCGTCGCATATTCTATGGGAGTGTATTCTTTGGCAGAACGAACGTAATATTATGTTGAACACTGTTCAGACTACATCTGGAGTCATTTACTACTCGGACCTTGTTGAAACTAGAACAAACTTCCGTGCGTTCAAGCGTTTTTGCCATACCTATTATTGGAATCAAATTTAGCAGCTCACAATTTAGGACCCATTAATATTAGTAGTCATTTTACCCGTGGTGCTAGGCAACTGGGCTTCTCCCAGTTGTAATGTCCCTTTGTGCCTATTGTCCTTGTTTTGTTCTGTCTCCTGCTTGCATGGAGGGAAGTGGAAACATATATTTTTCCTACTCCTCCACTATTCTTTTCTGATTAATTTCGTTGCAGGATCCAAGACAGGTAAATTCATTCTCCGGGGCACGTCGCTTCATTGTCTCGGCCCTTTTCTGGTTGGTTGCCACTGTTGATTCTGGCGCACAGGAGTTGCAGTGGTTAGGGAATAGTGTGGTGGATTTGTCAAAAAAAAAAAAAAACTATACCGTTAACGCCTAGAAATGTATCAAACTACACATTCCATCGATATCGTGTCGATATAAAGCGCCCATTAGCTGACAGCATTGCAGTACTCACGCTCAGAACAGAACAGGCCGTCCCAGCCGTCTCTGCAAATGCATTCAAAGGACTCGTTGCAGTAGCCGTGCTGGCAGCCCGGCAATGGGATGCACTTGTTGCAGCGCTCGCCGTAGAAGCCTAGCTTACAGCGGCACTCGCCTGGACGCTTGCAGTACCCTAGAAAATGACACCAGATTAATAAAAAAAGAAATATACGCCTTTAGTAAGAGTACCAGAGTATTTCTAAAAGTGCCTACTTGTTAATCATCACTTGTTTGTTTATCAGTCTTGTTATCCAAAATTTGTATATGGAAATCTTCTAAGCTATAATCTTAGCAGCTCCTAGTTCGAATTGCAAAAATGTTTGTGTTGGATTGTTTATTCATCGAGGAAGCGTATATATCATGACGCTATGACTAATATGGGCCGAGCAGCCGGTAAAACCGAGGAGAACATTACAGCTAGTATTCTATATAGTTTCTAATGTCTCAAAGTCATCCTTTCATTTTCATTTCAACAGTGACTTGTATCTTGTTGCCTTTAATAAATCAATAGTTCTAGATCAAATATATTGTAGTTCAAAGATTTACGAGCTCATCAATCATCGATAACTAATCAAATATTAAGATATCAATAACATTAAGCAAAACCTACTTTACTTATACCTACTAGATCACTGACTCATCAGGTATCGGTGACCCTGGAACGTAAAAGGCTGTTGAAGGACACCGTAGATTTTAGTCAGTACGAGTCTGGCAGTCCCTCCCTGAGAAAAGAAAAAGAAATCTACACCTACTAACGCTTTTGCTAAGGAAATGCTCAAACAAATAGAACAATACATAAAACTGTTATCTCGACGGCTGCTGCACAAAAACGTTCCCGGTACTATCGCTAATGAGATGAATAAAACGGAGCACACCGTTATCTCGCAGTGATCTGCGTTTAAATACATTGCGCCGGTTTCAATGAGAGTAAAGTTAATGTTATGTCAATTGAAGGTGTCACTATTGCGGTACATTTTTTTGCAACGAACTGTACTTTAGTAAATAGTAAATTTACCTAGTTATTTGGACACTAGACTCTATCTAGATAAAGTGTCCTTCTGGCAATTTTTTTTTTTTTATGGTGGCAAAATAATCAAATGAGTCCTCCCACCCTGGTTGGGGCGGAAGGGATTGTCAGACTCTTACTAACTAAAATCCACACGACGCGCCACCGACCCGGGCTTGGTCCTTGGTTGGACGGCGAGCTTACCCATTACTCACCGTCCGCAAGCCCGCTCCGCCGCTGTGCCCTCTGCTATTCAGAGGGACACGCGTTGGAGCGTCCACCCGACAGGCTATTCGCATACGGGCAAAGAGACCCCTTAAGCACACAGTGCCTAAGGAAGAGTTTTTGCTCGCATCCCAGGGTGCACCGGCCCGAAAAACTGGTCTTCCCACCGGACGTATCCGAGAGGGAACTCCAGTCCACGGGCGCAAGTGGAGGTTTCCTGTCTTAGCACACCGTCCTTCTGACAATAGAAAAGCAAATAATAATTGACCTGACCTATGGAATCGAAATCAGATTATTAATGACGTCACGGGACTTCTGCGCAAATAGAAATAAACAAGAGATCCATAGATCTCACACAACATGCTTGTAGGATGAAATGGAGATCGTGAGTTTTTAATTTTTAAGTCCTTCTTACAATTAAGTATAGATTCTTCTTACAAAAACAATAGATTATATCAAAATACGTTGAAAGGGCTTTCAACTGTAATCTAAGATATAAATAATAAATAATAATAAATAAATATTCCACAACTATCACACAACGCCATCTAGTCCCAAGCTAAGCAGAGCTTGTGTTATGGGTACTAGACAACTGATAAACTTACTTATATATTTCTAAATACATACATATTATAGATAAATTACACCCAGACACAGAACAAATGATCGTGCTCATCACACAAACATTTGTCCTGGGTGGGAATCGAACCCACGACCTCCGACATAGCAGTCAGGGTCACTAACCACTAGACCAACAGGCTTGTCAAATATATATTATTAGAGTAGAGTTTTAGTAAAACCATCGAATCAGGTCTCCCATCCGTTACAATCAGACCTGTTCTGGCTAAAATCCACGGTGATCATTCAATAGCCCTTTACGTTCCAGGGTCACGGTTACCTGATCAAACAATCCCGCGACCAAGCTATATTAGATAGATATCAGTTTTAAGACTGCAGAGGAGATGTGAAACTTAAAAAAATCGTGATTCGCAAAATCGTGACTAACAAGTTATGACTGAAAGTTTTCTTAGTAAAATATTGAACAGAACACTATACTTTCTCTATGAAAGTTCTTGCTAAGGAACTAGATGTTTCTACCTTTATTCAGTCTGCACGCTGATTTACCAGCAGTCAATGACCTAGACTGACTTGTTGACCTAAGTACTATTACTTTGAACTTTGGTACAGTGGGGTCTGAACGACCCTGTCACCCCATAGTGGATTTTCTCTTTTAAAACCATCGAGAATAGAAGCCCGTCGACCTGGCCATTATAACGTAATTTTACTATTGGCTACAAAATAACATGCTTTATGTCGCGCTAGAGTAATGTCGATCTTCCGTGTGTCGTACAAGCGTGCATTCGAACTATAGACACACAAGCATGAATCGCAAATCCGTTTGTCGAACTACCGTTCGTAGCACACTCCTACTTTATACCTATCTGGGCATGCGGGCGGCGAGTAATGGGCGACTCGCTGTCCGACCATGGACAGAGCTGGAGTGTCAGCATAATGACGGGGCCTGTAGAGGGCCAAAGCCTGCCGGGGTCGCGGGACCAAGGGATTACCGTGACCCCGGTACGTTAAGGGCTAGTGAAGGACACCGTGGATTTTAGTCAGTACAAGTCTGACAGTCCCTCCCGCCCTGCCCTAGGTGGGAGGACTCATTTGATGATTTTACCACGATAAAAAAAAAACTTTATACCTATCTACATAGCTAGTACGTGTTTCTGTCATAAATGCTTACCTTGCAACGGATCACAGCCCTTCTTGCAGATCGGCACATCACATAGGTCTCCCTGCCACCCTGGCAAGCACTTGGGCTCTCCCTTGTCATCGCAGACGTAGTGGCTGTGCTCACTCTGCACCGCGGGCAGCTCACACGCCTGTCGGATTCGGTGCACCGTCTTACATACATCGTAAGAAGATAAGGGTTAGTGAGAAGACAGTGAATGAGGGTTGAAATGTGCGTGATGATAGCTTGTTATACACAAAACATAAAAACATTACAGAAATAGAGGTTTTAAAGAGTAATGTGAGGAATTGTACTGTGAAGATGGAGAGGTCATTCTCATTTAATACAAAACTACTATAATCAGGTAAATTCGGTGCCTTAGAGGATAGAATTAGATACCAAATTAGGTGCCTATAGTGGCTGCCACTAACGTGAGGCCTGGGTACTATACTTGTACATTAAATACTTCAAAATCTGTATCTTAATAATTAAACATCTCCGTTTTTTTACATTCCTAGCGATACATGGACTCGCAACGTTTTAACTTGTATTATGAGCCCTTTTGGGCCAAGAAATGCAGCACTTCTTTTTTTTTGGTCGATACGAACTTCGTTAGGTACCGTATTGGTGTGTTAAACTCTGTGACTGCAGTGCAGTGATAGGCTAATCAGCTGTTCTGTGCTAACTATCTATACAGATTTCCAGTTCGTTTGAACTGGTTTCGAAGATATGACGTATTTAAGCTGGAGAGCTTTAGAAAGCTTTACTAACATGATAAGCTGGCCCACTAGGCTCACTAGGCCACCCGGAGTCAGTCAAATCCGGTTGTTATCTCGCTCGGATTACGTAGATATTTTCTAGTTTACATTTCAAGTTCAAGGTAGTCTTATAAACGAGTTATAGAAAGCAATGGGTCTCCTTCCATCCTAACGGCAGGATCGCATGCATCTCGCTGACTCACCGAAGGAACTTTCTAATATGAGCCACGAGAAAGCAACGAGAAAGTAGGTCGCGGGAAAAAGCCGGTGAAATCATTTGCTTACATCTTGTTTACTTATTATTAAAATTAGTAATTTTTTTTGCTAAAGTTATGTGAGAATATTTTTTTACCTAAGAACTTTTTCTGTCTCACAAATGAATGCATTGTTTTATTTCGACGAAAATATTTTACTTACATAAGAGTCGTTACTAGACTGTCTAAAAAATATAGAATAACAAAATAAAAATATATTAGGTACTTACAGAAAAAAAGCCACCGATTTTCCGGTGATTATTTCCGCTTTCATTAAGTTACTAATTGAGTCAATTTTGAAAATACTCTCTAAACCCTAACTTAAAAAGAAATTAAACCCATAAACCACGTCAACAAGAACACACACCAAAAATCCAGAACCAACCTGTTTCTTCCATTTAGGCAGATGTTTAGCCGGCAGCACGGTGGTGACACAACAAACAACAACTATCAGCACTGACCACATCCTGACTCCATCAACTGTCGACTGCAGGAAGATGCAGCTTGCGCAAGAGTCGACGCGGTACTGTTACGCCGTGCTATTGAACTTGGACGAGAGGGGCTACTTTCGCCACGGTCACTTTTTATGAGGCCATTAAAAGTGAGGTTTAAGAAAGTGGTTGAGTCGAGAAGTTCTTTAAAAGGTACTCGTGTGTTTGTTTTTGTTAATGCATTTGTTTAGAAAATTTCGCCGTCAGCTTAGCTATAGGGGCCAGTTTTTTTGTGTTATTTGTGTTGGAAAATTGAATGAAAATGATAGTCAAATGTGTGCTGACTCCTGCCACCTTCTGGATGCAGCAGAAGATACTCAGACTCGTACTAAAATTCCACAAATCTGTAACAGAAAGAACAGGGTGGATCTGGGTTTTTTTTTACGTGGTTAAATCACCCAATGAGTCCTCCCACCCAGAGTAGGAGAAAAGTCCTTCCCGTCAGACTTGTACTGACTACAATCCACGGAGTCCATCAATAGACCATAACGTTCCGGGGCCAAGGTTACCTGATAAGACAGACCCGCAACCCCAGTAGATTTGAGGAAGTGCAAGGGTCTATACTTATAGAAAAGTGAAAACAGTCGCAAACATCATCAACCGATATTGACGTTTCCTACACTATACTATAATAGAATCCGTCACGACATAAATATGGACCCTCTCATTATGCAAAATAGGTGAAAATCATTTGAAAAGCTTGTAAATCTACGGCAAAACGTAAGTCAATAGATCAAATCAAAGACAAATCCAGTTTTCCCACTTCAACATGCTTTTTTATTTACAAACTGTCTCCGTACACGCTGCTCTCGTGGCCATTATTGCAATCAATAAAATTTCTACATAATTACATTATGGAACTCGTGGTTGACGAGCAAACAAGATGCATTACTTACCCTTCCGTTATCTGTACAGTAACAGGAAAAATTGTTTTTTTTTTTTTTACTTTCTTTTCTTTAGAAAATTATAAGAGAATGTCCTTATAAGTAGTGTGGTCGCACGCGCACGTTTCCAAGAAGTATAGGAGGAAAAAGGTATTTGTATCTTCGCGGTGAGTCCACAGTGATATGGGCAGAAATGCAAAATATTTAGCTACACAGAAAAGCAGCAAGAGTGAAACGGAATCTTTGTGTTGTTCGGGGTTTCACGAACTGTGCGCCCTGACCCTGGTGCACCATATTTGGGAACTCCTGGTAAGAGTGTTACGAGAACGTCAACAGAAAAATAACCTTATCGGCAGAGCTTTCTCCGTACAAGTAATCGAAAAACTGTTATTTTTTGCAAATGCAGATTAATAGTGACGGGGCCCCCTATAGAGGGCCAAAGCCTGGGGAAAAAAAACTGTTTATGCAAACGGGACTCACAAATTACCGCGACCCCGGTACGTTAAGGGCTATTAAAGGACACCGTGGATTTGAACTCAAGTGATGATTTTACCACGTAAAAAAAAGTGCTTAATATTTATAGATTAATATCTGTATCTTAATTCTTAGACTAAGGCTGTCTGCCCACTAGGGAGTTATGCGGAGCGGAGTTGCAGACTGAATTTGTCAACATGCGGAGTTAGCCCGCCGCACCCTCATTGAATTCTTTTCTCCGCTTCAACGTTTCACATTCCCTCTGTTTTCCCGCTCCGCTTCCCGGTTTTGTATGATTTTTTAAACTTATTCGTAAATTCCTGTTCACTGAAGAGGAGCGGAGATCTAGTGCAATCCTATTGATTAATTTCTCCGTTTCTCCTCTCCACAACCACGTTCCGCTCCGATGGACAGGCAGCCTCAAATGGATGTATAAAGGGGTAAAAGAAATTGATGGACGAAATAAAATTCAGGCTACCTTCACATGTTACCATTTATTTATATTATTTTCCTTTCTATATACACTATAATATTATAAAGCTATATACACACATTTTAGGTCCATGTTACTTTATCATACATCTTACAGAAGCTCCGACAGATACAAAGTTAAAAAATACACCAGATATCACCGTTCTAGTAAATTCTATTATTATTAAACTATGGAAAAATAAATATTATGGAATAAGATGAAAATATGTTGAAGTGCTTTTATATTAGTATCTGCTATAATTCGATAAAATTGGAATATTAAAACTTGGAAGTTAACATTGTGATCATTTACTCTGTAAGAGATTAAAAAAAAAACTGTTTCTAATTTTCCCAAACTAACTCACGAAAATATAACTAAAAATAATTTGAAATTGCACTATTTGAGAATATTAATTTTTATATTTTTTCGTTTATGATTTCATTTTATATGCTTTTATATTTGCAATAACATATTATTTTTTATATATGACCGATTATTAACAGATATAAGGCATGTACGTATAATAGCACTCGGATACACACTTTGGATAATTACGTAACACATACATAAATGCTTTTCAGACATAATTGCATACACGGCTACATATTATATGTAGATAGAACTATATAAACGAAGGTACATTCAAAAATAAATATAAACAACAAAAAAACTAACTTACATGAGCAAATATTTTTATTTTTTTCTATAAAAGTTACATAATTCATTGCTTTTAATAATAGAATGGCCGAATAAAAATTATGTAAATAAAAGAAAACTAAAATCTTTCTATGTAATAATATTTTCATAATTTGCCTAATCAAGTCCGGTCATGGGGTTTCATCATGGGCCATTTTATTTAATTTCAGATCTTATTTCAGATACCATGCTAATTTTGGAAGAATAATTCTTGATTTTATAAAAATTTGATCAGTTTCTCCGTATAAAAACAGATTTCAGTATTGTACCTATGTTTTTAATTTGTTGACATAAACTCGTGACGGAATCACGGAGACTCACAAAAATAGTTTTAAATTGCAATTATTTTTCTAAATGACGTCACAAAAGTTTCCATTCGACGCTGCTGGCGTGTTGTATTCCACTAGTGAATATTGGTGGTCAATAATATTTACGTATACAATATAAAAAAATACGGATATTGGGATCAACCCCACTTTTCACGGGGAAGGCTCGTTAAAGCTTCCTATAGATGGCGTGACCATAGCTAGGTCCTAATGTGACCAATCAGTGCAATCGATTTTGAAATAGGAACTGCCATTAAAAGATGTTCAACCAATGGCGATGTTTGGAACTAGCTACACTAGCGCCAATAGTTTTACAGTTTCCATCTTTCCAATGAGATAAATCGAGCCTACATTTGAGCCAATATTGCTTTCGATTTTTTTTCCGTAGAACAGATCAAGGCGGATCGTCTTAAAGATACATAAACTTAATATTATAAGGAGTAATCACAGCAGCGCCAAAGAAACACACATTTACAAATAAACGAACACAATTATTATATAATATCATACAGACACGTTATCAACATATAGGCCGCGTTAGAAACGTGAATTTACATCAGTATTATTTGTCTTAGTTGAACTATGGTTAGTTTTACAACGCCACATACTTTTCTGAATATCTAAACCTCAAACCATGTGCTACATTTGTCAAGTCCATTCCAAAAAGAGATGGCAACTATATTTGGGAGCACATGATAGATCAGCTCAAGTTGCAAATTTCAGAAAAATTAGTGAAATTGAATTTTAGAACAAATTTAGAATGTAAGAATGTGCAATTAAAGGAATCGTTATTGCGAATGTTTGAAAACACGTGTTCTTGAAATACTCTTCACTCGCCTCTCGCTCGCATACACTGAGAAAGCGAGGGACGAATAGTGGAGCCAACATTTCTTATTATAATTTAGCTAGATGACAAACAAATTCCTTGTTTAGCAGGTTAAAAAAGCGAAAGGTCCACGTACGACATTTTTTTTCCGGTGTACTCAAATGCGTCGTCGTCTCGACAGAGGGCGCTTTTTGAGTTTCTGAGCAAAACAAAAGAAGGGATAAATTATCGCAGGAATCACGTATTTCAGGGACATTCATTTTTTTTGTGAACGCGTGAAAAGAGTTCACAATCTCCAAATTATTTAAACTAAATTTGTGACAGTTATTATTTCCTATTAATAATAAAATCATCCTCAAAAGATTGAAATTGTTATTTGTTAGTTTATAAAATATTATGGAACAAATTAGAATGGAATGTATTTACTGACAGTTACAAAGTTATTATTGTGTGAAAATTCGAAGATTTTTTATTATTTCAAGTAAACATGAACATAAATATTACAGAAAAACTAAATGCTGAAAAACGTGAAGAGATTTTAGGAAATAGTTGATAGTTTCATTTAATTTTCAATCAGTAAAATTAGATTGGAATGAAATTAAAAAAAAAAATATTCAGTTAAACAGTAGGTATCCATTTAAAATTTTAATCCTATCAACAAAGATTTTTTTCACATCACAGAGTAGTTAAAAATAGAGTAGTACTATGCACAATGTTATGCTATCGAAAACATGCATAATCATATATTCTGGTTAAGAAACTGGATAAATTGTAGGTGAAACTATACACAGGATCTTTTAGCGCTTCAGGGGCTTTGTTGATTAAATATCTCACAAGGTTACCTTGGATCTGGAACACAAAAGTCAACTGAACCTTCCGGGTGGTTTTAGTCAGTCAAGTCTGACTCGAGTGGACTTGACTCATTCAATGATTTTACACTACAAAAATTTTATATTTTTCATTTTAGTGTAAGCAAGCAAGCAGCAGGAGATAAAGAAAAGTACGCCATTGTCTGTATAAAAAAATGAGATACCGATTAAGGCCACGCGCCAAAAGATCCTTGTACTTAGTATACGACGCCAGCGCCAATGTTTATAACAAATTGTGACATTACAATTTAACATTTAAAGGAAGTCAAAACGTGAATTAATACTTTAATAGGCAACTAGTTTAAAAAAACCCGATTTTTAGAGCCTTAATTGGTAAATCGATTGCTATATCTCAAGTCAGTGGATAGAATATCAAAAACCAAACATTGATTTGAGATTTAGACAACAATGTTTTTATTACAATACATTTTGTACCGAAATTTTGAGTATTATTTTTACTGTTTGTTAACACCAAACATTTTTGTGACATTTGAGTCCTTTTAACATTTTTGAGTTGATTTGTTTTAAACTTCAAGTAGGTAGATCATATTCATAAAAAACGTGAACATTAATTATCTTGAACTATGATTTGAACATCATAATTATTAACAGGGCCACCATCTCGTATAGCAGTATAACTGACCACATCAGTGTGTGAAAGAGATGGCTGTACAGGACGTCTCATAGACAGGATGAATTCATTAAAGTCCATCGAATTGCCAATCTGAAACTTAGCATAGTAAATTCACCCTTATCTCCTCACAATAATGCACATGTTCCTTTTGAGGTAAGAAACACGCGCGTATTAGTAGAAATCCACGCGACTGTGCAGAAAGAGTGATTTAACGGGGCATACCTATTTCTTTCTTGTAAGACATAGAAAAAGGCGACATGACGAACGCGATCACTCATCTCTCTCACACTCTTTTGCCCATATTTCTTAACATCTGGATAGGGATCTCCCGCTCAATCCATTATCTATGTCTATGGGACGTCTAACTCCGTCTCTTTCCGACACAGAAGTAAATTAAAAACTTTAAGCCTATCTCTGTACATGCATATCTCTAAAACAAACGAACAGATTACGATACAATTTTGCGAACGTGTATGGTTGGGTCCAGCTTGAAAGATAGAAAAGTTTTAAACCCGATAGGTAGCGTTGTTGTTACATATTAATCTCGATATTTTTTTATCGTATCCGTGCGAAGCCAGGCAGGGCCGTATTATGACATCTTAAAACCTTGTTCCAGTGAGTGAACGAGGTGTCGCTAGACGACTTGTATAGCTCTGTCTCTTTCACTCACTGGAACAAGCCTGGTTTTAAGACGTCATAATACGGCCCCTAGTCTGTTATGTAGTACTGCTACATGATGGTAGGCCTCCAGAAATTCAACAAAAATCCAAAGAGAAGTATTTCACACTCACAATATAGTAATCAGTGACAGTCATTAACAATTAACAAGCCCGTAAAAGACGATTACGAAAACTTTAACGATCGTACACGACATAAATATCATTACTATGCGCGAAAGAGATAGGTATACAGGGAAGAAAGAGGGTAACATTTGACGTTAAAACACTTGCCGTCTGGCTACAAAAAAGCTAAACACCGGTTAAACACTTGTCGAAAAAAAACTGCAAAACGGCATTTAACGTTGATATCGTCGTTTTGAAGTTACACGTTTTTAGAGAACTGTTCAACAGATGTTTAAGTTTTTGTGGTAAGGCGGTTGATGTTTCATTTTTAATTCAGACTGCAATTTTCGTTTTAAAACTGACATGACCACTAATACCATTTATAAGAACTTATAATGGGGTATTTGTCATATTATCAGCAATTTTTTAATAATTCGTCAATTTTGGGTTTAATAGCGACTCAAAAACTAACTTTATCTACTACACCAAAAGATACACATTTGAACTATCGTTGCGTTACGTCGCGTCTCGGTGTGAAAGGCTCAAAACATTGCCCTATAATGTAAAAGGGTGACACGCTTTATTCCAATGAATGCGCCCTAATACACTCCTGCGCATAATTTTTATGAGCACATGTGGTATACAGAGACAATATAGACATTATATCTTACCTGTACACAAATCTCTTTCACCACACACCTCCACAGTCCGGTCGACCGAACAACAAAAAACTCATTGATTTATTTAAAAAAAAAAAACTATTTATAACGCTGCGCACGCGTCTTTAGTCCTTGTTAACGTGGAACAATGATTATAAGTCCTTTTGTCTGGTGTCGGAGTACATCGGCACTTGTTTGTACTCCGGGAATGGATACAGGACCAGGTGGTCCGCAGTCTTGTACCAGGGGATCAGACCGTTCTGGAACGAATGGGAAAATAAGTTAAATGTACAATAGGAAATTAGTCTTACTAATGATTTTTGAGGAAAGAAAAATACCAAATTCAAAGTCAAATCATTTATTTTAATTAATGATTTGACTTTGACTTGCAACTCACTTTCCAAGAGATGGCGCCACGTTACCGTAAAACGTTATGACGGGACCCCCCTCTAGAGGGCCAAAGTCTACCGGGGTCGCGGGACTGTACGAATTACCGTGACCCCGGAACGTAAAGGGCAATTGAAGGAAACCGTGGATTTTAATCGGTACGAGTCTAACAGTCCCTCTCGCTCTGCCCTGGGTGGGAGGACTCATTTGATAATTTTACCACGAAAAAAAAAAGTTTAAACGAGGTTATAGAAGATTCAGTTTCTGAGTGTGAATTGCGGTAGCCTAATTGGCAAGGCATCTGATTTTTTCCTTCCTCAAAAATCATCTTTACAATGCGCATCGCATACGTTTAAAAACAATTAATCTTACTAATATTATAAATGCCAAAGTTTGTGAGGATGAATGAAAACTACTGATCGGATTTCGATGATATTTGGTACTTAGATAGTTTAAAACATGGATTAACAAATAGTATATTTTTTTATCCCGATTTTATCTTCCTGTGAGATACTTTTCAAGTTGTAGCTGGCAAAGTCGTTGGCAACACCTCGATATTGTGACAAACACTACTGCAATCAAAGATTTTCTTAGTTATATAGTGTGAAATCAAAACACAAAATCAGGCTCATATAATAAAGTGTGTCTGGTAATCGCTTCATTATTTTACTCACCATGTTTGTTCTCTTATTGGTTCCCCGACCGTAACCGTTCCAGTGGTTACCCGCGATGCCGATCAAATCACCAACCTGCAAAAAATAAACAAATTAACTCTATTTTTATCTCCATCATAACATTCTAGTCTTTTACGATACCCTTTTTTTTATTTTTTTTATCGTGGTAAAATCATCAAATGAGTCCTCCCGCCCTGCCCTGGGTGGGAGGACTCATTTGATGATTTTACCACTGTCACTGGACACTGGACTGTCAGACTGTACTGACTAAAATCCACGGTGTCCTTCACTAGCCCTTTACGTACCAGGGTTACGGTAATGGGAAAGTCCCGCGACCCCGGCAGGCTATGGCCCGCTACAGGCCCCGTCATTATGCTGACACTCCTTGAGGCGCGCGTGGAACACAACGCGCCGTCGACCCGGGCATGGTCCATGGTCGGACAGCGAGTCGCCCATTACTCGCCGCCCGCATGCGCCTACGGTGGCCGGAGATCGTCCTGCGACGTCCGACGCCGTGGGCGTCCACCACTGCGGCTGGGGTGGAGGGAGGACGCTGTCCTCCCCCTCACGCGGCCCGCCTCCTCCTTCGCGAGCATGACTGCTTCGCAGAAGGAGGCGACCGCTTCCCACTCCGTCTCGCCCCGCAGCATGGCCTCGACCAATGCATGGCCTCGGTCTGCTGGTAGAAATTTCTTATGAAATAAGCAGTGCCTTTGTACTTTTAAGTTCTGGTATGTCCTTTATTCAATATCGTGTGTACATAAATGATTAAATAGATAAATTGTACCTGGAAGTGTATGTCCTTATACCCGCCCGCGTTGGGCATGACGGCGACGCGGTCGTGTGAGTTCTGTCCCCCGAAGTAGTAGATGTCGTCCAACGAGAAGAAACTGTTGGACGCGTCCACTCTGTTCGTCTGCATCATCTCGTAGGCTACGCGGCCGACCTGTGGGACACAAAGATAAATATATTACTATAGTAAAGTTTATGCTTCAAGTTTACAGAAGCTCGTGAAGGAGGCTATATAATAACAGCCGCATAGGCTGTCTAATCATACAGATAATAAATAAATAAACATTCAAATCTTGTGACTAGTAAGCCTTTCATGCTCACAGACATACTCACTCACTCATTTCATTCAACATACGTTCATACAGTCCATTCGTTCTACTAGCATTAAGTTAGTTCAAAATAAAAGTTTTAAAAGAAAAGACGTTGTCCAAGTTTTTTTTCACCAAGCAAATGGATAAAGACCCAGTGCTCCAAACACAGGCCGATCTTCCAAGTCGCGCTTGCCAAGGTAGGCTGTAGATGGATAACCATCTATCACAACGAGTATCCTCAGTGGCTCGAAAAGGACATAAAGCTGTTGATCCTGGCTGAAAGTCTGACTCTCCACACGAAAACCCTAAAATTAAGGTTCAAATTTGAACCATTCCTTTACATACCTCACTACTCGCAGCTACTGGCTGGTACTGCTGTAGACAGGTCTTATTGTCAGCTGAATATCTCAAATAATAAGGTTCACATACCTGACTGCTGAAGGTGCAGACGAGGTAGTCGCACATGGCCAGCATGTGCAGGTCTACCAGCAGCCCGGTGAGAGACAGCGGAGTGTAGCGACGGTGAGTGGCCGCGGTCTTGGCTATGGACGGGTCGCCTAGGAATGTATAGTCTGGGTATTTGCTGCGGGCGTCTTCTAACACCTGGAACATTTTAGTAGAACTTGGTTATTGTAACACCAAAGACAACAATTTTCCAGCTTGAATACTTAAAACTTCGCACGGGATTTTATTTCTGACCTAGCTACGTGGTGGATTTTTCAAAAAAAAAAAAAAAAAAATCCTGACACATAGTTTACCCTTATGGGTCTATAAGGGTAAACTAAATCCGTCTTATTACAAAATGCTGTTTAACTAAAAACCCAGGTTTAAATCACGAAAAGCTACGGTTTACACAAACTTTATTACAAATCGTGGTTTTGCAATAAACTATGGTCTAACAGTCGTAGCTGTCAAAGTTGAGTCAAACTTTCTCATAGCAACTTTTTCTTTGGGTTGTTGTTTTCGTGTTATTATTGCCCAAAATGGATTTAAACATGGTATATTTAATTGTTATTACACATTGTGGATTTAATTGTAGACAATGGTTCAAATTACGGTACCAAGGTGCATGTTTTATCTATGTTTTGTAATACGAAGAAATTTAAACCATGGTTCTGCAGATAAGCTTGGACTTGATAGTGCAGGTTTAAACCAAGGTTTATTTAGTTTTTGTAATAAGGCCGTATGTGTCTAGACCCTTATAGTGAAACAAAAAAGTTATGCAATTCAAAGTTATGAGCAAACAGACAGTTGAGCTATTAGCACCACTCACATTAGCATCGTCAGTAGCCAGGTAGACCCGCCGCACGTCCACCTTGCGCGTGAGCTCCAGCTGGTCGTAGTAGTCCTTCACGTGCGCCATGTACTCGTGGATGTGGTGGAACGCGGCCTCCGTGCCCACCTTGTCTGTTCTTCTTATGTGGACGCTGGAATTAAAAAGCAACGGTAAATATTGAATAAGCATGATAATGTAAATACTATGCCTCAAGGCATAGATGTGCAGGCGAGAGATGTAAAACTTAAGTATACAAAAGTAAAGTTTACTGTAGTACTGGTAAACAAAATCTTTTTTTGCTGCTACTTCCAGAAAAAGTAGAAGGTTCAGAAGCTTATAATAGTGTCGATAGGTTCCCCATTTTGTTGGTTAAAATAACCATGAAATTCGGTTAAAATTATAGGGTAAAACTAGGTAATACGGCCCTAGTTGACAAAACGCCACATAATTCTAGCACAAAAATTTACTGCTCGGAATCACACTCGAACATAGAACTCCATCTACCTAACAACCTGCCAGATTGTTAACAATTCGCATAGCATCACATCACGCTGTTTGCCCAAATGTTTTTTTTTTTTTGTATATGGCATCTCGCAGGTTGTGTCTCTACAAGAGGTTGCGGGCTGCTTAACTTTTCTGTGGATGCCTTAAATTACTCTAAGGCCTTCAGCTTGGTCGCGGGACTGTACGAATTACCGTGACCCCAGAACGTAAAGGGCTATTGAAGGACACCGTGGATTTCAGTCAGTACGAGTCTGACAGTCCCTCCCGCTCTGCCCTGGGTGGGAGGACTCATTTGATGAAGGCCTTCAGCCAGGGACATTTGCCCAAATGGTTATTTGGAGCAGTTTCATAGCCACATTTTGTCAGTTACGTTAATGTCCCAAAACACTTCTGGGAATATGACGGCACGGTTAGCGCAGTGGCTAAACGATTGGACTGCAGCGCTGCGTGTCGCGGGTTCGATTCCCGCACGGAACAAATATTTGTATGACCTACAAGTAATTGTTCCGGATCTGGGTGTTTGTGTATGTGAGTTTCTATGTTTGTGAACGCACCCACGACACAGGAGGAATTCCTAGTGTGGGGCAGTCTTAAAAAAAAAAACGAAAGCCTTTATAGTGCAACAACGCAAGATAATATCAGAAGACCTAGCATGTATTTTCAAGTATTTGTGTCGTAAAGTAAACTGGGAGTTTGACGCTACTTTGATGGAAAAAAAAACAATAACTCGTACACTGAAGGCACTTTTTCAAAATAATTGCTTAAAGTACGCTGTAAATAAATAAAACAGATAAATATTGTGATAAGGCTTCAGTCCTTTGTTGGCTGTACTTTACGTGGAACTGAACCACGGTAGCAGATATCCACGAAAAGTGAAAAGAATGTAAAGAATCCGTTGCCCAGCAGGGGGACACTTTGGGCTGATAAATTATAATAATGTCAGTTGAACACACGGTTAGAAAACTACCGACTCATTTGAATAATTTGATATTTATGAAGTTTCATATTGTTTTGAGTATGCTAATTTCAACCATTACATTATCAACAAACTTGTAACAATTCAACTTTAACAGGCCTGTTGGTCTAGTGTTTAGTGACCCTGACTGCTATGCCGGAGGTCGTGGGTTCGATTCCCACCTAGGACAAATGTTTGTGTGATGAGCACGATCATTTGTTCTGTGTCTGGGTGTAATTTATCTATAATATGTATGTATTTAGAAATATATAAGTATGTTTATCAGTTGTCTAGTACCCATACCACAAGCTCTGCTTAGCTTGGGACTAGATGGCGTTGTGTGATAGTTGTGGAATATTTATTTATTTATATATTTATTTGTCTTGCAATTTAATAAATTATTTAAACACTTTCAACCATTTTTTTTCAAACATAAATCTACCTACTTAATATACTCGCAAACGTTTTACAAGATAACAAAACGACATTAAAAATACGCAATATATTATCATAATGGAAACCATTGTAGATTTTAATAACCGTACATTATACGGCAAATAAACTTTGAACAATACGAGCTAACTCGTAAAACTAGAACGTAATGCACTATAAGGAAACGACGCAAAAATAATTAATTGTATGCAACACTATGGATAAATGAATCTTATCGTGGCTGTAAAATTGTTCCAATCAATACCGTTCTTTAAATAGTTTTGTACTTTTTCTTTTATTACGTGATAAAATCATTAAAGCCTTTGTCAAACAGACAGGCGATAGCGAACAGACAAGCGATAACGAACCGATACGAGACGTCAAACTGAGCGAACCGAGGCGTGGCAGTTGTATTAGCTGGCTTTTTATGAATGACGTCAAACAGAGCAAATACGCCTTTGCCACGTCTTCGCATCGGTTCGGTCACGCTATCGGATCGCTTTCGCTTTTCTATGTGACTGGATTCAAACAATTCCATACATTACAAATAAAAACGCCTTGCTTGGCATTCGCCACGCCTGTCTGTTTAACAAAGGCTTAAGTAAGTCCATTCGCCCTGAGTTAAGCGGAAAGGACTGTCAGATTTGTACTTAGTAAAATCCAGTGATCCTTCAAAGCCAGGTTTAGGCAGTCCCGTGACCCTGGCAGTCATACATATAATGAGAAGCCTACGGCGCGTACGGTTTTTTTTATTTTTTTTTATCGTGGTAAAATCATCAAATGAGTCCTCCCACCCAGGGCAGGGCGGGAGGGACTGTCAGACTTGTACTGACTAAAATCCACGGTGTCCTTCACTAGCCCTTTACGTACCAGGGTCACGGTAATCCCTTGGTCCCGCGACCCCGGCAAGCTATGGCCCTCTACAGGCCCCGTCATTATGCTGACACTCCTTGAGGCGCGCGTGGAACACAACGCGCCGTCGACCCGGGCATGGTCCATGGTCGGACAGCGAGTTGCCCATTACTCGCCGCCCGCATGCCCGCGCCTACGGTGGCCGGAGATCGTCTTGCGACGTCCGACGCCGTGGGCGTCCACCACTGCGGCTGGGGTGGAGGGAGGACGCTGTCCTCCCCCTCACGCGGCTCGCCTCCTCCTTCGCGAGCATGACTGCTTCGCAGAAGGAGGCGACCGCTTCCCACTCCGTCTCGCCCCGCAGCATGGCCTCGACCAATGCCGCGAGAGGTCTCCGCCGATCGCCGTCGTGAGGACACGGCGGTGCTCTGCCCAAGCGGGGCAGTCCTGCACCGTATGCTCCACCGTGTCGTCCGGACGATCTTCGCAGTGGTGACACCCAGGCGTTTCTTCCCTCCTTATCAGACACAGGAACCTCCCGAAACATCAGTGTCCGGTGAGGACCTGCGTCATGCGGTAGGTCAGGACGCGTGACGCCTATCCAGCCACTCCTCAAGGAGGGGTCTTACCGCCGCGACTTACGTCCCCGACGGCGCGTACGGTGCTGACAAATGTGCGATACAGACAGTAACAGCTCAAGGATTACACGTCTGTAGTAACGCTCTACTTAAAATATAGTCCTTAGTGCTAGGCGCGGTTAACCTTTAACAGCGTGGTAAAATCATCAAATGAGTCCTCTCACCCAGGGCAGGGCAGCAGGTACTGTCAGACTTGCACTGACTAAAATCCACGGTGGGCTTCAATAGCCCTTTACGTTCTGGGGTCACGGAAGCTGTTTTGTCCCGCGACCCCGGCAGGCTTTGGCCCTTTAAGGGGGGCCCCGTGAGGCGCGGTTAACCTATCATTACTCTAATAGTTATGTCGCATAGCGTCGTTTTTGTCGGAAAGAAAATAGCGCCCGCGCTGCCTGTATGTGCCGCGCGTCAATGTTCTAGACTCTGGGAGCTTTCAGTGAACCAGTGCATCGTTACTGATAAACCTCATGGCCCGATTCTCAATCGACTAAACTGCACCAAGTTGGTATTCGGGTGTACTGAATATACGCCCTATAAATGCCCTTAAACGCCGAATAAATGCCTTTTGTCTGAACTGTTTGCAGAGTTAAGTTTATGCTTATTTATTTACTACACAAAGTTATTAGTATTTATTCTCAGTGCCCGGGCATTTATTTGGGCATAAACTCATTTATGCACAATATGCCAAGGTTTTGCCCATATCGTTCATAATTTTATGCCTTCAAGACATCTCTAGTCCTATCGGAAACAACGTTTAAATTATGGAATATAATTTTGTATATAACTTACCCAACAATAGGCGTCTTGAAGTTCATTTTAGCGATGGTCTCGTTGATAGCCTTCTGCATGGCCTGCCGCGGCTTCAACACGTATTTGAGCATCTGACCAATCCACCACGACGACGGGTCGCCGTTGAACCGCGTTATCCTGAAATTAATGAATTATTCATTTTATTGTGTACAAAATAAGGTTTATTATCGTTTATCTTGTATTTTCTGCAATTATCTAGCATGTTAACAAAAGGGATATTGTGATAAAATATTATATTTTATAGAAAAAAGGAGAGAGTTGTTACATTTTTTCAAATTAAAACCTACTTTTTTGCAAGAAATAAAACTGAAATTATGAATAAATATTGCGAACACAACCACAATCCAAATCTACCCGCCCTTGCACCCAGATCATCAAAAACTAGTTATGTACAGACCCTCCCAAACCGCCTGTGATGCTTACGTAATACTCAAATGACCCCTAACTCCTATGAAATATTATAAAAATGCGTTGCAGCTCCAAGAAAATGCCGCACGAGATTACTACAAAAGAAAAAATGTTTTAAACTTACCTATGAGCCAAGTCTTTGGGTATGGCGAGCGGTAAGAACTTTGGCTTCTGAGATATTGAGTCTATAAACGTTAAAGACAACACCTTGGCATCGTACGTAGCTGAAAGAAAAACACAAGACACTATAAAAAGGGAATTTATCATCATCATCTTTAAATATAATAGCATTATAATTGCAGAGAAAACATAAAAATTATACATGACAGCATCTACATAGTTACTTAAGCAAGAAGATGTAGGTTGAAGCACACTTATAAACACGGCATCAGAGACGCTAGCGTGAGTGCGCGATGTAAATGTCAAGCATATAATTCAATTTTAAAATTGAAAATAATTGTTGCCCCTGCATCCCTTTTTTCAATGAGGGATCCATACAAACGGTACATTTTACAACGGTTAATTTGACCGACATGTTATAGATAGATACATGTGCTTTCGATTACAAAATCAGGTGCTAGCCTCGGATCTCACGTCACGCTTATAAGTGTGCATTTACGCTGTGGTATTTAGTTTCAAGTATAGAATGGTTGACTACATAAGACTCTTTGCTTACACCATATAATGCCAGTATAATAGAATGAAAAAGATATGAAAATAAATGTCTGAAAAAAAGTGACAATTAAAATACATAGCTGATTTTAAATTCATGGTGAATGTGTTGCACACATGTTGCACAAGATATTTTTGCGAGAACATTAAACAGATTTCGGTTAGCCATATACATTTTATGGGTAGATATTGTGCAAAAACTTGATTATATCATGGAATACTTTTAATTAGAGAAGAAACAATCAAAGAGTGAATTTAACAAATTATACTATACTCAAACAACAAATGTAGACAGCACCAAAAACTGTTAGCGTTCATATTTTAAAGCAATTATAAAACTGACCACTCTTGAACGCAGTTAAGACGTATTAATCGAATTCAATGACGTTGGTGAATTTTTTACTAAACAGTCCAATAATTACTTGAAACCTCGTTCCCTTACTTCAAGAACGGTTTAAGCTCAAGTTGAGGAGCGATCCTGATTCAGTGCAGAGCTCATAACTGTGCGGTGACCCACCGTTGCAATTTGGCGATTAAAAGATTTCTGAACGATTCATGTTTAGGCGAAATACTGATCCCGTGCACCACTAAATACTTCTATGATGACCTTTCCACGTACTACAGAAAATAAGAAACCCGGTAACAAAAAAAATAGTTTACATGAAGCGTTTACTTCTGGTGGTATCCGTATCATGCTATCAGGACAATCTTCAAGGGCTATGTCTTTTCTAATGCACTCTAAGGACTGCATAATTTCTAGTTTGATGCAAAAAAATAATATATTATTTTCTTTGTGTATTTGTTTGTTTGTGTAGAATACATTTTTAAAGTGACATTTTTAAAATGCATCATATTGACCTTTATTACGAACGTGATAATGTTTAAATTAGGTTACACCATAGAGGATGGACTGAATATTATGTTTTAGATAGACCACATCTAGAAAGGATTATTATCTATCTCTTTCCTGTGAGACATAATGAATAACATAGAAAAAAACATTGCGATCAACTTATTCGTCTATCTCTCTCGCACTTCTAGCTGCTTTTATTTGACATGTGATTTGAATAGGGAATGGTCGTTCCATTCTCTGTCTACAGCCACTGCTCAAAATAAAAATAATGTCTTTTCCTGGCAAAATAAGTTTTATATTTGCTTGCAGTCATAACGGTTCGCCTAGCAATAAAAAAAAGGTTTTACAATAATTACCTGGCCATTGAGCAACCTTGTCATCGTAGGCGCTGGTACAACTTTCAGAGATGGGCATGAAGACATAGTCCCATCCTTTATTATTGTACCTCCACCCCTTGGAATTGAGAATCAGGGTCCTCTCCGTCGCGTATGCGAATATCAGGCAGTACACTATGTGGTGTAACTGGCAACCGAAGCCGCAACCCTAGGGACAAAAAAAAGGAAAAATAAATTGGATTGTTTTAAAAACAAAAGAACACTAAATTATGAGAACTGTCGTTCGTTACGTTACACATATTTATAAAAAGTGGCTTCACTAATAACGATACGTTTTACGTGGAACATCGAATCTGGACATATTATAATCTAATATTACAATATAACTATGTCAGTATATTTCATTAAAACATAAACAACATTTTATATTGCAATCAAAACGAAAAGAAAATGAATAGACTATTTCGATATAGTACTGAATTTAATGTTTTTTTTAGGATGCCCTTTACGTTCCGGGGCCGCGGTATCCTGGATTAAGAAAAAAGCCGCGACCCCAGCAGGCATTTGGCCCCGCAAGGGGCTTGGTCCTTGGTCGGACGGCGAGCTTACCCATTACTCACCGTCCGCAAGCCCGCTCCGCCGCTGTGCCCTCTGCTGTTCAGAGGGACACGCGTTGGAGCATCCACCCGACAGGCTATTCGCATACGGGCAAAGAGACCCCTTAGGCACACAGTGCCTAAAAGAGTTTTTGCCCGCATCCCAGGGTGCACCGGCCCGAAAAACTGGTCTTCCCCCCGGACGTATCCGATGGGGAACTCCAGTCCACGGGCGCACGTGGAGGTTTCCTGTCTTAGCACCCCGTCGGTAGGTACTTAGGTAAAGAAATCGATGGAACCCTCAAGACAGTTATATGCTATAGAAGGTGAGCGAAACCATGGGCGAAAGGTAGTAAGGCAGCTTTTTTTATCGTGGTAAAATCATGAAATGAGTCCCACCACCCAGGGCAGAGCGGGAGGGACTGTCAGACTTGTACTGACTAAAATCCACGGTGTCCTTCAATAGTCCTTTACGTTCCGGGGTCAAGGAAATTCGTTAGTCCCGCGACCCCGGCAGGCTTTGGCCCTACAAAGGGGAACCCCATAATCATGCTGACACTCTTTGAGGCTAGTAAGGTAGCTTAGGAATTTATTCAAAGGTGATTTGAAAGACAGAAATTAGCAGAAAATATAACTCGTTCTTTTTAAAGTAGAGACACTATTTGTGCGCATGATGGAACCTAATCATTCATCATTTTTCATACTAGACAAACATCACCAAAATTCCCCTCAACCACATTGTTATCGTATATCTATTAAACCATCACATTAAAAACATACTTTTCCTAGGTTCACGACCTCGCAGAGGTATTTCACCTCTCATATTTAAACTGTAGCATATTGTCATCATTTAGCGGCACTCCGTCAACCGGGACGACGCAACCACAACCACTTTTAACAGACCAGTGTTAATTTCAACTTGTCTATTGACATTCAGAAGCGTTTAGCATAACGGACATATGCATACATCATCTACCTAGCCTTTGTCAGCTATATTGGGATCGGCTTTCAGTCGAACCAGATGCAGCTGGATATCAGTATTTTACATGGACTGACCGCCTATTGGACCTCTACAACCCTGTAACTGGGTAATACGATACCCCATAGTAAGACTGGTTGTCAGACTTTCGAGCTTCTGACTGTAATTAACGCCTGTCAAAGATCTGCAATGACAGCCGGGACCAACGGCTTCACGCGCTTTTCGAAGCACGGAGGAAACTCGCTATGACAGATGGTTACCCATCCACAGACCAGCCTCGGTAAGCGCGGCTTCACCCGGAAGATCGGCCTGTGCGGCTGTAATTATTTAGCCACAAGCTCCTTGTACGTATGCATACAGGGTATTATTTATCAAGTTCATATTTGTTTTTTCTGTGGCTCTATGCCAGTAAGAGAACGCATTTCCGTTATATTTTTTTTTGTTATTTGTCAAAATTCCCTCCCCAAAATGGTTGGAAAGGAAGGTACTTGCATGACTCAAAAACCAACGTTTTATTTCAGTTGTCTGGCATTTGGTTTAATGTGAGTTTACATGTTTGTAATCAGAATCACAAGCATGGTTTCCTTTTAATTGAAGACTAAGGTAACTACGCTCACATACATAGACACGCTTCACATATACGAGTGCGAGTGCACTCGCGATTAACATTTGTTTGAGATATATTGTACGCAATCGTACGTATTCATCAATGTGTGCGTGCACCTGTTTCTGATGGAGCTTCTGTTCTGTAGTATTCTGTGGTTTATTAATTGGCGCCGCACCGTACATAATAATCCTGTGATGTAATGGATGTCCAAAACTTGATAACTATAATTGTCGCGCGACGTAATTCTCCATTTCCTGTTTCATCCTAATCGTTGTAGAATATAAATATGTGTGTTCGTAAAATTGCCAGTTACTTATTTATATTTAGATATTATTAATGACCATAACAGTGAAAATAACAAATCATACTAGAGAATAAAGGTACAGTTAGTAATCACAGGATACATTGTGACAAAAAAGGGTAAAAAAATATTTTGCCATAATTAAGCGAGGAAAAATCCAGGCTTTGATACAGGATGCGAGAACATACGTGTGCACATGTAGCGCAATTTAAATATGTCCATTGGTAGACCTGGAAGGACACTTAAATGAGCCCCATGTTTTTTTTTAAATTTAAATCTCGTTTAACTCAAGTTTTTTACCTATATACTATTTCCATGTGTCATACGAAACTATTCTGCACAATGTGCATGTTTGCATGCCATGTGAGCTTCTTCCGTTGACCTTTTCACAGTCACGAATGTTTTGTGAAACGCAGCTTTCGAAATTCTACCGCTACCAACTATTTGGAGAACTAAACAAAACCATGTACAGTACTTATGATCAACATACGTTTATCTATAGAAACATTAAGGCCTTTTGCAATTTTTTATTCCATGTGTGTGTTATAACGGTATGCAGAGACAAATGTAATTAGTAGAAACTCGCCATCGTATATTGACCCCAAATAAGACTTTATGGGAATTTTCATCTAAATTTTATTAAATTTACTAAATTAGCTATTCATTTATATACTCGGGAATTACATAGCAGCAAGCATGTTTGTGACTACTCATTTAAAAGATTGTTTTTTTAAGGAGAAGAAAAAAAATCGCTTGCAAACATACGCAGGCTTTACCTACATATTATAGTGAGTGCGAGCGCACTCGCGACCGTCTGTTGTTTTAATCGCTATACTAAGCGATTCAATTAAGAAGGAGAGTGTCTATAATCTACATCATGTCAACTGTCACTTGAAAATAACGTTTAGCAAATAAAATACTTTGTGCAAATAAATGTCTAATCTATATACTAATATCATAAAGAGGTAAATTTGTCTGTTTGTATGTAGGGGTTATCTCAGGAACTGCTGAACCGATTTTGAAAATTCTTTCACCAGTAGAAAGCTGTATTGATCCTGAGTGATATATGCTATAAGGGGGGGGGGGATAGGGATAGGAGCGAGCGAAGCCGCTGGCAAAAGCTAGTAGTGTATATTATTATCTTGTCAGAGTTGTTTTCAAATGATTGAGAATTGTTTATTTGAAAGCGTGCAAGTGACACTAAGGAGTGTATGACGTCACAACATGGCGTCAGCAACTCTCCTTCATAGTTGAACTTTATAATATTTGTATAGATTTAAACTAGACTTATAGGTCCAATATTTCGGACCGACAGTCAAGATTCTTTACTCGGGAACTGGAGCCAAATCCAGCACCGTATAATCTATACCTTCAGATGTTCTGACGTCTGAATTCTACAGATAGAAATAGTGATAGATTATTCAATCGAACGCGGTCAAACAATCGAAAGCATTTCAAACATTTATATTAATTTTAATATGCACGCGATCATGAACTCACTAGTAATTTGGCGGTTGATCAAATTTAATATTTATGACTGCAACATTAAGGTTGAATGAAAATGTTATGGAGTGTATAAATTAATTGGTACAAAAAATTCGTATTAAATTAACGCATCAATTTGTGCTTTATTGGCGTAAAAATGTGTTTATATGTAGTGTTGTATTTCATAAAGCAATCGCGTTTAGTTACAATGTTCGTTGATAAGTAATAACTCAATTCTAACGTTTGTTTCTGGAGAGGTCATAAGGTCAAATCACAATTTAAGAATATAATAAAGAACTGACCTTGTGTGTACGATAACAGAGTTCAAAATGAATTTTAACACCCACACTACGTTGTAAAAGGCGTTGACATTTTTCTTGGTATTAGTATTTTTCTTGGTATTAGTATTTTTCAGGAAGAAAAAGTATTTGTGGAATGTGGAACATTTTTTACGTTATATCTATTTCGGTAGTTTCGAGTCTATATTTAGAAGCGTTACAAGCTTTGTTGTTTCACGGAAGTATCTAATTTACCTCGTTTACAATTTTATAATTATTTTTAAGCGGAAAACTACACTTGTTAATTCGAATCCTAACTTCCTAATTCATATTATAATTAAATATGTTTCTCTTTAGTCCTAAACCACTGAAGATCATTTTGAAATTTTGCATATACTTTGTCTAGTTATGTTTACAGAATCTGACATAATATTATGGTACCTATCATCCGATGGAAAAAAGTACGTTTTCTGAAGAAAACAACAAATTAACGTTTTTAGGATAATAGATGGCGCCACGTGTTGTCAAATTAAGGGAGCTTCCCCATGACGCGATGCGACGATTCCAACTACAAGTGAAAATCATCCTTACCACTACGTCATATGACATAAAACGTGCGATTGTCTAACGGTAGATGAAAAACAAAACACGATCGCAACGACGACGTCAAGTCAATCGAATTGCATCTTTATATTGTAGTAGCAGGGACGATTCATTAAGATAGTAGAAATTGCAAATCGCACGCATCTCGTCATGTGTAAGTTCCCTAATTGCCAAAGTTGAAACAAGCGAAGCTCTGGGCAAAATCTAGTATATTATACTGTTGCCATACTTTCAAATCAATATTTTTGCAAGTACTGTTGTTGCCAGGGGGACTCACGAATTACCGTGAACCCGGTACGTAAAGGGCTATCGAAGGACACCGTGGATTTTAGTCAGTACGAGTCTGACAGTCTCTCCCGCTCTGCCCTGGGTGGGAGGACTCATGTGATGTTTTTTTTATGTGATTTTACCACAAAAAAAAAATATTATTGTTGCCATATGCTGTATTTACCTTAACGATAACATTTTATATGCCTATTAAAATTCTGAGAAGGCTATAAAACACGAAATATATTCGCGTATAATAACTAATATTAACTATAACTAATATTCTATCACTGGAATCTCTCAAGAAATAGCTGTTACCGGTTCGTGATTTAATATAATAAAATATATATATTTTTTTATAATAAAATCCACCTGCGAACTGATAGCTTAATTTATAGACTGGGCCTAGCAATTTCCTTAAATGAGTGTTTTTTTTTTATTGTGGCAAAATCATCTGTTAGTCCTCCCACCAGGGGTGGGGCCGGAGGGACAGACTTGTACAGACTAAAATCCACAGTGATCCTTCAATACTCCTTTACGTTCCAGGTTCACGATTACCTCATGAGACAGTCCCGCAGGTTAATGGAGTGGTGCGGGTGATCTTGGCGCTATTTTATTACTTTATCTTAGTACTTCTAAACCAGATAATAGTCAAATGCATGTACACCATTTACAACCACTATACCAATACCACTACAACGCAACTTATTTTTGCCTACCTTTCTTTTTACCAAAAAAAGACGCACCATCACTACATAGTATAAAACAAAGTCGCTTCCCGCTCTCTGTATGTCTGTCCCTATGTATGCTTAGATCTTTAAACCTACGCAACTGATTTTGATGCGGTTTTTTTAATAGATGCAGTGTTTCAAGAGGAATGTTTATGTATAACATGCATAATATAGTAGAGCACCCGTGCGGAGCAGGGGCGGATCGCTAGTTGTCTATAAAAAGCACAAAAAAATATGTCTGTAGTAAGGGGAAAACGGCATAAAATCATGATTTTTTCTAAATCTGTTTTTTAGTGTTTGTCATTATAACGGCAACAGAAATACATGAATACTGTTTATCTTTCACGGTTCATAAGATACAGCCTGGTGACAAACGGACAGACAGCCAGACAAACGGACGAACAGCGGAGTTTTACTAAAAGTGTCCAGTTTTACCATTCGAGTACGTAACCCTAAGAAAACACAATTTCCTAACCGCCAATTTACAAAGTATGTACATCGTAAACACAAACGTCACGGTGTCACTGACCTAATGACGGATAACACGTGTCACTGTCGCCGGGTGACGGATGTCCACCGGTGCGTTTGTTCGCCATCTAAACATAGCGTAGGATCGTAGGGCTCACGAGATGTATGGGAACAGGTGTGCCGATTAGATCAACACGGCAGATTTGTTTTTTTTTTCTTTTGTTTGATTGAGTTTAAGCTTGTATCACTAATTTACTAACATTTGATGATAATTTAATTTGAATTTAGAACATCGTGGGTCGACAATCTTTTGCCAACGTATTGTTTTAAAATTATTTAGCATTAAATGCCGTTCATAGGCCCAAGGAGCGCCCAATGACTATTATGTCTTTCATTTTAAAAATATTATTTATTGCCACTGATATCATTATGTAGGACAGTCCGTGCCCTTAATTACAAGACTTATTTTTATAGAGCAATATAAGGGAAGGTGGGTCAAGTAATACAGGCCACACCATATCGCAACCTGACTAGGCAATCGACTCCATGAATTTGATGCTGATTAGCACCATGGTATAACTCAATTTGCCATTAACTTCAAGGCAGAACATCCCATTACTTAGGGACAGAAAAGTTATCATAGTACGTCTGCCCTCTGCATGTGGAGCATGACTAATTCTACCTGTGTTCTACCAAAAATAAGAATAGACGGTTATTTTTTTATAAGTTATTTTACAAATAAAGAATAGAAGCATTTTCTCTTCATTAACACACCATGCCATGTTTAGGACAGTACAAATATTTCTACATTCTGTCATTTTGACTATTCTTCCGTCGAAGAAACCCGATTCCAGAAGCTAGCTCTGACTACTTCGCGTCCAGGAAATCATTTAATTGTTGTCCCAGAAATTACATTGAAGTAATGAGGGATACTAATACAGACGATCTCATTCAAAAAGTACGGTAAGACGATACCTAAAATTTACTTTTCTTCGATTTGTTACACGCTCAGAGATCGCGAATTCCCGCCCTAAGCCCCAGTTCCTGGCTCGCTAAATATAGAAAGGATTAAATGGGCTAATATAGATTGATGGCAACAGTCGGGGAAACATTTAGAACAAACGACTGACGAGCGAACATTGTTTTATTGTTTGCGATACTTCTGTTGAAAGTTGGATCAAAGACTTTTTCGTGACACGATGAATTTAAATGTTTCGCAAAAGTTTTTACCAACGACTTTTGCGTCTGTAATTTCACACAATGAGAATCAAGTGTTACTGTTACCTGAATTGACTACCCGATCGGCAAGAGCCGATTGAAGCTCAAAACAATGCAGTAATTGTTCCGGGTTCCGACAAGGTCAGTCCGTTAATTTGTGTATTGCCACATCTGTCCAGTGTGTGATGAAACCAAAGTCGATATGTCATCTATACAGAAGCACAGCACAGCATGCTACCCTAATGCCTCTTTCTTTAATAATTTTTCGGCTTTATCACAATAGCAGAAGGTTCCAGTTCGATTGGGAAAAATTGACACGTTGGTGTAAGTTAGTGTTGGTGTTATACGCGACTATACAATGCCAGATTTTCCAAAATTGATTCTATAACTACACTCACCTTATTAAGATTACAGATAAGTTTCCTAGCATCTTTGCAGTCAGGTGGATTCTGCAGATAATGTAGTCTCCTCTGCACCAGATCGCTAACGTTAGCTGCCTCCGCCTGCCTAAATTCATGGTAGCCATCCATCTCTTCCAAGAGTTGCTGGTCGGATAGCAGCGATCTGAAATGAATGAGGGACTTTATTCCATTTCACTACATAGTATAAAACAAAGTCGGTTTCCGCTGTCTGTCTGTTTGCCCCTATGTATACTTAGATCTTTAAAACGCAACGGATTTTGATGCGATTTTTAAATAGATAGAGTGATTCAAAAGGAAGGTTTATAATGTATAAAACATGCACAATACAGTAGAGATTGCACCCGTGCGGAGCTGGGACTAGTATTTTATGAAAGAAAGACAAATACAATGTGGAGTAGTAGAGGTGGTAAGCAAAGATACGAGTAGATCTAAAAGTCAAATCATTTCACTTACGTCCATTCCCAATATATAATCTGTCTCTTACCAGAGATAGAACAAGGACATTGGGATCGGTCGTAAGTTAGACTATTTAAAGGTTCTTTGGAATTGCCCTGTAAGATTCAGGATATGTTATACCAAAACAACCAATGACGAAGCGACGTGTTCTGCGTCGGGAAATGATGGATACAGTTTGAACAAAAGTTAAAAAGGTATGGAGATGGAGGAAGTCTAACAAACCTCCGCCTTCTCCGGGCAGAGAAAGAGGATTTCAGACGAAATAGATAATTTTAAAAATAGGTATATCCGGTGGATAGTTTTATACCCTTAGGGATGAAACTTATACCTACCAGAAAAAATGTTATCCCCAAGATCTCTAGAAATGAAAGATTCTGAGATATTTTGCAATCCATCCAATCTTACATCTTTATGCCGTTGACATGAAGTATTCGCTTACTTTATTTCCTTATGAAAGGTAACTGTGTGTTAATCGCGGTTAGGTACCTATTGGGATTGGCTTATTGTAATATTGGTTAAAACATTACATACATTTTTACTGACGTATTCGAATCACCAGCAACTGGGGTCACGAGGTGATAACCTTATTTCAACAGCGACCATAAATGTTATTATTGACAGGAAAACACGTACAATACTATTGTAGATTATAATTATCTGATAACTAGCAGTTCCCCGCGGTTTCCTCCTGCTGCTCGGCTCCTATCGGTCGTAGCGTCATGTTAAGCTGGGTACTCACTTAGCAGTGTTGCATGTAACGTATCAGATACGGTATCAAGTGAGTATGTAGGCACGAACCCGCTACGAACCGCTCGCGTATGGAGCGCTGTATGCTCGCAGTGACCCGCCGAGTGGCGGTATCACTGTGAACACAAAGGCGGCTCGCACTGTGCTCGGACTAGCCGTACCACTTGCAGGTTGATAAAGTATCTGATACGTTACATGCAACACTGCTAAATGAGGACCCAGCTTTATATTGCCCATTGCGTTCTTTGACAAATGGTCTATACAACATTTTTTTTTCAATTCTAACCAGTACTTCCTGAACCTAATAAAATCTTCAGCTTTATAACATAGTATAGATTAGGTTCTAATTCAATACGGTTCGCATTGTGAGGAGATTGGAAACTCTGGAGCCCTAATCACCGATTTACACATTGTCACCATTGCCACAATGCAGGGCAAAGTCGTTTTTATCGTATATGTAGAGTAGGCATGCGTAAACTCGTAACTCCACGTTGTCCTCAAATGTATCCATATGAAGACTAGCCGTTGATACCGGTTTTGCTCGCATTTATGTCGAAATTTGACCCAATGGAACGTCATACTGTTATAGAAGTCATTTCATCGAAATACGTTAAGTAATTCTGTGTGAAAGAGAAAGAAACATCTATCTATCAATTCTCAGAAACTTCGCATTTATAATATTAGTTACCTAATTTTTTTCAGTCCATAATGAAACATGGACTGAAAAAAAAAACTGTTCTTAGTCCTTATCCCTTTGACATTGATATCCAACATCAAAATAATTAAAAAACTTTATTGTCAAAAAGCAAGAACAAAATACCGTGGTTCACCGCTGAGTGTCTCACATGTAAAAGTGAAAGTGGAGATCACATGGTATAAGGAAGTCCAAACTTTAGAATACAATAGAGGGAAGTTAATGGTACTCGTATTATACTGGCTAAGATATGGTAATGAGTGGAAACAAGGAAGAGGTAGACCAAAATCCAGAGGCATCAAACTCAGAATAATACTCTTATATTCTATTCTATTGCTTAAACAATAGAGTAGATAATTGATAATCCATAATTTTATCGCAACTCCATTAGCAACATCGCTAAAGTGACGTTTTCTTTTCATCCCAGGGAATCTTTGATAGAGAAACAAAATCAAAGGCAAATTGACATCCTTTTATTTTTTTGTTTTTTTATATTGGTAAAATCATCAATCGTTCCACCCAGGGCAGAGCGGGTGTGACGGTGTCCTTCAATAGCCCTTTACGTTCCGGAGTCACGGTAATTCGTAAGTCCTGCGACCACATTCTTTTAAGTTGACTAAATTTTCCTTATTCTTATACTACAACATTCGTTGACACGAATACATTTCCAGTATAACCTGACCCCCCTGACGACGCCAGTTCAGCCTACATTAAAAAAGTAGCGCTCTTCATAAAGCGCAAAATTTGAAGCACGTTGTTAAAATGTCGTTTTGATTCACTCATAACTGGACATAATCGTATAATTTGTATAAACAAATCAATGATTCATGTGTCGTCAAGGTTATTTTGAACAAGCACACTAGCGCGTGTTTTGTATTGTTTGTGTAGTGAAGCTGTCAAGAAATTATGTCCGTTTAATCTTTAATGGATGTCTCTAAATTAAACCGGACTTGTCTTTGCAGTATTCAAATTATTTTCCTCTAAGATGTGTCATTGGCCTCTTCTTCGATCAATAGTAGTACATACTAGATTCCCGATGAGCGCTTCAAAAACGGCCCGAAAAATAACGCCACAAACGGTTTTGTGACGGTATTCCGAATCCTTGTTGCCTTGTTGTTAAACCTTAAGTATCATTTTAGAATGAGTACTTTTGTACTGATGACATGTTATCTTCAAGAAACATTTTTAAATTGTTTACGTTAAACCTAAAACATTTTGCAATGGTAATTAAACTGTATGTTTGAGTGTTAAGGTTTATAATAAACTGAAGTTGTTAATACTATTGAAATTTTTTTTATGTAGTTTTATGCGACTCCTTTTTGTTCCTGATCCTTAATCTAGAGCTATTATTGATCGAAGGGCCTCTTGGAAAAACTTGGTGGAGGCCGTTGTCCTAGCAGTAGGTGAGACTGTAGGCTAGATAGGAAAATAAAACCTCCTTTTTGAAATCGTGAGTATTTGCAATGAGCCTTTTTAGATACTTTTAGGGATAAATTATTTTATAAGTTTGAAGAGTTATGTTAGATAAACGTGCCGAATCAACTTTCTTAGACATAGCCGAATATCGTAGTTTGGGTCCACAAAACTTTTCTACAATAACAAATGTCACCACGAATACCATTTTTTTTTTTCTACCAAATACAGTTACAAAGTATAACATCTTTGATTAAGTTTTTTCGGCAAAGGCGACTCTGGTTGATGATGGGCAGTGATGATTACTTAAATGGATAGATAGATAGAAGATAGAATACACTTTATTATGCACACCATATAAATTATTGGTACAGAGTATATCTTATACACAATGGGCGGTCTTATCGCTAAAAGCGATCTTTTCAAGACAACCTTTGGATGGATTTAAGAAAAAGGAGAAACAATACTGTTGGTAATCTGAGGTGTACACTCTATATGGGTGTCAATTGAGTATAGTAATTATTCTCTGTCCTTAATAGATTAAGGGACAACGTCATACTTGTGTAGCAAGAATTCTGATACATAACTTCTGTAATATTTGCTAAATCATGAATTTTCTCCTTTCTTTAGCCTTACCATTCTTCACACAAACATGCATCGAAGGTTACTTATCTCTCTATCTTTACATAGATGATCATAGTCTGTATGTACGCGCATAATTTCCGAACGAATGCACCAAAATAGATAATTCTTTTTTTTGTCATGTTCGTTATTGTCGGGACAAAGTTAGTATGTAAGAAACTATACGGAAAATTGATCAGGTAGATCGAAAATTGAATCCGTGCGAAGGCTGCAGAGGCCGCTTGCAACCAAAGAGTAGGTGAATACAGTACTTCGTTACCCATGAATAAATGAGTACCTAAGTGCTGATTAAATTTGGACACGTTAACATGTACACTTGTAAAAGGGTTACAGATAAGCTTTATTCAATAGATAGATAGGATATTGATTTAGCAATAGCCTAGTCTTTGGACGTATAGTGATTAATATTCTATTAACCAGGTTCGATGGATTGTCTTTCATCTAAACTATTATTAGAGAAAAGATTTATCGCTTTACCACAAAAAGATAAACATGTGTTGAATCTTGTTTAAAAAAAGTGTAACTGCAAAATGACCTTTATATCAACTTGAAATGTCGTTTAGACGTTTACAGTTTTTTTAAATAAGTGTTGAAAAGACGTTTATCTTTCTTGTGGTGAGACGGTTAATGTTCTATTTCTATGAATAAACTAAATAACTACTTAAGGCGAGGTTTCCCTGAGCACCGTAGGCATCGAACGCTTACCGCAGCGCCCGCAGAACTAGCGGATACGTAATGAATTACGATGCGCGATGACACGCGCGCCAAAATTTGCGAAGTCTAGGTATTATTTACAGAGTAGAGCAAAGCAGTAGATCAACTTGAATTGAATAAGGTACGTTTGTATGTATAATTTTTTTGTTGCGGGATTATTTTGAAACTATGATATCTCCTAAGTATGTATTACTTACTTATGACGATTAACGTATTTATTTGGAAATATGGATTAATATAATGTAAAACTACCTTCGCATATATTGCATTATTTTTGAACATACATAATAATTTAGTTGGAAATATGATGTTTACAATCTTAAAATGTTACAATGTTAAAAAGTAAAAAAAAATTCAGGACCTTTGCACCATTAGATAAATGCCGTTTGTATTCGACTATCATTATATTAAGTTGGTGATATGTTCGTATCGCAAATAATTTTGGTATTACGTTTGAATGGAGAAATTACTTGGCGCCGGAACCAATCAAATAGAAGCTAATGAAAGCTAATATTATTTTTTCTCTAAAAAGTAACGGATATCATCAGTAGAATTGTTTTCATTAAGTACATTCTAGTTACATACTCCTCAATTTTAGGGTTATTCAAATGAACAAGCTGTAAAGTAATTAACGGAGACACCTTACGCCCTTCCGTATGCTCTATTCACCTATAATACAAATGTTGATTTTGATTAGTTTGTAATAATTACCACTAAATACTTTTTTTAATTAAATAAAAAAGTGGAGTAAATGACTCACTCGTTATCCCCTGAATCATTAGTCGATATATGCGCACTACGCTTGGCCTGCAGCTGCATTGCTCTAAAATATAAAAATCTAGGTAATTTTAAAGCGTGGAGGTGAATCAGGGGTCACGGCAGTTAATAACTAATATTTTTGTAGGAAATGATCATACTGTGTACACTTCCACACTATGACCACTACCTATTTCACAATTGGAGACAGTAAACCATTATAATAAGTGCGTTCACGGTGGCTTTATGAACTCTGACATAGGGTCTAAATTTAACTGTCTTAAATATTTGATGCGGTTGGTAAATCCGCTAGAAAAATAAACCATTATATTATATTCTGTGGTTATAGTCTAGGAGCCACTGAAACATCCCACCCGTTCTCCACAAAGCTAGATTTTTAAAAATTGTATTATTGAAAAGTAACGTTGTAGCAGGCATCTATGTGGTTGCATTATCATTCCTCAAAACGGAGACAAAGTTATTTTGTTTTTGCTCTCACAGTATGACTATAATTTTAAATTCTAACTTTGTGAAAAACAGGTAAGTCGGATGGTTCAGTAGCTCTCCTACTATTAGTAAAGAGAAATAAATATACAAAGAAGGTTTTAATCATTTTTCCAATGCATCCTTACCTTTTTTGTTTATTCAGCCTTCGAAGAGCCGGCGATGACAACTTCTTACTTTTTCTGCCCATTTGTTTACAAAATTATAACCTTATAAAATGAAGAATATTACAAGCATTTTGAAAATTACTATATATACAGGTATTATTATTTAAAATAAATGTTTGTCTCTGTCAGTAATAGAACTAAGCGTGGTGGTGGGTTTGCAAAAAAATTGACGTACATCCGACCTCCGACACGGTCCAAGACCGACTAAATGCCACGGGTCGAGTGTATGAAAAGATGAAATCACCTAATTCTGGACTTACTGGTATGGTTTCTCATCCTTTTACAATAATACTGCTAAATTCTATCTAATTTTTTATGCTCTTTAAGATGGTATAAGTTTTATTATTCAAAGCCTAGTATAACTCAAATAAAATGGTATCCAAACCATGAGTTGGACCTGTTTTTGCGATTTAATTGGATGCAGTAAAGTGCAAGCAATCGTGTATCGAAGAGCAGAACCCTGTTGACCGAAGACCGAAATATGTATTATGTTTTTTTCAAAATTTAAATCCCTTTTATTTAGGAATAAAACACAATCCAAAATGACGGTTTTGCGTCTCACATCGCCTTAAGTGATTGAAAAAAATATACGAGCCCGACTGCCCGTAGGATAATTTTCAAGTTATACGCGAACGAAGCCGCTTGCAACAGCTAGTATTTGATATGCTCTATTAAAATAATTCCTCAAGTTATTAAATTCCCGAAATTAATTCAGCCCAAAAAAATATTTGTACCAACCGGAGCGTAGTACGGCGAGACTCCTTGGGTAATCAATACAGTAATTGATTCTAAATTGTCATCATTAATAAGAAGAAAAAGACAATTTGTTACGGAAAAACCTTTCTTTATTTTTTTACGAACTTTGTAGCGCCACAGAATCAATACTACTACACTACTAATACTACTACATCATTTGTTACAAAAAATGTGATAAATGAAGAACCGCTCGACCGATTTTGTGCAAACTTCACATAAACCATCTACTAAATAGTCCGAACAAAGCCTAAACATTTGGTTTGGATAGGTGAGCCCGTTCTTGAGTTATAAATTTACAACGAAAAGTGACATTGATTTTTATACATATAGATAGATTACAAACATGTTTTTTTTGTTGTGTAGCGTTTTCTTTTCTGATAGTCTACATTAATTCTGACTGCTATAGTCACTATATGTATATATCTATACTAAAATTATAAAACTCAAGAGTTTGTTTAATTAGTTAAACGCGCTTATTCCAAGAACTACTCTTCATTAGAATTTAAAAAATCATTTTTGTGTTCGATAATCTACTTAGCAATTAAGGCTATCGGCTATATAACAGTGGTGAGCAACTTGATTAGACATAACATCTACTGTTTAGTAACGACCGAGCGATCGCTCAATTAGATACATTTTGAAAGAAACAGCATAGTTTGGTACACAATTATATGTATAGGTCCACGATCGACTGAACTAATAATCGCGATCGACCGGTCGATTGCGATCGACCGCTAGGTCAGCTCTGCTATATAGCATCACGCTATGACCAATAGGAGCCGAGCAGCGGGGGTGAAAACACGAGGAACAGCTAGTTACTCTGCATATGCTACTATAGCCAAGCTATCACAGTTTTTGTTCAGCTAGTCAAAAATGTAACAGCGCGAACTACAACTTCAGGCGAACGAAGTCGCAGGCAGAAGATAGTCAATAAATCATATGGTGGAGAGTTTCTCTCTGTTCCTCTAATCTATCCAAAGGTTGTGTCATCTGTTTTACATATTAAAAATATTTTACGGTAATAAAATCGTGTAGACTTAGAATAAGCCCGGAAGTCGTAGTGAGGCCCTATAACGCAAAGAGTAATTGAAGGAGCAGGGTGCAGTCCCTTTCGCTCCACCCAGAACTGGATTATATTTTTAAATTTAAAATTAAAAAAAAATATTTTTACTAAGACTGGACCTCATTTTACTATAATTAAATAAAGTTTAGCAGTATATTACTTCCTACCAATATTACTAATACCATACATAATATCTAATTAAATTCCGTTACATACAAGAAATTCGCAATACTTTAGACCCTATAACCTCCTTAGAGATGCCTCCACCTTCCGTCCACACTTTAAATTCGAGAACAGGAACCGGTTTTGACAAGCCCACTATTTAAAGTGACTTGTTCATCTTGGCAAAAACCATCTACATTAATATTGTAAAAAGGAAAGATTTGTATTATTGTGTGTATGTTTGTGATGAATAAACTCAAAAACTACAACCCAGTAACTGGGTAATACGATACCCCATGGTAAGACTGGTTGTCAGACTTTAGAGCTTCTGACTAATAGTAACGACTGTCAAAGATCTACAAATGACGACAGCCGGAACCAACGGCATATTACAGTAATAGCCCATATTAAATATTATGTCGTATGATTTTCCTCTTAAAACCACTTTTGTGAAGTATCTACTGGTATAACTGAGTATACAACGTTTCAATTTTAAATTGAGTTTATTAACAAATATTATGTTTTTAGCTTCTAGGATGGATTAGTTAAAGATACTTCATTTAATTAATAGTACATTTTTCTTTGCAGGTCGCAAACCTCGTAACCTGTACCTGAAAGTGGATCTGCCACGTTATCCGCAAGTTTAGTTTAGACGGCCCAACCGAAGCAAGTCCAAACTAGTAATAAATTTAAAGAAATACCAACCTTTTCCTCTCTCCAATTTCGTTCAAAATCGTCTGCACCTTTTCAGCCTTGTTATCGTTCTGTATCACTTTAGTCAGCTCATGGTTTACATAGTACCACAGCTCCTTAGTGTTGGAGTATATCCTCCTTCTGAGATTCTCGTAGTCTTCTGTCGGCCCCTGTCCCCCGTCTAGGAACAGGGACCCTGTGTCTATGTCCTTAAGGTTGACATTGAGACTGAAAGAATAAGAAAGAGTTAGTATTTTGCAAGATTAAGGTGCGTGATACGAGGAAGTCGATTGTACACTAGCGAGCAAAAGTATGGAATCACTAACTTGGAACTGATCCGGGATAGCTCCTTAACTAATGGCGGGATTTGAATGAATTTGGTATGAATTTTAAGTTAACAGTTTAACCTTTAAGATGGTACCATTTTTACTATTTATAACTTGTTATTAAGTACTCAAGATCGCGCGGAATCGGAGTAAGTGAGTCCCTATTTTGCTCTGGAGTGTGGAAAGTTCATAATTATAGCCATCTAGCGACTTTTAGGGCAGTATGCACCAATACATTTAACACATTTAGCGTGAAAAGTAATAAAAACATAGAATATTGTTTTAAATTTCGTGTTAAACGCATTTAACGACTTGAGACATTCAAGTCTTTAAATGCGTATATAACTTTCAATGAAGATTTACAAGACATTCTTAGAAAGCATTTAGTTTAACACTTGATTATTCGGTTAAAATAATTGGGAAGCAAGACATTAGGTAATTATAAATATTAACAACATCATTATAATAAATATCAGTCAAACGACAACGTGGGGCATCGAGGCCAACCCATAGGCGCATAGACCCAGACAGTAAGTAATGCGTAGCTCGCCGACCGATCAAGGACAGGCAGGTGTCAACAGTGCGTCGTGCGTGTTCGGCACGCGTCTAAGGCTCAACTCACACCAAAAGAGCGGCGAAGGGGAACGAAGCGGAGCGCAGTTTCAGTGTCATATGAATTTAAACTTTATTTTTATTACTATAATACTCATTCTTATTATCGCACTCATACTCGAAAGAGTCGCGCGAATGCCCGCGGATCCGCGGGCATCCTCGCGACCTCCTCCATCCTCTCTCTTTAAATTCATATGACACTGAAACTGCGCTCCGCTTCGTTGCCCTTCGCCGCTCTTTTGGTGTGAGTTGAGCCTAAAGGAGCTGTCAGCAAATTGACGGAGTCGGATACGGCCAAAAGCTTGCTGAGGTCGGGTTCACGTGGTTTTTAATCAGTCATGTTTGACTGTCCTTTCCACTCCAAACATTGTGGAAAAACTTACTTGTTGACTTGTCGACCAAAAAAATTGGAAACCTTACAACCTTTGTTTTCTTTTTAAATTACCTACCGTATTTATTAAATAGTACTCCATTTACCAACTGCTGTAAAATTAGCTACTTTTAATACTGCAATAGCAATCCACTACATACTTCCCCAAATTGATAACTAAAAACCAATATACTTATTTTTGAAAGGAAAACAGATGAAAACCCCGACTAGGTATGTATTTTTACAATATAGGAAAAGTATTCTACACTACCGAGTTTAATAGAATAAAGGTTTCATGTTTATAATATTACACTGAAACAACGTCCACAACTGACGCTATAAAGACTATTTCGTAATTAAATAAAAAATAAATGGAAAAATATTTCTTGAATCAGTTAATATTCTGCCCAATAAGTCGTTTATCATTTTGGGGTTGATGAAACCGAAGAAAACACTATTTTAGCAATTAATTTGTTACAGTGAGCAAACTGATGAATCCACCAGATACAGGGAATATGAATCTAATTATCTCAGACACAGAGCCTAGACAAGTGGCAAACAATAAATTAAAACGTACAGTTTTCTTTAATATATTTTCAACTTTATACGCTAGAGCATAAAGTAGAAAATTTATCAAAGTTTACAGAGCGTTTTAGTTCGTTCGTTTTGTAGTCTATAATACATTTTCAACTTTATACTATAAAGAATAAAATTGAAAATCAATTAAAGATTATACAGTATATTTTTTGTTGCCATAAGTCTAGAGTTTATTAAAATCATCAGCATTAGTGAAACAACATTTGACTACATTTTTAGTAATGAATTGATGATTTCGTTAAATTGGGATAATAATAACATCATTAACCTTTTAACAGGTGGTGGTGTCATAAATAACCATGCTGTAGACACGCTAAAATAAAATATTCACATATTAGTCGATAGGTGCTAATGGGCTTTCGATATTTAGTTCGTTCTAGGTCGAGAAAAACATTATTAACTTAGATTTTTCCATCAAGGTTTTTTTAGTAGCAGCTTGGTTTGCATTATTGCCCAGTTGATGGCACTTGTCTCCTATAACATGGGTCTTAAACATACCTGGCGAAATCCGCATAACTCTGTCCATCTCAAAGAACGGGCGTTATAACTTCGATGTTATTTACCATATAAAAATACTTAAAAAAAAACTATTTTATTTCCCTCTTTTTCATAAATATTAATATAGATAACTTGAAAAACTAACAAAGCAGGGTTTGTAAACGCTTTCATCAGATGCTTTTGAAGCCCTCTCTAGTGAGGACGTAAAAAATGCTACCACTACCATCACTACACATCTTAATTAGATTCATTTTGATGCCCTATATAACGATAACAAGCTGTCAACTGAGGCGTTAATATTTACAGTTATCAGGTAAATAGGTCTATTTTAGTGGCATTCTCATGAAGTACTATTTTATCGTATGGAGGACTACTAGTCCTCTGATAAATAAAAATACAATAATCTAGAATGAAAGTAAGACACAACGAGTTTTCAAAAGAGTTTCGTTAGATAAATATGACGATAAAAACCATGTCCTGATTGTTTATTACGGGGACTGACAGTCCCATTCAGGGCAGGAGGACTCATTTGATGATTTTTACATTCCAAAAAAGAAGAAAAGGCTGATGGACGCTTTTGATGGTGGTAACTCGTAATCTTAAATTCGTAAATAGCAATCTTAACTTGACTTGACACTAAGAAAACGAAGACCACTTCCGGTCTACTTACCCAGAAGACTTTTTAATCTGTGATATAAGATTACTGTGCTGTTGCCTCAAGGTCTCCAATTGTGAAGACACTCTTTTTAACCTCTCCTGGAATTCTGACACCTCATCTTGGTTCCCATTGCATCTGAAAAACAAAAGTTTGTGAGCTACGAAGTTTTTTTAACAATTATAATCAAACATATAGAAAACCAAAACATAAAAGGGGTTTAAAAGGCCACTTTCAATCAAAAAATTAATTCTGACAAAAAACGAAAATGAATTATCGCAATTCGTGTTAAGATTCTGAATTGCTCGAGCAGTCAGTGACTGCATAACCGCAGCAACCGCCCGAAGCTCAACTATTCGAGCAGTTGATAGACTGCTTCAAGCAGTCCGCCCTTAGATCCCCAGAGTTACAACATCACCCTTGAAGATTAGGCACTGTACAAAGTGATTGATAGTATAGTGCTTATCTTGGTTATCTTGATAACTTCATTATGATTGCAGTTTGAAGTCATGGAAATGTGTAAAACATATGACTGTGTAGTGTGTACATCATGTGCCAATTTGACAAAAAATGTAATTTTGAAGTTCTGAATCCGTGGCTTGTTCGTGCTCCGCTCGGGGCTTCCAGCCTGGCACGGTTTATCATAATTACGAATTAACATATCAACAGATGTTACGATTAGTTGCATACAAACGGACAGCACAAGTAATAAATACAGCGATAAAATTATATAAAAACAAAACGGCAACAATCACACGAGTGTAACATGTTATTAGACATGAGCTTACCCCTCCTTGATGCTGGAATACAGAAAAAATAACTTCAGCAAATTGGAATGTAATAGACTATTTATACGAGTACATCCTAACTTTCTAATAAGTAAGTTAGTTCTGTTTTGGCAAGGTTTGTCCACTTTTAAAAATATGGTAATAAAAAATAATGTAGGTATTTAGTGTTTCTTCTCTACTCGTTCTCATTCTGTGTAAGGATAATTTCATTAGATAGGGAAAACAAATCAGGACGTCAGAAGTTGATAAAATTTTGCTCTCATACAATTTTTTTTTTTTTTTTTTTTTATCGTGGTAAAATCATCAAATGAGTCCTCCCACCCAGGGCAGGGCGGGAGGGACTGTCAGACTTGTACTGACTAAAATCCACGGTGTCCTTCAATAGCCCTCTACGTACCGGGGTCACGGTAATCCCTTGGTCCCGCGATCCCGGCAGGCTTTGGCCCTCAACAGGCCCCGTCACTATGCTGACACTCTTTGAGGCGCGCGTGGAACACAACGCGCCGTCGACCCGGGCATGGTCCATGGTCGGACAGCGAGTCGCCCATTACTCGCTGCCCGCATGCCCGCGCCTACGGTGGCCGGAGATCGTCTGGCGACGTCCGACGCCGTGGGCGTCTACCACTGCGGCTGGGGTGGAGGGAGGACGCTGTCCTCTCCCTCAGGCGGCCCGCCTCCTCCTTCACGAGCATGACTGCTTCGCAGAAGGAGGCGACCGCTTCCCACTCCGTCTCGCCCCGCAGCATGGCCTCGACCAATGCCGGGCGCGAGAGGTCTCCGCCTATCGCCGTCGTGAGGACACGGCGGTGCTCTGCCCAAGCGGGGCAGTCCTGCACCGTATGCTCCACCGTGTCCTCCGGACGATCCTCGCAGTGGTGACACCCAGGCGTTTCTTCCCTCCCTATCAGACACAGGAACCTCCCGAAACTTCCGTGTCCGGTGAGGACCTGCGTCATGCGGTAGGTCAGGACGCCGTGACGCCTATCCAGCCACTCCTCAAAGAGGGGTCTTACCGCCGCGATTGCGGCGTGCCCGTGCTCTCATACAATGGCCATCCAAATGTTGAAACTTGAAAATATCGCTATAAAGATAGATCTGACAATTGTGTCACTCTATTTAAAGTTCTACATTGTAGACATATTATTTGTACGATGTGAAATTATATTATATATTACAGTTACTAAAATAGAGAGTTAATAGAATAGAGTATTCTATTCTATTCTATTATATTATATATTACAGTTACTAAAATAGAGAGTTAATAGAATAGAGTATTCTATTCTATTCTATTAACTAACATCAGTGAAAGAAAACATCGTGACAAGGAAGCCTGGATTTATACAATCTACATAAGTCTAAGGCCACGAGAGACCTTTGCTTTTCCGAGAGGTTGCTATGAAACTACTGGAGGCCACATCCTCACCCGAAAAAATAAGATCTACAACTCGAGTGCATGTCATGCGTCATAAGGCAGAATGCCAGTCTTTCTGTAGTCATTCTTTGATGTTGGCCAACAGGGGGAAATCCGAATCCATAATATCTTATGGATTCGAATTTCCCCCGGAATGAAAATATGGGAAACATCAGCTCTTATTTGATGTTCCCAATTCGAATTTCCCCCTGCTAGCGAACTTAAAAGAATATCTCTGTATCGTCCACACTCAAAGTCAAAAGTCAAATCATTTATTTCAATTAGGCCATCGAAGAGGCACTTTTGAACGTCGAATACTAAAATTAAAGGAAATGGGATGGGATGGGATTGCACCAACCCGTTCCCAAGGGTATGTTCACATGGAGAAGAATTGGCAACAAACTCCACACTCCTCAATGATCTTTCTTTTTGTATGATGATAAATGGTCCTCCTTCGTTGTCAGAGTTTATTAGAACTCCCCTAGTATATGAGTCCAGGTTTCATCACGTTTTTTTTTTAAATGTTTGGTACTGGTCTTACCTGAGCGGCGATATAACAAGGTAAGTAACAACGACCCAAATGAACAACAACACGACCGCGGCGCGCTTCCATTTCGCCAGGTACATCATAAAGTAGTCATTGACTGTCACGGGGCCGCTCGAGTAGTGCTTCATTGTCGCGGCGGCATCCTGGCGGCGGCTGTCAGTGCTGGTGCATCATGAGAGCCTGGAACAAGGAGTACGAAGGTAAAATAACATCACTTCTGTAATCCACGAAAGATAGGCAAAAGCGTATCTAATAATACAGTAAGCTGTAGAGAAAAGGAACCACCTAAGGTGATGATTGTCATTACCAAAAAGGGTACCGTCATAGTCCCATGTAATAGAGGGGCGAGTATACGGCATAAAACCAGATTCCTTGGTTACTGTTGGGGAATTCCTGATTTAAAACCCAATAACACTGCTCATCCTGAGCATCGCACACCGGACCCCTTGCTCAACAATCCCGCTTGCGGCCAACGAAAGTGTTCAGAGGGTCAAAAACAGCAAATTACGCAACATTCCTAATTATTTACTTCGCGAATTTCCAGCAAATATCATTGGCTATACTTCTATTATTAGGAATATTGCCAAGTGACCGTTTTAGACCCGCAGGCAGTTTAGTCTATTAGTGAGTGGTGGTCTCGCATCGGAGTTACAAAGACATAAGTACTAAAAGTAACTAAAACAACAGAATAATCAGCAACTATTTTAGGATTAAAAAAGTTAGTAAAACGACTGTTCTGGTCTGTTGGCTTAGCACCTCGTGCCGTCACAGATTGTCAGAATTAGTTATAAAACAGATATGAAGCGTCGCAAGACGACAAGAAGGGTCGACGACATAGTAAACGTGTCGTAAAAAATCCTGGACAATATTGGCATAAAACCGTACGTAGGTATATTAAGTCATATACTTATGGATTACTAGGTGTTATTAGTGTTCCTTATATATTTGATTACTGTTGTTGTCCGCGGCACCGCTCAAATTATGCTGAAAAACTAGCCCTTGTGAACTTTCTGTCGATTCGCTCCATGGAACGTAAAGGGCAATTGAAAAAATACAGTAGTTGTGAGTCATTCAAATCTAACAGCCTTTCGCTCCACACAAAGCGAGGGAGTCATTTGATGATTTTTCAACAAAACGTTTTTTTTTTAAACTTTGAGTTTGAAATAAGTATATTGATTGCGTCGTCAGCATTCCTGTTTGTTACTTTTTCACTGTCAATTTGTTTATTCATTTCAAAATATAAAACAATACATAAACATAACCAACGTTTTTACGTAAGTACGCTGTGGCCTGTTCCCAAGAATTGCCACAAACGTTGCAAACGCGAGATATTAACATTTGATCGTTGTGTTGATTATTTCAACGAAATTAGCTTTACCGCGAACAGATTTATTTTATACATCCAGATTCCTGTTTTAAAATGTAATCAAAGCAGACACCGTCAAATCAATTTTTTTTTCTTTAAATAAAAAGCGTTGCCCCACACTAGGTATGTGTGTCCTGTGTGCAAATATATAAACTTACGTGCAGAAACGACCCGGAACAACTACTTGTTGTGTCGGTCATACAAATATTTGCTCCATGCGGGAATGGAACCCGCGACTCGCAGCACAGGAGACCAATCGCTCAGCCACTGCGCTAATAGTGCCAATAAATAAATACAAAAGTTTGGATGGGAGGATGGATGTATGTATCTCAATCACGTCAGAACAGCAGAACGGATATTGATGAAATATGGCTCAGAGATAGGCTTTGGTCTGGAAGAAAGCATAGGATACCGTTTATGCCAGTATGACGTTCCCATGGTATAATTTTCGAGTTATACGCAGGCGAAGCCGCTGGCAACAGCTAGTTGCATAAAACGGAGTCCACATCCAACCAATTTACTGGTTTACTGGCCTACCATTACGTCCTAAAGCGATAGTAGTTCCACTGTGGGAACGAGATGGCGCTAGAAGACATGTACATACCTCTGTAACAGTGGGTATTTCACCTCCTCTGTTCTCTCTCCCTCTTTTCTTTTGGATCTATATTGATCTTTCAATTTTTGAATATTCATATTTCGAATTTCATTCTGTCATTTGTGTCGTCTTCAACTCTTTTTTGATCAGTACAATTTTACCTCGGCTAGCAGCTACAGCTGTTCTGCAGCTAAATTGTGTGTTGTGTTGTAATTCTAACTATGTGTTGTGTTGTGTGCTACCTACAACTGTAATGAACTTTATTTAAAATACTGTTATAAAATACTTGGAATATTATCTACCCTGATTAAGGTTTGTAGTGAACTTATTTAGATTTTAATAAGTAGTTACTCTTCAGATCCTCAGGACCGTTACATAAATTTAAACATTTTTTATTCTTATTGTTCATAGGGTTCCACCTATGGAGCTGCAAAAAAACGGGATACAAAACCTATAGTGGTTTTTTGTAATTATCGTCCCATAAATTTTTCCTATACATATATTATTGCGGCATCGTTGATGAGGGACGTGAACGAGTGCCTCACCTCTGTCTCTTTTCCACAGTGGAACTACTCTCGCTTTAAGACGTTATGATAGCCCCCCTGATCCCAAAACCAAAGATTCAAACCTCTCTAAATGCTTCCAAAAACTTCCACTTCGTTACCATTATCGATACAAACTGAAGTAGCAAAAGATAAGAAATCAAATTGAGCATCAGAAAAGGCTTACCCTAATTAAAGACATGCTACAATTGAATAGCCGGCGACGAATAATGAGTCATAATTAAATCTACAGCCATCTGAAGGCAAAAACAATAAACACTCCGGTTTTGCCATAGCGGATGGCATCTAGAAAAATATAAGCAGAGAGAAGTATATCGTGCCAGATAGTAAAATTCACACGCAAATTGAATCAGCTGGGCAAATTAGGTCGGTGCAGTGAAGCGTAGCAATCTATGATCCTAAATTAAACTTCGACCTCGAGAGAGCGGGGCCTTTGCCTCTATAAGGAGGTGCTAAAGAGATTAGAGCCCTGTGTAATGACATCTTAAGTCTATTTTTACATTTTGCTGAAAGCATTTTCTACATGGCTTAAGTACTTACTGCATTTATGTTTTGTCCACTAGAAAGCGAGTAGATTTATTTTTGTTTTTTTTTTTTTAAATTAATTAAGTACTACAGTTTATTCATTCACTTTCTCCTCGACCTTTACAAGGTGCAACAATTCAGAAGCATATACAGGGTGAATTTTTCAACTTATTGCGTGTATTTTTTTTTATTATTTGTTTTCCTTAAGTTAAGTAAATGATTACTTCCCAGAATTTGATTTAGCAACACTATCGAATGGCGGAGTAATACAGGGTGTATTTTTTTTTATCAGCGAGTTCGATTCCTGGCCAGGATTATTGACTTTACTAAAATCCAATGATGCAGTTTTAGTTTTCGTCTTAAATCGGCGTCGAGACTCCTTTCAACGTCTTTCGATATTCTTCAGTTTCGGATAAAGCCATCCACGCGCAGTTGAAAAATTCAACCTGTATACGATTCAATTTACGAATGATTCCGAAAAGATATATTTTTTATCAATATATTCTTTATTGTGCACAAAATTTACAATGAAAACCAAACTTAAAATTACATTCACAAAGGTGAGCTTATCTCTTTAAAGAGATCTCTCCCTTTAAAAGATCTTCCTATAAAGAAAGTACTCAATAAGTGCGTTTTTATTTTCTGAAACGAAATCATTGCTCGTTATTTAGTAGGCTCGTAAATGCAATATATGCGACTCCTAAGCCTTCGTCGTAAAAATCCAGTTCAAACGCAGATTCCCCTCGCTATTGCATTCTCAGCCGGGCAAGTCGTCTGCACGTCCGAGCTACTGAATGCAATTTACCATTCGTAATTTATTAGATTCGAGACACATTTTTCAATTCATGCTCTGCAAATAGTAATGTCAACGTCGACGATAAGTTCAAATGAATGTTAATGCATTACCATATTACCATTTTATCTCCTCATTCCTTCCTTCGCTTGTCGACAGACATCGAAATAACAAAAACTTTTCATTTTTACCAATGTTTTATTGGTAAATAAATTATCCATCAGTACATTACTGGTGGATGTTTAGGTGGTTAATCGACTGATGAAAGCAGCTACTCCTAAGGCCCAAGCCGCCATCGCGTTCTAAAAAATGTGGTAAAATATAATGTCTCACTATTTCGCAATGGGTGTTCGGCTTGGGTCGCGGGACTCACAAATTACCGTGACCCCGGAACGTAAAGGGCTATTGAAGGACACCGTGGATTTTAGTCAGTACGAGTCTGACAGTCCCTCCCGCTCTGCCCTGGGTAGGATGACTCATATGATGACTTTACCACGTTAAAAAAAATGGGTGTTCGGCTTAATTAGAATGACAATTGGCAGGAAAAGAAATGACAAGTAGCAGAACCGCCCCGGGAAAAACTCAGGGCTGACTAAAACCTCAAACAGTTAAAAACACAGATCAAATCAATATATTTCTTCCGAGGTTAAAAGAACTGAAATGCCAAGGTGTCGACGAGACAGAAAAGGCGATGATGGATAAAGCTCAAAGAAATTTCAATCAATAGTTCCCATATTTTATTGATCAAATATTTACGGTAAAAGTGGTGACCGTGTTCACATAATCACACCTTTCTTATCACGATTGGAATAATAAAAGTTCATATCTGATCATACACGTTCAAAACCAACAGACAATTACAAATCGATAACAGCTTATGTATTTGACATACAACACTTCTGTTCAGTTCGAGTGATTATTATCAAATACAAGTTTTACGACATTTTTGATAACTGATCAGCACATTGAACTCACTATGTTACCTAAATTTTATATATCAACATGATGATGACACATTATAATTATGTTTTTTATCATTATAATTATGGCTTTTCTCAGGACAGTCAGAATAAACGCTAAAATATAGACTACCTCCGGTTTTACGTTCTTATTCTTCCATAGATTTCTACGAATGACTTATGAGCGAAAGCACTGAACACAAAGAGCAAAGAGTCAAAACATTCGTAAACACCGGCAGGCTGCTAAAATATTGCTTTCAAGCATCTCATTTTCACAAAACTCCCGCGGAATGGCATGCATTCAATAGGTACACCGGTTTGCGGTGTTTTTCTTTCAACCCCAGACGGACATAAAAAGTGCAAAAACTTTTCACTATCTCTGAATATAAATGTACTCTTCTACTCGTGAGAAAAATATATAGCAAGTCTATGCAAACATAATCTATTTGTACCAACTCCGTAACATCCTTGAATGCGGAGTGGAAACAATTACTCCTATGATAAACCCGAGCCGATCATACGCATTACTGAATACACAAATATCTCGCTAACAACACTTTAATCAAATTTCAACTTTATCACCGGCACAATATGGACTCATTGAACTGCTTCATAGTGTTGGTGAAAATTGTGATTATGCCCATCACTCATGAGAGTGGAACATGTCATGGTTGATGACACAGGTACCGGCAAACATGTCGAAAGCAAATATTTTATGATCTTATCTGGCCCATTATTAGAAATTGGAATGTAAAGTCATAAAGAGCACCATTAAAGGCTTTAATGCCTTTCTTTCAAAGCGCCTCGATATTTGGGTAGTAATACCACAGGTACAAGAACCTAGCGTTAATTAAAAACAAAGCTGCTCTGAACAATAGGCACGCCGTCTGGTCCCGCCATTTTTCGTCTGGCACTCTGGCATTCGTTGCTAGGGGGAGGTTTATTAGGGATCTTTTCAATACGACACTGTGCATAGTCAGACGGTGCTGCATATCCTTTATAATCTCCCAGCCACCTCGTAAGACACGCACGAGCGATGACCAAACTATTCTATTGCTAAGCAAGACCACATTGCCAATAAATCGTTTGACAAAACTTTACGTGTTCGGGTAAAAAATGTACCTTCCGAGAAACACGGTCTTCGTAAGGTACACTTTTGTGTTATTGTCCTTATACTTACGTGTGTAGAATTTCCTTCATCTAAATCCATTAATCTGTCCACATAAAGTGACACGAGTCCTCAATCCTGCTCATCGCGTATTAACAAACCACGGAGTTAAAAGATTACATCGTAATTCATGTCACCTTGAATTAATAGTGGTTTGATCATCAAAACGATTAAATGCTAAAATGGTCTGGATACTGTGCCGTTTACAGTTTGTGAAACGTAGCCACTGAATTTTAATAAAACTGGTGCAATTTTTGTTGCTTTTTCCGAACAACGACATTACAAATATTACGATTTGACAGATGGTAAATCCTCCCGGATATCTCGCTATAATTATTGCAGTTTAAAGACACTAGAATCCATTTACATAGCAAAAATAACAGCAATAACGCTCAAACTGGACCAGCAAACGTCCAAAACCAAGTGAATAGTTTTTATGACCATTTGCAAGCAGCTTCCGGCCGTTAAAGCGTTCCGGTAAAACGCCGCTATACGATGATATACGGACGCTATTTCCCGACTAAACAGCCGTTCCAGGCTAATGGGAACGTGGCCTAATTATCACGGCATAGCTACATGTAGTTTAGTAGCTGCAGGTGCAGATCGAATATGTCGCGTGGAGCTATAACGGCCACGTACGACTGGCATTCGATTTATGTCCGTCGTCTGAACAGATTGTTTTGCTTAGGAAACGTTATTTTGAACAGATTTTGTTTTCAACAGTTATTATTTTCACCTCAAAGTCTACAAAGATTTTCGTACAGCTTTGAGAAGTTCCTGTTACCATGTCAGTGACAAAAATCGGTTCATTGTAAATTCATAATCAAGGATTGGCCACAAGAATCTGCTATCTTACAACGAGCAAAAAGTTAACATGGTCAAGGTCTTTGATCCACCGTCGGTGTCGGGCAATTTATTATAATTGCAAACCTTTCTCAAGAAATGATCTAACTTTGACTTTGATTATAGCGAAAACCAGCCCATCAAGTCACTTTTCTGTTTGAGTCATCGCGGTGTAACGACTGTCCAGGGACTGCAGGCCTTTAATAACTACAATAGGATTTGAGAGAATGGAATGTAGGAGTTAGGTGAGGCTTCTGTTCGGAAATTCGGATCCATCACCGCTCAAAGAAGAAGTAATTGTTGAACAATCTGCGAATACAACAATACACAAACCAATGACTTAATTTTAAAGTTTATAACGATTTAGAAAAAGAGATACACGAACTGCATTCTACAGTGGGTGTCATGTCAAATGAATTACGAGTTAATCTCATATCGTAGAGTCCAGTCAACTGTTGATTTGACGCCTACATTTAGTAAACAAAGAGTAGGCGTACCGATGTTATTGTTGAGTTAATAATAGAACTACCGCGATTCTATTAGCATCCTGAGAGGGGATTTTGTAAATCATCTGAACGACTTTGATTCGAATAGACCGCTATTAATGGAACTGCAGTTCTCATATGCTGTTCAAGACGGTTGTCGGGAGAATGGGGGCTTTTGTAATCCGGCGTTATCTGCGCAACATTTTTCTGGAATAATGAGATGAGAGCCGATGGACGTGTAAGGTAGGGAAGTACACCAGCCGTAAAGAAATTGGAATAGGAGCGGACAAAGCAGGAAGCTTTATAAACAGTATTCTCGAAGCAGCCAAGATGGAATCATTTTAGAGCCAGGTGAGATTAACAAATTTCAAAAACAACAACTCAACCGTTTTCATTCCACGAAAAACTCGAAGTACAACGTAAACACCGCAACTTGCAGCCGCAGCACAGTATGTGTATGCAATTATGCGTCATTATCGGCGAGCAGAAATTCAGGTATTACGAGATTCAAAGACACCGTTTTTGCAGACGCCATAGCTGTGAGAGGAAGAGCGATATACGATATTATTCTTCGATAAGAACGAAGATGAAGATTCACACTAAGTTTGTGAAGCAATAGTGATAATTTGAAAACTGCAAATTGGAAAATTACCTGATTGTTCGACTACAGTTTGTGGCGATTAGGACCGTTTTCCGATTCTGAGTCTGGGAATCCCATCACAAGCACGATCGCAAAACCGTAAACTTGTGTTTTTCGTGCTGAAGAACAGCACGAAAAACACAAGTTTACGGTTTTGGTGTTTATCGTTGTAGTGTAGCAATACGTGAATCAGATCATAAAAAAAAATAGGCTGAGGATCTGCTGTCTAACGCTACAAATTAATAATCTATCTCCGTCGCAAACTTAATCCCGGCCTTTGTCTGTATTCATTCGAAGAAATAGCCTATATAAGTCTTAAAAATTTCCAATCAGAAGCGGCGGTCAAAGAAATTGAATCAGGAATTGGGTTGAGATAGAATAAAAATTTAGGTCGTAACCCTAGCGACCCGCCACGGCTTCGCATGGGTGCGATTTGAAAATAAGTGGAGGCTGAAACATCCGCCAAGTACAAGTACTTGTAGGTGGACAAGTGGACATTTTTGATCCTTATAAAATTATTAAGCTATAAAATTATTATGTGACTGAAAGCAGCTGGATGAAAGCTGCGTAAGATCGCAATAAATGGCGTGCGAATAGACCCATGTTTAGAACTGAACTCAACACATGCTCATGATAAAACTTTTCCTCACGCTGGTAATTACTCCTGTATGGTACAAACATTTATTTAACTTACATAAATCAACAGTCACCCACGGAATAACATCTCTAAGTCCCCGAGAAGCCACTGCGCCGGCCGTGCGGTCAAAAGGATTGATGACCATGATGTGGCCAAGACTAATAACGACACAAAAAACTGACGTAACATTGCCACAACATATAAGGAAACGATTAATATTTTATGTATGAATATTAATGATAGTGATAATATGACAAAACAGAGAAATAGTGAATGAAACAAAACGCTTACCTATGGCTCTTTAGTAGTCCTTAGCAATAATACCAGATAGAGTTTGATGCTATTGAAAAAATATATACTTATTAACAGATTGATGACAATAAAGAACAGGTTACTTGTCAGACTAAAAACTCAACACAATACACAAACCCTGATACTAATCAATAATAACATCAAATATTTAACTTCATTGAATAATAAATGACAAAAAATTATCAGTACTTTGCCTGAGTGATTTATTATTTATATTTCATTGTACATAATTGGTTGCATGTTCAGTCAACTAATTGCTGATATTAATTTATTAGTGAACCAATGCCACACATTATAGACTGTTTGATTTACTGATAACTATTTACATTGCTATCATATGAGATTCAGTGCATATGTTGAGTGCTATTTAAGTCTAGACCTTGAATAGACTTACCTAGTGTTTATTATAATATGCTCACTTTTCCTTGCAGTTTAAATCAGGGGTGTATATGCGAAGAAAAGTATTCCATTGATAAATCCAGATGATAACAATGATTTCATTGTTTGGGGAAATTGCGCATTTGGGGAAACAAGTATCAAATGTTACCAGCTTGTGTAAAAATCTGTTTTTAAATGTTGTATTGTCTTCAATTGATAACTTCAGCAAGTAGTAACTTATACAGAATGATTTTTATGCAGTGCATTGAAAATTAATAATAAGTAACAATATTTTTAATTTTAACAAAAAATGCTGAAGTTATCAATTGTATTGTATTGTGTAAAAACAATACTTTTTTTAGGACAATCCCACCTCATTAATCCCAAACCACAGCTCCTGAGAGACACAACCAAGAGAGGTAACAACCATAAAAGCGCAGAGACAATGAAATTGGACAATCTTGGGAAATGATTTTAACTATCTTGAATCCAAAAATTAAATTAATCAGAAAAGGATGGTGGAGGAGTGTGAAAGTATGTAATTTCTACGTAATGGGATAACTCTTGATGCCTGTAATCTCAACACTGTTGAACACCATCCATAGAGATCTACGATTTGGAATGAGCGCCTACATTTCTTTCACTTTTACACAATTAATTTGTCTTGTGACTAGGACTGTAGCATCATAACTATTTTGATACTATTTCATGTTTTGTCTTTAGACAATTTAAAAGTGCCTGTAACTGGCCTACTTGAAATAAATGTTTTGATTGACTGCCCTGCCTATTTCGATGATGATGTACCTATGTATATTATGATGATTGAACAACATACAATATTTTGACCAATATGCAAGTGGTGAGTGTGTTTCATTTATTTAAACATGCAATAGCAACTTGATGTTGTTGAAATCATAAAAACAGCAGGAAAAAGTGGATAAACATTATGGCAGATAAGGAAAAGTCGAAAAAGATGGAAGAGTATTTTATCCTTGGTGACCAGTAATGTTGAAGACAGCTATAATAATAATAGCAGCTTCTTAAATGCCAGTCTTGCTCATAGCATAACAATTTAAAATGTACTTGTTTTAGTAATTATTACTTTATTGTTCTATTGAAATTAAACAAAGAGTTTACATTCACTTAACTTGTCAATGTACAAGACTATTAATTTAATATTATGTGTAAACATGTAACATTAATTTGATGTTTTAAAATAATTAATTAAATACAATGTCTTCTTTTTCGAATCAGTTGCTAAAACAAATAATAAGCAAGACTGGTATTAAACAGGTTTACAAAGTCCACTTGAATAATTTTTTAAAGGTCTTTTTTATTTCGAGATTATCGAAAAAAATATTTGTGCAAGTCTATTGTTTACATAAATCGAGTAACAGCCTCTTCAATCGTTTCGTTTACACAGAAATTTGCTTGACCTGTAGCATTCACAAATATTTATATAGGTAGCGGCTAATAGGTTTTAGTCAACGACACTTCGCCTCAATATTTATTACTCTATCACATCAAGTGGTAACGGACGGCGCAACAACTTCCCAGCTCAGCGGATATTGATGATTTAAATCAAATCTATCCATCGCACTAACAGACAACAATACAGCTCCCATTTTATACACATACACCAAGTACTAAAGAGGCAGGTAACTTCTCAAATGTATAAAAACAAGAGTAAATTGACTCGTGAGAAACATTTCGATCTCCAAAATGATGAATTTATAAACATACCTGTTTAGATGCGGCAAGTAATTTTCAAGCAACGAACAACAACAATCACATGAGAGTTTCTATAGCACGTATTTGTTTTGGGAAATGTATTTGATCTTTTCCGATATAAAATAATGTATTTAAAAATTCACACGTTCAACACCCAAGCACCAACCCCATGACACAGACTGAAAATAAAAAAACGCAAACTTGTCAGTCAAACTTGCTACGTCAGAAGAAATTTCAAAGAGCTATCGTGCTAACAAAACGTATTCATAACTCAACACAAAATCGACCATAGACTTAACTTAAGGCATATACCCACTTGCGGGGCTGTCTTATCAGGATAGTGGGGATACTGAGCCCCTTTTTTTTTAGCATGGTAAAATCATGAAATGAGTCCTCCCACTCAGGGTACAACGGGAGGGATTGTCAGATTTGTACCGACTAAAATTCACGGTGTCCTTCAATAGCCCTTTATGTACGTTCCGGGGTCACGGTAGCTCGTTAGTCCCGCGACCGGATAATATTGATAAATACCTATAGATTTAAAAGATGACTGTGCACCCAACTGCACCTTCCCAAGCTAACTAACATATAAGTGTGTCCTTCAAAGGAGACACTACAGATCTCTTGATAGGGAGACAAACAATTATTTGCGGAGACTTTTAAGCACAGTTGTGCCAGGGCCGCGCCGCCCATTTTAACTTTTTAGGTAATTTCCTATACAATATGTTACAAAAGCGAGCGATCGGCTGCTGCGCTGCGTGGCACGGGTTTGATTCCCTCACGTATAATATTATTGTCAACCCATGATACAGTGCGGGGCGGGCACGCCGCAACCGCGGCGGAAAAACCCCTCTTTGAGGAGTGGCTGGACAGGCGTCACGGCGTCCTGACCTTCTGCAGGACGCAGGTCCTCACCGGACATGGATGTTTCGGGAGGTACCTGTGTCTGATGAGGAAGGAAGAAACGTCTGGGTGTCACCACTGCAAGGATCGCCCGGAGGACACGGTGGAGCATACAGTGCAGGACTGCCCCGCTTGGGCAGAGCACCGCCGTGTCCTCACGATGGTGATAGGCGGAGACCTCTCGCGCCCGGCATTGGTCAAGGCCATGCTGCGGGGCGAGACGAAGTGGGAGGCGGTCGCCTAATTCTGCGAAGCAGTTATGCTAGGGAAGGAGGTGGCGCGCCACGTGAGGAAGAGGACAGCGTCTTCCCTCCAACCCATCCGCAGTGGTAGGCGCCACGGCGACAGACGTCGGCAGACGATCTCCGGCCACCGTAGGCGCGGGCATGCGGGCGGCGAGCAATGGGCGACTCGCTGTCCGACCATGGACCATGGCCGGGTCGACGGTGCGTTGTGTTCCACGCGCGCCTCCAGGAGTGTCAGCATAGTGACGGGGCCCCCTGTAGAGGGCCAAAGCCTGCCGGGGTCGTGGGACTCATGAATAACCGTGACCCCGGAACATAAAGGGCTATTGAAAGACACCGTGGATTTTAGTCAGTACGAATCTGACAGTCCCTCCCGCTCCGCCCTGGTTGGGAGGACTCATTTGATGATTCTACCACGTTAAAAAAAAATACAGTGTGGGGAAACGTTAAAAAATTATTCACCTATTATGTTATAAAATCTGGCGTTTCTGCGGTTTTTTTTACTTTGATATTAAAATATTAAGAAAAATGATTAAAATATTATGTCTCCTGTACATTGTGTGTGTGCTACTATGAAATAAAAGTGGAGAAAATACAATATTTCAATAAAAATAAATGTCGAAACGAGTCCATAAAAAGAGGCGCTTCTTAGATTTTGCACACAGGTGCTGCCAGGGCTCGGCGCGGCCTTGGCACAGACCATCATCATCACCTGTGAAAATAACCATAGAGCATGAATTTTACCGGTATCCTATCTATTTACCGTATTTAGTTTACCGCCAGCCGTCAGTGTCAAGTGTAGCTGTATTGGCAATTGGCTGAAATTGGCAATTTTGGATGATAAAAATTCCGATTCGCCGACGAGGTGAGACGTGCAGTGCGTTTCTCGATGCACTTTCAATCGATCAATAATCATTTTTAGTGATTTCTGTGCGTGTAATTGTGGTGTGAAAACTCATCAAGATGCCCAAAAAAGCGCCAAAGAATGCGTTTTTTTATTTTATGAATGACTTTAAGGAAGAACAGCAGAAAAAGGGGATAAATTATGGTAGCTTGGCTGATGTCGCCAAAGCGGCCGATCCTGAATGGAGGGTAACGATATTTTTTTGAGTACTTGCGATCTGCTTGCATTGGAAAATATTACTGAAGTTGTGTTTATTTTGATAAAATTATGCGTGTGATTTTAATGCAGATTTCAGTTTTACAAATCCCGTCAAACAATTTCGTCTTATTTCCCTGATGCTATTTAGCTATCTTATGCAGATGCTCTGTTGTACATTTACCTATATAATTAATACGCTATCGAGCCTCGATCATAATAGCTTTATTACCTTCACTTCTGCTGATCCTAACAACTAGTATTATGCCATTATAACGGCGGTTATATCCTGAATTATTTTCAGGACACACCCTCCGCCATTGTAACACCTTTGTGCCTATCACATCCTACAAATAAAGAATCATTCTTCTCCGTAGAAAACCTACTAGGATTCCTTTTTGGTTAACCTTGTATGATTCTTGCTTGCAATAATGCCTAATCTTCTTAACTTTATGCGACTGATGACAATTAACCTTTTCATTTGGATATTAAAAAGATCCCTTTTTATTTATCAAACTGTAGTTATAATAAGAACGTGACTTAAAATAAGCAGTGCCATTGTACTCTATTTTTTATTACAATAATGGTGTTTTATATTAATTGTACTGATACTATTGACCTGTGTCATCTAACCACTGTACAAGCCAAGGTCGCTCCTCTCCCAATGATGGTTTGTAGATTTTGACCAGCTTGGCACACTATTTTCTAAAAAAGTAGTCTGCCGCTTTGCTTCTGTGTGCAACAATATTCTAAAATGTGACCATTTTAGCCTAAAAGTCATTGGACATTGGGCAGAATTTTGTTTAGATGTGGCCAGGCACTGTCCTACCCTTTTGTTTTGGTGGTAAAATCCTCAAATGAGTCCTCCCACCCAGGGCAGAGCGGGAGGGACTGTCAGACTCGTACTGACTAAATTCCATGGTCTCCTTCAATAGCCCTTTACGTTCTGGGGTCACGACAATTCGTGAGCCCCGCGACCCCGGCAGGCTTTAGCCCTCTACAGGGGGGCCCCGTCACTATGCTGACACTCCTTGAGTGAGGCCGGAGATCGTCTGCGTTTCTTCCTTCCTCAACAGACACAGGTACCTCCCGAAACATCCGTGTCTGGTGAGGACCTGCGTCATGTGGAAGGTCAGGAAGCCGTATATAAGGCATGCATAAAAATTTTAACCTGGATTAGGACATAGGATACCTTCTATCCCAATATTAGATTCCTGTGGGATAATTTTCGATTACCACGTCAGTAAAACTGTGGGCAGAAGCTAGTAATATGTCACTTCATTGCAGAAAGCGCCAGCTCAAGTCAAGGCCCGTTATGAAGCGAAAGCAAAAAATGAAAAAGAGAGGCGTAATATCCCGATCCAGAAGTTTACGTCAACAGGTGTGCCGCTCTCTGCTATAGAACAACAGCAGAAAGAGATGCAAGAAGCAATAGAATTTGAAATAAAGGACATCAAGAATATGATTAAGACGAAGGCGTTAAATAAACGTAAGTTTTGTTGTTAGACACCTTTTGGTCATTGCGCCATGTAAAGTATGGAATCCCTGAATCGCCTCCGGACCCAGGTGGGAAGTTGTAACTGCAACCTGTTAAAGGGGGACAATCGCATTCGAACGGCAGTGGGATGCGGATGTGGAGCTACGTCACAAACCATGTAAGCCCAAAAACATGCGGCGGAGTTTTGGGCCAATAAAATATAAATACCATCGTGCCAGCGACACGAAGAAGATGAAGAAAAAGTATGGATATTAAGCTGTACCTGGGTAAACCCACGCGCGTCTGAAGGAGCTGTCAGCAAACTGACAGTGCCCCTAAAGACCAAATGCCTGCCGGTCTAAAGGAAATGGTAACACAAAGGGCTGTCACACCCAGTTGGAAAAAAATTCAACCCAATAAAAAAGAATCTAAGCTAACATGAAGCATACATGGTGCTTGAATTCTGGGACCAGCATAATTTTGATGAGTCCAATAAAATGGTGTTCAACAAATTTTACATACAATTATAGGAAATACTGAGTGTAGAGTTCTAACATTGTATAATTTTTTGCTTAGCCGTTAAAGGACCCACCCGTCAAGGAAAACATCATGAGGAAACTAACATCTCCTAGAATGGAAAATTCGAAGACATGTGTGATTTCTACCAATCCGCACTGAGCCGTGTGGTGGATAACTTCCCATTTTTTTTTTCGTCAGGCTTAGCGTGATCGTCGGCGACATGAGCATTGCGAAGGTTCATTCAGTTCCCTCCCAGTCATCAGACATCTGATCCCTGACTGCTATGCCGGAGGTCGTGGGTTCGATTCCCACCCAGGACAAATGTTTGTGTGATGAGCACGATCATTTGTTCTGTGTCTGGGTGTAATTTATCTATAATATGTATGTATTTAGAAATATGTAAGTATGTTTATCAGTTGTCTGGTACCCATAACACAAGCTCTGCTTAGCTTGGGACTAGATGGCGTTGTGTGATAGTTGTGGAATGTTTATTATTATTTATTTATTATTTAGTAGAAGATAAGTTGCACTGCTTTACTGACTGGTGATCGCCATTGTCAAGATTTTTGTTTTTCTCCGGGCGCGGTACCCCTTCAGGTGCGAGGCTGGGGATAGGGTCCGCTTCGCCCCCGCCTAGCTACGCCACTGTTCGACAGCCATTTCCGGCTAGCTATTGCACTTCATTGCAAGACACTTCGTGGTCATCTTGCCTTCTCTTTTTGTACCAACTTCGTCGGCGTCGTCCAACCTCAGGCATCCATTAAATTCTTGTCCAGTGGCTGTTTTGCATGCGGCTTGCGTGACCTACCTATTCTAATGTAGTCAAATTTGTTACAGAAATTCTTGAAGAAGACCTCTATGTTATAGACGTAAACTCCTTTTGTAAAACAACGCGTGGATACCTCATAGGGGAGAGTACGGTTCTCAGGTTTAACCTCAAAACAGGATTCCGAGATTGTTATCATGAGTTGATAAACCCAGGTAAATATACTCATCATTATTAGTGGCAACTCTTAAACAGGTGTTACAATCTGAAGCGGTTTTTTATTTGAAAGCATGTTTTGTCATATCCCTCCTGGCGCAGTCGGGTAAAAATCAGTTAAACCGTTTCAAGATCACCAGCTCTTGTAATTTTTTGGAGGATTTTAATTTATCTAATGACTTGTTGCCATAAAATTAATGATGACTAATAACGAAACCGAATACGGATGCTATGTGTGCCCTTACTTAAATGAACCATTTTGTCTGAAACAGGTGGCATCCCAGTCGGCTATGCTTACGACGTTAAGCAAGGCTGCATCGACTACGGTCTCGAGATGCCAGACGAAGAGTACAAAACAAACTACATGCAAATACTTGCAAATATTATTGACTACTTGAAACAAAAGGACCCTACTGTGAAGACTCTCCCGCCTCTTTACACGATGCCTGATAAGGTTCTGCCTGTCCAGGACTTTATACGACACATGTGCCAAATGTCCGGTAAGGAAAACTTTTGCTTCTTGCTGATTTTCAACACACCTGATCCGTCTGAGAATGAGACAGTGGTCTACCTTATAGTGCACCCACATTTCGTCGCCGGACTGTTCATCAGGTAACCGTGCCCCTGGAACGCAAAAGGCTACTGATAGACACCGTGGATTTTAGTCCCTACGAGTCCACACGCACGCACATATAGATGCAGTTGAGGCTTTTAGGGTTGGCAAGTTATTTTTTAAATGAATTGGACCACGGAACTCTCAAAAGGGGCTGTGGTCCAACTATTTTTAAAGTTGGACTGCTCCTAGTAAAGATCCATGGTCCAACTAATAGGACAAAGCAGTTGGACCACTGCCCCGGACTGGAAATGAATATACTTGATTCATTTTATTTTCATTTCTTTTCAGGTGAGGACGAGTTCCTCTTCCGTATATACAAACTGGATACCATGTTCTTCTACTTGATTAACAGCATTAAAAACCGCTCGAACGAAGGTTTCCCCAAAGAGTCCCTGGCCCTGGTGCAGCTGAAGAAGGATCCCTTCAAGTACAATCCGAATCTGGGATGTGAAGTGAGTTATCTATACATATAATAAATCTGTAGAAGGGTCAATTCTGTACATTGAAAATATTGAAAAAATAAATAGCGGGGGGTGTTGCTGGATCGATACCAAACCCAAATATGTGATTAAAAAAATTTTTGTCTGTCTGTCTGTCTGTATGTGCAGGCATCACGTGAAAACTAACGGTTCGATTTCGATGAAACTTGGTATAATTATACCTTATTATCCTGGGCATAAAATAGGATACTTTTTATCCTGGAAAAATACGTAGAAAAAAAAATCTTATTTTTCAGTACAGAACGCGAGCTCAACAGCAGTAGCTCAATAGAGGGATCTCCTTAATGATGTGGCTTAGCCGTATTTGGGTCCAATAGATATTTATAAGATGTCATTGTCAGAGTTACTCAAAATGGAGAAATAAACCATCCACGCGAAGACCGACATCCGCGCGGACGGAGTCGCGGGCGGAAGCTAGTGTGCAATAATATTGTAAAGAGATCTAATTTGTTTGTTTGTAAATTTGTATTTAGGGGGTTATCTCCAGAACTTTCTTTCTTTTATTGTTTCTTAGTGCCATCTTACATAAAAAAATTGTGAGGATGGATGCATGTTGGTTACACTTTCATGCAAAGCCCACTGAACGGATTTGGATGAAATTTGGTACACAGATAGGCGAAGCCATTGGCAACAGCTAGTAACATATGCAGAAGTTTAATTTGATAAGTTTGTATTTAGAGGGTAATCTCCAGAACGAATGATACAATAATTCAAGTTTTTTTTTATCATTATTCCTGAGTGCTTTGGGCCATAAATTGTATTTATGGCAGCTATCACAATTTTTGTCTAGCGAATCGGAAAAGGTGTGAGAGGACAACGCGGTGGATCGGGAACTTTCAAACAAACGATGTCTACTATAGAAGCTACTATGATAGTTTTTTGTTTTTTTTACATGGTAAAATCATCACATGAGTCCTCCCACCCGGGGCAGAGTGGGAGGGACTGTCCGACTCGTACTGACTAAAATCCACGGTGTCCTTCAATAGCCCTTTACGTACCGGGGTCACGGTAATTCGTGAGTCCCGCAACCCCGGCAGGCTGCCCCTCTAGAGGGGGCCCCCGTCACTTTGCTGACACTCTTTGAGGCGCGCGTGGAACACAACGCGCCGTCGACCTGGGCATGGTCCATGGTCGGACAGCGAGTTGCCCGTTTATTATGATAGATAGCTTTTTTAATCAATGTTAAAGTCACCGTTTTACTTGTTAACAGCACCATGAAGGCAATGACAAGTCCTTAGAATGCACTACTTCTCGCACCAAACGCTGGGCATTCACCATCCTGGATAGTTGCTGCCCGATAGTGGGCATTCCACTTGTGCCCGGACAACATGTGCCTGCTGAGTATGATGTGGAGGTAAGCAGACTTCATGTTTTAATTAGATTAAAAAAAATGGCATGGACATAATTATTTGAATGATGATCCATCGTAAACTTATTTTCTTAGAAATTCAAGTACAGTTAGGTCCATATTCGCGTAAACTTACACATCTATGGTAAAGACTTTGACATTCGTTATTTTGATGGAGTCAAAATAATTTTTTTTTTACAAAACTGCTCATGATTAAAATTCTTCGATAGTTTATTAATTTTTTCTGGGTGGCAAAATCATCAAACGAGTCCTCGAGAACCCCATGCAGTGAAAAAAACTGTCAGACTCTTACTGAATTAAAACTTCGGTTTCCCTTTGCGTTCCAAGGCCTCGGTTCCCTTTGAAGAAAGTCTCGCCACCAATTAACATAGGTTTACATCACAACGACTGATGCGCACTAAGATGTTTTATTTTTGCATCCCACTACGAATTTCACCTGTATCGTAGGCGTATTAAGTTATTATAAACCATTTAAACTCACATTTACAAACACCCAGACGCGGAACGGGTGTTTGTGTATGTGTGTTTCTATGTTTGTAAACGCACCCGAAAGCCAAACAAATTCATAGTGTGAAGTAACGTATTAAAAAAATAAAAAAAAACTACGTGTACATCATACAAATATTTATTCCGTGCGGGGTTAGAACCTGTGACAACGCCAACTGTAACATCAAAATAATAATTATGAATATTGTATTAATATTTAATCGTTAATTATATTTCTTTTCTCAGGGTATCATTGAATTGAAAGACTCGAAGAAGGGCTGGGCTGGACCTTCCGTTGCTGGAGTCGTGGTAACTATAAACATTGAATAACTGACTTTTAAGGCTTTGACGAACAGCTAGCTTGGCGTGGCGCGACGCTAGCGTGGCGTATCCTTGGCGTGTTTTGTTACAATGAAAATATACATATGTTAGTCGTCACACAACACAATGACGGGGCCCCCCTTAGTTTAGTCATAAGTCTGACAGTCTCTCCTGCTCTGCCCTGGGTGGGAGGACTTATTCAATGATTTCACGACGCTTAAAAAAAAAATCGTCACACAAAACACGCCACGCTAGCGCTAACTTCACGCTAAGCAAAGCTGTTGGGCAAAGCCTTTACAAGTAAGAGGAACTGGGTATAAAATTATTAAATTGACATGGTCACGAACACACGTTATAACTTAAAAAATAATCCGTGATCATGGTTCTTGCAACAGCGCAAAAATACGATCGGAAACTCAAATAAATAAAAAGAAAGATTTAAATGACAGAGTTTTTTTTGTGATGTGTATCTCTAATTCTCTTTTTTTCTTCTTATATTTTCTTCTTTCTTCTTCCTTTTTAATTACTGTCCCTGTTTTTATGAAAACATGGCCGCGAAAACAGGTCAGTGCCACCAACAAAATGTAACTCTTTAATGAGTATCTCACGTAGCGTCTGCTTGATTGCGCATCCAAACTGCCAGTTTTTGGCAGCAACACCTGGCTTCGCAGTCGTTCGTCGTTGTCCCAGTGAAATATGGCCCTTAATCCATCAATTTTTGGTTGCAGCCTCCGTCCTCTTCATGCAATACGACTCTCAGTGACTCGTTATTCGAACAGCAGCTGAACTCGACTGCCTCCAGTTTATCTGAACGACGTAAGTGGCACTAGACTCAGAAAAAATGTGGATGCGATTTTGGGTGGGTTTTAATACCCCTGATTATACAACAGTTGCATAAATAACTATTAAAAACATCCCGAAACATCTTAAGCTTTCTACAAAAATTGAGTTAATTGAGGTTACAAAAAGAGCTCAAATGGAAACTCACGATTCCGAATTAAGTCTGTTTCGCCAACGTTATGTTGATTATGAACCTGGGACATCATCACAGTGGGCAGCCTTCTGCGCGGGGGGCCTTAATCTGTCTAGTTGGTCTAATGGGCATAAGAGCGACTGATGAGCCTAAGATCCGAGGTTCAATTCCCAGGTCGAGCATCGATCATCATAATCAACCTATAATGTTCCCACTACTGGGATACAGGCCCCCTCTCTATTAATGGGAGTGGTCTACAACACGGGTCCAGTGCCTGTTGGTAGATGTCACATGTCTTCTATTTTTTGGTTCTGGGATATGCAGGTTTCCTCAAGATATTTACCTTCACCGTTTTGAAAGCAGTGGTAATGAAATAAATTACACAAAGTAACCTAATGAGGCACATGCCTCATTAGGTTGAAACCCATGACCTACAAATTCTTATTTCGAAGTCGGTACCACTGAGCTACCGCTGCATCGGCGGACTTCAATGATATTGCATTTTTCCATTAAGAACTTCTCAGCAGCCACGGAAGCTAGACTTGTGCGCGGTTGATGGCAGTAGGCTCACCCCCTTTTTATATACGAGTATCTCGCAGTATACATAATTATGTATAATTTTGACAGGCCTGTTGGCCTAGTGGTTAGTGACCCTGACTGCTATGCCGGAGGTTGTGGGTTCGATTCCCACCCAGGACAAATGTTTGTGTGATGAGCACGATCATTTGTTCTGTGTCTGGGTGTAATTTATCTATAATATGTATGTATTTAGAAATATATAAGTATGTTTATCAGTTGTCTAGTACCCATAACACAAGCTCTGCTTTTTTTTTTTTTTTTTAGCGTGGTAAAATCATCAAATGAGTCCTCCCACCCAGGGCAGGGCGGGAGGGACTGTCAGACTTGTACTGACTAAAATCCACGGTGTCCTTCAATAGCCCTTTACGTACCGGGGTCACGGTAATCCCTTGGTCCCGCGACCAACACAAGCTCTGCTTAGCTTGGGACTAGATGGCGTTGTGTGACAGTTGTGGAATATTTATTTATTTATTTATTTATTTATTTAATTGTAATTCCTTTTAAATGTGCACGTACAAAAGCTGGGCATTGACTGATATGTTTTTTTTTCTACAGCTGTGCGAAAGCAGAAAGTGACTCAGGCGCCACTTCGTCGGCCTCATCACGACTGTAAGTATAACAAACTTGTATCATCATCTGCCTAGCCTTTTCCCAACTACGTTGGGGTCGGCTTCCAGTCAAACCAGATGCAGCTGGATTTCAATATTTTACATGGAGCGACTGCCTATCGGACGTCCACTAACCAGTTACTGGGTAATACGATACCTTATGGTAAGACTGGTTGTCAGACTTTAGTAACAGTAACGACTGTCAAAAATCTACAAATGACAGCCGGGACCAACGGCTTTACGTACCTCCCGAGGCACTGAGAAATCTCGCTATGACAGATGGTCACCCATCCACAGACCAACCTCGGCAAGCGCGGCTTACCCCGGAAGATCGGCCTGTGTGGCTGTAATTATTTAGCCACGAGCTCCTCCTCTCTCTCTCCTCGCTTATAACAAACTTTTTTATGCTCTGTTAAATGAACTAATGGAACAACTTTACAATGTGTGTGAATGTCGTACATTGGAAGTGACTTTTTCAAATCTTTTTTTTTCTACCGATGATGTACGTAATACAGTGTGTACAAGATGGTATATTTTTCATTTTGTTGTGTAGACTCATTTTCTAACATTTGGTCTGCTCTAGACCAAAAATGTATGTTATTGTTATCAACCGCGGCGGAGGTGGTGTTCACTGATCATGTTCGCAGGGCAGACATGATATAACGAACGTGTTGAACCTATAATTTGATACCAGGCCTGTTGGTCTAGTGGTTAGTGACCCTGACTGCTATGCCGGAGGTCGTGGGTTCGATTCCCACCCAGGACAAATGTTTGTGTGATGAGCACGATCATTAGTTCTGTGTCTGGGTGTAATTTATCTATAATATGTATGTATTTAGAAATATATAAGTATGTTTATCAGTTGTCTAGTACCCATAACACAAGCTCTGCTTACCTTGGGACTAGATGGCGTTTTGTGATAGTTGTGGAATATTTATTTATTATTTAACTAGTTATTAAGTACACAAGGTCGCCCGGAATCGGAGTAAGTGATTCCATACTTCTGCTCGCTAGAATAGATAAGAGGTTTTAGAAAAAAAAAGTCGGTAAAATTACAAATTAATTTATCAAATGATTATTTTTGGGAAACCTAAAATAAATAGAGTCACATTACTGAAATATAAGCTAAAAGACTTATATTCAATAGCATTAATAAAATATTGTTATCAACAGATGCGGCGGATATCCGCGTGCCTCCCGCCTTGACTGAAGATGACTTCCCCGTACTGTCTGCGGGAACTGGACGAGGTATGTACATAATATATCATACAGAGGTTCAGAGCTTAACACCTCGCCTCTCATGCTCGTGGTTTTAAACCCGCGCAAGTAACAATGTATAGCTAGTTAGTAAATTATGTTTTTAAAAACCTCGTATTATGGGTTGAACTCCGAAACGATTGATAGGTATCACAACAAATTGTAAAGTATTTTTTATCCTCCTGCCCTTCAACATTTTTTTTAAATAATGATGTTTGACCAACGAATTATCCAATTATCATCTACTATTGTTTACTTAGCCCAGTTAGATTCCTAATATTTGATCCCACTTAAAGAACTTGATAGTTTGTACCACATACACTTAAATATTACCACAAAAAAGTGTATTTATTAACTGAAGTACAGACATCAGTACATTATCCTAAACCAATTCGTCAAATGCCAATTGAACACGAGCCTTCTACTTTTGTGATTAAGTTTAAAATTTTTTAAAGAAAATTGGGGTAGGTCGCGTAAAAAATTCACGTCATTACACCCATATTTTAATTTCCATTTACAGGCCGCGGCTTAGCCAGCAACTTCGGAAGAATGAACATTAAAAAGTAAAAAGCATTCAATGCCAACGACTATTTTTTTTTTACTATTAAGAAATCTGACATTATTATTATTACAAAGTGAGCTGTACACAGATGGTCTGCATTTCAACTGTGGTTTATGATGCTAAGCTGTACCTGCGACCGTATTATAATGTCTTAAAACCAGGCTTGTTCCAGTGAGTGAAAGAGACAGAGCTATACAAGTCGTCTAGCGCCATCTCGTTCACTCACTGGAATAAGCCTGGTTTTAAGACGTCATAATACGGCTCCTGGGGAGCTTTTATTGGTAATTGAATCATTAGATTTGCTCTTACCGTAGATCTACACTGAGAAGCTATGACATCCCATCACCATATTTTTACTACAAAAGATGCGATTATCAATCGTAAAGAGACAATGCTGTTCAAATGAATTTGGATAGTTGACACCACGTCATGCTTTTCGCATCACTATCTTTAGATGCGGTTGGGCGAATCTAGCGATTTCAATATTTGATTTCGACCTAATATTAACCTGTTGTAAGACAAAAGACAGGACAAAGACTTGTATAGAGAAGAAATTAATGGACTTGCAGATCCAAAGGCCTAGCAAAAATTGTCTTTAAGACATCTCATAGTAGGTTCAAATTGCATTCCATCTTTTTACAGTAAACAATTAAAATAAATATTTCATGGTTCCCTTAAGGTCTTACAATCTAATAGGAGATTTACACGGGTCGATTAAGTCATACGGCTGCCTCGTGCGGTGAAAATCGTCTAAATGATCACTTAGATGTTCGATTACGGCTTAAGAGGCTGAAAAATCGACCCTTGTAAATCCTCCATAATGAACCATATCGTCTTTTCATTAAAATCATAAAAAGTTTATTTCAGTTAAGAAATTCTAAAAGAAATCTTAAAACATGTCAGATTATATATTTTTTATACTGTCCATATTGTTTTAAGTACGCATTTTGATACAGGGACTGGCTATAAGACTTGTTAAGTATAATCTTGTTAAAACCAACTGATATTATATTTAAGTTCGATTCCTTTAGTACAGCTATTTTAATTTAAAAGTTGGTTAAGAACGTGTAAGGCCTAGTCTTCATTGCGTTGTGATATCCTGTTCAGGAATACATCACAGAATGATTGACAAAACCAAATACAGTATGTATAACATTAACAAACTTTCATGGGATAAAAGTGCTTATGATTATAAACAACCTTTACACACACAGTTTGTACAGTCTGTATACACAGTTTGTATGAAACACCTGAGGTTTTGATTGGATAAAAAACTCTGTATAAAACTTACTTAACAACACGCAAAAAAAGTTACGTAAATGGTCGCGTGGGTTGGGTAATACCCTGATTATACAAATGCTGGAGAAAATCTAATATATCGTACAACACAATCAATATTGATTTCAATACTTGATCATAAACGACAAGTATTTTTATTTTTGCAAAGATGTTTCAGGGTGTATACGCATTGACCCTTAAAATCCAGAATTTTGCTTTATATCCTAGGAAATTCACAAATATCCTGCGAAGAATATTTAAATGGAACTATGTACATTACTAAACGTCAGCACGATAGTGTCTGGAGTTCAAACTCCTCATAAATACAGTTTTTTTGTCACTATGCTTGTAAATGATAAGGGAATGGTCACACTTATCAACATTAAGAGCGCGTGTTCTGAAAGAAGGGAACGACGCAAATAGTTGTCAAATATGAACAAGTTTTAATTAATTTGGCAATTTTAATGTATGGAAAGTCAAAGTCAAAGTCAAATCATTTATTTCAATTAGGCCATCAACGAGGCACTTTCAAACGTCGAATATTAACATTAAAGGAAATGGGATGGGATGGGATTGATTCTACACCCATTCGCAAGGGTAGGTTTGTATGAAGAAGAATGGGCAAGAAACTCCATACTTACTCTTTTTAAAAATGTTTTACAATATTTTTATATACATCATTTGACATCAATAATGTGAAAGCAATGTACTTTAAATCTAGACTAAATATTATAAAAAAATGTATAAGAAATAAAAAAAAATTTAGCCAAAAGGTACATGGTGTTCACATTTTAACAAAATATTGCAATTACCTACAGCTATTTTACAAATATAAGTGTGTGAGCATTCAAATTTCAACAAGCTTGATTTTGTTTAAACCCTACATTGTACTATGGAGCAGGACCAGCATGTTTCCAAACATTTTTATCTTGAATATAATCTAATTTATAATATGCTTGTTTACTAAGTGTATTTTTTATGTAACTTTTAAATGAATAGGGCTCTGTAGTGCACTAAAAAAATTATGAAAAATGAAATTAGGGAATTCAATAATTAATATCATAACACCGAATAAATAGTTTTCGATGTAAAAAAAGTATTTGGAAACTTTCCAAATGCTTTTTCTATACCTAAAATGGTTACAACATCAAATTCAGTACTTTAATTGCATTCCTATATAATTTATTTAGTGCCCTACAGAGCCACATTTCTTAGTTTCATACAGTATAATTACTAAATTAATTAAAACTTGTTAATATTTGACAGCTATTTGCAACGTTGCCAACTTTCTAGTTACGCGCACTTAAATCAGCTTGCGCCGAATTGTTAAGTGTAGTTCTGTAAGCAAATCAACACAGTGTCATAAATCGTTTCTAAAATCTCAAGATAAAATAGCGGCCACATTTATGAACACTGAATTGGTGTGTTCCTTCTTTCCAAATAAAACCAATATCATAAATAGTTTCTAAAATCTCAAGATGAATTGATAAGTGTGTTCCTCCCCCAGGCAAATAAAATCAGTGTTGTAATAGTAGCGATTTCAAGTAATTCTGAATGTTTACAATATAATCTCAAGCAATTCTGAATGTTCCCCAAGCCCCGTTTTAAAAAAAAATCCTGTTGGTGTCCATATTCTTTAGAAAAGTGTTAGTTGGTATAACGAAATTCATAAATGTACTGAATAGCGTTTATGTATATCGTATTTTTTCTAAATGTCTACTGTATTTACTCGCCATTTTCGAAAATTCTACATGTAACTTTGTTAAATGTAAGTATTAGAAAGTATGTACTAAGAATATGATTACCTTTGTGCCATATTGTGATCACAATTACGTTAATCATGGAATAATACTTTGAGCAAATTCATTTGGTAGTTTAATTTTCATATGATTATTGTTTATTGGGAGCGTGTAAGTATAAAAAAGCGTGCATGAAGACACAATATGGTAGCAAGGCCGTCCTATTCTTAATTAAAACACAGTAATTTATATTCCACTTACAAAACAAACCATAAAATAGGTTTCAGAGATTGTTTTTAAACTATCTTTGGTAAGATATTCTTATACCTAAGGTGTTTAAGTAAGTACGTATACTCCATATTTATCTATATAACGATCTTTGTCTGTAACCAATTAATAGCGTAATTTGCCGATCTGAGTATTAAATCTTCCAATCTTAAGCAACTGTCAAAGAACTTTGGTCAAGATTTGGATTGACATACAGTTAAGCTGATCGCACATTTGCCGCACGCGCCGTGTACAGAGCATTTTAGAATTCGATGTAGGAAAGCAAATGAAATCGGAAAATGCTGACAGCATCTTAATAATGCTGATGACGTCATAATGTCATACCATTGGGTGCAATAAGTGCGTCCGTGATTGATATATCTGCGACCACCTTTAGTCGGCATATAACGATGTGTACATTTTTTTTTTAAGTGAAAACTTCTTTAGCGGCATTGTGCACTTTTTTGGAATGGGTAAAAAATGTTAAACTCGCGTCAGGACACGTGACCTGATCGAAAATTCGTAAGACGGCGCAGGGCGCTTGCGCGAATGTTCGTGTGTGTTTATTACTATTGAAGTTTTCACTTCTGCCGGCACTCCCAGCGTGCAACCCGTCGTTTTTATCAATAGTCTTCGTATGTCGGATATGCAATAGTATTTAATTTAGCCAATTAGGTGCTTCCTTACAAATACATATATTTTTTTTTTGTTTTAAACATATTTCCATTTATTTGCTCTCGGTGACTGTTTCTGTACACTATTGTTTATGTTTTCAGTCCTGTACTAACCCAACAAGATCTACTTGACTTGATTCTATCACACAGCAGCTACATATTGTCAAGATTGATTTGATTGTCAAAAAAAAATACCGTGGTACTTACAGTCCTGCGGGCCTACCATGACGTCTACAAGCGAGACTAGTTCCACTGAGGAAACGAGATGGCGCTAGAAGACGTTTATAGCTATCTCTTTCCCACAGTGGAACTACTCTCGTTCGTAGGCCACCTTCTGTGTTCATCGCTATACACACAGCCTTGTGTCGGCACGGCTGCAGCGCTGGAACACTGGAATTAAAGTTCACTACCTTAGCTACTGACAGCACCACTAGCGCTTACCGCTCGCGCTGCCCGATCGGACGATCTCAAAGCCGCCTCGTCGAAGAGTACATCGTGAGGCGTGTATTTGATTTGACGTATACCAGTCGAATTGCATCATTATGTCCCATTATTATGGATGATTTTCGCTTGTAGTTGGTCAGCGACGCAAATCAGTTCCGAAGAGCCTTTGAATATTCGTAAAGGCAAAGTTACCATCGATCCATAAACAGTGTATGTAAGACATTTAGACATTATTGTAACATTTAGTTTGTACTAATCCAAGAATAATCCCACCGCTGGGACACTAGCCTCCTTTGCTGTAATCAACCACTACCCTTTTTTTGTGATTTTATTCGCTTATAAGTATTCTTGACTCAAATGAATGTATGTTTTTGCAAATTTGCAATGCGACCACGATAAGATTTAAATTGATGGCGTCAAATTGTGACGACATGCACGCTTTTCTAACACTTGTAGGTAAATTGCTCCCAAATAAAAAATAACCATATGAAATTAACATTAACAAGATAATTGAACATTAATTTGCACAAAGTTTAAAACTTAACGTAATTTTCAGTGACAGTTGGAGGTCATTGACTTTCACTCTTATCGTGGTTGCATAGTAAGTACCTACGTAAGTGTCAGCTCAGACCGAGATGTGACTGCGCGCACCTTTCAATAGAGCTACTCAAAATGTAACTCTATTTTCTACACGAAAAGATACACCTTTCGCAACGCAGCGCGGCGCCGCGCTGCATTTTAATCGCGACTCAAAATCAACGTTATTTAATACACGAAAAGATTCACACTTGCAGTACCGTTGCGTCGCGTCTCGGTGTGATCTGACCGTAAGTGTATTTCTTGTGTCATAAATATATTATTAGTAGTGATTGATCTGACTGCAGATTCTGAATCTGTGCTATCTATGTGATAAAGGCTAAGAAGTTACTTAATTTGTAATTCATTTTGACAATTAAATAATTAGAATCGATTTTGACTTTCATTCAAGAATAAGCGTAAAGCCTCATTTAATGCAAGAACTCGCACGTGAGTTGCATTACATTGCGGACTTTATATGTACAACGAATTCAGTTGATTAAACAAATACCGCAATGTGGTAAAACTCGCATGCGAGTTCGTGCTCCATCTAAATGAGGCTTAAGTCTACTGTGCGATATTTTTTTTTATTCATATTTAAAACGTATATTTTTCTCGTATTGTTATTTCAAACAAAAATCGATGTATGATTATTATCATGATCGTACAAATAAGTAATAATTCGATGCTACTCTGTGGCGGCCATTTTTTTTTCAATACCGTGTTCTAATCATCATCGTCTTAGCGACAATAGATGTTTCACATAAAAAAGAAACTACAAAACCAACATAAATATTTAATCACTACAGGATCTCCTTTAAAAATTTACTTTGCGAACAGTTTGAAACACAGGAGTGTACGTCTGCGCCGGCTCTACTTTCGGAAGTTCGTCGACGGTTTCGAGTTTAGCTTCGGGTTTTTTTTCTTCAACTACTTCAACTTCGACTTCGTTCTCAACCGCGGCTTCCACGTCGGCTTCCGCTTCGGCTTCTTCTTTTTCTTTCTCGGCCTTTTCTTTTTCTTCTTCAATGAGGGTACTCATGACTAACGTCGGTAGTTCCTCTGTCTTCTTTTGAAGTTTTATTTGTACTAAGAGGCTTCTTACCAATATGAGGACGTATACCTGGAACACTGTAATGTTAAATTGAATTAATGTTACAACAATAAATCATCATCTTCCTGCCCTGGTCTTCTGACTGTACATAGTGACTACGTACCATTAAGTTCATTCAATCTTTTTATCATACAGACACATGACACCTTAGGTCACGCAACAAGGCAGGACGCGTGAGGGAGAGGACAACCTCCTCCTAACGTCCCGGCCGCCGCGGGAGATACCCATGGCAACAGTCGTCGCGAAGCGATTTCCGGCCACTGTAGGTGCGGGCATGCGGGCGGTGATTAATGGGTGACTCGGACGGCAAATTACCATCATGGACCATGCCTGGGTCGGGGCGGCGCGTTGTGTTCCACGCGCGCCTCAAAGAGCTGTCGGCAATCGAACAGGTCCCCACCAAAGCCTGCCAGGGTCGCGCACTTTTATGCATGTTATCTTTGTCAAAATGTTTCCAACGTGTTTCAATACTCTGACAGCCTATTGACGCATTGAGAATACAGTTTATTTTGTACTTACCTATGCTGAACACCATACCGATGCTGACGATAACCCCGATAACTGGTATCACCAGGGAGTAGAACATGACTGACATGATGATGGCCACCATAGTGTACATCATGTACACTCGCAGCAACGGGATGTCATTCTGTGCAAAACAATTATATTTTCATTAGTGTGTATTATGTTTGTATCATTACAAGCCTGCCGTGGTTGCGGGACTCACAGTTTCCTCCCGTCCCGTGGGAGGACTCAAAATATATCTGTAAGGATACATTTGTATGTAGGTACAAAACCTCACACCCTTTTCCCATGAGTGTAGACAGAAACTACAGAGCGCCAACTGCTACGGTACTCTCATACTCCTTTCGCCTCATCCACATTGATACTTATTAGGTCCATTATTACGAGTCCTGGATAAATAATAACGGGCTTTTTATAAAAGTTAAAGAGAATGGACTTAGCAATACACGTATGAAATTTATAACTCTCTAGATAGAAAGTGGTCGTTGTGATGCCTATATCTGTCTCTTTCAAAACGAGAATTATGCAGCCGGGATGCTCGCAAACATATTGCCCTTCTCGCACTTTCTGCCCTTAATATCGACCGCATACGGTAAAAATTTTCTATCAGAAAAATTCTGATGTTCGCCGGAATGTACTCCCTACATACATTTTGTACCGCACACTGTAAGAACAATTCTGACGGATCGTCCACTTCTATATAACGCTGGCTGGAAGCCACTCGCTGCATACGTTTTGTATTAGATACCGCACACTGGAAGAAAAATTCTGACGGATCATCCGCTTCTGATGCTCGCGGACGGCACTCGGTGCGTACGTCTTCAAAATTTCTGATAGCATGCGGGGTGCGTCCGGTGAGCATCGGATTTTTTCTGACCAAAACTTCCGGTCGCGCTAATTTAAACCTGGATATGAATGCGCAGTTCATGATCAATGTCTATGCTTACCCTATGAACAGCGCACAGTAGAACGACGCTGAAAGCCAGTTCAGACATGTAAGCAATGATTGGCACCGGCTTAGTGCCATCTTCCCCCATTATTGAGGCTTGAAGTTGCGATATAAGTGGAGTGAAACTATCATCACTTATACCTAAAACAGAGATTGCCTAAAACAAAGAAGACGAATGAAATAAATTAAATTTTTATTATGTAAGAAGAAAAAGTAAAAAAACAATTGCAAGTCACTGTCTTTTGCTGGGAATCGAACTTCAGTGAATCGACCTATAAATAATTAATTACTTTGTCTCAATTATATTTAAATATACATTTATGTTAAGTGCTTAGATACAACAGTTGTTCTGTCTGGGAATTGAACCCAGACAGCGGCTTAACAACTTATAGTTTGGTGGAACATGCGCAGATGCCAAACTAAGCAAATAGAAAACTACTGCTGAGGATAATTACAAAAAAAAAACTTACAGCTGATAATGCATTCAAATACCCTGTTATCAACAAACCGATTTTCACAGGAAAGAACCAGCAACAGAAATCCAACTTAAAATTAACCACAAGATCTTTCACATATTCGAACCGCATTTTGTACGTTTGCACGGTTGGACATTCAATTGAATTGTACCAAAAATGTCGCCGCGATGTAATTATTTGTCTTAATTAGGATGTTAGTTAATTAGAAGGTCACTATAAATTATTATGCGCTAGTAAAAGAGCTAATTTTACGTGGTAACTGACGGACGGTGTGGTCAGTTTGTAAGCCAGCAGCGTACTTGTAATGCTACGGTCACAACCTCATGCGATGCGACACGAGCATTCATCACTTGTATTTTTCGCGTGGCATCGCATTGCGTTGACGCGAGTCGTGGCATGATGTAATTTTTAATGGCTAACATCTTTCCTATCGCTTCTGTGAAATTGATTTCGTGAAATGTAACGGAATTGAGTAGCCAGAAGTGGAATTGGATCACATAGCCCTATTTTGATCTGTTCCGCTTTCATTATTAGGCACAAAATTGCGCGAGGAAGCGAGCGCAATTTGTTTTCATAAATGATCGCGCGGCAACTCTTGCCGAGGTCTGTCTTTGGATGGGTGAAGAAGGTAAGGCAACGCTTGTATAGGTCTATTTTTTGATGGGCCACTAAAGTTAACCTTTTGCCGAGGTCTGTAGTCAATAATGTATTCTCCAAAAAATCATTGTTAAATTTTAATGTTTCATAACTTTTTTTTATTTGATTTATCCGCGATCGCACGATACGAAAAAGCGCAGTAATTCGCTTTCATATCGTGCGATTGCGTGTTGTTTGTGGCCTAGTGGCATTAGAAGAGACAAATTAATTCAATGTTACATCACGGGCACTGGATGTAAAGGACATTGACGCGAAACCTGTTACTCATGGTAACAGAGAAAAGTCAAAAATGTATAAGTACAGTTTCCTTGTAAAAAGATGACGGCTTCTGTTTCTTGAATGTGCGATAACTACGCGGAGAACATGCACATGCATTTGTATTTAAAAAACTAGGGGTAACTTTTGTGATGAGGGTCTAGAATTAAGTATTTACTGAGTTCGTGGTAAAAACTTTCAACTTTATCGTCGAGGCCCGAGACGATGGTGCATCTGCATCGCGCACCTCACAGCTCCATGAGCTGACAGCTGACGCTCTGACAGCCCCATGACCATCATGGTGCGCGAGCGCAAAATGATGGGCTAAATAAAATTGTCTGCCGGGGTCACGCTAGGGGATATATAACTCATAATATGATGATAATCTAAACTTTTTTTCATCTTTTTAAATCTTCAAATGAGTCCTCGCACCCAGGGCAGGGCGGGAGGAACTGTCAGACTTGTACTGACTAAAATCCACGGTGTCCTTCAATAGCCCTTTACGTACCGGGGTTACGGTAATTTGTGAGTCCCGCGACCCCGGTAGGCTTTGGCCCTCTACAGGCCCCGTCACTATGCTGACACTGCTTGAGGCGCGCGTGGAATACAACGCGCCGTCGACCCAGGCATGGTCCATGGTCGGACAGCGAGTCGCCCATAACTCGCCGCCCGCATGCCCGCGCCTACGGTGGCCGGAGATCGTCTTGCGACGTACGTCGCCGTGGGCGTTTACCATTGCGGCTGGGGTGGAGGGAGGACGCTGTCCTCTCCATCACGCGGCCCGCCTCCTCCTTATGATAATCTAAACTTAAAGAAAATAAAAAGAGAGTCGATAAAAGACTGAGACAAATGAAAATCATATGGTTTTTATGTAAATCTTTTTTTTTTTATTTATAATCAAATTGATTAAAGGCCCGTAACGCCTCCGTGGTTATTTCAACTTAGCTCAATTCAGCGAATAAACATGATTTTAATTAGGTACATACATACATACAGCGCCTGCATACTATGAATGGCTTTTGGACATTTATTTGATAGGTATTTAACAGGGTGGGTAATATTGCACCTTGTTTAGACATATTGGTACTAGTCTAGTACAGTCAAAATCACTTCTTAGTATAATTTGCACCACGTTAACAAAAGTTAATCACCTTTACAGGTTGGTGAAAGAAAAAAAAGGTAAAAGAAATGTTACCTATTATGCGATTGACTGAACAAAACTTTAAAACAAGGTTGGCATAAAACATATATTTAAATGCAAGAGCTGATCATGCAATACCTACTTAAATCATCTAAATAAATTGATATCAAATTATTATTTTAATACCAAAGTTTTGCAGGGTGTATATTTTACTAAGGTACGTTTAAAAATAAGATTATTTGTCGTTGAATGATTTCTTCTTTATTATCTATGAGTTATAGGACTATTTTTATTTATTTTGTAAATTATGTATTATGTTGGCCCATTTACTCTTAATCAGAGTCTCACACTAAGCGACACCTAAGGACCTTACGCACTACGCAAGCACGGTCACACAATCGTCTGCAATGTTAAACAAAATTGTTCCGCTGACTGGTTTTTTGGCAAAAGCTTCCTTATTGGTTGTAGCTCCTTCGGCCAAAATAACGGCCAAACGACAAGTCTTCATTATGGCGCGACAGCGTATGTAATGCATAAGATCCTTTATATTAATGTTGAAATAGAAGTGGTCTGTTGAATTTTCAATGGTCGCCGCAGCGCCTAGTGTTCAAATTCCTACAAAGCAGTTATGAAATTAAAGTACGCGGTACGCCTGCAGGCCAATCTACCCAAATCCAATTAACCTTCCACTAATGTGATAAGGTTGAAAATCTATTAAAGAAATTCGACAGATTGAGGCAGGTTGATGTGCTGGCCAGCGTCTGTACAATAAAATGTCACCAGACCCAGATGGCGCACCAATTGTTTTCTATATTATAATTACACCTGGATCTTATTGTTCTTGTTCTAAAAAGGTAAAGGGCAGTGTTCGATTATGATGAGCTAAACGTTTGCTTACACACATTAAAATACTGTTACTATTATATAATTAAATGTTACTATTAAACTATAAGTAGGTACTAGTAATAAGGAACCAGATCACATAGATGCTTTTTTTTAGCGTGGTATAATCATCAAATAAGTCGTCCCACCCAGGGCAGAGCGGGAGGGACTTTCAGACTTGTACTGACTAAAATCTACGGTGTCCTTCAATAGCCCTTTACGTTCCGGAGTCACAGTAATTCGTAAGTCCCGCGACATCACATAGATGCTTGCTGAATATGTCTTTCCAAGCATCGATGTGCTTTATTTATATCCGGTACCTATAAATCATCTGCCTCGTGATTTGTAAGCAATACAAGGCACTTAAAATTAATGCTATTATTTTACTTTCATTTCTATGAAAGGGATGTTCGATCATTATCTTCGCTTGGCGGACACTTTCACGACTTTTGAGATTGATCAGATTGATTAAAATCAAACGTATAGAAATGTTTGAAACACGCCACGAGGCGCCACTAGTGGCGGATTCGCGTACTTACAAAGTAATAAAATGAATGTCATATTCGCGCCGCCCGCCGCATTTCTCACCGTTTAGACCAAAATTGTGAACGGCCCTTTTAATTTGACTAACTTTGACTTTGTAATATGGCGTGCATTTATTATTTGGTTTAAAATTGAGAAAAGTATTTTTGAGTGATAGTTCTAAATTGTCTTTAAAACTGCAGAATTGTATTATTTCTTCGAGATTGATTAGTAGTTGAGTATTTTTAATAATAGAGCATAATTAGGATTATTCATAAGATTTTACGATTCTTAGTAGTAAATTATTCTATAGAAGATGTTAAAGGTAAGAACTAGGTCACACTAAATGCAAGGTTGCATGCATTTGGCTTAACTTTTCACCCATATCCGAAGAATTTTGATTTCAAATCTTTAAACCACTATTTCATGTGTGTTTTTTTATTCATCGATAGAATCGCGTTTGACCAATATCTCGCCTGATGATAAGCGATGATTTGGTCGATGTTTTTGGCAAATTCGTCCACTCGAAGCAATGAATATTGTTGAATGGTCTATGGGTAATGGCATGGGGATTATAAATGTGTTAACTCTAGCCATTGCTATAAACTATTTTTTATTCTTATTTGGATCATATTGAATATTCATTGTACTTCCTGCAAACGTGTTGCATTCAGTGTGGTCAAGGCTTTTAAAAGTTAGCTTCCTAAAATTAATGGAAAAGAAATTTATTATTATTGTTTTTTTACCCAATTTAGTTCAGTCTGCTCCAATTTTCTTGTAAGTTTAACTTTGGATTTTTTTAAATTTTCAATTTAACTCCCACATTATCATCAATACAAAAAAATATTGGTTCTTTGATGGTTATTGCTCATAACATGTATCAAAAAGAAATTATTCTAATTTAACAAACATACAATTATAATAATATGAGTTATCACGTAAAATTATTTACGATATATTTTAAAGAATTCCAAAATAAACATTTTTATATACCTATGCATACTGGAGGTTATTTTTTTAATACATTTTACAATGTTAAATTACAATAATAGTAATTACTGTATACATCCTTAACATATAATAATCATTAACTAACGAGAGAAAAACATATATATCTAATAATAAAATTTACGTATACAACATTATAGATAAATCTACAATAATAATTACTATGGATTATTATTTAAAAACTAACCATCAGTATGCAACAACCCTGTAACAAAACCCGAATAAAAACAAAATAATAAGAAAATAAACATTTATTTGTGAAGTTACACCACATTGGTTGAACGCAGGTCTTATTGTGTGTGCTGTTGGTGAGTTCAACATTTATATCGAGACGATTTTTTTAAATCAGAAATTCAACAACCACATTTTCAATATAAAAATTCTAGCTTAATTACAATGTCAATAGCAGATAAAATTATTTAAGTTGCTGAGTACGCATATAATACGATATAACCCATAATGACATAATATATAAATTAAATAGTAATGATATACTATTTAAGCAGAGTCCTACTCATGCCTAATTTAATCGATAATCATTTTTCCCTTCACATAATTATAATAACCCAATTCAATTCTAAAATATGTCACTAAATTAATTCACAACATAAACTTAATAAAACTATCCCAAAACAACAGCACACAACAATACTATGATCATTCACTTCATAAGAGCGTGGACCACAGCATTAGCATTCAACGCCTTCAAGTCAGTGTAAGTCTGTCCAGTACCGACGAACACAATCGGCTGCCCAGTGATGTACGTCATCGATATCGCAGCCCCAACCTTATCATCGATAGTATCGAATTTGGTCAGCACTATGCCATCGATAACGTGAGGGTTTGTGGAGGAGCTGTGATCAGCTAAGGCTTGGTTGAACTTCACTAGTTGGTCTACCGCCTCGTTGCCTACTAAAGCTTCACCCACAAAGAGGACCATGTCGGGTTCATTGACTTTGATGAGTTTAGCGAGGGCCCTCATGAGAGGCTCGTTGTCCTGCATGCGGCCGGCTGTGTCGATGAGGACGACGTCGATTTTGGAATCGTTTGCGTAGCGGATCGCTTCCATTGCTATGCCGGCTGCGTCTTTGCCTGTGGAAAAAGGATAGTCCAGTTATGAGTAAATATGTAGTATTTGGCTGGAGGCAATATGATTTAAATGATATGAAACATCATGAGATCATTTAGTCCAATATTATCGTCACAGATTTCAAAAAAGAAAAACCATAACAATGGAAGAGACACAGTGAAGAGATCAGTCACAATTTCAACATTTTCATCACAGATTCAAAAAAAAAACCATAACAATGGAAGAGATTTGAGAAATAGAGCTGGGCTTTGTGCGTTAATATAGTCAGTCTAGCTCCACCTAGAAGTAAAGAACCTTACTGAGGGCCAAACAGACTATTCTGTATGTTTATACTCATTGAGATGCCAAGACAACATATACCAGAGGACCTAGAGTCCTAGACAAACAGATAGATTTTCAACTTTGTTCTCAAGAGTCTAAGTTAAAAATCTATTAAAGACTACAGAGCGTTCTTGTTTATCGTTTGCAACTTATCTAGGCCCTTCTGTAGACAACTGACTCCATCGCGCTTAAGTTTCTCAACGCGCTAAATCGTCCTCAACAAAGGCTGTCTGATATTCACTTACCGTATCCCTTCTCATACAGATGCACCATCTTCCTGCCGCCATGTCTGCTCTCCGGATGCAGTGCGTTCAGATGTCGTGTGTGTGTGCGCAGCTGTTCGACTGCGCCCGCGCGGAATGTGTCGCACGCAGCGATCAGAACCGACATGTCGTTCTCGATCAGCCAGAAGCAGATCTTGGCCAAGTTCGTGGATTTGCCGACGCCGTTCACCTGTAAAATTGATTTAAAGCATAAATTCTGTTAGTACAAGGGAGCTTACTCTCGACGCGACGCGATACAGAATTGGCTATTTGATAGTAGCTATAAATTACAAATAAAATTAAAAAAATAAAAATAAAAAAGAGTTTAAAAAAATTACGGACACGTATATTTTCTTTTGTAAAATCAATGAATATTCACCAAAATACAACGCATCAAAACTCGAGAGTGGGGGCTCGTGACGTCAGAATTCAATAGAAATTGTACTAAATTGTGACGTATTATCAATTTTGAAAGCATCGTATCTCCGTCAATTTTGGTTTAGGAAACAAAAGAAAAAATACGAGTCGAATATTTTTTGATAATCTAAGTGACGGACTAACTATATTTTTTCAGTCAAATAGCCAATTGGCTAATGGAGTCGCACGTGTTGCCGATATCGAATTGCATGTACGTGCTAATGACAATGCACATGATTCTCTGTTCGAAATTCGATTGCGCAACTATTCGTCTCTGGCGACATCTTTTGTATATTGTTTGCAGCGCCTTTATGTCGTAGTAGTAAGGAGGATTTTTGAAGTTCAATTGCATCGCATCACTCTATTAGCAAATACGTGCGACATGAATCGGCAATCGACTCGATGTCGCACGAGTCGCGTGGACTTATGAGTAAGCTAAGACTGGACGGTCAACGAGCTAACGCCAAATCGACAGTGGCGTTCCTAACAGTCAATGTTAAAGCAAGTTAACGTTTTAAGTTGGCCATAACTCTTCAAATTAGGAAGAGTTACGAAGGTTTTTATTACAAGCACAGCTTTTATACTTGTACGAAGATTCCACTGCGAAATGGGTAAGCTGTAGGCAAAAAGATGCAAGACTAAATTGAACGGGTTCAATTTAGTCATCACTGTATGCGCATTGATTACTGAAAGACCCCACGTAATGAGTTCCTTAATATAAAAACCGACCCAAAAATAAGGATTCAAGTTACTAATGGTACTATTTCTTCAGGCTAGACAGACGTATTTAATTTGATAAACTGCTAATTTTTTTTTTTGTTTCATTGTCTATGATATGGTATTCACCATGGACCATGCCCGGGTCGACGGCGCGTTGTGTTCCACGCGCGCCTCAAAAAGTGTCAGCATAGTGACGGGGCCTGTAGAGGACCAAAGCCTGCTGGGGTCGCGGGACCAAGGGATTACCGTGACCCCGGTACGTAAAGGGCTATTGAAGGACACCGTGGATTTTAGTCAGTACAAGTCTGACAGTCCCTCCCGCCCTGCCCTGGGTGGGAGGACTCATTTGATGATTTTACCACGATAAAAAAAAAAAAAAAAAATGATATGGTATTCATTACCCAAATCTGATTAAAAATATGGAATAAATCATGGAAGATATGAAGAGAGAAGACATACCCCACAGAAAGCAGTAACATAAGGCCTGCCCTGTGCCTTGGCGTGCATACAGTCCCGCAGGATGTCCACACGTCTCTTGGGCGACAGGATCTGCACCAGCGACTCAGTCAGCGTCGCCTTCACTGTCTTAGCCACGCTGTCGAATGTTCCCAGTACCTGTGGAAAGAACAAGTTCAAATAAGGGAAAGCATGTTTGCCCGCCTCGGGAGACGCCCACGGCAACGGACGTTACAGGACGATCTCCGGCCAACGTAGACGCGGACATGCGGACGGCGAGTAATAAGCGACTCGCTGTCCGACCATGGACCATGCCCGGGACGACGGCGCGTTGTGTTCAACGCGCGCCTCAAAGTGATGTCAGCAATATGACGGGGCCCCCCTTAGAGGGTCAAAACCTGCCGGGGTCGCGGGACTAAAGGGCTATTTTAGGACACAGTGGATTTTAGTCAGTACAAGTCTGACAGTCCCTGCCCCGGGTAGGAGGAGTCTTTTGATGATTTTACCACGCTAAATAAAAACACTGTTCGTCAGTCAGTTAAAATAAAAAACAACTGTGAAATGGACGAAGAATATACACGGTAAAGGATCCACCAAATGTCTAACTATCATCAGTTTAACCTCTCGGGCGATTTATAATTGAAAATGATAAAAATCAACGTCCAAAGAGCGACTGTCTGTTATGTACAGACGTGTGTACGTAAGGCGCTGGGGCGTTTTCGCTTATGTACACCCGGGTGTACGTAACGCGCCCGAGAGGCTGCTGCTCTCGTTAAAGAATTATGGTTTGCCTTATACCAGACATTTTCATTCATTATGTGTCGGGTCACACAACCCAAATTACGATTTCCACTAGTTTTTTTGTTTTACATTATTATTATTATTATTATGAGCCTACGTTGTCCCACTGCAGGGCAAAGGCCTCCCTTCCCTCCTTCCATCTCTCGCGATCTAATGCGATTGTAGGCCAACCCTTTAAAACTTGTCTTGTCTTGTTTTACATATCATTAAATATATTTTCCACAATATTTAAGTGACCGATGAACCCACCTTTCCTTCCAGCTTGGTAGCGACAGAGTCGCACAGCTTGTTGGCGATGTCAGCGGCGACGTTCTTGCCGATCAGATGATCTTGTAGCTTGTCCAACACGGGACGCATCGACTCCTCGGTTAGTGCCTTAGAGCCTACCAAGCCTAGAAGAGATATGACTCAAGTTATTATTAAAATCCACAAAGAGAAATACCTAAATTACCTCTATATTGTTCCCCAAAGAGTTTTTTTTTACGTGGTAAGCTCATCAAATGAGTCCTCCCACCCAGGGCAGATAGGAAGGAGGGACTGTCAGACTCGTACTGACTAAAATCCACGGTGTCCTTCAGTAGCCCTTTACGTTCCGGGGTCACGGTAATTCGTACAGTCCCGCGACGTCCCCAAAGAGTTACCAGAAGTTTATGTTTTAGATGCATAAACTACAGTGTTAAGTCTGGAGCACAAGAGTTGCAGTGGAGCAGGGAATGGTATGGTGGGATTGTCCCATTACAAAAAAAAAAAGTAACGCTTGCTACTAAAATAACAATAACTCAATAACTTTATCAACTCGTAGGCATAATGCGCTTGTTCATGACGCGATGCTGTGCAATTAAAAGTGATAATCATCCTTACCACTACGACATAAAGGCGCTGCCAATATAAAACGAGCGGTTGTCTGTGGGTAAATACAAAAATAAAAACAAGCTTACATTATAAACGTAAGTCAGTTGAATTGCATCGTTACGTCGTAGTAGCAAGGACGATTTTCATTTAGAACAGAGTAAAGCCGGTAAAGTTTCTCTATAATATACTCATACTCACCCTTAAAGATACTGAACATGCCGCCAGTCTTCTTGGGGCTGGGGTGAGCTGAGTGTTCCACTTCCTCGTCGCTGCTGCTCTCATCAGACTCCACCTCCAGGTCACGGATGGCGCCCGTCATTTGACCGATCAGCTGGAATTTTAAATTTTTATTAGTTCTTGCACTGCATACACTGTTTTTCATTGCAGACCTTATAAATTGTTTTAATGAGAGAGATACAGCATGTAATTTAATTAATAGTGGGTGTAATTTATTTATAATATGTATGTATTTAGAAATATATAAGTATGTTTATCAGTTGTCTAGTACCCATAACACAAGCTCTGCTTAGCTTGGGACTAGATGGCGTTGTGTGATAGTTGTGGAATATTTATTTATTTATTATTATATGTTTGTTCTTGATGTCCTTGTTGATGCAGTGATAACTTTTTTTTTTTAATTTTCTAATGCAGAATTCTTCTGTTTACCTGTGTATCAGGCGTGATCTCATTGTTGGCATCCTCGGGCTTGTCAGTGCTGAAGTCCAGCGAGGGCAGGTCGCGAGTCCCGCCGCCCAGCTCCCACACGCGCGGCTGCTTTACGCGCTCCACCTTAGGGCTTCTTGGAGATTTCCTACGGAGAAACGAATAATGAATTACTGAATACAACTTTACAAGTTATTTTACTGTTAACACAATAGGCGCGAGCAGTGCCAGATTAAGCATTCGCGGGGCTCGTAGCGAATTCTATTGAGGGATCCCTTTTTTAGATGACAATTTCCTAGTAATTAAAATAAGAAACTAACAAACATAAATAATGAAAACAACAGGTTTTTTTAACTTCTCACTCTGAGTAAATATATTGTAGTGATACTTGCAATGTAATTAAACTTCTTACAATTAAGATAGGATTTATATTCTGTAAAGTGTTACCAACTTTCCTATATCACCAAATATGCAATATGTGCATTTAAATAATGGGTCAATTTTCAACTTTCAATTGAAATCCACGAACTTATTACGATTAATCCAGACAAATATCTATACTAATACTATAAATCTAGAGTTTGTATGTTTGAACGCGCTAATCTCTGAAACTACTGATCCGAATTGAAACATGTTTTGTGTTGGATAGTTCATTTATCGAGGAAGGCTATAGGTTATTTAACATAATGCTACGACCAAAAGGGGCCGAGCACTGGGGATAAAACCGAGAGACACATCTAGTAAAAGATACAAATTAAATACAAAAACATCTGTATATCTCTTAAGAGCATACAATACATATTTATAATGATAAAAGCAGTTAAGAAATATATAAGACGCACACATTCTACATTTAATCATTTCGTAATTTCCATGTCTTAAAGACAAACAGGATAATATCAATTTTCCTGTTTGAGTAACTTGTTTTATTCATCACAATAATGTTTTCCTTTAATAAAAAGTTTGGTATAAACACGTTTCTTTAATGTTGTACTAGTTTATATCTGCGAATATGCCTGCGTCAGATTTTATATACAAAAATGCAGGAATGTTGCAATTACCAACAGTTTATTTAAAAAGTTACTATCATTATAAAACTACATTAACCCTGTGTAACCTAGGCCACCCGTGCGAAACTGGGACGCACCACTAGTCGTCAAATAAAATAAAAATAAGAGTTTAATTAAATAATACTTACTTTGGCACCTCCTTCTTGCCTTTAGAGGCAAGTTTCTGAGCCAGCTTGGCTCTATTCGTGGCAATCACGTCATCTTCAGGCTCAGGAGACTCCTCCACCTTGCCATTGGTCAGACTCTTATTTTCTACTATTTTTACTGAAAAAGAGTTTCATAATTGAGAAGGGCATCGTTTGCTTAGGCAGGCTTAGAAAAAGGCCTAGATATTGGCGTGACGGCTTAGACGCGTTAAGCTGGGTTTACATTTGTCTGACGTGTTGTGTTGTGATGCATCAGAACAGTATCGGTTTCATACATTTCGTATGGTGAGGTTTACATTTGTGTGTCGCAATGTGTTGTGATGCGCCATACTAAATATATGAAACCGTCCTGTTCTGATGCGTCACAACACAACACGTCAGACAAATGTAAATCCGGCATTATGCGAAGTTGCCGGAGAAAACTGTACAGAGGAAAGAGTAAAAGGCACCTTTGCCCAGTGAGACAATACAAAAAAAAGGAAAATGTTTATGCAAGGAATTTTGATAGAGCTCTATTAGAAAAGGAGCGTTTTAGATGATGGTGCATCATCACCTATTACAGCCACTAAACTCCCATAAAATTCCCATATAGAGCAAACAGAAATTACAAAATGTCGTTAGCTACCACCCTTAGGGGTCACAGTAATCCGTAAGTCCCGCAACCGAGAAATAATATCTAATGTTTTAGATAGATATATTACTAACATAATATAGCTTATAATGTGTCCTCTGCTGGTACACAGGCCTCCTACTTGGGTTTGAACCCATAACCTGCAACTTTTAACTTAGAGCCATTACAGTGGAAATATACCTGGAGCAGGGGCTTCAAATATATTAAAAACAAGACAATTAAGAATATCTAACTATTCCTTTATCCTCTTTCATCTCTTACCATCTAGTAGTCTCGTTTTAATAATTAATATAAAAACAAACATTCTAGCCTTTTTCCAAATATGTTCAGGTACTTTAGTCTAACCAGAATCAACTGAAAACCAGTAATTTTACAAGAAGCGATAGCTTATTTAGCCTCTTTCTATGACCCAGTTACTGGATAACTCAATATTACACAGTCATATAAAAGAAACATTGTTTAAAAAGTACTTACCAGATTTCTTCCCCTGCTTCTCATCTCCCCTGCGTTCAATCATTGAAGCAACAGTCTTTTTGGACTTCTGTGAGTCTTCAAATGTTCTCATTTGTTTTGGAATCTTAGCTTGCGATTTAGCTGTAAAAATTATACCATGTTAGAAAATTAATATTCTAATAATGAGATGAAATTAGTTTGATTTGTATGGTAACTAGAACTTAAGTATCTACATATTTTCACACATTTCTGAAGATGTGACTAGGCAGTTGAAAATATTACAAACAAATGTAGAAATATTTTTTACCCCATTTTTCACAATCCCGCAACACCTTATCAAATGTCATCTTGAAATCAAAGTCCATGATATGCCGTCCTCCTTGCAGCTCATTCTTATACTTGTCTCTAAACTCCAGGTGGATATCATTGAGGAACTTGTCCACATATGATAACTGTAGAATACGCTGGTAAGCCACCACAAACACCAGCTCAAACTCGTTGTCGAGTTTATATTGTAATGATAAGGCATTATGGCTGAATGTATTGTTGCCTGAACGCTCCTGGAAAATTAAATTTTGTCTATGAAAATTTAAACAAGAGTACATTTTAAATCTTAAGAAAAGATAGTTAAAAGTGTAGGTAAAATAGTAAGTTATGTAAGGTGATCTAATTAGGATTATGTAGCAATACTTAATTATAATTTTTCATATTCAGTGGAGGGGCTAAAAATGAATGTTGTTAATTACTCTCAGCATTGACAAATAGCTCATATATTGCAGGTTTTGATCGTTTCTAGACAGTAAACAAGTATTTACAAAGTGACATATGGTACACATACAAGGCACGCAGAAGATAAGGCCCCCAAGACGGTGATAACATTCATAGAACGCAATATACATTAGCCAAGGACATTATTGCAAGCAGACCCAACTAATATGTAAATTCTAGGTTCACAGTAATACAAAAGACCAAGTTTTAGAATATGTAAATTATACACATTTTGCATACTTAATAAGATTAAAGTCCTGTCCACCAGGGGCTTCCCAACTTATAAAATGACTTACTTGTAAAATCACACTACGAATTAGAGCGTTCACCGATGGTGAAAAAATTTCACTAGTGCTCTGGAAACACCATAGCACTATGCCTCCTTTACTAAAGATGCTGAATAAGTCTAGCATTTTGTAGAATTATTGCGATATTCACAGAGTTACCCACAGATGTTTCGTTCGTACTACGTACGTAGGAATGTGTTTGACAAAAAATTGACAACTCACAATACAGGTGGATTCGGAATGTCTGTTCAGTAAAACTGATTGAAGAATTAGGCGTCAATTTTTATAAAATTAAAATGAACTAAGTCATTAAAACTACTTTAAATTAAAACACGTACTTCTTTATGTATTAAATGAGTTATTTATTCGTACTAATTCGAATTCCACAACTTCTACACAGATATTCAGTTTATTACATATTTTATCCATGTTTCAAAACGTAACTTGACTCCGAAGTGCCTAGTCTATGGTTCTATGGATTTCGTCGTATTTTGTCGCTATTTTGTGAAGGAAAATAGAAAGGTCTAATTAAAACCTAGCCTATGTGATATATTTTACATTTAAATCTTTAATAGCAAAAATCACGTTCTCATTATTTTGGTAAAAGAAAATTAAATGATGATGCGGTTAATTTGGTAATGGTGGCAACCCAGAAAATTTTGGATTGTCTATGGTTGTAGAAATTTGTCAAATCATCGGACATCGTATTATTTGTTGCACTCATTTCAGAAATTGCCGAATAATAAGCAAAAAGTATCTGCAAAAGGTTTGTGCACTTGGATTGAAAGTTAAAAACTTCAAGATGAACATAACATCAGCGGCGGGGATTATATCCCTGCTGGATGAACCGATGTCCGAAGTGAAAGAGTTCGCATTGAAGAGGTTGGACAACATAGTCGACGAGTTTTGGCCTGAGATTTCAGAATCTATTGAGAAGATCGAAATTCTGCATGAAGACAAAGTGTTTTCCCAGCACCAGCTCGCAGCCTTGGTAGCTAGTAAGGTATATTACCACTTGGGAGCCTTCGAAGATTCATTGACGTATGCGCTTGGCGCTGGCGACTTGTTCGACGTGAACGCAAGAAATGAGTATGTGGATACCACGATTGCAAAGGCGATCGACTTCTACACCCAGAAGAGGAAGGCGCTGTTCGTGGACAACATGGCGGAGACGATAGATCCTCGACTGGAAGCAATCGTGAACCGAATGTTCCAACGCTGTCTTGAGGATGGACAGTACAGGCAAGCACTTGGCTTAGCACTGGAGACCCGTCGCATGGACATCTTTGAGGAATCCATCATGAAATCTGATGATGTAGCTGGTAAGTTATAATATTTGTAAACAACCTGTAAGAAGCCTTTGTCTGTTGTATGTGGTCTTTGATTTTTCAGTATCATTTGGATGCTTGTAAATAAATTTTCTCATCTATGATGAAAATTCATGAGTCATTGGACAATTAATGTTATGCTCTTTGTCTTAACTTAAATTTTCATTCAGCTCATCAAAAATAATGGTTAAAGTTGATACATAACAATGCATGTTATTTTTTCATCCTTGAAAGTAGTTTGTAACCAATACACCAACTTATTTACAAATATTGGATTTTACTTAAGTTTTTACCTTACAATTTCTGGGATTATTAATACATAAATTTCTTGCACCAATAGGAGTTTCAGAGAGTAAAACACCATAGTTGTTTTTGATAGTCTATCTTTTGGACTAATAATATTTTTTGAGTAAAGTAGCCTTATTGTATTGCACATTGATTTTAATTTAAATAGTTCTCAAAATTACCTTCTTAACTTTCCAGGTATGCTTCAGTATGCCTTCACTGTTGCGATGAGCCTCCTCCAGAATAGGGGCTTCCGCAGCACAGTCCTCCGGTCCCTGGTGGGTCTCTACCGAGGTCTCAACATCCCTGACTATGTTAACATGTGCCAGTGCCTTATCTTCCTTGAAGATCCTCTCTCTGTAGCTGAAATCCTTGACAAACTTACACATGGACCTCAAGAATCTGTCCTCATGGCATATCAAATTGCCTTTGACTTATATGACTCAGCTACACAACAGTTCCTAGGCAGAGTCCTGCAGGCTCTTAGGACAACAGCACCCATCCCCAGTGCTCTTGGTGGAAAACCCCAACCTCAAGGTGGACCATTCCCAGAGGCATCGATGGAGGTTGATCAACCTGCTGCTGCTCCTGCTGCTGAAGAATCCAAAAAACCAGAGAGAGATATAGAAAGTCTGAATGATGAAGAAAAGGAACATCAAAAAAGGGTAGAAAAGTTAATTTCAATCTTAGGAGGTGAAGTCTCCATAGGGTTACAACTACAGTTTCTGATTAGATCTAATCATGCTGATTTACTTATCTTGAAGAACACCAAAGATGCCATTAGAGTATCTATTTGTCACACAGCCACTGTCATAGCCAATGCTTTCATGCACTCAGGAACAACTAGTGACCAGTTCTTGAGAGACAACTTAGAATGGCTTGCCAGGGCAACAAACTGGGCCAAGTTAACAGTAACAGCATCTCTTGGAGTTATCCATAGGGGTCATGAAAGTGAATCCCTGGCTCTCATGCAATCTTACCTACCAAAGGAGGCAGGGCCTTCATCAGGCTACTCTGAAGGTGGTGGCCTTTATGCTCTGGGTCTTATTCATGCTAATCATGGTGCAAATATCATTGATTATCTTCTAACACAACTAAAAGATGCTCAGAATGAGATGGTGCGCCATGGAGGTTGTCTTGGTCTTGGTCTGGCTGCTATGGGCACACATAGGCAGGATGTCTATGAACAGCTCAAGTTTAACCTGTACCAAGATGACGCAGTAACTGGCGAGGCGGCTGGTATAGCTATGGGAATGGTCATGTTGGGCTCCAGACATGCTGCTGCCATTGAAGACATGGTTGCATATGCTCAAGAAACACAGCATGAAAAGATATTGAGAGGTTTGGCTGTTGGTATAGCTTTCACTATGTATGGACGTCTTGAGGAAGCTGATGCTCTTGTGCAGCAATTGCTGAGGGACAAGGATCCCCTGCTGCGTCGCGCTGGATGCTACACCATCGCCACTGCTTATTGTGGTACTGGCAACAACGACTCCATCCGCACACTTCTTCACGTTGCCGTGTCCGATGTAAACGACGACGTACGTCGTGCAGCTGTCACAGCTCTCGGCTTCCTTCTCTTCAGGACACCTGAACAGTGCCCTTCAGTTGTATCACTGTTAGCTGAATCATATAATCCTCACGTCCGTTATGGAGCTGCTATGGCCTTGGGTATCGCATGCGCCGGAACTGGCAACCGCGAGGCTATAGGCCTGTTGGAACCTATGGTGAAGTTCGACCCTGTCAACTTTGTAAGGCAAGGTGCATTGATTGCATCTGCTATGATTTTAATCCAACAAACCGAAGTTCTGTGCCCTAAAGTGACATATTTCCGTCAACTTTACGCACAGGTCATTTCAAACAAACACGAAGATGTGATGGCTAAATTCGGAGCTATCCTCGCTCAAGGTATCATAGACGCTGGTGGCCGCAACGTAACTGTGTCCCTGCAGAACAGGACTGGCCACATGAACATGCTTGCTGTTGTAGGCATGCTAGTCTTTACCCAGTACTGGTACTGGTTCCCTCTGGCTCATTGCCTGTCTTTAGCCTTTACACCTACTTGCTTAATTGCCCTCAACTCTGACTTGAAGATGCCTCAAATGGACTTTAAGTCCAACTCGAAGCCTTCCCTTTACGCTTACCCTGCACCATTGGAAGAAAAGAAACGCGAGGAAAGGGAGAGGGTTACTACTGCTGTATTGAGTATTGCCGCAGCTAAAGCTCGCAGGCGGGCGCACGGAACTGAAGGTTCAGCCAGTTTGAGCTCCTCCTCAACTTCCAAAATGGATGTTGATGAAGAAGAAAAGAAGCCCTCTAAGTCACCAAACCCTAACATCACAGTTCATGGGAAATCTGATAAGGATGCAGCTGCTGCTGGCTCGTCTAAGGAAGTTAAGAAGGACGAGAAAGAGGGCGAAGAGAAGGAAACTAAAGAGAAGAAGGAGCCAGAGCCCACTTTTGAAATTTTGAATAACCCCGCGAGAGTTATGAGACAACAGTTGAAGAACCTCACGGCTGTAGAGGGCTCTGGATTCACGCCATTGAAAGACATTACAATTGGCGGAATCGTGATGTTGAACCATTCAGGAGATGGCGAACAGCTGCTAGTCGAGCCTGTGGCCGCATTCGGTCCGAAGACAGAAGAAGAGAAGGAACCCGAGCCCCCAGAACCTTTCGAGTACTTGGATGATTGATATTGTCTCTTTAGTTAAGTATCATCATCTCTTGATGATGCTATCTAGAAATAGGACGATAATGAATCATTTTCAATGTATTGAACAAGTTATGATCTAGATTTTAATGTTAAAGTACATGATTACTAACAGGAAATTATTATTGTGTTTCAGATATAAATAAATGTACCCAATTAAATAATGGTTTGTAATATTTTTATTTCAAAAACCCCAACATTATTATCTTTTTTATTATTAATAAAATGAGATTTTGTTGTCGCCGGCCAAATGAGCACTTTTGTCTCGGCTTTATAATATCGCTTGCTAACCTACGAGCACTAGTTTAAATTAAGGAGGGAAAGAAAGGAGGTGAAACACGTGACGGAGAGGACATCAACACGCCCGCTGCGAGAGACGCCCAGGGATGACATCATATAGCAATTTTATATTTCCGCCCACTAGTAGTAGTAGTACTTAATGAGTAGATCGCCGCCCGTCAAGGGCTACAGCCGCAGCCGGGTCGATGGCACGTAGTGCCCAATGCAATTTTCAGCAAACTAATGAAACCGTATACGGCCTAAGGACTACTGGGGTTGCGGGGCCGTCTGTAAAGATAACTGTGACCCTGGAACGTAGTGACTGAAGGAACAGGGTATATTAGTCGGAGTCTGTTAGTTCCTTCTGCTTCACCCAAGGAGGACTAATTTGATGAATTTACCACCAAAAAGCAGTAAGAGCAGGACTGAACTTCTAAGTAAGGTACCACAGCCTCAGAACGCAAAGGTCATATGAAGGTATCTACAGAAGTTTTACAGAGTTGGTTTAAATTTATTTTCTTGCTTCATGATTATATACAGACTATAAATAAAAACTTACTAGTAATATGTACTTACAATAAAATAAATAAAACAAAAAATAAAAACATTCAAAGGGCGTCAAAGAATACGTCCACATCGCTGTCAACGGGAACAGTGCCCAGAACGCTGGCAGCATTGCCAAGTTGTATGGCAATGCTGACTCGTTGACCTAGGAATAGGCCAGCCCTCTGGTCACCTGAAGAGTCGACTAATCGCTTGGCGATGTCCTTAAAAACGTTGTGAGCACTCGGACCCCATGGCCCCAGAGTTTCAACCCCAAACGGCTCAAATACATAGCTACTAGCTAAGCCAATGTATTTGCGCCGTTTAGAGTTTTCAGCAGAAAGGAAATGGAATTAAGTAGAACGTTTCAAACATAATTATTAATTTTGAATAGTACCGCTCCCATAAAATTGCACAACGTTACAGCTGTAGAGCAATAATTCCTACTAAGTTTCTGCCATCCAAGACAGCCAAGTTTATTTTTGAAGTGAAAACTTCTTTAGCGGCGTTGTGCACTTTTTAGAATGGGCAAAAAATGTTAAACTTGCGTCAGGACACGTGACCTGATCGAACATTCGTAAGACGGCGCAGGGCGCTTGTTCGAATGTTCGTGTGTGTTTATTACTATTCAAGTTTTCACTTCTGCCGGCATGTCCCAGAGTGCAACCCGTTGTTTTTTTTGCCATGTCAATGACTTTGACAAGAACGTAATAAAGCTGACCACACTACTTATCAATAGGTGCCATGTCTATGTAGTCTGTGGTAGGAGCGTTCCACTATTTCAAAAATGAGATCCATATCATTGTAATTTGTGTCTGGTCTGCTTACGGCCAAGCTTGCGGCCAAGATACGGCTTTATCGCATTCTAAAGCGAAAGAAGTATTTTTTCATGCCTAAAGTCCAGTTTATGATAGCATTTGACATCAATCATCATTACTGTCAATGTCAATTGTTCGGTCATTTTTCAATTTATATTTTCAGAACTCAGGGTCAGGTTATAAATTGGATTAGATTTAAAACGTGGTGTCCTCTTGATCATACAGTCGTGTAACCCGCTAAAAAGCTAAATTTTCCTTTTAAAGGCTCAAGAGTGCTGTGATAGTAAAGAAGCAGTACGAAAATATGGATTGGGATTTGAAATACGGCGAGTTAGCTAAAGATAAAGACTTTGTCAACAACTGTGAGAATCTCAAAGAGAATTTAATGGAAGTACAACAGGTATTAGACCAATTGTTGCCGCTCAAGCAGCAATACGATAATATGACTCTTCCCGCCCAGATTGAACTAGATTTATTCCTGGCTTTCACGTTGAATTCCCTCCATTGGATTCACTTGAGGATACAAGGCGTCGATCCTACAAAGCACCCAATTAAAGATGAGCTTCAAAGAATAAAAGCCGTGATGTTGAAGTGGCAAGAAGTGAAAGATAGAGAGAAAAGACCAGTGGTGGATGTGGAAGCAGCAAAGAGGTTCATCAAAAGTGGACTCTATGACCCATACAAGGCTACAGCGAGACCACCGAATAAAAAGATCAAGTTCTCTGATAATGATGAGTAAATAATTACTATAGTAATCAGAAATTCAAAATCATTAAGACTGAAAATAAGATTAGTGTGAGACTAAAAACGACAAATTAAAAAAATAATGGAATTTGCTTAAATCTTAAAGTTTTAGGTCTGCATGGGATATGGGGACAATAATGGACAGGATTTTACATTGATTTTTATGAACACTGTTCATTTCCATTTGAATCTGGTTTTTACTAACCTGAAATCTACATTATGTGCAACTGTATTATTTATCAGATAGAGACATTTATCATTTAAATTCTTTTTACACAAATTAATGGCTTCTCCAGTTCAACTTAACCACTGGCATAATGGCCAACATAACCTCATCTTGCCATAACAAAAATAATAGTCTTGTTTTGTCCTTCCTGTTGGCAGTGACCACTTTGTTTTATTACAGAATTCTATAGTATCTAAATGTTTTGTACCCAAGCTTTGAATTAGCTTTCTAATTCTGAACTTTGGCATATTTCATTGAAAAAATGTAAAATAGTATCTAACCAAACATACCTCAATGAATTGCAAAGGACCCATTTATTTGCATCAATTTTAAATACCCAAATGTTAGTCCCAATTGACAATCTAGGCACTAAAAATGTAATTCCCACTCTCAATATTTTATTTACCTAGTTATTAAGTATTTTAGCTGTTTTCTATATTTTAGTTTTAAACTAATGCATGTAGGTACCTTCCTATCACATTATAAATACTTAGAAATTAGCAATAAACAATTATTATTAGATAAGTCATACTTTTTAAGCATGTGTGTTAACACTGACCAAATCTTTGAGTTATTTTATTATTGTACTGTGCAAATAGCCTAAACAGCTTAAAAAAAAACAACCCAAGGGGTTAGGTTTCTCTGAAGCTTACCATGCTATTACAAAAGTGAATTTCATTCTTATATTATTATTATATAAGAACTAAATTCACTTTTGTAATAGGGTATTTATTATTGTTGTTTTCAATTTAAATAAGAAGAGGTTATAAAAAAAAAAATTAAAGTCATTTATATTTAGTTTTAAATTAAATATTTACACCCCTGACCCTGAACCCACCTATTCGGTCAAATGAAGTAGTCCACATAGTGGTTTCACACTTTGTTATGAAGTATTTGGTACAATAAGTATTTCAAATTGGGTAGTATTTTTTTAATGCATTTTTTGTAAAGTTATGACAAAAGATTCACCATGCAATTTAGAATTAGATCTGCCAATATTACTAAGATAATTTGTTTTTAGTCATAAACTAGGATAAAATTGATTGTTAAAAATATTGTTCTTAGCTTTTAATTAATTCTCTTTAAACTAACTTATGTATTTTAGTGGATTAAATTGTTTGTATTCAATTATCTATGTATATAGATGTACAAACGTTTTTATAAAATAAAACATTGTATATAAAAAGAATTTTATTGAAACAACAATTAACACCCAGATCTTCACCTCAAACTACCTACCTAAATACAATTTTAGGAATGTTGTGCAAAACATCTACAATATTTTTCATAATATAATTTTTAACAACTTTCAAAACTTGACTATGTAACATTTATTGCAAAAAGAGCATTTCAATTCAATATTTAAAATCACAAAGATAAAAAAAGTATTATAATTTAATTTTGCAATGGAATAAAGTAGAAAAAATAAGATTCTTGTTCTTTTGCTCATGTCAAATAATGTATAGTAATAAAATAAAATTAAACATAAGATTGTTTCAAAATATTGCAAAACTAAATAAAATTTACATTGTTTTAAATAAGTCATCCACCAGTCTTGTACTTCTGTTGATTGAATAAATTAGCAAAACATAATAAAATATTTATAATAAATAACTCGTTAATTCCTAGTCATAATTATTATTTCATAAAAATGTTACATGTAAAAGATCATCCCGATAGAATGGCACCAAATATTACTTAAATAAATGTTAAAATGGAATGAACAGTGTTGTCAATGAACTATATTCATGCGACAATAAAATTATGTGGCAATTTTATTTTTCAACTTGCAGCACTAATCCTGCTGCTGAGATATTGTCGCCAGCTCCAGCAGTCAGCTGAGCTTCCGTGCAAATAAGTACAGGAGCCACACAAATGTCAACATTCTCACCATCTACCACTTCCTCCCAGCAAGACACAGGTTTAGTGGGTTCAAAGAATACCCTACTGGTGTTATCATTATCTGTGGTCGTTGAGAAACTGTCATCAAGTAGCAGTTTACATTTATCCAATGCAATGTCTTGGCTATTACACACATATCTGTGAGCTGTCAGCGATGCCTTCGCAGCAGCAGCTTCAGTTCTTTTCCAGTCTGAGTTTTTGACAGTCATTATTGCTTGGTAAGCTAAAGTATGCACATGGATGCGGGTCAACTTCCTCTTGCTCTGATAACGTTCATTCTGGCGTCTTATTAATAAAAATGTTTTACGCATTTGATCTAAGGCAGTTGCTACTCTTGGGTTGGAGTCGGCAACGATACTGACTTCACCATATTCTAGGACACTATAAAGATTTGTTAATTCTTGTTCGTTCATACCTACTGAGTCTACATATGGCAGTATTTTTGTGGTGAGGTGTTTGAGAAGCTCTAGGTCCACATAACTGGCCATCTCAAAGTGGGCCAGTGTACTCAGTGGTTGTGATAAGATTTGCTTCTTAACTAAGTCCAGCCTCTCAGCTCTTAAGTCTGTAAGCAATAAAAGGATATCATTATCAGCTTGTAAACAAACTGCTATCTGAAAAGTTTAGTTTTTATAAGATAACAAAGCGGTTATATTGAAGTTCCCAGTGTCCAAATATTTATATTTGAAATACAGAGGAAAAAAAAAAGTTTTGCACAATACCTTTGCCATCTCCAACTTTAAAAGGATAGTTGTCCATCATTTGCAGTCCACTAATGACTAGTAAGTTTGGGCTGAACCCTGGCAAGTGTTTATCAAACTTCTCCAAGGAACTGAGTAGTGGATTGTTCTCATCATTATGTACTATATATCTATTTGCTCGAGGTGCCTTCAGAGCACCAAATTCTTCATCAGCCTTATACTCAAGGATCATGTGAACATCGTCCCTGACTTCTTCATTTTCTTCTCCACCAACAATCTGAATATCACTTGGAATGTATTTTTTTAGTTTCTTGCTCATTTTTGCTGCAAACAGCACTTTCCAGCCTTCTATGTAGAAACGCTTGGCCATTAGCGGAGCATTGCCTCCAATAGCCCATCTCGAGTCAGGCAGCTTTAATGCTTGCTCTATTAAATCATCATACAGCTTTCCATTAGACACAAAGCGCCTGGAATTGAATTGGTATTCAGTTAAATTCTTATTTATACTAATATTATAAAGCTGAAGAGTTTGTTTGGACACATTTATCTATGAATGACTTGTTTGATTTCAACTTTTTTCTTTGTGTGTTGGATAGTCCATTTATCAGGGAAGGCAACATCACTCTACAACTAATAGAAGCCGAGCAGCAGGGGTGAAACCGCAAGCAACACCTAGTATAAAAATATTCTGGATTGGAAGGCCATTGAAAAATTCATTTTCAATACAAAATTAACCTAATGTAGGTCACATTAAGGATTAAATTACTAGACATGATTGTGATTCTTATCAGCGTTAACTATTTGAAATGTTAAACATACATGTAATGGACATTAATTATTCAGATAACTTACTCGGCAGCAGCGCCATGTTTGAAGAAATACGCGAAACTTTTGAGAAACTCCTCTTTGCTTGAGATCTCATTGAAATGTTCTGGGCTTCCTTTAAGATCTTTGTAGTCCAATAACGAAGTAGCGTTCACAAATAGATCATGACAAGCGCCATAGCCAAGCGCGACTTTAGGCTGCTGTTTTCCTGCACCAACCTTGTTCTCACTTTCCAAAAACAGCAAATGCTCCTTCACAGGAGACAGTCTAACATCCCCAATATCTTTGTTGCGGTAATAAACAGCGTACATCAGGAAACAGAACGACAATATCGAACCAAATCTCACCGGAGCGCCAGCCATCGTTCTAATATGTTATTTCTGTATGTAACTTACTGAATGGAATGCATAAGTGATTAGGTTTTTGTTACATTCACGTCACCTCATTATTTTAATACAAGCATTTACTTATTTTAATTTACTACTAGTTAATTATTAAAAGTAAATTCGGCTAGAGGTGACGTCGAATGACAGAAAGAGAATGGGAAATTGACATTTCGATTAGTTGACAGAAATGACAGATACTGTCTGACAGAAAAATAATTGTTGCCAGTCCAAGAAGAAAACAGATGATTTGTAAAATCCGGTTGTGGGTTTGGCCATGGACCTGTGGAATTTGGGGGTTGAGTTAAATCAGAAGTTGTTTTTTTATACTAATAACTGAAAGCGAAAACTACATTGTAAATACTGGAACGCCCTAAATCATTATCACGGCTACTTCTTAAAAAAGTAGGAAGCGGACGTGTGGTTAAAACATATACGTAATTTAACATTTTTCGTAATTGCGATTTTCACTAACTAGGTGACATTAAGTAAAGATAAGTGTAATAAATGGTAATATCTCGTTGTATTGGGATCGACCTATCATCACTGACAGGACTAAAATTGTTGCCAATAAGCCTGACATTGTGGTGATAGATCGATCGGAGCGTCGCGCAATGATTGTTGATATAACGGTCCCGCATGATGAGAACCTTGTGAAGGTTGAAAAAGATAAGCAATTCAAGTATCTTGATCTGGCTCGCGAGGTTGTTGACATGTGGGACGTGACTACGGCAGTCATTGTGCCGATAGTCGTGTCTGCCATTGGCTTAATTGCCAAGAGCCTCGAACATCTGTGGAGGCTCTCGCTTGGCAGCTGGATCAGGCACCTGATTCAGAAGGCAGTACTTCTGGGATCTACTGGTGAGTTTCCTCTCTCAGGAGCCCTGACCGGCGGCCTGGACCCTGTTCCCGATGCTGGTGGACTGCTATTTTTATATGCTTAAATGTTTTTTGTTGCTATTTTGTAGAAATATTTAAAAATGTGATTTATACGTGTAAAAATGAATAAATAAGTGTAATAAAACTGATTATTTTTAATACAACATTTTTTTTTCTATTTCAGATTATTTTCAAGATAATTATATCATGAAGAGTTAAGAAGAAGAAGAGTGGGTACACATAGGTATATATACTTATATAAAGTACGGTACCACTGAAATCTCCAATTTCGTTTTACTTTACCACCATGTTTTCGAAAAGTGAAGACAGACAAAGTAAATTGGAAAACCTTGTTCGCGTCCACGCACAAGTATTGCGGGACCGGCAAAATACTTTCTGCAAACAAATCACCGATGGATGCTGCGATAAGGTTCTCTTGACGCGTAACTCCCGAAGAAGTTTGCACGTCCGGCATGTCCGTAACATCAATGTTGTTTTATACATTTGGCTATCTACTCGGGGTATGTACTCGTAAGTAGGTACTTCATTAAGGAGTACGCGATCCAAGGAGTCCGATATCTTGCAAATGTTTTCGAAAGCCAAAAAACGCGCCGTATAAGGCACAACCGGTCGTCCGTTCTCCTAAAATGGAAGCATGTATGATGTTAAGAGCTTTAGGCGTAAATTGTCTGTGTCATGGTGTATCGTAATTAATTTTAACAAAGTTCAAGTCTTGCAATTTATTTTTATCTGCTGTATGCCTACTTGACCTTTTGGCCTACCTACTTTTCCAAGTTTGTCGTTGTAACTGGGTGAAATTAAAATTCGAATAAATATTTAAAGGCTCCCGCTTGCAATGTTATTGCAGAATTATTCTGGGGACCATTGCTTCATACAAGTAACATACACATAAGTTAACATTACGCTTGCCCCACGGCGTGGAAAATAGCAGAGATATGATCGATATTTTTTGTCCTATTTTGAGTTGGTCTAACAAAGCGCCTGGTAGTAATAAATCAGGAATATTAATACGAGCTATAATCATCGTCCCTGATGGATGGGCGTCCATCCATTTCATAAAATCAAACTTTTTTGCTAGCAAAAATATCCTGCAACGCCAACAAATACATATTACAAAGTAATTACTAAAAAAGGCAAGATTTTATCGTGATTCTGTTTAATTTTAACATCTTATAACAACAATAGACACTTTACAGCTACCATAAAAAGAGATAAATATATTTTTAAAAGGCACAATTCAAGCTGAAAAAGTATAAAAGCGTCCGAATAAGGCACAGTCACGCATTGTCGCCAAAATAACGTGGAGATGAAATCTGTGTATGGTGTAACTGTCTGGCGCCGGTGCTGGTAGACTGCCACCATTGGAACTTGGGACTTAAGATATAGCATTGACGTTTTTATTGATAACGGTAACGGTAAAGGAGGATTCAGACTTGCTAAGAACGACGTGGGAAATAATAGTGTTTTTTAACTGTTAACTCTATGGTACTTTCTTTTGGTGTGATTTTATAAGAAGACTAAAAATTACGGTTCTTCTTCTACAGCAAAAATAACTCACTGAGATAAGACGTAGCTATGTCTTAGAGAATTTTGCAATGTGATAGAATTTTGTGAAGTATTTTTGCTGGTATCGCTATTTTTGTTTCTTGCTTTTCTCCATAGAGGTCTACGTTTTAGAACAACTAAGTAGCTTTAACTTACGGAATAATTAAAGGACCTCTTCAACTCTTCACGATTCAAAAGTATTCCTTAATGGTTATTTTTTTTTATTTAAAAAACATTGCCCCAAACTAAGAATTTCTCCTGTATCGTGGCTACGTTTACAAACATCGAAACTCACATGTACACAAACGCCCAGACCCAGAACAACTACTTGCAGATCTGCATACAAATATTTGTTACCTGCGGGGTTCGAAACCGCGACACGCCGCGCGGCAGTCGATCGCTCAGCTACTGCGTCAATCGTGTCAAATTGAAATATTAAATGCTTACAGGCCTGTTGGTCTAGTGGTTAGTGACCCTGACTGCTATGCCGGAGGTCTTGGGTTCGATTCCCACCCAGGACAAATGTTTGTGTGTTGAGCACGATCATTTGTTCTGTGTCTGGGTGTAATTTATCTATAATATGTATGTATTTAGAAATATATAAGTATGTTTATCAGTTGTCTAGTACCCATAACACAAGCTCTGCTTAGCTTGGGACTAGATGGCGTGGTGTGATAGTTGTGGAATATTTATTTATTATTATTATTTTTTAGTCACAGAACATTGGGCAGCTGATCTTATGAGACGACGTTCCTCAGAGCTTTTTATAACTCGTAAAATGTGCAATGTTCTCAGCATAGGTGTACGTAGGAGGCTCGCACTCACAGTATCAGGTCGTATGATTCATGCCTCAGAGGTCAGGAGTACCAGTTCGAGAGAAATGAATGACTTGCCGTCGTATTTCAAGCGATTACGGCCCTCCGTTTATTATTAACAATATTATTTCAATTTTACATTTTATATTCAATCTTTTTATAGAAAATGTGAGTAAGTTAGTAGCACGACTTTGGCCGTGATTTAGCACTTAGCAATTTATTATTGTGACTGGACATGGACGAAAAAGTTATACATACGAGGTTGACAACTGACAACTAATGTGAGGTTTCTTAGAATTTTATGATGAATATTCTTAATGATTTTCCTTTTATATAATTGTTAATTATGATAGGGCTCAGGCTTATGTTGGAATTAAGGTCTGATTGATTGAAATTCAAGAGCCAAAGGGCTCTTCTAGTTTTTTCCAGATTTCTCTCCTTACTTACCTACAACCTGCCAAGGGATGCGGCTTGCGGACAGCGAGTAGTCGGAAGCTCGCCGTTAGATAAAGGACGGCCCGGGTCGACGTCATGTTTTCTTTCAGGCGCGCCTCAAGGAGCTCTCAGCAAACTGGGGTCCTATAGGGCCAAACGCCAGCCTTGGTCGCAGGACTGTCTTTAACGGGAATTAAAATAAATAACGGCTAAATATAAGGTAAGACGTTTGATACCTGCATAACTAACTAGTGTCAGAAATATTTTAATGACACAACATAGCAACTCTAGTTAAGGTATCCAGTAATTAGGACAAACTAAGTAAAGATTCAATCGAGACACGTTTATCGATATCCATTCCATAACATTTGGACACCTAGCTGCGTAAGGAGATTGAACGGCTATTAAATCAAATCTATTCCGAGAAATATCTGGGTCTAACTGGATTACTTCGTTGGTTATCTCACTGGTTTAACATCAGTGAAATTGACATGGGTTTAAAATTAGCCCCGAATCTAAGATTTTTTTTTTCGAATGGTGGTAAAACTTGATAATAGCGGTGCCCCTCTCCAGCCTTTCAAATTTATTGTAAAAAACCTCCAAAATATTTTTGTTACTTGTCCTGATCAAAGATTTGTTTGCAAGCAAGCAACCATGTTTATCATTTTGGTGAGTGACTGACTGACCTTCCTTAGATCCGGCAATGTTTGGAAGGCGCATTATTTTGCCATGTAAAATAATGAAATGAGTCCTCCCGTCCGAGGTGTAGCGAAAGGGGGCTGTCAGACTCATACTGACTAAAAACACGGTGTTCCTTCGATGGCCTTTTACGTTCCAGGGTCAAGCACGATTACCTGTGATGGCCACTGTTTCCAAAGTTTTAAAGCCTTCATGTTGCGGTATCATTAGTAATTATGTAGCCAGCGAGACTTCTAATAGTAATGCTGGATCCAGTTGTTTCCGACAAGAATCTGCATCATTGGATCTTTTTTTCTGGCCCTACAGGCTAAAGCATGTTCTAGAATCTAGATGGAATGCTGGATTGCATCCATCTAGTATCTAGAGGGATGTAATCATGTGTTCCATGTAAGGTGACCTTTCTTAATGCCATCCGTCTAGGCTGCAGATGTAATACAAATTCCAAACAAAATTCGCGGATGAAATTAAAGCTCCTTCCAAGTTCACCTAGGCTGGAAAGGACTCTGGATTTCATCCGTGTAGGTAGAACATGCTCAAGGCTATCACATTTTTAATTAGACTATTTAAAAATAGATACATTCATCATCAGTCTTAACTTACAAATTATACTATGACTTCCTGGACTTGCCCCTTTGTCTAGATCTAGATGTTCTGGAACTTGCTGTCAGCTTATGTAATTATGCAGTTTTGTGATGCTCAAATGCGATAATACTGCCAAGGTCTGCAACAGTGCTGGATAATAACATTTACTACCACACAATTATGTCACAAGATCGGCCCGATTAGCAGTAAGAACCACATCAATGACGTTCGAAAATGACAGAGATCGAAATCACTCTATCTAAAGCGAATTTACCACGAGTTAAATGCAAATAGTAGGTTTTATAAGATTTCTAGGTGCGATACCAAAGCGGAGTAATTTCGTTACGTATATGGTGGCAAGTGTTGACAAGTCAGTCATTTTAAACTGAATGTTAATGAAGTTAGTACGTATCTGGCTGTATATTTATTGAGTATTTAATTCATAGGTAAAGAACGATTAGTGTCGATTCACACTACATATAACGCCGATAATGCTTGTGAAGGTGTAAACTTGTAAATTATTTTCTGTAATCAATTTGACGAATTTATTGTCAAAATAAAGTTTTTAAGATATTATGGCCAAGGTTTCTGGACTTGAAATAGGATCTAAGATAAAAATAAGAATCCAATCTGTAAGAAGCTAAAAAATATATATTGTCTACACTTGTGTTCGTTATTCAAATTCTATAATTGGTTCAGCTTTGTGGTTCTATACGTATAACAATGAGCGAAGCATGAACTTTTTTATAAATTTCTACAGTTTATTTAAATTCTAAATTAAGAAGTTCTTAGCGTCAATATAATTATGGATTACTCTGATTGAAGCTTTGAACTTGCCAGTTGTCACGCTGCACTCTCGGTAAGGGGTAAAAGGCTAAAAATGAGTTTTAGACGATGACGCGGGGGATAAAGTTTTACCTACTTTCCAGGATTTTTGTTTATTTGTGTCTATAGCAGAAGTTAGAATGCACTTCAGTAAGAGTTAGAGAAAGCTTAATTTTAAAGTTAGTATTTAATTAAAATGAACGGCCTCGTTAGTCTAATGGTCATAAAGTACCTACAAGTGTTGTGCTTTATGACTCCCAGGCTGATGTGTTACTGGGGTTTTAGTTTCAGTAGCTGTCATGGAATCTGGAATTGTGCCACTTTGGTCGCATAAGACTTGTCTGCTATTAGAAGTAAACATAATTCGTGAAAGTTAGTGAACCTGCAATGTTATTTTCTAAGGACACAGTTTTATATGCTGTCTCCACGTCAAAACTAAAGTTTGTTATTCACTACGCTACTGACAGACCCTGGTCGTCGGCGCGTTGCGTTCCAAGCGCGCCTCAAAGAGAGTCAGCATAATGATGGGGCCCCCTTTTGAGGGCCAAAGACTGTCGGGGTCGCGGGACTTACGAATTACTGTGATGCCGGAACGTAAAGGGCTATTGAAGGACACGGTGGATTTTAGTCAGTACGACTCTGACAGTCCCTCCCGCTCTGCGCTGGGTGGGAGGACTCATTTGATGATTTTACAACGATACAAGAAAAAGGTACTGACAGTGATGTGTTGTGACACTATGTTAGTTAAAGCTGGTCTCGATGACGAGCTCGTCGTAGCTTAAAAATTGTCTTAAAGAGAATACCTGATTCCCACTTCACATCATTCATCACGACTGCTCCGGTAGTTATTAGTACCATCAACCGTTCAATCTTAATAATTTACAGATGATCGTAAGATAGCGAGCTGCCAATGACACAATATCCACGTGAATTAGATCGAATTGAACGGCGGGCGGACACTTGGCTAATTGGATCGACGAACGACGAACTGGCGCCTACGACATGTTTGTCTAATCGCGACAAAAATGCTGTTTATTAAAAAGTTAGTGATGAAGGCTGAGTTTTTTATGGCAATTGTGTTATATTAGCTTTTGCCCGCGTTTTTAGCGGCAAGGCTCTTTTTTTTTTTAGCGTGGTAAAATCATCAAATCAGTCCTCTCACCCAGGGCACAGCGGGAGGGACTGTCAGACTCGTTCTGACTAAAATCTACGGTGTCCTTCATTAGCCCTTTACGTTCCTGGGTCACGGTAAACCGTGAGTCCCGCAACCCCGGTAGGCTTTGACCCTCTAAAAGGGGGGTTATTATGCAGACACTCCTTGAGGCGCGCGTGGAACACAACGCGCCGTCGAACCGGGCATGGTCCATAGTCGGACAGCGAGTCGCCCATTTTTCGCCGCCCGCATGCCCAACTGGTAAGGCTCTAGAATGTATAACTTACAACGTAGAGGTCGTTGATGCCATATTAGCATCAGAGGATGGTGTAAATGAGTATTAAATTTGCAATCTGCGTTAAATGATTTAGAACTCTGTGAAAAACTTAAACAAGAAATAAATGAACTAATTTAGTCTGAGCACAGACCGTGAAGTAATGCTCGGTAACAAGATGAATAAAACATTTATTTTTCGTAAAATTATAATATTTCTTAATTGTATATTTTTAATAACGTACTTACTTATACCCACGTGTTATCTTAATTTTATAAATAACGCAGTTTAAAAGCGATTCACTCCATGTGCGTGTTTTATTTTTAATTAAAATGTTGTGGATTTTTGTACATGTGTGCATTGTGCGTGGCTTATACATTTTTATTTTTGTGTCTTCAAATTCTTTAGGCATTCTTAATTGAAGTTTAAAATCATTCAAATGTAGCTTAGCTATACATTTAAAAGTTTTTACTAATTGTTTTTTTTGTAGATTGAGCAAAGAGTGAGTGAAGTCATAGGCTGTTGGTGATGACGATTTCTACCTTGAAAGTAGTGTAGTTGTAAAACCTAATTTCCAGCAATGATCCGTAGATTATCAGCTATCAATCAGTTAATTGGGCCAATCAATCGCTCAGGACTTTCATCAATAAACCTATAATTATTTAATTGGGATCAACTGCTGCAAGCGATGCTACATGGGAATCAGGACGGAAGTATGAGGAATTACGGGATATGGAATTAATAGACCGTGACAGCATAGAGATTTATATGAATGTCTATGGATCTTATAATTGGTCAACGTATAGTAGGTCGGATTATAAGAAACTTATGTTTAGGCGCCATTTAATTTTATGAGTCTTTGCAGTAAATGATTTACTCGTATTAAATTAAATGTCAAAGTAAAATTACACTAGAAACCGCAATTTTTTGTGAGTTTGCAAAGAGTAAGCAAAGATGAGATGAGGTCCAAGATGGAACAAGGAGGCACTTGAACTCCTGCGAAACTTCGATTTGATTTTTGCGATTGACGGCAGCTACTAAACTACTAAATTGTTGTTTTATTAAGTACACAAGTGTATAATGCTTTTAAGTAAGTCCTACAAGGTAAGTATCTATCTAAGAAACTCAATCCTAGATATTAAATAGAATTCCAAAACACCTACAACACGAATAATATTAGACAAATACCAATCTACACGGTTCCAAGTAATTACTGGCTCTATCAATTAGTGCAGCCGCGTTCGAAACTACTAATATCAACTCAGGAAATGAAAAACTTAACGTTATCGAGAATGCAATCAAAGAATCTATGGAAAAACTATATGAATCAAATATATCATTAAAACCTGAGAAAATATGATAAATTACCAACAAAGTATGCTATCGGGTAGCTGGCGCTTTTTTTGTTGAGATTTTTTGAATTGTATCTGTTTCTGCAAAGAGAACTAACATCAAAAGCGGCCATTTTTAGAATTTCCATTGAAAGTTGGACTTTATTTCTTGAGTGTTAGATGTTGTTTATAGTTTGATATGATATGATGTAATTATTGGTTCGTGCCCTTCATGTAATGACCAATTAGTGCAAAGACTGGGCTTAGCTTCAATGAAGAGAGATTCTGTTACAGTGTTTTTTGTACGGTGAACAAACTCATGAATGAAGCGACGTGGAACGGCTTCGTAGACGAGTTCTAGTGCTTTTATTACTAGTTTTCAACTATAAAGCGATATGCTTCGATACATGCTACTTAATATGGAGAATACCTATTGTTTAAGGATTTTAAAATACATTATTTGAATGCGAAATATTTTCATCTACAATTTTTGATACCTTTTGTGTATCTGCTTAATTTTAGCTAAGCTGGCCAAACCTGCCGTAAGCCCGATAACTTTTGCCTCATATAACAACTAGGTATGTGGACCATGAACGGCTAGAAGACGTCCCGGTAGACCAAGTGCGTAGGAGATGGACAAAACAAATTCCAAGTTTAACATTTACTATTTTTTTCTAGCTCAAGTTATTACCACATGCATCACGGTTGTCATTCTGTATAACTGTAGGATACTCATCTTCCAAATGCTGCTTTAGTTTCGTGAATTTTTACCTCCTCGATAAGAGTTTTCGATCTCATTTCCTCCTCCTTATGCAGGTAGGTGTGGGTAATTGAATTAACGTCATGCTATTAGGGCTCTAACACACAATCAACTAGATACTTAGGACCTAGGTATTATCAATCAATTATCACAGTATCGCCTTCACGAAACATTTATATGTAATTGGATCCCATTCATTTGAATAAATGTGTACTATACACTTCGACACTTGTCCAGTTAAACAATAAACACTTTTATTTGCTTTTACATAAGTGTCAATATGTGTTGACAATTACCTTCGGTCGTTAATTTTAATGTAAACAGTCTTTTACTTAAGGCTGGGTCCGGTGGAATTAGCCAAGTTAAGTTTTTCGTCGGTTTTCACAGTGCGAGGCTTTATCTTCTAGTGTTATAGTTGAGGTTTGCTTGGCTTTAAGTTATAGAACTTTTAGCTAAGATTGTAGATAATAGGTCGGTTCCATCCTTTATATGGGAAATCTGCATCATTCTTATGCGCATGCGACTCGATGAAGTTCGGATCCAAGTGTTAGGCACCTGAGTGACTAATGATGAATGTTATGGCCTAATTGAAATGTTTATGGAGACTAAACCCTAGATTCGTTGATCTAGGCTAAATTATTTAGTTAATTCGTGGGTTGATCACGAATATTAACGATTGTTTTCAATATCGGGTTACGTTTTCCTAATAATTAATGCCAATGTCTCTTGTGAGGTAGCTTAAACTTTCCTGGTAGTAAAGCCTGGCTGTTTCATTGGTCTTCATTATTTTTACCCACCTATTATTCAACTTCTAAATCTAGAAGGCTGTACCAGGATTGTAGGATTACGTATATAAAGGGTCTCGTGACTCCATAAACAGGGTACTGTGGCCCTGCAATGCAAAATGGAACTGATAGAATAGCGTTTTTAGTCAGTACAAGTCTGGCAGTCATTTTGGTGTCATCCACGACTGTCTGCAGAATGAGTTATGCTCTGGAGACTCTTAATCAACAATAGAATAGGAAACGCCAAAGAAAGACGATTGTTGCAACTGACTCTGATTATCCTATTAAAATTTTTTGCTTCCAGTATTACACTCAGAAACTGGACGGTCTGAATATTTTTATAATATAATTTACTTAAATACTTTGGCATTTAATGCTATTAAAAAAAGAGCTCTAGCTGACTCTAAGACAGGATGTTACGAAACATTTTAAAACCTTTTTGCATACAAAATCAATTTTAAATGTGTCATTTAACAACTATGATGACGTCATAATGATTTCATGGACAAAAATAATAAAGCATTTCCGTTGTAGACTTATATGAATAGAATGGTGCGAAATTTTAAGAAAAGATTCAACCTAAATAAGTTAATCTTTATCGAAAATGAAGGAAATTACAGTGTTAATTATTCTTTCACCGGTAAGTTAAAACATCTTGATGAAATCGGTATGGTAGAATCAAATGATCGATTATATTCTACTCCGTCACACGGAGAGAAAAGGCATCTTTGCCAGTACGGGGAACATTGCAGCTTATGATTAGATTATGCCATAGTGTTCTAAATCATTATAATTTCCAACCCTTTTTGTCCCAGTCTCATTTGTCACGTCAGTCTGCAGAAGTCTGTTTACAACTAGAGATCGGGAAACGTTTTGAAGATTAGTTCCTATAGTACTTTTAGCTTTAAGTTCATTTGCAATTTTTGTATACCATTTCCTCTTCGATTCTACGAAATTTTTCTTTGCCTCTTCTTATAGATTGCTGAAATATCTATAAATTAGGTGGTACAGGCAACACCACAAAAAAATAATTATATTATACTAGCAACCCTCCCTGGCTTCGCACAGGTGCTTCATCCCAATAGGTATTCTGCATATAAAACTTCCTCCTGAATCATGCCGTCTTCTAATAAAAACCGCTTAAAAATCCGTTGTAGTTCAGACGGTGGGATAAGCGACTTTGTTTTCTACTATGTAGTACTTACAGCAAGCTTAATTATTCTTAAGATCTGTAAACAAGATAATTATAATACGCCACCTGTGTAAATATCGTCACATCTAATGAATCCATCATTAGCCGTATCTTCTGCCGTTGTAGTTAATGATTCAATCTCAGTCTCCAGTTTATCATTACCATCAAAATCTTCGCAAACGACAATAATATATGGCTGTATTGCCTTTTATGGAGCGGCGATCCCCCGACAGTCGTGATTCTCGTTGACTGTTGATGAGTCATAGATTCAGTTTGTTCTGAAGTTTTCGATTTCATTTGTTTTACTTAGAAACTGTTTATTGTCGAGTGAATGAGTGGCTAAGTCGATTTTTTTATTATGGTGGCTACTTTAAATAGTTCCTTACTTGATATTGTCTAACTTTGCGCAGAGGCAATATCGTAACCGATGAGGTTAATCCGAGGTGCGATTATTGCTAGTTGAAAACTTGATATCGCCAGTTGCTTTGAGCGCTGTTCCTTCTTATTCTTCTGCAACTGCAGATTACGAGTAGCAATCAATTAAGAATATTCTCTTTGTACCTACTAAAACTATCATGATTCCGGTGCCTATTGTCGCTAGAAGGTTGAATAAATACGATGTATTACCGGTATAAAGTGAATTCGATGTCGTAAGCCATACTCAGGTTACGATACGCCATTTTGGCTTTATGTTTTAGATAAGCTGTTATAATATGTATTGGTACACAGAGTATCTTTCTCATTTCCTGTGTTACTGTTATCATCACCATCTTCTTCAGATTATCAAATTTTGCTCTACGCAACACGTTTTCTTCCTACATTCTTCCCTGTCAGCCGTCATGGCGTCAATTACTCTTTTTTCTTTCATATCATTCCTCACAATTCATCCATCTTTTCATTGACCTTCCTCTTTATCTATCAGTATCAACATGCTGCGGTACATAAATGGATTCAAGAAATGTAGGTAGTTATGACATTGATTTAAGTTAGCATCTATTTATGATGGATGATTCGGTTTTATTATTATGTATGATGCGTCAGTTTGTGGGTTTTTAAACAAAAATTGGTTATAACTGGGTAAACTGTTTTGTTTGTTTTTGAGGAGTCACTTTTTGATTTGATCATTTTTGTCAAGCTTTGTAAGATTTGAATTAAAATAAGATACAGCGTTTCCAAAGCATATCTTGCAAGAATCGGTATCTAAGTACCAACATTTCTACTAATGGTTATTTCTTCTTGCTCGTTGTCTTCGAAATGACCTGAAATCACGCAGGATTCATCATCATCCACATCCAAACGTATCGTTGGCTATCACCAGGCTTCTCTTATGTTGTACCCCACGTTGTACCCCAACAATGTCCTATCTCGCCATCGGACCGTCAAACTCGTGTTATCCACTACGCGGGCCCAATGCGTGTTGGTGGTGGTCGATATTTTTTTTTTTAGGGTGGCAAAATCATGAAATGAGTCCTCCCGTCCTGGGTGGGGCGGAAGGGACTGTCAGACTATTACTGACTAAAATCCACCCGTGTTTCTTCGGATGCCCTTTACGTTCCGGGGCCGCGGTATCCTGGATTAAGAAAAATCCGCGACCCCAGCGGGCATTTGGCTCCGTAAGGGGCCCCGTCGGTGACGCGTGAAACACGACGCGCCACCGACCCGGGCTTGGTCCTTGGTCGGACGGCGAGCTTACCCATTACTCACCGTCCGCAAGCCCGCTCCGCCGCTGTGCCCTCTGTTATTCAGAGGGATACGCGTTGGAGCATCCACCCGACAGGCTATTCGCGTCGAAGGGAAGAGTTTTTGCCCGCATCCCAGGGTGCACCGGCCCGAAAAACTGGTCTTCCCCCTGGACGTATCCGAGGGGGAACTCCAGTCCACGGGCGCACGTGGAGGTTTCCTGTCTTAGCACCCCAGTGGTGGTCGATATTGTTATTTTTTATCTTCGGTTTCCTCACGATGTTTTCCTTCACTACTTTGTCTTCTTTTGATTTGGGGGGGTTGTAAGCCAATACAAAGATATTTTTGTCCAGTATATGGTGCCCCTTGAGACGGGATGCTTAATTTTCTTAATTTTCTTATGGGTTAATCCAGAACTGAACAGTAAATTATACAAAGATGGCTCAGTTTGAACCGATGACCTGGGCCACCATTATACTCAGGGCGGTCAGCTAGTAAATAATTAATGCTCAACCAAACTTAAAAACATTGGTTCACTTAGTCATCAGTTCGAGACATCCAAAAATGTTAATAAACATCAATCAGCTTCTGAACTTTAAGAATGAGTCAGAATTTAAAAAAAGGTAGATTACATAATATACTATGCGACCTACTGCAACCTCTAAAGGTCAGGTTTTGATATTAAATATTTTTTAATTTAACTTTATTGTAGTCCCAAACTTTGGCTATGCGAACCTAATAGGATTACTAAGACTAGTGGTAACTGATTAACTTATAGTCCTGGATTCCATTCTCAAGGCGGAAAAAGTAATTTTGGGCTTAACTTTTTGAATTTTTAGGCATCGATGGTATGATAGGCTGGCCACAATTAGGTACTTATATATATGGGACTGTTTACTCTGTGTCTTTTAATAGCTATTTACGTTCCGGAGCCACGGTTACCTGATAGATAGTACCACGAACCCAGCGTTAAAAGATTTTTTTTTCTTTTTACTTACTCTTACTGTTTTTTTAGAGCTACTTCAAAGAGTCCAAATTCAAATACTGCTCTAGATAGTTCCAACCACCTCAATCATAGACAACAGTAAAAAATAGAGTTCGTTAGCATTGTACCATGGACCGCGGGCCTAGGTCTCATACACGCTCACCATTCCTAATACGACTATGTCAGGTGAACCGACCCTATATGACGACCAACATAATTTTACCATCCACTAAATCATATATCCAAGGCGTTATGTACCTTATTGCTGGTTAAATAACGGTTGGGAGGTGTAAACTGGGCGGTAAAATAACTTGTTTTAAGAGACACGTCGTGTGCAAAAGATCACGATCAATAGTTCATATTGTATTTCTTTATAAACGTCAACAAAAATGAGTGCATGCCCATATACAATGGTTTACTAGAACATAATGTGTGACATGCACACGTAGACCAGTTTGGTGAACCTTGGGAGTTCGTGGGAATGTTATGGTTTTATGGGTAAGGCCATAGACACATAGAGTCTTGGACGTTATTCAAAATGTACATCCTGGGGTCCCAATCCATGAAGTTTCAGAGAAAACTAAGGCCCAATGGTCGTGACATCATACCACACGGGGTTTGTGGGGTTTTTAATGTTAGAGTATCAAATAGTATGAGGATTTCACCATTCAGAAAAGTTTCTTATTGCAAATTATGGTACCAACTACAGACTTTACTCAGTTCCCATATTACAGTTAAAGATATCTCTTGATTGCCTCATCATGTAAAATTGTGGAGCTTCTTCGAAAGATATTTCTTCGGTAACTGACGCAAAAACTGTACTATTGGATTTGTATCGTACGGCTTTGTGCTTATATCATCATCAGCCAATACGGTTCCCATTGTGAGGACACAAGCCTCCTCACATCACGCGGAGTACGGTTGATAAATGCCGTATTATATGTCTTCGAGTTTTTGGGTCTAGGACATGTCGGCTTTTATTTTTGTTTTTTTTTAGGGTTCCGTACGTCTGAATACAAAAACGGAACCCTTATAGGATCACTCGTGTGTCTGTCCGTCCGTCGCTTACAGTCAATTATCTCCGAATCTATTAGACCGATTAAGTTGAAATTTGGTACACATATCAATTCCTGTGACCCAAACACAGAGGTGTGACGTGAGCAGATGAAATCTGTATATGGGGGGTCATTTTTGGGGGGGAAGGGGAAATTTAAAAAAAAAAATCTGAAAACTGCATCGTGTGGCATATCAAATGAAAGGTCTTGTTGAGAAGATCTTAAATGTATTTTTTTGTAATTTTAAAATAAATAATTTCCAAGTTATTCAAGAAAATAGACGAAAATTGACCATTCCCCCCCCCTTATCTCCGAAACTACTGAACCTAAAATTTTGAAAAAAATACAGAAATTAGTTTTCTCCTTATAGATTATAGGAAAACCTATAAGAAGTCCATGATATTAAAATAACATGGTAAATCACTCAATATTGTGCGTACCAACTTACATTTGCAGGTGGAATGTGTGGGAGAACATATTTTTTAACTCCAATGTTAAGTTTTGTTGAAAATAGATAATATATTTAGTAATATCCCTCTCCAATCAGGGACCATTCATACTTTTTTTAGTTACCACAAACAAATTTGGGTCAGATTTAAAAAAACATGATAGGTAACATCGTACGGAACCCTCTTCACGCGAGTTCAACTCGCACTTGTCCCCTTTTTTTTTTTATTATTTACACGCCGGCTTCCTTACGATGTTTTCCGTCCACCGCTTTCAGAGCAGGTTGTACTGAAAGTTTTAAGACCAGTAGCAAGATTTTTTGGATATTAAAGTTATAGCTCAGTGTTAATTAATCCATTTTGGCAGCAAAATTCTCCTTAATTGTCCAGTCCGAGAAATTAAATTTCCAAAAGCATGATTTTTCCAATTAAAGCTTACTTTAGCATAACTTATGGCGTCATTTTATGATGTTTAACGCCACTTACGTGTTTTAAAATGGCAGTTATTTTTTAAACAACTTGATTAAGTTAATGAGCCAATTACCATACCATTTACTAGGTAACTGCGCTTTTTACTTACCTACATCAGAGCCACACAGAGTGAATACCTAGCTTACATTATATACTTATATTTTTTTGTATTTGTTCCCACTGTTGGGACACAGCCGTGAGTTGGGAATGCCTATGTCGTTAGCCATCATGCTACCTTTGTGCAAGCTGTATCTGTCCCGTTCGAAAGCAGATTAATTTTTATTTACAATGTGCAACAAAAATCTAGACTTTTTTTTACCTATTCAATTGTTTAATAGCTTAGTTTGTTAGTGGGCAATGATTACTATACATATAGAGTGTGTCGAATAGACTTATTAAACTCAAAATAATTATTAAAGAATAAAAAAAAAACAGAGCCAAGGTGCTCAAATACTCAGCCAGCCACCATAAAAGTATGAACGAGTCTATGCTTATAATCGGTGTCAAGCTGTCAAGAAATAACAACACTTTATTGACTCGATAATTGCTACCGTGATCATTTTTCCCGCCATATTCGGATATTCGCGCTAAAACATTGTCAACAGAAAAAGACATTAATGTCACTAAGGTTTTATTGGCCCGTTATTGTTTAGCAAGAATTAAAACGGAGCCATTTCTTAGAATTTATTTGTGATTGAAAAATATGACTTGACTTGGCCCAATTGAATATTTCTTGGAAAAAGTGGGACCTAACACCTAACCTTGGAGAAACCCACTAATAAATCTATTTTTATCTGAGCAATTTGTCTCTTTGCAACTTTTCTAGCTTCTTAGACCATAATTTTTCATTCATAAAGTTAGTATTGCTAATAGATAATTTTATCTTTCGTAAGATAACAAGCTGTATTCAGAATTGAGATTCGCAATGTATCGTTGCGTCATCTACGACGTTGATTGACACGTGATTTACTATCGTTTCTGTTTGCACTCTCTAAACTTTAAGATAAACAGGATTAGATATGGGATACACTGTAGATAGACTGTCCTCACTTCTGGTTCGTCAATTTATCTAGTGAAGTTGTCAGTTCGTTTCGTAACCGTATCTGTAGTGATTTGATTCTAAGCGAAAATGTGTGGGATGATATAGGTGTCTCAATCTTCGTTCTAAGTATTAATTAGCTAAGCTAGTAATTAAAACTTTCATATAATAATAGCCGCTTTCGAATCTAGTATGATTCAGTACTTATCAAAGTTTAGGTACGTTATGTTTTGCATTTCGCCCATTTATTACAATGAAGTTATCAACTGCTATGTAGTTTGGCCAAATCTTCATTCACATTCTTAAATCAAAATTTGAGTGGAAGACTTAATTAATTTCATCTCATCATTTTCTTACTCATCACAGTACTTAACCTGACAACTAACTCGGAAATCTAAATAAGGCAATAACCTATTTATCTAAATTGGTAATAACGTGGTAGTAACCTATTTAAATAAACGGTTTTGGTCCACTTTAGAACTACGTGGGATAAAATGACAAATGACGAATTTCTCAAACGAGGTGGCTTGAAGATAATAGAAACTAATGTGACAGCTTAGGTAATGCTGATAAAAACAGAACAGGCTGACTTCCGCGCACTCTGGTAATAAAACCAATTAATTTCATTCATATTTATAAGTTCACGCAAAAAGTCACACGTAAAATGAATGTAATTGATTCTCACGTGAGAATTTCTCGCATAAACTGGCAATATAAGCAATGTTTTCTGCTATTAGGGAGCCGATAAATATCTTCTAGGTAGCGCATAAAGTATTCGTCACCCAGCAGGCGTTAGGACGGTAGGCACAGTTTTTGTGAGCTGGAATCTTGTATGGCGATTACTATTAGCTATAATGCTTCGCTGGTTGCACCTAAGCCTTCGAAATATTTGCTTATTTGTAAAGCGAGGTTTATGTTGTGCTTAAGTCCGTCAAGTGAGCTTACTGTTAGACAACATTGTGTTCCATGATTTAGTTCATTTTGGCACAGATGCTTTACCAAGTGATTTCTTACGGTCGGTGGTTTTCTACGTTTTGCTGATGTTGCTTGAGCTGAACCTTTATGAGATTTTTTAAAATATTCTCGGCAGAATAAGCTAAAAGGATAATTGTTTCAGTACCTTGTGAGAGTTTAACTTTCACAGATGTTATTAGACCCAAGTAAGTTCCAAACAGATCAATGTTCCATTTTTACATCAGTGCTTATATCTCTCTTCTTTATCATTTTTCTGCCTTTTTCCTTACCTCTCCCAATTTATTCGTAATCAGCCAAGCATATCTTCCTCCATATCTTGCATTAGATAACGTTCGTTTCTCTTCTTCTTTGCAAATCGATAGCAAAAAGTTCAAATATGTTTAGCACAACCAGTACCCACATTGCTAATAAAAAAAAAACTCAGTTACGTTATGGTTTAGTCTTTACTTGCCAGCGGGCGGTAGCTCGTAGCGGGGCGCTTGCACTAGCCGCAGTGTGAGAAAAATGCGCTAACCCTCACCTAGTTCGACAGGCGCCGTCAGTGCTTCGCCTGTCCTTAGTCACACTATTTATTGCTTCGGACCGTGAGATATGATGCCTGTTTTGCACAAAAGGGTAATGTTGGGGTTTCTTTTTGTTTATTTTGATGATTTGGGTGTCGTTACTTATTGGACGCTATTCTGTACATCGTTTCGTGTTCTAAAATTGACTACCAACATGTCTTTTTCGGTCAGAGAATGCTACTGTCGAGGACCTCTTCCTAATTCTCATTATGTAGTTTATTTCAGAGCAGCTTTTTTTTTTCTTTTTTGCAAACCACAGGATACGACACGATATTTATTTTTAGGTCCAAAATCGTTAATTCAAAGTGGTCATCATTTTGAAATCCGTAGGTACCTCCGAGATTAAGTTCCTACCCACTCAAAGAGACGAGTCACCTTAAAAATTCAACAAAACGCAGAATCTCACTCAGAGGACCACCAGGAAAAGAATCAAAATTATTTATAAGCCCCGAAATATACCAAAACGGGTGTATTGTATAGTTGAATGTATTTTTGCGTGCCTTATTTTCTCGTTTTGACGTCCCACGCTTCCCGCCAACATGGGTTAACAAAAATGTCGTTTTACTGCATATGTGATGTCAGGTGACCTTGCAAACCGCACGTGTGTGACGACCTACACGATTTTAGGCTTATTAATCGGGCTTACATCTCATCTCGGATAAAAAAACTTTCTCTGAATGTATGAGTTTATTTTTACGGACGCCTTGTCAACTCATCTCGCGCTTGTGCAATGCAATTTTGCATGGTTGTAAGTAGTTAAGATATTTTTTATTGTGTCTTCCTTTTATGTGCAATGAAACTTTAATCTCGTTTTGTAAGTAGTTGACTGGCTGTTTCCCGAGACTTTCAAAGTTTAGCTAAAATTCAAGAAAGTTCACAATAAAAGAACTTGAACGTCTGCCCTGATTTATTTGATAACTGTGACTTTTTGTTTTTTCGTGTGTAAATCATCAAATGAGTCCTCCCACCCAGGGCAGGGCGGGAGGGACTGTTAGACTTGTACTGACTAAAATACACGGTGTCCTTCACTAGCCTTTTACGTACCGGGGTCACGGTAATTCGTAAGTCCCGCGACCCCGGGGATAACTGTGACTTGAATAGGTGTAGTGAGCGTTTTTCGGTGTATAATAAAAATTGGGACAGCCTCGCAATTAAGGCTTAATCTAAAGCTATAATTGATGCAAGTATTTGTCCCAAGACCAATAAACATTATGCTTATCAAATCAATTAAATCACCAATTGCCCTAGCTGAATATGGCGAACTTATATGATGGCGAAGACAAGGACCATAAACATACGAGTAGTTTTTTAATAGCCCGAGGTGCAAAAATATTTTTATTATGGCCACACTAACGTATTTACTTTACCTATACGGTTAGCGTCATGCATTATGTGCTAAATCGACCTATAAATAATTTTCCTCCATATACGAATGACTATTTTAATTACGGAGAACTGTTTTTATTTTTCTCATTTAATTTTAATGGTTATCCTTTAATTCTAAGTATAAATACCAAGGTGTTTACACCTCGTTACATTGGCCTACTGGTATTATTAACCCATTCAACTCTGGCCTGGTTTAAACTCACTAATTGTTAATTATTAAGACACATAAAATTTGTGTTAAATAAAAGTTTTGTGTGTTTGTTTATGTCTGAGTCTTGAATTGCAGTGTCAACTTATTAAAAAAAATGTTGTAGTTCGTAAAAACCTGTGTAGAAGGCATGAAACAACAACCTTTTATTGTTTACCTTTTATGTACCGTTGACTCGAGCCATTAAATTTTTCGGCACTAGATATGCTTTTGATAAATGGACTGACATATTCGTTTAATTTTTCCTTAACCCTGATTAAAACATGAGGTAAAAACACAGGTTATCCTGTAAATACTTCATTCAGATTAAATAGGCTGCGAATTAAAATTGTAACTAACTATAATAAAACTGGAGATCATCAGATGAGTTTTCTTGAACTTAATTTTTCCCACAAAAAGTTGAAATCTTGTCGGATGCGCTCATTTACCTCAGCTCGATAACTCCATATTCAACAAAAACTAATGAAAACTTTAGGACATTGTTAGTAGGTAGTAGCGTTGGAAAGGTTCCCAAAAGGTGCAACTGGATTTATACAAGGAGAACAACACTAGATACGATAAACCTAGCCTAATTAAACAGATATTTGAAAGTCCTCCAAATACCTAACTACTCCGATTGCCTGAAGTCATGTGAGTCAGGACGATTTTAAAAGCCCAGGTCAAAATACAATAGTTGACTGCTGATTAAGCTATAGAAACAGTTCTACCCAAGGAGTTTGCCAATAATAAAACCTATCCCACAACAATAAACAAAATTAGTGTCAATCTAAGCTAAACTTTTGACATTTCATTGCCCTGGAAAGGCGCGAATGCTCTCAATTTGGCAATGCCAAATACTTTAATCAGTATTCCTTGTACGTACAGATCATGTGTAACTGTCAACATGAATACAAAATCATAATAATATGTGATCATGATTCGCGGCCCGCGTCGCCATCACGTCAGATAATCGAATAATTCAGGGAACTGTCATGGCTGCCGTATTTGGCGGGAAAGCAATCCGCTTAAGCCCAAATGGGCATGCGTTGGGATACAACTCTTTGGTTCTTTATTGCGTGGCATGGTGTTGCGTAAGTACTGCATTTTTACCTAACGCAACGGGGCATAAGTTACTTAGTATAAGTTACATGAGTATGCATTAAACAGTACATAGGTTTTATAGAATTTCTTAATTTTGAGCTCAGAGATGAACTAGCTATAATGTACTTAGATACTAATGAGATAACTGAACCAATATAGAGGTATAAAGGAACATTATTTATAAAATTGTTATTACAGAAATAAAGATCATCTTTGTATACTAGCTGGTCCTCGCGGTTTCACCCCCGCTGCTCGGCTCCTTTTGGTGGTAGCGTGATGTTATAATAAAGCCTTCTTCGATAAATGGGCTATCCAACACAAATCGAAATTTTCAATTCGGATAGAATAACTAAAGGGGACCATATAAGATTTGTCTGAAAACCTTCAAACCAGCGCAGCGGAAAAGCTGTCCTGCTGGAAAATAATTTATGTTACTGTGTTGTCTGGCTGTTTGTGTTTGTAAATGTGCCCACGGTATAAAAAAAAACTTCCACTTCTACTAATGTTCATTACAACTATTAAGAATATAGGAATATAATACTTATATCAGTTCTGGGATAGAAAGTAGAACAATAATTTGCATAATCATAAAATAACCTCATTAATGAACACAGCTAAATAGACGCAGAAATAACGATGGTCTAGTAGTAAAAAATGATTACAGTCCCATTCGTCTTCGTGCCGACCTACCTCCCATCTCCCACCGAAACAATGAGAGAGATCGATGCGCGTGGGCAATGGGCGGCTAAATCACTTGTAAGGCGTAGCTACATTGAAGAACATTTATTAAATATACAGAGATTATAATTTATTCAGACTATTTCACGTACCTAACATGAAACAGCAAACACTGGAGTTGTTTGGAAGTAGAGTTTCATCATAGTACTATAACGGTGGTAACAAATGGAAATGTATCTTCCCGTTTGTCTCCAATGGGGACAAACGGGTTTTTTTTCCCCAGCGGTGACTAAGCCAGTGGGGACAAATGGGAATAGACCTAAGTTAACTGTATCAAAGGTCCTAGCACGAATTTTTTACGTTTTTGAGATGTAAAGTAAACGTGAACTTTGATGTTTTTGATGGGTAAATTTAGTCTCTCGTTCGTATACTAGATGCGCTTTTTCATTTTCCATAATATTTTTTGCGTATTTTCTAACTGGGTCAATATGGCTATCCGATAGTATGAAGAATATTGAAAAAAAATTAAAGAAGTTTCGATGTCAATTTTCATGAACCCAACTACATCTATGGATTTTTGGAAAAATCTGTACCTATCTCTGGGCAGGAGTCGAATTGGCTGATTTTGGAAAAAAAACGCACGCTGTATTATTAATGAGACTGTGTCTGACTGACTGACTGTCTTTCGCAATGATCAAATTCTGGGAAGTACTTACCTAATGGAGCAGTCATCAGTCACTCGAGCTTACGAAACTGAAGCCACGAGTCAAGCACCAAATATTTGATACTGACGGTAGGCATTGTTTCAGTTGCTAAAAATGTATAGGAATAAAACATGAGAAAACCTAAATAGCAAGATGTTTAAAGGGTTTACTTATTTTGCTTATCGTTTTCATAAAAATAAAAAGAAGTGAAAGTGACTAAACTTGAGTGCTTATCAGATCTTGTTTTGACTAAACCCGAACTTGGCCTTTTTCTGCGAATTTTGCACCTACTTGAGGCATAATTTGCCTAAAATGATTGAATTGGTCGCGGGACTGTACGAATTACCGTGACCCCGGAACGCAAAGGGCTATTGAAGGACACCGTGGGTTTTAGTCAGTACGAGTCTGACAGTCCCTCCCGCTCTGCCTTGGGTGGGAGGACTCATCAGATGATTTTCCCACCAAAAAAAAATGAATTAATTTCCCGAAAAAACTTTTCCTCCAGGTACTAAAGTAGGTGATACCGCCACCAAATAAATCCTATTGTCTTCATGTGACCCAGTCTTTACAGCCACAAGGTTTTAAAAGACGTTTCTTTTTGTCGTACGACAATAAATCGGCCAAGCCCACGCTTCCGCAGCCTATTATTTACATAATCAAACGATCATTACGCATCAGTTGGCAACTTAAACTCGGGAAACAGAACGCTTTAAAAAAAAAACAAATACTTTTTAAATTCGCTGGGTGGTGTTCGATACACGTAGGAGGACACCTTAAAATTTTACGAGGTTTTCGATCGATATAAAATAAACTTTTTATGCGCTATATTGCAGTTTAATTAATTAATCTATTGAGGTATTAAATACATAAGTACTTAGGTACCTAATTTATTGTTAAACTATCATCAATTAATTGGTAGATGATCGGTACTGCGTACAATGCGTTGGTTGATAATTTTGTATAGTGGACAAAATCATTTTGAAAAGTTTTTTTTTTAATATTTAGGTAAGTATAGCTTTGAAAAAGGTTGACGGATTTCGTCTTAAATGTCTAATCACCAATGGACGCTGGGACCTGTGACGTCTGATTGGGAAGAATGAAAGAAGAAAACGTGTTGCCCAAAAGGAAAAAAAAACGTGTGGCACTCTGGGACTGCCGATGCCGCCGCGGTAAAGCTATTGCATAGCACTTTTTATCAACTTATGCAATTATAATGATTTATTTATTTTATTTATGAAAAAAAGAAAAAGTTATCGCCTACCGCGAATATTTAACGAGAATATCATCCCATCGTTGCTCTATGGGAAGTTACTCTACTAATGAGGCTATGGTCACGTCAATCAAGTGAAACGTCAAGAAAAAAATTCATTCATTCATATTTTATTCATTAACGTTAACATGACAGATATGACAGTGTTAGGTTTATTTTCGTTACGGAATTTCTTGATTCGGTCGCCGCGCTCAAAGCCCCATATAAAAGCTATGCAATAGCTTAAAAAAAAGTGTAGCGCCGACCCCAAGTAAAATGGGATAAGGGCAGAAAGGTGATGATGATGAATAAATACCAATACTGCCCAGATAATCCTACCCATTTTATTTGCTTTTTTCTACAAAAACCATTGTACCTAATGACCATGGGTCCATCTTCAATCTAATCAGTAATGGTATTCTATAAAGATCAGAGCTTACAATTTCAGCCAAGTGAGCAAACCAACGACAATCGAACTCATTTGTTTTGAGGTGTCGCATTCAATTCTCCAACGAGACATCCATCTTTGTAATTCCGAACGTTATTTTATAGTTTTTATATTATAGACTCATTCAGAAGAGTTCGATCCAAATCACAAAATCTTCATCCAATTAATATAAGCAAAAATTAAATTAGTGCGTATGAAACCAAAGTTGTTTGATAATTCCATAGTACCGTGTAGAACCATAGAGGAAAAAACTACATATCTTTTAAAACTGAACATAATAGTCACGGAGTTAAAAACAAACACATGAGGTAATAACGATAACAATTAAAATTTATTAATAATAATAAATAAATCTCAAAATATATCTCATACAAAATAAAATATAGTTAATAATTAATAGTATGGCAAAAGGAGAATTAAATAATAGGTACCTAATTTGAAATAGTCCGGCAGTGACACCACTCACAACAACACTATCACGCGAATGTCCGGTCGATGTACTCGCAGTCGAACTCCGCGAAGAACGAGTCGAAGGGAGACAGCGAGTCCTCCGTGAACTCGGACGGCGTCTCCTGCTCCAGCTCCGTGGAGAACTCCGACAGCTCGGAGCACAGCGGCGAGGGCCAGCGCTCCGGGCGGGTGCCCTCGTCTGGTTCTGACTCCCGCAGCGCCGCCGACAGCGCCGAGATGTAGCGCATGGCGAGCCTCAGCGTCGTGATCTTGGTAAGCTTCTCGCAGGGCACCGGCGTCCCGGTGATGGCTGATGCTGGGACGGCACGACGAAGAGTTTCAAATGCGCGATTGATCTCTCGCATGCGGCTCCTCTCGCGTGCATTGGCTGTTTTCCTCCTGTACTTGCTGAGCGGTTGCGGCGTCCGGCGCGCGCGCGGCTCGCGGCTGCGCGCTGCCCGCGGTCGCAGCTGATACTTGTCGTGATCGGGCATGGAGTGCCGAGTGCCGTCGGCGGCCGCCCCACGCGATCACGCCGCCCGCGCAGCGCTGTGCCGCAAGAAAAATACGCTCACTCCGCCCACTTGCCCCGCTCCGTTCATGTACACTCGCGCATGGAGCTTTTACCATTGCATTGTATTGAAATTAAACCTACACATTTACGTTATTTTAAATATAAATTAGGAATGCATGAGGAGTCAAATGTGACAAGCAATATTTATGGCATAGGATTTTTAACTCAATTTTTATTAAAGAATACTTATACTTACAAATAAGTGGCCTTATAAACGCAATAAGAGCTATGACGAAGTCAAATATTTAGCCGTGGTTCAGTTTTGGGGATATATGAATAATTAGGAAGTGGCCAAATCCCACACTATTTCTAAAGGTGATTTTTGAGAAAGCACTGATATGCAAAACAAAACAGCTTGATAATTTGACTATTGAAATAAAAAGGACATTTAAAACTTAAGCACTCATATGTACCTCGGTCACAATGAATGAACAACATCGCAGCTACATAACCCATTGGGTAATGGCTAGTAATCCGATTGATATCATTTGCATATTCGATTCGGCATTTCCGTTCCGAAGGCTCTGCATGTCCTAATTGTTTACCGACCTTGCCGAACGAAGTACTCGACTGTTCCTGACTACCTACGTAGACTATGATCAACTCACTGTGTAGGCGATCATTGGTGACGCAGTCTCATTATGTAACACTAATACGTACCTGCATAGGCTGCAGCTTGGCCCTTTGCACTTTTGGTTAGGAAATGTTAACAGCCCGTTTCTTTTTTGCATTAATTATCGCCCACTAACGTCTAAGTCTCTGTGGTGAAGGGATTTGTGAACTCAACATAAGAAGTACTTATTTTAAAATAAATTAAGAAAAAAATAAACTTCAAAAATATAAAAGCATTGGAGTGAAAAAAAAACACACTGATGCTACTCTGGCTGTCTGCAACAGCCCAATTAAAAATTAAAAAAGAAAGAAAATTAATAAGGCGGGAAAAGCATAATTGGAATTAACGGAAATACTTATCACGGCAGTTTCATCTTTACCGTTGTTATATTCGTGCCAATAATTATTTCATCCATGACTTTAATTAAGTCTTCGCTAGCAATGGAGCTGCAGTGTAAATTGTTGCTGTACTTAGACAACAGGAGCTGCTTAAAAAATATGAAAGAAAAATGTGAGATTTTCCTAGATCAACAATCTGTGAAAACGCTATGTAAATTCCCGCCATTACGATGTATGGTAGAATTTGATGTCATGGATTTAGTAGACTCATTTCCCGAGCTGGGAGAGGTTTTGATCACAGAACCAAATCAATTTCAAAAAATGTGCAACGATATTTTATTTGCATGTCTTCAAGCTACTGATATCGATACAAAGAATAATATAGACTATGCTCAGGTGGCCGTTACATTACGTTTGAAGAGTGTACCCAGAATACAGAGATCTAATCCTCATCATTACAAGGGTTTGGTGGCAATCGACGGTTTTCTGGTAACTTTTTCAAAACCTGAGAGTTATGTTTACCATTCAGTTTGGTCGTGTCCAGAGGAATGTGAGAGCAGCGAAGTTATTTTACATTTCATACCAAAACATCCACCGAAGTGCTTTATGTGCAAAAGTATTCTCTTTGAAAATAGTGGATTTAGAAGATGCGGAGAACAAGTAACTGCTACATTCCAAGTAAAGGACCAGTTACTGCCAAAAAGATTCCTTATTGTTGACGATCTGCTACCCAAATTAAGCCTCGGTAGAAGATATATTTTACACGTTATTGTAACCAAAAAGATGACAATAGTTTTGTCTTTAGAAATGATAATTCCCTTGCCTGCACCAATAACCAATCCTATTCCTAAAGATGTAGAAGAATTGTTCAAAGCATGCAAAGGAGTACCTTGGAAATTCATATACTGTCTAGCTTCAACTATAGGAGTTAATATTTGCCCTTTGAATTGCTTTATGCACCTCAAGATAAACCTGTTATTAAGTCTCACGAGCATCAAGGCAAACGCGATAACAGGGGCAAGTATAGTACATGTTCTAGTAGGAGGTTTTGATACAAGATATGTTGGAGAAATAATGACCGAAGCAGCAAAACTTGCAGACAGGTCTGTGATTTTAGGGGCATCTAATTCCGTGGTGTCCACTGCTTTGATAGGCAGTTCAGGTGGAGTTTGCGTTCTGCCATTACCTCTCCATATCTACCATCACAAGCAAGTTTCGTCTATACTATCAGCCATTGAAACAGGAGATATAAATACTGGTACAGGATTAACAAAGCTGAACACAGCAATTTGGGCACAAGGAATGGATTTCAAGAAGATGATACTGTATAATGTAGCGAGTGTATTCGGAAATGTTAGCCGCGGGGACTGTGGCGAATATTACGATGAAATTGTTGACTTTGTACTCCAACAAGCCGTAGAACCAACTGGTGTAAGTAAGGAAGAAACACAAGCTTTGAAAGACGTGGGAAAGTACATCGATTTAGTGGCAGGAATCGAAGTTGATATAGATGATGCAGCGGAGAATTTGTTGCGAAGTTACTTCTTAGCTGCTCGTAAAGAAAATACTAAGTGTGTTTCAGTTGGAAGCATGAGTGGTTTAGTAGCAATTTGCCTCACTTCAGCCTGCCTATGTCGTAGGAAAATTGCTAATATTGACGATGCGGTGTTTGCCATTTGGTTACACGTCAGCGGAAGTCCCGAGCCGCGGTTCGCCCCCGAAGAATACCTACAAACCCCGGCAGACGTGAGAAAATTACAAAAACTGATTAACAGCTTCAAAGATTGGTTAGATCAATTTACCGGTAATTGTCAGTTTTGAGATTTTCCTGCTTTACAAGGATAGATTATTTGTTAGTTACTCATTTTTTTTGCTTATGTTACTTTGTGAGTGTTGTTATTTGATTAATAAAAAATGTAACCATTCAATCAAATCGCATTTATTTTTCTCAGACATTACTTCAGAATGTATGATAAAGTTATATGTACATAAACAAAACACTTGAAATAGGTAGATGTTTTAAATTTTAATTTCTAATATGATTTTGACTAGAACACAAAACAATGGTTAGTAATAAATCCTGATGAAATAAATTCTTTCAATAATAAGCATTCTTATATGTTAGCAACACTAAACATACAACATACAAAAACAATAGGTAAATAGACACTTAATATTATAATATCAACAAGAATATATTAGGTAACATAGGTATTTAGCACCAGATTGTCATACATACAATTTGTTTAACTCCTTAATCTATCTTATCATTTAAAAAATAAGGCACAATTTTGTATGTAATAAATCACAATCTTGAAGATAGTAAACTAAAGTTTAGGCATCATTCAAAAAGCTAAAATCTAAACTTGATTTGTTCAGCAGCTCTTTTTGTGAGTTTATCTTCATAGACAAATTCATTTGACTCTTCCTCAGCTTTACACTGTCCTCAATGAGAGACTTTAAAGCTTCATCATCTTCTAATTTGTTGGCCACTTTGATACAATGATTAGACACAGGCTCTCCAATCTTGAAGTCCTTCTTCTTCTCAAAAGAGACCACACTGTAAGGCACATTAGAAAAACCTTCAGCATCCTTAACCGCAAGACTTATAGTTGACCATGTACACTTTGTGAGTTCATCTAGCACATTTGTTAAGTCGGCTGCACATTTATTCGTATTGTCGGCAGCATTTAATACAATATCACCAATCTTGCAGAATTCTGTGCTGACATCCATAAGTTTTAATACAAACGCTTGCTGACGAACTTCTTTCAATATATTGTTTCCAACTTTGAGACATTTATAGCATACACTGCCTATGTCTTTACACAGTCGCTCCCTCCCTCGGTTAGCAGATTCACTTTTTTTATAAGCTAGATATTCTTTATAAGCATTACCATACACTGCTTGGTAATTGAATTTGGTAACAAAGTTGTTGATATCAGCAGTGATTACTTCATTGCTACGTCTTGTTGCTGACTGGAGCCTTACAGTCAGTTGAGTCCAAGCAGTTTGCAATTTCTTTATTCTTTCTGTTATATCATCAGCATCTTTAAATATTTTGTCAAAACCACTAAGTAAATGTGATCCATTTGGAGTTTCTTTTAGGGCAGAAATGTGTGTTTTACCAGAATCTGTCAACTTTTTGAGAGTCTCTTGTCTAGCAAGTAGATTACCAAGATTTTTATCAACTGAATTATGTTTGAGTAACAATTGTTTGCCTTCATACTTCAATGACTCGGCTCTAACAAACAATCCGTTGATAAGCAAGTCATATAATTCCATTTGAGACAGGACCAGAAACATGGCATTTTTATATAAATTCTGGCTATTTTTGAAGTTATATAAAGCATTTGGGTTTTCCAAACATCTTTGTACCGCCAGTGGTACTATAGGCTTTACATTTTCTTGGACAATGTATGTCTTACTGTACAGGAACAACATGATATTTTCGTTCCAATACTTGACAATGCAATCATTATCTGGGGGTTCCATATAGTTCATCTGAGTTATTAAAATTTGTTCACTTATAGGAATTCTGGTGTTATTGTAAATCTTAGATTTCAGCACATGTATAGTAGTTGCATCATCTACTTCATAAGCTAGCTGGGACAAAGTTGCTACAGAAAAAATCTTAACAATTTTCTTTGCTAAAATCTCTTCAAGGACATCAAAAATCACTATTTTGCTAGCAGCTTCTCTTTGTTCACTTGGTATGTTGAATGTGACACGAGAAGGAGTGTCTCTACCTCTCAATTTGGGTTCCCATTCCAGAGCTATTCTCAGCCACTGTTCGATCAAGGCTTTAAATGGTTTAGATATATAATTCTCAGGGAACACTTCATTGGAATATTCAATATCACCATGAAAAGATTCATAAACACAAATGTTTTCATGAGCCTTCTTCTTAACATATGGCATCCACTGCACGGGGGCCATGAACGGCAGGAATGGTCTTCTACCACAGATAAGTTCAAATACTACCAAGCCAAATGACCAAAAGTCAACTGAATTACTGTAGGTTTTGCTGTAAATAATTTCTGGAGCTAGATACTGCAATGTGCCAACCAGACTGGCACAAACAGAGTTAGAATCTATTTCTTTTGCATAACCAAGATCTATTAGTTTGTATATCACCTTTCTTTGTCCCTGAACAGCTACATTGGTTTGTACCGTGTCCAATAAATGTAGAACTATGTTTTCTGGCTTGAGATCCCTGTGTGTAATTTTGTTCTGGTGTAGAAAATGCATAGCATTACGGAGATCACTGAGTATTTGTCTAATTTGCAGTTCTTTTAAGCCTGAACAAGACTCTGGTTTGTTGAGCACCTGCCGGAGATCACCGCCGCTGCAGTATTCCATACACAGAATTGGCAGGCGGGACGGGTTGGCTTTTTCCAGCCCAGTTATAAACTCTGGGGGCAAGTCTTTTGTACCGACGATATTTGGGTTTTTGCAGCTCTGCAACATCTCTACTTCCTTCGTCCATCGTTCTCTATGTTTCTCAGTAAGTTCATTACCCCATTGGCAAGTCTTTATAGCCAGCTTCTCATCAGTTTTTTTGTGTTTCCAAAGCACGACAGTTCCAAAACTTCCTTTTCCAAGTTCCCTTTCTTTTATCCAATCACCGATAAAGATTATGTCGTCCATGACTATTGCGATAAGCAATAAAACAGAGCAGGAAAACACTGGTCAAAGAATTAGGCTACATATAAAAATAACTTTACGTTCAGTTTACACAGAAACACGAATATCGCGAAGATCACGAAACTTTGTTTGATAGCTAGGTTTTTTCAATGTAAACAGGAAAAATGTACACAAAGTGCTTTTTTAATAGTTAACAGATGAAAATTCGTTACGGGACTCGTACCATAGATGTTCTGAAAATTAATTTATAATATCTTAACGGCATTTAAGTTCTGTTTTTTATAAAAAAAAATATTTAAATTTCATTTTAATATTCGAAATTCATTAAACCGCGTGATATTAAAAACCTCTTCATTCCAATTCACGCAAAATATTTCAAGTGGCACAGCAACAATAATATAATACAAAATATTTTTTTATTTCAAATAATTATTGTATATTTTAATTAATTTTATAATATGTATATGTTGAAAAATATAAATGAGAAAATTATAAATTAATAACTCTCACCGTCTGCTTAAAAACTCAATCGTCAATAATAACATTAATAAAACCAATGAAGTTGGCAGCGGCCGTCACGATAAATGTAGACGTCAACTTGACTGTCAGCGAGTGCGATGTTTGTTGATCATTTTGCAATTTTTAATCTTTTGAAATAAATAGTAATAAAAACATAATAATTTTCTAGTATAATGTTAGACATTACTACGTCGTGCCGGACTTGTATGAAGGACAATGTGTCTCTGGTGAATTTATACGAAATTGTTGAAATTGAGCAAAATCGTCTTCAATTAGCGGAATTACTTGTGCAGTGTACTACAACAGAGGTATGTTGCAGTGAAATAAAGCTATATTTACTTGAGCACTGTAAAAATACTTGTACATAAATGAACGCAAAGTATTTTTTTTTTCATAGGTATCCAAAGAGGATGGGTTGCCACAGCACCTTTGTGATGCGTGCGTTAGGGTATTGCAACTTGCATACTCCTTCCGTGAACAGGCGGCGAAGGCGCAGGATGAGTTCAAAAAACTCCTACAAAGAGACGTAAAAACAGAGCCTGTTGAAATTGACCTTAAAACAGAAAATGATCATGACTATTTTACAACTTATGAAGAAATCAGTTTCAAAAGTAATATTTCTAAAACTGAGATCGATGACATAGAATATACATGTACTAAGTGTAACAAACAGTTTACAAAAGAGAAGAAATACTTAAAACATTTATTGACACATGAGGATTTGTCACTAAAATGTGACATTTGTAAAAAATTATATGCTAACCAAACACTTTTGGATAAACATCAGGCCAAACATCTTAAAAACATGTGTTTAGTTGATAATCAAAGTTTTGTTAGCCAGAGACAATTACATGAAGACAGTATCTTGGATTATACTGAGGAAGTTGAAGTTAAAACTGAAAGTGAGACGCAGGAACCTTTATTAAAATGTGAATATTGTAGCTTAACATTTACTAAGCAAAGATCGTTGTCAATGCACATGAGGAAGCATAGAAATAAGGATGAGAGGAGGGAGTTTATTTGTGACACATGTGGGAAGACGTTTGCTACGAAACATTTGTTGCAGCGCCATGTGCTGATGCACAGCGAGGTGAAGCCACACAAGTGTGACAAATGCTCCAAGACATATGCCAGGCGGGACCAGCTCACGACTCACATGTACACTCATAAAGAACAGAAGCCTTATGCCTGTGAATATTGCAAGAAGGGTAAGTTGTTGGCAACAGTTCTTAGCTTTTTTTATCTTTTATCGTGGTAAAATCATCAAATGAATCCTCCCACCCAGGGCAGAGCGGGAGAGACTGTCAGACTTGTATTGAATAAAATCCATGGTATCCTGCAATAATTCTTTACATTCCAAGGTCATGGTAATTTGTTAATCCCGCGAACCCGACAGGCTTTGGCGGACCTCCGTCATTGTGCTGACACTCTTTGAGGCGCGTGTGGAACACAACGCGCCGTCGACCCGGGCATGGTCCATGGTTGAACAGCGAGTCGCCCATTACTCGCCGCCTGTATGCGGCCTACGGTGGCCGGAGATCGTCTAGCGACGTCCGCCGTCGTGGTCGTCCACTGCGGTTGGGGTCATGCTAGCGAAGGAGGAGGCGGGATGCATAAGGGAGAGGACAGCTTCCACCAAACACGCGTCCCACCTCCTGCTTCGCTAGCATTACTGCTTCGCAGAAGGAGGCGATTGCTTCCCATTCTGTCTCGCCCCGCAGCATGGCCGACCAATGTCGGGCGCGAAAGGTCGCCGCCTATCGCCGTCGTGAGGTCACGGTGGTGCTCTGCCCAAGCGGGTGTCTCCCGAAACTTCCGTGTCCGTTAAGGGCCTGCGTCAGGCGGGCAGGTAGGTCAAGATGCCACTATCCAGCCACTCCTCAAAGGGTTACCATGCCCAAACAGTTTTTAGCTTGGAATGATTTGTAATGTCTTTCAAGCTAAATATCAGCTTATAATTTTGCTGATAGATTTATTGTAAACTTTGCTTTATTCTATGCCCCATCTAAATGAAAAATTATTTCATAAAATTAAAATGTTACATCTGTAGTAGTTAATTAAAACTGTAGTATTTTCATCAATTTATCAATTTTTTTTGTAATCCTTTTGAATTTCCCTAGGTTTTGGTCAAATGTGCAGCCTTAAGGACCATCTCCGCACCCATACTGGTGAGACACCGTTCCTGTGCTCAGAGTGCGGCAGGGGTTTCTCCAACAATTCCAATCTGAGGCAACATATGATGAGACATACCGGAGTCAAGCCATATGCTTGTAACTTGTGCCCTAAGACATTCTGTACCAAAGGTAAAGTGACACTTTTTTTTTACTGCCCCAGTTCTGGGCAAAAGCTTTTGTTCTGTGACTCAAACCAACCCCCACGGATTGTGTCCAGGTCTTCTTGTCAACTTTTTTGGGCCAACCTCTGCAAAGCTGCCTAAGTAGGACTACATCATTTTTTTCAAATATTTATTATTTGCTTATATGATTATGTATTTTTTATGTATTTATTACGAGTACTACACATTTGAAGTTGTAAAAATTACAAATATATTCATAAAGAGAGCCAAACACACTTACTAAATGGTTTTTCTCCACCAATAGACAGTGTCCCTGCTCCTCAAGAATATTATCTATTAATATCCGATGGTCATAAAATTGCGAAGATAAAGCACATACAAAATTTCATGGAATTGGTATGTACTATGTACTTAAAACTCTAAAGCTTCAAGGTTAAGCATTGTTTGCCAATGTTTATTCGTGGATGGGTAACCATCCATGAAGGCCCACTCTGGCCTCGGAAAGCACAGGCGGGAGGACATTTCTAATGCTTCCAAAACGTAAAATTAAGGGTGTTTTGTTATCTAGTTACTGGATTTTACATGGCGAGTTTATAATATCACGGCTAAGCAACCACTCTATGTAAAATCTCACCTTTAAATACTGGTATTCAGCTACATCCAATTATCTTGGAGCCGGCCCCAACATTACAACATAGTGTTCTTTCCACCCTATGTTATAATGTTGGGGCCGACTTGCTTGGCAGATGATGACATAAAACATTAAATTACAGGTCAGATGAGATCGCACGTGTCCACGCACACCGGGGAGCATCCCTACAAATGTAAGGAGTGTGGCGCCGCCTTCACCAAGCAGAACTCCCTGAAGAAACACTCCATGATACACCTGGCTATACGGCCGTTTGCATGCGAAACTTGTAATATGAGGTATGAATGAAAATAAACTTTTGAACATCCTTCCAACGAAAGCTTTTAGAGAAATGTTAAAAATTCTTGGTCCTAGGTTGATTACTTATTCAAAATCAAAAATTTAAATCAAAACATTTATTTCAAGTAGGCCACTTGCAGGCACTTACTTTTGAATGATCAAAGACAAATAAATTATAATAAGCACTAAAAAATTATGGTGCTACAGTTCCAGTCACAAGACATAATAACTGTGAAAGTACCGTAGATCCCCATTCTAAGGAGTAGATCTCTATGGAGAAGAACGGGCAAGAAACTCCATGGACACTCTTTTTAGATCGCCAAAATTATTACAGAACCTTTGTAACATCATTCCTTTTGAGATGGTACATTATGGTTGTATTATTAATTAAATTCAGAATGATGCTTTTACTTAAAATTACGTTTAAAGCTGAATGAGTAACACAATTAATGTATGCGTAAGCGACACGAAATTTTGTATGCCGATACGTGTGTACTCAGCCCACGAGTAATAATACCCATGATTTATAATTATCCTTGAAAAGTTAACTTAAAATTCTTGCAATTTGTGTGCTATTGCTGCAGTTCTAAGCCTTATAAATTTTATCGACGACTGTTATTCCCTTTCATTTTCCGTAGACCCGTCTCAGATACCTATGAGAACAGCATTGCTTATATTGTATGTTTATCCAAGAATTTAAATTTAAAAACCTACTTAAATTATTTGGATGATTCCTAATAATCTTATTCTACTAACTAAAAGATATTTTTCTAGGTTCACCTGTAAAGACCATTTGAAGCGTCACACTAGAATCCACACGGGTGAAAAACCTTACAAGTGTAAGTACTGCGACCGAGCGTTCTCACAGAGTAATGACTTGGTGAAGCACACGCGGCAGCACATCGGACAGAATATATACCAGTAAGTAAATACATTATTGTACTTTTTCTCAAGAAATAGGGAGCAGTAGAGTCAATTTCATTACTTCAACTCCGAATAGGAAAGTTTGCATATCCTGTGTTCCAAAATAATTATGTACTCGTACCTAATGCATGGACATGTGGGACGTGGACTCAGAAGTCACTGTACCGGTAGTCTTTGCGAAGAGCGACCATCACCTTATGAGGCTCTCATTGTGCAGCTGGCTCAAGGGCCTGATGCAGAAAGGAGTTCTCTTGGAAACGGCGCGCATTGTGAGGAGGTTCTTCTCTCTAGAGCTGTAACCACCGGCACTTTGGACCCTGTTCCCGATGCTGGTGGGCATAATATCTTTTATATGATTAAATGTTTTTAATATTTAAAAAAATAAATAATGTAAAACATTTGTAAAAAAAAATGAAAAAAAGAGACTAAATAATGTACTTAATGCAAAATCATTTACCAATTGTATACGCACTGCAGTGTGGTTTCGATCCACTCGTCACATACAGGAGGCCTATGACCCAGTGATTGCAACATTATACATATAGGTTGATCATAATATTAATAAAAGTGACTTGAATCTTTTCAAAGGGAACACAATGTATCCAAACACAGTTTTTTAATTTCCAGATGTACAATATGCAGCTCCCGATTCCGTCTCCTAAGTGAACTAAAGCAGCATTACCCGGTCCACTTCGCAAATGGGATGGACGAAGCCAATGACCCACAGATAACTACCAAAGACAACCCCGAAGCCAATAACGACGAAGGTTCCAAACAAATGTTAGAAAATCTATTGTCCTTCAAAAATGAGAAAAATCTCCCCCTTGTCTTAAAAGCGCCTGAGGATGATAAGGATCTTCCGATGTTGACTTTAAAACCTCCGGAGAATGAGACTGAATCTGTGAAATCTTGTTTAGAATCAAACAGGTTCGTTATAACTATTAACAGTTGTAATACCAATGGTGTTGTCAATGGCATTACTATTAAACTACCGCCTAAAGAGAGCTAGGACTTATTTTTTGAATTAATGTGGGTAAAATAAATGGATGAGGTTCAAAGATCTGGTGGCCAACCATGACGTTTTAAAGCGTTAGTAGTTCCGCTGTGGGAAAGCGACAGAGCTATACAAGTCGTCTAGCACCATCTCGTTCCCACAGCTGAACTACTCACGCTTTAAGATGTTATGGTAGGCCACCAGAACTCTATTTGAATACTTTGGCTAAGTAGTCTGAGACAAAGTTCACTTTTCGTGAAAGTGACAAAAAAAGCCCTCTAAAATGCCTTAGTAAAGGTTCGGTTGAACCGGTTATTTTGTTTTTATAGTGGTAAAATCATCAAATGAGTCCTCCCACCCAGGGCAGAGCAGGAGGGACTGTCAGACTCGGACTGACTAAAATCCACGGTGTCCTTCAATAGCCCTTTACGTTCCGGGGTCACGGTAATTCGTACAGTCCCGCGACCTCTGTTGAATCGGTAGGAACAAATTGCAAACTTAGTTTACATATACTTCGGTCCTTTATTTATAATTTTATCAGAATCTGATGTCCGTCACCGCGTGTGTATTCAAACCATACCGGTGTGACGGACCTTCGTAGTAGTTACTGAAAGATTTGTCAAAAACGACATTTAATAGTAAAGTTTGGGCACTATACATATAATGGCCTATTGTACAAAATATTAAAGGACTGTGTGGAAGTGAGAAACTTCTTATATTTTTAAATATTATTATGTTTTAAGAAAATTATCTCATTATTATTATTTTATATTGAGTTTTCTCTGAGTATGAAATGTTTAAAAGGTCATTTAATCTCAAATTGAGGCTTTAATTTTAAAATATTTCAACATTATTAATTTATTAAACAAAATATATATCTCGATATTTTTAACAACACGAGTTTCTGACTTTATTTATTATTTTAAATTGGCTGGGTATTCTACTCAGATTTTTAAAGATAATAATTTAAATAAGTTTAAAAAACATATGAATAGAGCATCTTTGATAAAAGTTAGCACTGTACAAAAATCATTACCTTTCCTTTTGGACTGAAAGCAGTTGGGTAATGAATAGTTAAGTAATATTAGAGATAAGTAAATAGAATATGTAGTAAAATGCTGTTTAAAAGACGCTCTCTTTTCACAGATTAGCTTTAAACATTATGGGACTATTACCGATTAGTGCCTTCACCTTTTGTAAGGCTTTTATGTATATATAATTAAATTACTTGTTTCAACTGCTTGTCCTATACTGTTATGGCCTTAAATAATTTAAAATGTAAATAATATTTCAGGTTTATTTACAATTTATAAAGACAAATGTGTGGTTTTAAAAAAATATTGTTCGACATTTTAATTTTATAAAACAACATGCACCTACTTTAAAAAAACAGCTCTATAGAGCGTTGTCATCGCTATACTATTCAATCAGATACATCCTATTATACTATTTAATTAAACTAGCAATATTTGTTTATAATATATCCTCACATTTTCCCCCTATATTAATTTGATTTAAAAAAACGTAAATTTTATTAGCGTGGGGTAATTTAGGAACAGTCACATGTTGTATTTTCCGGTTCTCGAAAACGACGTTGACTTTCATGGTGATGACCACGGGATCAAGCCTTCTTTTGAGATTCTTAATTCGAATGTTATTTTTTATGTTTGATTCTTTATCTACTAATTACAATAAATAATTATTTTACTTGTTAAGGTTTGTTTATTTTACATGCTTCGCAATTAGACTTTTCTTGAATTTACATAGTTCTTACAACACTGTACAACACCCTATGGTATGAGAATCTTTTATAGAGGATTCACATCGTGATTGTAGATAAAGTCTTGTATGCAACTGTTATAATTAGGTATTAAAACACTCATGTGATACTATTATCGCACTCGGCTACGCCTCGTGTGATAAACCCACATTCGTGTTTTAATACCCCTGATTATACAATAGTTGCATAAATAACTATTAAGGGGTCTCTACTTGCAACCGAGCGGGCTTGGTCGACCAGATACTTAACTGTTAAACTGGCATTACTGCAGTACTGTTTCATAAAGATTATCAATTTACAATTCATTTCCTCAACTCTATCATTTTCACTCCGTGAATACAGCGTCGTCGAACAAAATGCACTTTTACACAGATAACCTAAAAGCTTTAGATGTAGCTACTATCGCTTGTGCCTTTCACAATAAATATTACAATAAATATTCTTTGATTCAGTAAGCGAATGATTGTTATGTTCATTATTTTAATAATAAGTAAGCACTAGCCCGCCTACCGGTGCTTCTCAATGATTTAAGTATTATTTAATTCTAAAAAAACGAATATAAATGTTATTTGGATCTTTGAAAGTAATAAGTACTCTAGTATCTAACTTGTACTTGTATATTAATATTATATTTTATTTTAAACATTATTTATTAAGATAACTATGTGTTATGCATTTAGTTGATTAGTGCAAATTATTACTATTATAGAAAATTATCTATGACTATTGGGGTAAATGAAATTGAACGCGATCAAAATATCTAAACGGTTCAAGTGCCATCAGCGTCATTAATACTGAATGATGTCACTTAAAGCATATTATATGGTAAAGGCCCATGCAACTTTTAGTATGGACCTTGGCATCAATTTTTTTTTCTTTTCACCAGTGATTAAATTCTGGCCACAATTAGACTACTGCTTAAGAAGTCCATACAAAAAAAAAGTTTCTAAACCGTAGCCAACCAGAGATATGGCGGTTTTAATTTTGTTCTAATCAGGAGTGATTTACTCCCGATTAGAACAATATAAAATCCGTTATATCTCTAGTTGGTTACGGTTTAGATTTTCATTATTATTTTTTACGAAGTTCTTAGGTTGCGGTCTACTAATGACCAACATTTCATTACCTGCGGAAGAAAAACAAATTTTGATGCCAAAAAGTTGCATACCCCTTTATGTGATGAAATTGGTCCTTGGTTGGTTGGTTGGTTGGTTGGTTTGGTTGGTTGGTTGGTTGGTTTCAATGTCAACCATTTTGAATTATCTCAGTCTTCTTCCCTATAACACAACATGTCTGCTCCGTCAAACATACAAATACTGATAGATTCATTGAACTTAATATACAATACTAGCACTTTTCCCGCGACTTCGTCCGCGTGGGTTACGTACTTTCCTAATTCCCCCTTTTCACCCCCTTAAAGGTTAAATTTCCAAAAACCCCTTCTTAGTGCTCCCCTACATTATTATAGGAAGCCGTGTGCAAAATTTCACATTCCTAGCCCTAGTAGTTTCGGCTGTACGTTGATATGTCAGTCAGTCAGTTCTCCTTTTATATATATAGATAATTATTGACAGATTGCTTTATTCAGTGACATCAGAAAAGTACATAAAGATTTTCCGTTTTTTAAAAAAGGGAAATAATTGCTAAAGGGAGGGGGAAACACATATATAATCATAGAAATATAGCACTGATTTTTATGAAATGATTGACTCATTTTAGCGTGATATTTTGATTCGAATATTTTGTTATAAAACATTATTATTTATGTTAGGTATTCTAATAGTTATTTAATTTAGTAAAAGTAAGTATATATTATTAGAATAAGTTCCTCTTATAATTTAAATTGTATTAAAATGGCCTGAATTTATGGATGTTATGTTGAAATAATAAATATGATTATTTAACACTGGTACCAAACTTTCTTTTATTTATTTTTCTTTTATTCTCAAGCTATTGTTTCCTTTAGCGTTGTCTCTGTTACACACTACCTATGTGACGTTTAACGCTGGTTCGTTATTGCTTCGTGCGTTGCAAAGCCGAAACTAGCCGATATTATGAGCAAAGTTAGATGTACAGTATTTATTGACGGTACCCAGCATGTTTCACCTCATCTTGATAAATTATTAAATATAAGCTGTTCCCCGTGGTTTCGGTCCTGCTGTTCAGCTCCTATTGCTCTTGGCGTGATTTTATATTGCCCATAGCCTTTCTCGATAAATAGACTGTCCAACACAAAAAAATCATGTCAAACCAGTTGTTTCTGAGATAAGCGCGTTCAACCAAACAAATATTATTTAGATTGTATCTGAATAACATGGAGCTATTATTAGTATTAAAATACACAGTTTCAAATTCATTCACAATATCTCGTAGCAATATGGTTGACGCAAAGGGCTTTATAACGTTGCCTTCATGGGAGGGACTGTCAGACTTGTACTGAACTTAAATCCACGGTGATCCTTCAATAGCCGACCGTGACCGTGAATAGACCGTGAGACCCTATGCGTCTCGACTTAGGACGCATGTTTTCCTTCATTTTAGTTTAGTGAGAGTTGGGACGCATAGGGCTTGCTGACTCTGACGTCATGTCTATTAGAATCTTACGTGATCATTATTTTTATTATTGTAATTTCAACCTTTTAAAATGAATTAACAGGTACTATGAAAAATCTCTTAAGCAGTGTCTTTGGACTTGGGCTATTTAGTGTTACCTACTGCTCAAACTAAATACCGGTAAACGGGGTTACTTTGAATCATGGGGTAAATTTGATAGAAACTACTTATCGACATAAAATTGCAAATTGCGTAAGACGGAACAACATTTAGTAGAATTTTTTTTTCGGATTACAAATATGGTAAACTGTCACAATCCTTTTTGTGGGTGCACTGGTGATGGCACGTCGGTTCGTGCAAAAAAAATATGTTTTTTATCAATATCTTTTCTTTCTGTTTTTCTATAGTTTATTGGGGCTACTTTCAGATTATATGTTAAAAACGGGGAGTTCCAAAGTAACCCCAAAATCATTTTACCTTTTATCACATTGTTTTATTTATTTTTCTAAAAAACTACGCATTATTTTTGTTCTTTTTTTACTTTTACAGAGAGAACTATAAAAACCGATAATTACCTATTTTTTAATTTTTTTTAGAACCTCACATTAAAAAATTAAAGTCAGTTAAAGTTCAAAATTAATCAAAGTAACCTCAGTTTACGGTACCTAATGCGTATAATCTCACTGTAACCTAAACTACGACAGGAATACTTTCAAACCCAAATTTTGTAACATGCAATAGCAATTCTAAGACTTTTGTTACAAATGCGAAACTTAGAAACTTTAATAAGCAGCTCTATTCACAAAACCACAACGAGTGAATATAAAATGAGCAGTGTTTGTGAAGAGTCATTGTTAGTTGCATTTAAGTAGTACTTATACTGGAGGACACTCGCCAGTACACTTCAGTCGAGGTGCGTCATCCTACGTGACCCAATAAGGAGACGGGGGGCTTAGGACTAGGACACACTATAGGTATACCAGAAGCCGCTACTACAGCTCCCAAGACGGGCACGACAATCGCGCCAATAATCACGCTATGCCCGAACAAATATCGCTTTTCATAGATTTTTTATACAATGAAGAAGCAAAATATTATAATATAATCATAATTAATTTTGTTTGACGACTGCTTCTGATTGGACATCTTTCTAGCTCGGATACGCAAAGGGGAATGACAAGAATCGGCCCGATTCATGTTATGTCCAACAGAATTTCTATACTATTTTTTTTTATCGTGGTAAAATCATCAAATGAGTCCTCCCACCCAGGGCAGAGCGGGAGGGACTGTCAGACTCGTACTGACTAAAATCCACGGTGTCCTTCAATAGCCCTTTACGTTCCGGGGTCACGGTAATTCGTACAGTCCCGCGGCCTGAATTTCTATACTAAAGATTATTTATAAAATAAAACAATAAAACATAGAATAATATGCAAAAAAAACATTAATTTAATTAATCATTTAAAAGTTTATTGTATGTTAATGTTAAAGTTAGAAGTATATTGAGTGGTCGACTCTATACAATCATTTTTTTTTTCGGTTAACTTCGTATGGAAAACTAAATAAACTATTAAATTCTATAATTGTTTTCGTTTTTACTGATATATAAGTTCATCTTTGTTGGGTTCTGGGCCGAGTCTTCTTTGAAGACTTGGCAATACCCTTTGGTCGTTGATTGGTTACAGACAAAGATAGTGATTAACATATCTCTGTGATAGTTCAATAATATCAAGCGTAAGTGAACGGACATCCTTATAAAACTGGATAGTTAAGTAGGGATGACATAGGACCGCCAAAATCTTAAAGGTTGAATAAGTAAGACAGAGAAAAAAGTGGCATGACATCTTGTTGCTCGTGAAGGTGATGCCGAAAGGTGTTAACATATAGACGCCGATTTCGTAGCTGGTTTTAAGTTTTATTTATTGCAAAATATCGTGTACGATAGCTCCATGGGCAAGACGTGTGTCGCGCGAGCGTGTATGTCATGGCCAAGGGGTAAGAAACCTTTTACTAGGACGATAGTTTGATAGGTCAGGCAATCAGTTTAAAGCTTTATTAGATTACAAAGTTCTACAATTCGTCTTATTTTATAAATCCAGGGATCCAGGCAATAAAGATGTCCTTCGAATGGAATTGAGGCGAGTGTCTTTTAATTCACTTATTAAAAATGAATTTAAATTGTTTTTTGAGCGACGGTGATCTAAAAGTTCAAATATTTCAGTAGGTAGACATATTTTTAGATCCCAGTATATTTTAGGAACTTGCTATATGTATAACCTTTGTCATGGTTTAGGTACCCCTGAGTACAAACGTAAAATTGACGTTTTGTGTGTCCTAATGCATTGAATACTATACAGACTCCAGCAGGTCAACTTACCCCAATCTGTCAAATTTACCGATCGAACATTAACCTTACTCTATTATGATAAAGTTGAAAATGTATTAAAGAAACTTGACAGATTGAGGAAGGTTGATGTGCTGGCGTCTGTAAATAAGACCATAATGGTTTGCGTAACTACTTGTCCAACATTTAATTTAGAATTACGGCTTGTTAAATAATTAAATAAAATAACACTCATTTTGAAATCTAAGTAAAATCCTAAGAATAGAGCTTCTTCGCACTTGATTCGATCCTTGTCTCAATTTCAGATCCATATTCGGTCCTTATTGGTAATGTGCTTTATCTCGCATTAGTTAAAGGAACCAAGGTATTAAATAGAACCTACTATACCTACACTATCTACTACGTGCTACGAAATTGTCGCGTAGCAAAGAAAACAACACTCTAGCTACGGCGTAGCAGACGCGTAGACCAAACTACTAGCTACGACAGTCATTTGTTTTTTTCATTAAATACTTATATTTGGTCGCGGGACTGTACGAATTACCGTGACCCCGGAACGTAAAGGGCTATTGAAGGACACCGTGGATTTTAGTTAGTACGAGCCTGACAGTCCCTCCCGCCCTGCCCTGGGTGGGACTCATTTGATGATTTTACCACGATAAAAAAAAACTTATATTTTCTAATATTAGTAAGATCTATAAATTAGTATCCGATTATCTACTTCGAGGTAAGTATAGGAAGGATGGTCGCGGGACCAAGGGATTACCGTGACCCCGGTACGTAAAGGGCTATTGAAGGACACCGTGGATTTTAGTCAGTACAAGTGTGACAGTCCCTCCCGCCCTGCCCTGGGTGGGAGGACTCATTTGATGATTTTACCACGATAAAAAAAAAAAAAAAGTATAGGAAGGATATTATAACTATATTTTTTCAATACCATATCACATCACTGTTTTCCTCAGTTAAAAGATCATTCCAATAAATAATTTGTTATTTGGTTCTAATACAAATCCGGGAAAAGGAAAACCGTATCCGATTCTAAGCTACGACCTTGACCTATCTAATTTTCACATCCCCGCAACAAATCAGTCGGAAAACGTCTACCGAACTGAGCCGTTCCCCAAAGACTTTCATATTCAAAGATTGGCCAAACGTTTGCTACGCTATCTTGCTACGAAGTTCTGCTACGCTTCATTAGCTAGCTACGCTGGTCCAGTATAATACATTTTTTTAACAGAGTGATATTTTTATCAATAATATTACTTTATTGTAAGAAAAAAATTAAAAAATCTAGTTACCTATTGTCTTTTAAGTGGAATTGTAATGAAACTCAAGCAACATAAAGCCATCTCTCAACCGTCAAAACCTTTAACATATATCAATTCAATCTTTATAAGAGCCATACAATACGTCGGTAATACCTCTAAAATCAATTGTCGATATCTACAATCCGGCCTCGCTGGTCCACGCATAATCTATGCACCGCTCGGTGGGGCAGGGCGCGCTACCCTTATCAGTGCGCAGCCGGAGCTTGAGGCCTTCGCACGGTGAGTAAAACCTCTTTTCCCTCCGCTTTTTTTATTTATTTCTTACTTTTTATACACTAGGCTGTATATACTACGTGTTGCGTGTTATTAAAAAAATATAGATGATGTTCTTTATTTGAATTTTGAAAAAATGCTAGTGTTTTGTCTTTTGCTTTTGGTTTGACGTTTTTTTTTATTTGTGAACGTTTTATTGTCCTCGCCAGTGATATTGAGGCTGGAAGTTTTGTCTCGGATATTAGGGAGTTTGGAATTGGTTTTGATGGGGAGAGAATATACACTGTAGGGTGATTTAGAGAACTTTTGTAACCCTGGAAATTGTATGTAGTCGTGTACTTGTTTACATTTAAATAAATAGACAGTGTGTGAGTTGCTAATGTAGCTACAGCGTACAGTGAAGTAGATTGTAAGGATAGAATTTCTTGTAATTTTTTGACATTAAAAACAGTATTTAAAAAATTGGCACTGACCACCAACTATTGTTCTTTGAATTACGTCAAAGTAGTTTTTCTTTTTTGTTTTACTTACATTTACACACATACAAAATAACACCTGTTACATTCCGTAGACTACAAATAGGACACATCGACCTTAAGAAAGACACTGTCACATACAGAGACATCGCTATATCAAACTCAAACTTTTTATAACACGTCCTTTAATTACAGCCATAACTTGAGGGCCTGAAAGGTAACAATCGCTTTCAAAGCGTTTCATATATCTACAACGTTCTTTATCGAGATAGTCTATAGTTTGTCGGTAGCTTAAACGTGTCAATTAAATATGCTTTACTTGATTTCATTATCACCTTTTCGCTGGTACTATCGTAAGTCTTTTAGAACCTACTCATATATTTCTATCGACAGGGTATTTAATTTTTGTACATTTTAGCTGATATTTTATGCCGAGTCCAGACTGGTGTAACGCGTAATGTAATTCTACGTATTGACGGCACTACGAGCATTACATGTAACGCTTGCAGTGCCGTCCACACTTAGAATTCGTGTTACATTACACGGTAGATTACATTACGCGTACACCAATCTGGACCCGGCTTTAAAAGTGGATCCACGTAAAACGTAACGTTTTGTTTTGAACACGGAATCTGGATTTTAACATCTAAGCGTCGAATGATATGGTCGCGGGACTCACGAATTACCGTGACCCCGGAACGTAAAGGGCTATTAAAGGACACCGTTGGTTTTTACTCAGTACGAGTCTGACTGTTCCTCTCGTTCTGCACTGGGTGGGAGGACTCATTTGATGAATTTACCACGTTAAAGAAAAGCGTCGAAAAATATAAGTGTTCGCGTTTACAATATTCAATGGATAAATTGTTTCAGTTTGATGATACCTACCTATAATTATGTCGCTGTCCTTTAAAAATATAACCATCTGAGACACTTTACGCTTAACAAAAAGACAGATATAAAAAGTCACTACAGCGTATTACAACGGTAGTCATTCGTGAAAGAATGATTGATATTGCGAGCCTCCTTTTACGGCTCGCTTTACTATGCCAATAACGATCCCATATTGGAAATTTTGCGAGCTGGCAATTCTTTTTCAATTAGGGTATGTGGAGCCTACCTTATTTAAGGTACATAAGGATAGTTTTTTCTGTTTATTTAGCAGTATTGCAGATGTTAGTAATTCATAATTATACTCCTTAGACTCATCTACATCATCTTTCAGTAAGCGTAATACTGTGTTTAGTAAATAGTTATAGTTAAGTAAGGAAAACAAACTAGTTTATAAACGTATACTAAATAATATACTTTATTGAATTTTTGATCATTGGTTTGAAATCTTAAATTGCTGATTTTATTGTTAACTTTACCAATAGGTACACTATGCTTTATTAATAAGAAAAATAGAGCTGGTAATGACCTAGAAAATATATCACAAGTCTTTTCTTGTTGAAACTATTAACAAATAAGGGTATTGATTATTTTTGTACTTGACTAATGAATAGACAAACAACATGTTTACCACCTCGTTCTATTAAAAACTTCGTTAGAAAAAAAATGTTCCATTCTTACATTATTTAAACTTTACTGTATAGCCCAAAATCACCCATATTGAGAACATTTATGGCGACTATTAACGTGCGGAGGTAGCTAACAGGGTATTACGAGATCGGGAAAATACGGTAATTAGGGCTTATTCGGCCAGTGGCAAGAGTAGCGAACACAATGCCTTCGACCATGGACCGAGCCCGGGTCGACGGCAGCAGCGCGTCGTGTTCCACGCGCGCTTCAAAGAGCTGTCAGCAAAATGACGGGGCCTCCTTAGAGAGGGCCAAAGCCTGCCTGTGTGTGGGCCCGGAACGTAAAGGGCCGTTGAAGGACACCGTGGAATTTAGTCAGTACAAGTCTGACAGCGAGTGGGAGGACTCATTTGATGATCTTACCACGTAAAAAAAAACCGTATACAATGCCTCCATCCAAACATAAAGAAATAGACCATCTACTAAGATAGATTATTATCTTTATTTGAAGGAAGTCGTGAGCCCGTAAAATCGGTCGATATTGTACTAAGGAGTATAAAGGAAGGGTGATAAAGCGATCTCTGAGGATAACAATATGACACGATTTTTACACAGTGGGTTTCGTACTTGCCTACATATTAGATCCTAGTTCTTTAACCATTTTATTTAATCATAGCTTCCACTCGCGACTCCGTCCGCGCGGATGTCGGTCTTCGCGTGGATGGTTTATTTCTCCATTTTGAGTAACACTGATAATGACATCTTATAAATATCTATTGGACCCAAATACGGCTAAACCTATAATAATTAAGGAGATTCGCGGTTCTACAGAACAACGTCTATGAATAAAACTGAAAAATAAGATTTTTTTTCTATGTGTTTTTCCAGGATAAAAAGTATCCCATTTTATGCCCAGAATAATAAGGTATAATTATACCAACTTTCATCGAAATCGAACCGTTAGTTTTCACGTGATGCCTGCATATACAGACAGACAGACAAAAATTTTTTTAATCACGTATTTGGGTTTGGTATCGATCCAGCAACACCCCCCGCTATTTATTTTTTCAATATTTTCAATGTACAGAATTGACCCTTCTACAGATTTATTATAGTATAGATTATGGATTATTAAATATAACTATTTTACGATTATGATGTATTGTGTGTATTCCATGTTTTTTCTTATATTGTTTCCTTAAGCCTTCACTTTAATTTATTTCTGCCATAAAATCGTTACAAAGCAAAATTGGAGCAATTGCTTTTTCGATCAGCAATTTTTCAATAGCCATAAAATCCAGGCCTTTTGTGCCTGGATGGTAATCATTTGGAAGCCGTATGAGCAAGCCACATGAGACTTAAACTTAGCCTTTAGATGCGGGGTACGGTATGCAAATCTTTGAGCACACTTCTATTTTACTCTCTGGACAAAAAGAGGAGTAATTTATTGGCTATACTTTAAAAGAAATTGTCAAACAATTGACCCAAGTTTTCGTAACCAAGTGCAATAGTATAGACGAGTGACCTCCATTTGACATTCCTGCTTCATTATGTATACAATACGATACAGTAACCGTAGAGACCGTTCTTCTTCAGTGATTCTTTATTAACTTTTTAGTATGTGGCTGCCTTTAGTGGCTACCACAGATTCGTTCATAAGGATCCGTCCTGGATTATAGAATGTACAGATTCCTAGAATGTCACTGAGAATTGAAGCCAAAAACACGGAAGAAAAATTACCCCGTCATTCGATTTCTACGTGAAACAAGTGAACATCTTCAAGGAAAACATTAAAATGTGTGCATGGCGCTCACTCACACATTTAAATAAAAAAAAACGACTGGTTGCAATCTGGGAGTGCCGGCAGAAGTGAAAACTTCAATAGTAATAAACACACACGAACATTCGCGCAATTTTCGATCAGGTCACGTGTCCTGACGCGAGTTTAACATTTTTTACCTATTCCCAAAAAAGTGCACAACGCCGCTAAAGAAGTTTTCACTTCAAAAATCTTTTAAAATCTGTAAGCTTTCAGTCTTACATTTGTTTTCATATAATAATAAGTAAATTCAAATAAGTTATAAAACGCGTATGTTATTTCTACTGCTTCTCCTTCGAAGCAAGTGAGGGGAACTTTACAAAGGACATGACGTGCAGTAGATAATAGACGGCCGGAATGGCACGTCTCACTGTCTGTAGACTTCTATATATACTGCATCGTCCGTCTTTAGTTGTTAACTACAATAGCTATATATATTTGCCCGCTTGGTAGATCAATAATATAGATTTTATAGGAAACTAGCACGTTGCCAACGATTTCGTAGTTGTTTAAGGATGTCGGTAACTGCAACACCTATGTACTGGGTCCAGGACAATCCTATTTTTAAAGAAATACGTTGGACTATTTCGGAGATTAGCTTTTACGAACAATTAGTACCTCATAATTAGCTATGCGTCGGTTTCGCCCGCATGGATCTCAACGATAATTCTACGGTCTAAGCCAGGTAATTGTCTACCTGTATTATCATCATACGTCCTAGATACAATAAGAGATGTAAAGGACGGCAATATCGAAGATGGGAAGATGATATTAATTAATTAACATGCTCCTGCTACCTCAGGAGCATGTTGGACTAGATTAGCAAGGGATATATCGTTGTGGAGAACACTTGGGGAGGCCTATGCTGGTAAGCAAGACAATCCAGAAACCGGTGTCTTTTTTTTTAACAAGTTAAAATCATCATATGATTCCTCACACCCCGGGCAGAGCGGGAGGGACTGTCAGACTCGTACTGACTAAAATCCACGGTGTCCTTCAATAGCCCTTTACGTTCCGGGCTCACGGTAATTCGTACAGTCCCGCTACCAGAAACCAGTGTCTAACCAAACAAAACATTATTATTTACAGTTACTTTCATAAACCAATTTTTATATAGAGTACTAAATAGTGATAAGATGAAATGTAACTAATTAGATTGTTAGTAAAGGCTTTATTATTATTATATCATCATCATTACAGCCAACTGCTGTCCCAGTCTTGGGCGTTCCGCACCTGTCCGCTGCCAAGCACCTTCACAAGCTAAAAATAGGCACAGTAGAAATAGGTCAAATGAGTCCTCCCACCCAGGGCAGAGCGGGAGGGACTGTCAGACTCGTACTGACTAAAATCCACGATGTCCTTCAATAGACCTTTACGTTCCGGGGTCACGGTAATATCGTACAGTCCCGCGATCAAGATATGTGTTCTAAATTGAAATCTATCCAGTCGTTAAGACACAAAACACATAGAGTTACTATCCTGTTTCATAATGGATTTATGGGAGTTAACCCAAGCCCACTTAAAATGGCAGACATTTTCTCGTCGTATTCCGAATAACTTTGAACCTATTAGCATTTTTCCAGGGGATGACAGAAGGCACTCATACATATTGAACAACTTTTACTTCAGAAGCTAACTCTGAAGTGCCGACTATTAAATCGCAATTTCGAACATTTTCATTAGGTTCATGTAAAACTTTTTGTATTTTTTTTATAACTGAAGAGATTTTTTGAAATACTGGCCTGCAGCTAACATCATGGCAAAACTTACTAGCCTACATTGTCCCACGGCTGGACAAACGCTCTCAAAATTAAAATCCAAAGTAATTTATTAAAAAAAAATAGGCTGATTTATTAGCACTTTTTGAAGGTCAAACTTAACTTATAATAAAAAGCTGAAATGCTTGTTTGGTTTAATGCGCTAATCTGAACTACTGCTTTAAATTATATAAATATTTTTGAGTTGCATAAAAACATAACGCTCGACCAATAGGAGCGGAGCAGCGAGGTTGAATCCACGGGAACAGCTAGTTTTACATAAGACAGTCCCCTTTCTTCGCCACTTCTTTTTTTTTATCTTGGTAAAATCGTCAAATGAGTCCTCCCACCCAGGGCAGAGCGGGAGGGACTGTAAGACTCGTACTGACTAAAATCCACGGTGTCAGGTGGTTCAGGGGTCACGGTAATTCGTAAGTCCCGCGACCAAACCTTCCTTCGCCACTTTTTAGGGTAGTAATCTGTCTATCAGGGAAGAAGAAGAAGTAAGTGTAGTATTTTGTCCCTCTCATCTTCACCACAATTCTTTTTTTCGAAAGGTACACCATCACCATCGGAGTAAAACATCTGACGCCATCTCCGTTTTTGGGTTGTCATACTATCGTCTAGTGTTTAAGGATCATGCGGTGGTTCTGTTTACCTTTATTTTTTATTTTATATTTTAAACTGTTTAAAAAATTCTATCAAGCTTAATTCGCAGTCACCTCAACATTTAATTAACGAAGCGCTCAACAGACGTATTTTGAGTTCAAAGAGACTCACCGAGGACTGGAATTCTTAGGTCCAGAGTGTCAAAATACTTAGCTGTTCTGTGTTCGTTAGTAACTAAAAGATAAGTAAGTCAGTAGATGTTATAAAGATGTGTGATTCAATGATACCTGTCGTTCTTCTTTCATTTGGCGTGATAAATATGCTATTTCACCTGCGAGAGAGTTTATCGAAAATAATTATCCCAGGGGAACATTACATCGAGATAAAAGTGTATTAATCCAGGTTATAAACTATCTGTATACCAAATTTCATTCAAATCTGTTCAGTAATTTTGCGTGAGTGAAGGTAACAAACACCCAAACATACTCACAATCTTTCACGTTTATAATATTAGTACGATTTAGTTTATGGAATTTGCAATCGCTCATCGTAATTTCACACCTATGACCACAGTTTCAAAGGTTCTTTTCAATATTTTTGCCGAACATTTCATCAAAGGTAAAGCGTACGATAAAGACCTTTATAGTCACTATATTTTCCGAACCAATTTGTCCCCGACATCGACATTTCACAGCGCCGACAATCGATTGGACTCACTTCAGTAATAAGTTCCCATCTATTCTATCTTTTACCATTGAACTTACAACTTTATCTCGTTGAAATAAAGTTCGGTTTCACTGGCGAAATGAAGAAAGTTTCGTGTATGAAGTTTATCATAAGGAGTATTATTGGCTTTCAAGTTGAACGAAATGTTCTAATGTATTTTAATTTAATCGATCGATGCATCTATTTCTAAACGTGCTTACTTTTTGTAACAGAAAAACAATTTTGTATGATTAAATGGAACATTTAGTATGCTACCAAACAGTACTCTATTCTATTAGTTATTGAGACATGTCTTTCGAAAGATTCCATAATAATTCAACGTTAAAATTCCTTTCAAAACGTTGTGTCCATTCATCGCTGAATTAGATTCACATCGGAAAGCAGAAATATGTTTACAACTAGGGAACCAACTATTCGCCGGGCTAATGCTTTTTTTTATCGTGGTAAAATAATCAAATGAGTCCTCCCACCCAGGGCAGAGCAGGAGGGACTGTCAGACTCGTATTCACTAAAATCCACGGTGTCTTTCAATAGCCCTTTACGTTCCGGAGTCACGGTAATTCGTGAGTCCCGCGACCCCGGCAGGCTTTGGCCCTCTAGAGGGGGGCTCCGTCATTTGCTGACACTCTTTGAGGCGCGCGTGGGACACAACGCGCCGTCGACCCGGGCATGGTCCATGTTCGGACAGCGAGTTGCCCATTACTCGCTGCCCGCATGCCCGCCCGGGCTAATGCTAGTACACGTATTTACTATTATACTGTGACAGTTTATGAGGATGGATGGATGGATCTTCCAAGCAAAAAGTACTGAATATATTTACAAATGCGTCACACAGATAGTTTATAACCTAAATTAAAGCAAAGGAGAAATTATTATAAAAGGTTATTCATTTTGATTCAATTAGTAGAATTTAATTGGAAAATTACTGAACTACGAGGGCGACCCCGCGGGTATTTGTTAGTCAGCCAGATTATAAAAAAAAATCGACATCTTTAAGATAGCTTTAATTACCCCAAATTAATTAAAACTGTATAAAGGATCATTCATAAAACCTTAAAAACCACGTGAAATTTCGTCCTTGTCAAAATTTTCCGACTAATGGTTAGCAATATCGCATCGTGAGCGCCAGAGGGAGCGGGAGGAATTCCTCCCATTCCCTCTCGAACCCTCCCGGCAAAGCCTGTTCAATAGGGACGGCGAACTGGGAAACTAAAGAGTCGACTTTTACGGATCGAGAACTTTTTGCTTTTAATTTAAGCTCCTTGGAGTTTCGTTACGTGGTTTTAATTGGTTTTATGGAGGGTTTATATTTATTTTTATTTTTGGAGTAGGTTTTTCATAAAGTTTTATTTGCAGTTTATTTTTAACACGTTGGCAGTCCTGTCTATTTTGGATAATCTTGTGGTACTTTCAATAGTTTTATTAATATTTTTTACTGCTTTGTTTAATACGTCCCCAGAAAATCATAGCTCTAGCTCACACGTCCCTGCCGGGGTCGCGGGACCTGCGGGGTCGCGGGACTGTACGAATTACCGTGACCCCGGAACGTAAAGGGCTATAGAAGGACACCGTGGATGTTAGTGAGTACGAGTCTGACAGTCCCTCCCGCTCTGCCCTGGGTGGGATGACTCGTGTGATGATTTTACCACGTAAAAAAAGGGTCCTTTATTTAAATTGGAAAAATGAAGTATTCCCTTTTAAGCAACAATTTTTAGGACACCTATGTTTAGAGCAACGATTGTATTCCCATTAAGCACATATGGTAGCTTCTTCTGGTGTATTAAAATGTAGAAAAATTTAATGTATATAAAAACAGAGAAGATCCATAAAACAATATCTCTTTTTCAAAACAAAAAGTACTACTACTATTGGATTTTAGTCAGAACGAGTCTGACAGTCTCTCCCGCTCTGCCCTGGGTGGGAGGACTCATTTGATGATTTTACCACGTAAAAAACAAAAAAAGCTCACACGTCCAGCCGAGGAAACGGAGTTCAGTTGCCTTTGGCGAATGCATTACATGTAACGCACGGACAATCAACGTGTGATATTTCTTAGGATGTGATGCTTAGTAGTTTCTGCCGCAACCGTAGGAAATTGATCTCTTCATAGAAAATCACAATCAAGGGTCCCGCGACCACTCACGGGACTCACGAATTACCGTGATCCCGGTACGTAAAGGGCTATAGAAGGACACCGTGGATGTTAGTGAGTACGAGTCTGACAGTCCCTCCCGCTCTGCCCTGGGTGGGATGACTCGTGTGATGATTTTACCACGTAAAAAAAGGGTCCTTTATTTAAATTGGAAAAATGAAGTATTCCCTTTTAAGCAACAATTTTTAGGACACCTATGTTTAGAGCAACGATTGTATTCCCATTAAGCACATATGGTAGCTTCTTCTGGTGTATTAAAATGTAGAAAAATTTAATGTATATAAAAACAGAGAAGTACCATAAAACAATATCTCTTTTTCAAAACAAAAAGTAGTCTATCACACAGTCTCGTAGCGCGTAGCACATAGCACATTCGTAGCTCGTAGTACGTAGCACATAGCACATTCGTAGCTCGTAGTACGTAGCACATAGCAAATTCGTAGCTCATAGCGCGTAGCACGTATGTCGTAGCACCGTCCCTGCGAGCGACAGAGCATGTGAAATGATTAATTATCAAGCTCGGAGCCTCCCCGTCGCCTGTTGTTACTGACTAGACGTTTGTTTATCACAATAGGACTTCACGCTTTGTTAGTTATGGGGTGAATAGAACTCTGTTTGTTAGTGTGTGCGCTTGGAACCTATAGTTGTAAGTGGATTTGTGAAATGATACGTTAACTCTGTAAGTGTTGTTGTGAATTTTACTGGGTATAGGTTTTCAAAATTAGGCTTCGATATGACAAAAAAATAACACGTTTTAAAGGTTGAGGTTGATAATGGTACATGTAAGAGGTTACCCAATTAATAAAAATGCTGAAATATTTCAGCAATTGTGCTGTCATACTTTTATCAGTTTGTTTAAAAAAATTGAAAATAAGTTCCAATGTACCTCATCAACATTTCCACATAATTTGCACACAATCATATTTCGATGATTGCGGAATTCAGCGAAAATGTCTAACAGTGTCTGTAAAGGACACCGCAACCCTGGCAAAGAATAACATCAGGTGGTTAACAGTCAGTCAAGTCTGGTAGTGAGATCAAGGGCTCCTTTAATGATTTTCAACCCCAATAAAAGGGGAGCTCGTCAAGCCTCTGAACTTAATGAACCGTGAAGATAGTAGCGGTCATTAATTTATTGTATGCGCTGACATAGTGACTGGCGTCATGGTTTTATACGTTTCTATTCCAAGTATATGAAGTTATATACCACATCTATCACACAACGCCATCTAGTCCCAAGCTAAGCAGAGCTTGTGTTATGGGTACTAGACAACTGATAAACATACTTATATATTTCTAAATACATACATATTATAGATAAATTACACCCCGAGTTGAACCTTTGTTGGTTATGTATATTGATTTGGCTTTTGGGAATATTTAACTTTAGACGTTACATAGTAGATAGGTCGGGTATATTTACTATGGGTCTGCTTTTGGCCTCAATGCAGCCGAGAAGAATCTAAGATGCAGCGAGCTAATCTAACCTAAAAGGAAATAAAACGCCTGTTCATTGACGGAACATATTATTACTATTATTGGAATCAAAATTTAGCAGCTCACAATTTAGGACCCATTAATATTAGTAGTCATTTTACCCGTGGTGCTAGGCAACTGGGCTTCTCCCAGTTGTAATGTCCCTTTGTGCCTATTGGCCTTGTTTTGTTCTGTCTCCTGCTTGCAGGGAGGGAAGTGGAAACATATATTTTTTCCTACTCCTCCACTATTCTTTTCTGATTAATTTCGTTGCAGGATCCAAGACAGGTAAATTCATTCTCCGGGACACGTCGAGCTTCATTGTCTCGGCCCTTTTCTGGTTGGTTGCCACTGTTGATTCTGGCGCACAGGAGTTGCAGTGGTTAGGGAATAGTGTGGTGGGTTGTCCCAAAAAAAAAAAATGACGGAACATAGTAAAAACTGTTTGGCGCTGGACTCCGACAGAAAGGTGGTTGCAAGCCTACCATGACCACTGGGGTCACTCGGCCGTTACCGCAGTTTATATAGGTAGCTTGGGGTCATTGATATACAACATTAATTTTGTTTATGCGAAACCCGATACACCTGTCTAGTATTTTTGTGTGAAGAATCTATGTTCACAATTTTAAAACTGTTTCATGAAAAATCATAAAGTTATAAGCTTGTTATGTTACCTGGGCCGCCCAAAAGCCCGTTGGGTTGACACTATTGTCAGAATCGCGGGGAATAGTTGGATAAGAGACACACAGAACCGAGAGATATGGCATAAGAAGGGGGAGGCCTATACCCAGCAGTGGGTGATCCCGGGCTGATATGATGATAATATGTTACCTGGTTGCTCGTTCAAAAATATCCTAATTTCGCGGCGAGGCGCAGTACCCCCGCTCAACCCGCGCCTCCTCTGTCGGACACTCATTGATAATTGTTTGGCAATAGGTACATAACCGTACAGTGATTGTATTGTAATGAACTGGTGATAAAATTTAATTGAAATCTTTTTGGAACATAATATAACATGGTGTAAAAAATACTGGAATCGATTCAGTTACTGATTCTGAACAAACTATATTTAGGTTTCGCATATAGGAGTGTCAGCATAGTGACGGGGCCTGTAGAGGGCCATAGCCTGCCGGGACTTTCCCATTACCGTGACCCCGGTACGTAAAGGGCTAGTGAAGGACACCGTGGATTTTAGTCAGTACAAGTCTGACAGTAACTCCCGCCCTGCCCTGGGTGGGAGGACTCATTTGATGATTTTACCACGATAAAAAAAAAAGGTTTCGCATATACCAAAAATAATGTTGTATTTTGTGTATCAATGCTTGTGGTGCCGATGCCGTAGATGAACTGTTAGGATATGGATCTATAATTGATAGGTATCTAGTCGAGTGTCAGAAAATCGGACATCAGTTTTACAATCCCGCATGTGCCAAAATAGGTCAATATCTACTAATAAAAGCTGGTGAAAATATGGAGTAGCTCAACTCCCCGCACGTTCGTTGTGCCGATCACAAATCAGTTTCGATTATGCTTTTATAAGAAATAGTCCTAATGTACACAAGAACACAAACAATGACGACTGTCAAAGACAGCTATATACTCGTACCGATACAGGGTGCAAAGAAGATAAATGATATAATTCAAAATTTTTATAAATGCGAAAGTAAATCTGTCTGTGATATCCAATGTTCTGCTCTAATCTGTCATGTTCTTGGATAAGTATAATTTTATACGTCGTTAGTAGTAGATCCCTGTGATATGATCCCGGATAATCCCCGTGAGCAAAGTGTCTACCAAAATCTACTAGCAGGTATAATAAAACACAAAGCATTATGGATTGAGGAGGGACGGGCAGAATTAATAAAGGATGCTTAAGTATCAAGTTATAATGACTTGGGGCTCTCATCGTTTACCTTCCTTTTATGACCTTGATCAATGAATTGTTTTATCTGAATAGGTAACGTAACATCTCACCATTAATCCTGATGGATTAGGCTGTGGTGTAGGTACCGATAGTACATCCAGACTTTGCATATTAAGATAAAGTCTCATATAATATAGCGTCGACATCAACCTATATTGCATCATTCGGGTATAAATCTAGTCTCAGAACTGATAATAAGACATTTCTATAAAATAACCCAATAGTGCATTCGAACTAGAATATTCATGTTCAGACTACGCCCTGAGACCAACGATGCCGACAGAAAATATTCCTAGAAAGCAGAACCGTAACCAGGACGGCATCCTGGGGCAATTCTCTAAAATAAAATACCAATGCCCTATCTTAAAATGACAAATATACTGCTAAGTAAAGTGTTTGTAGTATAATATGATGAAAAAAAATATGCAAAACAACTAGACAAACGGCGACTTGTAACAATTCTGATTGAAAAATTTGCCACATTCAATTACTCCTAGTCTCTAACATTACCAATTTTTATTTTCCTAATTATAAATTACTACTTTTAACTGTCCGTGCCTTAAACTTATTATTTTTGTTGTGTAATAATCATCAAATGAGTTCTTCCGCCCTGAGTGGAATAGGAGGGACTGCCAGACTTTTACGGACTAATACGTGACCAACCTGGTCCTTTATATTCGCCCTCTGCTTAGACAGTCTCTCGATCCAGAGGGCCCTTGAATTCAACCCTAGATACGGCCACTTGCTAAGTTCTTCATAGTGTTACATTTATTCATTTGATTTACTTCGCTGTGTAGAGCTCATTGAACCGGGTTTATTGAATGTACCAAAAGAGCTTTGTATAACTGAGTAAAATAGAAAATGTAAAGGTTTTTCGCTTTTACTGTGGTTGAACTTATAAATGTTATACATCGTGTTTGTATACATAAAGAGGTAGGCAGACTTATTGAATACATCAATAGTTTACCAGTTTATCAGTAGTATTACTTGTGTTCAAGTACCGTGTATAAGGTTCTTACCCTATTAAATATTTTATGATTTTGTATTTCCTTGTTGGTCTTGGGATCACAAGCGGGACTGCTGAGCTTGAGGTTCTAGGTGTGAACTTTGACTCACAGGTCGAGCATCAGTTTTATTGGGCTTTTTTATTGATTTTTGCCCCATTGATGAGAATAGGGTCGTCCCCCTATTACTTAGGGCCTAAACATAACTGGCGAAATTTGGGTGGACACCCCCGCGGCAGCAGTAAGTTATGTTTCTGCCTATCCCTTCGCGGATAAGGGGGTATTATTTTTAAACAGTTCAGTAATGAAATGAAAATTAGTTCGGAGAGTCATTTAAAGTCCCTGTATAAAATATCGTTCATACTATGAGATAGCCGGGTCAGAATAATTACATCGCAGCGTTCGATAAAGCTCGGGAGAGCTCGGGAGCCCGTCGATCGGTACGCGGCTATCAAGGCACACCCAACGCGAAATGTATTGAGAATATATTGCAATTTATGTTGTAGTATTGACCAAAATTATTACACAATACTACTTAGTGGACTTTTTTTTGGGGTGTTTATTCATCAAATGAGTCTAGGTTCTGGTTGGATCAGAAGGGACTGTCAGATTCTAAAGGACTAAAAAATCCACACTGTCCCTCCAACTGTCGTCCGCGGTTACGTGGCAGTCCCGCGACCCCGGCAGGCGTTTGGTTTTTTACCTTTTTTGAAAATGAGTCCTCAGGGCGGGGCGGGAGGACTGTCAAATGTAACATCCACGGTGATCCATCAATAGCCCTTTACGTTCCAGGGTCACGGTTACCTGATGAGACGGTCTCGCGACCCCGGCAGGCCTTGGCCTTCTAGCCCCCCCCCCCCCCCCCCTAGACCAAAGGCCCTAGGCCAAAGATTGCTGATAGCCCCAGATTGCTGATAGCTCTGAGGCGCGCGTGGAAGACGACGTGCCATCGACCCAGTCATGGTCCATGATCGGAAGGCGAGTCGCCCATCCTCATGCCCTGGCCTTTGTTTTAAACTTTATTACGGACTTTATTGTAAACTGTGATACCCTATTTAAACCCTGCATGAGGATGATTTTTCAAAATCCATACCTGAAAGGATTCGCCATTATTATAGATGAAACGCTTATGAAAAAAGGCCTCTAAGTTTTTAAGGATTCGAAATTAATTAAACTGATAATAACTGAGTTAATGCTACTGCTAAGTACGGAGTAAGTAGGTAATAATCAAGTAATTGTATAATATTGAATGCCCTAGTAGGTAGTTTTCTGAGTTACTATTTAAAACCTAAATATAAAACCTACTGTATCATCAGACGGTACACTAATAAATACTTTGACTTTGATAAAACATTGCTAATTAAAGTTCGTAAGACATGAAAATACATTGTCTATAATATTTTATGTCTTTTTGTACTCTTCCACTTCTGTACATAATTTACTGCAACCGGCCGTTGACGACTTCCAAGAATTATTGGCTAGACGTATCAATTATGTTGGCCTAGATCGCGGACTTAAATAAATATTAAATTTCAACACCGTTTTATTCCAAGTCATTGGTTCTTTTATTAACTAACAAGTAAAAAATTATGCTTCACTTTGAGGCGTTGACAGATTTTCGGCCGACTGATTACATGGGGTCTAATTTCTAAGTCCGGCAACGAAGATACGGGCCCGTACGAATGTAACTCGAAACTCACATCGGGAGTAGAGGCAACTGTCCGATTGTGTTGACATTATTTTTTAGTCTGACCAAAACTTATCTTATGTTCGTAAGAAAAAGCCTGAATTTTCGGCTGCAATTACGGGTTTCGTGCTTCACTGCACTACATTACGTACCCACAGTAGTGGCTAGCGCAGATGCCTAACTTCCCACTCCTGCAGTGTGTCCGGACTACTTGGAGACAACCGCCCCCATTTTAGCTATGAGCAGCGTCTCGTGGCGTTCTACAAACACTCATATACATTTGATCATTACCGCTCGCTGCCTTCGCAAAGTCACCACCCACATCTGCATGGTCGTGAACGGGCCGTCACCCTTAAAAAGGTCCACCCATCCATCTACATAATATCCAGGAATGATTGATCTTACACACCTACATCTCCGAATCCTCAGATGGCGCGCTTCGTGACAATAACCCCGGACATGAGCGATGCCGTCATCCAACACCTGAGGAACAACTTCTTTGCTGACGAGCCTCTGAACAAGGCGGTGTCTCTGTGCAAGCGAGGAGAACCTCACGCGGCTCTGGAGAGGCTCTGCAATGTCACCATCGCTGATGGACTGTCGGTTGCCGCTATTGAAGGAGACACGGTTAGTACAATTAGCTATTAATGTGGGACTACTAGGACATAGGTATACATAAATTATATTTATTCAGCATTGGACGGCACTGCGCAGCATGTCGCGGATTCGATGCCCGCACGGAACAAATATTTGTATAATCTGCAAGTAATTGTTTCGGGTCTGGGTGTTTGTGTATGTCAGTTTCTATGTTTGTAAACGCACCCACGATACAGCAGAAATTCAATTTTTTTTTAAGTTACTAGCATCTCTGACGCAGGTCCTTACCGGACACGGAAGTTTCGGGAGGTTCCTGTGTCTGATAGGGAGGGAAGAAACGCCTGGGTGTCACCACTGTGAGGATCGTCCGGAGGACACTGTGGAGCATACGGTGCAGGACTGCCCCGCTTGGGCAGAGCACCGCCGTGTCCTCACGACGGCGATAGGCGGAGACCTCTCGCGCCCGGCATTGGTCGAGGCCATGCTGCGGGGCGAGACGGAGTGGGAAGCGGTCGCCTCCTTCTGCGAAGCAGTCATGCTCGTGAAGAAGGAGGCGGGCCGCCTGAGGGAGAGGACAGCGTCCTCCCTCCACCCCAGCCGCAGTGGTAGACGCCCACGGCGTCGGACGTCGCGAGACGATCTCCGGCCACCGTAGGCGCGGGCATGCGGGCGGCGAGTAATGGGCGACTCGCTGTCCGACCATGGACCATGCCCGGGTCGACGGCGCGTTGTGTTCCACGCGCGCCTCAAAGAGTGTCAGCATAGTGATGGGGCCTGTAGAGGGCCAAAGCCTGCTGGGGTCGCGGGACCAAGGGATTACCGTGACCCCGGTACGTAAAGGGCTAGTGAAGGACACCGTGGATTTTAGTCAGTACAAGTCTGACAGTTCCTCCCGCCCTGCCCTGGGTGGGAGGACTCATTTGATGATTTTACCACGATAAAAAAAAAAAAAAAAAAAAGTTACTAGCATCTACCACCCAGGGTGGGTCAGTAGATGTCACCTGACTTCGAATTTTCTGTTCTTAGATATGCTCAACTTTTTTCTCTCTCTTTCATTCATTCATTTGGCAGGCCTGTTGGTCTAGTGGTTAGTGACCCTGACTGCTATGCCGTAGGTCGTGGGTTCGATTCCCACCCAGGACAAATGTTTATGTGATGAGCAACGATGATTTGTTCTGTGTCTGGGTGTAATTTATCTATAGTATTTATGTATTTAGAAATATATGTATAAGTATGTGTATATGTCTAGTACCCATGACACAAGCTCTGCTTAGCTTGGGACTAGATGGCGTTGTGTGATAGTTGTAGAATATTATTATTATTGTTCACCGTTGTGAGAGCAGTGGTGATCTGAAATCTTCAAAGTGTATGTATGTGGTCGCGGGACTTACGAATTACCGTGACCCCGGTACGTAAAGGGCTATTGAAGGATACCGTGGATTTTAGTCAGTTAACTCTGACAGTCCCTCCCGCCCTGCCCTGTGTGGGAGGACTCATAAGATGATATTACCACGTAAAAAAAGAGCCAAAGTCAGTGGCAAAATAAACCCACAAACATCCCGCTTTACATTTTCACAAACATGGTTCCAGGTGCTCGGAGTGGGTCTGAACGGCATCTTATGACCCGGCGACATCGAGCAGTCTATCGAGAAGATCCAGCAGTCCTCAGACGAGAAGTACAACAAAATCTTCACCATCTTGTACTCCGTCAGCCAGGAACTGGATCTGTTCAACACGTTTCAAGTGAGTTCAATAGTTATTTGGTATTGACGTGGATGGTTAGGTGAGATCGTCGCGTCGCTCCCGCTCTGTGTCCTAATTACCTTTAGGCTGATAAAACTTTCATTTTTAGGTTGGTTCCAACTTTGAAATCGCGAGAACTAAAATCAGCTTTTCCTACATTTTCTCCGATTTACAAAATTTCAAAATGTTTGATGTTTGAAATAATTACTACGAGTAGGGGAATCGTTTATAACACGGGGACACGAGGTACAATGGGGACATACTCTCTTTAGGCATACTTAACACAACACTAACGTAGCGCAAGTGCTATCAGTACGTCATTTGCAAGCGGCCATTAACAAATGGCGTCCTGTTGGCGCTTGCGCTACGTTAGTATTGTGCTAAGTTTGCCTTAAGTGTGTGATTTCCCATCATCGTTTCGAAATCATTCGTTTCGTCTTATACACTGTTCCCCTATTTCCCAATGAGGCAACAAGTTCACAAATAACATACGACTCCAGTATAAAACAAAGCTCCTTTGACTTCAATATTTCGTTGTTTCACATAAATCATAATATATTTCTTTGGCTATATTCCAGGTTGACAAAATTCTGGAATGCAGGATTATATCCGTAGATCAGAACGCAAGGGGACGCGGTCTCGCCAAGGAACTCATGTCTAGAAGCATAGATATCGCTCAAGAAAATGGATTCAAGGTATACAATTGGAAGATATACAATGCTTATCTATTGAATTTTAGCCCTCAACACATTTCGTCGCATCCCATAACCGCTCCCGCTTTTAATTTTCATAAAAACCCCAAAAACAACGGAGAGAGGAGTAAGTTTTTTGAAAAGCTTTAAGCGCGCCACACGCGGCTGAGATACTATAATATTTTATCTTAAGATACCATATCGCTCGCCATACAATTCAATGGACCGTCACAAACGACAAAGATAATATATATTTCATATTTTGGATAGAATTGTAGGGCGAGCGATATATGGTATCTTAAGATAAAATATTATAGTATCTTAACCGTGTGTGGCGCGCTTTAAAGATCGTTATCTCCAAGACAAGAAAGTTCGGATCCCATATTGTCGGGGTTAAAATTGTTGCAAATAAGGTCTAGTATCACCCGTTTCAAGGAATGTACCCAATTACTAATCACCCTGCATATAGACAAGCTATAACGTTTTATTAAACATAGTGATGTAGACCTGATCATTTGGGTACTACGAGTACCCCTTCATTGTCCTACTGACCTATATGTATAGACTACAACACTACCAAATGCGTTATAAAAGTCACGCGACATCAATATGGGGTTTTGTAAACAAGGGGGTGCCGTAGTAGAAAAGCATGTTGGATTGTTGGAGGCGTTTTATATTAATGAACTAGCACTTTGCCCGCGACTTCATCCGCGTGGGTTGCGTACTTTCCTAATTCCCCCTTTTCACCCCCTTAAAGGTTAAATTTCCAAAAACCCCTTCTTAGTGCTCCCCTACATTATAATAGGAAGCCGTGTGCAAAATTTCACATTCCTAGCCCCAGTAGTTTCGGCTGTACGTTGATATGTCAGTCAGTCAGTTCTCCTTTTATATATATAGATTAAGATTACTAAGAACGTAAAAGTTAAACCTACAGGAAGATGTATTAAACTGCTTGGGTTCGGGAAAGACACATGAATTTGATATGAAATGCTGTTTCTGCAAGATTCCGAGCCTTTACGTTACGAGTACGTACTTTATTCAACCATAATTTGGCATGTAATGCTTTCAAATTGCGATAAAGACGTTATATTTGTGAGAAAGCATGGGCCGTTATCTTCTAGGTGGGGCCTGAGAAGTATGGTATGGTGCATGAAAAATGACCATCTGTCCTTTGCTTTTTTTTTAATCGTGGTAAAATCATCAAATGAGTCCTCCCACCCAGGGCAGCGCGGGAGGGACTGTCATATACTGATAGCCCTTTACGTTCCGGGGTCACGGTAATTCGTGGAGTCCCGCAACCCCGGCAGGCTTTGGCCCTCTAGAGGGGGGCCGTCATTTTTGCTGAAATTCTTTGAGGAGCGCGTGGAACGCAACGCGCCGTCGACCCGGGCATGGTCCATGGTCGGACAGCGAGTTGCCCATTACTCGCTGCCCGCATGCCTGCGCCTACGGTGGCCGGAAATCGTCACCATGGGCGTCTATCACTGCAGCTGGGGTGGAGGGAGGACGCTGTCCTCTCCCTCATGCGGCCCGCCTCCTCATCTTTCCTTTGCTTACAAGAAATAATGTTTTGCATCATGTCTGCTATACTTTTTTTTTATCGTGGTAATTTCATCGAATCAGACTGTTAGACTTGTATTGACTAAACTCCACGGTGTTGTTCAATAGCCCCTTACGTTCCGGGGTCACGGTAGCTGTTTAGTCCCGCGACCCCGGTATCTGTGATACTAGAATAAGATTTTTGGAAAATGTTACACTTCCCAGTACCTGTTAAAAATATTACATTACGGAGTATGAGGAGCAGTTTAAAGTTCCTCAACCCTCCATCAAAAAGGGAGTAAACTCCAACCAGACGGGTTCGACAGATTGTATTCGGATTTTTCCATATATCCTAGGAATTCGGTTCTAGGTAGCTATTTCCATCATAGGTGCTTTGGGCGCTGCAGTAATATTTAAAGTTTCATGTTTCTTTCCAGCTGTTCAAAGCAGACGCGACAGGAGCTTACTCGCAGCGCATCTGCAGCTCTCTAGACATGGAAATCATCCGCACGGTGCGTTACGTGGACTACAAAGACTCCACTGGGACCCCTGTCTTCGATGTACCCCCTCCTCATGAAGCCCTGGCCATTATGGTGCGGAAGATACCCTGAATGAGGAGTTGGAGATGGAGCTCAAACTATGAGTTATGCGCTGATGTATACAAAGATTTTTTTGCAGTTCCAAAATATCTCTTTTGTGATATTTGTGTTCAGGGATTGTATTTTATCATAGATGTAGATAATGGACTGAATCTTCCATATCCATTTGTCAAGTAAAAATGGGATGGAAAGTGGGAGTGAGACAAGTGAAAAGGGCGGTGGCACTGGCTTTTTCTAGAAGTCTGCATAGACAATGTGCATACTACAAGAAAGATGTGCCTATTACACAGGTTATAAATAGGTATGGACCACAGGACTCAAGAGAAACAGCTGAATTGTTTTCTCATTCTAGAGAGTGATCTGTTTCATGTAGATATTACTCAGTCCATTCTCTATGTCTATGTATCTGATAATGTATGATTAATAATTTTATTTGTATGAAAGTAGTTCTTCTTTTGTTGGTGTTTTAGGATCACTTGTGCGGATTTTTCTTGAAAATGATGGGAGTAGCATCTGTAATATCGTATGTAAATGCTTTATAGCTGTCCTGGACACCTTACCGATAAGACAGACTTATTCCAGTTTTCACAAATATATTGATTGTGCTTCTGAGTTCTCCAATAACTTCAGCTGATTATATTTGCAACCAAGGGCAGGTCCCAGGCTTTGATAGAAGAGATTGGTTTCATAGATGTTAAAACAAAAAAGGGTATTAAAACAATGTATTAGTAGATACGAGATTGTGTGTATTTAATGGAGAATATTGAATTGGTCTTCTAAAAACTTGTTGATATTGTAATATTTTCAAAAACGTAGGAGATTGTGTATTCAGTGAGTTTATTTTACGAGGTTTATATCTATGAAAGCTTTTAAGTGATTTGGATATGTCTTAAAATAAATGGAGCCATTTTGAACTGGAATTTTTCGAAGAATTTTGAAGATCATGAGAAAAGGCTCATTTATTACCTACTAGCTTCCGCCCGCGACTCCGTCCGCGCGGATGTCGGTCTTCGCGTGGATGGTTTATTTCCCCATTTTGATCTGACAATGACATCTTATAAATATTACGGCGCTGAATCCACTGCGGGTAATGCAACGTGTGTCCGCGGTTCTACAGAACAACGTCTATGAATAAAACTGAAAAATCAGATTTTTTTTCTACGTATTTTTCCAGGATAAAAAGTATCCTATGTTATGCCCAGGATAATAAGGAATAATTGTACCAAGTTTCATCGAAATCGAACAGTTAGTTTTCACGTGATGCCTGCACAAACAGACAGACAGACAGACAGACAGACAGACAAAAATTTTTGTAATCATATATTTGGGTTTGGTATCGATCCAGCAACACCCCCCGCTATTTATTTTTTCAATATTTTCAATGTACAGAATTGACCCTTCTACAGATTTATTATATAGTATAGATACAGGGCGTCCCACGACGTGGCATAGCCGAGAGGGGACGCCCTGTACAATATCGTGTTCATTTTTGTAAGTCGATTTATGGTGGGTTCATTTGAATATGTATGCCATATTTAACGGCTAATTAACTCGATGTTTATGTAGACAAATTGTTACTACGCAAAATGTTTAATCACAAATAAATAAAAAACTGATGTATATACAGTCGGCAAAAGAGTTAGGCATGCAGGCAGCAAGTTTCAAACAGTTTTTGCATATTATGTGCATGTTCTTATGCGGTGTGTATGCACTTTTTGGCTACGTATGCTCAATGTCGACAAAGAGTTATTGAAACTTATAACATAACATTGGAAAATCGTTTAAAACTTGTTGGCTGCATACCTACCTTCATGTACTTAATCTTCTTCTGATTGTGATCGTATGTATATTGGAAACGTAATGCATAAGTACAACATTTGTTATCGTAGAGTGTAGATCTTTCTGCTCTATATTACTGTAAAGTGCTCTACTTGTATACTGTTTATAGTTGATGTTTACAACATATTTATAATGTCTTTTAGGTCTCGTTCAAGGACACCCGAAGCGTCAAGCGGCGCGGTGCGCGAATCGGGACGCCCGAAACACAAATATACGGCGATGAATAGAGCGTCCAAAGACAGGCGGATTTACACGCGCCTTTATTGGCGCCGCGCAGTCCGCTCTGCTCGACGCGCCGCCCGACGCGCTGCTTGTCCTTGAACAAGGCCTTAGGTGTGGCTGGACTTGCTGTTTTCATTTATTATTAAAAGTGTAGTGTTATTGGTGAAAAAGAAGTTTATCGAAAACCATTAGAATACTCGGTAGCAGCCACTGAATCTGGATCAGCCTGTTGGATGGCAATATACTACCACTACACAACAGGCTATTTATAAGTCTATCAGTAATGCAACAACTACTTAAATGTTTACTATTATTTGTAGTAAAACATTCCTGTATTAGTGTATAGGAATTATGAATTAGATACTATATCTATACAAACAGTACTGAGGCCCATTTAAAACAAATATTACTAAACGCGTTTAACGTTAATCGTGTTTAAAGCATCGCTCTGTTTCTGTCAACTATATATGGTCTTGTTCCCTCCGTAGGTCTGAGGGTGATCATCTTCAGACCCAAGGTTTGGTTCTTAGTAATATTTTCTGCTGGATTAAGTTGGTGGATGTCTTGTTATGAATCTGCCTTGCTCGGTACCGCCATCGACCGCATTAAAACAAAGTTACAGCATTGTTGGACTTGGGAAGTTAGAGGTAAGATAAAAGTTCCTCTGCTGAGGTTCAGAATACCTCGTGATCGTGCTTACTTCTTCGTCGTGATCACTGACCACCAGCAGTGATATTCTCTAAGGATACGGATCACGGATCTGACATGAATCTCTAGGGACAAGGGCCTTGTGTGCAGCGCTGCGTCAGCGATACTACAGTTTGGTACCAGCCTACCAGCGGCGGCTGTCAGCTTAGTAAACGTATGTCTCGACTACGAGCTCGTCGTAGCATATAGCATAGAAATTATCTTTTAGTGAATAGCAGGTGTAGTTCAAACAAACAAAAACAAAAGATTGTAAAAGAGAACGTGATGTTTTGAACAAGTGAAGCGTCAAAACTTTTATGACTTCGTGTGAATGGGCCTTAATTAATATACTTAAAGAGTGTCTAAAATCACGTAAAATGTTGAATAATGTCGCCGATGTATATCTGTGTTAGTTGCTGTAGTTCACTTGTTAAAGTTGTATTCAATAAACGGATTATATTAAATTATTAAAATTGATTTTAAGAAGAAGCGTGTTTTTTCATTTATATACATCATTCATTGAATTAAAATACATGCACAGGGTGAATTTTTCAACTGGGCATGGGTGACTATATCCAAAACTATCAGGAATATCGAAACGCGATGAAAGGAGTCTCAAGGCCTATTTTGACGAAAACTAAAACTGCAAGATTGGATTTTAGAAAATTCAATAATCCTGGCCAGGGATCTAACCCCCGCAGTGGTAGACGCCCACGGCGTCGGACGTCGCAAGACGATCTCCGGCCACCGTAGGCGCGGGCATGCGGGCGGCGAGTAATGGGTGACTCGCTGTCCGACCATGGACCATGCCCGGGTCGACGGCGCGTTGTGTTCCACGCGCGCCTCAAGGAGTGTCAGCATAATGACGGGGCCTTTAGAGGGCCATAGCCTGCCGGGGTCGCGGGACTTTCCCATTACCGTGACCCCGGTACGTAAAGGGCTAGTGAAGGACACCGTGGATTTTAGTCAGTACAAGTCTGACAGTCCCTCCCGCCCTGCCCTGGGTGAGAGGAATCATTTGATGATTTTATCACGATAAAAAAAGGGATCTAACCCACTGTTTTTTTATCAAAGGCTTAGTTTGAGTAAGGCACTCTTGAACGCCGAATAAAGAAAAACTCTGTCGGGTGCTTGATAGTAAAGCCTCACTCCATGTTTCAAGAAAAACCAAACGAGCACATGTTGAGGGCATCTAATCGCTAGGGGAGACCCACCCTGCCATCCATAATAGTTATGCGTTAAACCAACAGATGGCACTTTACATTCACAACCAATACCTGAATCGCGGTTTTGATAGATTGTCCGCGATTGAATGACACTCCTCGGTACTATTAAGTGCGATGTGGGTGATGGAGTGGATGTAGAATGTTCTGTATTCGGTTCGCCGGTACCGGAAAACTTTAAATAAAAAGGTATGGGTTATTCAGTAACAACAAATCCAATACGAAGCTAATGGCATACTACAATACGTACCCATTAATACCTTCAGTATAATTAAGCCCATAATGAGGCGTGGTTTGGTTGGATCATTGGATTGTTTCACTATGGAATCTTTTGTTGGAATACTATTGTCAAATTACTGCAACTCCTGAAAGTCGGAATCAATAGAGGCGACTACCAGAAATAAAACAATATAGCTCGATAATGGTCCCGGAGAATTAATTCCTGCGACCCAAGCAGGCTTTGGCCCTCTAGCGGGGCCCCGTCATTTCGCTGTCACTCTTTGAGGCGCGCGTGGAAGACAACGCGCCGTCGACCCGGGCTTGGTCCATGGTCGGACAGCGAGTTGCCCATTACTCGCTGCCCGCATGCCCGCGCCTACGGTGGCCGAAGATCGTGTGGCGACGTCCGACACCTAGGGCGTCTACCACTGCGGCTGGTGTGAAGGGAGGACGCTGTCCTCTGCCTCACGCGGCCCGCCTCCTCTTTCACTTTAACACCATATCGCATTCACTAAGGGCTGTTGGATTTAAAAAAAATAGATTTCTAAACGATCTAATTCATAATTGTGAAAAAATAAAGAGAAGAAAATACATTGTAATAAATAATAAATAAATATTCCACAACTATCACACAACGTCATCTAGTCACAAGCTAAGCAGAGCTTGTGTTATGGGTACTAGACAACTGATAAACATACATATATATTTCTAAATACATACATATTATAGATAAATTACACCCTTTTTTATGTTCAATGGGTTTGCTCTTGACCTTAGTCTACGTCAGGAGTGACTAAGACAAGGTCGATGATGGGGCGAGCTTACACAGAAGAAGCCTGTTCACTCTTACTTTGAAGAGATTAGGATTGTATGCGTTCGGAAACACAGTCGCAGGCAGAGGGTGCCACTCCTTCGCTGTCCGCATTATAAAAGACGTTTGGAAACGCTTAGTGCGAATTGATGGAATAGCAATAAGGTAAGGATGGTAATTTGCGTCTAGATGTGCGATGATAGAAGGGGGCTGGTGGGATGAGGTCGTGGAGTTCCTTCCCAAATAACCTTACTTACTTTAAAATTCGTCTAATCATTACTTCGTTAGTCAACACAAATTATATGTACCATTCCCTTGAAACGTGTTGACAGTAATTGCGTATCAAAAACAAATAAGCTTACTTTGTAGTACATTACTGAACACTTAAAAATATCATTAATCAATCTTACAGCAGGTTTTGAAAGTCTGATCAAATGAAAGCACAGTGTAACATGTAGGCAGTTGTTCAAATAGTTATTAACTCTGAATCGGCTGAATGGATTTTGATAAAACATTACAGTAAGGCCGGGCATATATGGGACTGTTTGAAGTAGGCAATATCGACTGCTGCGATATTGACTTGTCCGCGGGCATGACCGACAACTGAATTCTCTGCTTTATACATTAGTACAATTAATCATAACATTGTGTAAAGCAACCGAATTGTTGTTGTAAAACCGCGGGCGATAACTTAACATTTATCTTTCATGATGTTATAGGTTTCGTTGTGAAATTAACGATGCATAGCTACTTCATTATCAAGAAAACCTTCTGAGTCATTAAAAAATGTATAAACATTTTTGATATTAGATGTTCATGCACTGAAAGTTTTATTCAAGGCTGTATAGTTATAATTAAGTATCCATTCAAGATATTGAAATGCTGTTGACATTATAGAGGTTACTTTTAAGTGGTTCATTTCAACGCACTGGACAGATTTACAGATAGACGCTACTGGCGCGTAGAACTGCCACCTAGACAAGAGGCAAGCGATAAACGAAAACACTCAATAGCCTTTAATATATTTTCAACTTTACACCCTAGAGCATAAAGTTTGCAAGTGGCGAAAGACGCAGCCAGTAAAGAAGTTTTAAACTACCCTACACCAGCTACTACTTAAAAAAGCTATTTATACATCGGACGAGTTTTTAAATGACAATTTTTAATTATCCTAAATTGAAAAAAATAATTATAGTTACTTATTTTAATTTGTAACAATTTAACTAATACTGTAATTACACTTTTTTTCTATTATGTAAAATAATATTCTATAATGTTAAGAAAATCATGCTTTTCATATTTCAGGAATACTTTTAATACATTTCGTGGCCTTTTTAGACCCCCAGATGATATAGAATGGTAGGTATTGTCCGATGACGAAAACGGAAGTTTCCTGAAAAGGCCCAAGAATATTTTACAAATAAATTATTACAACTGTCTCTTATGTGAACCTAAAATAGCTAAATAGAATATCAAACAGTGTCGTAGGCGTTGAGTTATCGTCGCTACGGAGCGTACAATTCGTAAGTATTTCTCAAACACGTATCTCGCGAAGTCTTTTACGTCATTATTTTTTTACTCTTCTTGTAAAAAAATAATGACGTAAAAGACTACACTGTGAGTGGTCACATAGCAACAACTTAATTTCAGATCGTTTAGAAGACCGATAAAATCATTAAATATGTCCTACCACTCTCGCTCCCCTGTCAGACTCGTACGGACTGAAATTCACGGTGTTTCTTCAATAGCCCTATTAGTTCCAGGGTCAGAGTTACCTGTATAGACAGCCTGTGACCCCAACAGGCGTTTGCCCCTCTGTGGGGCCATGAGATGGCTGACCGCTCTTTGAGGCGCGTGTGGTACACAACGCGTCGTCAACCTGGGCATGGGCCATCACGCATTCTGCCACCTCCCTTGCTCGCACGACTGGTTTGCAGAAGAACCAATAAACCAATTATACTTATAAAAATTATTTTAGATTTAACCCATCATGTTCCATCTTCTTTTTTTATTAACCGTCATGATGCCTGATGGTAAGCGATGATATAGTCTACGGTGTAGCACGCTTAGAAGCAACCTATTCACTCTTGCCTTGTCTTAACTAAATCACTCCCACGGAAGCAGCAGTAAGGCCTTTGTCAAACAGACAGGCGAGTCCGAAGCGATAACGAACCGATACGAGACGTCAGTCCGATCGTTTGATCACGCTATCGGATCGCTTTCGCTTTTCTATGTGACTGGATTCAAACAATTCCATACATTACAAATAAAAACGCCTCGCTTTGCATTCGTCACGCCTGTCTGTTTGACAAAGGCTTAAATGTGTAACACATCAATAATTATAATGGTAGCGGGACTAACGCGTAACCGTGGCCCCGGAACGTAAAGAGCTATTGAAGGACACTGTCGATTTTAGTCAGTACAAATCTGACAGTCCCTCCCGTCCTGCCCAGGGTGGGAGGACTCATTCGATGATTTTACCAAAATAAATCAATAATCATAATATCTAGAAGGCAAAACACACGGCAGTTAAACTACCCAGTGCGAGATTTGTATAAAATAAGAGTTTGTCAACTCTTCGTCTTGCGTCTATTGAACTTCTAAGTGCTTTGAATTGTACCTAAGTTGCTATGTTTGAATTCGCCGAGGCACTTTTAAGTTATAAAACTATCTGTAAAAATAGCTAGCTAAAATTTATAATTAAATTCTAAATTTTATCTAACCTGAAGGAGTTTCAACGCTTTTTCTGGAGTTTTTCAGAGTAAGCGAAAATTGTAAAAATTTTACCTCTGACAGTCTTCATAACGATGGTTAAAACTTAACATGGTACCTATTAAAGAGACAATTTGGTGAAAAATTAGTCATTCATCTTTAAAATTTTCGCTTTTTCGAATACACGGACACCTAAAAAGAGGAATGTTTTAAATAAAATGTCATTATTTGAATCAATGAATGACTCTAAAATGATTTTTTATCACTTAAGCATAAAACTGCGGACTTTTGTCCAATGTTCTGCAATTTCAAACTTCAACTGCTTTGTTTTAATATTATACGTATTGACGCATGTCTCGCGAGTTTCAAAGATTTTCTGTGGTCGCAGGTTCAAATCCTGCTTGCGGTCGAATTTAACTTTCCACTAGAATATACTTTAATGTGCACTAAAATTGTTAAACAATGGGTTCAACCACTCTAACCGGTATTATTCATACGGTATTCAACCATAACTTTTCAACCGGTATGATTCATCCGCTATTCTACCTTATCGACACCATTATTACTTCCCTAACCTCAATAAGGTCCCTCAACAAATATGATCAGCACAATATTTATTTGCAGCGTGTCATCTAAGACAAAGCTAATAAAATCAGCAGGCGCCGGTCTGTCGGGTGGCGCGGGTCGCTGGGAGCCTGCCAAGCATTGATTGAAACAAGTGGCGAATGCGAATCGAGTGCGCCGGGAGACGGTCGCGGGACCGACGACTGTGGCTTTTATACTTTTATGGGGTAGTTCAGGATAAGTAGGGGGTTACGTAAACATTGTGGTATAAGTTTTGCCCTCGATTTGCCCTGGCTTTATGGTATGGGACGGTTTTAAACCTATGAATTTCGGGGATGTAGTCTGCCATTGGTGAAGTTTTCGGAGTTGGATGAGTAGTTCCTAAAATTACCCGCTACATTCAAACTTACAAACTAAATCTAAAAAACGGCATTATAGGCCAACTATGCGCCCCATGGATTTGCCATTGGTGAAAAAATTCAACCCTGTTCTTTGAGATTGTGTTGTGAAAAATTATTGACGGTCGTATCTATAGGGGGTGAATGAATTCAAGATTATAATTAAGTACATTTTACAAGCTTTTATTTAACTTGCAATGTTTGTATGTTTGTTTAGATCAAATCTTGCAAGTCAAATTAGAATCACTTCTCATTACTCAATCGATCTGAAACTTGGTATTAATATGGAACCCCGATGACAATGCAATAATATGGTGACAGCGACCTGGTGGTGCAGCCAGGATCGTCTGCTCACGAGAGAACTCCTCAATGGTTAATAGTACACAACTAAAACTTGAAATATATATGGAAACCAGGTAACAATGCAATAATATGATAAGTGCGATCTGGTGGTGCAGCCATGATCGTCTGCTCACGAGAGAACTCTTCAATGGTTAATAGCACACAACTAAAACTTGAAATATATATGGAAACCCGGTAACAATGCAATAATATGATGATAACAACCTGTTGGTGCAGCCAGGGACATCTGCTTACGAGAGAACTCCTCAATGTTTAATAGTACCGAGCTATAACATTGAACATCATATATGGCAACCCAAATAATAATACAATAATATGGTGACAGTGTCTTGGTCGTGCAGCCAGGATCAGCTGCTCCCGATAGAATATGGTCACAACGACAATGAAATCTATTTAGGCTATTAATAAAATTAATTATGATATTTATCTATTTTGTCGTGCCCTGGGATCTGGAGGCGACTGCCCTCCAGCGCGTGCGTCTATGAGTGGCGCGTGGAAGCGCAGCGTTGGGGCGAATCCCGTGGGAAGCTCTTCCCGAGGCGCGTCGGGAAGAGCTTCGGCGTGATCTCAGGGCAGTATGGAGGGAGCGACTGTCACAACCGAGGTCCGGGCACGCCGCATTGGATAGGCGTCACGGCGTCCTGACCTACCGCATGACGCAGGTCCTCGCCGGACACGGAAGTTTCGGGAGATTCCTGTGTCTGATAGGGAGGGAAGAAACGCCTGGGTGTCACCACTGCGAGGATCGTCCGGAGGACACGGTGGAGCATACGGTGCAGGACTGCCCCGCTTGGGCAGAGCACCGCCGTGTCCTCACGACGGCGATAGGCGGAGACCTCTCGCGCCCGGCATTGGTCGAGGCCATGCTGCGGGGCGAGACGGAGTGGGAAGCGGTCGCCTCCTTCTGCGAAGCAGTAATGCTCGTGAAGGAGGAGGCGGGCTGCGTGAGGCAGAGAACAGCGTCCTCCCTCCACCCCAGAGGCAGTGATAGACGCCCACGGCGTCGGACGTCGCCAGACGATCTCCGGCCACCGACCAACCATGGACCATGCCCGGATCTACGGCGCGTTGTGTTCCACGCGCGTCTCAAAGAGTGTCAGCATAGTGACGGGGCCTGAAGAGGGCCATAGCCTGCCGGGGTCGCGGGTCTAACGGATTACCGTGACCCCGGTACGTAAAGGGCTATTAAAGGACACCGTGGATTTTAGTAAGTACAAGTCTGACAGTCCCTCCCGCCCTGCCCTGGGTGGGAGGACTCATTTGATGATTATATCATGATAAAAAATAAAAAAAACTATTTTGTCGTCTATTTAGGCTCAAAGCTCTTCGCTGCTGGCCAAGCATACGTGGCCTTAAGTAGAGTCAAATCGCTAGAAGGTCTCCTTATTGAATAACTTGACTGTACGAAATTAACAGGTAAACGAGCATGCAACAATGACGCACTACATGAAATGGAAAGACTGCGAAATATGTCCAACGAAAACTAAAAATTTAAAAATAAAATAACAGTAAAAAAACAATTTTAAAAACAAGCTTTTATTTAAATGCTCTAAAAAGGACAAAATAAACTTTAAATTAAATCAAACATATAACTTAAGTATAATATAAAAGCTTGTCGCGAGATTTACTTGTCACAAACAAAACAAACAAATAATTCAACGACAAAATGTATGTATCATAACATACTTTACACAGGTAAATCTCGCGACAAGCTTTTATATTATACTTAAGTTATATGTTTGATTTAATTTAAAGTTTATTTTGTCCTTTTTAGAGCATTTAAATAAAAGCTTGTTTTTAAAATTGTTTTTTTACTGTTATTTTATTTATTTGGATAATCATTTATTGCTACTATAGTTAGATAGGATATAGGACTCTTGTTTAAACACGTCTGCTGTCGTTTATGGGTGAAATAAACTATTATAAATGACAACATAATACTTCAAGTCGAAGTATTTCTTATTCTAAAAATAATATTTGGACACCAAGACGTCTAAAATCTATTGTCTTATTAACCTCTTGAAAAAAACAAATGAAATAATAAATAGGTACTAATTAATTATGAAACCGCGACTTATGAGACGCGATAAATTATCTATTATTATTCGTGATACTAAAGTTGGCATCATAACTCAAATAAGTTTTTTTTTTGTATATTTTCAGTAAAAAAACGGCTTGTTATATTAGGCAGATTCATATTTTGTCATTTTAGATTTCTGAATATCGTTACTGTTAGTCAGAACCTCAAAAGTCTGACAACCAGTCTTACCAAGGGATATAAAAGTATTACTCATCAGTTACTGGGTTATGGAGGTCAGATAGGCAACTGCTCCATGTAAAATACTACTATTCAGTTGCATCTGGATCGACAGGTAGCCGACCTGGGGTAGTTCCGCTGAGGGAACGAGATGGCGCTAGACGACTTGTATAGCTCTGTCTCTTTCCTTCAGCGGAACTACTCTCGCATTAAGACATCATAGTAGGCCACCTGAACATTAATAAGTTGGGAAATTGTAGAGGACCATATTAAACAGCTGGGATCTAAAAACAAAATATGATACACTTGTCTAATTAAATGCAAGTCAAATGAGAGTGACTGTTGATTAATCAATCCACCAATTTTTATTGAAGCGCTTAACCATTTGTTATTGAATTCATTTTCGTTGGCAGAAATATAACCACGGACATATACGTAGGTGGATCATGTCTGTTACATATAAGACATCTGGAGAACCGGACACATTAATTAAAAATTGACATGGGCTGATGATAGGGCTACCCACTCTTTTGATACAACCTCCTTCGAGTATTATAGCAAAATAACAATGGGATCGTGTCATTACAATGATGAATTAATAAAATAGCTCAGAAAGACCCCTGATCTAATATATAATAAATACAAAAAAGTATTTAACTACACTATCGACGTTTAACATAGGCTATTAATATTATTTTATTTTCAAAGAAAAACCGGGCCGGGTTGCTTTGCCGGGTGGTTATTTTAAGTTTCGTTTGCGTTTCGGGGTCACGGTGCCTTTTTAAGATGCCCCGCGATCTCAGCAGGTGCTTGGTCCTATAGAGGCCTGTCAGTTTCCAAACAGCTCGTCGAAGCGGGCGTAGAACACGACGCGCTGTACACCCTATCAGCTATGGTGGATTTAAGATATTTATTTGCACCTCCGTTACTGCGTGCTTTTAAGGGTTCCGTACGTCCGAATGAAAAAAAGTCCACTGTAATCCTTCGGTTACTCTTTGCATTCCAGGGCCACGGTTCCTTGTTAAAACTCGTGACCCGGCAGACGTTAGGCCCTAAAGTTAGTCCTGTCTGCTGACAGCTTGTTGAGGCGCGCGTGAACACTTCGCGACGGCGGGCCTGTTTCTTGATCAAACGGCGAGCAATAACATTCTCCTCATTTAAAGAGGGCTTTATTTATACAAGTTCACTTCAGTTACTACCTCAACTTAATAAGAGGTGACCTATGGCTATATTTGGAGACACTAGGAATTTATCCTGTGTCGTGGGTGCGTTTACAAACATAGAAACTCACATACACAAACGCCCAGACTCGAAATAAGTACTTGTAGATCATACAAATATTTATTCCGTGCGGGAATCAAACCCGCGACACGCAGCGCAACAGTCCAATCGCTCAGCCACTGCACTAACCATACTGTGACTAAACTAGATGTTGCCAGATAGAAGATAAAATCAGGATAAAAACTGTCCTATGTGTTAATCCAGGTTATTAAATATCTGTGTGCCAAGAGTAACAAACATCTATCCATCCATCCAAACAAACGTTCACTTTTTTTTACGTGTTAAAATCATCAAATGAGTCCAGGGCAGAGCGGGAGGGACTGTCAGACTCGTACTGACTAAAATCCACGGTGTCCTTCAATAGCCCTTTACGTTCCGGGGTCACGGTAATTCGTACAATCCCGCGACCCCGTTTATATTGCTATGGTATCATTTTCAAGTTATAGCATGCGAAGCCGCGGGCAACAGCTAGTCTTAAATATAGCCTCTTACACTGGGGCAGCACATGGGCTATGTTTTTTTATGATTATAAGGTATTTTTATTCCTATTTTATCTACACGTGGAATAATTACGAGCTGTAGCGGACGAAGTCGCTGGCAATAGGACACACTCGGAGACACTGTAACTTTCAATTAGTGAAAGAATGTTTAGAATTGGATCTAAAGATTTAGATCTAAATTTAGAAACAGTTTATCTCCTTATAATACAAGTACAGATAGAGAGTAAGATGAGTACTCTATAAATAAAGACTAAACAGTACAGTGCCCAGCTTTACACCGACTGGCATTTCATACAAACTTTAATGTCCTCATTTTAATGCGGGGGCCAAACTAACGGGAAAGGCCGTGAATTTGGCCGGCGTCGTGCAGTTCGTATAAACGAAATTTCCCGTTAGTGTAACCCAAGAATTAGAAATAACTGAACCGGTTTTAATTCAACATAAACATAATTATGTAGGACACATAGGTATCAACAATTCTCATACACTCGTATGTAAAAGTCTTATTCAAATAAAAATGATTGAATGTCTTGGAATCTTGTGCCCTTTTTTGTTTTTAAATGAGTTTCATATTAATAAGTGAAGTAGTAAGTTTTGGTGGATCTAAAATCGGTCTTATTTAGACGTAAGTAACACTTTTTTAAAAAAAAAACTGTGTTATTTTTTTTATAATGTATCCTGTACGTACATACGTAAGTATGAAGGTGCATTCAAATCGGTCGAACCATTTTTTTTTCGTGGTAGAATCATCAAATGAGTCCTCCCACCCAGGGCAGGGCGGGAGGGTCTGTCAGACTTCTACTGACTAAAATCCACGGTGTCCTACACTAGCCTTTTACGTACCGGGGTCACGGTAATTCGTAAGTCCCGCGACCCCGGCAGGCTTTGGCCCTCTACAGGCCCCGTCACTATGCTGACACTCCTTGAGGCGCGCGTGGAACACAACGCCGTCGACCCGGGCATTTCGGTTGAACCATTCCGAAAAAAAAAGGACTTGAAAGTATGTATGAAACGTCTGTCGTCGAAGACGCTTTTCGTGACAAACCTGTCTAAATAAAATCCACTACCGAAATACTTATATCAATCGTATTGTAAATAGTTGAAGAGACACTTTAGAACGTTTCCAAAGCGTTTGCCACTTGTCCAGCCTCGTAAAGTACGCCGTCTCGAGATATTTATAAAATAGTACTAGTTCTTTAGAACTACCTAGAATCATCTAGAATTCTAGAAAAAATCTTGTCTTTTTAGTTATCTATTCTTGGCTTAATTTATTTATTACGTAAGTACATCTTAGGTCAACTTGGTTAAAGTTCAAGGCATTTGCTTTTAAGATCAGAATCTTACTCTCTCTTCGTATTAATAACTTATGCGTATTACTCACATTGTTTACATAATGGCGATGAAGATTTTAGAGTTCCGCAGACGTGGAATTATCTAGAACTCACCTAAAGAATATACGTAATTTTGCAGGAAGGGAAAAAATAACTAACTGTTAAGACTCATGAGATAAATCTATATTAATACTAGCACTCCGCCCGCGAATTCGTCCAAGCGAATTTTTAACTTTTCCTCTGTGATTTTACTTTTGGAAAACCTAAATCCAACAAAAAATTAGACTCCTAGCCCTTGTAGTAACGAAGTTTCATAACTACCAACTATCAATCCCAATAACAACCACTCAGGTGTCAAATTTCGCAAAATCATTATATATCGTCTTAATGAGCACATACGGCCTAAAAGGAAAACTTTTTTTTTAACTTTTTTTGTTTCTGAGATGTCGTGATGAGTGAGTGAGTGAAGTGAGTGACTTTCCTCTTTATTAGTAATCTTTTTTTTAAATATGCCAGATAACAAATGATCCATAGTGGTTTGTGCTTAAAATCTATGTTAGTATGTACACAAATTATGACATTATAGAATTAATTATAATGATCCGATTACAAATATATATATACATATACGCGATACTAGTCTATGATTATTTTTAACTCATGCGTATTACCAGAGCTTTTAAGTAAGTCTTGATGTAAGCACGCGTTCAGGAGATCGAATGCTATGCGGTGGATCGGGGGCCAAGTCATGCAAACAAAGTCGCGGGCAGAAGCAAGTTAACCGATGTATATAAAAGCATTGTAAACTTAAAGGTAGGTACTTAAAATAATGAAAATAAGTTATTTTTAAGGTCATTGTACGACTACGTCCTTCTAGGCCGCTGCTCTCGCCGAATGGAGTATGTAAGTAAGTATCGTAGCAGTTGGCGTTTTGTAGTTTCCGCCTATCTCGTTGGAAAAAAAATGATTTATGTATTCATGTAAGTTGGTTTAGGCATTTCTAAAGGAACATTTTAATGCTTTTAATTGGTACTAAATTAAAAAAAAACTTAAATACTTTTTTAAAAGATATATAAAATAATATCCACAGAACCCATTGTCCTCTGTAATAAATTAATCAAACAAGCAAGCCCACTTTTATGAGACTGTCAACATTTCAGCACTGCGTAGCTAGCTACGAGGCTACGCCGCTACGCCGAGTGCCTACGCGCCTACGCGTCTCCGGCTACGAGCTACGAACGGGTGACATTTAAAAGGACAGGACATTCAAATGTCCTTCATTTATCAATGGGTTACCATTGATAAAGGACGCTGCGTAATTTTGAACTTTATGACGATACTTTAGACGTGATTATTTATATGTTAAGAGCTTTTTTGTGTTAGCAATGACAATATAATTGAGTGTATGTATGTAATTTTCTTTTAGTTTTTTTTTGTTGTAATTATTTACGTTTATTATTTTTGCCTATGTTAGAGAAAAGTTTACGAGTGTAATTCACTAAAGTTTAGGTTTAGGTGACCTTATTAAAGTACACGCACCTTTCGAAAAACACTTTTAAGTAGTGTTACTTACGTTTTTTTATTTAACCGACTTTAAATTTGAGGAGGCTATGTATTTTGGAGGCTTTTTTTTCATGTCGGATACCGAATTCTCTATAACTACCGATTTACTAAATTGGGATACCGCCGCGGGTCCCAAATAAATTATTTTAATTTTGCTTGAGTAGTTTATGAGTTAGCACCTTTTATATGCAAGTTTTATTCTTTGCGCATGTGGATGATTTGATTATATCATAGTCGTAATAATAACTTGTAGTGTCACCAAAACTTGCGTGGGATATCAATAATAAAATAAACACTCTTCAAAAAATTAAGGACTGCAGTAAAAAAGAAAAAATAATAGATTATACTAATACTATAAGCTGAATAGGTTGTTTGCTTGAACGCGAAATTCCTGGAATTACCCGCCAGGTTTCAAAATACTTTTTTGTATGGTAGTGATTCATGGGCTGAGGGAGAGGACAGCGTCCTCCCTCCACCCCAGCCGCAGTGGCAGACACCCACGGCAACAGCAGTCAGCAGACGATCTCCGTCTACAGTAGGCGCGGGGCGGCGAGTATTGGGCGACTCGCTGTCCGACCATGGACTATGCCCAGGTCGAAGGCGCGTTGTGTTCCACGCGCGCTTCAAAGAGTTTCAGCATAATGACCTTTAGAGGGCCAAAGTCTGCCGGGGCCGCGGGACTCACGAATTACCGTGACCCCGGATCGTAAAGGGCTATTCTAGTCCTAATGACTAAAATACACGGTGTCCACCGTGTATTTTAGTCATTAGGACTTTGATAATCCCTCCCGCTCTGCCCTGGGTGGGAGGAAACGTTTGATGATCTTACCACGATTAAAAAAAATACCCCCTAGGCGCAGCGAGTGACACCGCGAGGAACAGCTAGTAGCTGCATATTATTTGAGTAGTATAATCAAAAGAAGTATTCCACATTGTCACCTGCAGAAATGGCACCTGAGGTATTCCATATAAGGCACCTATCAATATTTTTCGCTGGTGCCTAAGTGGAATAGTTTATGATCTTTTTTTTTGGCATGGTCCATCGTCGGACAGCGAGTTGCCCATTACTCGCTGCCCGCATGCCCGCGATAGTTTTTGAGACCGCGGAGTTTATGATCAAGTAAATAAAAAGGGCACTTATGGAGTGCTGAGACTATATATTTAATGTGGAATACCTCAATCAAAAGACTATAAAATACATTATTGTACTCCGACGTAAGTTTAGTCTCTCGGGTAATTAATGTGGTTTCGGTCATATTCTTATCGTAACTAAATATTTTTTTGGAAGACCTAACTTGTAAATTACTTTAATTCTTTTTTTTAAAACATGCTTACCGTTCAATAACTTTATAAAAGGTTACAAGTACTAAGTAACCATTTCATGCTTTCATAAATCAACACGGATTTGAAGATAAAACTAAAGAACGTATAGGTAAGTTTATATTCTAAAATTAAACATTCATTCATGAAGGTTCTGGCTTTTTCATTGGCTAAGTATTGCCATACAAAGAGGCAACGCCGCCAGTCTCTTGGGCACATTACCAGCTGACAGCATTGAGGATGAATTTTTCGATGCTCTATAATATGTAAGTAGTTTAATTAAGTTACTGGTTTTATATACAGTATTTTGTTTGGTAAATATTTAGGTTTAATTTATTATTTGTAAGTTTAATAAGTTAGTATTTAGTTTATTTTATTGTTAATTATTCATCGATTGAATCTAAATAATAAACAGTATTTGTTCATGTAGGTTGAATGTGTGCCGTTACAAAAAGCAGATGGCTCCCGACTTTCCCAGTGAATCACTCTGCGTGTGGCTATATAAGGCAGGGGTTTCCCGACAATCGGCAGTACCATGGCGTTGCTAGCAGGGGGAGGACGCGCCCTCGCCGCTCCCACTAACTTTTTACGTATCACGAAACATGGAAACTTTCCAATTTGATAAGGTATGGAATTTACTTTAAATTATCAGCCTAGTTTTAGTGTTTCGTTGTCATTAGTCCGTAATGACGGGAAATTAAGTCTGAAAGGGGTGAGTGCGGAACTTTTTAAATCGATTTTCAATTTTCTGAGTTAAAAATAGTTTAATAGTGTTAGGCTGGCTAGTTTCTTTAAAATTATGTTATGCTCCACTGCAGTTTTTCAAATCACGTTGTACTTATTTTTCTTTCCTTATTTTAATTGATTCGTGAGGTAAGGTAGGAAAGTTATTCTACAAAGTTATTTCGGATTTTAAATACTTTATTAGTTCAACTTAATATTTGACTTTCTTAAACTTGCGTTACCTATCGGCTAACTTTTTAGGATGTTACTTCGAAGAATGTTGTTTTCTTTTTTTTTTAATTAAATCATGTAACTGGATGACGGTAGCAAATAGGTACTACGGGTATTTTCTAAAGTTATGACAACCACAAATGTTTTTAAACATATTTAACTCACCAAAATAACATCCCTTTTATGTCGTTTAGCTACTGTTAAGTTAAGGACTACTTTCGATACAAAGAACACTAAATAACAAATAATTTATACCTTAGGTTCTAATGCTTACTAATAACTGGCTAGGCATTCAAGTAATTATACACTTGCAGAGGTGACACGTTCGATTTCCGTATGCGGCAAAATAAACAAGCTGCTAAGCTATTAAAGCTATTGTACGTCCTTGACCAGTTCTTTGGCTTAGCTTGTGGAGCTTTAAAGCAAGTAAAGCATTTTCTTCAAGAAGAATATGCTTTTTTTTTTTACTTACACATAAAATAATCAATCTATCAGGGATTAAAAGTTAGTCAAGTTACAATTAAGTACCTAGTGCAAGCTATTAATTAAAAGCTTATTTATTAATGTACGGGAGTTGCCCCCTAAAGATTCACGCCCCATATAGATTCTTAGCCCGGGGTCGCGGAACTATCCGGGTCCGCGGGACTATCAGGTAACCTTGACCCCGGAACGTAAAGGGCTATAGAAGGACACCGTGGATTTTAGTCAGTACAAGTCTTACAGTTCCTCGCGTCTTGCCCTGGGTGAATGGACTCATTTGATGATTTGACCACATAACAAAATATTTATGTAAATTCTTGGAAAGGCATGTCCAAGAATCGATAGACACATGCCTAAGCAATGCTAAGTAATCCTAAAAGTAAAATAAAGTTGATGTATTTAAGGGTGATTAAAAGTAAGTAAAATAAAACTAGGTATAACTTTTGATACTTGCATCGAAATAATCTTTCTACTATTGAATAGAAATTTGTTTTTTTTTGTAGACTCTTGACTTAATTACCATCACATGATGACTTTTATTGAAATACAATATGTAATGTCTTGTCAGAGAAAAAACAGTTAACCTAAATTAAATAATTAAAAGAATATTTTAAACTACAAAAACATTTTAATTCCATTTTTGTAAACTGTAAAACTGTATTATTTTGTATTTTAGTTTTTTGAGGTAATTTCCCCTAGTGATGATAGATGTGATTTAAAAATAGACATAATGAACGCAGAGTTCAACAACAATCAATACAAAATCCTAATTGTATTTTAAATGTAAGTATTAGGGAATTGGATTGACATCGATATGTTTTTATAATAGTGATCATCACCCTAATCGTCGTATCACGGTCATCGATAATGGTGGCTTATTGTGTATCAACAGATTATATTGAAATCATGTTGATGGCGGTGTAAACCCGTTGGGACATTACTCATTAATCCTCCTGCTGAAAATCTAAAAATTAGGTGTTCGTATACGCTAAGTTCGCGATAACAGGGCCTCTTTGTAATCTCTTTATTCGGGGCCATAAAATCTGCCAGTTTTTGTCAACTAAATATTTTTATAAACTTTTTCGGCTTGTTTTTCATTTAAATATAATTAAAACCTTAAAAAAGTAGTTAAAAGCAATTCAACTAGCACGTATTTCACAGTAGAAAATTCTAGAATTCATACATACAAGCCAAGCAACCATGCTAAATGAACATACAACAAGACATTTTTCATTTCTAATACATATGGAAACATAAAAAGCGGCAACAATTTCCTTCAACAAAAGCGGCATAAAAATCAATTGCTGTCGTACGTAACGTAATCTTGGCAGCAATGCCACGTTGAATGGCAATGCTAATTCCTTTGCCAAAGAACGACCAACATTCTGGTCACGCGAAGTGTTGACCAACCGTTTAGCGGAGTCTAGAAAATTAGAAAGTCTAAGTAAAGTAAGAAATTCTGTCATTTAAGTGAATAAGAATTTCAGTTCTTATATTATAACTATTTTTATAATTTTGAGGATGAATGGATTCCACACAAAAACGGCTGAACTGATGTGAAGATGAAACGGCATACAATTTATAACAACGGGATACTTTTTATCCCGGTATTATCTATGTTTCATCGAATCATATTCCACTTGTTCCACCACCAAAATTGTGGCAGTGACATACCCTGCAGGGTTTTGTACAAAAAGACATAGGCGTATAGTAATTGTGTTTAAAAGTAATACTCGTTAGTAAAATACATTATAAAAATGAATTATTATTATTATTATATTAAATATGTGGAGTATTACAAGGCTGCCCAAAAAGGAAGTGTTATTTTATTTCCAAGATAGTTCAATATAAAGTGTAGTTTTGAGACAAGACTGTAACCTACATAATACGCTGTTACTACTACAAAACTTTCATAGAAAACTAAAAATAATCTAAATGACTTTTTGAATAATTTCAACGTTCTCAACCGGCTAAAAGTTCCAGTCAAATTAATTCTCTATCTCTACTTATTTCTGTATTTTTTCCAAACGTGTTTAGTTTTGTCTTCTCGTGAACTTTTATGATATAGACCGTATGCTTTCTGAACAAATATTGACCTAAATTGAATTGAATTTATTTTGTCTCTCCTTTGAAACGTAGAAAATTACGATTATTAATTACAATTATTAATTAATTAATTATTAGTTATTTACAGTCGACTGGCCCGTGGTCCTTTTATTTTGAGGCTTTAAGACCAGACACCCATATAATTAAAGTCACTATATTTTTTTTAATAACAGTTCACAAATACACAGATATCAATAAAAGAGTATAGGCAGCTAGACCAAACTCACAATTATTTTTAAGACCAAAATAACTGGTTGTCATATATAGAACCAATCGAAGAATTTATCATAAAAGCTCTTTGAAACAATTATACAATCAAGACAAGGACAAGAGGTTTTTACCGCATATAGAAACTACTATGATTTTATAGAATAACCAAGTTCAGGGTACGTAGAGGACATGACGCCTACCAAGAAGTTGATAAAAAAAATAAACTAAAAAATCTTTAATCAAGTCAACTCCTCATGACTGCCTCGCTCGTTGGAAAAATGATCGCAAGGACGACTGCTGATGAGGGTTCGATTCGCAGGCCAGACAATGTGTCTTTGGGTTTTTTAAGTAGTGGTCACAGAGTCGGGATTTGTTCCCGTTCAGTGACAATAGTTTCACCCCCTGTTATCACCATCATTATCATCATCATATCAGCCCGGGATCACCCACTGCTGGGTATAGACTCCCCCTTTTTATGCCATATCTCTCGGTTATGTGCGTCTCTTATCCATCTATTCCCCGATCAGATCTTGAGGATTTCGTCAACCCCCCGTTATACAGGTCTTAAACACACAACTGCGGAAATGTAAACCTCTGCCTATTCCTATAGAGATCACAGGCATAATGTTACTGTTTTTAACCGACTTAAAAAAAACGGAGCTTATCAATTTGACCCGTACGTATGTGATATTTCCAGAACTGCCCAGTTTTCGTATATGTTAGTCTATATCAGCGTCTGGACAAATGTGCCAAATTTCAAAAGTGTATGCATTTATGTGTGTAAGTATGTATGTATGTTTTTATGGTTGTGTTCGCATATCTCCGGGACTACGAGTCCGTTTTTTTTTGTACTTGGTATTGTTCAACTTAGGGAATACTGTAAGTTTTCACAAAATCGGTTTAATGGTTTTTGAGATAGGGAATTTTTTGCTTACTTGGATTGAAGATTTTCAAAGTCATTGTATGTTTGTCTGCGATTGTCTCGCGTTTGGCTGAACCGATTTTGATGAGGTTTCCACAAAAGTGTTCGTTACATTCTGAAGAAAGTAGTACATATAAAACAATAATGGATATCTCATGATGTTGCCCGCATAGATCCGTTTTCGTTGCTTACTTGGATTGTAGATTTTCAAAGACGCTTATTATACAAAGAAATTTGTTGAATACCTATCTGAATTAAAAAGGGTAAATATATTTTTTTTTAGTGGCTTTATTTTTTTTTTCCATTGACTATTGCCACTGACTTCCGAAAGAAAAGTTATTGCAATATTTTTGTGTTTGTTTTTGAAGTGGACTCCTTTATTTAAAAAAATGTTTTTAAAGACGTGATTGGCCCGCTCTTGATTTTAGTCTTGGTCAGGTGCGATAGAGACTAACTGTCGATCGAGCGAGCTTACCCATACAAAAAATAACTAAAATTAACTTGGTAAAGTAAGCTCTTATAAAAATAGTTTATTTTTATTTTTGTCGCCTCACTAGGAATTTCTCCTGCATTCCGGGTGCGTTTACAAACATCAAAACTCACATGCACAAACACCCAGAACCGGAACAACTACTTGCAGATCATACAAATATTTGTTCTGTGCGGGGATCGAACCCGTGACACGCTGCGCAACAGTCCAATCGCTCAGCCACTGCGCTAACCGTGCCTCAATAACACATAGGATATCATTAACACGCGGACGAGACAGCAAGTCTTTGATAAGTATTCTACAAGTACAGCATTTGTCCCACGGGAACATCCTACGAGAGTAAAATCTATCTTACGTATTTATTCAATTCAAAGGTTGTCTGAAAGATATCTATATCAGTTATCGCTATAAGATATATTGCTATAATTTTACCCGGATTTTTATGAAGTTCAACAAGCAGGTAGTTTATAACCTGAATTAACACTTAGAATACAGTTTATCCCGGTACTGTTCCCGTGACGAAATGTTTTACTACCACGCAGTCGATGACACAAATAATAGTTAGCTACATGACGTTTCATCAACTTAACAAAAGACGTGCAAAACATGTGAAAAAGAGCGCCGTCAAAAGTCAAAAGCCCTAGGCCCTACCCCTAGGGCTTTTGACTTTTGACGGCGCTCTTCTAGGGCCTAGGGAATGCAATCCAGCCTATGCGTAATCCGAAAAATCCGTATTTTCGCACATTTTTATTAGACTTCCAATTCAATTGCTGATTTCTGAATAATAAGAATTTGATTTGTTATTCCGCTAATATAATTCACCACGCGAACCACAGACTGCATTATGTCCATTCAGTGAAGTTCAATTTGATTTGTTGCTTTTTAATATTAAACTCATTTTTATTGGTAAATGAGGATTACTTCTATGTAAAATGCATTGCAATAACGTTTTTTTATAGTACATATAATTCAATGTTTCTTGATCTCTGGCTAAACACTAGATTTCTCCTTTAAAATTAACAAATCAATGTATACTTCACGTCACGTCAGTGTAAACGCAAGGTTATGGTACACGTGGAGCGCGTTGCTCCCAGTCCTCGCGAGACCTACTCCCATATTGTGCCAAGGACGCACAACCCGCGAGTTAGGAATGGAACGTGCACGGACATCCGTACGCTTTCGGATGCTTTGAGACCCTTTGCGAGTTTCAAGGCCATACTGAAGGTTCCGTAGTTTTTACTACTTTCTTTTTGGTTGAACACGTATCATGATGCGTGCCTTAAGGATATTGAGTTTGAGATGCAAGTGAGAGACAGATTTTCCGTACCAACACCAGTCTGAAAGTGACATGCAATGTTAAAACTGCATCCCCGTGTTCCTGAGTTGACGAACAGATTAAAAAAAAATAGAACTATTACTCCTCTCTTGGATTTTTTATCTGGGTGTTTGTGTATGAATGTCTGTGACTTTTAGCGCCCCCAAGTTTGCCTTGATTGGATAATTTATTTATTAAAAAAAAAATCCTCACTCTAGGAATTTCTCCTGTGTCGTGGGTGGGTTTACAAACATAGAAATTCACATTTCACAAATATAGAACAACAGTCGATCGACTGCTGCGTAGCGTGTCGCGGTTTCGATCTCCGCACGGAACAAATATTTGTCTGATCTGCAAGTAGTTGTTCCGGGTCTACCCAGACCCGTAACAACTACTTGCAGATCTACAGACTACGGTTTGTGTGTGTGAGTTTCTATGTTTGTAAACGCACCCACGACACAGGCAAAAATTCCTAGTGTGGTGCAACGTTTGTTTTGGTGTATTTTTTAATAAAAATACCATGTAAATTCACAAACATTCGAAACATATCCATAGGCCTAACAAATATTATTCCGTTCGAGAAAAAGAACACGCACAACGCGTTTAAAAAATATGACTGTGTTCCGAAACAGACAGACGACCAAGACGATTTTGACTCTTAGCAGCAGAGTAAGGCTTCCTTGCTTGAGGAACCCCAAAAAACTTTGTGCGTACGATAGGCTTTTTTAAGACAAGCAAAGAGAATTTTATGAATTTCAGTCTGAGGCTGCGGTCTAAAAATAGTACAGACGTGCTTTGACTGAAACATGTTCTCATTTGCACTTGAAGTTTGACATTTGAGCGATAGCGAAGGGAGTGGGTTACGCTAAGCCTGAGTATCTACGTGCTAAGTACGGTGAATTTTTTCTAGTGGGAGTGAATGGTCAAATCCGGAACTATGGAACTATGAATAGCGAGAAATACTCTGAGACTTGTACGGCGCGTACCTATTACAAAAGTTTCGAATTATAGAATCAGGCGTTACTTTGCAGAAATCCACAATATTCAAATGTATTGTACCCTATTGTACGAGTATGTACGTAAATTAATATATTGTTAACTGTGGTCGCTAATGACCTTAGATGTTGAAAAGCGACCTTAAATAAATAATTAAAAAAATATATAATAAAAAATATTTAGTTATCATTCCGCGAGACAAACAAACAAACTAAATAATTTTCATGACATTGAATCCTTTTTTTTTGTCATTTTTCAAAACTTTTCTCCACTCCAGGAGTGGTCGTGGAATTGTCCAAACATGTATATTGAAACGTGACCTTTGTATAATAAAGGCTATTAACGAAATACGGTGGATTTTAGTTAGTATGTGTCTGATCGTGCTTTTCCCAGGTCGGGGATCACAGGGGCATCCAAAAAAATATAGTTCCTTCTATGTCGTTAGTGCTTTTACAAACATATAAGCTTCGTTCACAAACACCCTGACCTAGAACAACTTCTTGTAGATCATATAAAATATTTTGTTCGTGAGAGAATTGAACCGGCTGCGATGCGATAGCAGTCGCTCGTTTGGCCATTGCGCCAATCGTCCCGTCATAATATAAGATCATAGCAAGTGGCGTTCTGTAATTTTGCCACTTATTGTAAAAAGGCGTGAATTTATATGTATCTTATCATACTTTTTACTGAGGTACTTTTAAGGATGGATGAATGGTTCGATGTTTGTTACTCTTTCACGGAAAAACTATTCAACGAATTTGGTACACAGACAGTTTATAACCTGAATTTACATATAAGATAGTTTTTATCCCGATTTTATAAACGCGTGGGATAATTTTCGAGTTGTTACGGGCGAAGTCGCTGGCATAATTCAAAACCAGGAAATAAAATACCTTTCCATAACGTCATGTACCATTAATGAGGTGAAATATGTGGAACATTAGCATTTAGTTTTTCATGCCTGTAGCACTTGGCCTGGTATGAGAATGGCGTGTGTTCTTTTGTAGCCTTTACACTTTCTAAACTAGGTACTCGTGCCAATTAATGTACTATGTTTTTTCCGGTAGTATTTTATTTTACTTACTACAAAAAAGCTGATTTAAAATTATACCGACGTAACATAACCGCGCTATCAGCCTATACTTTCTTTTAAATCACTTCTGTGTCGTTGGTGCGTTTATAAACATTGAAACACACAGATCCGGAACAACTAGGTACTTGTAGATCATACAAATATTTGTTCCGTGCGGGAATCGAATCCACAACACGCGCAACCTACTCAATCGATCAGCCACTGCGCCAATCGTGCCTTCAACTGTCTGGGAACTGTACTGGGAACTTTGTGGGCTGAAAATGTGAGAGCTTAATATCGCATTTTCAACCCATAAGTTAAGGAGTGGGCTGAATCCACCTCGCGGAGATATTATGCTGCCTGTCCACAGGAGCGGAGCGAGGCTGCGAAGCGGAGAAACGGAGAAATATTAACCAATAGGATTGCACCACTGAATAGGAGTGAAGATTCCGAAGACGCCGCAGCCTCGCTGCCATCAATATTTCCTAGTGTTATCACGATTGGCGCAATGGCTGAGAGTTTGGCTGCTGTGCTGCAGGTTACGGGTTCCGTTCCCACACGGAACAAATACCTGTCTGGGTGCAAACCAACGACCTAGATTTCATCTACGGTTGGATCCGCGTAGTGAGCTAGTGATCGACTGCTGCGGTGTGTGTTGCGGGTACGATTCCCACACCGAACCAATACCAGGATCTATAAGTAGTTGTTCCGTGTTTGCTTATTTGTATTTTACAGTTTAAATGTTTGAAAACGCAACCACGACACAGGAGGAATTCCTACAAAAGATTAAAAAGAAAATAAGCGCAGTTGCTACTAAACCACCAATTAATATCGGCAACAAATGATCTTTTATATACACAAAGCAAACCCTTCCTTTGTGGATATAGAAGATTATAGAAGATTCAACAAATGAAATAAAAGTTGTGTCAAGTAGGTATTCACGTGGGCACGCCGCAATCGTGGTGGTAAGACCCCTCTTTGAGGAGTGGCTGGATAGGCGTCACGGCGTCCTTACCATCAAGGAGTGTCAGCATAGTGACGGGGCCTGTAGAGGGCCAAAGCCTGCCGGGGTCGCGGGACTCACAAATTACCGTAACCCCGGTACGTAAAGGGCTACTGAAGGACACAGTGGATTTTAGTCAGTACGAGTCTGACAGTCCCTCCCGCTCTGACATGGGTGGGAGGACTCGTTTGATGATTTTACCACGAAAAAACAAAAAGTACTTATTAAGTATTCACGTGTTCAAAAGATGTCAAGCCATTTTTGGAAGAAGACCAATAATGTAATCTTATAATATATTTAGCCTTATCTAAATATTTGATATTTGTACAGATATTGCTATACTATTATTATATCACAATTATATTTATATATTTCTGTAGGTTTAGTCGTTAATATTGGCAAGCGATGCGAGGATTCCTTTGTATCACAATATTACAGATACGTATAATATGTAAATAAGGTTATATTTTTCAAATGTAAAGGTGAACACTTACTGGTATAGTAAACAAGCTGGTTGACTGTAAAAAATACAGGAGAAAATCCTAAAAAGGGTCAACGTTTTTTTTAAATAATAATAATTCAATCTTTATGTATAATTTGCCAACGGCTTTTTCCGCTGATTACTCCACTGCAACGCTATACCGGCATAAAAATTCCATGTGTTAATCCACGTTGTAAACTAACTGCCTACCAAAATTTCATCCAAATCCGCTCAGCAGTTCTTGTGTGAACGAGTAACAAACATTTATCCATCCTTACAAACTTTCGCATTTATAATATTAGTAAAATAGCTGTTATATCACTTAGACTGTTACATACATACTATATGACGAACGCTTATATAGTTTTATGTAACAAACTTTACGCCTACATGATATTCGAAAAAAAGACATATGCCTACTTATTTGCGCAATTGATTGGCCAAAGATAACAATAAATGATAATATCTCCTTTGTTCTACAGTCTTGTATAAATATAGATTCAATTGAACCGTTTGTATTATTTGTTTGCTGTCTCGCCCACGCCCGCGTCTGTGTAATGAGGCCCATTGAGATAGAATTTCATTGATAAGTTCCATCCTATATCAGACAGATGCCCTATGTCAGAAACATTCGTGTTCTACCGCATAGGAATTCTTCTATTCTACTTTTACTAACTACCAAGTCATTGGTTTTTTTTTATGTATCGTGTTACAATTTCAAATGAGTCCTCTCATCCTTACTGTGAGACTTGTACAGTGAACAGCAAAAGTAGATGATCAAAAATCAAGAAACAATTTTATTTTCGAAAGGACACCACAATTACAAAACAAATGACAGTTTGGCAACTTAAAAAGTAACATTTTCCAAAAAGAGTTCCATTTTTGAAATCTATAGTGTAATAGATTTTTTTTTCATTTTTTTTTATTGTAATTGGCCAGATCAAGTGAAGCAATTTGCCCCACCAGAAATATTAGACAATGCCAGTTGGCAGTTTGTTACCATAAAAAACATACAATACAATTTGTATGTTTTTTTCAGTCAACCCTAAAAAGGCGCGCCAAACGAAACTAGTAAAGTAATTCATCAGTTGCGTCACAATTGTATAGAACAGCTTGAGTAAGACCTCTCTTAGCCGGAACGGGGTCAGGTCAGCCGTTCGCCATGGTTTAGTGCCTGAACTTTGGTTAAAATCACCATTATTGTGTTACATAGTCAACGTACTACGTACTGCGTTATTTTTTATTGGTACAAAGTTCTTTATTGTAATATTTTATGCTTAGAGTTTTTGTTTCCGTACCAACAATAGCTTGGTGGATTAAGCTTTTTTATTATACATCCTAATGTGGTAATTCGTGGGTTGTGTTCGTGGAAACACTTTTACTATGCTTTTAAGGTTATTTTTACTGGTATTTTCTATGGTATACCGAGACATTGATTTGTGGGGTGATTGTTACTCGTAAATTTATAATACAGGGGGAGCCGACGCGCAAACTGTTTCCATGAACTCGGTTCACGATGACATGTGCGAAACACGTGAGTCATATTTTTAATGATGCCTTTCACTGCGATTTTTATTGGCAATTTAATAGAACTTTTTATTATTCCACTACTTTTTTGAACTCGTCTTTTGTTTACACTATACATTTAATGAAGTGCCATTAACTTATTGAAAATAGTCTTAACTGTACTCATTTCCCAATCTCGGGAAGCAATAGACAGATTTTTTACGGTTTTTGAATGAAGCTGGGGCTTTATTAATTTATTACATCTCCGAAACGTGACGTGTGTGAAGTTAAAACTTGATTAATACCAGTCTTCAAAACATTCATTCTTAAACCGACATGTTTCAAGGCGAGTCTACACAATCTAATGCATCTATAATGCACCACATACACTTCAAGGTCGATGAATATTCGATCCAAACTTTCAGCACCATAAACCAGGCTTAAGAAGCCGTAAAACTGGTAATCAAAATGGGCGATTAAGCCATAAGGTATAAATTAGCCATAATACTTATTATGGGGTAAGGTATTCACTGCATGGGTTTGCCGTGTCGCTGCGAACTCGCCTTGCAACTCGTTATGCAACATGTTCCGCCATGGTATCGATTGTGGTGAATTTCTAGATATTTAAGTGAATAATTTAGCGAGTGGATTATAGGTTACGGGGAACTGGTTGTGTCAAGTGCCTTTTTATTAGATTCGTATGTTTTCATGCGGTCTTATTTTATTACTAGTATTGTAGAGAATTTTATAATATAGGTACTAGACTATCTAGTTGCTTGAGTAGTGTTTGAAAGTAGGAGTACGAGCTAAGCTGTACATGCAACATAATCACAGTTTTATTACATTTTAACACAATATTATTGAGTAGTAATTAAACCTTTTTACTAATCAGTTGTCTACTCATAACAAAACATTAACATAACATTTTTACTGTTGAGATTTCCGCTCCAACAGAGTGCTAAGAGGGTTATGGGTTCGATCCCAAAGACGGGCAGTTTAATTTAGTATAGAAGTTATTTTCAAAATTATTTCGAAAGTAGATACAAGAATGTATAAGGATCTACTGAAATGATTACAGTTAAGTTTTTTCAATAAATTGATGGCTCTGCATTAAATGTATAGTGGCAACAAAAGTAGAGTTCAAATAAGTAATAGAATAATTAAAAGTTTAATTAAATTGCCGAAAGAACTCGCAACAATTGTACGAGTATAACAACTAAACACGTGTCAGCGTAAACAAAGTAATGACACTGCATGTCTAGACCTCTAGGGACATGTTCTAAGAATGTGTCGGCCCTCATGCCCATAGGTATTTGACCTTTCCCGCAATACTAAGATCTACATTATACCCGCTTTGCTTAAGACTGACACAGAGACACCTACGCAGAATCTGTTTCTCAACGTACCTTTCTCAAAGGCTATTTGTTCCAAAAATAGACTTAGTACCTAGTACCTAATTAAACAAGCATTTCAATCTAACTGACGGTTAGCGCCTATGTTATCTCATTAGTACAGTTATTTATTCCAACGACCTTATTATGTAGTACTTAAAGATTTGGCACGCCGCCATCGCGCATAAAATTATTTCGTTTAATTTCGGTTTAGGAAACGCTCTGTGTACGGTAATTTTGTTTCATTCATAAAAACGACGGCCATTTACTGGTAGGGATGTGAAACGTTGCGCCGCGGATAACAGTTACTCCCTTTGATCGTAGTCAATCAATCGGATCATTCGTCGGTGACAAGCCGCATCCTACTTGTGAACATAATGCTCTCACATGCATATGTAGCATCGCGTCTATTTGTCGCATGTGCTCATAGTAATGACGAGTTGTTTGTTCGCAGGACCGACTCTTCGACATGAGGTGAACTTCAATCTTCCCAGGCGCAGGGCGTAACACCGATGGACGATGGAGTAGTTTAAACAAATTTATTTTAAACAAGTTTAGTGGTGCTCGTGGTTGCGACGACTTTGTATATCAGAATCTGACTCATATTTTCGTCAATTCAATTAGTTTCCGAATCCTAAGATTTTTTTTCTTATCCGGCTGTGCGAGTGGCTACCGCTCGTTCGACCCGGCGTGGACTTCGACCGCTGGGAGGCGGAGTCCGCGACGACCGTGCGAGTGCAGCTCTAGCCGGGGCGACCACCACGCGCACCCCGGGCCTTCACCCACCCCGTCCCTCACCCGTCGCGACCACTGCGCTAAAGATGGGCCATTTCGATATAGGCAGGGACCGAAGGAATAATTAGGGTTTTGCGACAAACCAATGTCAGAGATACCGCTTGTTATCCAACCTAGAGGTTGGAAAACGGGTCCGGTAAATCTCTGTTGCCGACATGTCCAGTATCTACACAAGCTTGATTGATGTGTGCAGGTGAGACCCTAAACGGTCAGCGACTGATCGAATTCCGGCTGGGCGCCGAGGCCGAGTCCGAGCAGGGCGAGGGGTTGGCGGTGGCGTCAGCCGAACTGCTGGTGCGCGCAGAGACGTCACCGCGAGCGCGTCGCCTGCGCTACACGCTGTGGGCCTTCACCGTGAGCGGCAACGAGACGGCTACCATAAGCTCGCTGGCGGGCGCAGCGCGGCGCGACCCGGCGCGCGGCTGGCAGCGCCTCGACGTGACAGCGGCGGCGCGGCGCTGGGCGAACTCGGGCGCACGCCAGCCGCTGCGCCTGCTGCTGGACTGCAGCGGCTGCGGCGGCCGCGTGCGCCTGCGCCTGGGCGGCGGCCAGGCCGCGCGCCCGCTGCTGCGCCTGCGTCTCAAGCCGCCCGCCACGCGCCGCCGCCGCGCGCTCGACTGCGACGCGGCCGAGCACGGCCGCTGCTGCCGCCAGACCTACTACGTGAGCTTCCGCGCCCTGGGTTGGGACGACTGGATCGTGGCGCCCGAAGGCTATTATGCCAACTACTGCCGTGGCGCGTGCGCGCCCTTCCTCAACTACCACTCGCAGGTGGTAGAGGCAGCGCGGCTGGAGCGCGCCGAGTGCTGCGCGCCCGTGCGCTTCTCCGCGCTGTCGCTCATCTACTTCGGCGCCGACTCCAACATCATCAAGCGCGACCTGCCCGAGATGGTGGTGGAGGAGTGCGACTGCCCGTAGCGCCGCTCGTGTACATAGCCTGCGCCCGCTCGACGCCCCGCGCCCCGCGCCCCGCCGCTGTCCGCCGCCCCCGCGGCGGTTCGCTTCCGCCGCTCTCGAATCCGATTTAATCCGAATCGATTATAAATAATATTCTCGACTTGTGTAATATTTTGTTCCTCGCGTTCGAAAGACTATATCCTAAAATCGAATAAATAAATAAATCTCCGTCTACGTAGGGTATTGTCGCGTGAGCGCAGCGCGCGCCGCGCGTCCAGGGTGTAGTGTAGGTAGTCGTGTAAGTTAGCCGCGTGTGCGGCGCCGGACGGAATCCGCGCGGCGCGACCTGCGCGCTCGCGACGCCGTGTGTAGACGCCCTAAATAATTTAATACTACGCCGTTTTCTTTCACCCCGTTTGGTGATCGCTTGTAATTATTGTAAACTGTATTATAATAATTATTATAATTATAATTATAATAAATCAACTTTTTCATAATTATTACCACATTTTTTATTTACCTTACACGAACATATTTTACAACACCCTGCATGTGTAAATGCATAAAACATAAACAAATCTAATCAGAATTAATTATGACACTTAATTCTAGCACCATTCATGTGATCAAACACCGAATCCAAACCAAAACTTTATTCTTTTAAGTTTCAAACGATTCAGAATACTTAATCAACTAGGACTAACAAAATCTTAACTGTATACAAAACCAAAATATATCATAAGAAACCATACAATAACATTACAGCCCCCTTGCGTACCTCATAATACGAGTATGAAGTAGGTCCTTACAGTAATAAATTCCAAACAAGAAAATAAAGCAAATGTGTTACACAAACCAGCTTTCAGCCAGTTCAAGGACCAGATATAATATGACAGTCGAATTACAGGACAGTTATAATTTGCTTTTATTTTTTTCCTCCTTTCCTTGTCTGGTCTAGTGGTTGCAAGAGTATCGCTCATGAGGTTTCGGGTTAGATGGGTAGAATTATTTGCCTGAATATGGTATTTTAGGCCGTAAACAGAAAGAAAGCTGGAAACTTATAAAACTGCTTCTTTGGTCAACTTTGGGATTTTGTCGCTTTTCGTCACTTTATGTGGCTAAACACACTATGTCGAAGTTACGCGACCGAAGTTCAGCACAATTAGTTAGTTTTGTCACGCTATCTGACTGGATTCAAACAATTCCGTACATTATAAATAAAAACGCCTGGCTTCGCATTCGCCACACCTGTCTGTTTGACAAAGGGTTAAGTGTGACCCGGGTATATAAAGTGACGGAAAGCGACAAAATCCCAAAGTTGACCAAAGAAGCAGTTTTACACTAAAAATCATGTTTGAAATTAGCCGAACAAAGCCCTTAAAAGTCATTTGTTTTTGCTTTTGCAACTAAAACTTTGTGACTAAAAGCCATGGTAGTAAGTAACTTTAGCTATGGCAGTAAGTGCATGCGAAAATGTGGCAAATTTTTTAAGTACGAAAGGATTCATAAGTCATTTCAGACCAAAATATCGCTGATGTTTCACACAACAGTATTAAAAAAGAATAAGATGCGTAGTAATTAGTAAAGCCCCTAGCTTTACAAATTTAACAAAAAAAAAATGAAAATTCGAAATAGGAAATCCATCATAAAATCCTACGTGTGTTGAGAGAATTTCAGGATCTCCCTGCGGCTACTCAATTAATACATTTTGGGCTAATCTCTTCAAGGGTACTAAACTAGGTCTATGGAAAGTTTAACCCTACGCCCACACGGCACACCCACATTATTGAAAAGAAAAGGCCGAAAGTTATCCCAAAAGTCTCCATTCATCTTTACTCTCAACTACCTTGAAAGAATTGTAATTACGGAAGAGGTAAGTTAAAAATATACACTCCTTTGGGAAATATATACCAACTACCTGATTATAGAGACTAAATTGAGAACACGTGGACTGGCATCGGGGAGGTACACTCAGTGAAAGAGTTAGGAGTACTGGCAAAAAAAGTTTTTTTTATCGTAGAAATATTCACAAATGAGTCCTCCCACCCAAGGCAGGGCGGAAGGGACTGTCAGAGTCGTACTGACTAAAATCCACGGTGTCATTCAATAGCCCTTTACGTTCCGGGGTCACGGTAATTCGTGAAACCCGCGGCCCCGGCAGGCTTTGGCCCTCTACAGAGGCCCTCCCGTCACTATGCAGACACTTTGAGGCACGCGTGGAACACAACGCGCCGTCGACCCGGGCATGGTAAATGGTGGGACATCGAGTCGCCCATTACTCGCTGCCTGCATGCCCGGGCTACAACAAGCTTGGCTTTTTTTGTACTTAACAAACTGTATAACTTTATCCGTGCGAATGATACTTGCAGCAGAAAAACATTTAATACTCAAATAAATAATAAACACGGTATACCAGTTTAAGATCCATAGTGATAGTGTTGACGCACTTGTGGTTTTAAAATATAGGCCCATTTAAATTAGGCAAGTCTTGCATACAAGTATGACGTCACATTTGTTTAATTGAAAGAAAACAAAATTTACAAGTTGAAACTCCTTACTTGCAACTTGTATCTTTGTATAAGTTGTATACAATTGGCAACTCATATATAAGTAATTTGTGTAATGGAAACGCGGCCAATAAGATAATTAGAGACTGCCTACTTATATCGTTACTTATTATTGTGGCAAAAAAAATGGTACCATTTTTAAGGTTTAACTATTAACTCTGAATGGATATCAAATTCATTCAAATTAAGCTGTTATTTTAACAGGTATCCCGGATCACTTCCAAGCAAGTGAGTCCATACTTTTGCTCGCAAGTATATGAAACTAAACGAGTTTAACGATAATAAAAAATTGAAACTGCTTGTGTCCCTACTTCTTTTAGTGATTGTACCTCATGAATAAATGATTTATTACCGTGTGGATATATTCTTAAAACTAATACCAAGCGTCTGGAGTTTTAGTACTCAACTTATTAAAAAAAAAAACAAAAAAAGGAGTACATGCACGCGCCTATGGTGGCCGAAGATCGTCTGACGACGGAGGAGGGAGGACGCTGTCCTCTACCTCACGCGGCGCGCCTCCTCCTTTGCTAGCATGACAGCTTCGCTGAAGGAGGCGACAGCTACCCACAACATCTCGCCCCGCAGCATGGCCTCGACCAATGCCGGGCGCGAGAGGTCTCCACCTATCGCCGTCGTGAGGACACGGCGGTGCTCTGCCCAAGCGGGGCAGTCCTGCACCGTATGCTCCACCGTGTCCTCCGGACGATTCTCGCAGTGGTGACACCCAGGCGTTTCTTCCCTCCTTATCTGACACAGGTACCTCCCGAAACTTCCGTGTCTGGTGAGGACCTGCGTCATGCGGTAGGTAAGGACGCCGTGACGCCTATCCAGCCACTCCTCAAAACATCTAGTATATAATAATAATTAGAGTTGTGTAATGCACGTTCTATAAATACATTACATAATGTTTTGTTTTTCTTTTTGTCGTGGTAAAATCATCAAATGAGTCCTCCCACCCAGGGCTGAGCGGGAGGGACTGTCAGACTCGTACTGACTAAAATCCACGGTGTCCTTCAATAGCCCTTTACGTTCCGGGGTCACGGTAATTCGTACAGTCCCGCGACCCTGCCTCTACACTTTACGTAAAAAACTGTTATTATATAAAACAAAATGTAAGTAGCATATTTTTACCTCTTCACGTAAGAGATATCAATTAACTTTGATGTTTTAACAAAATACCGTCGTATGAGAAGCTCTCAAAGTAACTCTTCGTGCTTTGATACAATTGGCGTTCTTTATTTCTTTTTAAAGATATAGGTAGGCATACTGGGTTGGCTCTGATGAAAAAACACATAGGAGTACTTAAATGTTTTAAATATTTATCCGCATAAACATTTTTAAGTTGTGGTAAAATCATCAAATGAGTGTTCCCACCCAGGGCGGGATAGGAGAGACTGTCAGACTTGTACTGACTAAAATCCACGGTGATCCTTCAATAGCGGTTTACATCAGGTAACCGTGACCCTGGAACGTAAAAGTCTGTCTCATCAGACAGTTCCGCGATGCATTAATGTCTGCATCGCTTATCGTAAAACTTTTTTTAAGAAAGAAAAATTAGGTAAAAGGACTCGAACCCGCTTCTTCTGGTAAGGCGACTAGAGTACTTATCCAGAAGCTGCGGGTTCAAGTCCCACCCGCTGCTGAAATATTCTTGCTTTCAAAATATTCATATTGATCATATTATTATCTGAAAACGTCCACTGATTTCAAAGGAATGTGGTTGTATACATGTCTGGTTAGTTTCAGCTTTAGTTCAGTTGTTAGTAAAATGTTACCGAGTGAGGCCGGGGTGCACTATATAGTTAACTAGCTGCTGCCCGCGACGTCGTCTGCGTGAATGCGTTAAAGAAATAAAGGTTCACTGCTCGTTCTCCGTAGGTGATAGCGTGATAATATGTAGCTTATATGTTGACCCGACTTCTTAATAATATTCGTGCCAAATTTGAAGTAAATCCATGCAGTACTTTTTGAGTTTATCCCGGACATACATACAGACAAACAGACAAAAATTCTAAAAGCTATATTTTTGGCTTCGGTATCGACTGTAGACCACACCCAAAGTATTCTTTAAAAAAAATATTCAATGTACAGTTTTGACTTTCCTACCATTTTAATAGATGTACAATTGACAAATTAAAATTATGGCCCATCTAAGTTTATTTTCTTTCAGACATTCAAATACAATTAGGTTGAAATTCACGTAAACATGGTAACCGAACTTGATCTTTGATATTTTGACGGTTTCAAACGAAGTATTGTTAGAGTGGGTCTTGATTCAACTTAGCAAATTGTACACAAAAATATATTTTTCTTTTGCAATAATTTTTTTTTTTGCTTTTGCATTAATTTTCATTTTCATGGAATTCACGGAATTGTGTGAATATTTTTAATTTTGCCACTGGGTTTTCAATGAATCAACTATTACAAGTGTTTTTTTTAAACTGAATACAGAATAACAATAAAATGAAAAATACAATTTCGTCGAAAAGTCGACGAAAAGACAAAAGGTCATAGTGTGGGGTGTCAAATAAAAATGAATAAGAATAATACATCTATACTTATAATAAATCTGTAGAGAGGCCAATTCTGTACATGAAATATATTTGAAAAAGAACTATCAAGGGGTGATTAGGGATCGCTACTGGTGCAAAAAATGCAATCAGAAAAATTTTTGTCTGTCTGTCTGTCTCTCTGTCTGTCTGTCTGTCTGTATGTTCGTTATAGAAACAAAAACTACTCAACAGATTTTAACGAAATTTGGCACAATTATTCTTCATACTCCTGGGCAGGTTATAGTATACTTTTCATTACGCTACGATCAATAGGAGCAGAGCAGTGAAGTGAAATATTGAGAAAACGGGAAGAAGCTACTCCATTTTTTAAACTTCCGTCGCGTGTGCAGCCTTAATGGTTAAAGCTACATAGAAATCATGTATGACGGAAATGTTCTCCTTAAAATTATATAAAAACTAGCTTCCGCCCGCGACTCCGTCTGCGCGGATGTCGGTCTTCGCGTGGATGGTTTATTTCTCCATTTTGACTAACTCTGACAATGAAATCTTATAAATATTACGGCGCTGAATCCACTGCGGGTAATGCAACGTGTGTTCGTGGTTCTACAGAACAACGTCTATGAATAAAACTGAAAAATAAGATATTTTTTTTGTGGTTCTTTTTGAAGGCGGTTACATTTTTTTTTGAAGAAGTTTTTTATTTTTCTCTTTTTAGTTTAAATATTCAACCCAAATTCTTGCCAAATATATATAATATAATCCGTAGCACTGGTAATAACATCCCTCATGTACACAATAAGCTAATAAAATTCCCTATCTCAAAAACTACTGAATCGATTTTGATGAAACTTTCAGTATTCCCTAAGTGGAACGATACCTAGCACAAAAAAAAAGAATTATTTAAATCGGATGTGTTATTCCGAAGATATGCGAACAATGAATCAGTCGATGCCTACTCCTTACTGTTAAGGAGTTGTACCTTCCATCATCAGCTCAGCTACATAAGATGATGATTACCATACGCAAGTACTTGAATTACTTCATAAGATTTACGAAAAACGATGCGTGGGCCTATAAAATTTGAGGGTTGCCCTCGATTTCTCCAAGATCCAATCATCAGATCCTGATTTGGTGACAATGGGACCACACGGGAAGCACCAGCTTTCAAACAAAAAAAGAATCATGAAAATCGGTTCACGAAGTCGGTCGTTATGCGGTAACAAACTACTGTTAAGGAATTGTACCTTCCATCATCAGCTCAGCTACATAAGATGATGATTACCATACGCAAGTACTCAAATTACTTCATAAGATTTACGAAAAACGATGGGTGAGCCTATAAAATTTGAGGGTTGCCCTCGATTTCTCCAAGATCCAATCATCAGATCCTGATTTGGTGACAATGGGACTACACGGAAAGCACCAGCTTTCAAACAAAAAAAGAATCATGAAAATCGGTTCATCCAGGCTGTCGTTATACGGTAACAAAAAAAAAAAAAATATTATCGAATTGATAACCTCCTCCTTATTTTGAAGTCGGTTAAAAAGTATCCTATGTTACGCCCAGGATAATAAGGAATAATTATACCAAGTTTCATCGAAATCGAACCGTTAGTTTTCACGTGATGCCTGCACAAACAGACAGACAGACAGACAGACAGACAAAAAAATTTTTAATCATATATTTGGGTTTGGTATCGATCCAGCAACACCCCCCGCTATTTATTTTTTCAATATTTTCAATGTACAGAATTGACCCTTCTACAGATTTATTATATGTATAGATATTCCTTGACAGCATATGTCTATCTTTTATGGTTGACTCACAATAACACGTGAAACTCCCGATAGCTTAGCAATTCGGAGCTTTCTGATTATATTTGTCTCCTCTGACGTCCTCCTACCCAGGGCAGGGCGGGAGGGTCTGTCAGACTTGACTGACTAAAATCTACGGTGTCCTTCAATAGCCCTTTATGTACCGGGGTCACGGTAATTTGTGAGTCCCGCAACCCCGGCAGACTTTGGCCCTCTACAGGCCCCGTCATTATGCTGACACTAACACAACGCGCCGTCGACCCGGGTATGGTCCATGGTCGGACAGCGAGTCACCCATAACTCGTCGCATGCCCGCGCCTACGGTGGCTGGAGATCGTCTTGCGACGGCCGTCGCCGTGGGCGTCTACCACTGCGGCTGGGGTGGAGGGAGGACGCTGTCCTCTCCCTCACGCGGCCCGCCTCCTCCTTCGCGAGCATGACTGCTTCGCAGAAGGAGGCGACCGCTTCCCACTCCGTCTCGCCCCACAGCATGGCTTCGACCAGTGCCGGGCGCGAGAGGTCTCCGCCTATCGCCGTCGTGAGGACACGGCGGTGCTCTGCCCAAACGGGGCAGTCCTGCACCGTATGCTCCTCCGGAAGATCCTCGCAGTGGTGACACCCAGGAGTTTTTTCCCTCCTTATCAGACACAGGTACCTCCCGAAACTTCCGTGTCCGGTGAGGACCTGCGTCATGCGGTAGGTCAGGACGCCGTGATGCCTATCCAGCCACTCCTCAAAGAGGGGTCTTACCGCCGCGATTGCGGTGTGCCCCTTTTTACTTTTAGTCTTTGAATAGTTTATTTTTAGATTAGTTTTGTTGTTATTTTATGAAATAGGTATTAGAGGTTTTGGTAGTGTTTAAATATATTATTAGTTTACATTTTATTTCTTTATAGTTGAAGCAATAGTAGGTACGAATATCAGTTATTTTGGTAGTCTACACCAGTGTTCCGCAAAGTGTGTGCCGCGGCACACTGGTGTACCGTGATCATTAGTTAGTGTGCCGTGGAAAAATAAGGTTATCTTATAAAATTATTTTTAGTAAGAAAAATTTAGACCGTCTATGCTCAATTAAACAGTCTCATTTTTCGAATAAAATACCTTTTCTGAAATTTAAAGTTTAAGTTTGTTGATTAATAATAAAAGTTGATTAATATTACTTAAAAACTGTTTTTTAATTTGTGGTGTACCTCAATTTTTTTTCGTTTTCCTAGGTGTACCTTGAACACAAAAAGTTTGCGGAACACTGGTCTACACTATCTACACTAATATTATAAAGAGGAAAACTTTGTTTGTTTGTTTGATTATATTGAATAGGCTCAAAAACTACTTGACCGATTTTAAAAATTCTTTCACCATTCGAAAGCTACATTATCCACGAGTAACATAAGCTATATTTTATTTTGGAGAAAAATAGGGTTCCGTAAGATATTTGGGTTTTTCGACCATTAGGTGTAAAAATCAACCAGAAAAGTTACTTATTTTGCGTACGCTGCCTAAACCATAAAAGATAGAACCATAAAATGTTCTAATTAATTGTTGATCTTATAAATATCTACAAAAAAGTCCCCGACACACTATATCTATCTATTTCGAGTGATTGTGTTGACTGCGTCGTCGATGTTAGTGTCGGTGTCTGTGAATAGACCTGGGAATCATGTTGCTGACCGTGTCTTTCCTGAGTGGGCTTTTTGCAGTGGTAACCGACATTCACGCGGGCGGAGCCGCGGGCGCCCGCTAGTTTTTTAATATTTTCAGGGCTTAGGATCGGCTAACCCCTACGCTGTTCCATTTCATTTACTGAAAAAAATAGAAAACAATATTGAGATAAAAGTGAAAAGAGAATATTTTAACCAGAATTCAATTAAATTAAATAAAAGATTAACAGTTGATCCGTGACGTGACCCTCTAGAGGGCCAAAGCCTGTCGGGGTCGGGGGACTTATGATTTACCGTGACCCTGGTACGTAAAGGACTATTGAAGGACACCGTGATTTTAGTCAGTACGAGTCTGGCAGTCCCTCCCGTTCTGCCCTGGGTGGGAGGACTCATTTGATGATTTTACCACGATAAAAAAAAACCGTTGATCCGTCTATTAAGCAATGCTTGCTAGCCAAGGCCGTTCTGTAGGTTGATGCTTGCTAGCCAAGGCCGTTCTGTAGGCGGAACTGGCTGACAATCATCAAACCGTCCGCTCCGCAATCCGTTCCACTTCCGCTGAACGGAAGCAACTGTGTGGCGACCCTGTTTCTTTAGTTGTATTGTGCGTTCCTGGGCTGGTGTACCCTGTTTAGACAGTCCCAGGACCCAAAAGACTGCCGTGGAGTCTCTTGAAACCTCGATTATACTCCACGCAAGAGAAAAACATCCATAGATAGAAATTTCCCCACGAAAATAATCAAAGTATCCATTTATAAAAACTCTTAGATCATCCCACACGTTTTAAATAATTCAAAGACGTAGGATTATTTGACCATCTCGTAGGTGTACCTTACATGTTTTATGTATTTGTGTCTCTGAAATTACCATGGATGGACAGGGATGTATTTCACAATGGGCATACTGGGCACTTACCCCGGGTCTCGCTGTCCCTGGGGCCCAGAGTTTATTTTTTATTTTGCCCCACACTAGGAAAATCACAATTATGTACAATATTTATTTTCCGTGATTAGACCTGTTTTATTGTATGGATCTGAATGCTGGGCTGTGAAAAAAATGGATGAGAAACGATTGCATGTAGCGGAGATGAGAATGTTAAGATGGATATGTGGAGTGACAAGAAAGTAAGGAATAAGTTTATAAGGGGAAGTTTGAAAGTGGCGCCTGATACAGAAAAAATGAAAGGGAATCGTTTGTCTTGATATGGACATGTCATGAGGAGGGATGTCACTCATGTGAATAAGAGAGTGATAAGTATGAATGTTGATGGATGGAGAGGAAGAGGAAGGCCAAAGAAAAAATTGATGGTTTGTCTAAGGAATGATTTGGAAGAAAAAGGAGTAAATGATACTGTGACGTTTGATAGAGGAGAATAGAAGATAAAAAGGTATTGCGCCCATCCCAAGTAAAATGGGATAAGGGCAGGAAGATGATGATGATCTTTATACATTATTTAACTACGTGTAGATCTTACAAATGTTTTTTCTGTGCGTGAATTGAGCGCTCAGCTACTGCTCCAACAGTGCCGTCCGTCGGAGTCCTCTGAGCGTCATTACAGAGTAGATAGATAATATCTAGGTTTTAGGATTATCCCATACACTCACCTACATTTTGGTGGTAAAATCATCAAATGAGTCCTCCTACCCAGGGCAGAGCGGGAGGGACTGGTAGACTAGTACTGACTAAAATCCACGGTGTCCTTCAATAGCCGTTTCAGGGTCACGGTAATTCGTACAGTCCCGCGACCCCGGCAGGCTTTGGCCCCGTCACTTTGCTGACACTCTTTGAGGCGCGCGTGGAACACAACGCGCCGTCGACCCGGGCATGGTCCGACGCCGTGGGCGTCTACCACTGCGGCTGGGGTGGAGGGAGGACGCTGTCCTCTCCCTCACGCGGCCCGCCTCCTCCTTCACGAGCATGACTGCTTCGCAGAAGGAGGCGACCGCTTCCCACTCCGTCTCGCCCCGCAGCATGGCCTCGACCAATGCCGGGCGCGAGAGGTCTCCGCCTATCGCCGTCGTGAGGTCATAAGTCGATAGTTACGTTTATTTTTGATGACATTCTAAACAAAACCCAACAAGGTCCAAGTTTTGTGGGGTACTGCAGTGTCCAAAAGTGCCCAGGGCCTCCAATAGGTTAAATTTGGCCCTGTGGACGTATTATGATAGGCTTAGTTGCCTGGTTAATGGTATCAGTGGGTGTATTATAAAGAATCAGGAAATGGACAATAGCATAAGCTTATATTTGTTAAGTAGAAATCCGTATATTATATTTAAGATAATAGGATAATATCGTATCACGACAGTTTTCACTCAATCTTTGTAATATTATATTATTTGTTTTGGTTTTTTTATCCTTGTAAAATCATCAAATGAGTCCTCCCACCCAGAGCAGGGCGGGAGGGACTGTCAGACTTGACTGACTAAAATCCACGGTGTCCTTCAATAGCCCTTTACGTACCGGGGTCTCGGTAATTTGTGACTCCCGCAACCCCGGCAGGCTTTGGCCCTTTACAGGCCCCGTCACTATGCTGACACTCCTTGAGGCGCGCGTGGAACACAACGCGCCGTCGACCTGGGCATGGTCCATGGTCGGACAGCGAGTCGCCCATTACTCGCCGCCCGCATGCCCGCGCCTACGGTGGCCGGAGAGAAAGAAGTTCTAGGTTCGATTCATCGAGCAAAGTGTTATTGGAGTTTTGTATCAGGAATTTCTTAGTATTTGCCACAGAGTATGGATTTGTGTTCGGTTGTTGGCAATACGCTCGCCCACTATTACAGGATTGGGTCTTTAACATAACTGACGAAATGTAGGTCTACAATTAGGTACACGTCTATCTCACCTTTCAGGGATTATACAGGCGATATTTTATGATTATTATATGTTTTGAGCATTAATACTCAACACAAATCGACTGGTTCAAGTGACAGTTTAAGTGGCCATATTAGTTAACATTTAAACATCGGAACGACGTTAATGTTTTTGTCAATATTTTTTTTAAATATGGACCATGCTTTCGCACTAGCTATTACCGAACCACAGCAACTACTGAACATTGGCAACCACCAGAAAAGCGCCAAGACACTGAAGCTCGACGAAGTTTCGGAGGAAAAAATAATGTCTTCATCAACCGTAAATACAACATTATTTTTTGTTTATGCGAAACTGGATACACCTATCTAGTATTGTGTAAAGAATCTATGTACAAATGTGATTGTATTGCAATTAACTCGTGATCTAATTTAATTAAAATAATTTTGGAACAAAATACAATATGGTGTAAAAATATTAGAATCGATTCAGTTACTGATTCTGTACAAACTATATTCAGGTTTCGCAAATACTAAAAATAATGTTGTATAATGCAAAAGTACCAATATCTTCCTTAGATGAAATGCCTGGGGTGCTAAGGACAGGAAACCTCCTCGAGTGCCCGAGGCTGGAAGTTCCTTTCCGGATACGTCCGGAGGGAAGCCCAGATTCTCGGGACGGTGCGCCCCGGGATGCGGGCAAGTACTCCCCTATGGGGTCTCCTTGCCCGTATGCCAATGTCCTGTTGCGTCGCTCCACCGCGTGTCCCTCTGATCTTCAGAGGGCACAGTGGTTGGAGCAAGAGCGGGCTCGGCGTGCACTTACCCTGCCGCCGGGCAGGCAGGAGGAGGTATTGCACTCCCACCTCCTCTTGCCACCGCTATTCTCGTAGCCCCGAAGATTGTCAGGATCACGTCTCTGACTTTCGACGGGGGTCGAGGGCCTTGGCTTAACCGCCCGGGCCGCGAGGTAGAAAACCTCTATAAAAAATCACCCCGAATCTCAAGCGGCGGAGCACCGCGAGGAGATGTATGGCTGACGGGAGTTCTTTTGAACAATCAGTCGCTAGTGCTACCCTCGCCAGGGTACCGGCCGACCCCCTGGCGAGTAATAAATGTCGTCATGACGCAGGCTTATCTAGGTACAGGGGTCTCTGCCTAGATGGACCGTCTATCCCCCATAATCGTGGGACTAATATGGAGAAAACAAAAATAAAAAATCCCCCCCAACAACCGGCAGTCGCCGCAGCGAGCCAGGGAGGCTCACGTGCCCGTGAGGTGGAGTCGCTGGACCTGTCCAGCACGTCCGCCTCACCGGCACCGACGGAGCGGGCACAGAGTGCCGCTCAAAAAAAACGGATGGTGCTGACGCCCACCTCGAGGTCGGAGTCCGACAGTGCGTCAGACGCCATGAGCGCTCAGAGCCTTGGCTCTGGGCGCGGAGGAAAGGGGGCCGCCGAGAGGAGGAAACTCTTCCTCAAGCGGCCCCATTCGTTGTCCTCGGACGACGAGCCTGCCTCGAGCCGGAAGATCCCGACTAGTGTTCGGGGTAAAGGCCGAGGCAGGACCGGCGGTAGAGGGTGCCAGGAGGAGCCCACCCTGGAGGAGGCGGTGAGGGCAGCCGTCCGCAGCCTGGCCTCCACAAACCCGGGAAAGCGGGCGACAAAAGATCGGGCCGCAGGCGTGGCCACTGCCAAGATTATGGCGGCAGTGGCGGCGGCTAGCCTCGGCCAGGCTCCGTCCGCATCAACGGAAGAGGACGATATGTCCCAAATGCGGGCGGAGGTCGCCCGCTTGACGGCTGCGATGGAGGTTCTCCAGAAGGAGAACCTCCATCTAAAGACAGAGCTGGCCGGACTGCAGAGGGCAGGCCGCCGGGAGGAGGTCCCGCAAAAGCGGAACAAGGAGCCGCCGGCGCAGGCCGCGCCAACAGAGGACGCCGTCCTAAATCTGGTGCGGCAAGAGCTGGCGGCTTTCAACCAGCGTTTTGCGGTCCTGGAGGGCCGCATCTTGCGCCCCCCGCTTGCGGCGGCCTCCTACGCGGCTGCCGCGGCTTCCACGCCGCCTGGACCGGCTCCAGCGAACCGAACCGCGGCGAGGCCAGCGAAGGCGAAGCAGGCCCCGGGGAAGGCGGCCGCGGCGGGGGCGGGTCCGGCGGGAGCAGGTCCGGGCCCATCCAGGGCGGCTCCGGTGGCACCGGCCAAGCCGGGCTCCGCCCCGGCATCGGCCCCGGCGAAGCCAAAGAGGGGTGTCCCGGCGGCGGCGGCGGCGGCAGGACGGCCGTCCCAACCCGCCACGCCTCCACAGCCTTCACAGGCTCCCCCAACCGACGCCGAGTGGCAGACGGTTGGTGAGAAGGCTGCAAAGAAGAGGCAAAGGCGGCGGCAGCGGCAACGCGGAAGGCGAACCGTCGCGGCAAGACTCCGCGCCCCCAAGACCGCGGCTGTAGTAATCACTCTACAGCCGGAAGCGGTCAAGAGGGGCGTAACGTACCGCGACGTGTTCGCAAAGGCGAGGGAGGCTGTAAACCTCCGGGAGCTGGGAATCGACGGGGGCCTCCGGGTGCACGTCACCGCGACGGGGGCCAGACTCCTGTCGGTCCCCGGCGCGGCCAGCGGCCCTACCGCTGACGCTCTGGCCGAAAGGCTCAGAGCGTCCCTAGACGCGGAGGAGGCCCGGGTGTCCAGGCCCGTCAAGCGCGCAGATCTGCGGATCATGGGTCTGGACGACTCGGTCTCGGAGGGGGACGTCGTGGCCGCCGTTGCCGGGGCTGGGGAATGCCCTGCCGACCAGGTCAAGGCAGGCATCCTTCGCCCTGGCTTCGGGGGGCTGCTGACCATCACAGTCAGCTGCCCCGTACCGGCGGCCAAAAAGATAGAGGAGAGCCGAAGGCTCCTGGTTGGCTGGGTGTCCGCGCAGGTGAAACTGCTGGAGCCCAGGCCTCTGAGGTGCTTCCGCTGCCAAGTGGGCAACCACGCGGCATGCGTGTGCACCTCGGAGGTCGACCGCAGCGACAATTGCTTCCGCTGCGGTCAGCCCGGTCACAAGGCCGGCTCGTGTTCCGCCCCGCCGCACTGCTTCGCATGTGCGGCGGCTGGCAAGCCGGCCGATCACCGGGCAGGGGGCAAGGCCTGCGCGCCCCCCGCCAAAACCAGGAGCAGAGGTAGGCCCTCTGTCGCCGCCGCCGCTGCCGCCGCCGCCGCCGCTTCTGCCGCTGCCGCCGCGGCTGCGCCCTCACAGAGGGCCCTGGAGGAGGCCGCAATGGACTCCAATTAATGGCTCCATTGCGCTTCCTCCAGGCGAACATCAACCACTGCGCCGCTGCTCAGGATCTCCTGCTCCAGAGCATGGCGCAGTGGTTGATTAATGTCGCCGTGGTCGCCGAGCCGTACTTTGTCCTGCCCAGAAATGACTGGGTGGCGGACCTGGACGGCTCGGTGACCCTAATTTTGTCGGCCGCCGCCGGTACCCCGCCCCTCGATCGCGTCAAGAGAGGGCACGGGATCGCCGCAGCACGGTTCGGGGAGATCGCTGTAATAGGCGTTTACTTCTCCCCGAACCGAACTATCGCCGAGTTCCGCGACTTCTATCGGAGCTAGGGGACATCGTCGTCGCATACGGTTCCCTCCCCGCGCTCGTCCTCGGGGACTTCAACGCCAAAAATGTGGCTTGGGGTTCCCGGGCCACGGACTATACGCGGGGTAGGATGCTCGAGTACTGGGCCCTGGCGCAGGGCCTGGTTATCGAGAACCGGGGTTCTGTCCCCACGTGCGTGCGGTGGAGGGGCGAGTCGGTGGTGGACGTAACGTTCGCCAGCGCCGCCCTGTCGCCGCGCGTCACCGACTGGCGCGTTGTAGAGGAGGTGGAGACCTACTCCGATCACCGGTATATCCGGTTTGACGTCTCCGCCCAGACCTCAGACGCGCCGGTCCGACGGAACCCAAGTGGTCCGCGATGGGCGCTGAAGCAGCTGGACCGGGAGCTATTCCTGGAAGCCTCGATCGTGCAGGCCTGGGTGTCACCACCGGACAGGCCTGCCGACATAAACGACGAGGCGGAGTGGTTCCGGGAGGCCATGTCGGAGATCTGTGACATGGCCATGCCCCGGGTCCGGCAAGGACGCGCCCGGCGTCAGCTGTACTGGTGGTCGCGCGAGCTTACATCGCTGCGCGAGGCGTGCGTTGCCGCGCGACGCCGGTACACCAGATTCCGCAGGCGCCGCACCCGACCTCCGGATGCGGCGACTGTAGAGGCGGAGCTGTACGAGGGCTACAGGGCAGCGAAGACCGCCCTCCGCGACGAGATCTGGCGGGCCAAGGAATTGGCCCGCAAGGAGATGCTGGAGACCCTGGACGGGGACCCATGGGGCCGGCCCTATAAGTGGGTGAGACAAAAGCTCCGCCCCTGGGCTCCCCCGTTGACGCAGAGTCTCCAGCCTCAGTTCGCGGAGGACGTGGTGAGCGCCCTGTTCCCATCGCGGGGAGAGCATACTCCCCCGCCCATGGCTCCGTCTCCGACGGAATCCGACGGAGAAGCTGACGCAAACGCGGACCACAGCGACGACGATGTCTACGACGCTCCAGAGGTGACCGAGGTAGACCTGAGAGTGGCGGTACAACGGCTCAAGGCCAAAAATACCGCCCCAGGACCCGACGGCCTGCCAGGAAAAGCCCGGGTCCTGGCCTCGGGGACTCTCGGGCCTCGACTGGGGGGGCTCTTTAGCGCATGCCTGGAGAGGGGCCGGTTCCCGCTTCGTTGGAAGACGGGGAAACTGGTCCTGATCCAGAAGCCCGGGCGCCCTGCGGACTCTCCGTCCGCATTCCGGCCCATCGTGCTGCTCGACGAGGTGGGCAAGCTCTTTGAAAGAGTAATTGCAGACCGCCTCGTCGGGCACCTGAATCGGGTGGGCCCGGACCTCTCGGAGAGCCAGTTTGGCTTCCGGAGGGGGCGCTCGACGGTGGACGCCATCATGCGCGTGAGAGCCCTCACGACGGGGGATGCGGTATCCCGGGGCAGGGTCGTCTTGGCGGTGTCCTTGGACATCACCAACGCCTTCAACACCCTGCCCTGGAGTTGCATCAGGGAGGCACTCCGGTATCACCGGGTGCCGACCTACCTCCGTCGCACAGTCGAGGACTACCTGACGGACAGGGCCGTCATCTACCCCGGTCACCGGGGAGAGTGGAACCGGCGAGAGATGTCGTGCGGTGTTCCACAGGGATCGGTCTTGGGGCCGCTCCTGTGGAACATCGGCTACGACTGGGTGCTGCGCGGCGACCTCCCTGACGGCGTCGGCGTAATATGTTACGCCGACGACACGCTCGTCCTGGCGGAGGGAGAGTCGCACCAGGCGGCGGCCGACCTGGCGACGCAAGCGGTGGCGACAGTCGCTCAGAGGATCCGGCAGTTGGGACTCGACGTGGCGCTGCATAAAACAGAGGCCATGTGTTTTCATGGCCGTCTGAACGCGCCACGTTCAGAGTCCCACATTACGGTGGAGGGGGTTCGCATCGGCGTCGGGAGGACGATGAAGTACCTGGGACTCGTCCTCGACAGCCGGTGGAACTTTAGGGAGCACTTCCTACGTTTGGCCCCAAAGCTGAACCGGGCAGCGGGCGCCCTCAGGCGACTCCTGCCCAATCTCGGCGGGCCAAACGCCTCCTGCCGGAGGCTGTACGCCGGTGTCGTGCGGTCCATGGCCCTCTACGGGGCCCCTGTGTGGGCCCTAAGCATCCGGACGCGACCACTCAAGCTGGTCGCATGCCAGAGGGTCATGGCTATCCGGATGATCCGGGGATACCGCACGATCGCCGGCGAATCAGCCAACCTCCTAGCGGGATTGCTGCCCTGGGATCTGGAGGCGACTGCCCTCCAGCGCGTCTACGAATGGCGCGTGGAGGCGCAGCGCCGGGGCGAATCCCCGCTGCCTCGACAGGTCGAGGCGCGGCGGGAAGAGCTCCGGCGCGATCTCAGGGCAGTATGGAGGGAGCGACTGTCGCAACCGAGGTCCGGGCACGCCGCAATCGCGGCGGTAAGACCCCTCTTTGAGGAGTGGCTGGATAGGCGTCACGGCGTCCTTACCTTCCGCATGACGCAGGTCCTCACCGGACACGGAAGTTTCGGGAGGTTCCTGTGTCTGATAGGGAGGGAAGAAACGCCTGGGTGTCATCACTGCGAGGATCGTCCGGAGGACACGGTGGAGCATACGGTGCAGGACTGCCCCGCTTGGGCAGAGCACCGCCGTGTCCTCACGACGGCGATAGGCGGAGACCTCTCGCGCCCGGCATTGGTCGAGGCCATGCTGCGGGGCGAGACGGAGTGGGAAGCGGTCGCCTCCTTCTGCGAAGCAGTCATGCTCGTGAAGGAGGAGGCGGGCCGCCTGAGGGAGAGGACAGCGTCCTCCCTCCATCCCAGCCGCAGTGGTAGACGCCCACGGCGACGGACGTCGCCAGACGATCTCCGGCCACCGTAGGCGCGGGCATGCGGGCGGCGAGTAATGGGCGACTCGCTGCCCGACCATGGACCATGCCCGGGTCGACGGCGCGTTGTGTTCCACGCGCGCCTCAAGGAGTGTCAGCAAACTGACGGGGCCTGTAGAGGGCCAGAGCCTGCCGGGGTCGCGGGTCTTACCCATCACCGTAACCCCGGTACGTAAAGGGCTCGTGAAGGACACCGTGGATTTTAGTCAGTACAAGTCTGACAGTCCCTCCCGCCCTGCCCTGGGTGGGAGGACTCATTTGATGATTTTACCACGCAAAAAAAAAAAAAAAAAAAAAAAAAAAAAGATGAAATGCCTAATAACATTCTCCTCGATAAAATAACAGAAACCAATGCGATCACTAAACAGACAGACACTATAATATTGAATTGATACAACGTGCAAAGCAATCCATCGATGAATCTGTGTGCATTTTGTACTGACTAAGGGATAGTTCACACTGACGCTATGTTACCGGGGACTAATAACTATTGTAATAAATTATTCTGTCTTGTCTAAGTTGAAGTTTATATTGGCCTTATTGAGTTCTCCTGAAGCGGGTAGCGATGTGGTTCTACACTCGTTTCTCACTCCTAGTTTTTTAACTATTGCCTGTGAAACTAATTTTTTAACCGACTTCAAAAAAGGAGGATGTCCTCAATTCGACTATTTTTGTATGTTACCTCATAACTCCTCACCCAGTCGAAAGTTATGAGGAAACCGATTTTGATGATTGATATTTTGCTTACTTGACATTCGGTTTCTCTTCTGATGTCGGTAGCAAAAATGAATTAAAAAAGTCACTGACTTCCAAAAAGTATAAAAGAAGGATATTTTAGACTTTTTTGTGGTGGTTCTTGACGTCATTTATTTTTTTAATGGTTTTGAATCTCGTGTCGTCAGTGTGACTGCAGTCTTATAAGATCCAGTTGTGGTTCCCGGACTGCCGAGCGCGGCAGACGAAGTGTCCGCAACTCCGCACAATGCGCGGCGCCGAGATGTCGCACCTCATCTTCTGATAGGGCTGCCACGTTTCTGTTGAGAGCTTAGTGATTCCTAAATTAAATTACACAGACACCGACGCACTATTCTAACAGACAAAATTAAACTCACATGGACACGCACATACACACACTAACATACAAATAAGTAATTATTTTTTATATGTGTCGTCGGCCGATCGTTGAATCAGCCACATTGTGATATGCCTAAGTGACTAGTAAAAAGTCAGGCGGATCGACAGGAACAACGTATGTTTTATCGAAAACGACTTGCGGCACAGTGGATACGAAGTCGCAGGCAGGAGCTAGTCTAGAATTTGTGACTACCATGTTAATGTATGTATGTATGTTACTCTTTCACGCAAAAATACTGACCGAATTTATAGATGAAATTTAGTACACACAGATAGTTTAGGTATAACCTGTGTTAACATATAGGATAGGTTTTGTCCCGATGAAATGTTCCAATGACGCAATTTTCGAGTTGTAATGGGCGAAGCTGGCAGCAGCTGGTATTTAATATTTAATTACGAGCTCTACTACACCACCACGGCTCCTTAAAGTAGACCAGCTAAGCCCCAAATAGGCAGCAAAAAATACCAAGAAGGCAACCCTACCCTATCCTCCTGTGGACGATTCGGGCGATGCGAGTGCGTGCGATCGATGGCCGCCTCAGACGACGCGGCGCCGCCACGACTCAGCGGACGCGAGGGGTAAGTAGCTGGGTGAAAATACTGGAAAGGATTTTAAAATCGAGTGAAGTTAAAGCTTCATATTTTGGTGTTCCTCTTCCTTCAGAAGAAAATGATAAGATTTATCTGGCCTTTAAAAGACACCTATATCTATCAGAAATTAATTTGGCCACCTTAAAATTAACCAAATAGGTAATTCGATAATTAAGATATAGGTGCGTCGACTGCACAGCCCGCGGTAGGTTCACTTCCCAAGTTGTGGATCAAACATGTTGGATTTTAGTAGTCGCTACGAGTCTGACGGCCCCTCCCGTCCCGCCGGAGGCCTGGAGGACTCATTTGATGATTTTACCACAACAAAAAGAAAAAAAAAACTGACATGTCTTCCATAAGGAATTCCTCAGCAATTTCTACGGAGTTTGGATTTACTAACGGCTCCCCTCTATTATATGGGACTTAGGGCGTTGGTTGGTAATAGACTATCAACATTCCGACCTAAAAGACATTTTAAAAAAATATTCCATCTTACTGGGCAGGATTACGTTAGCCTAATTGGTAAAGCGTCTTTTTTTATCATAGTGTAATCATCAAATGAGTCCTCCCGCCCAGGGCATGGCAGGAGGGACTGTCAGACTTGACTGACTAAAATCCACGGTGTCCTTCAATAGCCCTTTACGTACCGGGGTCACGGTAATTCGTGAGTCCCGCGACCCCTGGTAAAGCGTCTAGAGTTTTATTCAGAAGGACACAGATTCAGGATTTATTTTTTCCCCACAAAAAGGTATATTAGGTACACCTCCACATAAGTGTGTTATGTGAGAAGATTATTTTTCCTAGCAGCCAGTTACCTACCTCTCGTCGTTTATCTCGATCCGGCGCCCGCCAGTCTGTCTGTGTCGCCAGTAAACAGGCGAAAGTTACGATATAATGCACCGCGCAAACATCCGCGCGTCCCATCCCTCTGGAACTTGTAACTGATAGAGTGACAGTCCTAGCGGAAAATACGCCTTATGCATTACAGGTGAACTTACACTTTGCTGCGTGCAGCACTTTTTAGGAGCGTCACCGTAAATGAGGTTGTGTTGTAAACATATTTAATTATTTTTTAATCTTTTTAGTGAGATTATAAACTACGAACAAATAAACTTTGAACCGTTTCTACATATACACATCACATCAAAAGTTTGTTGTCACTAGCCAACGAAATTTGACAGATTGAGGTAGGTTGATGTGCTGGCGTCTGGACAAAATTATAGGTACACGTCGTTAGTAACACTCGGCCTTACTTTATCGCTAAAGCAATAATGAATACTATATTAATTATACAACTGGTTTTGATTGGTTTTTCTGAATTTTATGGCCTCTAGTTGTAAACTTACAAGATACGATTGTAAAACACCTTACTATTAAATAATTCGTTTCTATATACAGTCTTAAGTGCATAGAAACTAAGTTTCAACAATAAATAAAGTGAAAAAATAGACATAAACTTTTGGAAGCGGATATTATAAGAAGTACCTACATCGGAAAAAAATAGAGTAAGTTTTAATTATGAATTTATTCTTCCCTCCTTCAACTAAAATGTTTTACAAGCATTCGAGATAGAAGGACTAATAAGGAGAGAATATGTTGTTTTTTGTTTTTTTTTTTTATCGTGGTAAAGTCATCAAAGCCTATAAATGTTCGCACTGTGTTCGCAGTGCGAACATTTGAGGAGTCTTTGAGAGAGGGAGTGGGCCATAATCCACCACGCGGGCCCAGTGCGGGTGATGGATGTCACATGTCATCGAATTTATGGTTCTAGGACATGCCGGTTTCCTCACGACGTTTGTTCACCATTTGAGAGCAGTGGTAATGAAATAAATTACACAAAGTAATGCGCCTGGCTGGATTCGAACCCACGACCTACAACTCGTAAGTCGGAGCCAAATATAATATATTTATATATATAAGTATAATAGTATAAACACATTACACGAGGTGAAGTCATTAATTTTCTCTGAAAAATAAACAAGAACCTTCAGTTACGTGACGTAATATTTTTACGTACAAACACCAGTCTAAAGCCGGCGCCACACATAGCTTCACTTTTTTGAACACTTCTTTGAAGACTTTGCAGAGCTTTGAAAACATATTTGAACACATATTTTTTGAACCTGCCACACATGCTTTGCAAATACTTTTCTCCACAGTTGGCTACTAGACAACAAAGACAATGGACTACGATTTTGTGGACGCAGTGTGCCTTTATTATTTATGCGCAAATAATTATTTAATTCATTTGCAACAAAATTTAAGAAAACGTCCGAGAAGAAGGCGCGAGTGGATTGTGAGTAAATTGTGAGGCAAGTGTGGCAGGGTACGCAAACAAGTGAACACAGTCAACTTTGAACGCTTTGATGTGCGTTAAAAAACCGACACCGAATGGCAAATTGCAAATGTGTGTTCAAACTTTGAACACATATTCAAAGTCTCGTGCTACACATAGCAATCAAATAAGTGTTCAAATAAGTGAAGCTATGTGTGGCGCCGGCTTAATAGACAGACTCGAGTTATAGAAAGAGAAAGAAGATTATTTCTCTTTCTACAGAGCGAGCCTAATTTCACACCAGTTTATTTATTTTATGTCTCTTTCTATGGCGCGGTATTGCATGCCTATGTTCAGACTAGTGTCGGTAAGGAAAAATGTCAGCTTTGTGGCTGGACTTCAATATTCTATTCTGCCTCGCGTCGTATACGTCTTCTATATTATAAAAAGAAGTTTAAACTCCAAAAATATGCTTCCCCGATACCATATTTGAAATAAAGGCATGATAATGATGAATATCTAGATGAGTATGTAATCTTAAACAAAGCATTAATTAAGAACAATGGCCGCTCCTATTACCCTTTGATTCAATTTGGGTATTCTATTATTCAGTTTATTACTAAGATAGTTTCTATTTTAGGATGGGGGCGTCAATAAATATTGTTGAGTTTCTTAGATATCCACTCCTAAGCTATGTGCACAATAAAGTAGGTATTTGCCTGAAAAAAACTAATTAGACTGTCACTTAGATTTTAGTTCATTAATTTATAATGTGATCAGTGATCAAATGGATGGCGAACAAAATCTATTTATTTTGTGTTGAGGATATCGCTAAAGAAAAAAAGATTTCTTCATCTTTTTCTAGCTGTTGCCACCGATTTTTCTCCTCAAAATTATCCCACGTAAACGTAATACCGGGAAATCGGTTTCTTATATCGACAGGCCTGTTGGTCTAGTGGTTAGTGACCTTGACTGCTATGCCAGAGGTCGTGGGTTCGATTCCCACCCAGGACAAATGTTTGTGTGATGAGCACGATCATTTGTAATGTGTCTGGGTGTAATTTATCTATAATATGTACGTATTTAGAAATATATAAGTATGTTTATCAGTTGTCTAGTACCCATAACACAAGCTCTGCTTAGCATGAGACTAGATGGCGTTGTGTGATAGTTGTGGAATATTTATTAATTATTATTTATTATATGCTATTCCAGAGTATAATCTATCTCTGAGCCAAACATCAAAATTCGTTCAACCCTTTTGACCTGATTGAGTGACAAAGTAACATACATTCGACCTAACTTTCGCATTTCTTTCTTATTATTTTAATGTTTACATATAAAAATCAAATAGTGTTTGTTTGTCTCTAGAAAACTCAGAACTGGGTTGACGAATATGAAAAAAAAACACTTTCGTTATTTTCCCAAGACAAGGTTAGTCTATAAGAAAAATTAGATAAATGTATTTAAAAAAATACATTGCGATCGAGCGAAGTCTTATGGGTCACTAGTTCAATATTTATTTGACAGACGCTACAAAGTAAACACAAGAAAAAAAAGCAAACAAGTAGGTCTCGTCTATTTCTAGAAAACACGAGGACACATTACTAAATCTTGTTTTTCTGTTTTTATGAATGGAAGTTTTCAATTGCCCTGTTTATTTATTTGCTCAAATATTTAGATGATTATTTTCTTACATTTTTATGTCGAATTACTGATGAGTTTCTCATGTATTGTAAGCGTATCCATAGACAAGCAAAGTATCATCAGCCTATAGCAATCCACAGCTGGCCTTTCCATCGCACGCCATTTCACTCGATCACCGTCTCTCTCATCCAGCTGTCACCGGCCACCTTGCGAAGATCGTCACTCCACATTGCCAAGCAAAATATAACCTCGTACAATTGGTCATCTCGTGTGCGTTACCGCTTATTTCACCGTAACGCTTCCACCAATTGTGAAGAAAAATATTAGAAGGAGAGAGGAAATAGTCAAGGTTGATCTTTGCTATCGAAGTATAGGTATTCTATTATTTTTGTTTGCACTTTTTAACCGACTACGGCAAACCCAAAAGGAGGGTTTTGATTTTTTTATGAGTGCTGCTTATGGACCTACACGAAATCAGACACATTTTAACATACATACACACAGACACAGAAGCGTAGCTACCGCCGTATCAGCCGCATCAATTATACTGGCCCCCCAAGTGTCAAAGGCCCCCGACGATTGGAATAAAAATAAAAACATAAAATATTCCTCTTAAATGAAAACTTATCGCGGCCATAAAGCTCCAATTATCGAACTCCTAACAAAGCTCAATAATTTTCAAAAAGGCTATATGTAGTTGTCGTAAATGAGCTATCAGTCGATCAGCATTCTCAATTTTCTAGCTCCCTTCAAAATTTTGTTAATGAGACATCAGTCTGATGATGTCTCATTGAACAACATTTCTCAATGAACAAATATCAGTCTGATAGGGAGGGAAGAAACGCCTGGTTGTCACCACTGCGAGGATCGTCCGGAGGACACGGTGGAGCATACGGTGCAGGACTGCCCCGCTTGGGCAGAGCACCGCCTTGTCCTCACGACGGCGATAGGCGGAGACCTCTCGCGCCCGGCATTGGTCGAGGCCATGCTGCGGGGCGAGACGGAGTGGGAAGCGGTCGCCTCCTTCTGCGAAGCAGTCATGCTCGTGAAGGAGGAGGCGGGCCGCCTGAGGGAGAGGACAGCATCCTCCCTCCACCCCAGCCGCAGTGGTAGACGCCCACGGTGTCGGACGTCGCAGGACGATCTCCGGCCACCGTAGGCGCGGGCATGCGGGCAGCGAGTAATGGGCGACTCGCTGTCCGACCATGGACCATGCCCGGGTCGACGGCGCGTTGTGTTCCACGCGCGCCTCAAAGAGTGTCAGCATAGTGACGGGGCCTGTGTAGGGCCAAAGCCTGCTGGGGTCGCGGGACCAAGGGATTACCGTGACCCTAGTACGTAAAGGGCTATTGAAGGACACCGTGGATTTTAGTCAGTACAAGTCTGACAGTCCCTCCCGCCCTGCCCTGGATGGGAGGACTCATTTGATGATTTTACCACGATAAAAAAAAAAAAATGAGACATCAGTGGTCGCGGGACTTACGAATTACCGTGACCCCGCGGCCCCGGTACGTAAAGGGCTAGTGAAGGACACCGTGGATTTTAGTCAGTACGAGTCTGACAGTCCCTCCCGCCCTACCCTGGGTGAGAGGAGTCATTTGATGATTTTACCACGATAAAAAAAAATGAGACATCAGTAATAGTATTAGTTACACGAGTCAGGATGCTTTATTCTGCTAAAAAACTTTACACTTAGATTATAGAACAAGGGCCTCAAACAAGTTTTGATACGGGGCCCCTGTTGGCCTAGCTACGCCACTGCACAGACATAGGGTTACTGGATGTATGTTACTAGGGGTAGGCACAGTTGTAGATAAACCAGTCGCATACATGTTCCCCATAACTAGCGGTTCGCGGTTTAGAGCGTAGCAAGGAAGCGTGCTTCACATTCCCATGACCCGCCGCTGACATACGTGAATACCTCTACTTACCCCGTCCACGCATATCCCTTAAAGCTTATACACGCACAGACAACAAAAGAGATCTCAATATACTGGTATGTATCTGGCCAGCAACAAGTTTTAATTGCGATTGAAAAACTTCAAAACGACACAGCACAGAGTGCGCGCCACGAAAAAAGGCCTTTTTTTATCGTGTAAAAATCATCAAATGAGGCCTCCCACCCAGGGCAGGGCGGGAGCGACTGTCAGACTTGTACTGACTAAAATCCACGGTGTCCTTCACTAGCCCTTTACGTACCGGGGTCACGGTAATCCCTTGGTCCCGCGACCCCAGAGGCGAAAAAGGCCTGCGGAAAATTTGTGGTAGAGTCCTCGCCACCAGGAAACTGTCAGGTCATAGTCCCAAAAATCCGAAGATATGAGACGTCTAAGTGCCAACCCCACCAGGGCCAGCGTGGTGTGTTACAGCCCACACTCTCCACAGCCCTGTGTTCCATGTGGAAGCTGGAATTATAGGCTGATTATACTGTGATGTAGGGTCCTCTCGGCTCCAATTTAGGTCCGAAAAGGGTTACAAAACCATGACTTTCTTATTATCGCATAACTTAGCATCAATAAAAGTCTCGTCACACAAGTACCGGTAGATGCATACAAACACTATGTTAAATTGTTGATGTGACCTTAAAAGGCTGCCATAGTACAGGTTCGCCATGTTTTAGAAAGTGGTTTTTATCTCTCTCGCACACCACCGTAAGATAATCTCCTGTCTCGCTTCACATACATGAGAACACATTCATTCACTTATTCTAGGTTTAAACTTCGAACGTGAGGTGCGTTTGCGCAAAAAAATATCAAACAAACATTTGTGGGAAGTGTGCGACATATTTAAACTAAGATGGAACTGGAAAATGAAAATGTAAGTTGTTGTTTCATTATTTTTCTAATAAGAATTATTTTAATAAGTATGGTGCTTATTAATAGAGCTTAATCTGGTTTAGATAACTTGGTAAACATTAGCTCCTTTATTTATAATTGCATAGTAAAGAGAAATTTACTCTCAAAGTATATAATGCTGGTTTTTCACTATATTGTGTGTTTATAAATAAATTGGTAAGAAAATAGATTTGGTTGAGTACAAGTTCTCTGTTGCAAAGTTAAAGTTTGTGAGTAATAGGTAACAAATAGTTACTTAAATTATTAAGCACCAGTGGTTTGACCAGCAGTTGTTTTTATTTTAAGTTAGTATGTTTATCCTTTAATGTTTAACTTCTTAAACCTTCGAAAAATAATGTACAGCATTTTAATTAATAGTTTGTTTGACTGCTGATCAAACAACTGGCCCTAATTAATTAGGGTACCTATGTCTGTAAAACATACTTATTATTACATAGGTTCATATTAATTATAACGCTCTTATATATAGTTACTTACTAAATGCAGTTAGTCGGGGTCCAGGGGACCAGGGGCCAGTAAAAAGATAATGAAGCTTTTTTTTATCGTGGTAAAATCATCAAATGTGTCCTCCCACCCAGGGCAGAGCGGGAGGGACTGTCAGACTCGTACTGACTAAAATCCACGGTGTCCTTCAATAGCCCTTCTCGTTCCGGGGTCACGGTAATTCATACAGTCCCGCGACCCCGGGTCCGCACGCAAGTTTGTGTTAAAATTTCGCCCGAGAAAGTAGTGCATTATTTTATCATTGCTCTACAATACTGCCGTGTTTATAAACGGTTACCAACACGTCCAGACACGTCAACATTTGTTGAGGTCAATAGCCCTTTACGTTCCGGGGTCACGGTAATTCGTACAGTCCCGCGACCAAGATAATGAAGCTTAAAAAAATTTCTTAGTTAATCCGATATTTACTGTTTTCATCATCATATTACTACCCTTATCCCTAATTCATTTGAGATCGTTCGGCAGCACGTGTTCTTCTTTCATACTTTTCTGCCACTCGTCATTTCACCAGTCACCTCCTTTCTAACAACATCGTTCATCACAGTCCATCGTATCTATGGTTTTCCGGAGCTTTCTTTAGTAGCAGTTTAGAAGGTAGAACAGCCATTACTGACAATTCTTCTCTCTTAATGTTGGTAGCTGGAGTAACTAAGAGAGTGAGAAAAAAAGCAGGGCAAAAAGAGACCAATACTATCTCTTTTTATACTCTATTTACGAAAAACTTTCTTTCCAGGACAAACCAGAATGCGAGGAAAAGGAAGTCGAAGCTCTAAATAATAATGTAGTTGCAAAAGACAAGAATCCAAACAATGAAATAGCAAAGGAAGATACAAATGCAGACCCTACTAAAAAAACAAAGCCAGAGAAATCATTTACAAATATTTTCTTCATCGTGTGCATAATTGGGATATCATTGGGCATTCTTTTAGAAATCGTTAATGGTGTCAATCGAGGTCAGAAGACACAACGAGAAAGACCAAAATATTGGATATATGCCCGATCACCAACGGTATATCAGAGAAATGGAACTCTGAAACATGTGCAGACAGTGCTGGAGCGGTTAGGATACGAGAAGACTACAAATGAAACACCATGGAACTTACTATGGTCTTATCCCACCCCTTTCACGGATATAAACCTCCGAAATATATCCGGTTATCAAAAGGTGAACCACTTTCCGGGCACAGGGTATATAACAGCCAAAGTCACGTTAGCGACTACTGATTCAAAGTACATACCAAAGGCCTTTAAATTGCCAAAAGATAAAGACAGTTTTTTAAAGTACGCAGCTGAGAACAAGGATGCTATGTTCGTACAAAAGTCTGTCACACATAGACACGTGTATTTAAAGAACGTTAGCGACATAAACATAACCAATGAGAAAATTTTCGTCCAGGAGTACATACAAAAGCCATTTTTAGTAGATGGGCACAAGTTCGATATTGGAGTGTATGTGGTGATTAAGTCAGTGAACCCCCTTCGGGTTTATTGGTACAAAGGCGATGTGCTCTTCAGGTAATTGTTATATTAATTGAAAAATAAACATATTTTAAATTTCCTTAAGTTTTATAATAATTCTAAGAATTTAGATATGAGAAATCGTAGACTATAAAAACTTTCTAGTTACCATCTACACTTTAAATATTGACGAAGCAAAGAAGTGCCAAGTCATGAGAACATCGCCACAGGCTTTCTGCGAATTCTGTTTCGGGGCGCTAGATTATTTTTTGACACTGAATGGCTTTTTCCACAAGTGATCATCTTACAGTGGATCTGCTTTATCAATATCACCAGAATATAGCAGTTCGATGTAGACTTGGTACTTAACTATCTTCAATCTCTAGGCTTGTGTAGCGTTGCCCCAGCGAAAAATTACAGTTTGTAGATGTGATTTTGACGCTGGGGTAGCGCAACGTACGAAGATGTATTCTTAAGGAATAGAACTCCCGATCTCTTGTCAGACGTTCACCATCAGTGCCACTCATACTCTACCTTCCCCGGTAGTTCCTAGTAACTTCGTATCAAACAAGTTCATCCACTTGTTTATTCTCTTAAACTCCGTTACAGATACTGCATGGAGAAGTACTACCCGTTCGATTCATTGAACGTGAACAAGTACATCGTGGGTGACGACTACATACCCACTTGGGAGATGCCGTCTCTCAAACACTCTTATAATACTATGGGCAACACTATGAAGGAAGCATTTGACATCTACGTCAGATCCAAGGTAGGAGCTTCAAAAACGATGATGATGTAACTCTCTGTCGGCTTCATAGTTGCAAGCGTGACTGCTGTCGAGCTATTCTCTATAAGAATCAGCGTCACTGCGGCAGTGTTTCAACCACGATTTGGCTTTAATAGATTATCAAATTTAAACTGAAGGGCATAAAGTTCAAAATCCACTAAAGATAGCTGGCATTTTCTAAGACAACTTTTGCCAGCGGCTTCGTCCAATTGGTAGTCTAAAATTATAACACAGGAACGTAATACCTACTGGAATAAAAGATATCCTGTGTGTTATTTCAGACTGCAATCTGTGCCCATGTTTTTTTTTTATAGTTCGACTGAGTAACAACTTTCGCATTTATGAAATAGATGTATTTCATGAGCAGCCCAGTGGTATCGGCCCCGACTTACGAGTTGTAGGTTGTGCATTCGAACCCAACCAGGCGCATTACTTTGTGTAATTTAGGTATTTCATCACCACTGCTCTCAAAAACGGTGAAGGAAAACATCGTGAGGAAACCGGCATGGCCTAGAACAAAAATTCAAATTTTTGTTGGTAGATTGTAACCCGCACTGGGCCCGCGTGTAGGATTACGGCCCACTCCCTCTCAAAGAGAGGAGGCCTGTGTCCCAGCATTGGGAACATTATATGCTGATTATGATGATGAATGTATTTAATTGCAGGGCAAAGATCCGACAGACATGTGGGACAATATACTGCTGGCAATAACAGAAGTATTTCATAAGAAAGAACAGTTGCTCATAGACGCGGTAAGTACCTCCCAATTTGTCACGCGCAAATTAATTAGACAATAATAATTCCTAGTTAATTTTTGTGTTTCAACAGCTAAGCTAAAGGTAAGGTGATGGCACAGTTGGCGCAGTTGCTGGGCGAAGCTGAACAAACATTTGTATGACCTACAGGTTGTTCTGGGTCTTACTGATTGTGTAAGGATTCTAAAAGAATTGCGGTAAAAAAAAAAAAGAAGTTTTATAAGGCTTGGACTTTTATATCAATGGTCTTTGGTCTCGTTAGCTTAATATTATGTACACACGCCAGCATTTCAACATATAAAAATCCAGATATTTTACTGTGTCCAATCTGTCAGTTTCCCAAACGAAGATGAACCTTTAATTTGTGCCATAAAGTTGATCATCTCTGTGTTATGATGTGCTTGTCTCGTTGGTCTAGCGGTCGCAAGTGCGCCCGTTGAACATGAGGCCCATGGTTCGCTTCCCAGATCTCGGTGTTCTAGTTTTTTCTTATCAGGATTTGTGTCCAAATGATGGGAAATAAACTGGCCCCCAATAGGTATTGAGACATGGGACTTTCAAATAGCGTAATGTAGGTGTAGATTCTATTAGGTTGGTACACTTCTGTTTAAAGGTCACAGCTCATTAAAGCCACCCGGCACCCAATCCGCACCGCCTCGCATCCTGCGGCTAGTATTCTTTATATGGACTTGTATGGGTCTGCGCTCACTATATCAACTCCGTAGCGTCACCGGATCGCCTCGATCATAAGCCCTCCACGTGCGGACGGCGGGTGGACCACTCGATGCTCGCATGCTTGCCTTGCGTTAGCTACGCATGCCAACGCGCGGGTCCCGAGTGGACCGCGCGCTGCTCGCGAATGTTTTACTCAAAAATTCGTGAACCTAACGACATCCACTCGTTGACCACGCGGCGTTCACTCGTTGACCGCGCGGGGTCCATTAGTTAACCGCGCGACGTTTATCGGTGATAACGCGGCGTCCAACAGTGGACCACCTATCGACAACGAGTGGACGCCGTGGGACGAGGAGGTGCGGGGTGGCTCTAATGACCTGTGACCTTTATCCTTAGGAATTACAGGCGTGATGTTATGTTTTATACTTATATTCATTGAACTGCCATGATTTCAGATAAAGACCTATCAATCGCCCGACAGTTTCTTTGAAATGATGCGATTTGACTTCATCATCGACGAAGATATGAATGTTTACATGTTGGAAGCTAACATGGGACCTAACCTAAGTTCTAAACATTTCCCGCCGAACCAACTGCTGTATGAACAAGTCTTGTACAACTTGTTTTCTTTGGTTGGAGTTGCACAAGCGGATGTTGCACCTATTGATGAGAGGTAAGATAAAGAGGTAGAGGTAGGTAAGATACAATAAAAACTACCACAAAGTCGAAGAGCATTAAAGCGTCAGTCAATCTGAAACTATAATGTACTAATGCCAGCAGGTTGAAATCGCTACCCAAATCTGATATTTTACTAATCGAACATTAACCTTCTGCTATTTATATAAGGTTGAAATTCTATTAAAGAAATTTGATAGATTGAGTTAGTCGATGTGGTGGCGTCTGTACTTGCGCATGACATTAAGTAGGCATCTCAATACAAATTCCGTTTCTTTGTTTTAACTGCTGATCAAAATCGGTCGTTGATTGGTTACAGACAGATTGGGATTGAAATTGCAACCAAGATATCTTATTTATTTCCAGCGAAAACAAATTAACCTTTATCTAATATATTTTTGGGGTGGTAAAATCATGAAATGCGCATACGAAATCACACACTCTTCTCTTACTAACTAAAAGGTCCTTCAGTTACTTTTTGCGTTCTAAGGCCACAGCATCCTTTACAGACGGTCCCGCGACCCGATGCGTTCAGTTTGCTGTCCACTACGATTAGCTGCTGAACACTTCGCAATGTCCAAATCCTTATCTCCTGATGTAACGTGTTCTCTAGATGGTAGAACCATTTGATCAACGTTTGATTGCACTTCAATATTAAAAATATCTTCTTTCAGCGATGTTCTAGCCGCGAAAAACATGGTGACTGCCCAGAAGAACATTGCCGTTTTTGGCGACCAATGCAAGACTGCTTGCTTGTACACCTGTGACGCTTCGGATCTGTGCGGGTTATGCAAGACGTGCATCAGTACCCATTTGGAGAGGAACTTGTTCGCAGCACATACTGAAGCCTTACATAAAGGAGATTACAGGAGGGTCATACCGCCGTCCATGAAACCTAGTATGGTAAGAAATTTTAGAATAAACTTTTTAATGATATAATTCATCATGGAAGAAAAAGAAACAGAAAAATAATAAATATGAGACTGACGAAAATCTCGTGAAAGCTGAAAAAGATAAAAAAATCAAGTATCTTGATTTAGCTCACGAGATTGTCGACATGTCGCACCTTTAAAGTAAAACCGTTACTAAACGAAATTATACAATTTTACAAGAGAGCCAATATTAGAAAAAAGTCACCGTTTTTTGTCAATAAAATCTGAGTGCAGGGTTCTTTAAGACATTTAAAAGATCTCATTAAATGTCTAACGGTGACTTTTTTCTAATATTGGCTCTCCTGTAAAATTGTATAATTTAGTTTAGTAACGGTTTTACTTTAAAGGTGCGATGTGAGACGTGGACTCAGCAGTCATTGTACCGATAGTCGTTTCGGTCAATGGACTAATTGCGAAGTGCCTCAACCAACACATTAAGAGGCGCGCATTGTGAGGAGGTTCCTCTCTCTAGAGCCCTAACCACCGGCACCTTGGACCCCGATGCTAGCAGGCCACTATTTTTTTTTAATGTTTTTTTTTATTAATTTTTTTGTAAATTTTTTTAAAAATGTAAACAGATAGGAAAAAAATGAATAAATGAAAAATAAGAAAAAAACTTGAGACAATTCAATCTTTAGATGCGAGCACTCCCCGCTGCCTCGACAAGTCGAGTCGCGGCGGGAAGAGCTCCGGCGTGATCTCAGGGCAGTATGGAGGGAGCGACTGTCGCAACCGAGGTCCGGGCACGCCGCAATCGCGGCGGTAAGACCCCTCTTTGAGGAGTGGCTGGATAGGCGTCACGGCGTCCTGACCTACCGCATGACGCAGGTCCTCACCGGACACGGAAGTTTCGGGAGGTTCCTGTGTCTGATAGGGAGGGAAGAAACGCCTGGGTGTCACCACTGCGAGGATCGTCCGGAGGACACGGTGGAGCATACGGTGCAGGACTACCCCGCTTGGGCAGAGCACCGCCGTGTCCTCACGACGGCGATAGGCGGAGACCTCTCGCGCCCGGCATTGGTCGAGGCCATGCTGCGGGGCGAGACGGAGTGGGAAGCGGTCGCCTCCTTCTGCGAAGCAGTCATGCTTGTGAAGGAGGAGGCGGGCCGCCTGAGGGAGAGGACAGCGTCCTCCCTCCACCCCAGCCGCAGTGGTAGACGCCCACGGCGTCGGACGTCGCAAGACGATCTCCGGCCACCGTAGGCGCGGGCATGCGGGCAGCGAGTAATGGGCGACTCGCTGTCCGACCATGGACCATGCCCGGGTCGACGGCGCGTTGTGTTCCACGCGCGCCTCAAAGAGTGTCAGCATAGTGACGGGGCCTGTAGAGGGCCAAAGCCTGCCGGGATCGCGGGACCTAGACCTACTTTATTAATTAATTTGAGACAAAATTAATAATATTATGATAAAACTTGGTCGCGGGACTAACGGAGGTTCCAGGACTAACAGATTACCGTGACCCCGGTACGTAAAGGGCTATTGAAGGATACCGTGGATTTTAGTCAGTACAAGTCTGACAGTCCCTCCCGCTCTGCCCTGGGTGGCAGGACTCATTTGATGATTTTACCACGATAAAAAAAAAAAAAAAAAGATGCGAGCACTACATTGACAGCTTTAAGGTTGTGTACGTTTAAGTTACTCATCAGTAACAAAGTAGATTATGCAACTAATAACTGAAGAATACAGATATATGTCTGTATAGACACCAGCACATCAACCTAGCTCTATTTGTCTCTCTATAATAGATTTTCAACCTTATCACGATAGTGGAAGGTTAATATTCGATTTGTAAAATTTGACAAATTCGGGTAGGTTGATCTGTTGGCGTCTGTACCTAGGTTCTATAAGAGGTACCTACTATAAGGTTAAATTAACAGTTTTTTTTTATGGTAACCTTTTAAGCATTTTGCTAAATATAAATTGCCGTGCCCCTAGCGCAAGGCTACGAATCGATGAAATAAAAGCTCCTCTCTTTCTGCTCCTCTTTAGCTCCGATTTGTAAAATATCATGGTAATAAAAAGTATTCTATATATCTATACAAATATTTGATTGCATTTCCCATGCAATAAAATCGAACAAAACAACAAATAAAATATAAGTAAAAAAACAATTTTAAAAACAAGCTTTTATTTAAATGCTCTAAAAAGGACAAAATAAACTTTAAATTAAATCAAACATATAACTTAAGTACACACATCAAAAGTGTCTAGGGATCAAGCATTTTTATGCGGATTTCTTGAGATTGAGATGTGGCTTTGTAATAAATTTATGATTTTATAAATTTATATGGATCCTTTTTGGTGCATTTCATAATTTGAATCAGGAACTGTGAATCAAATTCGAGTAAAAGATGAAAATCAGCTGTCAATATTTTCCCTATAAAAACATACAATGCATTGAAGACATTATTAGTGCTACTGTTTCCCTACTACTGATTAAAACCAACGTTATTATGGAGCGGCGACGTCATTTAAGCAGGGAAGAAATGCTCAGAGCCGTGGGAATGATAGAAGCTGGTTCCCGGCAACGTACTGTGGCCTGCTGTGCCAACGTACTGTGGCAGCTCTGAATACAAGTCAGAGTATTATCAGTCGACTTTGGACACGTTACCGAAGCACTGGTACCGTGGCTGAGCGCCATGGAGGACGGTATCGCTGCACCACACGGAGACAAGACCGAAACATTCAAATCTTAACTCGAAGAGCTCCAACAATAACCGCCATGATGTTAGCCGTGAGGCTTCATCACTCTTCAGGGAACTTAATTAGCGACCAAACAGTCAGAAACCGCTTGCATGAAGTGAACCTTCATTCCCGAAGACCGCTACGGGTACCACCTATAGCAATGCACAATCGTAGGATTCGATATCAATGGGCTCTTGAACACAGAAATTGGGCAGAAGAACAATGGCGTTTCGTGTGCTTTTCTGATGAGTCTCGTTTTGGTATGAGACCGGATACAAGACGTATACGACACTGGAGAAGCCCTGGACGCCAACAGCGATTAAAATCCTGCCAGGAAGTCCATCCTTATAGTGGTGGAACCATCATGGTATGGGCGGGTATTTGGATCGGCGGAAGAACTGAGTTGATTTGGATCAGAGGCAACCTCAACGCTCAAATTTATGCTGAGACGATTGTATCAGACGTCATCGTTCCTCTACAAGTGCAAATCGGTCCCTTATTTCAGTTAATGCATGATAATGCACGACCGCACACCGCAAGAGTTGTAAGACAGACTCTCGCCGCAGCTAACATCAATGTCCTGCCCTGGCCTGCTCAGTCGCCAGACTTGAATCCGATTGAGCATGCATGGGATATGCTACAGAGAAGAGCTCTGCCGAATATGGAGGGTATCCAGTCGCAAGAAGACCTTTTTTTGTTGTTGCAACGAACATGGGCGGCCATTCCACAGCGTGATTTGGATGAACTCATTTTGAGTATGCCAAACCGATGTTCTTGTGTTGTTAGTGTTCGCGGTAGAAACACGGATTATTAATTGTTTAAGTTACCCAATAAAATTTTAAAGAAAACTGTTATTTCAGTCTTTTTTTCGAACTTTTGTGTTAGTGGTTCAAATGTCAAAAATCCCTTTATTAGGAAAATGGCAAATTTCTTTATTAATGCAAAGGTGACTTGGTTTATCGTTACTGTGATAAACGAAAACACTTTATTTGATGAATCCTTAAAAAAAAATTAATTAATATCAATCAGGAGAAAAGTTATTGCAAAAATATACGTTGATCCCTAGACACTTTTGATGTGTGTATAATATAAAAGCTTGTCGCGAGATTTACCTGTGTAAAGTATGTTATGATACATACATTTTATCGTTTAATTATTTGTTTGTTTTGTTTGTGACAAGTAAATCTCGCGACAAGCTTTTATATTATACTTAAGTTATATGTTTGATTTAATTTAAAGTTTATTTTGTCCTTTTTAGAGCATTTAAATAAAAGCTTGTTTTTAAAATTGTTTTTTTACTTATATTTTATTTTTAAATTTTTAGTTTTCGTTGGACATATTTCGCAGTCTTTCCATTTCATTTAGCGCGTCATTGTTGCATGGTCCTTTTCCTGTTAATTTCGTACAGTCAAGTTCTTCAATAAGGAGACCTTCTAGCGATTTGACTCTACTTAAGGCCACGTATGCTTGGCCAGCACCGAAGAGCTTTGAGCCTAAATAGATGACAAAATAGTTTTTTCGTACCACTTGCTCAAAAAAGTGACATTCTATGCTTCAAAAATCGAACATAACGATAGTCATTTTTAATCTGCTAAAAACAGGGAGAGAATGTTGTACTGAATTTCATTCATCCTCTAGGGAGAGAATGTGATTTAAATTTGGAATACTTACCGAAATTTATACTGAACTACATCTGTGTTTACACCATTGAGTTTGTATATAAAGCATTACACATTTTTTTGAAAAAGGAATACGTATTTATTATGCAGTTATGATTATTAAACAAAATTACGAAAACCGAAGAGCTAGGCCGTATGAGCTTGATGCCTTTGCTTTTCCGACAAAAAAAAAAAAACGACGGGTTGCACTCTGGGAGTGCCGGCAGAAGTGAAAACTTGAATAGTAATTGTTGGAAATATCTTGTGAACAGATTTTAGTAAAACTCGCAAAAATGGTTGACTTTTTATTTCAATAATTTTCCAATGTGACGTACATCTTTTATAAACAACGTTACCTAGCAACGAACATTCACGCAAGCGCCCTGCGCCGTCCTACGCTTTTTCGGTCAGGGTCACGTGTCCTGACGCGAGTTTAAGATTTTATACCCATATTACAGAAAAGTGCTCAACGCCGCTAAAGAAGTTTTCACTTCAAAAATTTAGTCTAGGAATTTATTTTATTTTTATAAATAAGTTAATGTTCTAAAAATGCAGTAACGATGTTAAATCAAATGAAACGCAAGTTCCTCAGACGCAAGAACAGAGATATACTCAAATTAACTCATCGACAATAAATGTACCAAACAAAAATGTAACTCTATCAATAATTGGACCAATGTTTCGAATGTTAACTTTTACTTTTAATTGTCATTATTTTCAATAAATGCTTATCTCATATTATTATTGAGTTCATTTTTTCGCAAATGGTACGAAAAGTAGAGTATTTTCCTCGGTGATAAAGCTGTCTTAGTCTTGGGTGAACTTAAATCCCTCGCTACACTCAGGACTCGTCTTAAATCCCTCGCTTTGCTCGTGATTTAAGTTTTTAACACCCTCGCTACGCTCGGGAGTAAACCTCGAGTCCTTCGTTACGCTCGCGATTTAAATCGTCACCCGCGACAGAAGACACTGCTTTATCCCCTTGGTTAATAATCTACTATTTCGTACCACTTGCTCAAAAAAGTGACATTCTATGCTTCAAAAATCGAACATAACGATAGTCATTTTTAATCTGTTAAAAACAGGGAGAGAATGTTGTACTGAATTTCATTCATCCTCTAGGGAGAGAATGTGATTTAAATTTGGAATACTTACCGAAATTTATACTGAACTACATCTGTGTTTACACCATTGAGTTTGTATATAAAGCATTACACATCTTTTTGAAAAAGGAATACGTATTTATTATGCAGTTATGATTATTAAACAAAATTACGAAAACCGAAGAGGCCGTATGAGCTTGCTGCCTTTGCTTTTCCGACAAAAAAAATTTAGTCTAGGAATTTGCCGCGTTTTTGTATTCTTCAAATAAAGCCTTAAGTTTATTTTTATAAATAAGTTAATGTTCTAAAAATGCGTAACGATGTTAAATCAAATGAAACGCAAGTTCCTCAGACGCAAGAACAGAGATATACACAAATTAACTCATCGACAATAAATGTACCAAACAAAAATGTAACTCTCTCTATCAATAATTGGACCAATGTTTCGAATGTTAACTTTTACTTTTAATTGTCATTATTTTCAATAAATGAAAAAAAAATGAACTCAATAATAATATGAGATAACTCATATTATTATTGAGTTCATTTTTTCGCAAATGGTACGAAAAGTAGAGTATTTTCCTCGGTGATAAAGCTGTCTTAGTCTTGGGTGAACTTAAATCCCTCGCTACACTCAGGACTCGTCTTAAATCCCTCGCTTCGCTCGTGATTTAAGTTTTTAACACCCTCGCTACGCTCGGGAGTAAACCTCGAGTCCTTCGTTACGCTCGCGATTTAAATCGTCACCCGCGACAGAAGACACTGCTTTATCCCCTTGGTTAATAATCTACTATTTTTTTATCGTGGTATAATCATCAAATGAGTCCTCCCACTCAGAGCAGGGCGGGAGGGACTGTCAGACTTGTACTGACTAAAATCCACGGTGTCCTTCAATAGCCCTTTACGTACCGGGGTCACGGTAATCCGTTAGTCCCGCGACCGCGGCAGGCTATGGCCCTCTACAGGCCCCGTCACTATGCTGACACTCTTTGAGGCGCGCGTGGAACACAACGCGCCGTAGACCCGGGCATGGTCCATGGTCGGACAGCGAGTTGCCCATTACTCGCTGCCCGCATGCCCGCGCCTACGGTGGCCGGAGATCGTCTAGGGACGTCCGACGCCGTGGGCGTCTACTACTGCGGCTGGGGTGGAGGGAGGACGCTGTCCTCTGCCTCACGCGGCCCGCCTCCTCCTTCACGAGTACTGCTTCGCTTCCCACTCCGTCTCGCCCGGCATTGGTCGAGGCCATGCCTCGACCAATGCCGGGCGCGAGAGGTCTCCGCCTATCGCCGTCATGAGCTCTGCCCAAGCGGGGCAGTCCTGCACCGTATGCTCCACCGTGTCCTCCGGACGATCCTCGCAGTGGTGACAACCAGCGCATATATTATGTTCAATGTTATAGCTCGGTACTATTAACCATTGAGGAGTTCTCTCGTAAGCAGATGTCCCTGGCTGCACCAACAGGTTGTTATCATCATATTATTGCATTGTTACCGGGTCTCCATATTTATTTCAAGTTTTAGTTGTGTACTATTAACCTTTGAGGAGTTCTCTCGTGAGCAGACGATCCTAGCTGCACCACCAGATCGCACTTATCATATTATTGCATTGTTACCGGGTTTCCATATATATTTCAAGTTTTAGTTGTGTACTATTAACTATTGAGGAGTTCTCTCGTAAGCAGACGATCCTGGCTGCACCACCAGATCGCACTTATCATATTATTGCATTGTTACCGGGTTTCCATATATATTTCAAGTTTTAGTTGTGTACTATTAACCATTGAGGAGTTCTCTCGTGAGCAGACGATCCTGGCTGCACCACCAGGTCGCTGTCACCATATTATTGCATTGTCATCGGGGTTCCATATTAATACCAAGTTTCAGATCGATTGAGTAATTAGAAGTGATTCTAATTTGACTTGCAAGATTTGATCTAAACAAACATACAAACATTGCAAGTTAAATAAAAGCTTGTAATAAAAACGAGAATATTCTGTCGCAGAAATACGACACGGGCGATAGGAGAACAGTAATACTTGTCGCATATATACAACTAGCGCGCTTAAAATGTGCCTACCATAAGATAAACAAATTAATTGTCCCTCTTGCAATGTAAAGACCTTATGTGTGTATCTGTGTCCAGAAGCAGGAGAAGGCAGAAGTTATATAGTTTAAAACATGTGTAACTCTTTTGTTGAATGAATACTTACCTATCGTAATTTTGTTTCAGGACTTAACATCACTACTGGAAAATTTCAAGGGATTATCAGAAAACAACAAACTTCTACATTTATGGTATCAAGGAAAATGTAACCAAGATCCAACATGGTGTACATAGCAAAAACAACATTTAGTAAAATATAACTAATTTATTTAAAAAATATACTTAATAATAAAAACAACCATTTTATTCTTATTGGACCATTGATTGAAGTAAGCCTAATATGTAACTACCTAAGTCTTCATCTTGGTTAGTCCAGGAAACATAGATATTTTTGGTGCTATCCTCATCACCTTCAACTTTGATAAGTACAGATTCAACAGATATGTTGGCCTCAGAAATTGTGATGGTCCATCCCTCCAACTTCTCTGATAGTAACGTTTTCAGTTTCTCTGCAGTTTTGACGGCTGGACCAGGATCTTCAAAACGGACTGTGCTTGTGAACCTTATTATGTGTCTGTTGATACCAATTTCATCACACATTTCATCAATATCAAGAAGAGATAGCCTGTTGTCTCGTACACACAAGATTCCATTGACAACCCGCCGCCGTTTGGGGTCCGGTGGTTGTGCATTGTACCGTACAGCCTCTGCCTTCAATAGCCTCAAAGATACATCAATCGGTATCTTTGTTGGTGTGTTAATAGTACAAGTTTCCCCATTTGCAGGCATGTAACAATTTACTTTAAACTCTTTCTCAATTTTGTCTTTCAAAAACTCCATTTTCTGTGCCTCACCATGCACCAACAACACATTCTTAGGCTCACAGTACTGAATCAACTGCATAATTCCTTTAGCATCAGCATGGGCAGAAAATGACATGTACTCTACAGCCATTTTGACTTCAACCACTTGGCGGTTCTCAAACTCAACTTTCTTAGCACCATTTAAGATTTTATGACCAACTGTACCCTGGACACAAAAGCCTGGCATGATTACCATATTTTGTTCATAAGGTGCCCATTTCTTAAATATGTTTAGTGACAAACCAGCATGCAACATGCCTGGAGTAGCAAACACAACCATTGCTCCAGGGTTGTCAATGTAAGACTTGTCAAAAGGTTTGATATGTTTAAAATCAAACATGTTTCTTTGTACAAAAGTCTTTCTTATCTTCTGATTAGTCCATGTTATGAACATCTTGTAATAATTGTTTGCTTTCTCTGTCAGTCCTAATGCAAAGTATACTGGATATTTCAAATTCATTCTCTCCCAGTAGGTTTCCAATAAAATACAAAGTTCTTGAGCTCTTCCTAATGCAAATACAGGAATAAGGACTTTGCCCCCTTTTTCAACACATTCATGAACTTTTTTGAGGAAGTCTCTCTCACGGCAGCGCTTTGAGTCTCTGATAGTGGTAGCATAAGTTGATTCTGTTATAAGAAGATCAGGTCTGCACTTATCTATCCAGGCGGCTCCTAAATGTCTGTCAGGAGTCATATTGTAATCTCCAGTATAAACAACTGACTGTGAACCAACACGGATCCAAAACATGGCAGCTCCAAGCACATGGCCAGCATAGTATGCCTTAATCTCTAATTCATTATCTACCATCACAGACTGATGCAGGGTCACTGCAGTTACCTTTTTTATACAATCTTTGATCATTTGAGATGTAAAGAAGTTGGATTCTCCTTTCCTCTCTACTGCTACTTTCCTCATGTCTTCAAGTAGGATAGGTGCAATAGCTTTGGTGGGGTGTGTCATGTAGATAGGTCCTGTGTAACCCACCATTTCAGACATGTATGGCAGCGCTCCGCAGTGGTCGAGATGGAAATGAGAGATAATGACACAGTCTATCTGACTGGTAATGGGACCTTCGGGTACAATGTACGAAAAGTCAGGGAAGCGCCTCTCATCGTTGTAGCCCATGTGCATGCCGCAATCTAGCATAATGTTTTTACCCCCCATCGACAGCAAAATACAGCTGCGACCGACATCTTGGCCAGCACCAAGCGGAGTTATCTTTATATCAGGCATGATGAAATTTTATCTCACTGTTTTACATCAACAATACTAGTAATTTGTTTGATTGGAATGTTATAAAACCAGTTACGTGTGAAAAATACTTTCTTATTACTTTACGTTCACTAAACACATTTCCTTCAGTAATTCGCACTATTTATCTTATTATATACAACAAATTTAATTATCAGGATGATCAGGATTTAACCTGCTCAGAACCGTCGCAATAGAAATACAGACTATAAAAATTCTAAATGTCAAAAAGCAGGCAGCTCTGTTCAAATTTTCCGGTGGTATTTCTTGGGTCATTTTTTTTCTATTGCACACTCTGGCCATGTTCCTAGAACCCCCAAGCCTCCATTCTACGTAACTCAGGATCCTGTACACACCTAAATATGGGCGTCAAAAAGAAAAATTACATTTGAGTTTTCACAGAATTCCAAGAAGCAAGTTCTTGGACCTTCGATCCGAGGTCGTGTGGTAATGAAATCGATTCAATTCATCGTCGTGGCGTGGTTATTTTCCATTGAAAGTCCTATTCAAAAATAAAATTCTACCCACTGACTCTGTGCACGACGATAAATAATATGTACTTCTCTTTTTATGTGTGGCGAAAAGTCGAGTAACCATGCTCAAAAATTTAAAAAAAGGTCGCTAACACGTTGACAATCAAATGTCAAAATGAAAAAAGGCGGGAACCTTGAAATTAAGCGGGCGCGAAATTTCAAAGTTTTAAATTTTTATTGGTTTATTTCGGGAAAATGGGGGCGAAAAAACCTAAAAAACGGAAACCAGATGTTACGGAATCTGAGGAGTTGGAGATGGAGTCCGATGAGTCGGGGGAAACTGACGCAGAGGACACGGATAAGTACAAGCCTTATAGAGACTTAAAATACAAAAGAATTTATTCAGACAATGCAGGTAACGAATTTATTGTATTTTTGGAATCTGTCGACGATAAACCAGTTGGTGATCGAGACAAAATGTACATAGCCAATATATGTAGCAGATACAACAAGGGCATCAAGCAATTCCGGTCAATAAATCGGTACAGAATTGGCGTCATATTTGAAACGGCTAATTATGCCAATATGTTTTTAAATAATGATAAATTTCTAGAGCAACACAATTTTAAAGCGTCAATACCAGCTAAAAATACTGAAGTCACCGGAGTCATTTATAATGTTCCTGCAAGCCTCTCAAATATAACAATCTACAAAAGTATATCATCCAATGTCAAAATTATTTCGGTAAGGAGAATTATGCGCAAAAGCAGGGAGGACAAAAACCTATTTGTCCCGACAAAAACTGTTACAATCACATTTGCTGCCACAGAATTGCCTGATTTTATTGATATTAACCAATGGAATTTTAAGCTAAATGCATATGTGCCACCTATAAAACAATGTTTTAACTGTTTGCGATTTGGTCATATGTCAAAATACTGTAAAAATAGTACCAGATGTTCAATCTGTTCAGAAAACCACTCATACAAAGATTGTTCTAAAGATTCTACCAATGCTACTTGTGCAAATTGCAAAGGGAAACATATTGCTATATCTATTCTGTGTCCCATCAAAAAAAGTAAAATAGAGGATAATAAAAGGAGGCTTAAATCTCTTACTTTTGCAGACATATTTAATAAAACCGAGTTTCCACCTTTAAATGCCAAAATGGCAAATAGCAGAAAAGTACAAAATACAAATATTTTGAATGTAAATAACATTTTAAATTCTGAAGAATTATTAAGCTTAATATTAGAGACAATTGTGCAAATTAAAATAAATAAAAAAGAGGTCAACAATGAAGTTCTTAGAGACACAATTAAACATATTTTAGATAAAAAACAAAACTGCAAATCAAAATGATTTCATTAAATATAGTACAGTGGAACGCTCAGAGTGTTATTCGTAATAGAAATACTTTAACTCATTTCTTATATTCTAATGATATACATATTGCCATATTGTGTGAAACATGGTTACAGAGTAATCAACTATTTACAATTAAAGGTTATATTACAGAGAGACTTGATTCTGGAAATAGTCACAATGGTGTTGCAATTCTTATACATACTTCTATTAGACATAAAAGATTAAATACTCCTAGTGATGATTCATTACAAAATGTTGCAATTCAAATCGAAATTTTTGGTAAGTTAATATCAATAGTCAGTGTTTATAGCCCAGGTAACTGTCAACCCAGATTTAATAAATTTGCATTTGATAACTTGATAAAGAGTATTCCAGAGCCATTGATTTTAGCAGGGGATTTTAATGCATATAATACAACATGGGGCTGTTCTATTAATAATTCTAGAGGCAATATAATTCACGATGTAATAGAAGACAATATGTTAGTTTTATTGAATAATGGTGAACCTACCACAGTAGGATCTCATATATGGCGACCTAACGCTCTTGATCTCACATTTGTTTCCCCTTCATTGGCACTGTCTTGTAATTGGACAGTGCACGATGATAGTCTTGGGAGTTACCATTTACCTGTTATTACTCAGTTAATAGCTCACAATGATGCCAAATTAAATAATTTACCATCATTTATTAATAGAAATTTTAAAAAGGTAGATTGGGATAAATATACTAAGGCGGTAGATTCTGGATTGCAACAAATAATTGATGTCATGTCAGTTGATAATACACATGTTTTAGAAAATTATGACTCTTTCTGTGTTCTTTTAGATAACGCCTATAAGAGTGCATGTCCATATGGCAAACACTCTGACCGTTTCTCTTCCAATAGACCTGGAAAAAGAAAACATATTCCATTACCATGGTGGAATCAAGCTTGTAATGATGCTGTCAACATATGTAAAGAAGCATATATTAAATTTAAACAGACATTTAATACTGATGACTATATTAATTTTAAAAAAATGCAAGCTCGAAAGAAACTTGTTTTAAAGACTCAAAGATTTCTTAGTTGGAAAAACTTTTGTGAAAACATAAACAGAAATACTCCTATAAGTAATATTTGGTCTATGATGCGTAAATTTAATAAAACATTTTCTCCATCTAGTAACCTTCAAAACAATGCTTGGGTTCATTCATTTCTAAAGAAATATGCTCAGGTATCTGATACTACTAGTCACATTCCTATCACAGAATATACTGAAATAAATAACAATTTTGTTAGTTGTTTTTCTTTGTCAGAATTAAAATCTGCTTTAAAAGGTCGTAGGGACAGGGGTTCTTGTGGTCTTGATTGCATTAATTATAAAATGATTAAATGCTTAAGTGATAAAGCTCTAACTGTGCTACTTCAAATTTTAAATTTATTATGGCGTAGATTAGAAATACCCAACTCTTGGAAAACTGATTGTATTATTCCAGTTTTAAAACAAGGGAAACCAGTAGGTGATCCTGATTCATATAGACCAATCACTCTAACTTCTTGTATTGGAAAAATATTTGAACAATTGATTAAACAACGATTAGAGTATTACATTGAGAAAAATAATATTTTACCTAATAACCAATTTGGTTTCAGAAGAGGCAAATCTAGCCGGGAAAGCTTTACTCGTTTACATTTAGACATATTTCATAACTTCAAACTTAATAAAAAAACTGTAGCTGTGTTTGTAGATATTGTAGGAGCATTTAATAATGTAAATATTTATACTTTATGTAAAGTGTTAAATAATATTGGATTACCTGGTCATTTTGTCAATTGGTTATACAAATTTCTCAGTAATAGAACCATTTATGCCAAATTTAACTCTCATATTTACGGCCCTGAGATCCTGACATCTTCTAAAGGTCTCTGTCAGGGTGGTATTTTAAGTCCATATCTTTTTATCATATTTATACTTAAACTCAATATAGTTCTAGGACCTGATGTCACGAATCTCCAGTTTGCTGATGACCTGGTGATATATTATTCCGACCATAACCTGGAAAATATAGTATGTATTTTAAATAGTAGTCTTAAAAACTTACACAAACATTTTAATGATATTGGTCTACAGTTAAGTGCAGAAAAAACAAAGGTTGTAGTCTTTTCAAAAAATAAACACCAAAATGTAAATATTTTGTATAATAATTCTTTGTTGCCAATAGTTGATAGTGTTCATTTCTTGGGAATTGATTTTATGTATAATTTAACTTGGACCAAATATGTTAATTATTTAGCTGAGAAGGCTAATAAAGCTTCAAATATTATCAGATGCTTGACAAAGACAACATGGGGAGCAGACCCCAAGCTGCTAAAAATTTTATATAAATCTTTAGTACGTAGCCATTTTGATTATGGCTTTCTATGTTTTGCAGATAATCTTAAACTAGTTGATAAATTAGATAAGATTCAAAATAAATGTCTTAGAGTAATTACAGGAGCAATGTGTACTACACCAATAAATTCTTTGCAAATAGAATGTAGAATTGAGCCTCTTTTATTAAGATTTGAGTTTCTTAGGGATAGATTTTTACTTCAATTATTTTCTAAAAATAATTCATTGATTAAAATAATAGAAGGATGTTTAAGTTATACTGATCAACCATTTGTATGTAGAAATTTTAATGAAAATATGTGGTATATGAATATTCCTCTGTATAGAAGTAACATATTAGCATGTTATGATGGGACATATGAAAGTAAATTTAATAATATACCTATTGTAGTTGCACATGACTTAAAGACTAAATATGATGTTTATAATCTATTTGATAATTACAATACATATAGACAACTGTACACTGATGGGTCCAAAAATTCTGAACATGTAGCTGTGGCTGTTTACGATATAACCTCACGTAGAGGATTTGGCAGACAAATTAACAAGTATGCCTCAGTATTCACTGCGGAGGCTTTGGCTATCTTAGAAGCTCTGAACATTGTAAAGGAATTACAACAAGAAAACAATAAGTGGCTTATAATAACGGACAACAAAAGCGTTTTAAGTGCTCTGGCGAATCTAGGCTACAATGCGAATTCATCATATATACTATATCAAATAAGAGAAATGATATTTGACCTGAATCAAACAGGATGCGATGTGATACTTTTGTGGACTCCGGGACATATTGGCGTAAAAGGTAATGAAGAAGCTGACTTCTTAGCTAGAACAATAGCAAACAACAACTATGGAAATGTCAAAAACGTTCCGTTACCTGCATCAGATTTGCATGCTGTAATAAAACAAAACGCAAGAACTAAATGGCATCGATTGTGGATAGAGTCTCTGAACATCAAAGGAAAATGGCTTGGAAAGATTGAGAAGAAACAAATAATTGGAAGATCCTGGTTTGACGAGGGTGAATTTAAATCCAGACATTTTTATACAACACTTTGCAGACTGCGTTTAGGACATGGACGATTTAACACACATTTATATAAAATGAACATGGCAACTGCCCCCACATGCCAGTACTGTAATGATGGAGACCAAGACTTGGACCATATCGTTTTTAGTTGCAGCTTTTTTACTACACAGAGAACAGAATTGTTTGACTCACTGAAGACAATTTATGGATCAACTGAAGCCGTTCCCCGTCTAGTAATAAATCTTCTCCAGAATAAGAAGACTTATGTTTCGCTTTTTACTTACATCGCAAGGACTGTTCAGAATATATAGAAGATAAAATTATCACAGACTAGGCTGTATGGTCTAAGACCTTTGCCTATCCTCAACGGGATGAATGAAAAAATCATCATCATCAAATGTCAAAAGTTGTCACTGTCAAACGGCCGTCAATGGCCTGTCAACCCTGTCATTTAAAAATCGGGCTAGCTGGCTAGCCATTGTTGTTTATATTATTTTGTCGGCTCGAAAACAATTATTTTACTATATTTATATAGAAGGAAGTAATTGCATTTAATTAGGTAATTGACCATAACACCAACCTTATCCTTTTAAAATATTTAATACTTCAGTTGTAATGTACAGCGTTGACAAACTTTGCGAGTTAGCGCACGAACGTTATTTTATGTTTCTCGTTTTCTTGTTATGATAAGCTTATCACATTCATCCACAGCATTGCGCGCCGGCTCGTGGAGTGCAGACGTGTCCTTCGTCTAAATAAAATTACGAAAGAAGTATAATAATTTTTCCATAATGTCTGGCGAAGGATCGTCTTTAGTAAATGCAAATGGAAATAAAAAAGTGGCACTTATAACCGGCATAACAGGCCAGGTATGTACATATTTATTATAATTGCGGCTTATTTATGGCTTGATCGTTTTCATGGATTTCCGAATAAGCCACGTTGGTCGTAAAATAATTGTTTTATGCTTCATTTCGTACTTCACGGTCTAAATTGGCGAATACAACATTGTTTTTATGTTTTAGACTCATTGTTTAATTGTTATTACTGTAGTTTTACAAAAGTATTGCCTCTTGTTGTAAGTATTTTAATTTTAAACAACCTATTCTGTCCCACTGCTGGACAAAGGTCTTCGCCATATCTTTCCAATATTTTTTATGTATTTGCTTTCTCTGGTAAGTTACTATAAATATTGATATTTTTTATTATTCATTAGTTTTATATTAATATTATTAATTATGTCTCAAATTAATTTATAATTCAAACAAAAAAAACAATTATGAGCCTAATACTATTAGAATACAACATACTATTATAATTATTTAAACATTTTTCCAATACAATACGCGCTGCTAAGGACCATATGTTTGATCAGTAGTTAAGTACTACAAAAAAGTTAAACATTGGTTAAACACTTGTGTAAAGAATGTGTCAACTGCAAAAAGGCATTTGTCATTCAGGTCATTTTGCAGTTACACTTATTATTATAGACAAGAGTTCAACTGATGTTTAATACCACAAAGAAATAAACATTTGTTCAACACTTGTCTAAACAAAAGTGTAAATGTAAAACAACCTCTATATCAATGTGAAATGTCATTTTGACATTGACAGTTTTTTTAAACAAGTGTTCAATATATGCTTAACTTTTTCTAGTAAGACAGTATAACTTTAATAATTGGTTAAAAAACCAACCAACCATTTATTAACTATATGTTTGTCATGTAACAAAGTTACAGACTTTTTTTTTAAATGTACTAAAAAAACAAGATCATGTTTATCTATTATTGAATTTAATGAGAGTTGAGATCTCTTGTAAGGAGACGATCCTGGATACAAGACCCGAGTTGTTCCTAACTTAAAAATGTTTGGTCATCAGGACTTTAAAGGTGCAGTACTTTTTTTTTCCAATTTCAACGAGTTCGATTCCTGGCCAGGATTATTGTTTTTTTTTTTAAATCCAGTGATGTAGTTTTAATTTCGTTAAAATCGGCCTCGAAACTCCTTTCAGCATTCAAGAAGCCAGATGAAAAATTGACCCTGTATACATAGTAACTAACTACCAAATCAAGTTAAAGTAAATCAGACTGCTACGGCCAGCTCGTAGCTCCGAACTCAATATCCTATTCTGGCGTGCGTTGTGTATTATGTTCTATAATAATAATATAAAACAAAAACCAAAAACTCCATAGACTTTCAGAAATCGTAAGGTCTATGTAACACGCAAGTCAGCGACAAATGTGCCACAAACTGTTTAATTCCAAATTGTACAAGCTACGCTCCACCATACTTAATGACAGATGGTCACACATAAGCACCTTGTAAACATCTTTGTTTGACAAACTTGTTGACATTTTCATCGAACGAAAGAAACTGCTCAGAACCACTATAAATAACCGTAAATTATACGAAGGGCTTCGACAGTATTAAACACTGTAATATTCTTATTAAACACTGTAATACTAGACAAACACCAAGAATTGGAACTGCAGTAACTATAAGTACAGACCTTCTGAGAAATCTTTCTCCTGCGAAAACCTCAAACTCAGCAATGCAGAACCTTCGTTTTTAAAAGATAAAATGGAGTTAATGGTGATCTCCAAAACTCTGGTCTCTTAGACGACTAAGGGTATCGAAGTCGGCAATAAGACGCTGACAAACCTGCTTTTGGGTTACACGGATAATAACAGCACTAAGCATGGTCGAAGTAGATGGATAAAGAAATAATTGTGTCGATGAGTATAAATTCTTGGACCAGTTAATATCTTCTGAAAACAGGCAAGGAAAAGAAACCGATCTGTGATGCTTATCATCTGGAAAAGTTTCTGGTTCATGAAGACGCTAATGTAGAATTCAATGACATGTGCATCCTGCCCATCCTAAATTACGTTGCTTAGATTTTTGGTCGCTTACCGATTCATATAGAGTCTGCCAAAGGGCAATGGAACGCAGCATTCTGGGCTTAAAAGACAGGACAGAGTTCGTAATACCACGGTGCATTCCAAAACGGTTATACTGGAGATTGGCTGGGTTTGGCCTTAGTAGGTTTGGGCGTCATGTCAGCCAACAATCACCGTTGGCAAAAGTCTACGCACAGTGGGAGCGAAGTAAGATGATAACGAGAAAGCCAAAAGGAAGTTGGCCCAGAAAGAAATCTATTTAAAAAACAAGTCACGGATTATAACCTCTCCTCTATAATTTAGTATATTATATTTATATATTAGGTTCATTTTAAAACATATATATTTTATACATACATTTAGTATGTTTATTTTAATAGTATGTATGTTTATATTTTATTTATTCTTTGTATACTGTGTCTACGTTTTGATGTCTATCTCTCTTCTGTCGCTGGTCTGCTGGAAGAAATTTTTTATTGAAATAAGCAGTGCCTTTGTACTCTTTTATCTGTATGTTATTTCTTGTGCCTATGTGTTCTGTGTGCATAAATAAATAAACAATGACCAATATGTAATTATTATAGTTAGTTCAATATATTAATCTTATCAAGTTAACTATATCCTATTTAGAGGGAAATCCGGTATTCGTAAAAATAAATTAATTTTGTGATAGTACAATCACCTCATAGTAACTTTAATCGCGACTTTATGTCATCGCAATAAAGACTGATTTCCTAGACAGATTATCTTCTACTGTATTTATAAGCCATTACTGTACTGTTTTTTGGAGCCATATTTTTACGAATCATAATCATAATTTTTTTAAAAAGAACCGTTAATTTAAAAAAAATGCTTTTGTATGTTGCATTTTTTACGGATCAATAACCATGCAATTGTACGGACGCCAGCAGGTCAATCCAATCCGTTAAATTATACCAATCGAACATTAACCTTCCACTATTGTGATAAGGTTGAAAATTTGACAAATTGAGGTAGGTTGATGTGCTGGCTGCCGTCTGTACATAATAGGTACTAAATTCTGTTAATAATCTTTGGGAAAAACCACTTTTAGTAGTTCAATAGACGTTGAAACGTGCGATAACTTAACACATCTGCGTTCTGTTACTGTGCATCAATGTTTACTCTAGATAAATATTCACTACTCACATAAAACATATTTGATGGGATAGAAGATTACTTATGATGAAATTGGATAATTCAATTTTTTGTGATTGTTTAGCCATTTGAAATTGAAATAAATGGACTTTCTTTCCGCCAATGCTCCGCACCTAAAATATCTACTAACTAGTGGCAAAGGGTCAGCGTTTTAGTTCGTAATTGAAAAAAAGTTGCTTGTACACTTTAGTAATAAATAGAATAGTGACACGACCTATTGATATACAAAAAACCCACGACGCGCATTGTTAGGAGGTTCCATTCTGCACCCTGACCTGGGGTATCTTGCACCCTGTTCCCAATACTTGTGGGCTACTATTTCTTACATTTTTCACCTCTTAACATTTTGTTACAGGACGGTTCATACCTCGCAGAGTTCCTCATCGACAAGGGGTATGAGGTACACGGGGTGCTCCGGCGCTCGTCCTCCTTCAACACGGGCCGCATCCAGCACCTGTACGGGAAGCCGGCCTGCCACACCGGCGGCCGCATGCACTTGCACTATGGTGACCTTACTGACACCACCTGTCTTATAGGGATCATCACTAAGGTTAGTTCTCACTTCAGCCAGAACCTTGCGCTGCACCCAAAGCGGGTGAACTCATTCTATGATATTATCGAATGCCCGTCTAAAAAAATACCTAACTAATATCCTTTTTTTTTCTTCGATTGCTGCTCCTGCTCATGGTGTGGATTTCCGCTCAGAACAAATATTAATTATAATAATATTCCGAGTCTGGGGGTTTGTGTACACAAAGTATCGGTATCGGTTACGAAACTGATGCGACGTTACATCTTTTACAAATCTGCGACCTAAAATGGCTAAATGGGGAATGTATGTTTCTATGTTTGTAAACGCACCCACGACACAGGAGAAATTTCTAGTTTAAGCCAAAGATTTTTTTAAACGTTGCCCCACACTAGGAATTTCTCCTGTGTCGTGGGTGCATTTACAAACATAGAAACTCACATACACAAACACCCAGACCCGAAACAACTATTTGTAGGTCATACAAATAATTGTTCCGTGCGGGAATCGAACTCGCGACACGATGTGCAGCAGTCCAATTGCTCAGCAACTACGCCAACCGCGCCGACGATTTTTTTTATTAAAAAATAAAAACAACCAGCCAGTCACATTTGATCTGCTATGGTCTTTGCCCAGCTGTGCCACAGCACTTGGCGCTTCACTTTGTCCTAGTCTCCTCTTTAATAGTGTGTATTTTCTGTCTTATTTAAAAATATATGATTATAGCACTTTGCCCGCGACTTCGTCCGCGTGGGTTACGTACTTTCTTAATTCCCCTTTTCACCCCCTTAAAGGTTAAATTTCCAAAAACCCCTTCTTAGTGCTCCCCTACATTATAATAGGAAGCCGTGTGCAAAATTTCACATTCCTAGCCCCAGTAGTTTCGGCTGTACGTTGATATGTCAGTCAGTCAGTTCTCCTTTTATATATATAGATAGATAAATCTCTTTTTCTATGAAACGTTTTAAATCGATCTAATTTAGCTGTAGACTATGAGACGAATGTTCTTAAGCCTATGTATCCTGCATATCCGTACGATGTTTCATTAAAATCGGTTCAGTCATTGCGAAAGATGAAGGATTTGAATGATCATGCATACATGCTTTAAAGATCGTCGGTGCATATAACCAGGATGCATGATGCACACACGATGACGCTTCGACGCTTCTCATTTCCTGTACTTATTACAGCTTCGAAAAACGTGTCTTGCTCAATGTCACTAAAAGCTATTAATATAATTCCAGTTTTTTTATTTTAGAAAATGTTATTTTCGGTCCTAAAAATATACATATGACTTTATTAATAGCGATAGCATATAAACAAGCGACACTTTTATACATACTAGAGTTGGTTACACGTGCTAACGCGAATCAGGATTGTCACCTGACCTGTTGACATTTCTGGGGCCAGTCCACCAGTGAGAACAGCTCTGACTTCCTTTTTGATAGAGGAAGGTTAGTAATCAACCCACTATGAGCCGAATACGGGTTAGGATATGGATAAGTACCTAGATCATAATTATGGAGACCCTTACCAATTTTTTCTAGAATTGTGACGAGGCAGAAATAGTATATCGGAATGTTACATTTTTAGGTATACACCAAAGTTTTAGAACATTTCATTTTGCAATAAAAATGTTTCTACTTTCAACACTAGTGAAAAAAAATTATGCCAAAAATATACATACCTACCCCTTAAAATTAGAAAGACAGGCCTGTTGGTCTAGTGGTTAGTGACCCTGACTGCTATGCCGGAGGTCGTGGGTTCGATTCCCACCCAGGACAAATGTTTGTGTGATGAGCACGATCATTTGTTCTGTGTCTGGGTGTAATTTATCTATAATATGTATGTATTTAGAAATATATAAGTATGTTTATCAGTTGTCTAGTACCCATAACACAAGCTCTGCTTAGCTTGGGACTAGATGGCGTTGTGTGATAGTTGTGGAATATTTATTTATTTATTATTTATTTATTTATTTAATTAAATTTTTCCCTTTTTTTGGCTTCAATTCTCGTGGCCTACCAGGAATCTGTACTTTCAATAATCTAAACACCTTTCTGTGCAACCAATAATTTGCCGGATAAATATGAGTACCATTTGCACTCCTTTTTTCAAGATAGCGCCCGACAAATGTTGAAAGCCCATAAACTTTAAGCCTCCTGGATGTGGGACAAGTGTTGCGCCACAAACTTTTTGGTAAAATCATCAAATGAGTCCTCCCACCCAGGGCAGGGCGGGAGGGACTGTCAGACTTGTACTGACTAAAATCCACGGTGTCCTTCACGAGCCCTTTACGTACCGGGGTTACGGTGATGGGTAAGTCCCGCGACCCCGGCAGGCTCTGGCCCTCTACAGGCCCCGTCAATTTGCTGACACTCCTTGAGGCGCGCGTGGAACACAACGCGCCGTCGACCCGGGCATGGTCCATGGTCGGGCAGCGAGTCGCCCATTACTCGCTGCCCGCATGCCCGCGCCTACGGTGGCCGGAGATCGTCTGGCGACGTCCGTCGCCGTGGGCGTCTACCACTGCGGGTGGGTCGGAGCAGTGGCGTGCCTAGGGTTTCAAAATAAGGCAAGCCCAATAAAATTTTAACCGATTTCAAAAAAAGAAAGTTCAGTTTTCGACTGAGTATGTAGGTACCTACGTATGTATCATCGCAATTTTCTCATAAACTACTGGTTAGGTACAATAAATTAAAAGTGAATTCATCCATCTTCTTCTTTCCTCTTCTTTTTTCAATTTCACTCTTGCTTGTCGTGTGGAATGAGGTAACCAAAGCTCACTGAAGGCACGCTAGTGCTAGATTGAATATAATAAACATATCATAACTCCGGTGGCTTTGAAAAAAGCCGTCTGGTTTGCTTCATTGCTTGAGAGAACAAAGTTATAGAGAGTAATTGCTTGCTTCGTAACAGGTTACAGACAAAAAAAAAAAAACAGAAAGTTAAAAAAAGTCGCCCAGTATATGAAAAACCTAGCTAGATGTCGCATTTTTTTTTATTTTTAAGATATTTCTTGAATATTTAATTTCGTTATTTTAAAAAGTCGCTAGTTTTTATTGATACAAAATTAAAAAAAGTCTCCAGGCTCGTTAAAAATCTCCAAGATCTCATAACGTCGCTAAAATGACAACACTGCAGAGTTGGCAAGTCACGCATACGTATGCAACTTCATAGGCAATCACGGCTTAAACCTTCCTTAAAAAACGATTTGTAGACTCACAAGGTTAACTTGTTATACGGCACATCGCTATAAGTGCGAAAGTGACAGAAAGATAGTATTTGAAAGCCCGGTAAAAGCCGGTCGAGTGTAGGCGAGATAGCTATATGTTGATGGTTCAAATGCGAAACTGCGCGCGAAACATCGCGATGTGTGGCATAGGTAGATATTAGTTTGTGTTATTTTGATAAGAATTAAGCGCGCGAACTTTTAAATAGTTCGGGTTTGATATTGATTCTCTATTGAGCGTTTTAGTAAGGCATTTGGGCTTATATGAAGGTACCGCCACTGGGTCGGAGGGAGGACACTGTTCTCTCCCTCATGCGTCACAAACTTGGATATAACTTTATATTGACACCCCTTGACATCAAAAAATAAAATAGCGTTCTTGCTCTGACAAATGCAACCCTATTAGCAATGTTTAATGGACTACAGTTCCGTAATAACACATCATTAAACAATATTGTGCACTTTAAACATAATGTGATGCTACGCAACAACTTGTTAACCAAGGCCGATACATAATAACGCTTGTTACTCACGGTAACACTACCTGTCGTCGTCCAAATGTTGAATTAGCCACATCGTTAAAAACCTAGTCATATCGTGATCCAGTGATGGCCAGTGTGTGGTGTGCCCAAATTGGAGTTCAGGCAATGAATACGAAACTCCAAAAAAAAATCTATGAAAAATACGTTCGTTTCGTCCAACCGATCACTATTAAGACAAAAAAAAAATTTAAACGTTGTTCTTGTCGATTCGCCTAACTTTTTACTGGGCACATCATGAAATGTAGGCTATTCATGATATCTCTAGGCATATCACGATGTGGCTTATTCATTGATCGGCCTACGACATACCTATTTATTTATTACAGTCGATCATTTTCAAGCATGCACAGATGCCACGAATTTATGACGTAACGTCTGTAAATGATGCATCTTTCAAAGCAAGGTTAGAGCATAGCTATAAGCACTGCACCGGATCAACATCACCTCAACTGGCTCAAGTTGAGGTGATGTTGAATTGATTCGGAATTACTTGTAAAACTTGAGTACAGACTCACATACGGTTTTACTTGATTGAGATAGAGATAACGTCGAGCAAACTTAACGGCACGGGCACACAATCACACATTTCAACATTTATGAAATTCTATATGTATCGGTCTCAATTTGCATTGTAGTCAGTAAAAATAAGGTTAGGTCATGTCGATCCGGTAACTGCTTGTAAGTGTGCTATGAGCTTTTACCAGATGAGAGCTTTTAGTGCATCAATATTTTTTGCTAAATTAATTCGAATACTTGTTTTAAACGTTATCTTCCGGCTAGTTAGCCTTATTTCCTGCTTTATTTAAAAAAAAATATTTCCGACTTTTTCAATGTTGTATTGATCATGTTCCAAACCAAGGCATTTGTATTGTTGCATCCGCAGTTTTTCATAATTCTGGAGTTTTTTTCTGTTCGTGGCACCGTACAATTTAAGTAGATAACTTGCAAAAAGTTTTACTTGAGGACAGTATTACATGACTAAAAAATCTTCAATAGCAAAAAAATACATTAACACTCATCTGCATCTGCTAAATCGAATTGTTTTTACTCTGGTCTATTTTTTCAAAGGCAGAAATTACAAACGCAACCTGTTACGATCCTTATGCATATTTTATATGTACTCGAAAGCAGTACATATAAAAAACCTCATCCACGTGTATACATCTGACATTGACCATGACATTTGAATTAAATTATTTTCATTAAAACAAATTATTTTATCATTAACTAATTTCTTTTTTCGCTCCTTATATTATAATGAGTGCCGGCAGAAGTGAAAAATTCAATAGTAATAAACGCGCAAGCGCCCTGCGCCGTCTTACGAATTTTCGATCAGGTCACGTGTCCTGACGCGAGTTTAAAATTTTTTACCCATTCCAAAAAAGTGCACAACGCCGCTAAAAAAGTTTTCACTTCGAAAACCACAAAGTAAATAAATTATTTAAAAATACTTCGCCCGTTTAGGAGCAGGGTCCAAGCTATCGGTGATTAGGGCCCCAGAGAATCAGGCCCTTAATCCAACCTCTAAAAAGAGCCTCGAAAGGTTTTCGTCAAGGTCCTTACCCGTCAGGCCATTGGCCAATCATTATTATTGTCACCAAAATTTTCATGATGCTGAATTTGAACTTTTTTTAGTGTGGTAAAATCATCAAATTAGTCTTCCCACCCAGGTTAGGACAGGAGGAACAGTCTGACTTGTACCGGCTTAACTCCACGATGTCCTTCAATAGCCCTTTAATTTCCCGGGTCACGGTAACTCGTTAGTCCCGCGACTCCGGCAGGCTTCGGGACTCTATGGGGACCCCATGCTGAATTTGAACTTGGCAGGAAAACCATATTTCCAGCAAACAAATAAATGAATGTATTTATGTACATATATCTATAGGAGGGAGGCCTTTGCCCAGGTGTGGACAGAGCAGGCTATTAAAAAAAAACTATCATGATAATACAATCAACGTGTTCTTTTACACGTTGTATTGGTCATCTTTCTTTAATTATGCACTGTTAAGGTTTCGTCCGTCAAGTTTACGAGGGATCTCGTTATATTACTACTATCTTAATGCCAATACCGTAAAGTTCATTTGACATACATAATTGAACTATCATTTCATCCTCTCTGTTTCCTGTTGCATGGATTTTTTACTAACTTGTATTTTAGCGATAAACTTATACGATGTTTATTATCGTTGCAAATTAATAATTTATTTCGGTTGCAATCTTTTAGCATTTTTGTCTGTAACTAATCAACGATAGAATTTGCCTATCTGAGCATTTAAGATACCTACCTACCTAGAAACCAGAAGCAGCCGTCAAGAACCAAGCAACGGGATTTGGATTAAGATCGAATATTAATTTCGGGCGTGTCATGATCATTCTTCGGTTCAAACTGTGACTAAACTCACCACCTATTTAAGTTCCTGTAATAGGGTGTAAGCCTACTGTCATTAATCGAGCTAAAATGCAGACTCCATGACTGCTTCTGAAAATTTCCTGATGGAAAGAGCGAATAACAGTTTATAAGCCCGATGTGGCAATCAAATCCAAGAGCGAAAATTCAGCAGTCGCGCTGGTTTGTAGTAGACCGGGGCGTTTGAGCATTTCATTCTGTGGTAAAATCTTAGTTTACCGGCATGGTGGAAATGGGCCAAAATACCCGCATGAGTGCCACTTAGTATGAACTGGTATCTACTGCCACTTGTTGATACCATTGAATTGCAGTAAAACTTGATAATGATATCACGGCAAAAATATATTTAAAAAGCTAACTGTTGCCAGTGGGTTCGCCCGCTTGAAAATAGTCCAGACTATAACGTATCTCTAAGCAAAATTTTTTTCAAGATCCTTTCAGCCGTTCAGACATGATTGAGTAACGAAACATCCATCCATCCAAAGTGTATTCTCTCTACCTTACCTTCTTAAACGCTATTTCAGATACGTCCAAAAGAGATCTACAATTTAGGAGCTCAATCACACGTCAAGGTTTCCTTCGAGCTCAGTGAGTACACAGCCCAAGTGGATGCCCTCGGGACCCTGAGGCTTCTAGAAGCAGTGAGGGCAGCTGGCCTGGAGAAGGAAGCCAAGATCTACCAGGCCTCTACCTCAGAACTCTATGGAAAAGTCGTGGAAGTACCACAGACAGAAAAGACGCCGTTCTACCCCAGGTCGCCGTATGGTAAGTTATTTATTTATTCTTTATTGTGTATTATTTATTTAATTAAAAAAAATAGTTTATTTTAGTTATTTAGTGTGTAGTATACATTTTTTTAAGGAAAATTATACCGACGAATACTACTGAAATGGAGTTCAAGTTCCGGTAATACCGCGTAGAGTAAAATTGTAACGAAAGCCCGAAAACTGGGGTAGCGAAGGGCTACAAAGGAATAGTGAGGTTTTAAGTTACCGCTCCAACCTGTGGCGATAATACTGTTTTTTTATGATTTTCCACAGAAAATAAAATGATTAGCTGGCGAAATGGGCAGCATTTCGAATCGAAATCAAAATCAATCCAGGTCTAGACCTTTTTTTTTATTATTTTGACTTAAACAAATAAATAGACCTATAAAACCTTGATGGCACAGTTAGCGCAGTGGCTGAGTGATTGGACTGCTACGCTGCGTGTCGCGGGTTCGATTCCCGCACGGAGCAAATATTTGTATGATCTACAAGTATTTGCTTCGGGTCTGGGCGTTTGTGTATGTGAGTTTATATGTTTGTAAACGCACCCACGACACAGGAGAAATTCCTAGTGTAGGGCAAAGTTAAAAAAAAAAACCTGTATACTATTCTAGTACATTATTTTTAGTGACTTTCGATTTCCGGACACACTATTATTGCCAAAAGGTTTTTCAGTCATCTTATCTTGATGTATGAAATATGTTACCAAAGTATATGTTATTGATAACTATAATTGATTTCCGGTCCGTAAAAGCAAACCCTAGTTTACGTGTAATCATTAATTAAAAAGACATAAAATTTAACGATAGCGGTAATCATACAAATTTATTAAAAAGTAATAAGCATGTTGTTTGCATTTAAATGTTTCAGATAATGTACGAAGAGTGTAATTGATTTTATCTTTGCACTTAATAATATTATGTTTTAAAGATTAGTATCTGCATGGCGGAATATTAGTTAATACTAGTAAATGTTTTTTTTTTGCTTATAGGAAATGAAGTTGATATCACGCTTGTTTTCTTGCAAGGTTTTTTCAAATGGTATTGAAGTAAAAATATAATATTTGCGATTCCGATGAAGATACCATGGATTGAGTTGATATATTTCAACTAGAGATGCCAAAATCGACTCGCTGTCCGACCATGGACCATGCCCGGGTCGACGGCGCGTTGTGTTCCACGCGCGCCTCAAGGAGTGTCAGCATAGTGACGGGGCCTGTAGCGGGCCATAGCCTGCCGGGGTCGCGGGACTTTCCCATTACCGTAACCCCGGTACGTAAAGGGCTAGTGAAGGACACCGTGGATTTTAGTCAGTACAAGTCTGACAGTCCCTCCCGTCCTGCCCTAGGTGGGAGGACTCATTTGATGATTTTACCACGATAAAAAAAAAAATGGATAGAGTTGTTCACTTTTTAATATATTCACGCCTCTCATACACACAATTTGATGGCGAAAGCATGGTTGCTTTCGCCATCAAATTGTGAGGAACTGCTTGTTGGCAACCCAAACTTATCTATAGTAGTTTTGGTAATTTTTATCTAGTCCATGCTGTTACACTGGTGGACAAAAGTCTACCCCACATCTTCCCAAGACCTCTTATCTCGGGCTACTTCGAACCATCCCTCATGGTCTGTGTCCAGGGTTATCTCACCGCCCATTTCAAGGCCGGCCTAAGCGGACATGGTTCCGTCTATTCTAGACACCCACTATGTGGAGACTCACAAACATCTATAAAAATTAGCGGTCACTTTGAAAAATCTTTTTTGTTACGGTTTTAATTGTTATGATTTATTCTTCTTTTAAGATTATTATTACAGGGGATTTTTCTTGATAAAGTTCAATTAAAAAAAATATCAGCTTATGCTAGTGATCATAAACTTTTTTGACGAATGTATGTTATTTTTTTAGCGGTCACCGTGCATGCAAGTGACTTGACCGACAGGTCATAAAATATGTTTCCTTTCTCTTCCAGCTTGTGCAAAATTATACGGCTACTGGATCGTAGTGAACTACAGAGAAGCATACGGCATGTACGCATGCAACGGTCTCCTCTTCAACCACGAGAGTCCTCGACGCGGGGAGAACTTCGTCACTCGCAAGATCACACGCGCTGTCGCCAAGATCCACCTCGGCCTCATGGAGTATCTTGAGCTGGGAAATCTAGATAGCAAAAGAGATTGGGGTCACGCTAAGGACTATATTGAGGTAGGTATAAAAAAAAAAAAAAAAAAAAAAAAACCGTCAACTTCGTCAATAAGACGGCACGGTTGGTGCAGTGTTTGAGCAATTGGACTGCTGCAATGCGTGTCGTGGGTTCGATTCCCGCGCGGAACAAATATTTCTATGACCTACAAATAGTAGTTCCGGGTCTGGGAGTTTGTGTATGTGAGTTTCTGAGTGCAACGATTTTTTTTAATAAATAAAATAATAAATAACTGCTTAAAAATCAAGTTTCCTGGCTGGTACTGAAGAATTTATGATGGAAAACTCAATGAAACTGCCAGACCCAGAAAGTGAAACCCAAGACATCATAATTAGCAGTAGTGCTTCCAACCATTAGACACAAAAAACGGCTCTTGAGAATCAAAAAATCTTTAAGATTTTTCTTGATCACTAAATTTTTTCTAAATTATCCCCATCAAAGACTATGCCTAGCCTTTTTCCAACTATATTGGGGTCGGCTTCGAGTCAAACCAGATGCAGCTGGATATCAGTATTTCAGACTACTATATAGAATTTTATTTCATGTACGATGCTCCTTAACATTGTACGGTTGGCACAACGGCGAAGCGATTGGCTGTTGCGTTGCATGTCGGATTCAATACCCGCACAGAATAAATGTTTGTGTGACTTAGAGATTGTAGTTCCGGAGTTGATATTTGTTCTTGACTCTAGGCTTGGTCCTCTGTCCTCTGACAGAGACAGTGAGAGTGATGGAGTGAGCAATTATTGATGTGCAAATGGCTTTTTATTCGTTCAGTGCAGTGACAACCAGTAAAACTTTCTTGTGTTACTAAATACCGTCAGATTTCAATAGCTAACCAAAACGACTGAAGCCACAATGTATAAACCATGGCTGTACATGTTCGTTCTGCCCGTGACGTCATCGGGCTTGTCAACAAACGCTTTTTTATGAATCTTCTCATTTCCCAGGCAATGTGGCTGATGCTTCAACAAGAGGAACCAGAAGACTTCGTAGTAGCGACAGGCGAGGCCCACAGTGTGCGGGAGTTTGTGGAGCTGGCCTTCTCATGTGTGGGGCGGAAGGTGGCCTGGAGGGGCGCGGGGGAGGGGGAGACGGGACATGATGCTGACACCGAACAGCTGCTCGTCAAGATTAATCCGAAGTATTTCAGGCCTACAGAAGTGGTGAGTACAGATATGACTGTATCCAGCGTTTGCCCATAGGAGTAGGATTTATTGTTAGTATTTTTTTCTTCTATGCCATTCATAGATGCTTTATAGCGTCTTACTCAAAGTCAAAGTCAAATCATTTATTTCAATTAGGCCATCAAAGAGGCACTTTCAAACGTCGAAAATTAACATTAAAGGAAATGGGATGGGATGGGATTGATTCTACACCTTCTACTATTCTACTACAAATATCGCTTTAGAATAGAATAGAATAGAATAGATTATACTTTATTGTACACCAACATTTTAAAACTACTGTATACAATATTGCTTAATTTATGGTTACAATGGCGGTCTTATCGCTAATAGCGATATCTTCCAGACAACCTGTTAATAGACGGTTTAATACTTGTCTTAAAAAAAACTGTCAACTGCAGAACTGTATTTGACGTTGATATAAGGGTCGTTTTGCAGTTACACTTTTTGTAACTGGTACGGTATGACGGTTAGGTGCTTAGTCAACAGATGTAAAAAAAATCTTTGTTTTTCTTCGATTTCGTTTTTTATTTATTGAAACAGCCGTATCGGATGACTAATGATGGAATGTAGTGAAAGTATTAAATGAAATTTAGTAATATTTCGTTATATATATAAAACATTTTGAAAAAAAAAATTAAGCAGAGTTCTAAAAAAACACAAAAAGTGTATATAACTTTAGAATGTAAAGTTATTATTAGTGGTCGGTGGAAATAAAGTCAAGGAAATAAAAAACAACTGCCAATAGTAACTTTACATTCAAAAGTTATTTTACACTTTTAGTGGGTACAGACGTAAAATTTTGTTGTGTTGTAAACAATGCACAGATTGCGATAGCAGCAATCGCCGTTGATTTGCTGTTATTTATTGAAAAAAGAAATGAGAACCTCTTCCTTTTTTTTGAAGTTGGTTATAAATTGGTATATATTCTTCCAGGACCTCCTATTAGGAGACCCATCGAAAGCCAAAGAGAAACTGGGCTGGGTGCCGCGCGTGTCCTTCGACCAGCTAGTCAAAGAGATGGTGGAAGCTGACCTCGTTCTGATGAAGAGGAATCCAGAGGCGTAAACTAATAGGTAATTAATTCTAAGACTATATACTAGCTAGCAATCAGCCCCAGCTTCGCATGGATTCAGATTTAGAACATTCCTGATAGATTTTCCGAAAAATTTCCTCCATACAAATTTTGTCACGACTATACAATAATTTTGATGGCAAGGTTAGTACAGTCGGGGTCGCGGGACTAAAGAGCTACCGTGACCACGGAACGTAAAGGGCTACTGAAAGATTTTAGTCAGTCAGACTTGTCTGACAGTCACTCCTGCCCTGCCCTGGGTGGGGAGGACTCATTTGATGATTTTACCACGATAAAAAAAAAGGTTAGTGCAGTGATCAAGCAATTCAGTGCTGCACTGTTTATAGTGGTAAAATCATCACATGAGTTCTCCCACCCAGGGCAGAGCGGAAGGGACTGTCAGACTCGTACTGACTAAAATCCACGGTGTCCTTCAATAGCCCTTTACGTACTGGGGTCACGGCAATTCGTGAGTCCCGCGACCCCGGCAGGCTTTGGCCCTCTACAGGCCCCGTCACTATGCTGACACTCCTTGAGACGCGCGTGGAACACAACGCGCCGTCGACCCGGGCATGGTCCATGGTCGGACAGCGAGTCGCCCATTACTCGCCGCCCGCATGCCCACGCCTACTAGGTTTTAGCTCAATCTTCAAACCCCTTTATACCTTTGTTATAATACCGTACTGTGTTATAATGTTCCAGGACTGCTGTGAAAAATGTGAAAACGGACACTAGATGATGCGCGTGAGTGATTTCATACGTGGGACCTGCAGCCATACACGCTTGCGAACTGCAAGCAACATCACATTGTCATAGAATATTTTGAACTGGTAACACACAAAACGAATATTAATTATTTTTAAATTGAGCCCTTCTGAAATATTTTCGTGTTATGGTCTATAGTGCATTTACTAAAATGTAAGCAATAAGATTGATTACAGGCATAATTATTTGTGAATATTCTACCTCGAATACAGTACGATCAGAAATTGTGTGATTAATTGTGTTAACAAAAAAATTTCCCACACTAGGATTTTTCCTGTATTGTGGGTGTATTTATAAATATTCAAACTCGAATACATAAACAATATTTCTTTTCCCATAGATTTTATATCACTTTGAACTTTAAAGCATTGATTAAATACTTTGTCCTTTTAAATACAGCTAAGTTTGTAATGCGTGAGAAAATTCACGAATACGCACAAAATACCTCTCTATATTGGGAAATAAAAAAGAAAGTTGAAGTTTTTTTCGGAATTGTTTGTAAAAATGTAATTAAGCTATCTACACACCTAAGCAGTTTTGACCAACGGCCTTATCTCGAGACGATCATGCGACTGCGCATATTTCGCGGCGGCACACCTCTCCGGTTATTCTGTTGCCTGGCGACGACCGCTTTAATAATAATTCTAGAAATATTGCGAAAAGCGAACACAATTAAAACACTCGCAACTTCAAAAGCCTTGATAACCGTTGAAATTTAAGATAGCGCGTCCACTAATATTTTTGGAAACGGCCATATATTTACAGAGACCGACCATAAATATAACACATCGACCTTTAGAAAGAGATATCGACTAGTTTCGGCTTCGTAGAGCGCTGTCTCTGGCACACTTTGGCTATGTGACGTTTTTCGCGCTGGTTCATCAACTTTAATATATCGTGCGATAGAGACAACGCTATACGAAACCAGCGGATTGTCTCTTTCCCAAGGGTCGATACATGTCTGCAAGCGAGTTTGCTAATAACGCAATTCGACCGATTTCAACTACAAGTGAATATCATCCTTACCACTACGACATATGACATAAAACGTGCGATAATCTACGAGTAGATGAAAATAAAAAATACGCTCGCCACGACGACGTAAGTCAGTCGAATTGCATCATTAAATCGAAGTAGCAAGGACGATTTTCATTATTAGGTAGTATAAATTACAAATAGCACGAATCGCGTCATAAGCAAGCGCTCTAAGGATTCATATTTTATACTTAACTTTGGCTCATTAGTATTTGTAACATTCAACAGTCTTAAAATGTGAACTATGTATGTATAGGTAGTGCAATTTTAATCGTATATGCATATCTACTTAAGGTGTATAAATTTAGATTAAAAGTAATTTTAGCTCCCTCAAAAGGCATTCGTTTATTCGTAAACTAGTATATGAAAATGTATGAAAAAAAAAGTGGATTATCGTGTATAAAATACCATCTAATTTCTTTTTTTTTTGTATTCTTTTCTCATACAAGCTGTTTAATACGAATATAATTTTGTTTATTTTACTACTTAGTTGAAATATTTCAACTAGAGATGCCACGAATACGAATATTATTACGCAAATTTAGTATACATCATTCGGCCGAATTGCAACGCAAACCGTTTTGCCGGATACCGAATACCAAGTGGTGAAAACAAAACGAAGACAATTAATATAAAATATTTTAATGTAACAATCATCAGAATTCAAGTCCACGGGGACCTACCCCAGTACTACATGCATTTCAGTGATGTTCCGAGCTGTTTGACGGATTCCGGACCTGACAACCACAAAATGAACTAAAAGTCGCTGAATGTTCTGTCGATGGATATTCGGCGCTTCAGTCGTCGTGACCTTTTTTTTATCGTGGTAAAATCATCTTATGAGTCCTCCCACCCAGGGCAGAGCGGGAGGGACTGTGAGACTCGTACTGACTAAATCCACGGTGTCCTTCAATAGCCCATTACGTTTCAGGGTCACGGTAATTCGTAGTCCCGCGACCCCTTTGGCAGGCTTTGGCCCTCTAGAGGGGGGCCCCGTCATTTTGCTGACACTCTTTGAGACGCGCGTGGAACACAACGTGCCTTCGACCCGGACATGGTCCATGGTCGGACAACGAGTTGCCAAAGTCGTCGTGAACTTAGCGAAATATTCGGTATTCGATAAAATCATTCATGGCATTTGTAATTTCAATTAAAGACTTTTTAATATCATGAAAGTCAATTTACGTTTATATAAATTGTTTTATTATTGTTTTAATCATTTAATCTTTATAAAATACCTATTTTTATTATTCAAGTGATATTGTATCCACTATTTTTAAGGATTTTTAGTATAAAATTGTTTTTTTTTTGTTCCTAAAGTAATATTTATTTAGATAAAGGACGAAAATCTCTGAATTTTGTATTTATTTATTAAATAATATAATATTTTTTTCGAGATTGTATTTAACATTTTGAATAATCATGGATATAACCTTAATTGTACCTTCTGGTATATTAGAAATAAGGTGCAAAATTCCTTATACACGGTTAAAAAAGGTAAGATCCTCTGACGAGGTGATTTTCTGCCGGGTTTTTCTATGTTCTTGTTTCACGGTGAAGTCTAATACCTCGATGCGGGAATTTGATTGTAATTCTTCATCAGCACCTTTAATGACACCATAATATCTGCATCTATAGATGTATACCGCTACTAAAGCTCCATCGAGCAAAAATATGGAATCACTTAGTCCGATTACGCACGATCTTGAGAACTTATTATTCAGTTAAGAATAAAAAATGGTGTCGTTTTAAAGGTTTAATTGATACCAAATTCATTAAAATCCCGCCATTATTTAAGGACCTATCCCTGATTAATTCCAAGTAAGTGATTACACACATTTTACCACGAAAAAAAAAAAAGTAAGTGATTCAGTGACTCCATACTTCTGTTTACCCTTTAAGCTGAGGCGGAGTGGAGACGAGTTGTGCCGCGATTCACCAATCACATGGCGGGAATACACATGTGTCACTCTCACTGCTCAACTCCGCTGCGCGTCAGTGGAACTGCAGCCTTAGTGGGCCAAAGCGTAGTCGAGCGGAGAGGAGAATAGATGAACAAGATTCGAGCAACCATAGGAAAGATGTAGATGTAGATTTCGACCAATGCGCTTGGTCCGGTCTTTCAGAGCATTAGGTCAAAAACAGCCACTTTAAGCAACTCCTTTAAAACTAATTCACTTAGTGAATTCCAAATAATTAGCATTCTTCTAAAATTTGTGAAATTGTTAAACGTACAGTCAGAATAGCATTTCATATCTGAACATAGACTTGTAGCATGGACTAAGCATTAGATGCTTAAAACTGTCATACTCTTTAGAAAGACAGAAAAGCAATCTTAATATAATTTATCTTTTGTGTGACATAGATAATGACTTAGGGAATTAAAGGACTTAGATTTCGGACATTCTATATGTCCGAATGGAAAAACATGAAAACATTTAAATGTGTGCGTGGCGTTCACTCACACATTTATAAAAAAGTGACTTCACTAAAAACGTTACGTATTATTTTTGAAAACGGAATCTGGAAATAATTTAATCTAAGTTAAAGGAATGAATCATTTTTTTTATATATGGCTACGTATTTTACGACCAACTTAGATTCCCCATACAAAACTGTCACACAGATGAATGAGTGTGTTAAAAATTGTAATACGAATTGTCAATTTAGTGATCATTTTACGATTTTTGTATGATTCATATTATGATATTGTTATGCTGTTCAAAATATAATTCATTTGAAGGACTATAGACTGAAACCGGCTTAATTGGCTATTTGACTGAAAAATTATTATTAGTCCGTCACTTAGATTATCAAAAAATATACGACCTGTATTTTTACTTTTGTTTCGTAAACTAAGATTAACAATTTAGTAAAATTTTTATTGAATTCTGAAGTCACGAGCCCCCACTCTCGAGTTTCGATGCGTTATATTTTGGTAAATATTAATTGATTTTATAAAAGAAAAAAAATCTTGTCCGTTATTTTTTAAAACTCTAAATGACGGACTAATAATATTTGTAATTTATAGCTACTGTCAAATAGCCCATTGTAACCAAATAAAAAAATTAGCTTAGTCTCTGGTGCAAGTAACAATTTATTTATAAGTATATTCTATGAGCTTAGTAGAATATGAAGTATTTTTATTTCTATGTGTATCTTAACGTCGCATTTCACATCAACATTTTTAATGGAGAATCGTAAAACTAAAACTTTGTAATTGAAAATCAATTTGAGTTCTCCCGTCCTGGGGTGGAGCGTACGGGACTGTCCGTCTAGTACTGACCGAAAACCACCCTGTTCCTCCGGTTGCCCTTTGCGTTCCAGTGCCGCTGTACTCCATTTAGACAGTCCCGCGACAAGCAATACTAAAATGTATTTTATCACCGTAAGGATTTTTTGCTTTGTAGATATAAATACGTTTTCTAAGTAATATTGTATTATTTTCATGAAATGGTAACATTCCACATGTTCATAATATACAAACACCAGCACATCAAACCTACTCCAACTTGTCAAAATTCTTTAAGAGATTTTCAACTTTATCGCAAATGGAAAAAAATCGTATTTGCTTGTGAAAATTTTGCGAGGTTGGCGTGGCGCGACGCTAACGTGGCGTGTTCTTGGCGTGACTTACTATGAAAATATATGTATGTAGGTATATGCAGTTTAACTATAAAGCATGGGTTCCTGACGCCATATTGTCACTATAACAAGACAGTAAGGATAATATACACTATTAAAAAATAATTGTCATAAAGTATTGTATTGGTGAAAGTTATTTTCGAGTGTCAGTTGACTATTAAGGGTGATTGACACCTTTCTTCATAGTTGGACAGCGTAGTAAATCGTCACACAAAACACGTCACGCTTACGTCGCGTCAAGCCACGAAATCACTGTTTGGCAAAGAATTAAATTGGGTTAAGTTGAGATGCTGGCGTCTGTACCTACGGATGTTAAGAGTACTGTTTTTTCAAGAAATTTAATGCCAGTATTAAATGTAATATTCATTGATAATACTGTTTTTTTTTTCTGAATTTTCGCCCGCTGTTATGGTAATTGAAAATAAACACTGTAAACATTAAAATTGTTTTATAAAAAAACCTTACAACAAAATATAAAAATATTTATATGAATAGGTCTGTAACTCTATATAATTCAAAAACCCTATATAAAAAAATATAACCCTATATGAAAATTGTACTTATAATTCACCACTTTTTTAGTTGACTAGACTTATATAGCTTTTGCCCGCCGTTTCACCCGCGCCATGTTAGGCTTTTGGCCCTATGGTCCCGTCGGTATCAGTCCATTGAGGAACGCGTGGAACACAACACGCCGTGACTCGGACCTTGTCCGTCCTTGGCGGACGGCGAGCTACCCATTACAACCCGTCCGCAAGCGGCTGGAATATGCCTACCGGTTTCCGATATTATATACAGACAATCGGACCGGCATTAATCGGCACTGCCGGGCGGTAATAACGAATAATGTTCGGTAATCACAATTCGGCTTGGCCAGGCCGGTCGGCTTTATCATTCCGTAAATACTACAGACTCGATTGATGCAATCAACCCGAATTGACGACTGCAAACTGTCTCTTGCCGCATCAAAGAGCACATAAAGGCTGTCAAAAACAATGATGAGCATCTGAATAATTAAAAATCTGCCATAACTAAACATTTGCATCTACTCACGGCTCAATCACTGGATTTAATTTCAGAAGCCAAGTGTATTGTCCACGGACAAACACTACATACCAAGGTTGAGAACAGAAGCAATTCAAATAAGAAAACACCAGGTTTTCAATCAAAAGGGTGGCTTCAAATTGATGAATATGTGGATTCTAGTTGTAAGTATACTCAAAAATGGAACCCGCATCGTAATAAAGACTCCACAAAATTTGGTGATACTGTTAGTGTGTTTTGCCGCGAGTTAGTGTCGAGTTCCAGTAGTGACCGTGGCAAGAGTCTATGAAAGAGGGTAGACTTTGTCTGCTCTTAACAATTTGTATTCATCTACCCTCATTCTCTAGTCTACCCGCGATCATGGCGCTTGCAATAGCGTCGAAACATCGGGAACCTCAAAAAAGTGAATAATCATGGAAGATATCCCGTAAGTGGCAGTTTAAAGTTTATATCTTCTATCTGTTTCGTCCTTGGTTCGTTTGCACGCATCTCCTTGCGGGCTGGCTACGGATCCTCATTTTCAATAAGTTACTATTGCTGTTCAGCATCTCGATTTGTTTCTGTGTCGGCTGGTATCTCACTAAGTACACATACGGAACTGAAATAAAATACATCGCGTATTAAAGTTGTTTTTCTCCTTTATCTATATAAACGAACAGGGTTTGGTATTAAGACTCGACTACGGCCGAAACCGCTAAACGCAGAAACTTGAATTTTGGACAGCAGTTGCAGTCTATGGTAGGGAAGCAATAAGACGGGATTTTGCGAAAATCCTCCTCTAAGGGGGTTAAAAGATGAGCATTATTAGTTTTTTGAAACTACCCTCCATTGGTAATCTAGAAGATGTTAAAGTTTGTATGGAAAAAGTATAACGCGCTAACCGATGAATTTGAAACTCAAGTATATACAAATTAACACGTGTTTTTGGGTTTTTCGAAATCACCCCCTATAGTATTGGTGAAAGAGGGTGATTAAGTTGTGAGAAGTGAGAAGGATTTTACTGTATGCTGTTTCTCTTTCAGTAATTGATGAAGGTCTTTAATTTTCGTTTGAAAGGGTTGTAGATGGGTTATTGTTATTGGGCTTAATTATGAAAACCTACAGTGAAATAAAGTCAATATGGTACAGATTTTGCGAAATTTGTCATAGCGGGTTTCTTCAACGCGAAAGATTTTTTTAAAGTTACAATGTTAGTTGGATACATTTTTAGATTTTCCAAAGGTATCCTATAAGGACGGGTGACTGGGCATTTAATTTCACTGATTTCGAAGTTAGTAACACGCTCAGACGAAGTCGCGGGCGGAGTGCTAGTTTAATATAAACGGCGTAGTAAAATTACAACCGGAGTAATAACAATTTTACGTATTTGGCCATATTTCATACTTGAACTATTATGTTGTAATAGAAAATGGAAAAGCGCCGCTGGTATACGAACGAGGAACTAATTTTATCCATAAAATTAACGTTATAGTTCTCTTTTTTATTTAGCGATATGTTCGCGTTTAACCACTATGGTCACCTGATGGTAAGCGAAGATGTGATCAACGGTTTTTTTTTTAAATAATATCACTAAGTAAATTCTTACCTCGTATATCCAGCTGGAGTTCTTTGCTGGCCCTACTAGTCTTGTTATTGTTCTCTTGATTATTAGTAGTCTTTCGCGACTTCACCCGCTTCGGATTCGTCACATTACTCTTGTTAACAAACGAATTCTTCAAGCTTTTTGGCGATTTCAGCATCAGATTTTCAGCATTCTTTGTAGAATTTAATTTCAATTTGGATTTATCATTCTTTCTTTTATTATTTACAATGTTTACTTTTATATTTATCTTGCGTTCATTATTTTTATTAACTGCTTTCTTTCGATATGAATGTTCTTTCTTCTTGTTTTTTACACTCTTCTGATTTTGTAAATCTTTGTCAGTATATCCCTTTCGCAATTTTTTTAATCGTTTCGTATTCTCAGTGATAATATCTGCACTTATTTGATCCTCTTGCTTTGTTAAGTACCTTGGTTTTAATATAGTACTGATTGATTTATTATCTTCAAAACCGTATTTGTCAGGCTGTTTCCGTTTGCGCGTTATGATTCTTACCGGTAGTACTTCAAACATTTTATTAAAATCAACCTTTGTATTTTCAGTTTTATGTCTTCGACGGCATATAGGCTGTTCACTCTCATCTTTCGAACAACTTTCTGAATTTGAAAGTATTTCGAAACCTTCACTCATATCTGAATTATCACTGTATGTTACTTCAAATTGAGGAGGTTTTGGGTACGACATCAGTATCTCCCTTATTTCATCGCTATCCGGTAAATCACTATCCGTGAATTTGAATTGTTTTGACTTTTTAGGCATAGATTCTTCATCGGATGAGTCATTAAAATTTGTAAATGTGGTAACATTTCCACTTACATCTACGTCCATTCGTTCTTGGATAGGTAAGTCTATCTTTCCATATGAGGTTTCATTCTCGTCTTTTTGATTATTTGTGTAATTACTATCTACAGGGCAAAGAAAGGTCCCATCATCTGCATTAGATGAAACGACTGAACTCTCATTGAACTTTTCTCCTTGATCTATGCTAACTTGTGTGACAGTATTGCAATCAACGTTATTAGATTTATATTCAGCAGCTTCATCACTAGTTGTTATATTGTCACTGGGGACAGTTTGCATTTTGTTATTATTTGAACACTGTAGTGCTCTTCGAAATTGTTCAATAATTTCATCAAAGTTCTTTTTGATAGGCTTTGGGTTACTTGGTCCTTCAACTTCGTTTATTTGTGTCTGTATATCTTTGGAAACACTGTTTTTAGTGGGCATATCTTCAAACGGTTGTTAATCGTCGAATCATATTATTTTGTTTTAGTTAATTTTGGGGTTTGTTTTGAACTGTTTTTCTTTTGCTGTTGTAAGTTGACGGTTATTTGTTTCATGTTAGCAACAATAATCTCCCGTTTCTTCCAACCTTTCCTTCCTGCTTGGTTTTAAGTTTGACAGTTTAAGTACGACTATGTTTTTAGACCTTAGTAGGTACATCTAGCTTTACCAAGGGATTTAGATTTCATCATTTAGATTTCCGGAGGGCATTGTACTTATAAGTGTTCCTGGAAAAGTACAAAGATTTTAGTAATAACATTATATTCGTAAACGCTACTGCTGCGCATAAGGTCGGGAATTATATTCCTAGGTCGAAGAAAAATATTATTAGATTTCCCCATAAGAATTCCTTAGTAGCTGCTTTTAAGGGTACCTTTCCATCAGAGATGTGCTATGCAGCTATGTAAAAGCTGAGCTAAGAAACTATGTGACCGTTTCCACTGATGCTAAGCTGTATGGAAGGATGCACGCATCCATAGCATGCATCCTTCCATACAGACAGAAAACATATCTTAGTTGAATCCGTTTCCACCAGTGCTATGCTACGAGTATGAGCACCAATGAATATGATTGGTGGATATCAAACGCATAGCATATCTCTGGTGGAAAAGCAGCCTAAGGGTCGCTCACTATTAAGTACATAAAACTTAAAAAATAAATAAATAATATGATTATATATATATTGATCCATAAACGATGTTATTAGATGGCAATTAGAGCAAGGCCTCATTGGTATTCCTTTCAGTTTCAATTGCACTTGAAGATAGCACTGACTGACTGAAGTATAAAAGATAAGAGATATGAAATAGACGTAATGGCCCAACGTTTGACACCTATGACGGGGCCCCCATAGAGGGCTAAAGCCTGCCGGACTCGCGGGACTAACGAGCTACCGTGACCCCAGAACGTAACGGGCAATTGATGGACACCGTGGATTTTAGTAAGTACAAGTCTGACAGGATGGGTAGGAGGACTCATTCGATGATTTTACAACGTAAAAAAAAACAATTGACACCTCGCCTCACGCTCTCCTTTCTCTTTCTGTCATAGCGACATTTGAAAAAGCGAGAAGCCTGCAGTGCTATTCTCTAAACGACGCGGCGACGCATCGTTGAAATAGCAATCTGTCTTCAATAGATTTTGCAACTTCATCCTCGGACGATAAAATTGATAATCCACTGAAGACTAGCTGCGGTTTCAGCGCTCCGTGATTTACGGAATGGCGATGGCGTTGCAGGTCGCAAGTATCCCCTTCGCAAGCACTTTAACGTCCGATTGGAGTAGCAAAGTGACAAAAATATGCAAGAAAATGCTGTCTGAATGTTCTGTCAAGTTGCACTGTGTAAGTTTCTTTAACTGTGCCCTGCGGCCGTATTATGACGTCTCAAAACCAGGCTTGTTCCAGTGAGTGAAAGAGACAAAGCTATACAAGTCGTCTAGCGCCACCTCGTTCACTCACTGGAACAACCCTGATTTTGAGACGTCATAATACGGCCCCTGGTCTGGCTAATTGTCCTTTTCTGGTCATTTGTGCACTCCTCCAGGGTTTGCGCCCTGTGCCTGGGCTCCATTGACACACCCCACGAATTAAGAAAATAGCACTCATATTTTTTGACGGCACGATTGGCGTAGTGGCTGAGCCATCGACTGCTACGCTGCGTGTCGTGGGCACGGAATAAATATTTATATTATATACAAGTAGTTTTTCCGTGTCTGGGTGTCTTTATATGTTTGTAAACACTGCCACGATACAGAAGAAATTCATAGAGTGAGACAACGTTTTATAAGTTTTAAAAAATCGGCACTATATTCTTTAGATTCGATTTCACCTAAGCTTTCAGCGTCCAAATGTTAAAGTACCGGTCAGCTGTGCGTTGAGAAATCAAAATAATCGAGACCTAATCTTATCGTTTGTCATTTATTGTTTACATAGTTTTTTTAGTTTTTAAATTGTATAACAGAATAATTGCAACTGAATATATTATGCACGGCTACCATCCACAGAAATGTTGTTATATCACTATAGCTTATGCTCGTCTACTAGCCGCAGATTTTTTTATAAGGGTTACTAGGTTTTGACATCTACTAATAATTTCATGAGGATATTATTGGTATTATATTTTTTTACGGGATTAAAGATACCCTATAGATATATTCCCGACATATACCTATTTCAGGGCGACGACGCAACGGTACGGAGACTGTATCTGCGTTTAGGGTATAAAGTGTTTGTGCAAAGCAATGTTGCGATTTATCTCGTACACCTTATAACGTAATATACAAAATTTCGGAACGATCGGTGCAGTGGTTTTTACGAGAAAGGGTAATTTATCTTCGTATAATTGTATAGTGTTGACATTAGGATATTATCCCAATTACCTATTGCTTGGTCTCGTGGTCACAAACGTCACTGCCAAGTGCCAGCATATTTTCCTATATCCCAGGTCGCATGAAGTGTTATTCGGCTTTTCAAGTAGCAATTTCTCAGTCAAGGAATCTGGTTTTGTGCTCTGTTAGAAATAACCTCGCTTCCTTTTACATTCGAGGAGTATGCGTGATGTTTAGGTATTCTTATTATAATTTATGTTTATGCCAATAACTTGGCCTGTAATGTGTAACAGTATAACCTACCGAATATGGGCATGTAACGTAGAGAAAGAAATATGTAGGTATGTTGATGATACAATATATTATGATAAAGTATCAGCAACCAATTACTGATTAGTTATACCTAATCTTAGAAGTACCTAAATACCTGATTTATGTAGTGCTGCACTTTGCAAAAAACTAAACTCGGAGATTACGCGGGCTACCTACTTGTGCATCAACCAACACGTATTGTTATTTTTTTACTGTATAGATTTCTGTGGCCGTCACCCTCAACGAAGTTAAAAGTTACTTCCGTTCTTTACGATCTTTTAACTGTATCGGGCCTTCATCTGAGCCAGCAGTGCTATTCTGTAAAGTTACAGCAAAATAGTACCATTAGTCTTTAATAGATTTCCAACTTATAGTCTAGAAAATAGGGAAGCATTTGGTTACGAAGTTTTTACAGGCAAATTTGATTTATTTAATTTAAACTTAAAAATAGCTACCAAGCTGCAATGGGACTGAGCAGGCCACGTATGTCGAATGCCATACAATTTAAAACAAACAAACATCAGATTGGGTGCCAAAAGGGAGGACTCGACGTCGTGGCAGGCCCAAGCGAAGATTGCGAGATGACTTGGACCGCTGATGGACTGGACCACGGTTTAAAAGCATAGGTACCTTTTTTTATAACGTGGTAAAATCATCATTTGAGTCCTCCCACCCAGGGCAGAGCGGGAGGGACTGTCAGACTCGTACTGACTAAAATCCACGGTGTCCTTCAATAGCCCTTTACGTTTCGGGGTCACGGTAATTTGTGAGTCCCGCGACCAAGCTTAGGTACCTATGCTATTTTATTTATAAAAATGGTACCCACCGGTAATATATTGCCTCTTCACTGCCCTCTCTGCATGCGATTATATTAAAATCAGCTTTTGCAACAAGCCAAAGATACGCACGTCCGCACTGAGTCACATCTATAGCTAGACTGACGAGTGACGACGTCACACTTGGCTTGTTATACGAACCAACGTCGAGCGCTAATCAGGGTATTCCCCTGATTAGATATCTCGCCTATTTCGCGCGCACTCGCTGCATATATTTTGTATTATACGTGTACTGCATACTGTAAGAAAAAATCTGAGTACGGGTCGTCCTCTTGTGATGAACACCGGACGCACACATTTTGTACCGTAATAGTTGCCGGATCAAAATTTCTGATAGTATGCGAGCATAAGAATTTTTCTTACAGAAAATTAGTTTAATTTAATAAAATAGCCTTTAGGTTTAGAACTACAATAAATGAGCAGACGATAAAAGCCGATGGAAACGTGTCTTATCATTTGGAGTACCATTCAATTGTAGGACATATCCAAGCATATCATAATACCTACTGCATGTGAACAGAATATAATGTATTCTATCTCTTATATACCTATAGGTAAATATAAGTAAGTATAAATAGCTTCAATGCTTATGTTAATAAGTTTTTTAAACGTTTCACTAGGAACTTCTCCTGTCTCGTGGGTGTGTTTACAAACATAAAAACTCACATACACAAACACCCAGACCCGGAATAACTATTTGTAGGTCATAGGAATATTTGTTGCGTGCAGGGATCGATGAACGAACAATGAACGAACGATGAACAGCAGTCAATCGTTCAGCTGCGCGCATCACTTCATAACGGGTGTTATATTTTTTTTTGTAGTGATCTTTGTTGTAGAAACGATGACCGTTGGGGTAGACTACGTGTTCTCGAGTGGAGACCACGTATAGGCCAACATAACGTGAGACGCCTTCTGGCAAGATGGCGACGACTTTCACAAGGTGGCCGGTAAACGCTGGAGGATGAGTAGTTGGATCGAGTGAAATAGCATGCGATTGGAGACCTTTGTTTTACGTGGTAAAATCATTAAATGAGTCCTCCCACCCAGGGCAGGGAGTCAAGGAATTTCAGACTTGTAATTCTTATCAAACTATAATAATATTCAATTTTAAGTGTAAACTTATAAATCTAGGAAAGCTGTCACAGGCCCGGGCGCAGCGTAGAAACTACATACAGCTCATAATAGATTTAAAACTTTATGGTTAAAAGCATAAAACTGAAAATTACTAAAGTTATACTGCAGTTTCGATACTGCACACTAGATTTCGTTAACGCTCATTGGTCTCTAATAAATTTTCAACTTTATACCCCAGCGCATAAAGTTGAGAATCTTTTAAAGATTACAGAACGTTTTGGTTCTTTCAATTCGCTATCGCTCAGCAGTCTTTAAAGGATTTTCAACTTTACATGCATGTGTATGAAGTTGGAAATCTATTATAGGCTCCTGAGCGTTTACGTTCATCGCATGACCTTTCGCTATAGGGTAGGGCCAGATTTCCTTATCATGTTAGTGGTGTTCAAAGTAAACTTAAAAAGTACCTACATAATATTAAATATTTATTTAATTTAAAAAAAAAAACACTGCCCCACACTAGGAATTTCTCCTGTGTCGTGGGTGCGTTTACGAACATAAGACTCACATACACAAACGCCCAGACCCGAAAACAACTACTTACTTGTAGATCATACAAATATTTGTTCCGTGCGGGAATCGAACCCGCGACACGCAGCAAAGCAGTCCAATTGCCCAGCCACTGCTCCAAACGTGCCGTCAAATGTATTTAGTCACATTTCTGAGTAGGTATCTAAATTGTCATAAATTCACTGATAACATCTGACCCGAGAATACCAGATGGAACTGTGGTATTCCCAAATGACATAACCGTTGTAGGAATCTGGATAAATTGCAGTTAAACTAATGTTAACATAAAGTGCTTTTAGATTATTTTATGCTATGTTCTTGTGTATTGTGTGCTGTCTTAGATAATAAGTGTTTGATAGTTTAATATTAAACTGGGCATTTATTTGGACCTATATATGAAAAATTCTGCCAGTGACGGATTAGGAATTGACACAAGTAAATCTGTACTCCTATTCTCTAAAGACTCACGCCGCAGCAGCGTTGAATCAACGGTTTGTCTTTAGTGCTTTACAACTTTGTATTCTGAAGCCTAAAATATTGAAAATCTATTAAAGACAAATTGTGTTCGTCGGATTTTATTGGCACGGCTTCATACGCGTGCCAATTAAATCCGGCAGACACAGCCTATGTTTTCCTACAAAAACGCAATATCTACGCGATTAAAATGTGTGAAAGAAGAGTGACACTTGGTAAAAAGAAAAGAGGAAGAATAAAAAACAGTAAAATAAAAAATTAAGACTGTATTATACAATAATAAACAACAATCATAGAATGATAACATTACAAATGCGTAAACTATGATTACATTATTCACAACACACATTATTATCATACACTCTCTCAAGACATGATATTGTTCAATAACTAATATTATTTTCATACCTTTGATAAAACTGAAAACAGGTTAAATTGCACAGAAATTCCAGAAGCATGACACTATACGATACCTTAAAAAAATGACGTCTTTGTAGGGTATTGTACTTTTTTGTGTTTAATCAAGTTAATTGTATTTTTATGAATATTTCAAGTGATTATTGATTATTGAGGAAGGAATTTTTTCTCATCTTTAGATAAATGCCTACTTTGCTCACCGCCTGTGAACTTCACTAGTTATCTTCAAAGATTCATTTGGAAAAGATTCACGTATACATAATAATTAAAACGGGACATTTTACATACGTGCAATCGACAAAATTGAATCATGACCCACCGTAAACTTATTTTCTTACAGAAATTCAAATAAAATTAGGTCACCATTCACGTAAACATACATGTCCATGGTAACGACCTTGATCTTTGTTATTTTGACGGATTCAAACGATTTATTGTCAAAATGGGTCATGATTCAACTTTGTCGATTGTACAGTTTCATTAATAATCATAAAAAATATTAAAATATCATAGAACGAATTAAGTTGCATATAAACAAATAGTAATTAAAACATGCTTTATTTCGATAGTAGATAAATTTAAAAATAAAAACCAGGTGCATTAAATCGATATCAGGACCATACGAATCAGAGACAACTAACAACCTGTTGACGTCCTTACCGCTGTAAGCGGTGACTTGGCGCGTGGTGACGAGTGGTAAGATCAAATGTTTGAAACACACCATGAGGCGGCGCCAGTAGCGAATTCGCGTACTTAAAAAGTAATTAAAATCTTATTCGCCCCGCTCAGCGTTAGACTAAAGGCGCGAACGGGCCGTAAAATCTATGATCGAGTTATCATAAAATCTAAATAGTAGATGTCACCGATCGACCTAAAGTGCTAAAAACTAAAACTATTGTAATGACTACGTTTAAAGATACTATAATATTCCGTTACTTTAACGAACTAAGAGTACAACAGAAGACGCCACTAGCAACTGACTGACAGTTGTTTTGATAAACTCTTCAACCAGGGGGCTTAGACAAGCAGCAAACGATAAACGAAAACGCTTTGTAGTCCGTAATAGATTTTCAACTTTATGTTCACGATTATAAAGACGAAATTATATTACAGACAACAGAGCGTTTTCTTTCGTTCGTGTTGTAGTCTTTCATAGATTTTCAACTGTATGCTTTTCATTCCTTTTTATGTTTGCCCATTGTTTGGCTCTCTGGTAACAAAGCAACAAACTAACAATGCAACATTTTCCATAGGTTTTAGAATCAAACATGCGTATGCTCACGTTGGATTCGCAAACACGATGATATCGTGTATATATTGCATATTAAACATGTTATTATATGTTGCATTGTATGTTATGTTGTAAAGAGTACCTGGATACAGATTATTACCCAGTTGTATACACACGTAACTTGCAACAACGTACGCAACTAACTTGCAAAAACTTATCAAGTCGCTTGCGTACTATTGAGCAATGATAACATTTGCATACTTTTGTGCCAATTACTGATAACATGTATATCGGGATTAAAATAAATTCACTCAAACAATTACTGTTTCAGTCGCAGGATAATTTGTATAGATATAGATAAAAGATCCTAGGCTTATTGATTCTTAGATTAGCCAATAAGTAAGTAAGATTTACATCATTTTAGACTGTATTTTGATGTGTTATAAGACATATTTTAACTATCCTGCGACTACATTTTCGTATATTACACAATTACACAGAATATTTGGAACATTATTAAATGAAAACATAAAATTACAGGTACATCTAAATCACTATATTTACATTTTAAATTTCTATTTCAAATCCCGTTTGTGTAGACTAAATCAACTATTAATCAAATAAAATCAAATACAGTACAGCGAAAATTAATGACGGTAGACGTAAAACGATGGTGGGAGGAACTGGACAAAGTCAGACAAAATCTAAGACCAATGATCCACATTGGGCCTGATTTAAAAGTGATTGTAGTGAAGGGGGAGGTTTTTGTCACGGGCGGAATTATTTGGCAAAAAAAAAAACTATAAAAGACCAAAAATAAATATTACAATGTGTGGTAAAAACACTCACTGGCACGCCAATGAAAAAAGAGCGATTTTATAAAAATAATTTCGTTTATCATTTTTTTTGTTGTTGCCAAAATGACCCCATTTTAAAAGACAGGACTTCAAATCGGTCTTTACATCTAGGGGAACGTAGTACTGTCTATATCGATCTTCTGTCGCAACACCCCCCCCAAAATGAACTCCGTGGACACGACGGTAGCGCCTCGCTTCCTTAAAGCTGGCCAGAGACTGCTATCTTTAGAACAGGACACGCACACCCACTTGGCTCCACCTTCCCTCCATGACCCGCCTGAACATTCCACTATCACTGAAACGGAGTAATAGTAACACTGTTTTATTGACCGCTAGAAAAACCACTCCTATTTATTTCGCGGATAGCAAAAAGGACGTTATAGATCAGTCATTTTTGTCAAACTACAGACTTGAATTGGCTATTTGACAGTAGCTATAAATTACAAATATAATTAGTCCGTCATTTAGAATGGCGATTAACGTGTTAAAAAAATAACGGACACGTATTTTTTCTTTTGTAAAATCAATGAATATTCACCAAAATGCGTTGTGCATCAAAATTCGAGAGTGGGGGCTCGTGACGTCAGAATTCAGTAGAAATTGTATTGAATTGTGACGTATTGATTTTAAATAGGAGATTTAGAAGGCATCGAATCAAATAAAAGAAAAAGCGCGGGTCGAATATTTTTTGATAATCTAAGTGACGGACTAATTGTAATTTTTCAGTCAAATGCCAATTAAACAGTAATTTGAAATAACTATGAAAACAAAGTGAGTAGTATGTTTGTGTATTTACAGCTAATTTAGCGGAATGCGGTCGGACTTTGTCATATGCGCGCGTGCATGCGCGTATCTCTTACGACCTGTGTTCGAGACGCGCGTGCTTGCGATTTTACTTCATGACTATCTCAGGCGCAACACGAGTGCGCAAACGTAAAGCAAAAATTTCGATTTTAAAATTGAAAATGTTTCCCATATAATTTTTACTCAATGTTATGGATTTATTTATATCTATGACTAGCACTTTGCCCGCGACTTCGTCCGCGTGGGTTACGTACTTTCCTAATTCCCCCTTTTCACCCCCATAAAGGTTAAATTTCCAAAAACCCCTTCTTAGTGCTCCCCTACATTATAATAGGAAGCCGTGTGCAAAATTTCACATTCCTAGACCTAGTAGTTTCGGCTGTACGTTGATATGTCAGTCAGTCAGTTCTCCTTTTATATATATAGATGAATACTGACTTGGTATTGTATCCCAGTGGGAACATTATAAATAGATTATTTCGTTGGCCTGTTGGTCTAGTGGTTAGTGACCCTGACTGCTATGCCGGAGGTCGGTGGTTCGATTTCCACTCAGGACAAATGTTTGTGTGATGAGCACGATCATTTGTTCTGTGTCTGGGTGTAATTTATCTATAATATGTATGTATTTAGAAATATATAAGTATGTTTATCAGTTGTCTAGTACCCATAACACAAGCTCTGCTTAGCTTGGGACTAGATGACGTTGTGTGATAGTTGTGGAATATTATGCTAGACTCACTTTTCATCTCTGCCGTATTCGGCTGCACGCTAGGCGTAGAAGATACACTGTAGCCTTGTAAGAAGTTCCTCTTGCCGGTCAGCGTCTTTTGCAAATCAAACTGGAACCTTTTCTCTGCCTGCTCATCTTTTATTAAGTACAACCACGGGTCTGAAAAAAACGTTTGTTTTTTTTCTGTATCTTTTAATGAAATCCAGGCAAATCCTGGAAAGTGTCAGTGTGGACAGGAGAGGAGGTAAAAGCTGCTGCGTAACGATGCCGGTACCTTCGTCTACTTGGCCGCCATGATGGAGTATTATGGCTACTGAGTTTCTCAAGTTGGCCAGTAACGACGCGAGAGACAATATGAAGACCAAGTTTATCACGCGTCACCGGCTATGTATATCCTGCAGACGGACCCCGTATAGATGTGCAATATTCGTTGTTACCTGTATGTCTTAACTATACTAATAATTTATAAACTGATCAGTTTGCTGGTTTAAACGCGCTAATCCAGGAACAAGTAGTTCGAATTAATAAATTATTTTGTATCGGATAGTCCTTTTATCGAGGAAGACTAAAGCTTTTGTCAAACAGACTGGCGTGACGAATGCGAAGCGAGGCGTTTTTATTTGTAATGTCTGGAATTGTTTGAATCCAGTCACATAGAAAAGCGAAAGCGATCCGATAGCGAGACAGAACTATCGGACTGACGTCTCGCTTCGGTTCGGTATCGCTTCGGAAACGCATCGCTTTCGCCTGTCTGTTTGACAAAGGCATTAAGGCTATAAAACATTACGGCTAAAAGAAGCTGACCAGCGGGGGTAAATCCACGGCGACCAGCTAGTAACTTTATATTGGTCCAGCAGATGATCATTGTGATCATGTTCTGTAGCTGATAATAGTAATATAGTTACTAGTTTTATATAAGTCCTGTAAACTGCAGATATAAAAGGAAAGTATCTTACCGACTATGATGTTGGTATCAACGCAGGCCTGCACCCAGCCGGGTCCCACTATAGGTCTGCCGAGCCCCACCGCGCACAGCAGCTTGAAGGTGCGCTTGATCTGCATCGTCAGCACCACGGAACAGTCTAACACTTCTGTTACTATAACTGCTCCTGCAAAGTTATGCGAACATTAGAATCATATAATTATAAACATTCAATATAATCAATACGACACTGTAACTTAGATTTGGTCAATATTAGTTGGATTTCGGAAATATGTTTCGAAGTCTACCAAAATATTTTTTTATGATATTTATTCTTATAACTTTTAGTATCTTAAATGTTTTTTAAGAATACGAACCTTTTTTTAGCGTGGTAAAATTAAATGAGTCCTCGCACCCAGGGCAGGGCAGGAGGGACTGTCAGACTTGTACTGACGGTGTTCTTTAATAGCCCTTTACGTTCCGGGGTCACGATAGCTCGATAGTCCCGCGACCCCGGAAGAATGTGAACTAGTGCAACAATTCATACTAACAGCATTGACCAAAATTTAAATTTCGAACAAACTGATCTTACCTAATTTCTCCAGCTTCTGCTTGACTTCTGCACTGGGGAAAGCGGTGAGAAGCACGCGTTGAGTCTTCATAACCCTCGCCGGTGTCGCCCGAAGCGACGCGTTGGTTATACTATTGCAAGTATTGCTGCTAACACTCGCATTTTGGGACCGAGTCCGCTTCGAACTCGGCACATCACTCTCGTCAACCAACGACCTTTTCAAACCCTTAGGCGATTCAGAACTAGAGGACGAAATATTGTAAACAGTACTTTGCTCATGTATACTCTTCTTAAGAATTGATATCGGAGCCTTTATTGAGTCATCGCTTTTGTCTTTGGATTTCTGATTTCTTTTACTTCTTCTAATTTCCATCTCTGGCGATACCGACCTCTCTTTATCTTGTTTCTTATTCGTACGTTTTCTTTTATTATCAGGATCTTTCGGTAGAACATCTGGGGATACAGATCTCTTTTCAGAATTTTGACTGTCATTCTCTTTTTTCTTAGATCTTGTTCTTCTAGTAGTTGGTTTATCTGCAGATGTCGAATCCAAACTATCTTCTTTAGTATTGTTTTTTTCTAAATCAGCACTCTTTCGGCCAGACTTCGTATCCTTTCTTTTGGGTTTTTCAATTTTTACTTTTATCTTTTCTCTGGGTTCTTTGCTTTTATTATCTGCTTTCTTTCGCGATGTATTTTCTTTCTTCTCTTCGTTTTTACTCTCTTCAATTTTAGAGTCTTTGTTATTTTTTCCCTTTCCGAAAGTTTTAAGCCGTTTTATATTTTCAGTGATAATATCACTATCTATTTGATCCTCTTGCTCTGTTAAGAAGGTTGGTTTCAAAATGGTGCTACTGTTCTTACTTACTTCACCACCACTAAGCAGTTTGTATGTTGGTTTCCGCTGACGTGTTATTACCCTTTCCGGCAACTTTTCAAACATTTTAGTAAGATCAACCTTAGGTGGTGGTTTACTTTTCTTCTTACGGTTTAAGTATGGAGTGTACTCTTCCGTACAATTTTCTGGTTCGGAGTCACTGGATGATTCTGTGACTGAAGTTCTTATGTGCGACATCATGCTTGTTTTTATCTCTTGACTGTCTGGTAGATCACTGTCAGTGAAAATGAATTGAACCTTTTTAGGAGTACATTCTGGATCAGATGAGTCACTGGGCATCTTTTTTAAGTTAGCAACTTTATCATTTCCACCTGTACCGGGCTTCTTTTCCGCTCCGTCTTTGTTCTTCGTCGGAGTTAAGTCTCTCTCGATATTTGCGAACTTATCTTTAACTTTATAATCTTCTACAGAACATGGTACGACGTCATCATCTGCGTTAGATGCAACTGCTGTATAAACACTGATCTCTTCTTTCTGAGAACACAGATCTTTGTAAATATCTTGCGTTGCGTCATAGTAATTATCGTCAAGTTCAATTGTTTCAATTGGTTTGTTTTTATCGGTTTCATCTTTAGGTGTCGTTTTTGAAATGTCTTTTTTAACCCTTTTTGGAGATTGAAAAGGTACTTTGAACGGGCTAACGATTTCATGAAAAGGTGTCTTGACTTTTTGAATATTTTTCGGTACAACTTCGTCTATTATTTGTGTCGCTTGATCTTCTAAAGAAACTTTTCTAGAATTCGTTGCATCTTCACTAGCGTCTACGTAATCAATTACTTGCGTAGCTATATCATCTTCAATTAAGTCAACTGTAGGAGGCTTATTTTTTTCGATTTCAATATCATCATCTTCACAATCAGTGACGTCATCGTCTTCATTAGCTTTCATTTCAGGTATCTTTTGCGTCAAGTCAAAATCGTTCAACAGGCCCTGACCTAGTTCTTCACAGTCCGTTGAACTATGTGATCGGATTCTGTTACCTTTCTTTGCTGGTTTTGTTTCAGTTTTCTTGTCTTCTTTTTCATCTGTAATGTCCTTTTTAGTCGGTAGCGCAGGTATTACCTGTGTTGGCGCAATATCAATATCTTCACAGTCAGTAGAACTATCTGACTCGATTCTGTTAACTCTCTTTGCTGGATTTGTTTCATTTTTCTTGGCAGTTTCTTCACTCACAATGTCTTTCTTAGTCGTTAAAACAGGTATAACCTGTGTTGGCGCAATATTAATATCTTCACAGTCAGTAGAACTATCAGATTTAGCACGTTCAATTCTCTTCGAAGGTTCAGGATCACTTTTCGGTAATTCTGGTATTTCCTGTGTTAGTAACATATCATCTTTACAATCTGCCGAATCCGCTTTTTTTGCTTCTTGTATTGCATTATCTTCAAAAGGTAGTTCTTCTAATATGTTCTGTGAATTAAAATCTTCTAAGATTTCATCATCAATCTCTTCAAACATCAACTCTTCTTCAGAAGTATTTGATTTATCTGTTGTAATTGCTTCACCAGAACGATTTGACATTGCTTTATTTGTTAAATTGCTTTTATTAATATTTACAGTGTCTGTTAAATGGTTTTCATATCCAAATGGCTGTGTTTCAGCATTAAATATGTCTCTATTGTTCTCTTTATTGGCTGCATAAATATCTAATTGCATTTCATGTTGACCATCAATCTTACGTACTTGTGGTAAATGTTCTGTTGGAGGAACTTGTGTGTCTAAACTATGTATGGAAGATGAAACACCTAGTCCTGGTGGGATTTGTGTATCAGCAGTGTATATTGAATCTCCACTTTCATCAGCAATAACATTAGGTGCCTGTGTAGCCGCTTCATGGATATCTTCAGCTACATCCTTGTTACACTTCAGAGATATAAATGATTCATTCAAACTAGTATTAGGGTTGTGAACAAAACTTAACGAAGTTGACAGTTTGGTATTTTTTTTATTACTGTATGTTTTAGGAGATGACCCCGGCAGTGTCTGTGTTTTATTATTGCTTAGTTTTAGAAATGAGCTGCTGGATAATCTGGATCTTGAGCCTTTGGGTTGCGGCGTTACAAATGAGTCATCCTGGAAAACAAGCATTAATGTTACACTTCACGTTATCTCGGCTGTGGCAAGCAAGTTTTATTGTTTTGTAAAAGTTAATAATAATGGCCTATGTTTATATTAAAATGTGTGGCGCCTACGTCACGGACGAGATAAAGATAATATGTTTCGCGGATTAAATGCATCATTGTGACTTCAGTTAAATATACAGGGGCAAATTATATCAATATGCACTACTTAATATGTATCTACTTACCCGATCACTGACATCTGGTGACTCCGGTATCACAGTAGTGGGAGCCTTATGTAGCTTCGTCACATGTTTGACAGCAACAACAGGTGTCTCCGGTATGTCTATAGCTTGGGTCATGGGTAAATCATCATCTGCTTCTAAAAGTCTAAATATACCAAATATGTCTCCAAATTGTACTGTGTCGCCGTCCCTTATAGGGTGAGGTATGTATGGTTGTAAAGTTTTCTGAAAAAGTATGCAAGAATTGTTTTTTTTTCGATTACTCAATTTACAACTAGTTTCTGCATAATTTCATGAGAGTAAGCGAGAAAACCTGGAGTTGTAAGACTTTCCCCTAGGTAGTTAAGGAAAAGAGTCCATGGAAGATATTGAGAGAGGCCCCTGCTCAGGTAGGCAGTGCTGACTAACACAAAATAGGTGTGGACCCACCCTCATTCGGCAGTATACTATTTCAATAGAATTTAAAAGAAAATACTTACGTTTTGTAATTTAGTTTTGTTAGCTGAATCTAAGTCCATAAGCATGTATTCTTTACTGTTTAGTACATTTATCACAGCATGTTGCCTTGAAACAGACTAAAAAAAAAAGAAAAAAAAAAGATGTTTTAGTCTTTTGCTTAACTTTTTCATGCTTTGTTAGGTATTATTTTTTGGTTTCTATAGGTATTCTGTCATTATGTGTTTGTCTATGGAATCATTTTATGCATGCAGGCTAGAACAAATGACTAAATAAATTTCATTGATGGTATTTTAGTTTTCACTAGTTTTCATAGTTTCAGATTTCACAACTTCGAAAAACGATCTTGATGTCAGAGACATTGTAGAAATATTTCTGATCTGTTGGAATTTATTCAGATTTATAACTCACAAATATCTTTAAAAAGGTTTTTTTTTATTTAATTTTAATTTTGATTCAGTCTTCTTGTTTGTTAAACATTTAGTTTGTAATATTAGTGATTTTTTTAGCTTTCTTTTTTTGTGGTAAATTCATCAAATGAGTCCTCCCACCCAGGGCAAGGCGGGAGGGTTTTTAGCTTTAGGAATAAATAATAATTAGTATTTTGTGCAATAAAGAGGGCTTTGACCAACATCAGACTAAAGAAGTTTTGATTAACCACTGAACAGTTTTGACTGTATCTCTATTATTGCTTTAAAACTAACTTCTCCATGATTTCATACCCGCTGCTTGGTTCCTATTGGTCATAGCGTGATATAATTTAGCCTTCCTCAATAACCAAACAACAAACTGTTCAGCTTTATAATATATATATAGAAGTATAGATAAATTAAGTAAAGGTTACCCAGTGGTCAGAATAATAATTTTGTCTGAACTTGTTGTCGTTCTTTGCGTGTGTGCCTTTATACATCGTAAAAATACAAGTTTTGACGCTAATATGTAATGAAATATTTTACATAAAAATCACAGATTATCACTTCTATTAAAGATAAGATAATAGCCTAGTAGAGCTTCAGTGGTGTTTAAGTTCAGTGTTAAAAAGAAATTTTTTAATAAAATAGTGTGAATACCTTCAGCCATGGCAACATTAAGTCAATGTAAGACCTAAGTTTGAATTTAATTGATATTTGTGTTTCTATGTGACTGCTTAAATCTTCTAAACTGCTGAATGCATTTTGATTTGTAATCATTAACATTAAAAGGACTTAGTTACATCAGTTTTCATGAACTATGTAAATTCAATCATCAATCTGTCAAATTCTCCCGATCGGACATGAACCTTCTACTTTTTTGATAAAGTAGAAAATCTATTTCCGATTGGGATAGGTAAATGTGCTATCTGTACATTTATATTTCACTTAGATATAACACAAAACTCCTAAATTTTATTATTACCCCACCGCTATACCTGTTGTAAGGTGCTAGGATTTATAATCATATTTAATCAGAGCTATCTTTGACCAATTTGTGGTATTAAGCGCTTTAGGATTATAAGGGCCATGTAGGATGCAGAAGCGAGACAAGTGAATCAAGTTCACTAGCACATATATTTGATTTTTTTATAGTACTAAAATAAAAGTGACTATGGAGTTTGTCATTCAAGAGTTCAGGGCCACCAAAGACTGGACCTTAGGCAGAGTGCCCAATAGAAAAGATGGCAGTGACAAAGAATAGAGTATTTCTGATTGTGGTTGCCTTTTTCCGAGAAAAGTAATTTTGACATACAGCTATAGTGCTGTATTTTCTAAAGTACTTACATTTAAATTAAGGATGATATTGCATGTTTGAGGGTCTCTACCTATTTTGTTTGGACCTTTTACCACGGGATGTTTTGCTCCACATATCCCCAGGAAACCAATCTGCAAAAAAACATTAGGAAAATATTTTTTAGGCAATAATATATAAGGGTTACAGCGAAATGATGTTGTTTTATACTGCTGGGCTGCCGGTTTCCCCATGAACTATAATTATTTGATTTAGTGCTTATTGATTAATGTACACACACAAAAATGGGGCAGGGGGTCATCTTAATGCTATCACAACACAGTAACAAAAAAAAGAATGAAAGGTCAAAGGCTCTGCTTATTTGTAAAAGAAATAATCAGTGCTAATATGCAATGTTATTAATGTGTACTGTGGAGGTCAGTGTGGTGTTGCGTTGATGCGTCATACAAGATTCCAAAATTGCCTCAGTTTTGCTTTAGCTAATACTCAGTTATACATAGCAGAATCATAAAAAGACGACCCACTGACCATAAAATGTGATTATTTTGAAGTTATCACGTAGATGGATTAGCCAGAAACCAATGAGTTTTGTTACTACAGACCTGTTCTGGGCATGTTTTCTCCGTATGCGTTTCGTATAAATCTTGTGTACACTCCAACCTTTGAGTACACTCCATTTTTTTCTAATTCATATCAAATATTGAATTATAAAATAACACCAGGCTATAATTTCGCGCTTGAACGTTGTTTATGCCGCTTATTTATTTTCCCGCATGACAGCTTGGACAGCTTTGACATAGACCATAGACAAGATAAAGAGCTAGAGGTAAAAAGACGCAAAAAACAGGTTATTTTGCGATTTTGGCGGTCTCTCCAGTCCTGTGCCCATTACTCTTGCCGGAACGCCCATACCAGTCTGTTCCGACTTACGGTACTTCGGGTCGCTTGTCCAAGGAGATGGCGATGTAGACCGGGACATACAACACCGGATTAACTCGGGATGGATGAAATGGCGACAGGTCACCGGAACAACTTGCGCCCCACGGATTAAAGGGGAACCCTCAAGTTAAAGGGGAAAATATACAAATCCGAGATAAGACCCGTTGTATTGTATGGATCGGAATGCTAGGCTGTGAAAAAGATGGATGAGAAACGATTACATGTAGCGGAGATGAAAATGTTAAGATGGATGTGGGGAGTGACAAGAATGGATAAAGTAAGGAATGAGTTTATAAGGGGAAGTTTGAAAGTAACGTCTGTTACCAAAAAAATGAAAGGGAATCGTCTGTCTTGGTATCCATGGACAGTTGATGAGGAGGGATGACACTCATGTGACTAATGTAAAAACGGGTGACGGCTGGCACGTCCTGCAAGTCCTTGACGGGAACACTGAAACGAACAACTTGTAACACGCACGGATAACCCTGATCCGGAAATGTGTGTCCCAAACCATAAACTTGCAGCAACCCCATGCAGCCACAGCATAATAAGTCTATGGCCTCAGCCCTGAGTACCACAAACACTACAGTCAAAACTTGTTTTTTTATCATGGCTAACTTTAGTTTATGGTCATATTATGTCTACTGCTACCTCTGATATTATTTTAATTTTACAAACAAGCAACTTATTGTGATTAGAGACGGAAAACGTGATTTTTTTGTGTGTAAACTTATAGATTATGTATGCAGTTGTATTTTATATTAATAAGATAGGCAGTGCGAATATATTTAAGTATTTTTGTTTCTTATTATTTCTGTTTTCTTTTCTCGTTCATCATGGGGAGTGAAAAAGATCGCATGTCGGAAACGGGCGACGGTGAAGATATACCCAGTGATTTCTTTGATGATTTTACAAAGGACGATTTTATGGAAGGTTTGAGTGTTATAGACAGCTGGGACGATGAAGATGGATCCGGTAAACGACGTGAACCGCAGCGCCGTATCAACATGGAAGCCGTCGACAGTGTCAAGGATCTTCGCGAGTTGATTGGGGATACTAAAGATGACACGAAACCCACGAATCCGGCGGTCAAAATTATGTTTGATGATAAGTTCAAGTGGCGCAAGGAGGATTTTTCGCAAGCCTCGAGCAGCAGTCGTTTGATGAATGATTTCATCAAACCCGGCAGTAGGCGCGACCCGTCCAAGACCAATGAAGCCATAAAAAAAGACAAGGAAGTTAAAGTGAAAGAATATCTTGCTAAACATTTGGAGTCGTCAGATGACCTCCGCCCTCCTGGCACCGAACTAGACGACTATTATGATGAAGACAAATCGAAAGAACGTAAAAAAACACCAAAGCGTAAAGTTGAAGAAAAAGTGGCGACATCTCCACGGCATGTGTCCGTAAAGGAGCGTGTTTATAAGGAGTTACCACCAGCACACCATAGTCCCCGCCGCTCGAGTCCTCGCCGTTTTAGCCCTCGACGATACAGTCCGCGACGAAAGTATAGTCCTCGGTGGAGTCCTCGTCGTAGTCCTGGCCGTCAATTCAGACCTCGATTCAGCCCTCACAAGACAATCAGAAAACGGTACAGCCCCCCTCCGAGACGCAGCCCTCGAAGATATTCCCCTCCGCGGCCCCGAGCCCACAGTCCTCGGCGGCGGCGTGTTTCAAGATCACCGCGGCGCCCCTACGAATCTCGCAGATCACTGTCACCAAGATCTCGCTCTCCACTGCATGCAGACTCTTTTCTTTACCCAAAGGATCCACAAAGTGTTGCAGGTTATCCTCTCGAAAGTACATCCTATCAGCCAGAGCTGGGGCAGCTTTATTCTAACCCTGTGCAAAATGAATTTCCTGGAAGTGTTCCAGGGTATCCATATTCACAAGGTGTGGCATATGATACTGGTTTCCCTGCTCCATACGACTATGGTTTGCCAGGTCCACCGGCCATGATGCCTGAGCCGGTACCAATGCCTAGTATAAATCCTGTGCCAGCACCAGCTCTGAATGCAGTTCCTGCACCTGCTATGGTACCAGCTCCTAGTCTCCCTGTGGTCGAACAGAAGACACCATATGATGCTTTGGCCCAAGTAATAAAATTTCTAATAAAGATGCTTGTCTCATTTTAGTTTAAGGATTTAAATTTATCATGAGTCTGAATGTTTCAGTTAGTAGCAGAGGGTAAAATTTCTCGAGAAGATTATCTTAAGCTTGCACCTAATAAAGGTAGGATAAAAAAATGCACTGCGATTTAAATTTCGAAAAATTATAAAAAACAAAATCTTTATACAATTTATAATTACAGGTGTGAGCAGTGTTATGGATGGAAAAACTATGCATGGAGGTGGGTATTGTACTCAAAAAATTTCGTATTCCTTGGAAATCAAGAATTTAATTAATATCTTTAAATTTATAAAATAGAATGCTGTTTGCATTACAGTTGCTATCAGGATTTACTAGTATCATAAAAGTTTTATCAAATGTGGGGAGGATAAAATAGTGAATTAAAAATAAAAATTCAACTTTTTCTTTCTTCAGTGTAATTGTATGAAAATGGTGCTGCTTTTGTGTTTACAGTTATATCTCGGTGCTGTCAAGCTATAGGCAAGTTGGAGAAATTGTTCCTGCCCAATCATTTGGTGATGAACAACCATATCATCGGTACTGAACCGAAATGCTTAGAGTCTAAGTTTTGTTCACCACTGAAGAGACAAGCAGTCATCGAGTTCAACTTTACGAAGACCAACGGGCCGACACTTGCGCAACAAAACAAGCAGCTTGTTGAGAGCATTATCTCAACTATTGGATTGGATAAGGTGGTCTCCAGGTATAAAAAGAAACTACCCAAGGACGTGAAGGACGCGGCTTGCCAAACAACAAAGCCGTACTGTGACGTCTGCGAGATACGCGAGTCGACGAAGTTCCATGAGGTCGGCACGGTTGTGGATCCAGACTACTTCACTACTACTGTTCATACGCAAGTTGTGGAGCACGATTTAGTTAATTCTAAGTCTGTGTTCAACCCCAGCGGGAGCGTCGCGGACGGAGCTCCCATCTCTATAGCTCATCTGACTCCTGCTCAGTTGGTGTCGCAGTTAGCGGCTCGTGCGAAGACATTGAAGCAATCGCCGCCTGTTCCGCCCGTGCATCAGAACCAGTTCGCCAGGCGAAACCCCAACTATGACTACGACGGCAGAGCCAGTGGTGGCCAACAGCAGTATCATAATTATAATAACTATCGTTATTAAAAAGATTTAAATTTATTGATAATTGTAAATATTTCGTGTACTGTGGTGTAGCAAGCTATTTAGGTGTTACAGTAATGTTAGTTGCAAAAATATGTTTATGTTTCCAATTAATAAAAGTAATCTTCCATGGTACACATGGTACTTTACTTCTATTTTTTTTTACCGATTCTTGACAAACAGATGAATATTTGATTCTGTTTTTCATAGCAGTACTTAACTTTAAAATTGATGGTTAGATACACATACACTAAAAGAAATTTCACATTGCTATCTCATAGTCTGGTGTTTCTTGTATAACCAAGGGAAATTCACACATGAAATGTGTAGAGTCCACTAAAGCCAAAGAAAAATAATATTGTCTACATGACGGCACTTCTTCCGCTATCTCGCATTTATGTAAAGGGATAGAAATCCCTAAAAAATACTTATGTTTCAATTGTAAGAATACCAAGTAGACATTTAGGGTTTCTTGGAGCCGTAAGCAAATTCCGACGCGGCGATTGAAAAGAAGACTGGCTGAAAGCAGATCTGAGTACTACTCTATACATCTTCGTGAAGAAGCACCGATTAGTTCCTGACAAGTTGTGACTGATGTCCTGGGAGTCTAGTGAAAAGTAAGAAGCTGAAGAAATCAAGATAGTGAAAAAGTGATAGTTTTAAAACTTTAAATTATAATAACCTAGAGGGTATCTTATACGATTGCGCATATTCCATTGTTTCTTTTACCAGGCAAATTATAAAACAAGGCTGTTCTCAGAAGGACTATACTGCAACAGAGTAGCGGAAATAATTCAATCGTCAAGCAAAAAGAAGACTAGCGCCACATATGTATAGTGGCGGAGAAATTAGTCTTCTACATCGCGCAATCAAAAATATCCGTGAGTTTAGAAGACGTAGTAATATTCCGACAATGATTGTTGGGCAGAAAGCCCACCAGACAAAACCCGTCTGGTCGAAGGTACCTTTTTACTGGGGTTTTCAGAAACTTTATATCGTAACTATAGTTCGTAGTTGAAAATAAAATTATCTTTTTATTGTGCAGGAGGGACAGGAGAATATGGTGTAATTTTCTTCGATCCTCCGATCGGACGGGTTTTTTGCTCAACAATTGTGGTCTGCTCGCGGCGAATTCTCATCTTGTAATGATTTTGACTTTAGTTCTTTATTATGCGCTATAGATGTCACTAGTATTCTTTTTGTTGTAGACTTGCAGCTACCCACTTGTACTGCTTGTACTAAAGCATAAAAGCACGAAAATAGCGCTGCGCTGGACTGGGCCAAACCTGCGGCACTTGTATACATTTTAAGATTTATCAGAGCAAAGCGCGATCTTATTAGATACTCTGCACTCGCTGTGACGATACATTACTGCTATTTTATGTGTATTTTTTGTAAATAGTAACTAAAAAGTGCTTATAGTGTTTTATGTTGATTACATCAGGATAATATTGTTAAAGGAGGTGCAGTATCTGCAAGTTGCTACTCTTCTAGAAGTGTAGTTGGCTCGGATGGCATCATTGACACACACCTAGACTCGCGTCTGTCTAGTCTTTATATACAATTATTTGTTAAAATAGTTCAAATCCTGGTATTTACCAAAGCAGAGGAGAAATGAATGGAGACGAGTGTTGTAACGGGAGTGTTGCGGAGCGGAGATGATAGCTGGCAAGAGCGGTACTGTGCTTTGCTGTGTTGGAAGTAAGAGGACTGTTTGCGAGAGAGGTTCGGCAGACAAGCGCGGGAAGCATTGCACATCTCCGCTGCAATCTTCTAGCTTGCTCACGGAACACATCTCCGCTCACCACTGCATGTGCAGCATACTAAAAGCCCCGCTCCGCTTGATCCGCGTGTTCGCAGCTACATGGCTCTCCTTTGGTGGAAACCAGAATTCATTTTTCCCATAACTTGCTTACTGCATTGCTATTCGATTAATTTGTGAGGGTAAACATTACCTACTGTAGCAAGGTTTTTACCCCTCATTCTCTTGGAACATTAATTATGCATTCCTAAAAATATTGATGTTTACCTTGTCCGAATGTTTGAAATAAATTGTCTGTTTTTAAAATGTATGAAATTTTAATTGTGTCCTAGTCTAAGGAATTAGTCACAAAGAATAATTGTTGATACAGTATTTAAACAATATGGTTGGGGACAGGTTGCAAAATAAAAGTGTATCTTGTGAACTTTAAAAATCGCCCTTACTGCAGAACTGTAAAGATTGTAAAGGGGTATTTTTAATTTTTATAATTATATCATTTTTACATGCGACGTGTGGTTAAAGTGATGGTTTTAATGGGAGATAAATAAAAGGATTAATTTTTACTTATAAAATTTGTTTTATTATGATGATTAGATACAAAATGTTATTCCTAAACTGTAAATAATAAATAATACATACACAGATTTTAAATGTTTTCGGTCACAAATTGTACAAGAATTCTATTATGAGCAACTGTTTTTGTGAATGCTACTTTGTATAAATAATAAAAAAAAGAAAAGTAATCTTTTCCATTCCATGACTTCATTTCCATGTCAAATTATAGTAATTGCTCAGATTTAATTAGTTTGAACACCAAAAAGACAATTGTTATATTTTAAATTTCCCACCAGAAGTAAATTGTAATACCTACATAAACATTTTTTCCATAACAAGTACATAGGTACAGCATCCACATTTATTTTTAACCCATTGCATCTATCAACATCGGTTAATTAAAGCAGTGTTTTTCAATCTGGGCGGTTGCGAAGCCTCTTTAGGGGGTCGTAAAAGGTTGGGAAAGCTACTGCAGTAAAAATAACAATGTAGTTTAAAAAGATTTACTAGGGAAAATGTTAACTAAAAGTAAATCATTTTTTTTTTTATCAAAACTATGTTGATTGAATATTAATATTTGTTATGTTATGAATTAAAAAAAAAGCAACGGGGTGTCGCGAATTATTTCTTCATAATAAAGGAGCCGTGCTTTGAAAAAGATTGAAAAACACTAGGTTAGAGGGATCGCAGATAAATAAACCTTCTGTCGTGTCAAGTCGGAAAAAAGAAACTCGTACGAACGGATAGATAATTTATTTATTTATGTACACACACAGATATATACAGGAAAATATTTTAAGAGGAATAAAAAGTACAAAGGCACTGCTTATTTCTAAAAGAAATTTCTTCCAGCAGACCTGATAATGGACAGCTATCGGCCATAAATATTGCACATCGATGTTTGAAAAGAGATAGTTGGCTAGTTTCGGCTTTGTAGAGTGTTATCTCTGTCGCACTAAGAACCGAAGCCGAACTACCGGAAAAATATGCCATGTAGTGTGTGTGACAGAGATATAACGCTCTACGAAGCTGCATCAGCAAAGGTCTATAAACAAAATTTATTGTTAATTCCTATGTTTAAGATTTCCACTGTCCATAACGGTTTGGATAACAAACATTTATTAATTTTTGAGTTTAGTGTCGCAAAAATAAGATTTTAGCATATTTATCCATATATCAAAAGATCTTGTTGAGCTGTACATTTAGTCGAGTTCAGACCAGGCCTGATGTTTCTAGAATTCCAGTAGTAGTAATTTTTCAAGTTTCAACTTAATGCTCTGAGCATAAATTTGAAAATGCAGTGCTATAGAGAATAGCTCTGAAGGACCTTCTTGTAACCTATTGGAGGCTCAGGACAACGAGGCTACATTGTCTGGGATAACCCAATTTTCTTTTGAATGTTTGTATTAATATATACATAACTAAGACTTTGAAGTGAATTAATTTTAGTGGGGGTTTGGTCTTGACCAAAGGGCCATTTGGGAACGACGGATTTGTGACCACACCAAGTTTGTTAGCTTCGAGCCATCCTAGTCTGCCTCGCAAGACTAGTCTGATGTTCTGGTCAAGGCTACTTGTAAGTTTTTTTTTATAGTTTATAACAAGTTATAATGTTGTTTTAAAGTAAGTAATTCATTGTATTGTTCATTATAAATTGTCATTAGAACTTTAAATGGGATATTTATCTTTATTTATTTTGTGTTGATAAGTTCATCCGTGACCATGACGCTCGCACAACAGCGCCGAAATATAGTAAAGTCCATATAAATAATAAACATGGTAAATATCAAGTTCTAAGAATAGTGTTAGTGACCATGTCATTTCAAAAACTTAGTCTTAATTGTTTAATTTTCCTATGTTTACCCATCCAAAAAGTCATCTAACCACTTTTCAAGATCTTCTGGAGTTTCAATAACTGGATTTATCTTTGTTACCACTGGAGTGTCAGTCACTGAAATGAAAAATAAATTATGAATACACATTTTTTTTTGTTTTATTTCAACTTTATTTTCCGGTATAGTCACGATTTACACGGGATTATTTAGATTTCAACAAATTCAAACGGGGTGAATCGGGACCCCTGCATCCTTATTCACCCTGCTTGAGTAATAAGTCCCATGTTATATGGGGTGACCCTATAGCTATCGGCCACAAATCCATACCCCAGACTGATGCTGAAAAACTGATAAAAACAATTGTAAGACTTTCTATCTCTTTCTTGTTGAAGTGAAAACTTCTTTAGCGGCGTTGTGCACTTTTTTTGGAATGGGTAAAAAATGTTGAACTCGCGTCAGGACACGTGACCTGATCGAAAATTCGTAAGACGGCGCAGGGCGCTTGCGCGAATGTTCGTGTGTGTTTATTACTATTGAAGTTTTCACTTCTGCCGGCACTCCCAGAGTGCAACTCGTCGTTTTTTTTTTTACATAGATACTGTCTTCGGCAATGTAAAGGAAAGGGATAGAGCCCGCCTTACCTTTGGCAGCTGAAACCGCAGGATCTATTTTCGGAACCTCAGCAGGTATCACTTTATCAACAGGTATCGATTGAATACTGCACACATTTAGTTCATCCGAAATACTTGGCTTTTTCGTTGTGGCTTCGGCATCTCTTGCAATTTCATTGGCATTGCCGAAAAGTAAATCTTCATGTTCAATCTCCTTTTCAATATTTGGTATATTGGTTTTCGTTTCATTAATTACAGCTTCAGGCTTTGGCACATTTACTTCAAAAACATTCACTGGTATATTTCTAGTTTTAATTTCTGATTTATTTTGAGAAAATTCAAAATTAATGTCTGATGCGTTTTCCGTTTCAGAAATTTTACTCTCCTTGTCATATTTTAAATCAGTATCATTGCTTATGTCTTTTTCTAAGTTATCTTCCTTCATACTATTTTTAAGACTGTTTAGTATTTTGTCTTGAGCTTCAATTTCAGGAGTTGAGTAAGATTTGTCGTTATAATACTTCTGTTTGAACCTCGTCGCTCTGTTATTCATGGTTAGTATGTCTGTTTGACTGAAAGTAGCCTCATCTATAGAGTTTCTCTCATAGAACGGAATAGAACATAATGCGATATTGAGTTCTTCCATATTGATATCAAAGTACTTGTCGTATAATGATGGGCCTGTGTTCATATCCCAGGACTTTTCATGTTTGAATTGGAAATGTCCACCAATTGAAAGCGGGGCTTGTATCAGTTTCTGAAAATTACAAAGTTTAAAAATTATTAGAAGCAGAAATGCGTGTTTTTTAAATTATTATAATTTTTCTTTGGGTAGGGTTTGGGCTGGCCACATCTCTCGTAGGACATATAACTGTTTGGGTAGACGTGTCCTTGAGCAGAGTCCACGACTAGACAAACGTAGTATAGGACACCGGAGTATAGGCCAGGTGGAGCAACGACCTGCGAATGGCAGCCTGCAGAGACTGGATGAGGAAAGCTCAAGACCGGGCTCAGTGGCGTACATTGGGAGAGACGTATGTCTAGCAGTGGACGAATGCAAGCTGAAGACGGGTAGTTTTGCATGTTTGGTTCAGACAATTCTCGTCTAGTCTCAGGTAATTCTCAGCTATGTGCGTAGACATGGAGAATGAACTGAGTATAATACCAGCGTGAAATTTACACTCTCTAGAAAGAGAGACAGCGATCGTGCGGCCAATAACTGTCTCTTGTTGTAGGTATATAGTGATGAATCATGAACTCCTGACCGCACAATTACTTTGCCTCTGTCACACTTTTTTATTTTTTTTATTTTACAGCTAGATAGCATTCCAGTCCGTTGTTTAGGGCTATGGTAATCTGAATATTCTAAAAAATTCAGATGACCTATTACTCAAGATTGTAACAATTACAAAGAAATAATAAACAATAACTTCTCACCTTATGAAAAGAGGTGACTCGATTGTATTCAAAGAATAGACAATAGGATTTACCTTTGTGAGGTAGTCATAACTATAAGCATAATTTGATGGTAAGGTTTTTGTGGATGTTATGTCTCCACACACAGTAGGTGTGACTCATGAGATGATTTACCTACCAAAAAAAAATTGGTTTGGGACACAGAAGTTCATGATTAGCAGTAGCACTTGCAGCCACTAGACTAAAAAGGCAGTTAAGTGTAGTGTAATTAAAAAAAAGGTTTACCTCATAATCGGCTCCCAAATTCTCCTGCTCCTCAATTTCTTCGTAACTATCAATAGGCATCTCATACTTGGACCAATTGCTTTGTATCTCTTTCTTTTTATATTTTGCATTTTCTTCTTCAGTTATTTTGAGAATTTCATCAGTCTCCCTTTTTAAGTTTTTGAAAAATTCAGGTGGCGGTGTTTCATTGGCTGGTTTTTGTGGTACTGTAACTGTAGAAGTGTATGATCTGATCATCTGATCAAGTAATGTAACACCACAAAGATCTCCTTTGATTTATTTTGTTAGCCTATACTGTCCCACTGCCAGGCAAGGACCTCTTTGAATCCTTCCCCAAATTCTTACTCTTTTTGGGGTTTCCGTTACCAAAGGATAAAATGGGATTATTTTATTACTAAGACTCTACTGTCCGTCTGTCTGTCGCGAAGCTGTATCTCATGAACTGCCTTTGTTAGACAGGTGATGTTTTTTTGATGCCACTATAACAACAAATGCTAGAAAAACAGAATAGAATACATATTTAAGGAGGCTCGCATAAAATAAACATTTATTTTTTTGACATTTTTATGCATATTGGTAGAGCGAGATAACCCTTTTATTTATTTAATGATAGGTTTGCGTTTAAACCCAAGTCCAATAAAATGTGATAAAAAAAAATACAGCTGACAATTATAATGTTGAGGATCAATGTGCTGGATGATTTTAAGAACAAAATGAGCTTATTGTATAAAATAGATATCCTAATAGGAATACATTTATTTTTAAGACATCATAATTATTCCATTCTGTAATGTGGCCCTGGTTTTCACTGGGCTTATGTTGTTTTATGAATTGGCATGTTATTAAGCGTTAACATACCTTTAGGAACATTCTTCGGCTCTTCAGTCTTTTTCTCTGCTCTCTTCTCAGATCCTGATTGCTGGTGCCTCTGGCGAGGTTTACGCTGGTCCTTAGGATCCCCTCTTTTCTTGTCACTGAAATTTAGAAAAACATTTGTTGTTTTTTTGGGAAACTAGCTTTTAAAAATTGTTTCTGATTGCCAATGTACAAAGATGTGAGGAAAAGTACTTAATATACTTACTGGTTCTTCTTTGAATCTTCAGGCATAGCTTTTATATGGAAAGTTAATGGAAGCTAAACAGCAAAATAGCCGGCAGAAATCACAATTCAAGCCAGTAAGTAACGGAGGAACTAAACCATAGAACTAAACAGCTGTTAACCATTGACGTTTTACCAAATGCCAAATGTCATTGACGGCCATCCTGTCAAAATATGATGCGTTTAGTTAGTTTCTTCAATCTGGAAAACGATGCACAAAAAGCGTAAAACTATTACTTATTACGGACTAATTTTATTGTATTCACCTATTATTCAATAAACACATTCGTATTAAAGATTACGAAACTTATTAGACTTTATTGTAATTTTTAAAATAATTTAATAAAATGTTCTAGTAAGTTTTTCTCACGGCACAAAAGCTCAGGACCCATGCTAGAAATATTATTTAAAAAAAAAAACAATTTTCGTTTAGTCCGGTCCCCCGCCAAAATATGAGAAAGTGCTACCAATATTTACTTCATCAAAAATGCACTACGAAAATTGAAAACTATGTGTGATTTTCTTCCTTCTTCATAATTTATTATTTTTATCGAAACATTTTCATTTTCAATTATTATTCGCCGACTTGAGTGATTTTCGTTTGCTATTATGTACGATTTGCCATTTGCCTTCGTTTGACTAGTCGAATCAAAATCTTTCGAATTTAGTGAAATGTAAATGTAAAGTATGTTAAAATGATTCAACTAATAAATAAATAAGTAAGTAAGTATTTACTTTCATGGTATTTAACTTCGGCGGAAATTCAATGTGACCTGATTAGTTCAGTGATTTAATATGATTTCAATGCAGGTAACTTGTACTGTTTGATGAACCAATAAGAAGGTATATATGTGTATGCGGTACCTACTTTCCTACCTAACTATATTATCCGCCATTTTTCTTATTCAAAAATCGCATTACGGTAGGGATTAGTCATATCGTTTTGTAGTAACACACATGATTTACAAAGTGCGTTCCCGGAGTTCTGTGAAAAGTTTTACCGGTGCGTCACTTCCGGTAACTACACATAGGTACAAAAGTAAGTATTTTCACTAAACATACTAAACACCGCTGGCGTCGCTGCGTCGCCAATCTCAATCCAAAGTTGACTCAATACTCTGACTGATAGTGATAACTCACTGTGTACCATGAAAATATTTTTTCAGTGGAAGTTGAGTCGATAGACTGATGAATTGATCATATAGAAATGTAGGTACATTTTTTGACTATCTGAGATCTGCCGTATTAAAGTAGTGTCTACTATTGGCTAATTCACGAATGTTGTTAATAGTGCTAATAAGGGCGAGTTGTTTTATATGTAGTTAAAAACTATTTGTTAAATCCTGTACCTATTACAACAAAAAAAAGCCCTCGAGATACAAGCAAAAAATTGTTCGTACTGTTTTAACCGAAACCTAACCCTGGTCACCGATTACCTGGTTGTCTAGTGCATATCCACCTACTTGGAACATACGCTAGTGCGACTAATCGACTACGATGTTATCCATTTAGATAAGCATGAAAATCACAAAGTGCGAGTAAACTCCTATTACACTGATGCCGACCAGCCGAGACGCTTACATTTTCACGCAATCATGTAGTTACATCTCCGCAACACCCGCTTTAAAATCAGTGAACATGCAGCAGATAGAGCCAATGTTTCCACTGCTGTTGATTCAACCCGTATGACTGATACATAAAGTTTAATTTCGCGTGAATTTAGTAATTAAATAAGGTTTTGCTGCTTGTCAGTGTTTAGTCTCAGCACAGATGAGCAAAGAAGGCCTACTGAGATCGAAACAAGCATTGTATTCCACGCGCGCCTCTTGGCTGACGGGGTATTGTAAAGGGCCAAAAACTGCCTGGATTGTCTTATCAAGTTACGGAAGAACGGTGAAGGTAAGGAACGGCTATTGAAGGAACACCGTGAATTTTGATCAGTACGAGTCTGACAGTCCCTTCCGTCCCATCCGGTGTGGAAGGACGCATTCAATGATTATACCACGTAAAAAAAAATGACTGAAGAACACCGAGCCCAATGTTTAAAATTGCACCAGTGGCACTGATGGCGGTTACAAGATCAAAAAGGCAGTCACTATGTGAGCCTTTTCATTGTTATTTCATCTGACTCGCGTAGGCGAGTTTGTGGGCGATTGGTGGGTGCTCTCCTGAATGCATCACTCGCTTCCCATCACGTTTGTAAGTTATACGCCTCAAGCCGGCAGACAACAATGAAGGCGCAGTCGTTTAAAGACTACCTAATAACACAATTGTATTTTTACGAAGATTTCATACTGACTATAATAAAAAAGGGTTTGTCCCTAATGACTAAATTGGGAGTTTGTTTATAGTGTGAGCCTGAAGAAATGTTTCGAGCAAAGTTCTTATTGCTGCTTCTATTCAATAACACCAAACCAGATGCCCAGATTTTTTTTTTAACCGTCTTGAAATCGAAGTTGGAACCAGCAAACAACGAACCCAGTTTCCACTTGACCATGGAGTGATACCATAAAAAAAAGACCGTAATTCTAATAATTTCTATAATAATAGTGCCATTTTACAGTAAACACCCCGTCTTGCGGTCCTGGGGCGAATTGCCCTTTAATCCAAATTGCAGTGCACCCTTTGTAGGACCGCCGGACTCCTGGGTGGGGTGCTCAAGCATTCAACCTAAACATGATTTGTGACTGCGCCATAATAAAGCTTTGTTCTTATTCCCATTATTACTTAGAATCCTGTAAATAAATAAAGTAATAGGTACATCGGTTGTAACAAAACTCGAGTAGCATTGCGGCTGTCCCAAAGCAAAACCTAGCAAGGGACAATTTTTGTAAAATACGTTTTTTTAAATGAATATTCCTAAAATTCTGAGCTGCGTCTAATGCAAAAACAACTGTATTTCTATCTACATTAGAATCAGAGTTATGAACATGCCAAACCTAGCAAGTGCACTTCGTACTCGGAGATAACGAAATCAAAAAACTAGCAAGTAACATTTCCAAGCATAAAAACCTATTAAATACGGTACATGCTAGGTTTTAAATTTGTGAATTGGTCTTACTAGGTTTTTAGTTTGCAAAATTACTGAAGTGTAGGACGAAATTTCAAAACATTGTCTTTAATAAATAGTAGTAAGTCAGCAGCGTGATGTGCGGGAGACTGAGTAGGAGGGCACTGGGAGGACACTGCACTGAAAATGTGTTCTATGTGTTTTTAGCGTCGCTGAATCTGAATCCGGGGTCATTTTCATTCCAGCACGTCTAGGTTCGACCCCAAAAACACATAGTACACATTTTCAGGTCCCAACGTCAGAAACTTCGTTATTGGGTTTAAGGGTTATGTTGGTAAGGGGTTATAAGGACTATGGGTTATGTAGTTACTTAAGCAAGAGGTCATCAAGCTTCTGTAATATAGGATTATAAGGTTTTAAAACCATACATATGGTTAGTAGTTTAACCAAATATAGCAAATTTGAGGGTATATTTTGAGGTTATGGCCGAACCCAGATGTGCTGGAATAAAACTGACCCCAGATTCGGATTCAGCGACCCCAAAAACATATAGTACACATAGTGAGACCTCCAGGTCAATAAAATTTCTTTTGTGTGGCTGTGTTATTTAGCGTTTATTGTAGGGTAAATACGCTAAATGTCGGCCCCCTTACGGTTTTTCTGTTTTGGGATCGGTTTGGCACTATCAATTTGCAACGAAAGGATAGCTTCCGATGCGGTTTTGGATAGCTTGATAAATATATTTCATGTTTATGGGCATAAGTTTGACTTTTCTATTGCTAGGAAAAAGTACTAAGGTTTAGATGCGTCGAAAACGAAAAAACCCTAAAGTCGGCCATTCAAGGCCCATGGTCGGTCGCGTTTTTCCCAAATGTCGGCCGGGTATAGGGTGTTTTAAATTAAGATAGACTAATATTATTAATATGATATATTTTGGCAGGAGTCTCACTAAAAAGTAAAGTATTCTTTATTTGCACTAAAATAAAGTTAGGTATTACAATTTAAAAAAATCTAATTAAATACTTCAAAATTCCGTGTTTGTTGACTTATAATTTTCTTTGCTTCCGTGAAGGCCCTGGATCTCCCTGCTCTGTCATTGTAGTAGGTACCTTAAATTAAAAGCATTAATTCTAAAGGCAGATTTTTGTGACATGCCAGTTAATTAATTAATGAAAGATCCACGACCAACCATTTATATTTTTTAAGCTAATTAACATGGGTTTATTAGGTAGCAAGTTCCAAAGAGCAATTTATATCTTACTAGCGACCCGCCCCGGCTCCGCACGGGTGCAATCTCTACTATATTATGCATATTATGTATATATAAATCTACCTCTTGAATCACTCTATCTATTAAAAGAAACCGCATCAAAATCCGTTGCGTAGTTTTAAAGATCTAAGCACACATAGCAACAGACAGCGGGACTGACTTTGTTTTATACTATGTAGTGATATTCCCAAACCATAATAAGCGCTATGATAACTTATGCTTTTTAAATATTATTAAGTCCTACATTTAAACTGAAATCTTTATATTATTCATAAATTAAATGTATAATAAATATTTAATTTTGAGAAAATAAGAAAAAGTAATCAGCCTGTATAGTTGGGCTCGAATTCGAGACTGGTCGACATTACGATCTTTAATGTTTCTAAAGCCGGCCCCTATTTCGTGTACATTATTTCTCGAGATTCAACTAATATCACCCCGGCCGGTATTTGGCGATTAAACGTAAAATAGATTTATTTGCCTATATGCGTTGCAAATTCTCTTATTAAACCAGTAGAATTAGTACAATTGGAGTTTATAAAACAGACTGCATTTACTTTAAGTCGGCCACGGCCGAGAATCCGGTTTTAACTCAAAATTGGTATTCTATTGACGGCCTCCTATTTTTCCTTTAAAACAATACGTAAAACATTGAAAAAACTATCTCAGAATATAGTAAAAATCACTAATTACTGACAATAAAGCTTAAAACAAAAAAAAAGGAATGTCTTACCGTTCTAATATCAATCCCCGAAATGTGGGTATCCACAGCAAGTAAGGTACTTTAGATATGAATTTGACGCTTTGACGGCGCAATCGCTTCGGATGCTCGGTGTGCGAAGAGTGAGTGACGTAATCGGAAAGTAACGGTTTATACATATAGAGCATAAACTAAGGTTGTAATTAGAATGACAAATTTGTCACTTTATTACGTTTTAAATGAACGCAAGCTGAAAATGTGCAGACGGCCGAAGTTTGGGGGGGGGCCGACGTATGGCGTATTTACCCTAGTAGTGGGATAGTTAGTAGAACATTATCAGATTTTAAAGTACTTATTTCAGTTTTGATGAACCATTCACCGAGTTGGATTTTCTAATTAAAAAGTATAAAGTAACTGAGTTATCTGAAGAAATATCAGCTCCTCGGGGCATTCCTGCTTGAAAAAAGGATGTTGCCAAATTGGTGCCTCTAATGCCCGAAACAAGGCGGGTGTTTTGGAATCAAATGCCGGTTAACGATCAATCGATTGATCTCCAAACGGGAGGCGAAATGACAGAATAAACTTAATTATATTGTTTTTCTATTATTTTTCCTTTTAACTTGAGAAATGATTACCTCATGTATGTTTAATGTGATTAATTAAACCATTTTATTTTACTCACTAGATAGAAATACAACAATAAGTCATTACTTAAAGTAATTCAAAAATCTAATTCAGAAACTTAGTATTATTGCTAGGTTTTCAGTGCTACATCATAAACGATTTCTTTAAAGAAACCGATTCAAATACCTATTCAAATACCTACTTAGAGACCTTGCTAGGTTTTTATTTTGGATTTGGTATAATACATATCTTGAAGTATCTTAACCAGTCAGTAGCAAGGCACATAAAACTTGTACAAATAGAATTATGTTCAATTTAACTAGCTCGTGATGTGAAGCAAGTCATAATTATCCATATGAAAACAAGAAATGTATAAAAAAGTTGTTGTGTAATAAAAGGCCGACGAAAATGTTTAATATCTTCTCCTGTAAAATTTTGTCAGAGGCACTTGCTAGGTTTTGCTTTGGGACAGCCGATTGTAGAATTTATAATTATTATACCTACATAAATAACAATAACTCTACTTTCTTAGAACCTTTGGCTATTCATGAATAAACAGACGCCAGGACAACGCAGGATTTGGGAACAAGGAAGGAAGGCCGGGTGCGGGCGGGATGGCGGGATATAGGGTGACGCACAGCGCATGCGCCACGCAAGGGGCGGCTGCGCGCAGTCGCCACGCGCCCGTCCTCAAATCAACATGGCGCGCTCCTACAGCGTCCTTCAAGGACACATCTGACAACCCGCGGCAAAAAAATACGAGCCAGCTGTCACCGGCTGACATAAACCGAGCCGAAATAAATTGTAAAGTGAATATTGTGTGTTATTTAAGTGAAGTGCAAAATCAGTGTGTGTTTACTAAATCGGAATACCGGCTCCCGTACGCCCCAATTGTTTCCGCAAGGTAGGTATGTAAAAACAATAATAAAGTGTGTGATTAATTTCTTTTATAATGGTCCATTGAGTGGCTGTTTACTTTGTGGGTGATGTTTTACTTTGTTATTAGGAGTACGTCCAACTTGTGGTATACCCACTGTGTATAACCGCACAGCTCTCATGACCTACCCCCATAAGTTTCGTCGCCTCGGTTTTATCTCGGTCGTTTATTTTAATCTCTTCGCCCCTCTGGTTTCCCACTAGCTATAGATTCGTCTGTTCGAAGCAGTGAGATTACATTTCCGCAGTATGAGTTGCACGCAATTTGTTTTCTATTAGAATAGGATTTTATATACCTAGTTTGTTTAATCTGAGCCTAGTTGAATTGAAATAATAGGTAGGTTATCCTAATGTACCGGTCCCTACTGTTGATATTGAAAGCCAACTCAGGATAACTTTTTTTATAATGGCTACATCAAAATGTTGACTTATTGGGAAATCGAGGGGTGCAATTTAGCTGTAAGAGAAAATGGAAATGTGCTAATGATTGTTATTAGATAGCTACCTATAACATACACAGTATTAATGTTTTAATATAGGTAATAATAATCTTTGCATGAACTTTGTTACTTTTACAGTTTCGCGAAATAATTTCCTTCCTCATCAAAATGTTCACCTAGTTACGATAATATAGTAATTTTATTCAGCATAATTCAGAATTCTAAAGCTGTTCATTTTTTTTTCTCTAGCCTGTCCTATTCCACTTATGGGTAAAGGCCTCCCTCCACTCCGTCCACCTTTCGTGGTACTTTGCGTCTTTCTTCCAAAAATCTAATAACGAGATATAAATTATTTGCTTAGTTTATCGTGTGTGGTAAAAGGGCGGGAGGGACTGACAGACTTGTACTGGCTAAAATCCAGGGTGTCCTTCAATAGCCCTTTACGTTCCAGGGTCACGGTTACCTAATGAGACAGTCCCGCGACCCCGGTTTAGTCGCAAGCTGAATTATAAATAAAATATACGCAAGTATGTACCTATCTGTTGCACATTGAGGTACCTAGTTTTGATAAATAAATATTGATTTTACCTCCAAATGCTTCCTGCTGCAATGTACAGAGTCAATACATTAAATGCACGCGATTTGAATATTAAAATAAAAAGTGACGTTTATAAAACGAATACCTTTGTAATAATCAATCAATTCAAACACAATCAATTTCCATAAGATGTTCCGTTGGTGATTTTTTATGTTCGTAAATAGTCATCTAAATGATTTTAGAGTCTATACTCCTATATTAGATTAACATGTATTTTATTACTAAATGATTCTTCCACAGTTAGTTTACGCTATGTGTATCTATTAGCAAGCAACAACATATTGTAATTCTAAACTCGAAGTATGACAGAGTCTAGCTAGCTAACTAATGACCGGTAGCGGGATCCTAACCAAGTTTTACATAAACACTTGGACACATACGCATAATTAAAGGCTCGACTTTTGAATAAATTGTTCATTCACACTTCGATTGCGAAGCTACCTCTTGAAAACGGCATATCTTCGAACATATTTGGCAACTTATCAGTTTTGAAAAAGCGAATCGAAAAAAAAAATCGAATCTCGAACTTCCCAATTTTCTTAGAATTTTATTAGGGACGGAATTAATTACGTAGGTACAGATATTAAAGCCCGACACTAAAAGGTCATCTCCCGATGAATCAGAAAAGGTCTTCACAGAAAAAAAAAATACAAGAACGGGTTTTCAAGACAGCTCCTTCTTGTTGCACCGAAAATTTAAATCTTTACCTATCACGGTTTCGTTAAAGAAATCTGCTGATTTTACCGCCATGTTTGGATACAATGTCGATATCATTACGAGTATGTAATTACTTACTAGTCCCATATTAAGTTGGTTAATCTGGTAGCTCACTTTTACCTAAAAATACATCCAAATATTCGAACAGGTGTTGCGCTTACGAATTAGCTGAATCGGTTGTTTCATAAACGTTTTCTTACCTCAGCCTAGTCGACTTATTGCATAAGAATCTTCATCCTCATTATACCAGTTTATTTGGAATTGGCGCAGCAGACCTCCATGAAAAACAGTCCCCTTAGTGAGTACTTCCTTATTAGTCATCCATATTATCTTTTTGTCTAGAGCTGCTAAGGACAAGTCTGATTCAAAGTGCCGAGCTCATCCTAGTATCGCGCGCTCCCAATATCGCTGGTACAGTGAAAATAAAACAAATATTGGTGCTGCACGCAACCTTCTCTTCAAATGCAGTAATATCATATTATCCTTTTGCGTTTAAATCAAATCAACGCACAGTTGTTCCCACTTCTGGATCTACCGACCACAAATAAAAGGCGATTAAGCCCCATTCAAGTTTCAGATTCGTTGTTATAAAGTTCACTGTGTGGTCTTGCCACGATTGTTCAACAAGGTCCAACATAAACATATTTTGGTCCTACCACGACGATTTTGATATAAAATATTGATTGAATTGATATTTGAGCCCCTTGATTTATGATTATTATGCTAATTCGACATCGTCGAATTTAGTGATTGGTAACGTGGTGCTTCCAATTTAGTTAGTTAAAATCAAACTGTGCAAAATTCGTACCCAAAAATAAAGGGTTTGACCAAAAATGTTCTCACTTCATTAACAAGATGATGAGTGACATGTGAGTCGGGCTGAGGTAAGGACGATCCCATGATCTATTAAATTAACACGGTTATTGTTAATTGACTTTGGCAATGAACTTTATGATCTACATTTATGATGTACTAGAACCAACGATAAAGATTTTTACTACCGGTAACTAGCAAGTACGAGTAATGAGTGACTCATGTCTACTGAAAAACTTTATTTCTCAATCCAGATGGTTATTCAACTTTATAAGGAAGCTGCATCTATGGTTTTCGCCGCACAAGACATTTATAGCCTTGGAAGAATGCCAACCAACACAAGAACTAGGTACTTACATAAGGGTTTCTAGAAGCTAACTCTTAGTAGTCATATTTGTGCAAATAAGTATGGCACAAAGCTTTTTCTGTCCTGGATCCGAAATAGACCGAAGAGTTTCCGATAGTTCCAAGAACATAAATAATCTTTGTTGATACGTTACTAAATAAATTGCGTTTATCATCGACAATGCCCATGAACTTTGTTTCGCTCGAGTTCTCCCATAAAAATGGTATATTTTATCGCGGTACGGGCCGGTTCGCGAGGTCTTTGAACCCCCGAATTCCCCTCAGATGTTTAAGCCACGGTTATATTTAGAACTGCACATTCAAACCAAATCGGGATACGGGTGTTGTTTTAAAACTAGGAATTATAAACATTTAAGGAATCGGTGATTTTTAACACGTTTCTTTCCATGATTATGAAATAGATGCCTACTTTTATACGATTTCATTCTGCGGTTGAGCTCCTTACTGTATTCTACTTAAGTAATAACGATGATGGCAAAATTCGTCTACACAATCTTTTGTGTAGTTGTCACATTGTGTTCACCATTAATCTTTTGCCCCATCCTCATTTATTTGAGGTCTTCGCATTATTTATTTTTCTTTAATATTTTTTTTTCCAGTAGCTATTATCTCAACACGCATCCAATTTCTAGTCGTATCAGCTTTCGCACAATCCATTTTCGTCATCATGACGATGTTGTCACATAAATGTCAAAATACGGTCAACAAATTGGCAATAAATATGTGCCCAATCAAACGACTAGGTAGTAAAACAACACGTAGGATCGTAAAAAAATCAACTTTCTATTTTATTCCCCAACTTGTCACGATCCTTAGGTATGGTGCCTTTAAAATCAGCTGCTCCCCAATTGAATTCACCGTTGAATTTCTCCGCGTATACATAAACAGATTCAAGAATTTCTCTTTCCGAATCATTTGAAGTTACATACTTAATACATTTTTTTATTTTTGTCCATCTAATGTTGGGTCCTGAATTCTTGATTCTCAAAGCACAGCCAGTTTTTTCTTTTGCTCTATTGTATCCAATGACCTGTCCGTTCGTGATTCAATTCAGATCTTTTTGCTGTCCAACTGGATTTGTGATTTTCTTTCGCGTGCTGCAAGATCGTGAGGGGAATTTAATCGTCTGATGTAATTCGACGTATTCATTAATTACGACTGCATAAAGACTGGATTACAAGTCGTAAATATTATTGGTGCATCTTTTTATGTACCGCTACCGTCTTGAGGTTTCTTATGATTGGCCCGAGTCAATTTAAAAGAGTAATTTGGTTTATTAGTACTTGCTAATTATGTTTGCTTTAGTAGGTGCATAATGAAACAGATAGATAGAAAATCAGAAGCGGCTTTAAAAATGTTTCCCTTTTAATAAATCCTTGAAATTCGGTACCTATTTAAAAGGCATTTTATGATGACTGTTCGGGAACTGGAGAAAGGTTGAAATTGATTGATTACTTACAAATGCGACTGTTGTTAAATAAACGTGTAAAATCATCAAATGAGTCCTCCCACCCATTACTGTCAGACTTGACTGACTAAAATCCACGGTGTCCTTCAATAGCCCTTTACATACCGGGGTCACGGTAAATCTTGAGTGCCGCGACCCCGGCAGGCTTTGGCCCTCTACAGGCCCCGTCACAAAGTATAAGTACTTAGGCATTTCAATTCAACTTTCGTGTACAGGCACATGTTTGCCATTAGGTACATCACCAACCACTTCAGTATGAAACCCTACATGAATCTGGATGACGTATTGTTTCTCCCTACATGGCAGGTAATAAGAATCTAGGGACGCGAGTGCACGAGTAGTGTCTCATTTCAACATCGGCTGCCGGATCAATTTACCTACCACATAACCTATCTCTGTCACACATGTTTTTGAGAAAGAGATGGAAACTGAATGCAGATTGCTTTTTTAAAGCAAGGAAGTACGATTATGAGTATGATGCAGTTTTTAATCTGTGCACGTATGGTAGCCATTTTTATTTCCGTTCAGGATATGTTTAAAAAATCGTGAATCCACTTCCTGATGTAACAACTCATCGATGTCATCATTGCTTTTAATAATGAATGTGAATGACATCAAGCCTTGAATATTTTAAAATCCATTAGGATCTGATGTGACTGACCATCAAAATATCAGAAGCTCGATCACAAGATTTCAGTATTTTATTTACAGCATACTTGAAGTATTTACTGCGTTTATTGTAGTAGCGTATAGTGTACGAAGAAGGAACGAATGTTTTCCTTGAAATTAATGCCAAAGTTCCAGTTTAATTTATGACACAAAAACTGGAAATTCATTCTAAGGCCTCAGACGTGTAACTGTAGTTCCTAGAAAGCCTATAATGAAAAAGAAAACTAGTAAGTTTATAAGCTGATAAGTATAAACAAAGGTAGATGGCAAGACAATTTACATTACCCACAATGATCTAATTACAGTAATTGCTTACGTAGGTCATAATTATTACTTTATTAGGTGTGAGTGGCGCACAAAAGGTACGGCAAGGCAATGTTGTTAATACAGCCGGCGCGTTCTATTGTACTCGTAATACCTGCAGCTGTACGATCGATATGAAATGCAGTAGTTTTACACTCGCTCCAGATTAGAAATTACTATAGGGCAACAGGATTTGTTGTGGCGTCTGCCTTGTGTGTTTATCTTGCCGGTTCCTTTATGAAGCCAGTGCTCTCTGTTGGATTCAATCTGGTGTGTTGCCAAAATTGTGGATTTCTGAAGCATACAAGTGAGCAATAACTTAATCTTATTTGATTACTGTAAATTAATTTACCTTACTTTGAAAGGTGTTAGATCTGATAATATTTAACTGCCCTAAACATAATGTCATAAACATTTTAAGGACTTTTAATCTAATCTGCTCAATCAAGTATAAATGATGTCATCCATATAAATTATTTTCTTAAATGTTTCCGTATTCCGTAATAAAATGTTTTAATTTCCTGCAGTGGTTTTGGCGCCTATATTATCCACTTTCCACCAAAACTGGTTGTTATTGTTCGATTGTAGTAAAAGACAGTAAAAATACCACCAAATGATGTAACATAAAGATTGTGTAAGTCTGAATGACCATCGGAATTCTTGCACTCCCAAATAAGTAATCGACGTGAAAAGAGAGATCCATGGCACGTAGTTATGCAAAGTAACTTGCTATCTAGCATAAACATAATTAAAAATGCAAAAACATGAGTAAGACTTACTCATAGTGTGCTTAAGTTTTATCTTTCCTATTTGTACGTCCGCGTCCTATTTTGCTTAGATGCGCAATGGCAAAAGAATGTCGCAAACCTACAGCTGATTTCACTGGATTATCGTTTAAGTTCTGTTTATACTTAATCCAAGTAAGTGTGGATTAATAACTAGAAGATTCTTCGAATACGTGAGGTTGAACTAATTATGTTACGGACGTGTTGTATCTATAAGGGAACTTGCAGGAAGTTCGGAAGTATGTCTGTCTATGCACGTGCGCCTGCCAGTGCATATCAATTTCACACTTAGATGCAACGGTATAATGCACATTTTTCGGTTTTTAAATATTGGAGCATGAGGACTTATAGGCACCAATGCTAACTACGGTAGTACAAGGAACATTATAGACCATTAGCTTTTATTGTAAAAGTTGCCATTTTTACCTAGTACATATGTAAGTTTAGTTGAAAACTATCAATTTTGTATCTTCATTAATATTCTGTAATTAGCTAACCGTACGGTACTAATAGCGACACTCAACTGCCCAAGTGTCAAAAGCACGCGTGCGCTTGCACATGATTCACGCACCAGTCCCGCTTGGCGCATGCGTAAACCTTGTTTTTATACCGGCAGGAAGCGAAAAGCCAGACGGACGTCCGACACACGACTCTCACTCTTACGTACTAGCCTTAAAACTTACATTGCCGTTACTAAAACAGTAATGTATGCAACTTGATTTAACTAATTTCATGTTCGAATTTTCTAACTAGGAAATGAAATGGTTTGACTAAAATTGATCTGTTGGGGCGTATTATTACTATATAGAACAGGTAATACCTAAAATTTTTCTATAAAAGGACCTGAAAATAATGATAATATCTGAAATTACCAGCTTGTGTAAAGTGAAGCTGCAGTGTATTCAAAATTTTCTAATAACGTGTTTCTTGATCTTGAGTCACTTGCTAGAACCCAGTTAATTAATCAGGCGTACAACGAATAGATGGCGCTGTCTGTACTGTAACTGACTCTGTAAACATAAGCGCATGCGATTTTGTTTGTAAACACGTTGCTTTTATAATCAACAAGGAGTTCTTCCGCTTTTGCTAGTCTATTTGTTAACCTCAAAAGATCTTGGTAACTGACGGAATGAAGTGTAGGATGCACAGTTCAGAAACTTTTGAGAAACGTAAGAAAATAGGAGCGTACTGCCAGTTTCAGTTCAGAAACTCAGCTCTCTATGGAAGAGATATTTCATCTATTCGTGGATCCTTTTAATAATAAACTTCGGATAGATGGATGCCAAATTGCCTATCTCTTTTGCCCAAACTGATGTGAAGTGCTGATAGAAAGTGAAATACAAAGAAGAAATTTCCATGTCGAGTGCCGAAGTTGAAATGTGGAAGATTGACGCGAAGAATGTTCTCTTTAACAAGTTTGCACTTTCGATAGTACGTCTTACATAAGACAGCGTAAGAGGTACAGGTACACCTAACGAAGTGGATTCTCTTATAATTTATTGAGCTAGTTATTGGCTATTGTGTTTACGAAAGCACGTTTTGAAGTCTCGTTTAGTTTGGTAGCTTCTACAAACAGTTGTTCAGAATTTTTATAATGTTTCTTATGACGTGTGTAGGATTTTTGCATTTAATAATCGATTGTTGGTATTGTATATTTGATTACCTCGTTGGTTTAGGGGTTATAAGTGCTGCTTACTATGAGGTTTCCAATTCAGTCCCCAGTTCAAGCAGTGTTATCGATTTTCTTTTTTTTGGAGTACGGTGAAATATTCTGCCCTGATAACAAAGAATGCAGTAATCGACATTTTTGAGATTTTCATTTTTTCCAGAAATGGCATCCCAAGAGGTTCATTTACATGAAAAAAATATATTTTCATAAAAAAATTCACTCTAAGTATGTTTTTTATGTAATGATTTTCGCCGTCAGATGATATGAAATATGTTTTTTGCGTTTATCTCGTAACCGCCATTTTGCGATTACTGCATTCTTAGTTATGATGGCAGTATTGTGCTCAGTTAATTTCAGAAGATTTGATCTAACTGCTTATATTTTAAGAATTGGGGTTTACTCGTCTTTTATACGTCGTATGCCATGGTCTGAATAGTTTATCGCAGGATTGACTAACTGCAATTTAGCAAAATTGTCCATTTATCTATCTATTCAGCTCAGTTTCCTTGACAAGAATTTCGGTCAGTGACTGATGACTTATTACATCCACATAATATGATGCATGGTTGTCTGTCTGGTTTTCTGATTGCAGACTGTTACGTCATATTTAGGTCTCTTGTATAAAATTAATCTTCCATGTAGTCCGGATGGCCGGATAACCTAATCTTATTTTGTTTTAGCACAGACGGGTCATCGGTCATCTGGTTTTAAATTTGTTTGGAGATTTGTATATTTGCATATATATCAAGATTTCAATCGAACTTAGTTTTAAATAACACTAAATAATAATCTGTTTATTTCTGTATGGTAAACTCTTGATTGTGACATAGGTTGCATCTTTGTACCAGAGAAATAAATATTGTAGTATTTCAGTCTAGTCATTAAAATTTTAGCTGAGACGTATTTTAATACAAATACGTTATATTTATAGTTTTATAATTGTAAATGTTAAGGATCTAGGCTGTTGTCTAGAAGAGTTTCAAAGAGTTTTGTAATTTAATAACGACTTTTAAGAGGTAGTAAGTTTTAGTGACTAAACCTCTTTTCCTAGTAGTCACTGAAGGATCGTGGATTATCTTTTTTCAGTCAAACAAAAAAATGGGGTCACTCCATCTCAAATAGACTACAGTGGCAAGGGATTCAGACCCTCTTTCGTCGAATATTTTTGCCATCCAACTTTCTTTTCTCCCAATTTGTCCGTGACATGGCATACATCAGTCACGTGTGCTATATAGTACTTACATACAAACAGATAGTAGTTCAGCAGTCAGTGGTGGACATCCGTGTGTCTGTGCCCCGTATTCAGTGGTCACGTACCCTCCGGCCTTCGTGATCAGTTTGCATTCGACCCGCGAACGAGACGCCTAGTGTTGGCTTCAAGAGATGTCGATAGTTTCTTTATTTAGGGTTTATTTTTGTCTATTCAAATAAAGACTTTTGAAATTTTAACTGACGGAAATAATTATGAAAGAAAGAAAGAAAGATAATTTATTTGTCAAACATGCGTTTACATAAACTGAGTGATCAGACATGCAAGGTATTAAATATTATTGTGAGCGTCCATGCTTTGCCAATATCGGCGTACAAATATATGTTTAAAAATTACATTTTATTACGTACAATCATTTGAAATTTAATTACAAAAAACATAAGAAATAAATAATAATTGATGTCAAGATATTATTGTATAAGTAGGTATGTCAAAAAAAATAATTAAATGAAGTCCATTAAATTCATTATTATGCATTCAAAAAGTATCAATAGTCAATTATTTTAAAATTTACATTATTAAATTGATAATATATTCTTAATCATGTGTATTAGAAGTCGGAATAGAAAAGTCCTTTTCATTCAAAAAACTTAAAATATTGTAATACGCTTAATTAACCAAAAAAATTCTCAGCTTATTTTTGAAAAGTGACAAGGACAGTTCTCTCCAACTTCTAGGCAATTTATTGTATATCGTGGGAGCCATACAGAAAATACTTTTACGCATAAGTGCTGTTCTCGCAGTATGAGAGCATATCCTACAGTTGTCACGCCTGTTACGTGGCACTACTTCATCCAATAGTTTAAATCGGAGTGGATTTGTTTTGACAAACACTGCTACCTCCAAAATGTAAAGACATGGCAAAGTAAGTATTTTATATTTTTTAAAGTAAGGCACGCAACTATCAGTAGGTTTAATTTTAAATATTGAGCGAATGCATCTCTTTTGAGCTTTAAACACCGTGTCTTTTTCTGTTGTATGATATAATATTATCCTGAATTTTTGGTACATTTGATAGAGTCACCCATTTATTGTTACATGATAATAGCTAGCGTGTAAAAAATGAATACTTCTACTAACTTACCCAATGTAATAAAGTATTTAACCATAACCCATTCCCATTATATTCATGGTCATGGAAAACTTTTAATGAAACAAGATGAACCGATAATACAAGTTTGCAAACGATAATACCCAGCTTATCAGAGCGGAGCATAATCAGACTTAACTTAACTTAACTTACTCAAAGTAAAAAAAAACATCGATATTAACGTGATATCGGCAAGGTACAGCTCTATTCATACGTTTGAGGATATAAAATTAATTGTTATTCCATAGGCACGTCGGGTGGTCTCCTTTCTCCAAAGATTTAACCACAAATCTTTACTTTTAGAAAGAAATATTGGAGAAATCATTGAAGACACTTTATGGTCTCTTATGTTTATTTATGTAGGTGAGCATTTAAAACCATATATTGGGTACATTGTGAACCATATATAGAACTTAAATCTTGCTAGTACGAAAAGTAAACTATATAGGCACTATGCTATGCTTCAAATGTTTATTTATAAACTCATTTTTGAAGGTGAATGGTGTTTAGCATATTATAATATTTCAATACAATGGACTTGTCACTTGCATATAGAACAATGCAATATCGTGTTGAGCTTTATGACACACTATAGAACTCTAAGAACCATGAATAAGGTTATTTAGTAGAAGAAACTTGTTCAACTACCCTCCAAAATTTCCAGGTTCTTGTTTTAGAGGACGAAATGAACTGTTGCCTAGCCTAATGAATCATTCATACCAGCCGTTGCACTTCTCCAGACAACTTCAAAAGAAAATGTAAAAAAATAGCAGACGTGTACCTGTATGGTGCTACATTTTACATTGAATTCCGTCTCCGGTAGCGTGGTTTAAGTGTTTTTAAAAAAGTAGTTGAGAGTAAAGGCTTGAGACAGTTGTGAAGGAGTATTTTCTGCTGCAATGCTGTTGTTTCTGGAACTGTTTCAATTTTGAAGTAGGTAAGCTAAAAAACAACATTTTTTTTCATTCACACAAACAAGATATATAAAAGCTCTCAAATAGCAAATTGATATAGTGATTTCGAAATAAAGTAAATGAAAACGTCACATTAAAAAACAAAAATTAGACTATAATGATCCCATCCTAGCTATTTATTAAGAAATTCCAAAGAAATTGCATTATACGTCGTGATCGCAGCGCTATTAGAGCAACTACACGAAGTCCAATATCTTCCTCATATGTCGCCATTTTGTCAGCCATCAATCAAAATGTCAGCTGTGTGCCGCCTTTGTACAAATGGCGCTTAGATATAAACAGAAGCTTCGACCGCAGGATTAAAATAGCGATAGAGTGATTGGCTATCCACGTAATTGTAAAACGCACGATCGAACGAGATATTTCGAGTTGCTGAGTAATCGATAAATCGATGTGTATAGTTGTGTGACCAATATAAACCTTTCAAATCAAAGTCCAAACAAATACTTAACTTACCATTAAGCGAAGGTAAATGTAGGCACATTAATTCCTTTTCATATAACTTATTCTCATCGAGTGGCTACTTTTCATTCACAATGCGTTCCTCCGTGCGATCAATATGGTGATTTAAATGGCGGACAATAACAATCTATAATTAAACTTATATTGCTCAGCAATCAGCTATGTAGGTAATGAAAAGTTGTTGCTAGTAACAAAGGCGGAGAAATTATTTTGACACGTGACCGTCCTTCACTGGAGGATATTAGAAAGCATCAATGCATAGCATCTATAACCTCTATACGTGTGTTCTCAGTTTGATGGCATACGTGTGAACTGAATCAGTTGGGTGGCCTTTGTCATGACAAATGATGTTACTGTCATCGAAATTAGTCAGCCCTTTATCGATGTAGTGGGAAAGTGTTGATATTGAAGATAAGCTAGAAGCGATAACTTTTCATACTTTACTCATTGATCTAATGGAAGCTATTGGAAAGATGACAAAATCAGATGACTAAACTTATTTTGTAAAAGTTGGAAGACTAATTTTACCTAAGTTGGGCTAAAATAAAAATAACCAATTGCCATTACACATTTCTGAAGAAAACTAAGAGCATCTGAATCAAGCAAATAACAATTTTAAACTAACCAGACGAATGGCAACTAAATTATTGCACTTACAACACACATTTCAAACAAAATATGTAAAACCTGCTTTCATATTTACATCACTGGTCGAGTGTTTAACGCAACACTAGAACTCCAATAAGTGTAAATTGGAGCCTGCCTTGTGCTTGAAACAATGGGTAATCGAGAGTATTGAGACCGCATTGTTCTGTATTGATTCGACGCGCCAAGGTCATTACGACACCCACACGACTGCTGCTTTTGGGGTTGGACAACCGTCTGAGTGACAGATGACAGCGGGTGTTTTTAAGCTTCCTTTATTTTTTTTATTATAAAAATAAAAGGGCGTTGCCGCGTTTATGAGAGGTTGGCCGGAGGAAGCTGCGCAAAGGAAAGACTGGAAGATTATAAGGGAGACCTTTCCCCAGCAGTGGGACTATATGATTATGTTAAAAAAGAAAAAAAATAAGTGCAGTGTGTGGTTGTTTCTTATCATGAACGGAGAATTGGGTTTATGGTGAAATTTTTGGTTATGCGAAAGTTCTAGTATCTTTCATTTTGTTGTACTTTTTTTGACCTGATTCATCGATTCCGACGTCAATTTTTAACAAAATATTTCAGTACTCATCTGTTTTTTATTTATGAACTTAGACCAACCTCCAAATGTCTCCATCTCATATCATTTCTCGACATGTCCCGCCCCTTTACGATAGGTACCGCAGGTGTCAAGTGCGGATATGTCGAAATCAACATTGTTATGATTGTAAGGTAGACGCATAATGGTCCTCTTGTTGGCGCCTAATTTGACAGGTCTATCATGTTGATCGCTCGTGGTTATGCTTTCAATTTTGTGAGTGGGGTGCGATTGGATTTTAATTGAAGTCTTCTGTGTCGTGAATTAGAATTTCGGCTTGTGGTTGTAGATTTTTGTAAATTTTTAGTAGGGCCGAGCTGAGCGGTTGATCCCTGTTTTTAATAGGTGCTTGATTTTTATGCACATGTTCATGATTAGAATTCTGGCTTGTGGTTGTTGATTTTTGTCCATTTTTATCAGGGCCGAGCTGAACGGTTGATCCCTGTTTTTAATAGATGCTTGATTTTTATGCACATGTTCATAAATACCTACACGATTTTTTTTCATAAATATTAATTTCGCTTTGTCCGCACATAATAATAAATTAGAATACATTAATTATTGTTTTATATTTTTTTACCATAAAGCTTCTAGTACAAAACCTTTTTTCTGTTCCATCTGTCAAAGTATCTCGCTGAAGATATTCTAAAAATAAAAACGTCTGCCCTGCTCGTGTCATAGACGAAGCTATATTATCTCTTTCAGACGGTAACTACTTGCGTGTGTCTGCCTACCTGGGGTCGTGGGGTTGCCAGGGCGAGGGTGAGACTTTTGATAAGGAGTGACGTAGGAAAGATTAATGACCGTCTACGTTCCCCCTCTTTTTAGGCTTTCTATCATTCTGTCTTGTATTTCCTTTTGGAATCAATAATCGATGCGTTGATTGATTTGGACATTCGACAGCGTATTGTCATAGAAAAGATTTAAAATAATATTATCGGTGTACGCCATGACTATTTTGTGTTTATCAACATTATACATACTGTGAGAGTTTTTCGGTTTATCGTTCATTACGTTTTTTGCGATTTTGGTTGCGTAATTTGGTAAAATTTAGAACACAAGTAAACTACGAGTATGATCTGAGGTAGGACATAATAATGATATTTTATAATTTAAGTTCTAACTTCACACGGTCAAAGAACTAACGAGCATGAATGAACATTAAAATCAATCTGAATATACATTTTGATTTATTTATTGGTGGTAACTTTAGATATAAAAGCTGAAGATATAAAAGCCGTAACAAGTAAAGAGCTGAACATACAAATACCAAGTTCAAGAACAAGACGCATGTAAGCATGTTCCCATGTGACTGGGAACGTCTAATGAATAGTTCGCACTTCGCAGTAATTATTATCCAGTCCGCAAACCGAAGGTGGTTTGATTAGCATCCTAATGTTGTAAGAACTAAGCTATTGAAATGATATATGGGAATCATTCTTGTGATTGATGAACTACCCTATGTACCATTTCTTGCCACTAATTGGGATGCAGAAATCAGACAGCCGCTCCAGCTAAACGGTGGCGGTTGATATTCGGGTGTATCTGATAAGACTTTTTCAAGTGGTAAATTCATCATAAGAGTTCTCCTGTGTGTCCTGGGTGGAGCGAAAAGTTCTATTAGACTCGTACTGACTAAAATCCACCGTGTTCCATCGAATTGCCTCTTAAGTTCGAGGGTCACGGTTATCCATTTGAATAGTTCTGCGACTTCGGCAGGCTATCCAGTTAGTCTGAAAGTCAAACCCCGACGAAATTGGAAGACAGATAATGAAGATATTATAGCTATTCCATTTTTTTTCCGGCAACCCTATCATCTGAAAGGTAATAAAAGGAACCATCAGATACAGAGCGTAGGAGTGAAAGGGCTTGAATAGAATATTTTTAGACCTAAAGCTAGAGCCTCAAGATATTTTGACATCTAAAGTGCTTTTGTATAAATTGTCCCTCATCCATCAATTTATTATATTTGAACGTATTTTTATTCTCGTAACAGACCTTACGATGCTGGTCAAAAGGCGTGTTAGCTCAGTAAAAGAGAGATGGTATATTTGGTATTCAAAGCACAGAGTTTTTTGGTAGGTCGTGATACTTGACGTCATTTAATAGACCCGGATTTCACAGACAATGTGGCTCCGCATAATGTGGAACGTAAGGTGGACGATGTTGTAGAAATTTAATTTTTGTTAACCTTTGATAACATTTTCTCCCAGTTTATTACTTAGTTAATACGGGTTTAATGTAAATATTTCCATCATAATAGTTGAAAATAAACACCGTTTGATTGTTATATTTTTTTATTGTACTAGGAGATCAGGATATGCAGACACATTCATTTTTTGAAGTGCTCAATTTGAAAAGTGCACCATTTGAGATGTGCTCATTTTGAGAATAACTATTTTGAGAAATGAACATTTTGCAAATTGCACATTTGGCGTCAAACCCGTTAATACCTCATGCTAGAAGATTCTATGCTAATGCTCTAAGGTCTATCTCATTTTTAGTATCATCGTTCTTTTGCCAATACTGAGTGTCGTGAACAAGTCATAGTTTCAAGACCTTTTCTTTGATGATGTTCCTTCATCTGCTACTACTTGCAGCAGGATGCATTAGGTCCTTCTACTTGTGCACTAAGCTTTTCAACTGGTATTTTTGCATAGGTTAACATCATCATCATGTCCGCCGTACTGCTGAACAAAGGCCTGCCCTACAGATTTCCAATAGTACAGGTTGGAAGTGTTTTGCATTCAGCGAGATCCTGTGGTTTTCATCAGATCATCTGGCTCCTTTGAGGGTGGACTTTCACGTAACACTGGGCTTGTCGGCACTGAGACTCCATTCGAGAACCTTACGGATCGTATGTACGCAGACCGTTTCTCCCAGCTGGACACCACACATTAAATTTATTTATAAATACATAAAATCACATAAATTCTCTTGTTCACCACACGTTCCGCTGTGAACATCGCCAATTACAGCGTGGTAAATAAAGCTTATAACCGCTGTTTTCCTGTTTGTTTTACTAAATATACTTACGTGAGCATATGCGCGTATATTTATCGCATACCGTCAATTGTTACGCTTTATCGAACATGCGCTTTACATCATGCTTTGTTTCAGGCATCGCTTCAGCGTTCATGTTAGGTATACCTTTCTATTAAGATCAGCTCTTTGTAAAGCTGCTGATGCGGGTCTGTTTACCACTAAATCAATTCCATCCGACAAACTGAGTTTCAGTTTTTCAGTTGGATATCTATCTAGCTCTGTCAAGTTTATCTCAAGTATGGTATGGTAACGTATATGGGCATCTTGTGGACCAAAGGCGACGCCCGGCGGTGATCATCTCTCGGGACATTTTCATAAATTGGGATAAAAAATAAGTTAAGAATTGAGTTTTTATCATTCTGCTAACTTCAAATAATAATTTGCACCTGGCCTTTCCAATAAATAAAATAGACTTTGTCCTTCTTCTGGGTCTCAAATAGTCGTTAAAACTTCAATGTCAACGTTTTTCTTTTGTTTTTTGTTTACTGGCAGTCCATATGCTCGCGAAACAAAGGTATGTGTTCACTTTCACTAGCTTGGCATCCCGCTGGGAGGTCGCTGGGTCGTGATGTTCATCGGTTTTTATCGCTTGTACAATTTTTTGTGTGTTATGTATTGTTTCTTTGTGTTACTTGGTTACGTTACGTTGTTAGGTGAACGATTCTTCAAAATTAGAGATTTCCAATATCGACTATCAATTTCAGTCTTGTAAAATGGTGGCATGGTATTGAACTACATCCGGTTAGACTGGAAACCTTGGGATCCGTTGTATGGCTGGATAAGAGTAAGCAGATGATAACTGCTAACCTGTATTCGTAGTCATCAACAATCTGGTTTCACCCAATAGGTACTGGACGGACTTCTCGTTGACTTTGCCAACCCCCACACTCTTAAACCTGTCTTATCCAAATTTTATAAGCACACATTTTTTTTTATCATGGTAAAATCATCAAATGAGTCCTCCCACCCAGGGCAGAGCGGGAGGGACTGTCAGACTCGTACTGACTAAAATCCACGGTGTCCTTCAATAGCCCTTTACGTTCCGGGGTCACGGTAATTCGTTTAGTCCCGCGACCCCGGCAGGCTTTGGCCCTCTAGAGGGGGCCCCGTCACTTTGCTGACACTCTTTGAGGCGCGCGTGCAACACAACGCGCCGTCGACCCGGGCATGGTCCATGGTCGGACAGCGAGTCGCCCATTACTCGCTGCCCGCATGCCCGCGCCTACGGTGGCCGGAGATCGTCTGGCGACGTCCGACGCCGTGGACGTCTACCACTGCGGCTGGGGTGGAGGGAGGACGCTGTCTTCTCCCTCATGCGGCCCGCCTCCTCCTTCACGAGCATGACTACTTCGCAGAAGGAGGCGATCGCTTCCCACTCCGTCTCGCCCCGCAGCATGGCCTCAACCAATGCCGGGCGCGAGAGATTTCCGCCTATCGCCGTCGTGAGGGCACGGCGGTGCTCTGCCCAAGCGGGGCAGTCCTGCACCGTATGCTCCACCGTGTCCTCCGGACGATCCTCGCAGTGGTGACACCCAGGCGTTTCTTCCCTCCCTATCAGACACAGGAACCTCCCGAAACTTCCGTGTCCGGTAAGGACCTGCGTCACGCGGTAGGTCAGGACGCCGTGACGCCTATCCAGCCACTCCTCAAAGAGGGGTCTTACCGCCGCGATTGCGGCGTGCCCGGACCTCGGTTGCGACAGTCGCTCCCTCCATACTGCCCTGAGATCACGCCGAAGATCTTCCCGCCGCGCCTCGACTTGTCGAGGCAGCAGGGATTCGCCCCGACGCTGCGCCTCCACGCGCCAGTCATAGACGCGCTGGAGGGCAGTCGCCTCCAGATCCCAGGGCATATTAGCACACATAGCCTTTGCTGTGCTTTCATAATTGCCTCGTCTGTTTTTTTTAATGACATCTCGCAGGTCAACCTGGAGGAGGTTGTGAGCTGCTCAACCGAACTTTTAATGAATTCCCTGTGTCTCTGTGAAGTCATTATTATGCTTTTGATCACTTTTTGCGCTTTAAAGTAAAAATTCTTTGACCCCACCACACCCACCACCATATTGGAACGGAACTCCAAAAATAAAGTTAAGACTAGTGGGTGCGGTGATCGAGATTCCATAGGACTCGACACGCAAGGTCAGCTGCTTGGACCCAGCAAAAAACGGATACCTACATAATTATCTTTATCTAATCGTTACATCGGGTGTTACAAGCAATGGTTTTACTCGAGTTGTGATGTGAATCACCTGGACCTATAACGGTGTCGTTGACCAATTACAAAAATAACAGGTATCACGATTGAATCTTAAAATCAATATGATCATCAGACAGTCTTTTTATCCGCAAATAGATCGTGGCACACGGGCCACACGGTAACTTGAGAAGATTACTAGGGGAAAAATATACCCCTTTTCATTTTCTTTCTATCTGCTCAAGTTACAATAAACAGGTAAGGTAAAACTGTTAGCAGGTAAAAACACCGAGACCAGTGCTGTGTCTTTAGGACAAAGTAAATATTTTTTTTTATACTAGGGCCCTGATAAACGTATAAAAATCTATGTATCGAAAAAAAAAATTGTTCAAAAACGTTGAAATTCTACGCAGAATTAATTTGACGCTTTGAAATCTGTTAACTACTTGTCTATGCCCACTTATCAGTTTTTTGATACGTCACAATCTATATATATAAAAGGAGAACTGACTGACTGACATATCAACGTACAGCCGAAACTACTGGGGCTAGGAATGTGAAATTTTGCACACGGCTTCCTATTATAATGTAGGGGAGCACTAAGAAGGGGTTTTTGGAAATGTAACCTTTAAGGGGGTGAAAAGGGGGAATTAGGAAAGTACGTAACCCACGCGGACGAAGTCGCAGGAAAAGTGCTAGTCAACTATACAAGTAGGGTAGCTAGCTATACACAGTATGCATTCAAGTCATTTACATGATAATAGTGTGTCAACCATGTCATGTTCCGTGTTACAAGTCCATGTTTTGATTCGTGTTTTATCGTAAAACATGACTTTTTATGGCGCCAAAGTCTATGTTTTGTTTATGTCTACGTTCCTTTACCTTGTCTATTGTTCTTAATGGCTTTGTTGTTATTAACAGATAGTTCACGGCATTAAATATTTATTTTTTAATTTTCAGGTAAGCACTGTTTTTCTAATAAAGGATGGGGGTAAGCGAAGCTTTTAATTCAATTAGAACAATAGTTTTGTACACCGTAATGTCAATGAACAAGTCAACTCAGCCTTTCTCAGTCCATTATTGGACAAAGGCCTTTCAAGCTGCGCTACTACATACTGTCCTTCACCTCCCGCATCTAGATGCGACCTTAAAAAGGTGACAGGGTCAGACAGTCATACTAGTCTGACTGTCTGACCCTGTCACCTTTTTAAGGTCGTAAGTCCATTTCGTTTAATGCAGGGCATCGTATCAACTTTAGACAAGAACATGGTTTCTTCTATTGTTTAAAATCATTATTAAAGCCAGTATTAGGCCTTTAATACAAACGCCTAATTAATCAGTTTCAGCAACTATTTATATCTGTCATCTCGGCAAACAAATTCCAGCCCCACCCAAATAATTGGACTGTAGCCTCAACGATTAATAACCGTTTCAAATCGAGTCCTTGGAATATTTCTCACCGTATTATTTGCAATTAATTAGTATCGATTGTTTGATAATCTAAACACAGTTATTAGTCCAATTTAGCCGCACCTACCCAACTACAACCCTGTAGAATAAATGCATATGAAACTCGCCGAAAGAGGACGTTGCCTTGGAGAACATTTGCAAGTCATTATACCAGACTAAAGGCCAATTATTTCCTATCTATTCTGAATGTAAACTAACTTGGTGTTGTACATTTTTGCCGCACCCACTGCTTCCCCTGCGTATAAATGCATATGAATTGATGTCAAAAGGGGAGAATGAGATATAAGTACCTATATAACGTGAAGGAAAAGGCTCCTTAATTAATTAAATCGTTACACGTGCTTAAAAGGTAGGGACGGGTAATGTAGGACAGTTATCGCTAGAAGGGAAAATGTTTCATTATGGAATAACTTCTACGAGTAAATAGGACAAGATCGTTTTGAAATGACTCGATGGCATGCTATTGTTAGGAATTATATTGTATGTTTTTGTATGAGATATATCTGAAAAGATAACAATGAACCAGTGACTGGTGGGGAAGTAGGAAACATTTAATAGATATACTTTCTTTTTTTTTTTACGTGGTAAAATCATCACATTAGTCCTCCCACCCAGGGCAGAGCGGGGGGGACCGTCAGACTCGTACTGTCTAAAATCCACGGTGTCCTTCAATAGCCCTTTACGTACCGGGGTCATGGTAATTCGTGAGTCCCGCGACCCCGGCAGGGTTTGGCCCTCTACAGGGGGCCCAGTCATTATTCTGACACTTCTTGAGGCGCGCGTGGAACACAACGCACCGTCGACCCGGGCATGGTTCATCTTAGAGCAACTTAAAAAAAAATGGCAGATATAAAAGGTCTTCCAAAACCCTTCACCTCAATGATTATAGCAAAGCTTTGTAAGTTAACACAATAATAATACGTCAAACAAGCTATTATAAAATACAGTTTAATTTTCTTAAATGCAAAAGCGTACTAAAATATTTAGCACCGTTTAGCATTCAACACAAACGATTAGGTTTTGTTATTTAAATCTACGCTACACAGTTTTGGCTGACAATTAAGTGTAATAAAACATTAATATTTTCTGATTTGAGGCCAATTTGTGGGTTTATTATACCCTTTATCTAATTCTTGGTATAGTTTGCGAATTAGGTGCTATGGAACAAGCATAGATGCATGAGAAGTGAACCTCCTGTTTGGGAGTCTATCTCCTATAGCCTTCAATTCTAAGTTGTTTAGCAATACTGTATGTGTGAACCTTCTTCTAACGAGGTGTACAGACGATCTCATGAAGACCACAGGATCACGCTGGACGCAAGCCGCTTCCAACAGTTTATAGAGGAGGCCTATGTTTAGCAGTGAACGTCATAGGACTGATATGATGATGATGATGGTGATGAACCTTCTATACTATCTCCTTCATTTCAGACCGGTATCAAAAACCGTTGCTTATGGTGCCGTCTCCTTTCTTCTGCCATACTTCTCTGTTCTGTGTAACCTGACCATTTCGTTTGAGCATGGGAAATGGTAAAACTTATTTTGTCAAAAGGGGTGATATTTCTACAGAATAAGCAGTTTAGCACGCGCCCAAAATGAAATATGGTTAATATTTATGACTATTTATATATGTAATGCAGACCCTGTTTCCAGACGAAAGTAAAGCTTTAAATAATGGTGTCTTTGTGTGTACAAGAGTTCGTAATTATGGTACGTTGCACTTCTATATCGATTTCTTATTCTATGCAATTATCTAGGCGCCCACAAGCTCCAAGTGAATTCTTAGTGGAATAACTCCACTCACTATTATAATTACGACTTATAAATATGTGCATTGCCGATCGTATAACCAAAATATCACGATGATTAAGAGGATCTGATTGTTTATTTATGACTAAATAATTACGAGAAGGGAGATCCGTTGGTTTAATTCAGCTATTTGAATTTGGAATTGATGATTTAGTCATGTAGAACGAAGGGGACGGTAATTTGCCTCATAGATTGGTTATGGTTAGTGTCTAGATATAGACATAGCTTCATAGAAGCAAAATGTAGATGAATATCCGCAGTAATTAATAAAACCTTCTTGAAGTTTATTTAGGGCTAAATCATTACCATGTTGTCACATTAGACAATGAACTATGAGAGAATGTAAATGACACGAACAGAGAAAATTCAGGGTCCTCTTTTACATTTATTAATAGCTGCAATTAATTTAACTTACATAAAGAATAATTAAAGAGTTATAGTATTGAAGCAATTAAATAAGCGAAACAAATAAGTTATGTCATTGGTGTCGTGGAAGACGAATGTTTGTTTACGTTTGGCTTGTTTGTGCTAGTTACTTGATGTTGGAGAAAAGGTACAAGGAACTAGCTTGGTAGTAAACGGGCCTCCGTGCTCCGTGACGTAATTCAAATAAATCTTGTTCGAAATTTGAATCGCAAAACGAATTCCTTTACCCTTCTGAGAAAGTTTTTGGCGCCAATTTCTTGATCAGCAATATTTTAATGTCAGAGTTACGACACTTTTAAATGTTTGCTTCGATTTCCTCATAATTTAGTAGTAGATTATGCACCGAGGGGCTAAAGTTGTGTCTTATGTCACGGGCGTCATATTGAATCTCGAGCGCAATGAAGGATTCGGGATTTAACTCCCGAGCGTAGCGAGGGAGTTAAGAGTTTAACTCACGAGCGAAGCGAGGGAGTTAATACAAGAATCCTGAATGCAGCGAGGGATTCAAGCTAGCCCAAGGCAAAGACACCTTTAGCCCAGAGGAGGATACTCTACTTTTTACACCTACTGTGAGAAAATAATAGCCATAGTACGAAAAACAAAGTATTTATTAAATAAAAAAACAGTAAGAATAACATTTAGAACTAGTTATATAGGTACACTTATATATTAAATAAATTAACTAATGTTACAGCCAATTACTATTACCTACGGTATTACGGCGCGGTACGGTATTTGTTATTATTAATGCCAGTTTTAATGTTATTTCATTCCTTTTAAAAAATGGTTCGTAGGTAGTTATCTAATTATTCTTACAATATTATGTCTTCGAAAACATGGCAACGATATGAAGAAGCAATCGTTATGATTTTTTAGGAAATCGAGAATATCATCCACGCGTAGTAAGGGTTTCGAGAATAGCTTTCCTCTTTCTGGCACACTAAATCAGACTTGGCTGTATGGGCTCAGCTCCCTTTGCCTGCCCCAAAGAAGGACGAAAAGAACCAAAAAAAAAATCTAGGCTGCATGGGCTAGATAAGATCCCTTTGTCTTCCCAAAAGGGAAAAGAAAATTAAAAAAAAAAACATTCTGGCACCAAAGGGTGTTTGTTGTTTATAAACATATTCCAAATTCAAATCACATTATTGACCAGCGGGTAATAATGAAATCCAGTACAACATTATTGACCGGCTGTGCCCTCGGCCACTAATGACTCACTTTAGGTTAAGGTTGCTTGACATATAATTTGACATTTTCGAGCAGGTGGTGTGAAAATTAGTTTTGTCATTCGTCTTGTTATATTGGTGCATATGTAATATGTTTAGTAACTGTGATTTTCTTTTTTCATTGGGGTTAATTAATTGTTAAATTAATAGATCTGCTTGTTCACTTTTCCTGTCAGAATGTTTTTTGGTCATCTAGTTTTTGTGATTGATGTCCTATTTGCATATTTTAATGGCGATTCTAGATTTCTATACAAAATGTCATAATATCAAATGCCAAATAGGATTTAGTTTATGTGGTGCCTAACTAGCTTTTGGCAGCGTATTCGCTTGTTTGGTATTCTAAGATTATCCTGCGGGAACGTAATGCAGGATGTAGTTGTCATTACAGACTGTAATCTATTTATGTGTCCAATTTTACATAGATCAGATGGAGTAACAAACGTCAATCCATCCAACCATCCATATACATCCATCCATCCATATACAAAACAATTCCTTGACGGTTCATTCGCCAAAGACTCTAATCGTCTCTTCATAGGTACTTACCTGCTTTAGTTACCTACACCTAAAGGTACCCATAATACATAAGGACATGAGAATGCACTTAACCCACTCACCGAATACAAAGCTTCCGTTCCAAAACAATGTTTATATAGTTAACTGTCGCACTCTCTCATTGAGAGGTAAATGTGTAATGTATACTTATGTGGTGGTAGTCGAAAGTCGAGCAGAGTGCAAGAAAGTATCGCTTTTAAGGAAAGGTCACTGAAAATTTGAGGTTATCGCCATTTTTTTGCGTTAAAATGGTTTATTTGAGGTTAATATAATATTTGGAGGATCTTTTTAATAGGGTGTAGATACTTTTTAAAGGAATGTTAATAGATAAAGAACTTTTGAGTCAAGTTTGATGATAAATTCTTAGGGTTAGGTTCTTTTCCTTGAATTTTAAGTTGGAACGTTGATGAGATTCTATTGTCAAACTAGCGGCCCGCCCCGGCTTCACACGTGTTCAAATTTTCCATCTACTCGGTGATTTTTCCGAAAAAGTTTTCCATTAGAATAAATACTGGACTACTTTTAATCGCAATTAAGGGTCAATTCACACCGAGATACGCACATTTGAGAGCTCCTCAAACACTGACCTCATTAAATACCTACATTAAGAGATAAACACGGTGTGTACTGACCCCAGACGTGCTCACCATGTTCTGTTTTATAGGTGGCATTCAGCATATATACAATTCTAAAGACAGTCCATTAAAAAAAAGAAACAAAATGGACGTACTTTAGTAAAGGATAATAGTGCTGTTTAACATAACTGTTGACTTAAATCATCAGTAACCTTGACTTTAAATAGATCGCCATAGTTATTAATATCGGTAAATAATAAACATTATTCTATTAACCATAACACATAGTAATTATTAGGTATTCAGTTTTCCTCACAGGAAAAAGAAACGTTGCATGACAAAAATGAACATTTCCGTGTTGGTAACGGAATCATAGTGCACTGAACACGACATTCTTGATCACACGAAATGCAATAAAAAACATAATTATAGTAAATGCGTAAATGACTTGTCTGTTTGTCGGTCTGTGTCTTAGTGCTCAAACACACTGCGAGCCTAACGCGGTGGCGACGGCGGGTGCGGAAATATCAAACATGTTATGAAATCGCCGCTGAGAAGCCGATCGCGTCCGCCACCGCGCCCTCCACAGGCCTACCCTCCGCGCGTTTACATGGACACACTTAGGCCCGTATTATCGAACGTCAGTTAATACTCAAGCATTACTTAAAACTAGATTCAAGGCTGTTAATTGGTTGAAACTAGTTTTAAGTAACGTTTTAGTCTACTGTACTACAGGCCTTAGTGTCTTACCTCCTCACTCCTAAATAGCTGAGCCGATTACGGTGATAAAAGACACGGGTAGACCATGAACTGATTATTTTTATTGTGCTAAAATCACGATGATCGAATTAGGGCATTAATTATGATAGTACAGTTTCGTGGAATAAATTGGAATTTCGAGAGCACTCTTCTCAAAAGCTGAAATGTTAAAAATAAACTGAGAAAAAAGTTTTAATAAGTGGCTTTCAGTTCTGAGTTTTTGCTCGAGTTTTATTGGAACGGCGCTGACTAGAAGTTAGACTGAAACCTTATTACTTCCTGTCAAATAAAACGGCCATAATAATTATAAAAGTTCTCTTTTCAATTCCATGGATAGACCAGGGAAAGTTCACTCCCGGAATATCGTTACAGCATGGTTACTGGTTGCTACAAGTTTACAGAGCAAATAGTAGTCAATTAAATATCGATTAACATGTCCCTAATCATCTAAATAAACATTTTTTGCAAGTTTTCATATTTAAGTTTTTAAATTACCTAGTGAAAAATGGATAGAAGCTTGCCTAGTACTGATGGTACGGTAACATTGTAATTGTAATGTATCTATTTCATTGATATGTAACAACTATCACTCTCACAGAAATAAATAATCGAGTACTTGTCATTAATGCCACCTGTCAGTCGCTGGCGCTACATAATGGCGCAAAAGTGATCTGTGAAGGTTTATATCGATGCCTTTTTTTACGTGGTAGAATCATCAAATGAGTCCTCCCACTCAAGACAGGGCGGGAGGGACTGTCAGACTTGTACTGACTAAAATTCACGGTGTCCTTCCTTGGTGTGGACGAGAGGCAGTGAAAAAGAGATTAAACCGAGTAAACATAAGGTACTACAGTAATATTAGATGAGCTTCTATATTGTTCTCTTCGATGTCATCTTCACTAACCATCCTTATTTATACCCAATTAAGACTGAAAAATGCATTGAAAAACCATTAAGATGGAAAATCACCTTCCTCTTCACCTAGATACTAGGAACCAATTACATAATTACCTCTTTACCGGTCTCCTGAGACAGTTTTTGTTATGATCGGACCGGTTGGACATGTTTACTTAGTATATTGAGCGGATGATTCAGTTGAATACGATTCACTTTCGATTCTAGGGTTGATACGCATCGTCTATTTGCGTGTGTCATTACTAGCAATATTAGCCAGTCGATTAATTAGGTGAATGTAAACAAATTGTTTTGTCTTTCCGGATTTGATGATCAATTTCTTTTTGTAATAGACAATATCTTTTCCTGACTGTTATAGTTAAATCTATCTATCTTCTATCTTCTATATATATAAAAATGTTATGTTGGTTTGTGTATGCTTTAAAAACTCAAAAAGTACTGCACTGATTGAGTTGAAACTTTAGCATGATATGTAATCCGCATCAAGGATTGTTTTTATCTATTTTTTTGCATCAGTCACATATCCGCAACCGCGAAAAAACAGTTTTTTAACGATAAGCTCTGTACCAGTGACCGCGCCATCTACCGGAAGCGAGGATAACACTCGCTGACAACCGCAGTCGTAATGACGCAGTCACATTAGAAGAAATTTTAGCATGATATATAATCCGCATCAAGGATTGTTTTTACCTATTTTTTTTTTGTTGAAAAAACAGTTTTTTGTGCCACAGCGAAGCGGGGCAGGGTACAGCTAGTAATATATATAAATAAATTGCTGTTCGTTAGTCTCGCTAAAACTCGAGAACAGCTGGACCGATTCGGCTAATTTTAATTTTGAATTATTTTTGAAAGTCCAGGGAAGGTTTAAAAGGTGAGTAAATATAAAGAATATAGTAAAAAAAAACAACATTGTTTTCCCTTAGAGACTATTCCTACCTGTCAAATATTTGATGTTCGTCCCATCGTTCAGAAACCAATTAAATTTAAAAGTGGTTCAGAAATCAAATTCTGATGCGGTACGTAGTTTGCCGGGTCAGCTAGTATTTTATAAATACGCATGCACTATATCACAGATTGTCTATGGAAAGAAAAAATCGAATGGCGAGCAGGATTCTGACCTGCGACCTCCGGATTCAGTGCATCCGACGCTCTTTCAAATCGAGCCACCAAGATATTTTAAAATGATGTAGTAATTCGACATTTGTCGGGAACCTCGGTGGCTCGGATGGAAATAAGCTCACATTAGCCATGGATCGGATTTGCCTAGCAGTGAGATGACACTGTCTGGCAGTAACATTAATAGTCTTTTTTTGTGGTAAAATCGTCCAATAAGTCCTCACACGGCAGGACGGGAGGGACTGTCAGACTCGTACTGACTAAAATCCATAGTGTCCTTGAATAGCCTTTTACGTTCCGGAGCCACGGTTACCTGATAAGACAGTACCGCGACCCCGGCAACATTAATAGTCTCACATAATTAGTGGTGTCTTGAAAAAAAGCATCATTCATAAATATGGTGATTGTTGATCTACTTTGACTTAAGCGCGCCACGATACTATAATATTTTATCTTAAGATACTATGTCGCTCGCCATACAATTAAATGGACCATCAAACACGACGAAGATAATATATATTTCATATTTTGGTATCTTAAGATAGAATTGTATGGCGAGCGATATGGTATCTTAAGATAAAATATTATAGTACTTAGCCGTGTGAGCGAGCTTTAAACAAAGATAATCCTTAGGTTAAGTTCACAGGGGACTTAATCCAAGTCGGATTAGCGCACAAAAATGCGGATCACATTCATTTAGCTTGAACTTGAGTGCCAATTGTATGTGATCAGAATTTTTGACGAGCAATCGAATGCAATCGTGTGAACTCATCCTTACATAACTTATAGTACGTATTAGAAAGGTGTGATCTTTTTAATACCTATTTAAAGATATGGTATGTCTAATACCACTGAATACATGACTGTAGGCGCAGTCTCTGAACGATCGACTGCCTTACTGTTTGTCGCGGGTCCGATTTTTGTGAATTTGTAATTCAGTTTATACAATTGATAATAATGTTCAATTCGATGGAATCACACGTGACTTTTAAGTATACGCTGTGTAAATAAAAGACAAAATATCGTGGTAACCAAAGTTTGTAAAAGAAAAAAAGCATCGAATAAATTTTTAGCGAATGAGTGCAATGCAATGTTCATAATAAGCAATTTCTATTCAAGTTTAGAAACCAATCTAGTTTTTATCTATCTAGAATTTCATAAAAATGCAATACATATATCTCTCGATTCTGTGATCGCAAAATAATATATGAATATATTCGATAGGAAGGTAGATGTCACAATGATTGTGCAAAATAATATTATCAGTATTAGAAAGTCTTCTTATTTTTGAAGTGAAAACTTCTTTAGCGGCGTTGAGCACTTTTCTGTAATGGGTATAAAATCTTAAACTCGCGTCAGGACACGTGACCCTGACCAAAAAAGCGTAGGACGGCGCAGGGCGCTTGCGTGAATGTTCGTGTGACTTTATTACTTTTAAAGAAGTTTGTATGCTGGATACATTCGTTGCTAGGTAACATTGTTTATAAAAGATGTACGTCACATTGAAAAATTATTGAAATAAAAAGTCAACCATTTTTGCGAGTTTTACTAAAATCTGTTCACAAGATATTTCCAACAATTACTATTCAAGTTTTCACTTCTGCCGGCACTCCCAGAGTGCAACCCGTCGTTTTTTTTTATTTTTAAAACGTTGCTCCCACCCTAGGAATTTCTCCTGTGTCGTGGGTGCGTTTACATTTAAATTCACATACACAAACGCTCAGACCCGAAACAACTACTTGTAGATCATACAAATATTTAATCGGAGGAATCGAGCCGCGACACCCAGCGCAGCAGTCCAATCGCTCAGCCACTGCGCTAACTGAGCCGTCAATCATTGAAATACAACTTCATATACTCAGATTAATAATCTGAGGGGTGTGTAACGGTTGATATAATAACAAAAAAATCTAACGTTCACTTGACCTAATTTCAGTTAATATACTTTTGTTTAATATAACGATCAGTTGAGATAATGAATTGTTGATATAATTTCATTTTATCTAATTTCTTATGAAATAATAAACATTTCCTATAATGCACATTTGACATAATATTCATGTAGTATATTATTCATTTACTATAATATTCATAATCTCTAATAACTTTTAATATAATTTAAAAAATCTGATACGAGATTCTAAATCCACCCTCAACTATTGTAACCAGTAGAAATTGGATGCAATCTGGACTTTAGGGCACCCCGACTCCCGACAGGTTAGGTTAGAAGGGGATGGCGGTTTCGTGTGAGCGAGCGAAGCGAGCGAATAGACCCCGCCATCCCCTTCGTGGTTATTTTTTTATAAACCATCCAGAAGTAGGAGCCCCGCGAAGCGGGGCTCTGTCGACCTAGCCCACCCTCGACCATGCATTGAATATTTTAAGATTTGGTTAAGTGCCATTTGAGTTAGGTTAGAACTGTGACCATTAAACATGAAAATTAGGTCAAAAGAACATTAGGTCAAATGAATGTTAAATTAGGTAAAAAGAATATTATACATATTATAAATAAATAATAATAAATAAATATTCCACAACTATCACACAACGCCATCTAGTCCCAAGCTAAGCAGAGCTTGTGTTATGGGTACTAGACAACTGATAAACATACTTATATATTTCTAAATACATACATATTATAGATAAATTACACCCAGACACAGAACAAATGATCGTGCTCATCACACAAACATTTGTCCTGGGTGGGAATCGAACCCACGACCTCCGGCATAGCAGTCAGGGTCACTAACCACTAGACCAACAGGTCTGTCATATTGAAAATTATATAAAATGAACGTAATACTAAATGTTTTATATTAAATGAAAATTATATCATATGAAATATTAGGTCATATGAAATTAGGTTATATGATTTTACATATCTCTTGCTCTGTAAGTACACCCTTACACCCCTGAATGCCGGGGTGTATGACTATCATTACAGCATAGGTTTTAAAATTTGAAAAAAGAACTGTCATACTCATACTGCACGAAGAATATTTTTAAAAAGTAAATTTTTTTTTTCTCGGTATCGATTAATTACTCGAATCGGAATGTAGACAATTTATTTAATAAAGATTTTAATTAAATACACATTTTTTTCTTCTTAATAAATGTTCATTGAAACCTGCTGTCTTGTTGTTTACTTACCTCACAATCGATATGTAAAGCAGAGTATTTATCTCGGGCGTAAGCATCAATTGCATACTCGGGTTAATTAGCGCCTTCGCTTCGCTCAGGCGCCAAAAACCTCGTATGCAATTGATGTCATACAGCCCTTGGTTAATAATCTACTATTATAGCATATGAAAATTATATTATATGAACGTTATTTCAAGTGAAATTAGAGCATTTGTTATTATATCATACATTACACACCCTAATCTGAGTTCCTAATTCCTATAGTATACGTTTAAAGTAATTTTAAGGGAATTATTGTATGATACTTTCCTAAGTAAGAGCTACTAATCGGATTTGTATGTTTGGCACACGCATATAGTGCTTAGCCTGGTTTAAAACCAAGACATTTTGAAGTGAAAACTTCTTTAGCGGCGTTGTGCACTTTTTTTGGAATGGGTAAAAAATGTTAAACTCGCGTCAGGACACGTGACGTGATCGAAAATTCGTAAGACGGCAAAGGGCGCTTGCGCGAATGTTCGTGTATGTTTATTACTACTCAAGTTTTCACTTCTGCCGACACTCCCAGAGTGCAACCGGTCGTTTTTTACTGGCAGTACGATACCTTAGTCGCGGACTTAGCCTAATACATACAAACTCTAAGTACATAAATAGCAAGTGGTAGACGCCTACGGTGACGGACGTTGGCAGACGATCTCCGGCCACCGTAGGCGCGGGCATGCGGGCAGCGAATAATGGGCAACTCGCTGTCCGACCATGGACCATGCCCGGGTCGACGGCGCGTTGTGTTGCACGCGCGCCTCAAGGAGTGTCAGCATAGTGACGGCGCCTGTAGAGGGCCAAAGCCTGCCGGGGTCGCGGTACTCACAAATTACCGTAACCCCGTTACGTAAAGGGCTATTGAAGGACACCGTGGATTTTAGTCAGTCAAGTCTGACAGTCCCTCTCGCCCTGGCCTGGGTGGAAGGACTCATTTTATGATTTTACCACGATAAAAAAAAAGCGTAATACATACAAACTCTAAGTACATAAATAGCAGGAACTAATGACCGCCGTCCTCCACCAGCTACGATCTGATCAGTACTACAAATCTTAACACAATATTATTGACAGCTTAGTTAGCGTTTGATCATAATTTGTTCTAATTAAATATCAATTATTTTAGAAGAAAAAACTGGGCGCTTATCGATCGTTGATTAACATAATATATAATTAAAATAACACAGTGATAACCTTGAAACTAAAATAAGGACCAATCGATCACTTATCTGGACGTTTTATCAATTTCCTTAGCTTTGACACACTTTTTATAGCTATTCAGTCGTTTAAGATAAATTTTAAATGCTTTTTAAAATAAAATGGGTTTACTTTTGGCCTTAATCTAGTTCAGAAGTAAAGATGAGCTGCCCTAAGGTGGCAATCGCGGCGGTAAAACCCCTCTTTGAGGAATAGCTGGATAGGCGTCACGGCGTCCTTATCTACCGCTTGACGCAGGTCCTCACTGGGCAAAGAAGTTTCGGGAGGTACCTGTGTCGGATAGGGAAGGACGAAACACCTGGGAGTCACCACTGCGAGGTTCGCCCGAAGGACACGGTAGAGCATACGGTGCATGTGCACTGCCCCGCTTGGGCAAAGCACCGCCGTTTCGTATCATGTTTCCGATCATGGACAATGCCAGGGTCTACAGACGGCGCGACGTGTTCCACGCGCGCTTCAAAGAGCTGTAAACAGAATGACGGGGCCCTCTTAGAGGGCCAAAGCCTGCCGGGGTCGTGAGACTAACGAGCTACTGTGAGCAGGGAACGTAAAGGGCTATTGAAGGACACCGTGGAATTTAGTCAGTACAGGTCTCCCGCCCTGCCCTTAGGACTCTTTTGATGATTTTATAACGCTAAAAAAAAAGGAGGACACGGCGGTGCTCTGTCTAAGTGGGGCACACCTGCACTGTATGGTCCCCCGTGTCCTCCGGGCGATCCTTGCAATAGTGACACCCAGGCGTTTCTTCCCGTTCAATCAGACACAGGAATCTCCCAAAACACCCGTGTGCGGTTAAGGTCTTTGTCAGGCGGGAGGTGAAGACGCCGTGACGCCTCTCCAGCCACCTCTCACAGAGGGGTCTTACCACCACGATTGCGGCGTGGCAGGGTGCTTTTACCTGTGAAGAACCGCTAGGGAATGGCACACGCACCCCTAAATATACTACCATAAACCAGCGGCATCTAGTTACAACATTAGAAACAATAATTCTATACAAAATTAATGTTGTCATTGACGCAATCAACTAAGAACGTTTGGTCAAACTGCCATTGATAACGACTTCCCATGCCTACGTTTTGTTGGTGATAAAAAGTGAACAAATCGATTTTAGCAACGACTGCGTATACATTATTATTCTTCCTACACATAGAAAATGCGAAGTTTAACCGCTACTGCGCTCTGTCGTCGATGATGGTATTAATATTAATAATTTCCTTATACTTAGTAACCTGGAGTGCTAAACAGTCAACTACAGAATCGACATTTCATTGATTGTAAAACAGATTTTTAAACTTTTATGTTTTTTGCTGAGCCGTAACACATTCTGCGATAATTCGATATGTGCCTATCGACTTATTATTGAGTCCTTTTTTCCTCTCTGTTTTTAACTGGTGTCCCTTCCTCACAGGGTTTTTATTATATTTTAACGCAAATCACGTTGTAGATATATTATCTACTTGTCACAGTATTATCGAAAATAAGGCCATACACAATGCGACTCAAGTCTACGATACCTTACGACTTGGGTATCCATTGAGGCGTGCCTACAAACGAACCTCTATGAATTTGTATTGCCATGGTCGCCTGAATACCAAAATCGTAAGGTATCAGAGACTTACGTCGCGTTGTGTACGAAGGGATTATTTTCTACCTTTCTCGTCTTAGGAAATGGTGAAAAAGGTTTCCTTTATTTGATCTTTGTTCAAGACTTTTGTCACATCTGTTACACATTCCATAATCTTCGTCCTTTCACTTGTAGTCTCATTTACATCGATCGGCAACAGAATCGTTTACTCGTTATATTGACCGCTCTATTATGGATATCTGAGATATACTCCTACTTACACCTCGAGGAAATGGTTTACTATCGAAGTACAATAGCTTATTAATTAAAGATTTCACTCCTACGCATATGCGAGGGTGGTAAAGTCTTGTTGTTTATAAACAAGAGAGAACGTTTTAATTAAAGTGTGATATTATTGTCTTTTTTTATCACTTCAGCGATTATATGTTTTGAGTTCTTCAGCGTCCTGTTAAAACCGAAACTTAATTATTTATTATATTATAAAGTTCCACGGGTTTCTTCTTTACTAGATAAGACTTCCTTGTTGTCCATATCCAGTGCCAAATCACAATTTGCTTATCCAATTCTGATTATTTTTAGTAAGTATAATTACGGCAGAACACCCGCTGAACCGATTTTCAAATGTCATCTACATAAATTAAGCTACATTAATATTTAAATTGTAACCAGGGTGAATCATTGGTCGCGGGACTCACGAATTACCGTGACCCCGGTACGTAAAACGCTATTGAAGGACACCGTGGATGTCAGTCAAGTCTGACAGTCCCTCCCGACCAGCCCAGGGTGGGAGGACTCATTTGATGATTTTACCACGATAAAAAAGGGTGAATCACTAGTTTTAACAATACCAATTGGTAAAAAGTTACAATTCCACATAACATTTCTGGGGGAATCACACTTTGACTGCTCATAAAAAGTACGTCAATTGATTGAGGTGTCAACCCTTTTATGGATGGCACGATTAGCCCTAAAGCCTATTGCAGTCAACAGGGATTTGCGCCTACGCAGTTGGTAATTTACTAAATATTTGGATTGACTCACTTGGTTTGTATTGTAATTATTTTGCGAGAATTGCAAGGTATGACTCGGTCAGTGCAATGATTTATTGAGGTTAATGCAATTGGGGTAGACCAATGACAATATAACCACTTGACCGCTCATACGGGCGACTCAGGCTCACGACACATCAATGGAATAGCACTTATATGAGATCCCGATACGAATGAATGTTTTAGTACTGACCAGTTGTTGGATCTGTGCACATTCTTTAGTTTTGGAACCTAAAAAAACATTTATCGAATAAAACCGAAGCAAAAATGAGTACCTGTGCAATTAAATGGTGCGGGAAATCATCTAAAACATCTAGTTATAAAAAAGATGGTATAAGTTTTCATCGGTAAGTAAAATATGTTGAGCCCTCTTATTACCAATAATATTTATATTATTGGTAATAAGAGGGCTCAAGCTAAACTGGTTGGTTACGAAAAAAGGATTGCGCGTTGATGTCTTTTGAGATACCGCGTTGATGTCTTTTGAAAAGTCCTTTACTTTCACTAGAATATTAGATAAGTCTATCTCTTTCTATCCATAAGTACTTTGTGCTGTGTGCTGAAGTGATGTGACAACTTAAAACATTGTTGATAAATTATTTAATCGATAATTTCTAATGGTAAATAAAAAATAATGTTATTTTTTACGTTTACATTTTAGATTTCCAAATATTCCGGAAGTTAAAGAAAAGTGGATTAATGCCACTAACAGGGAAAATTGGTTTCCAAAATATTATAGCGTCATTTGTTCAAGGCATTTCACAGCTGAGGGGCCGTTCAAGTATTACGTAAGCAGATTTATTACAATTATTTACCCCCCCGTCCCCCTTGTCAGCAAAAGTAAGCAGAGCACCCCCTCCCCCCATGCTTACGTAAACATTTTTAAATAAATGTATGTATTATTTACATATGCATTATTTGCGAGAATCCCGGAAAATGCGTTTCGTTTTCAACCAAAGACAATGTGAGGGTTGCCATTCGTGTAAAAAAGTAAATAACTACCGATGACGTAATCATCATCTAGACTACCCCCCATGTCATGCAAAATAAGCAAAGCAAAGTCCCCCCCACCCCCCCATAGTGCTTACGTAATACTTGAACGACCCTGATTGCTTTGAAGCTTTAAAGGACCGACGCCGTTTGTTTAGTTTATTATTATTTTCGTTTTCATTTTCATTTACTTTTACATTTTCATCTTCATTTACTTCTCTACATACAAATCAACATTGAAAAAAGCAAAAGAAGACTTAATTGCCATCGATTTTATCGATATCGATATTATTGTTGCTGGATTTACTTGTTATCACTATTCTTACTGACATTGTTGCATCAACCAATCACAACTACCGCGGGCCGAGGAACGGGGGAAGACGCAATCCCCCGGTCCCCGGCCCGCACTGGTGAATCGTGTGCCTAGGCGAAATCGCTCTATGAGCTCTCAAGTGGTTTTAATTCTCTTTGGGGTAGACAGACTCATGATACTAGTTAAACTGACTTTACTAGCCTTAGTCTAAGGACGTAATTTTTACGTCACTAGTGAAATAGGACAAGATCCCGAGTTAATGGGTAGCTCGCCGTCCGATTAGGTACTAAGCCTGAGTTGACGACGAGTCGTGCTCTATGCGTGCCTCACTATGCTTTCAGCATACTGATTGGGGCTCTTGTAGCATATACACTTGCCGGGTTTGAAGGACTGTCTTACGAGGACACCTATGCCCTGGAACACATAGTGCAACCGATGGAGAAGGGTGGATTTCTGTCTCTTATACTCCACCCGGTGATGGGAGGACTCGATTCAAAAAAAAAAACTTTCTCATTATCTGCCTCTTTGTCCTAACTAGTAATAGACAATTTGTACCTAACATGTAGTACGTCCAATTAACCAGCCTTGCAATCCACATAGAATCACATTGTACATGTACTATGTTCAATTAACTAGCATTGCAATTTGAACTCAAACTAATAGATACTTCACAAGACAAATGTTCAATTACAATAATTTCACAAATGCCTAACGTGTAATTCGTATGGAATTAATCAGACACTTTATCATTATATAGAGTATGTTTACGAGGCTGTCACTGTCATTACTTTGAAGACGTAATTGCGATCAGACTCGGCGAGGTTTATTAAGTTTGCTCACAGGTAATAATTGTGAAGGTACTATAAATTGGAATGAGGTTCAGCACCGTCGAAAATGAATGACGTTGGAAACGGGAGTAAGATATCGCCGAAACTGTTTGTAGTTCGAAAGATTCCTTGACTAGACCATACAAAGGGTGAAGAGAGCTTTGAATCCTATCCTTATCATCATATCAGCCGTAAGATGTCCACTGCTTAACATAGGCTTCCCCTATGGACTTTCAAAAGCATCGGTTGGAACCGACTTACATCCAGCGTGATCTTGTAGTCTTCATAAGATCGTCTGTCTACTTTGTGGTGGGACGTCCTACGCTGCACTTGCCGGTACGTGGTCTCCATTCGAGAATCTTACGGGTTCTATGGTCATCAGTTCTACGTGCTTATTGAGCCTGGTCACTGCCACTTTAACTGGCTAATTCCTTAAATATACCTTCTTTAATTTAGGAGACAAAAGTGGATTCGTATTAAGATCACTCTTCATATTTTTTCTGCTTTATGGCGTTGAATAAAGAAATCGACAAATCACGCGGTATAATAGCTTCATTTGGACAAATATTATATTTATACTCGTATTATGCTTTTATCCACGATAAAAAATCATAATGTAAACAGCAGGAGCTCATAATTATTCCACTTTCGTTTTTATTTTATATCTATACATGTCGTCACCATCTAATATTATAGTTTTGTTTACCATTTCTAAATATTTGATCATCATGACTCATCCATCAGTTAGTGTTTAATCCTATAGAATATTTATTTCTTCCCTGAATTGCGTTTTTAGTTTTGGCAAGATTTTTCAACTTCTTAAGTCTCTCCTCTTGGGTTAGAGCAATTTGGCTGTTTATCTTTAAAAATTCTACAAATTTCACCTATCAAGTCAAATCAATCTTTGCTTGTATATCTTCTATTCTTCTTTTGCCTTTGCGAGTAGAAAGCAGTAACGAGACGAGTAAAATGATCACCGACATAATGACGTAACATTTAATTGATAAATTATCCATATCTTCTCAGCGATAGCTTTTTGTTTTTATTGTTTACATGGTAAAGCTCTGTGGCCCTTCACCAGGTGAGTAATTTTTTTTTGAAGTGAAAACTTCTTTAGCGGCGTTGAGCACTTTTCTGTAATGGGTATAAAATCTTAAACTCGCGTCAGGACACGTGACCCTGACCGAAAAAGCGTAGGACGGCGCACGGTGGGCTGGAATCGTCAAGTGGGGACTTAAGGATTAAAATGAGTATTTTTGAATTTTATGTACTAATACAAATATTTTTTGTTATATGTAATTTTTTTATACTTAGTATTTTTCGAGTTATAGACCCCTAAACTTTGTATGAAATATTAATCGGTTTTTGGTTTAATCTGACATGTTTTAATATTGTATTACAGAAATATAGCAAAAAACAAATTATTGGTAAACATTCTACATCACCCTTATTACGTCATTTGTTTTTAACAATACTCAATAGTGCCGTGACCCTCATTAGCGCATCGTCCATTGAGCGCAGCAAAATGATGACGTGTCATTATGTGATTGGATGATGAATAGCAGGTAAAAAATGATACGATTACATTTGAAAAACAACCATCCTCAGTACGTTGTTACACATCGTAATAAACGCACTATCCTATCTCACATTTTCGGAATACTAATACTATTTATTACGTAAAAATGTTCGATTTGTTGTCAAATATTGATATTGTTGTGCTATTAAAGGAAAGTGGAAGTTTTAAAAATAATAGTGTTTTATATAGTGCTATTAAATCTAGATTAGTCCCCACTGTGTTAAGTGCTGAAAACGATAAAGCGGTAAAAGCGTTTTGTGCAAAATATTGCTATAATCTGCAAAGGAGACGGCAAAATGCTCATAGCAAAGAGGAATTGTTCAGCAACAATAATAGTGAATGGTTATCATCGGAAATAAAGTGGCCTGATTTCATTGTAAGTGCATTTGAAAGAAACCAAGACTCTGTTCCTAGTACATCAAGTGAACATGAATCTCCAGCAAAAGTGTCTACTGCCACGTCAACGAATGTAAGTCCCAGAAAACCATTTTGTGAATTAGGACCTAAGCAAAAAAAGAGACGTACAGAACATATTCATACAAATATGACTACAGAGGAAATATCTCATGCATACATTATGAAATTACGAGAGGATGGTAATCAAGGAATATCTAAAATCCTCGAACACCTACTTAAAAATCCACAGGATGTGCAAAAAGCGAAAGATAGTCTTTTAGGTAAAAATGAAAAACCTAAATTTACTCCAGATGAAACTTTGGGACTTGTTTTGTCCCTTAAATTAACAAAGTGGCAATATAATACTTTAAGAAAAAGTATCAAAGAGAAAAATGTCGACATGTTCCCTTCCTACTACAAGGTGCAAAATGCAAAACAAGAATGCTACCCGCCAAAAGATGATATCACCTTAACAGATACAACTGCTGGAATAAAATTGCAGCGTCTATTAGATATAACCACCAAAAGGATATTATTCAAAGCAATCAATATTGATAGCACAGACTTTAAGGAGATGACAATGATAAGCAAATGGGGAATGGATGGTGCCTCGAATCAAGCAAACTATAAGCAAAAAATGACAACGGAGGACAAATTGGACAGTGCTTCGACATATGATTCAAGTATTTTTATGGGTAGTTCAGTACCAATAAAAATTATTTCTGAGGAACAAATTATCTGGGAAAACGACTCACCAAATTCTGCATATTGGTGTCGTCCAATATTTTTCAAGTTTGAAAAAGAGAATAAATCAACGATTTTAAGAGAGAAAACCGAAATTGAAACGGAGATAAATGAATTGAAGGAAACAGAAATTAGCGATTAATGAAGAAGCGGCTGAATCTAGAAATAAAGACTTTAGGCGATATCGCCAACACCATTCAAGGAAAGTCTGCAGAAGAGCTAATAATGAGGATATTTTAAATAATTTAATAATTAGTTCAGACCCAGTTAGTATATATCATCAAAACGTCATAAAATGATACGGAAACACAAACCATTTTCAGAAGAAGCGAAAGCCATGCTTCTTTTATCTACAACATTTGAAGATGATGAGCGGGAAAATTTGTTAATGTGGAACATTTAGAGAACGAATCTGAATCTGATGAAATTGTCTAAGTGATAATTTTGTGAGTGCGTGTGTTTGTGAGTGAGTTTGTGAGTGTGCGTATGAGTGGATTAGGCCTCCTGGAGACACCACTGATAAAAAAAAACGCGCTTAGTTCTCTACCTCAAAGGTGGTGTGGAAAAGGGAATGAAAAACAATTTTCTCCAAAATCGAAGAAAATCGAAGCAAGTGCTATATCGGATAATTTGCCTAAAAAATAGCGCAATCGAATACCGAAAGCGGTTATTTGAGAACTCTTGAGAATTAAAAGTTATTCATATAAAATCAAATTTCTCCATACAAAAATAAATTCAAATCGTTATAACTTTTAAAATATTAAGTATATACAAAAATCGCAGAAGAAAAATTTCTTGTATTTAGTGGTAGATCACCAAGCCGTCTTTATTTTTTTTTTAATTGCTTATCAATTTTCGTGAATCCCTAAGTCCATTAGAGCTTGATTTCAGCCCACCGTGCGGCGCAGGGCGCTTGCGTGAATGTTCGTGTGACTTTATTACTTTTAAAGAAGTTTGTATGCTGGATACATTCGTTGCTAGGTAACATTGTTTATAAAAGATGTACGTCACATTGGAAAATTATTGAAATAAAAAGTCAACCATTTTTGCGAGTTTTACTAAAATCTGTTCACAACAAAGACATTAAATTGTACTACACAATAGACGGGGCATAGCGAAAAAAATCGTAATCCGAAACTTTTGACCTAGTGGACAAAAGTCGCTCAGTCTAGTGTGGTACGCCGGCATGATATGTCGTTTTCTTGACAAACTGTCAAACAAAAGAAAAATATTTTCTAAGAAAATATGCCAAGTTGCGCATTACGGTATTGTAAATCTCGTTATGGTAGAACGACTGGATCTAACTTCGGTTTATTTTCGTAAGTATTTGTTATATTTACTTAGTAATAATTATTTTAATAAATAGTTCTAGAACATTATGTTAATTTTGTAATAAACGCCCTCTATTGCTGAATAGCTTTACTACTGCCTTGTAGAGATGTGATGTTGTTTATCGATTTTGTCATCGATATTTTATGAGGTAAATAATAAATAACACTTAAAATATAATACTGTTTGAGGGCCAATCTTCAATGTTGAGGATAATGACGTCCGATATTTTTACTACTAATGCAACCATCCATTGACAAAAAATAAAAATATAAATTATTTTAATTACATTTAAGTTACTAAAAATCAAATTAATATATATTTTTGTTTTTTGTCAATGGATGGTTGCACTAGTAGTAAAAGTATCGGACGTCATTATCCTCAACATTGAAGATTGGCCCTTGAACATAATCATATCATTTAATTTAAATGTCAATAAAGGAACAAGTACTATTCGTTCAAGTAGGGTTCTGTTATTGCAGGTTTCCGAGTGTAAATAATGTAGAACGTGAAAAGTGGATACGGTTTGTTCAAATAGACCGTAAAGAAGAAAATTGGCTTCCATCTGCTTCGTCAAACATATGTAAAAAAATAAATAAATAAATAACTCGTACACATTGAAACCACTAATCGTTTTATTGTTTTCCTAATTTTTTGGCATTTGATTCAATCTATTCAAATGTGAACAAAAAATAGTCTCGTAACTTTTATTATTATTATCGATACCTTTTTATTTAAATGGTAACATCCCTATACAAAGTTTCTAGTATGCTATTCAAAGCTAGATGGCGTTACTGACATTTGGTGTTCCCAATAGCCGCTCTAATTTTGCTATATTATGCTAGATGGCGTTACTGAAAAAAGGATCACACTTTTTCTATGACATTTCTTCGCATAGCCCCTCTATAGTAGGTATATTTAATCTCTTTGGTTCACAAGATATTTCCAACAATTACTATTCAAGTTTTCACTTCTGCCGGCACTCCCAGAGTGCAACCCGTCGTTTTTTTTTTTTACGGTTATTACCCAATCGTGCCGGAAGAGTACTTGTGTATTGACGCGTGTTGGTATGTGAATTATTTTCGAGTTAACAGGTTGTTTCGGTGCGATAAGATCAGCGGATAATTTATGGCGTGTTATTGCGTTCAGTTTAATGTTTGTTCGATAATTTGAAATGTTGATAACACTGTGATATGATTCTGGACTATCACACAACTGAAAACGTTTATCATCATTCTCTTGCATTTGTCTCAAGATATTGTGGTTTGCGTACTCGTACTTGCATACTCTCCGTTACTCATCATCTCAACAGCAGACCTCTTTCTCGTCTGCCATTTCACAGTCCGCCCATCATTATTTTGATGTTGTTTTACTATTACTGTCACCACATCAACTCTACGAAATTCATCTCTAAACTGATTAAATAATCATTTTGCAACAATTCGTCTTCCAATAGGTAGCTTCATGTATTTTGTTCATCATCATTATTTCAGCCCGGGCGGCCTATATTTGATAAATTATCTGACGGACTAGTTAGATTTTTTCAATCAAATACCATATTTAGTTGTACCAGCTGCTGACAATTAATTAATTTGAAACACAAGTGACAGTAGCAGTTCAACTTCCTCAAAATCTTCTACTTAAGTTAAAAGCTATTTTAGATTTTTTCAGTCAAATACCATATTGAGTTGTACCAGCCTGCTGATAATTAATTAATTTGAAACACAAGTGACAGTATCAGTTCAATTTCCTCCAAATCTTCCACTTAAGTTAAAAGCTATTACGAACAGAAGCTTTTATCCTAACCGTTCAATTGTGAAGTTGTTTCCCTCTAATAGCATCTTTTCGTTGTGTGGTCTTCGAGCTAAAAATACTAATGGCGACGCTCTAATTTGTCGAACTTATCTGTCAGCTCATTAATTTTGAGTGTATTACATAAAGGACGAGAATATTTATATTTTTAAAGACGCTTATTTTTGGGGGTTTTGAAATGAAATTCTCTAATTTTCTAGAAAAACTTTTATATAGATAGATAGTATACACTTAATTTTGCACTTCTATAAAAGACCACCTCTTCGATAAATTGGAGTTTCATAAGGTATTTTGGTAAAAGCAACCCTGATTTACGAGCATAGGAGGCTATCACGAATATGCTCTTCTCGTCTTAATATTATACGAAATTTTGTGAAGATGGCTGGATGGACGGAAAGATGTATGTCTTGCTACTTTCACACAAAAACTACTGAGTAGATTTGGTACACAAATAGTATGTAACCTTTATTAACATATAGGATACCATCATCCCGGTTTTGACTTAAACTTGAGCGACGCCGCATGCAACAGCTAGTATTCTATTTTTTTATATAAACGATAAATTGTTTCCACCTTAACTAAAATTGCCTACGTAAGTCATTGCTATTAACGTGACACTCTTGCAGCAAACCAGTTCTGATGGCTATCTACGTCTGTCTGCTCCATAGTTTCCTACAAAATATAGTTGTATAGCTACATTTTATCTATGCTAAAGCTTCATAAACAGCTTCATACTTGGTATCTTTTGCATTTATTCTCCAGTGCAAGTAAAATGCACTCAATACTGTTGCAGATATACTGAACCCCGCAGGCGGGAGACTCACTATCATTCTCAGACCATTCACATTCCTAAGTGGGTCTTTAACTAAAATAAACTCAATAATTTAGTTTATTTTTACTTTTATTATGCATAAGAGCGCAACGATATCGATGAAAGTGGAATTTATATTTTTTATGCGATTTGGATGTGGGTCTTCTTATGCACTTTCTTCATCAAATGAGCTTATTGTTGCTATGTGAAAGTCGTCGATGGATATTTTTTGAGAAACTGTGAAATATTGTTTTTCTACATTTCTTGTTTTGAATGGCTCATAATTGAATGTTTTCTGTATTGGTGTCTCCGTTGCTGGTAATGGCTTTACTGTCACGTCTTGATCCAATGAAAAAGCTGCCTCTTAGTGCGTCGTTTTTTGCAGAATCGCTTCAGAAATACTTATTCAAGCCAAGGTGTTAACATGGTTCAATCCCAAGTATACATTACCCACTGCAACTCCATGGTACGAAAATTTTAACACTATTTCTGTCAGTAAACACATCCTAAGTGCAAACATCCCATCCATTCCATAGTTATGCCCTGCTTCCTATTTCCCCATCAATCCTGCCATTCTGAGCTTCTCATCGCCGGCCTATTTTATGGTGTCTGTTATACGCATATCCATCGAGCAGCGACCATTGGAATCAGTCGTCACGGCCATTATCCCGTCATGGTGTTTTGTTTTCACCATGGGCGGCAGTGCGGCAGCTGTCTTCGTATTTATAACTCGGAATATTAAAATAAGACTAGGAAGTAACGGCGTGATTGATATTTAGTGGCTTGTGAGATTTGCTTGTCTTTGAAGACTTGGATTAATAAAGATGTATGCCATGATGGGACTATTAAAACTTTTCTTGTAGAATGAGGAAATTTAGTCGTTTAATCTTGGCTTTGTTTGTTTGAATATCGTATTATTTTTTAATTTTAGTTGTCCTGAATCTGAAGCTTTTGATTTGAGGCATATTTTGGGAAGAACGATGGCTTAATAGCTTACACAATCAAACTGTAGATAGCATATAATACTAGAATAGGAACCGGTATCCTGATTTGCAAGCTTTCACATAAATTGCTAATTCTCGGTTCCGTTTCGTTCCATTCTGGAAACGCGATGGTAGATTCGCGGTCTTATAGCAGCATCAATGAGTTTAACACGTGGGTATTTTGAGAGATTTGTTCAAGCACAACTATGTTGTTTGATACATATCAGATTTGAGGCGTGGAAGTGCGTAGGCGACACTAGAGTGCTCCAACAGTTCATAATTTATGACCATAATATTAAAATTATAAATATTATAATGAGTTGAGTGAATGGCCTACGATTATGTTTTATGGAGTGTAAAGAAATTCACTACTTATCTGAATATTTATTGATGAATGGCGGCAAGAGGAATTTTAAAGAAAACAGATATTTGTTGGTTCAAGCAAAAAAGTACATGGAAATACTGTTCACAGTTTTTATATATCTTCAGTCCGCTTCTGGACTCAGCAATGGGTGAACTAGGGCTGCTAGTGATGATAATGATTGATGATGATCATGCTGAGTAACTCTAATGTACCCTGATGCAGTGCCACATTTTGATTGATCTTGAGGGTTACGCATAGTGGCCCTGATAATTTTGTTACTTACTCGAATCGAAAAACTTTAAAGAAATGTGCTGATGTGAGTCCTAGTACCTGTGGTCACAGAAATTTACTCCGAATTCAACTGCCTCTTGTCTCAGTCCTCCAACTGCCTATGACTTTCATGGGGTCTTGTTTTTTTATAGTGGTAAAATCATCAAACGAGTCTTCCCGCCCAGGGTGGGACGGGACGGACTGTCAGACTCTTACCTAGTGTCTAAATTCCACAGTGTTCCTTCAATAGCCCTTTACGTTCCAGGGTCACGATGTTACCTGATAAGACAGTCCTGTGCCCAAACCGATGGATTATTTTCTAACGTCAGTCTCCTTGAGTTACTTTCATAGCTAAAAATAGCTTAGAAACCTCTTCTTCATCGGAAATTACGCAAATTGTTACATTTTTAGAATCAAAATGTTCTCTATACGTGGTCGCAGATCGTCTTTAATCATAATTTATTGGTGTTTCAAACGGTTTTGAGACTAAAAATAATTTTATGTATGTAATTTTTTAAATATAAATGTTAATTGAGGAATATTAATAAATTGGTAGCTAATTTGATACCTATGCTACTTTCGAACTGTTCCAATTTATTGAAAAAGTAACAATTTCAAATGAAATAGCTGTTTATTTAATTTTTTTCTTTTCTAAAGCTATTGTGATATCGATAACAATTTCAGAACTTACTACCTATCATAAAAATATTAGATATCATTTTAATGTTAACAATTTTTCATCACATAAAATGACTAGCAATTTTTTTCCCATTTCATCACGTTTCATATTATCAGAGATTTTCAAATAAAGCAAAAAACTCTGATATTCGATACTTATAATATACGTTGACAATGGAACCTTTGATGGTGTTCGTGAGTTTACTCCGATGTGCCAATTATGATTCGGTTGCCATTACATTATAGCGCGCGGAGGCGTAGCGAATTTATGTCGCATGGTTCATGGTAGAACTTCTTCTTAACATTGGTTTCTTTTTCTATTTCTACCTCTGTTATAGGAAAAAAAAATTATCTACCTCTGTTTCCCTCCCACTCTACCCTCTGTGGGAGGACTCATTTGATGATTTAACCACGCTAAAAAAAATCTACCTCTGTTATGTATTCGAATTCCGATTTTATACAAAACTAGCACTTTGCCCGCGACTTCGTCCGCGTAGGTTACGTACTTTCCTAATTCCCCCTTTTCACCCCCTTAAAAGTTAAATTTCCAAAAACCTCTTCTTAGTGCTCCCCTACATTATAATAGGAAGCCGTGTGCAAAATTTCACATTCCTAGCCCTAGTAGTTTCGGCTGTACGTTGATATGTCAGTCAGTCAGTTCTCCTTTATATATATAGATAAGTTCAATTTTATTTTAAAATGTCGAAATTGCCCTTAGGGCCAGTTTTTTGATCAGTAGTTAAATTAATTATTGTTTAAGGTTTAAATCCCATACATTGTAGTTACAACTACATTTTTTAATGCAATTCGATGTAGTGACGTAGACACTAGCGCCACGTCAAAAAGGACCACTGTCGTGGTAGTCCGCAAATTTGATTTTGACGTTAGTTACGTTCGTACAGCCGTACTCGTGTCTTTGTTCACTGACTTAGAAAGTAGACCCCAGATAAAGATTAACAGTCTAAATATAACTTCTAAACCAACAGTGTTTATGAACTTTAAATGCATAGCTTCGCTCTTTTTCTTGCATTTTATAACATTTCCTAGAATTTCTTCAACCATTTAGCATCAAATTCACGCTCATATAACAGCAAACTCTGTGTCGTTTCCCTTTCCGTAAGCTTACAACGATTTTCCACCATATCCTTAGTCTGTACAGCATGTGATGCGAAACGCGTCCCTATTGTGTGCCATATAAGTTGAAATTGGGGTAACAGCACCACCCATGGGTTTCACGCAGCGTTGCATCTACATTAGTGCAGCAACATCGTTTGATGATACACCGATGTGCAACTAATGGAAGCGGCTTTTCAAAGGAATAAATGAGTGTCGTCCCTTGTAGAATCTTTAGTGACGGTTTTCATATTTTCAAATTAAAAATTACTAGCAATCTTTTTTTTTAATCCTTGATGGTTTCTATAATTTTGACCAAACAATAAGTTCTTGTGTTTTGGGATTACTCAACATCTGTTTTAATTAGCTTGTAGTTGAAAGCATCATGACTTGGCTTATTGAGTGCTTTGTGTTAAAAAAAAGTTAATTTAATTTCAAGTTTAAATCCAGGAGTCTTTATTACTATATTTTTCGTCTAAATAAAATTGGGTATTTTTTACACTATTGACCAATAATTTCAAAACACAATTTCTCTATAGTTAAGACACGTTATTTAATGTCCGAAAACCTGATTAATTTTGAACCTATAAATTTTAAAATTATGGAGTTCACTATTTGCGCTAACGCTTTTGCCAAACAAAATTTATGGTAGAATCGCGTTCTGACAGCTCTTAAAATTATGTCAATTACTTAATTCAAATACCCTATATATATTAAATTTTTGTTGTCACATCCAGTGTAAGCTATAAAATATTATTTATACGAAGAATATTATTATTATTACGATGCCGTCGGTGTCGAAACACGGCCGCACCTTATGGGGTTTCTGGGCTACGGACAGTGATGTGTGAACATTTTATTGATTCCATAATTGATGGGGAGCATGTTTATGAGTTTCTGATGGAGGTACCTATGAGAAAGTTAAAACTAGGCACAGACTAAGTAATTTGGTCAATCCATCACAAAATAAGTAGTATTCCAGGAGGGTGAAGTGGATATCCCTGAAGATAGATAGACCGATGATCTTATTAAATAACTAGCTAAGAGAGACTTGCGGGCTTGCGAGTAATGGGCGACTTGCTGTTCGATCATGGACCATGCCCGTGCGCGTGCGCGTGGAACACGACGCGCCGTCGACCCGACGGCGCGTCGTGTTCCACGCGCCGCAAAGAGCTTTCAGCATGATGGGGGCCTCCTTAGAGGGCCGAAGCCTGTCGGAGTCACGAGACTAACGAGCTACCGGGACCCGCTGAAGGACACCATGGATTTTAGTCAGTACAAGCCTGACAGTTGCTCCCCTCCTGCCCTGGGTGAGAGGACTTTTGATGATCTTACCACGTGAAAAAAAAGCTAAGGGAGACTGGTAGCAAAAGGTGAAAGAGTGTTGTGATATAGAATGGGAGCTTCTCTACTGCTTTTTTTTTTTTTTTTTGCGTGGTAAAATCATCAAATGAGTCCTCCCACCCAGGGCAGGGCGGGAGGGACTGTCAGACTTGTACTGACTAAAATCCACGGTGTCCTTCACTAGCCCTTTACGTGCCGGGGTCACGGTAATCCCTTGGTCCCGCGACCCCGGCAGGCTTTGGCCCTCTACAGGCCCCGTCAATATGCTGACACTCTTTGAGGCGCGCGTGGAACACAACGCGCCGTCGACCCGGGCATGGTCCATGGTCGGACAGCAAGTCGCCCATTACTCGCTGCCCGCATGCCCGCGCCTACGGTGGCCGGAGAACGTCCTGCGACGTCCGACGCCGTGGGCGTCTACCACTGCGGCTGGGGTGGAGGGAGGACGCTGTCCTTTCCCTCAGGCGGCCCGCCTCCTCCTAGCTTCTCTACTGCTGGATCACAGTTAATAAATCAATAATCAGTTTTATAGATATCAATTCAAACTTAAAACATAAAAAAAGTTTTTAACATAAAAAGTTTGCTTCACTGTCGATTGATAGGAATAGTGATTCTACTTCCGAACCGATTCACTTAACTGCATTATCTATACAAGATGTTGATTGAAGCATTCGATTAGGTGTTTGATGTAGATCGCGAGATACCTGAAGTGAAAGTAAATCGATAATCGTGATCGAATCGGTAGTTCGGTCTATGTAGATAACATTTTACTCTCCAGCGAGTAAGGAATGGGAAATAATAAACCGAGCCACAAAATTGCTAACACAGCCAGGAATCTTACATCTTTTTTTTTTTGCGTGCAAAAATCATCTAATGAGTCCTCCCACCCAGGGCAGGGCGGGAGGGACTGTCTGACTTGACTGACTAAAACCCACGGTGTCCTTCAATAGCCCTTTACGTACCGGGGTCACGATAATTCGTGAGTCTCGCGACCCCGGCAGGCTTTGGCCCTCTACAGAGGGCCTCGTCACTATGCTGACACTCTTTGAGGCGCGCGTGGAACACAACGCGCCGTCGACCCGGGCATGGTCCATGGTCGGACAGCGAGTCGCCCATTACTCGCCGCCCGCATGCCCGCGCCTACGGTGGCCGGAGATCGTCTGCCGACGTCCGTCGCCGTGGGCGTCTACCACTGCGGCTGGGGTGCAGGAAGGACGCTGTCCTCTCCCTCACGCGGCCCGCCTCCTCCGCGAAGGAGGAGGCGGGCCGCGTGAGGGAGATGACTGCTGAGGGAGCATGACTGCTTTGCAGAAGGAACGAATCTTACAGTCTTCAATTTTAAGTTCGGTTTGGTTAGGTTCCTTTAAATCCTGCCAACAGAAATAGGAGCCCTGCGCAGCGGAGCTCCGTCGACTAAGCCTTGGCTTGGCCTATTTTTGTACACTTTCTGAACAATCAATTTATTTGATTCGTGGCTGACTTAATAATTTTATTTCGAATGTAGTTTTTTAGTGGACACTAATGCATGCAATAATTAAATAGAAGCCGTTTTAAATAGTACCCGTAAGGAATTAGGAAGTCTGGCAATCGTCCAAACATTCGAAGTTGGGAATTTGTTGAAATTACTTTTAATGTCGTTAACAAGGCTCAGAATAGTAACATTGGTATCTTGATGTTTTGGATTCTAAACCATTAGCAAACTATTTTGGTTTTCGACCGATTTGGATTCTACGATTTGTGTTGTCGACGAGCTCGTGGCTATATAAATACAGCCACACAGGCCGATCTTCCGGGTTAAGCCGCGCTTGCCGAGGTTGGTCTGTGGATGGGTGACCATCTGTCATAGCGAGTTTCCTCCGTGTCTCGGAAAGCACGTAAAGCTGTTGGTCCCGGCTGTCATTTGTAGATCTTTGACAGTCTTTACTGTTATTCGGAAGCTCTAAAGTCTGACAACCAGTCTTACCATGGGGTATCACATTACCCAGTTACTGGGTTGTGGAGGTCCGACAGGCCGTCGCTCCATGTAAAATACTGATATTCCGCTGCATCTGGTTTGACTGGAAGCCGACCCCAATATAGTTGGGAAAAGGCTAGGCAGATGATGATTTGTGTTGTGGAAAGAAACAAACTTAATTTTTAGCTAAATGAGCTGGTGGTGCCAATGATCTTTTTAAACTGATACCACTTTTTTAGCCACCAGTTTTTGGTTACTCTCATGTCTTAGAAACATTATGCATTTGGTCCCAGGCTTCGACCTAACTTTTGTAGATCTTTGACAAACATTTATTACGGTTAGTGAAATTGACAAACCTGGTTGGACAGATGATTGACTTACCTAATACTACAGTTAATTTTAATTTCTAACTAAACTCTAAATTCGATAGTAAATTACTTAATTTAAATACTTAGTCACATGCAATATTTCGTTTTCACAAAAAGTAACCACATAGGTATGTATTTTTTGTGCGACCAAATCCACGACAGACGAACAATTAGATGCACGCCTCCGTAACGCGGAAGTACAGGATGCTGTAACTGTTATAAATACGTCAATAATGATGTAGGTAAGTGGTGCATAGACTAGCGGGCAGTGACGTCATTCAGCAACCGGACGTGGACTGTAGTGCAGCGGAAAGCGAACAAAGGCCCTAGCATGAACTGTATGAGTTTGACCGTACTTGAAGTATTATGAAGTAAATTGGTTGTGTTTAAAAAAAAACTGTATACTAGATGACAGTTAGATATTAAAAAATATTTGACCCTTATTTTTTCGTAAACCAAAAATAATGAAGATACGACGCTTTTAAAATTCACAATACGTCATACCGTGGTGTGATTTTTAGAGCGTCTTGACGTCACAAGCCCGAAATCGAATATTCGAAAAAATGCGGGTATATTATTTTTTTAAACTGTGATCGACGGGTTAATGAGATTTGCAATTTATTGGGTGGTAAGCGCCTCTAGTATACGAACGAGGAACTAATTTTATCCGTCAAATTAACGTCAAACACTCCATTTATTTTACGTTACAAAAACGTGAAAAATCGTGATAAGGCCTCTAGTATAGTGCGTAATAGTAGCCCTAGATAGCGCTTTCTGTAAGTAAGAACTTCTGAACAAAGCCTATTGTGCTATGTGTAAAGGGAGTCTGCGTTGTGTGGTATGTTATACATTTGGTTTTCTAACTTTGTCACTAGTAAGGGCAACACAGTATACAGCCTGGCCAGGGATTTGCCTTAATGGCGTGGCACAGAGGGGGTTCCGAATAGATTTTTTAGGAGGAAGCGGTTCCTCCTATTATTTGCGATTAGTAAATAGCAGGGTAGTTTTAGTTTAGGCGCGGGCATGCGGGTAGCGAATAATGGGCAACTCGCTGTCCGACCATGGACCATGCCCGGGTCGACGGCGCGTTGTGTTCCACGCGCGCCTCAAGGAGTTTCAGCATAGTGACGGGGCCTGTAGAGGGCCAAAGCCTGCCGGGGTCGCGGGACTCACAAATTACCGTAGCCCCGATACGTAAAGGGCTATTGGGGGACACCGTGTATTTTAGTCAGTCAAGTCTGACAGTCCCTCCCGCTCTGCCCTGGGTGAGAGGTCTCATTTGATGATTTTACCACGATAAAAAAAGGGTAGTTTTAGTGAGATGAAATCTCACTCTGTCCGGTCTTTTCTCCAAAAGCCGGTCACCTTTTGAAGGTACAGGAACTCATGCCAGTCTTATAGTTTTGCTGGTTAGTTTTCTTTCAATTTCTAAGTTTGCAACTGGAATTCTGTTTGGACGGTGAGCTTACACATTACTCTCATTATCAAATATGAAACGCTGAAACTGGTCCCCGTGCAGTTTCTTAGTGGACGACGACTTGTCCTGAATAAAAAGATAATGTGCAAATGGTCCCCATCTCATCTCTTCCACATTAAAACCTAGCGTTTTAATGTGGAAGAGATGACCTCTTTTTTTTTTTTTTTTTGCGTGGTAAAATCATCAAATGAGTCCTCCCACCCAGTGCATGGCGGGAGGGACTGTCAGACTTGTACTGACTAAAATCCACGGTGTCCTTCAATAGCCCTTTGCGTTCCGGGGTCACGGTAATTCGTACAGTCCCGCGACGCCTATCCAGCCACTCCTCAAAGAGGGGTCTTATCGCCGCGATTGCGGCGTGCCCGGACCTCGGTTGCGACAGTCGCTCCCTCCATACTGCCCTGAGATTGCGCCGGAGCTCTTCCCGCCGCGCCTCGACCTGTCGAGGCAGCGGGGATTCGCCCTGGCGCTGCGCCTCCACGCGCCATTCATAGACGCACTGGAGGGCAGTCGCCTCCAGATCCCAGGGCAGCAATCCGGCAAGGAGGTTGGCCAAGAGACGACCTCTAATAAAAAAAAATAAGGTGCAACTGGTCCCTGGGCCTAGTTTCGAAGTGTATGAGTTCCCCCTCCCTAACCCAAGATTTCGACTAACATGACGAAACTAAACCACAAAACAAACCTATTAATAAACAATGCTTCAAAACTTATTCTTCATTTCATTCGAAATGTTGGTTGGACTTTCGTTTTTCGCGAAAGCCGAATACAATGTCTCTCGATAAATAATTATTTTAAATACAACAGAACACAAATCATAGTATGGAAGTGGCAACGCATTGTCAGAAGAGCCCCCATAACTATGCGTTTCTTGTGAAACACGGAGTTACCCTGACTAGACGGAATTCTTGTAGCTACCGTACGCATTGTTATCTGGACGGTTTTAAGTAAGATGGATAGGAGCGTCTGGGCTGTGTCTATCTGTGCCGTCGTGGTAACGTTTGGTAATTACGACTTGAAACATGTTTAATGAGATGAAAGATTTCAATCAAGAGAAGAGGGAGAGAGAGATAATGTTTTAATGCAAATGTTTGACAATGCGAATGCACTGTAAGATGGTTTTAAAAACAAACTTCATAAATCGTGAGGAACAATTTTTTTTTGTTGGCTTTGGTTATGAATGTAACGCTTTTTGCAGTTAGAGAAGTAAAACCGCGGAAAGTAAGATGTATGTTTTGATTTTTAGAATTTCAATAAGTATTTAAAAATAGGAGAGTCCGCTTTTTCAAAAGCAGTCAAAACATTTGCTCGTACACACTTAATAACTTAAAAATGGGATCCAAAAATGGGATTGAACGGGAATAAATCTTATTTTTTATTGAGGGAGCGATTATTTCCATGGCTTCCATTATATTTGTTTTAGACCGTGACGTCTCATTGCTTTCATGGATATTTTTACCATTAATCATGGTGCTAACGAAACTAAAACTAATCTTCCATTTTGGGCGCGACAACATGATCTTGAACTAAATGACTCCGTAATGTTCAACATGCATTTAACAATAATTACAAAATTAAACAAATAATATATTAACTTAAAGGCCTATTTAGGCCAGCACTAAAAGCATTTGCTGGTCACAACATGACAAATAACTTGTTAAGTAATAACTAAGTTGTAACATTTAAATGAGAAAAGTATGGGGTGTAGCAGGAAATAAATCTCGGAAGCCATTGATTTGTGAGAAACGCAATCTTTGAGTACGGGGCGTGGAAGGTCACACTTGGTTCATACACCGACTTGGTTTAAGTTAGAAGCTTACGAGTATAAAGTTTATACTACTGCAGAAAGTTCATCTGAATGAGGTTACCAAACTTACCAGAAATCATGTCAGCATTTTTTTTACTGCTTTAAATTTGAAACGTCCTAAAGTATGGACACTAGTAACATTCTAGTTATGTTTTATAGAAATAAGAAACATTTATTTAGTGTTCTCCACTCACTGTGCACGGGTTCTTCTATTTCAGTAGATGTATCATGTATGGCTTGTTTCGCAGTCATCACTTGCTGTTGTGTTTCATTTTTGAGTGTCTGAAAACTACACCTCTCACCTCTAAGGAATCAACCTTACACAACATTTTCCATTCTTTCTTTACCCTCTCATATCTCGCGAGCAGCGAGTAATGAGCAACTCGCTGTCCGACCATGGACCATGCCCGGGTCGACGGCGCGTTGTGTTCCACGCGCGCCTCAAAGAGTTTCAGCAGAGTGACGGGGCCCCCCTCTAGAGGGCCAAAGCCTGCCGGGTTAGCGGGACTGTACGAATTACCGTGACCCCGGTACGTAAAGGTCTATTGAAGGACACCGTGGATTTTAGTCAGTACAAGTCTGATAGTCCCTCCCGCTCTGCCCTGGGTGGGAGGATTCATTTGATGATTTTACCACGCTAAAAAAAAATCCCTCATATCTCATAACTTGCACTTATCACGCAATAGATAACGCACAGATCAAGTGTCTTGTCAGAGTAGCCGGCTGAGCCAATCAATCAGTGAGGCGAGACTGGCCCACATCCGCCAATTTTGTACTACGCATTGTTTTTATAATTCTTACAGCATAACCCTCGCACCTGATAATTTCCTTTATAATAATCTGTCGGAAGTTTCAATTAAAGATAATCAATTTGGTACAGATATCATGATACGTTTTGATGCTAACGAAAAGGTTAAACTAATTAAAGCAGCAAATATAGACGGTGAAGAAAGTAAAAGTGCTGCGGAAATTGTTTCGCTAATGTATCCGATATGTTGTGGGAAAAAATATCTAGGGAAGGATGTACATTTGTAGCTCAGTACAGTTTAAGCTTTATTATTAAGACTTTAGAAGCTATCCTACTTAGCGAAATTAATTCTTCAATATCCCCGCAAGAATTGAATCTGCTAATACAATTTTAGTTTCTGCGCAATGCAGGTAACGATACAGAACATGCAAGTTCAGATAATGTTTCTATGTTTACTTTATATGTATTTAACGACATCAGACAAGCCCGATTTTGATACTTCTAAAGCACAAGATAAAAATATAACAATCGGAAGAAATTAACAAGAATTTGAAGTGGTTCGTTCACTGAAACGAAATTCTTAAAGCCAGATTGTTAAAGAAATTATGTTGTCCAATGCTTTAGATTAATGATTTTTTTGATTACCTTTGGAATTCCTACTTTATTTTAATTCAACTCTCTTGGTGTGACAAATGTTATACGATTCATCCATCATTTTCTAGGGTACTTCCAGTAACCATTTTAATTATTCCACGTACTAAGTTTCAGCGGTTTTAAATGAGGCTTAGGACGGACAGGAATGATTATTCCATCAAAGAAAAGCTTTTAAAACTTTAGGAGATCCAATATAAATAAAAATCTAATTATGCTTTAAGACTTTATTTACTTTAGATATTTGTTTCCACCCCGATTTTCTATACACTAGTATGTAATTTGCAATAAAAATTTAAATTAATTTGAAATCCGTATCACTCGCTTCGTCAGTAAACTACTTTATGTTAGAAGCTCTAAAGTATGACAACCAGTCTTACCATGGTATCGTATTACTCAGTTACTGGGTTGTGGAGGTTCGATAGGCAGTCGCTCCATGTAAAATACTGATATTCAGCTGCATCTGGTTTGACTGGAAACCGACCCCAAAATAGTTAGGAAAAGGCTAGGCAGGCATAATCAGTTGTATCATGTACACCTGCGATTGCCCCTGTGATCATATTAATATGTAGAATGCCCTTCATGGTTATCACATCATATGTTCTACCGCTATCATTCTTTATCTTGATTGAAAGTCTCTCTCCGTCTCTTTATCTCCTATGTTTGGTCTAACACTGTTTAGAAAAGTGACGTCGGGATCTATGATGAGAATTGATGTTTTTCTGAACATTACATCATCATGTTTATGATTCTGTATAAAAATATAAGCTAATTATTCTATTGAATTAGGCTTTCTTTACCAAAACGTACGAGTAAACAGTGAATTTGAAAATAACATAGTTTTTGCTAACGACTTCGCTTGCGTTAAACTAGGATTGCAAAATTATTCCAAAATAAACGCCGTATCGGGATGAGAAAAGTCATGGTATATCCGTATTTCTTAGTATTTATTAACGAGTTTAGGCGCCGAGGTATAATAAACAAACTCACTTTCGCATTATTGTATTAGTGAAGAAAATAGGGTATCTATAAACTGTATGGCGAAACAGCAAAGTATTCTGTTATTGACAGGCCTGTTGGTCTAGTGGTTAGTGACCCTGACTGCTATGCCGGAGGTCGTGGGTTCGATTCCCACCCTGGACAAATGTTTGTGTGATGAGCACGATCATTTGTTCTGTGTCAGGGTGTAATTTATCTATAATATGTATGTATTTAGAAATATATAAGTATGTTTATCAGTTGTCTAGTACCCATAACACAAGCTCTGCTTAGCTTGGGACTAGATGGCGTTGTGTGATAGTTGTGGAATATTTATTATTATTTTTATTTATTATTATTAAAAAAGCATTGATGATTTTGAGAGAGAATTGACATGCGTAACAGCTGCGACCTAAAAGTTTATAACCGACCTTTTTTTTCTCTTTCTGTTACAGGTGAGTACTCCCAACATCTGCATTCAAACGGCATCCGCAAATAAAAATAAAACAATCCTCAATTGAAGACGAGTACGGCACGGTAAGTAATGATAGTTGTTTTCTACAACTATTTTCTCTGACGTGCCGTGACATCGCTACCTACTTCGGTTCAGCGGCTGCGATTTCGATCCGCGCTGGTCGATCGCGGGTGCGTGTGCGCAGTGCCGCAGTCACCTGCCGCGTGCACCAACCGCAACACGTCCGGATCGCGAGATGCCGCCAATCGCGCCTAAACGATCTATTATTTGAATTGACGAATTTAGGCGCCGAATGTTTTGATTTTTTTTATTGTTGGTGGACAGTGCTTTCTGTGTTTTTTTTTTGTGCGAGTTATTTTTCTTTGAGGCTCTTTGGACATGGTTTAACCTCTTGGTTGTATGGTAAAGTTGTTTTTGATTTTCGTGCGATTCAGTTGCTGAAACAAAACTATCTTGAGAGAATATTTCGCTTGCTTAGTCAATTTTTTTGAATACCTGCAGAACCTTAAAAGTTAAAACGCTTTTGGAAAAATAAAATTGCAAAGAGCGATGTAATTCATGAATGGGTTTTGTTTCATATCAACTGCATTGTTTCATAGTAGGTCAATGAACTTTAAATAACGTTTTTAATTTCTTCAATTAAAAACGTTACTTAAAAGACTCCATATTTGAATCTTCTAGAAAAAATATTTTTTATACTACCTGAAGAGGCAAAAAAGTAATAATTTGCATAATTCAAATTAATTTTATCATAATTTTGTCAATAATATGAGTTCAATCATGACGATTAACATGTAAGATACAGAAACAGTTAGAATTCGCAAGTACCCTCATTTACATATGCAAATATTCGTTCGGGAAGACAATTCTCATGATTGTTATGATAAATATTAGTCGTGTGTTCCATCGATTAGTACCAATTAGTTTCGGCATTGTTTTTCTTAGGCATACCATTTTTTCTTTGTGAATTTTAAATTCCTTGTTTGTTTTATTGTTGAAAGAGGAAGTATTAGAACATGTTCAATTTAAGTGATTCTGATTAGGCAGTATAAATTACAGATTAATTGTTGTTTTTTCTTTTAAAAAAAGAACGGCCCGCATTTCCGACCTACCTTATTTATTTAGTTAAAAGAAATCCGGAACACTTAACCGTAAAAAATAAAACTGGGATTATGTGGGTACTTGACTATACATTTGTTTCAAAATAAGAATGCAAGACTGAATTTCACCTTGAGACCGATTCGTTTACTAAGAGAAATACCAGGCATGCCATCGTGTAATACTTCGTAGACTTGAAAGACTCATAGTACAATTGAAAAGGCCCAACCTTTTGGCCATGGTATTTGCTTACGACACACTGTGCAGCGACGCATGCAAGCGGGATAATTTTACACGACTCTTCTCTTAAACTGTTATTGGTGTAGTGATTAAAGTGCTGCTGCTTAGCGTTAGGTTCTGGGCTTTATTCCGAGGTTGGGCAACTTCTTCAGCATCTACTTTTCGTAAATTGTTGGAATCGGTTTCCAGTGTTGGCGGATGAATTTCAATACCAGTTTTTAACATGGTCTGTCTATCTGACCTCTACAACTCCTGGGTTCGATACTCCTCAGTAATACTGTCAGTGTTCAGGATTTTGATCTTCTATCTGGCATAGGTCAATAATAAGAAGCCTACTTATATTATATGGAACTTCAACTTGACTAATGAAATGTGGTGTAGTAGTAAGGGCGAGGCCACAACAATGCGTTGCGGCGTCGTATCGCGAAAACCACGTAAAGATCATGACTGTGATTTTTACGATGCGACGCCGCAACGCAGTGTTGTGGCCTCGCCCTAAGGTCTACCACACTTCTGGCCACTATCTATAGGGCGAGTCCACAACAATGCGTTGCGGCGTCGCATCGTAAAAATCTCTGAAGCCACACAACGAAATTGTATTGCCAAGCGTCGTCGTTTTTGCGATACGATGCCGCAACGCAGTGTTGTGGCTTCGCCCTTTGGGGTTTTAACAGTCGTGATGTTATGTCTACACTAATTAAATGTGTGTCTATCAGTTTACTTTTAATAGTAATGATTCCTTTAAGCGCCAGGCAGTAAGTCCACCTGTCGGGGTCGCGGGACTTTGCCGGGGTCGCGGGACTAACTAGCTGCCGTGACCCCGGAACGTAAAGGTTATTGAAGGACACCGTGGATTTTAGTCAGTACAAGTCTGACAGTCCCTCCACCCTGCCCTGGGTGGTTTTAGCATGGTAAAATCGTCAAATGAGTCCTATTTGATGATTTTACCACGCTAAAAAAAGGCAGTAAGTCCATGTAAAATAGATACTGATATTCAGCTGGATCTGGTTAGACTGGAAGCCGACCTACATAGGAAAAGACGGTAGAAAATATGATGGCCCCTTTCTATGACGTCAGATCTGGTTGGACAGGAAGTCGATCCCAACATAGTTGGGAAAAGACGGTAGAAAATATGATGGCCCCTTTCTATGACGTCAGATCTGGTTGGACAGGAAGTCGATCCCAACATAGTTGGGAAAAGACGGTAGAAAATATGATGGCCCCTTTCTATGACGTCAGATCTGGTTGGACAGGAAGTCGATCCCAACATAGTTGGGAAAAGACGGTAGAAAATATGATGGCCCCTTTCTATGACGTCACTCGTTGTGAAATTTCTCTCGAATGTATTGTTATTGGGTAATATGTGGTATCTCGTTCACTTTTATCTCTTATCGGTGACATGTGAAGTTATCAGCATTATGAAGCGTGGGATGTTATGTTTATTTTGATTGTAGTTATGTTTACTTTACTTTCAATTTCTTTTTTTTTTCTTACTTTTACCTATTTGCAAGTACTTGGATTATTGGTGGATAAATTAGCAAAATATAATTAATATTTCAAAGGTAAAATCGTGATCACGAGTTTCTAGTTTCCGAGTATTGTTTAAATTATGTCAAATTACTGTTTTTAGATTCTAGATTCTTTTTTTTAAATCGAGTCTTTGATGTGACAATAAAAGAGACAGCTTGTTTTCTTTTGAAAGAATCTAAGTTTGATAATTTATATTATTTTTATACACTCTCGTTTTAGAATACGTAATATTTTAAACAAAATATCTTTACATTAGTAATGTAACACGAATATAAATAAGCTATTAAATTAAATTCTTACCTATTCTAGCGGTTTTATAGTAATCAAAATAATTTGAAGCCGACTTAAAAATGGCGCAATTGTTTCATGAAATCTCAATGTTGTCAGTTTTCGTATCCAATTTGGACATAACTGTGGTTGTTTTCGTCATGCGGCAACACTGCCAGATTCCAATTATCGATAACTTAAAAATAATGATCACTGGTTTTGACAAAGATTGTGACAAAATCCAATTTCATCCAACGCTTAAAATGTTGCAGAAAAATGTAGTAATTTTGCTAAAAATCCGCCTATTTATAAAATTTAACAAGCGTAGCATATAAATCTTTGACGGGTCATTAATTTGATCGACTTTATTATTATGTCGATAAGGATCAAGATACTAAATTAAATATCATGTAACGTTTAATAGTAATTTTAAATTAATCTTTTGAGACCCAATAATTCTCAGTTACATAAGCGAAAACTAGTGCAGTTATAAATTTGTCCCTAGTGCATTTGAACTAGAACATTAAACATGTTAATTACTGCAAATATAATCAGAATTGGTCGAATTGTCTGCTGCAATGCTAATTAACTTCAAATGACGCAATGTTTACATTAGGCCAGTTTGTTAAGGACAGACTATAATGATCAATTACAGTTGCCAACCTGTTACACCCCTACTATATTTAATTTACTAGCAATTTAAATGTGCGAGTTTTACTTTTCGCTAAAGAAAGTTGTGTAGCTATCGAAATGTAATAAATTAATCGTTTGACCCCAAATTGAAACCGAGACCTTCGATTGAATAGACACCTACAAGGCGTGCAGAAACATGTATTAGTTTAGTGAAAGTGAACTACAACCAAATTCGTTTAACGTAAGTTGTGTTTGCACGCATCCACAACAACACAATGGGCTGCCTCTACGTGTTAACTATAAATGGAGAACCGATATTTGGGTATCGCCATAAAAAAGGTGAGAAAATTTTCTATGCGGCTCTTTTTTACGTAAATCAATATTGTATAATATTTGAAAGACATAATTACTATCGACTACTAGTATTTGCACCGTTCGATCACGTAAAAAAGTGTTATTACACCCAGCAAAAGAAAGTATTAATTTTTTCAATGATTTTTGATGGTCCTAAGTAATCTATTCTAGTGTTGGCCTTCATTTAAAATAACATAACTTTTTAGTTTCAGTAACTAAGGGTTAAAGCCTGACTGAGAAACTAAATGTACAAATGATGAACTAATACTTGATAATAAAGAATATGGAAATAACCTGCTAGATAGACATAAAGAAGATGATGTTTCACGCTTTTACGAGAAAGCGTATCTCGTATCAACGTTATTAGATTCTCTAATACATAGCCCAAATGGCATGAAATTGCTCAGTAGCTTATCAATACTATTCCACTCTCATTTTCTTTGGAATGTTTACAAAAAGTGAAAAAAGACCGCCGTCTGGCAGTCCAACCGGTTGTGTTAGCAACGTAACATCAGGAATAAAAAAAAAGAAACATTTAATTTCGGAATTGTGCAACATCGATTATGCGTTTTGCGTTTAATAAATGATTGCCTCTTTATTCTTGGACCTGTTTTTTGACGTTGATGCATTTAAACGAATTGAGAACCTGTGTTTGGGGACACGTAATATCTCGAATTTTTTCTATTTAAATTGATTTATTATTTGTTCTTCTATACCGGAAATTTTAAATCGAAGATTCTGCAATTTTAGCGTCTCCAAACGTATCAGTGTTTGCACTTTTCTATAAATTCTCATGAGGATGCAGTTTTACATCGTTATTGTTATTCACTGTATCATAAATTACTAGGTCAATTCCAAAGTTCAAATGTCCATACACATTGTTACTCAGTTTGAAAGTTTTTCAAGCCAGTACTTCTGAATGTAAAAGATAGTAATCAAATGATGCATTCTTCCTTCAATGTTCCGGTCGGCTGTAGCAAAAAATCTTTAGCGAAGGCTTTACTATTGTTTCATCGAACAGATTGACATGACAAGGTCCACGGACATCCTTTCATTTCCAAAGCCTTCCTCGCCTTGCCCTTTCATGGAGAGACCCTGAATGCTGGTCAATTCGAATAATCTTTTAACCTTTTCCCGTTCATATAAATTGTCCCTTTGAATGTATTGTTTATCATTGACAGACATTAATTTATACAGCTTCTTGTCTTTGTTGAATAAATATGTGTTAAAGCAATTGAATAAATTTTAGGCGGCAGTCGTAAAATATTTAGAAAAGTTATTTGGACAGCCGACCGTCAGTTGTTTTTCCGGTTCATCGATATTGCCCTCTAGCCGTGCCCCACACAACGTTCATTTTAACTCTCCTACCATCATCTAAACCAAAAACCTAATGTTAATTTTTAATTGTATAAAAGGTTTTTAATCCGAAAATTTCAAAGTTTCATTAATATTCATCGCGGTGATATAACTAATATGACTTCAATGGTTCAGAATTATATGCAAGAATCTGGTGAAATTGTTCTTATAAAATGGCGATTATACTGGTTTATTTTTTTTAAAATTTGCATTTAATTGTCATAGGCGGGTAAGCGTGATGATTATGATGACGTTGATGAACGTATGCTCCATGTCTTTATTTGATGAAAGATCATTTTGATTTTTCTGGATTGTTTTAACCATCACTCCCAATGTTCACTCAAAATGTTTGAGAGTATCTATTGGCATAACATCGCCGATGTTGTAAATATTGTCAATTGCATTGTCTCGTTGCATTTTATAGTGTTCTAATTGACCTATTTCATTATTTACTTTATCGGTGTCTGAAACTATAGAGACTAATTCTAAATATTTATATAGTTTTACTTCCGGATGATTGGCAATCATAGTTTTGACAAACATTTCTCTAATATCTTTATACATGCAACCAACACTGCCATTGCGTGTTCCGAGAAACTGATCGCCAATTGACACTATATTATTTCGATTGATCAACTGCAAAACTAAGTTTTGCAACGTTTGTTTCGTAAATTTCATTACAGCAAGTAATTATTCGTATCGGTCGAATTATTTGATTGTTATCAGTGTAATGCCCCGTACTAGTACTGGCTTCGAGTGCTAGTATGTGTGATAATGCCATGCAAATTATTCCTTGTTGACCAGTGCAGCATGTCGGTAATGTTGCGGCTAATTTGAGGTACAACCTGTTTAGGCTTATTTTCCTGATTGTTGCATTGAATATTGTGATTAGTAAACGTCGTTTGGTGTGAATGGTATTTTAGGTTTCCTTGTATTTCAATTAGAATTGTTTCATTCTCTTTTTACACGACCACGGCAAAGCCAAAAGGAGGGTTATGATTTTGACCGGTATGTATGTATGTATGTATGTTTGTCTGTTTCCTCATAACTTCTAAACTTCTTATTATTACATGGTCTCGTTAGAAGCGTCTCAGTTGTCCACTGGTTAGTCGTTACCGAAAAGAAAATATTTTAGCACAGTATCGACATGGATATCAAATTAAAGGGCTTGCTGAGCACATTTGAAATATATATACATTATATAGCTTTTACTACCTAATTTTCTGTTTCTAACAGTGTCAACATGCCAATAAAGATTGTGTGAAACAACCGCAGGTGGCATACAACCACGGCTTGTTCTTGTTTTATACTTTTCAGTGCGCGATTTTTGCGTAGTCGGGTTTTAGTTATTTTTAACAAATTTTTTTAGTGCTGATAACTTTTCATGCTTCACCTGTATCGTTATATGCGGATTACTTGTCAAACCTTTGTGAATGGAGCTTAGTATGATTAAGGTTTTTCAAAGTCCATTGACCTCAAAGTAAAATAAACGTATCGCATTTTCCAGTGACGGTATTAACAGACATGATGAAGATCTAGTGTGGATTGTGTGATGTGCTAGTTAATGAGGAGTTTACAAAGAAAACAGCAACAATGTGCAGCAAGGACCAGATAAATCATGTGCTGAGTAAGATCAATGTGGTGAGTACACTCTTGGATTTTATGGTGATGGAGATGATTTTGAGGTAATTTTAAAGGATTTGGAAGACGTTATTGTACAGGAATTTTTCAGTAATGCCTTTGAAGGTGAAAAGCAAAGATATTGAAATAAACTGAAAATTATTGACACTATGCGAATGAAATTGCTATCTTCCTGTAATAGTTGAGTGGTTGCTACCTTTACAAATGTAGTGAAAACTTGACATTGTGTCAAATTTGGCAATTATGTCGTATTAATAGTTAGCCTCATTGAGACGTGGGAATGCATTTCTTCTAATAGTATTTTAATTGTTCAAAGCTACGATTTTGATACTCAATCATCGTCAACTCGTCATAAATGCTTACTTCTTGCATTTTGCTAACTAGAAAGTGTTTTGTTCAAATTATTTATTAGAATTGTAATTTTTTTATTCAATGCGTCTGTCAAATTAATTGCCCACCGACCTGATATAAATACCGTACAATAAATGCGCTAATTAAACCAAGCTACAAGTATTTAGCAACAGTTAGAATAAATGATAAAGTCTGATAATCTAACTTTAATATAAAATACTAATTGGTCACAATTGGCCATTAATTACTTTATTATAAGAAGGTTGGCCCCAAGGTTGGCCGTGGTATATTGGCTCCAATGGAACACGTAGAAACTATTTCTATTGAAGTTCGGGGAAGGAAAATGCATCACATTGACATTGGCCCATAAATGTCAATGGTTTAAAATTGGTTGTGACGAAGCGTGAATAATTAATTAGCATATTGTACTGCAAGCCTGCAATGCGGCAGGAATAAAGGTAGGGCTAGACCTGCAGCATACTAAAACTACACTAGCGAGCAACAGTATGGACCCTTTAAAATGGTGCCATTTTATTATTATTAAATAGTTATTAAAGTACTCAAGATCGCACAGAATCGGAGTTAGTGACCATACTTAATATTGTAAGAATCGTAGTGAAATTAATATGTATTCAGCATCATGTGTATTTTTCTTTATTTTCGATAAACAGATTCTCAAATTTACAGCTTATGTGTGTTCATATGGATAGAATTACGAATGTTACTCGAATACATTTTCCTATCATTTCGATTTGGGTACGAAACTACAAGGAAAAGCTTTTAGTTATTGGATATCAACTGACGTCATGATTTCACTTTCCTATAAGTATTTGCTGATCGACATACTTTTAGCAAGTGTAGTACCAACTTTAGTTACTAGCCACTCATCCCTGCTCTGCTCCGCATTTTTTATGACTTCGCAAAAGTAAGAATTCTTTATTACCCTTCTGGAACACATATTATTCGGAAAACCGGGGTTGTGGGAAACCAAACAGGTAACCGTGTTTCTGAAATGTCAAGGGCTATTGGAGGAACACCGTGGATTTTAGTCAGTACGAGTCTGACAGTCTCTTTGGCTTCACCTAGAGTAGTAAGGAGTCTTTTGATAATCATCATCTGTCTAGCCTTTTCCCAACTATAATAACATGGGGTCGGCTTCCAGTCAAACCAGATGCAGCTGGATATCAGTATTTTACATGGAGCGACTGCCTGTCGGACCTCCACAACCCAGTATCTGGGTAATACGATACCCCATGGTAAGACTGGTAGTCAGACTTTAGAGCTTCTGACTTACAGTGACGACTGTCAAAGATCTGCAAATGACAGCCAGGACCAACGTTTTAACGTGCTATCTGAGGCACAGAGGAAACTCGCTATGACAGACGAACAGGTCACCCATCCACAGACCAACCTCGGCAAGCGCGGCTTAACCCGCAAGATCGGCCTGTGCGGCTGTATTTATTTAGCCACGAGCTCCTCCTTCTTCTTCTTCCTAAGGAGTCTTTTAATAATAAAAATATGGATCAAAGAATGGAATGAAAACTGCCATCAAAACCCGTTTCGCAATTTATAGGAATACTGCGATCACCTGTATTTGTGATCGCATATGAAAAGTGGATAAATGTTATAACACATCTAGATTACCGTACTATTGTTTCGTTAGCTTTGCTACACAGTGTTTATCTATGATTTATTATTACATATTACTTGATGGATCACTCAATTCCAATTTTAGTATCGATAGGTAAATAATTGTGCAATTTCTGCAAATGATCGTCTAGCAAGACCTGCCATATCATCGTATTTGTTCTGCTAAATCTAATGTAGTTATTCGCAATCGTCGAGGCATTAAGTGTATTGATCTGCATTTTGTGTCCTCCTAAGGGATTGGTTGTTATGAATATGTATGTATTTGAGATATAAAGTGCAGATTCAGGTTATATGTATGTATATTCATCATAATGAATGCTTCGTTGGCTACTGAGAACGGCGACCCAGCCAACCGTGTTGGATTGAATGTTGTATCCTTTTGAGATTATTTGCATCTACAATCTATTGCAGTTCTTATATTCGTGGATACCCATTATGCGTTCTCAAATTCTTCTTCATATTCTTCCTCGCATCTCTGGTAGTATTTAAATTTTTAAGGTTCTTCATACTTTTTGGTTTTATACAAACTTTATACTCCGTTTCATGGTCATCAAACTAGTCTCCTGCCTTTATGGCAGTCCATTTGTGATCGGTACAGTATGTCTTGTTCTTTAATACTTCTCAATTCGTCATCTTAGCAGTCTACTCCTTTCTATCAATAAATATCTTCTTCTGCCACAATATCTTTAGCAACCGTCATCTCATGTGTTCATCCCAAATTATTGTTCATGCTGTTAAAAGTAACAATGTTTTTTAAACTATGCACGATGATACCATTTCGTGGTCGTAAAATACATTGTGTGTTGTTTTAACTATTTTCTTTCGAACTATTAAATTGTTATCACTTACACGGGCAAGAAAATAATATGCATTTAGTTCACGAACACTGTTAACGGGCTGTTTAGATATTTTTATATTTGAGGTACTTTGCTTCTTAGATACATGTTTGATACAGAGGAGCGCATGGTTATAAAACAACTGTAACAGCTTCACGTGTCGAACTTCAAGCGTATGGGTGACCATTTTATACCGACTTCCCACCCATGTCTCAAATAGCACTTAAAATCTTTGGTACGGCTGTCATTTGTAGATCTTCGACAGTAGTTACTGTTAGTGAAAAACCCGAATGTCTTGCCAAAGGCTATATCGCATTACCCAGTTACTAGCTTATGGAGGTCAGACAGACAGTTGATTCATGAAACATATTGAAATTCAGGTAGGATGGAAGCCGACCACAACGTCGTTGGGAAAAGGGTAAGCTGATGATGGTGATGAGATACGAGTTAAAATCGTGCATGAGACAGTTTTTTTATTAAGGTGCTGCTATCACAAGTTCGGTAACTCGGGTGTGAGGCAGGGGAAGCGGAGGGTGGGATAAGCCCCGCCTAATTTTCTGCATTGTTTCGAATGGCGGGTTACTCTTGAACATGTCGGACCTGTTGTTTCGAAACAATAGTGTAAATCGTGCACATAAGATATTCTCACATTTAAATACTTTTAGTCTTAAGGTCCATGTTTAAAACAATCGTGAACTGTATTGACAGGCATAGTTAATTAAAACACTTTAATTAGCCTTCGCCATTCAATCACGATCAGTATTTTGATCTTTGTTCATAATAAACGAATCGAAAGCCGTACTTAACGGTCAATACCAAATCATACAGTCCCACTGAGTTAAAATGAATAACATAATCTACTAAGTCGGGTACAGTGTAACATGCAATGTAATGCATGCATACATTTCACTATGTTCGCGATCACGCTCCATAGTATGTTGTGTTGCAAATAAACCTGGACCTGGCTTATATTGTTTCTAATTAAATTATCATTCCCGGGTCGACGGCGCGTTGTGTTCCACGCGCGCCTCAAAGAGTGTCAGCATAATGACGGGGCCTGTAGAGGGCCAAAGCCTGCTGGGGTCGCGGGACCAAGGGATTACCGTGACCCTAGTACGTAAAGGGCTATTGAAGGACACCGTGGATTTTAGTCAGTGCAAGTCTGACAGTCCCTCCCGCCCTGCCCTGGGTGGGAGGACTCATTTGATGATTTTAGCACGAAAAAAAAAAGAAAAAAATAATAATTAAATTATCATTGTATTGCAGTAATGAAGGTTAGTACTAAAGTACTAACTAACATCTTTTTTAATGTTTTGTATTATTATTTATGTGCAGTTTAGCGAAAGTGAATTGACATTGATTTTTAGAGGTTCCTAGAACCAACGGCCCGAACATCCGATGATCCGTAAGTCTGATATGAATTTGAAAGGTTTCTTGGTTACTCGGCAATGTTTATTTGGTAATTACTTGTTTAGACGTACCTTAATGTTCATGGCTTCATTAGATTGGTTTAAAATATACTGACTGTAATTGAAATAGTTGTTTGCGTTGAGGTTGAGGCTTTTCGTTACAAAAACGAAATAAATTACGAATTCATGTTTTGATGAACGAAATATTTTTAGAATCTGTAAAGATTATTGAATTTGGCAGTCATAACAAGATATGTGAATTTAATACACATTCAGCTTTACTCCTACAAACCAATTAATATAATGAAATGAAATGAAATGAAATGAAATGAAATGAAATGATGATGATGAAATGAAATGATGTTTATTTATGCAAGTAGGTTATATCAACACTTTTACACGTCTTTTTATAAAACTAGAAGGGGCCGGTGTTTCGTACCTGACTACTCTGAGAAGAAACAGCCGAAACAAACTCAGAGGTCGCAGTCTCTTTTGAAGTCCAGACATTATATGTAGATAATCCAAAGAACAAAAGGAATAACAGAAAGGGCATTTAGAAAACATAAGTGCAGTTAACTTGATTCATATCAGTCTATTAAATGGAAATCGAACCGGCAAACGTACGAACAATGCGGGTAACGGCACCACCATGCACAGATATAGCACACAATTATTTATTGCATTTGTAAGTAACTGTACATTGTAGTAATGAGTCTAGTGGGGCTTCGAATAGGTTACCCTCCCTTTTATTATGTGTGTCGATTACTATCCGTACTTTGGCGGCCCAGAATTTAGCAGTATTGTCACTAACAACTCGCTGTCCGACCATGGGCCATACCCCCGGGTATGGCCCATGGTCGGACAGCGAGTGTTCGTTTGTTCCACGCACGCACGCACGGCGCGTTGTGTTCCACGCGCGCCTCTAAGAGCAGCAGCCAAAATGACGGGGCCCCCCTCTTGAGAGCCAAAGCCTGTCGGGGTCGCGGGACTTTTGATTTACCGTGACCCCGGTACGTAAAGGGCTATTGAAGGACACCGTGGATTTTAGTCAGTACGAGTCTGACAGTCCCTCCCGCTCTGCCCTGAGTGGGAGGACTCATTTGATGATTTTATCTCCTTATAAAAAAAAAGTATTGTCACTAACAGTTGTTAGATTCTGTTCTATGCAGGTATCAAGCCAGTTGACACATATATACAAAATATCCTACATTTGTTGAAGTGGTGGAGAGATGATACAGCACAAAGTCTTTGGCTTCCACTTATCTCACTAGTTCTGGGAGCTTGTACTTCTCACAGGGTTTGTTGTCAACACTCTTTTAATGACCAGGTGGCCCACCATAACGACACGATACATAAGACGATCCTATTCAACCCTAAACCTATGTAGTTACTGCAAATTATATTCTTCAATGGTGTAAGAGGGCCAATCTTCAATGTTGAGGATAATGACGTCCGATACTTTTACTACTAGTGCAACCATCCATTGACAGAAAACAAAAATATAAATTATTTTAATTACATTTAACTTAAAAGTAATTAAAATAATTTATATTTTTGTTCTTTGTCAATGGATGGTTGCACTAGTAGTAAAAGTATCGGACGTCATTATCCTCAACATTGAAGATTGGCCCAAGAGCCTTCCCTATAAAGCGATTATGACATTAGGTACAACTTGCAAGAGTTGTTTTTGTTCGGAAATGTTCGTCAAAGATTTCGTTTGTACCTATATGTGCACCAACTGTATGATGTAAAGGTAGTAACTGGAGTAGAAAAACAATCGCACCACGGAAACCCATGGAATTATGACGTAAATCATAATCATGATGAATGAGGTCGCGAGATATGCGGCCTCATTTCCATACGTTTTGAAGAAGTTGGTGTTGCAAAATGAGCTCTTAATATTCACTTAGGTATGCGAAATATTCACTCAGGCATAGAAAATAAACGCGAGACGTTTATTTTCTAGTTAAGATTGTTTCTGGGGCGCACTTTTTTGATACAGATGACAGTTTTCTGTTTACGCACAGGGTTGCCATTGTAGTTAGTTTTTAGATTTAAGTAGTAAATGCTTTACCTATATCTAATTGCATCATCATTTTCTTCTGCATCATTATTTTTTTCTTCAATTGCTTTAGTGTCTTCTGTAATAGGTCCTTTGGCCCTCGTTCTTTCATCGACTGCCTAGCCTTTACCTAATTTTTACTTAATTTTTCACAACTATCACACAACGCCATCTAGTTCCAAGCTAAGCAGAGCTTGTGTTATGGGTACTAGACAACTGATAAACATACTTATATATTTCTAAATACATACCTATTATAGATAAATTACACCCAGACACAGAACAAATGATCGTGCTCATCACACAAACATTTGTCCTGGGTGGGAATCGAACCCACGACCTCCGGCATAGCAGTCAGGGTCACTAACCACTAGACCAACAGGCCTGTCAAAATTATGTTGGTCAGCTTTCAGTCAAACTGGAAGCAGCTTAACACAAGTACTTTACACGGTGCGTCTGCCTATTTAACCTCCGAAACCCAATTACTTGAGTGTCGATCTGACCATTTCGTTAAACAAAATTTATGAGTACTGGTGCACATTAAAGTAGACGATAAATATTAAAAAAATTGCTAATATTTTTCCGCTTTTTACTCTAATAAGGTGAGGCGAATTTTAAGCGGTACTATCGTGCAGCGCATCTGTTCTGCCTGTTAAGCAAAGATAAGTTGCCATTATCGTTCAGTTACTTGTGCTTGTGACTTCAAACGTGACTGCAGGTTGCCTTCTGAATGGGCAATTTTATGTCCAATTGTTAGAGCGTTTGTTTACCGAGCGTTTGTTTATTTATTTTAAGTATTTATTTATCTGATTGTCTCATTTGGAACCGCCTAGCTATTGATTATAGGGAAGCAGATTTAAGGCAAAATTCTGAAATTGGCGATATCCAAACGCAAACATTTTTATGAATTGATAGCATGATCATTATAAGGGAAATAAGTTGATAGGAAGTAAGAATTCATACTGTTGACTTACATTTCCTTGCAAATCCAAAAACGGGCATTGAAGTGACTCACTTGGGGTAGCTTTAAGAAGTGCTTGGGAAGTCACCTTGTGCACTACTGTCACAAGACATGTCGCTTATTGATACAGATTTTATTAAATCCATTGAAGAAATACGAGACACATCTCATGTTTACGACATAGACCTGCTTTATCGATTGTGGGAGAACTGGAGCTGGTCCCTTTTCAATCCATAAATCAACGCCCACAAGCTAAATTTGAGGTTAAACGTAGTCAAATTGTATTAATATACTCTCTGAAATATAAATTATGTGGAGCCAGAGGCTGTTTCTAAAATATATCGTAAAGATAACATCGGTTTGGGCGTACATAGTCAAAATATTGTTCAACTTGGCAATGAGAAAATAAAAGATTGCGTTAAATGTTTAGATAATTAAGATAGTACTGATTAGAGAGTGTGTACTTTGTTAAATGATACTACAAAATAGATTGTTAGGGACAGAGGTTTCACAGCAGTAGTCCTTGAAAGTGTAAAATTTAAGAACAATATCTGATACTGGTAAACGTTTGGTAACTCTATCAGAATCTTCGAAAAGTCCTACAAAGAGTTTTTGTTCATAATATTTAACTGGACCTTCTTATTGTATCTTTACTAGTGATTAGTATTATTTGTTCAGTTCATAATGAGTTGATATGTAATATATCAGCTCTAAACTATTGAGTAACTACTTCATTAAAAATAATTGTATTGTGAAATTCAGATAAGTTACCGTGCCTTTTAGCTCTATCGGCTTTACCTGTTAGGATTCTCTTGAATGCATTCCAACTTGCTTTTATGTTCATACAGTATTGAAATCACCTTTGTTGCAATAGAGTATGTAGCAGGAAAATGTTGATGTATTGCTTTTTATCAATGTTACGACTACGAATCCGGATTGGAATGCAATCTATGTCCAATGATGGTTTGAATCGTTGATTCCTTTCTTCTGAAGCTGCTTGCATCTTATATCTACTCCGATTATTCCGTATAATATTCTACATCTCTGTGCTTACATCTCTGTATTCTACCTTCATTGTGTTTCTCTCCATAGTGTGAGCTTAAGGTATTTACAGATAGATTGCGATTACTGTCTTTATTTATCGTAAGCGATTCCATTCTCCATAAGGCGAATAAGGGCGCGTGATTTTACCTAATGTGTAGGCGTTTATGTTATAAATATATCATGATTAAGATTGTCTGTTTGGGTTGTATTGAATTTAATATTAAAATCATTTGGAATATCTTATAGATTTGCTTTGATGTTAATTCACTTCACATCCGGAGAGTAAATAAGGTTATAGTTTGATTTGTTTAGACCTACTATTATAATTGAATTGATTTTGCTTTTAACATATTTCTCATGATCTACTTCTCGAATAAAATATTCATGTCTCATCGCAAACATTATTCAGGACCGATCTTCTATGATCCACTGACATATCATTACAAAAATGGATGTTCGTATCATCACTCATCAGAATGCGACAATTTAGCAAATAATTTACACGTCTTACAATATGGGAAGTAATAGAGCATTCCAAACTTGGCTAAAACCGCATAACCACAAAGAATGTTTCTCTATAAGGCGAATAAGGGCACGTGACACCTACGTACGGTTTTATTCTACGTAATGATTGATATGTCGTGTATAATCAGCTGTTCGGTTCCCGAACAGTCACGACCTTTGTGGGTTGTCTCACATACCGAAATGTATGGTAATTATACACTTGTCAAACGCATGCTTCTGAAGTCATTTGCGGTATTACAGGCATTGTTACTTTGTGCTTCGGTTTTTTCTTTTGGGATAGAGTTAAAAGTATCAAGGTTCTGATGATCTGATGTGCTGGAATTTGTGTGATTTAAGAGCAGTTCGAACTCCCCCAAAGTATTTTTGCATTGCCTTCATCACCTATTTATTCATTTGCTACTGGATCATGTTTTTACACGCCATACACACATGTCGGATGTATATCTCTACAATTCTTACCTAATAGGTTCCTATTTCTGACAAGCCGGATTCGGAATCGTTCTAGTCATGCTTTGCATTTGTGGTGACCTCTTTTCATTTGACATTTCGATCTCCCGGTATCCGGTTCAGGAATTCCGGACTAATTTCCGGATGAATTCCGTCGGCTCATGTTATCTAATAGTGAGTTAAAACAATGCTTGGTTTAGCCTAGTTGCGCTAATTTGGAATGGTTTCTTTATCTCGTAATAACGCAGGCTACTGTAAGATAAGCTTCTCTTACAAATAGTGGTGTCTAATCGCTTCTTCTTAAACCTGCAATTAACTTTTTTATACGTAGATGTTTTCCATATTTGCGTCAGCTACTCTGGGTTTTACGTTTTTTTTTCTCTCTTTATTGTCGTAAGTGGAAAATAGCAATTTCAGATTGCTGCAGCAGAGTTGCAAATCTTGCTTGGACATGCAAATCAGATGTGCACATGCATAAATTGATGAATTATTTCTGAAGTGGTAATTATTAGTCTTATATTGAGGTTGCCGTGGAAATTTCTTCCTCGAGGAGATTGCTTGAGGAGTTCGGGCTCCGGATGAATTTCTATTGTGTTTTGACCGAATACTACTCACCACTGAAACCAACTTGTTTTTATTTTACAAATTAATGTTTATAATAATAATCAGCACCTTCGCCGCTACTTGCAATTATTGATGTGTCGTGCAAAAACAGCGGTTTGCTTCGAAACTGTCACAAGCGACCTTTGCGGTCGTTTGTCGCGCATACCGAACTATAATTATACTTTCTTGTGCTTGTAATTATTGTTGTAGTTAGCGTGTTCGGTTTAGAATGTTTGGGTTCTGGTCGTGAAGGAATTTGCGTTGGTTCTTGATGGATTGCTGTTTGTTCATTGCTTACCGCATCTTTTGTTGCACGATTCAATTCCATCGAACTAATGGTTGTTGTTTAGATATTACTTGAAGTTGAAACGTTAACTCCAGTTAGTAGGCGATCTGTTGTTTCGGTTTGTTAGTAACTATTTCCGTTTCTTTTTTCTTTATATAAACAAAAGCTCCCTCTAAGTCTCATCAGGATCTCTTAGATCGCGCCACCCCTAAGCATTGGGCGCTGGTTAGGTGGCGCGGGTTCGTGGTATGCATCCAAGTTGTTCGGCATCTTTCTGATCGTTTGACCTCGGCGGCGATTTTTCTTGTTTCAATAGTAATCAATAGGTTCCTTTTCTAACGTATCTTGCGTATAATTATCATACAAATAATTTTATAGCTCCTGAAAGAGTGTATTTCAAGAACACGATTTCATTTCACACAACTCTTGCTTCATTAAACCTAGCTTCGCATTGTATATGCATAATATCTTAAGTAGGTTATATATTTTCTTCATTTCCTCGACCAGTAGCTGCGAAAAGAAAGTGACCATGTAATACTTGATTAATGATTCACATAAGTAGAACATTAATTTCCCTTTTGTTGCTCATCCAGTTCCAAGTGTTAACGCTCTGAGGCGTTGAAACATCAGCATATATTATGCATGTTTTCTGAAGCTGTGTAGGTAGATTTGTGTCCCTTTCCATTCTTTTAGACTATAAATCATGGTAAATGTACCGTGAACAATTTAGGCTGCTTGGACTTCTTTAGGCAAAACTGTTATTGGCAGACTGACTATAAAATAGTGATGTATTTGATGATGAACAGGTTAATGTAGTTTCTTTTGAAGTAGAGCAAGTTGATCTAGGTGATTGATATTTACGCAGTTCGTTCGTTACAAAACCGGTAATTGTTGATAAACTGAATAAAAAGTTGTTTTCGCACATGTATTTAAAATATCACACTTTTGTACAGAATCAATAGCTATTGTCTCTTTAACTAAGTTATTTGCAATATTCTCATGTCAACAAATAATAAGAGCATACAATTTGATCGATTGTATTGAATGATCAGTGTCGTCATGTGGATCATTGTCCGAGTGCCACAACGTAGACAAATAAAGAAGACATATTATGCGGTTCAATTAAAAAGGCGAGTGTATGATCTCCATCTGTCAACTGTCATCTGAAAATAACGATTCGCAATAATGTACTATAAACATAGTGCATATTTTTTTTATAAGTTTTATTTATAAGTGTTTAAGTGTTAATAAGGGGTGCATGATGTCACAATATGGCGTCAGCAACTACTTAGTTGAACTGCATAGTACTTTCGATCAACTTAGATAAAGCCTCCTCATTACCCCCGCTAGAGCAGGAGGAGTAGAGACTCCTCTCTCTTTTTCTTTGTAATCTCTGAAAAGGTTATTATTTAATCTGTTACTCCATTAACTATCTCTGATACCATAACCATCGACCTCCGCAGGATGAAACCTTTCACTAAACCATGATTCCTAGTCATACTATGCATGCAGTTTATTTTACACATCATACTGGTCTTCCGGGGTCGCGGGACTGTCTTATTAGGTAACCGTGACTCTGGAACGTAAAGGGCTATTGAAGGAACACCGTGGATTTTAGTCAGTACGATTCTGACAGTCCCTCCCGTCCCATTCCGGGCGGGAGGAATCATTTGATGACTGGACCAGGATAAAACTAAAATCCTAGTCGTTTCATTCATTTCATTAATAAATTGATGTCATAAAATGTATTGCATGGAACTTCTTTATTCACTTTTGTGGTGCTGAAAATGTTCGGGTGCGCATACGCAGTCGTGCGTGAAGCCGACGCGACGCGACAATCGAGAGTGGCGCTCGCGTCGCGTTCCACGCTAATGTGGTGGTAGACTTCTTAGGAACATGTAGTTGCATTGCTTCCGTATGCTATAGAAATTAAAATAACTTTAATCGTTAATAATAATTCCTTTGCTTTTTATTTACACGTATTACTACTAGCAGTTCAGGCAACACTAACATATACCGGCTACCGATGTGTGTCGCGGGTTCTTTTTTTTTTTTTAAACGTTGCCCCACACTAGGAATTTCTCCTGTATTATGGCTGCGTTTACAAACAAAGAAACAAACATACACAAACACCCAGACCCGAAACAACTACTTGCAGTTCATACAAATATTTGTTAAGTGCGGGATTCGAACCCGCGACACATAGCGCAGGAGTCCAATTTCTCAAACACTGCGCCAAACGTGCGATCGATTTATATGCGGGCTTACTATTACCCTGTGTCATGCAACTGATAAACAGAGGCATCTCCTCATGACATCCAATGCAATGACTTCGTGCATTTCTGTGATTTGCAACGCCATTGGCCATTCATTCACCAACGCAAAGTGAATCATTTGGGCTATATGGCCGTTTTAGACCCTCAGGTTACATCCTAACACGAAAAGGAAAGAAATAGCAGCCTAAATCTGCTTACTTTTGCACTTTATGTTTTTAACATTATTGGTATAGTGTGAGTACACAGCCTAACACAAATCTAAAACATTTAAAAATAACTTTCAGTTTCGTTTTACTACGATCCGCCTGCAAACTAAACAGAACGAACCAAGACAAAAGCGGGTGAGTAATATCGATCTGTCGATCATTGAGCGGCAGATAAGATCGATTGACCAGATAATGCTCGGCTACTGACAACACAATGGACCGTCGACAAGGATAGAGAGATATACGTTGTATGTGAGGGAATTCTTTTGGGCAAATCGCCTGGTTGGCATTCGATTGTCAATGGATTGGAATAGACATTTGGTTCTTTTTTTGTTGATGGTTTAGGATGGTCTGAAAAAGTAGCTATAACATAAGATAAAATAAAATTATGTCTGTAGGTACACTCGAAGGGAATACAGACATAATGTTTGTCATATAGGTGTATCTTTTAGAAGTATATATATTTTTTTAATGACTCATAGGTCAACCTAGAGGAGGTTGAGCTGCTTAACCGGACAATCCTGAGGTGCCTTGATACAGCCCTGCAGCCAGGGGCTTACAACCTAAAAATTAAAAACTAAGCAACCACTAGTTAAGGGCACCTTCTGTGGGGTATGGACCTCGGTTTAGGATATCGCTGATAGAGGACAACAAGGGATAGACTGGATTTCAATGTTATCATTATTTCAGGACGATTTTAAAACTACAGGCTCAGCAAGGGACGAAACGAAGGAATAGTTAGAAATATGATTAGAGCCTTTGTCAAACAGACAGGCGTAGCGAATGCGAAGCGAGGCGTTTTTATTTGTAATCTATGGAATTGTTTGAATCCAGTCACATAGAAAAGCGAAAGCGATCCGATAGCGTGACCGAACTATCGGACTGACGTCTCGTGTCGGTTCGTTATCGCTTCGGACTCGCCAGTCTGTTTGACAAAGGCTTTAAAGTTTTTAAGTAGTTTTAGAGACATTGATCAAGTACAAGTAGAACAAGTATGCATAAAGAAGAAAGGACTATCATCACACACCATTTTGAGATATCCAGCTTATGTGATGGGTCCGTTAATTGGTAGATTAAATACGCGAACTTAATTGTTGTACTTCTACCACAAATCGTCGTTCTGGCATTGACGTTTAAGCTAATACCTCGTTAAGGATTTTATAATGTCATTAGAAACTAGCAGGCACTCCCTGTCTGTAGATGGCAATTGAAATAAAGATCCACAAAGGTTACATACCATACATTGAATAAGCATTAAAAAAACAAACATTATTATTCAACAAGGAAAGATACAAAGACTTTGTTGATTTACTGATTTCATTGTGCCTTATATGAAACATATAAATAACAAGTTTTGCTTACGGCTTTGCTCTCGTGGTAATCAGAACTTAATCCACGGGTTAGATCCTTCGTACACAACGCGACGCAAGTGTCCGATACCTTCAATTCAATTCAATATATTTATTTGTGAACATAGGTATATAATAGATGTTACATTCCATGCAGTCGATCACTATGCCTACCATTTAATGGTGTACAAATATTAATTAATTCTATTCAAATAATACATCAAAGAATATAATAAATCAATAACAGGGAAAGAGTCAATAGGAATGTCAAGAACAATATGAAATATAAATGAAATACTGTGGTTAAATGTCAATTTTAAAACTTGAAAACACATCATTATTCGTAATGTCATAAAATGAAAACAATGAAAAACTTTATGTCAATGTCAATTACAAAATTCGTCAACCCACAACATCACAATATAATATTATCATTCAAAAATTCCTCAATCGAATAATATGCTTTATCTATTAATAATTTAAATAGCATTATTTTAAATAAATATAAAGTCTCTGCTGCCTTTACACATTTCGGAAGTTTGTTGTACAATTTAGGACCCATAGTGAAAATGCTTTTCTGAAACATTACCTTACGACTTTGGCATCCAGGCGACTATCCCAATACGAATCCATAGAGGTTCGTACACCGGCACGCGTCAATGGATACCAAAGTCGTAACGTATCGGAGACTTTAGTCGCGTTGTGTACGAAGGGGCTTGAAAGGATCCTTCCTCATGATCTAGACTTCACATGATCACATCATGGTATGCCAAGCTTTCTTCATAACGTTGATCGCCATCTAAGGCATATTGACATAGGTAATTAGACATCATCAACTAAGTGTAAGTTTAATTAGTCCGTCAGCTAGTTTTGAAAAATAATGGACAGGATTTTGTCATTTTGTTAAACCAATGCATATTTACAAAGACAAAGATATAACGCAACAAAATTTGAGAGTACTTGCTTGCTTGTGACTTTTGCCAATTTTAAAAATGTCGTATTTTCGTTAATTTTGGTTCACGTAACTAAAGTTTTTACTTTAGTGATGTGAACCAAAGACATGTCAAATATTTTTTGATAATCTAGCTAACGGATTCATGATATTTTTTCAGTCAAATACCATACTGTAGTAGAAACTATGTAAAAATAATAAATATTATTAGTATCAACTTTAAAGATTTCAATCAGTTTTCATTGGTTAAGTACAGCCAGGTTGCATTTTGCATAGTACAGAAACCAGCTTCCGTGACATTGAAAAGTATTTATTTATTGTACTTGCGGCTTTTGTACATATTTACTAAGTGACCCATGTGCTAATTAAAGCTCCGGTTAACCTGAGGTTAAAGTAACCTTCGTCAGTAAAGTTTAATGCTGCTGTTTAACGATTTGTTATTTAAGCGGGAAGGTCAGGTCATTCTTGTTGTAGATATTTGTATTATTTTGGCTTTTTTGTAGTGATATTGGATTAATTGTGTGTTAGTCCATTGATAATTTAATTTTTTTCGAATGATCGTTAGTTTAACGGATAAATACCATCTTCCCCCTTTTTTTTAAGATGGCGGCTGCGGGATGAAGGTTACAACCCCAAAAACTGGGATTTAACTTTCCACCAACCTCTACTTGACATCTATAAAATCCGCTGATAAATTAACACGTTTTTTTAGGCCTAGTCTACAACGCGAGTATTCAACGCGCGCCTCAAAGAGTGTCAGCACAATGACGGGGCTCCTCTTTAGAGGGCCAAAGCCTGCCGGGGTCGCGAGACTAACGAATAACTGTGACCCTGGAACGTAAAGGGCTATTGAAGGACACCGTGGATTTTAGTCAGTACGAATCTGGCAGTCCCTCCCGCTCTGCCCTGGGTGGGAGGACTCATATGATGTATTACCACTATATAAAAAAAAGTCACATTTGTATGGACTATGTGATACGTTATGTAATGAACTAGCTATTCCTCGCGGTTTCACCCGCTGGTCACCAAGCTGGACAGGACAAGAGATTGATCCTGATGACGTCAAGTTCAGAATAAATGACATCATCGGAGTTCCATAATTTATTTGGCAGCAGCCGTCCAAGTCGTGTCCCTCCATTCACATCAGAGGTCGTTGTTCTTTTAAGTCATTAATTACATTTTGTGACTTTTTCTTTGAGAAATAAGATGAGATTCTTATTGTCTATAGTTTTCATAACTAATGTCTTATAGTTTTCAGAACTAATATTTTCAGGAAAAGTATTCAATCTTCTTCGAGAAAATTTCCCATTTTCATCTTGAATAGAAAATGTGAAAGTTCCGTAAACCAATGATTAGGATAAGTAAACCAATGATTTCTATGATATAGAATGTGGTTGGTTACATCTAGAGGAAATTGTATATTACGTGATAGATTCTAAGTGAATTTTATGTAATTACATTAAGATTTGTGTGCTTTGCAGTTTGATAAATGATGTATGTTAGCTCATTAATACATACCCATGTGGATATTAAATAAACAAATCTTGAAGTGAACCGTTCACACTGCAAGATTGTTGGAAGTTCAAGAATCAATGATTTTGTGGCGCAAATCTCTCTCTTGGCATTGCATGGTTTCGTATAAAGTTTCCGCATAACATTTTTTGTTAACATAATAATAATGTCGCATAATAATATTTAGGCATAATGTATAAGTTAGCATACCGATCATTTGGTCTAATTTGTTTTAGCATAAGTAGGATTTGATTTGTGGTGGCGTAGTTATTATTGGGTAACAGGCAACTGGATTCGGTACCCCTAACGTTTGTCATACTGTCTTAGCTAAACTGGACTCTCATACTCACAAGAAATCCGAGGTAATAGATTAGCTTGTCAGCAATGTTGGTAAGGAAGTAGACTGCCCAAGGTACGCTAGACATACTTGAGGATCGCCTCTTGAGGAGGTTCTTTAATGAGGTGCATTAAAAGAGGCGTCCCGAGGTGCAATTCTTAGCTTTTGTTTTTTTTTTTGCTCTGCATCAAGTCTTTTGTCGACAAAAGGTATTGTTGAAATGTAAAATATTCGTTATAAAACGTGCATTGCTATTTCCTGTACTAGCAAAATAAATGAAAAATTATGCCTACATTTTTACCTTACAGTTCGTTGAGAAATTAGCAGTGTTTCGTACACAAATAAAATAAAAATGACATCCTGACCGTAATTAGACATCGTCATTCATTTAAAATGTTCACACGCTCAACTCCTTATTTTTTTAATAAATCTTTTATCATGTTTTTTTTTGCGCACACGAATTAGGTTTTTACGATGATAGTCGCTTAATTACTGACTGTACACAATTAAATTGCACCTTTTCGGGTATAAATCATCAAACTGTCTATCATTCAATTAAAATGCTCGCTTGCTAAATAGGTAAATACGTATATTACAACATCAACATCGAATATAAGTACAGTCTGTACCAAAATATTTATGCAACATTCGCTGTACAGCCAAGTACGTCACCGCCTTGTCAAAAAATTTTGACAGCTGTCACAACAATTGTCAAACCGTGCAAAATTTCGTAAAGGTTTTCCTCCGTTGTGACACAGCGACATATCGCAACGCTCGCAACCGTGCCGACTCGCTCGCTACAATAAGTAATTAATTTGCACCGTGATTAGCCGGTGCAGTGTGCATTACAAAATGCGTTGACTGTCTGTGTTGCACAGTTTTGTGGCAATGTGGTGTGCCACTGCCTTTTGATTGCGATGATGCGTGCTTCGCAAATTAAATTTTGAGATGTGTTTGTGGTGTTAATTTGTACGGGTGTAGTAAGTTTTGCTTCTGAAGGAGAATTTGATCTTTGGAATGCGTTTCAGTGGAATGAAAATACCTATAGGTATTCTCTCTGCAAAAAATGCTTACACTACTTACCTTTTGTGCTATAATTCTGTGTGATTGTAACATTACAAGAATTAAAAATCGTTCTGTTTCTGCTATTAATTTGAAGATGACCGATACAAAATTATATTTTGAACATGCTTAGTGAAGCATAAATGCATAGTGACTCGAGTAGTGGCAAGCAGACTAAAACTATTACGACGGAAGCTGCATTTTTCTTAGCTGATTCAAAATGGGATTCTTTGCTTTACTGAGCTATTGTTTCAAGACCAGACTCCAATAACTAACAGAAACAAAACAATATTAGACTTAGTAGACCGAAATGGACGAAGATACAACGCTTCTAAAAATCACAAAACGTCACTCGGTCAGTACAATTTTACAGGCGTTATGACGTCACAATCTTCCACTCCCGAATAACGAAGCGTTTTAAGTACGTGTTCATAATTTTTTAATAGGTACTCTAACTGAAGGACTTTATAGATTTTCAATTTATTTGTGCAGTAAACTATTCTATCGGTTCTACAATGCAACGAAGATAAGGTGTTGCAAACATCTTTATAAGACAACAAAACAAATCACTCTACTGATTTAAACTTTAATTTGCGCCAAAATAAGACTTATTACCTACAGCAGATTTTACATTTTATACAGATCTGAAATAAATAATAATGTAACGTCTTAATTTTTCGTGGGTGACTGAAGAAACAAAAAAAAACTTTAAAAGTCATTGTCTCACGATTTTGTTCATAAATCAGACTTTAAAAACAGTACGTTTTTATTCTCACATAATAAGATAATTTAATACGAATTTCCAGAAACTAAGGGAGTTGTAAATGTCAAATAAAGATACCTAGAAAAATTTGGAAAATGAGTTTGTTTGTCACGTTTTCGCCCGTTAACAACTGAATAGATTTCGATATTTGGCATAGAAGTCTACATAACCTTGTTGAGAACATAATACTTTTTATACCGATATAGAACGTGATCGTGGGATTTAAACCCCCACGCAAGAGAAGCCGCGGCAAAAGCCAGTTTTCAAATATTTCGTTTAGTATTCCAAGTAGATTGTATCGTATTGTTCTGAGGTATTATAATACAAAATGGCGGTGATATAAATTTTGTGTAAACAATGCCTTTGGATGCCAGGGCGTCTGCCGCCTGCTTCTACGAACACTTGGCAATAGTACAGATTCACAATTTATTACTTTACGCTAATTTATGTTGCCTTCACGCTGGACTGGTCCGTTCCTGTCAAGATTTTAAACTACCTCTGTCATGTCATAATCGTTTATGCCTTTGTCAAACAGACAGGCGAAAGCGAAGCGATACCGAACCGAAGCGAGACGTCACTCCGATAGTTCTGTCACGCTATCGGATCGCTTTCGCTTTTCTATCTGACTGGATTCAAACAATTCCATACATTACAAATCAAAACGTCACGCTTCGCATTCGTCACGCCTGTCTGTTTGACAAAGGCTTTATAGGTTTTAAATTATTAAATTTTCTTTTAAAAATAGCTGTTTCTGTAGAGTCAATACGAGAATAAAGCCAACTAATCGAACCATTTATTCCAAAAACCTGAACCCAAGGTTTCTTGATATGGGTTGCGGAACTGTCTCATTAGGTAACTGTGACCCAGGAACGTAAAGGGCTATTGAAGGACAGCGTGGATTTTAGTCAGTACAAGTATGACAGTCCCTCCGCCCTGGGTACGACGACTCGTTTGATGATTTTACCAAGATAAAAAAAATACGTGTTGCACTCGGAGACTGCCGCGGTAAACTTATTGCATACCATTTTTTTATTAACTTATGCAATTATTAGTAGATTATTAACCAAGGGCTGTATGACATCAATTGCATACGAGGTTTTTGGCGCCTGAGCGAAGCGAAGGCGCTAATTAACCCGAGTATGCAATTGATGCTTACGCCCGAGATAAATACTCTGCTTTACATATCGATTGTGAGGTAAGTAAACAACAAGACAGCAGGTTTCAATGAACACTTATTATGAAGAAAAAAATGTGTATTTAATTAAAACCAGTTTGATTTTTAAATCGATTCCATCTAACATACGATGTGGAAACAAATAGTTCCATATTTAAAATAAAATCTTTATAAAATAAATTGTCTAGATTCCGATTCGAGTAATTAATCGATACCGAGAAAAAAAAAATTAACTTTTTAAAAATATTCTTCGTGCAGTATGAGTATGACAGTTCTTTTTTCAAATTCCAAAACCTATGCTGTAATGATAGTCATACACCCCGGCATTCAGGGGTGTAAGGGTGTACTTACAGAGCAAGAGATATGTAAAATTATTTATCTACTATCATGCTATTAATCCTCTATAAAAGAACCTATAACAATTAGCTTATTGCCAACATTAAAACACTCAATGCTATAATGATCATTATATCATCCAAACGCGTGTTATAATGAATTTCAAAAAAAGAACATTCTCATGCAATGACATTTTTACCACCAGATCGCTAAAATTTTGAAAAAAGAACAATAAATTGTAGACTAATTCGTAATTTCGGATTCCCGTCTTATCGTGTTATTTCCCGCCATCTTGAATTTACATAGTTCTGTACAACACCCTATGGTATGAAAATCTTTTATAGAGGATTCACATCATGATTGTAGATAAAGTCTTGTATGCAACTGTTATAATTAGGTATTAAAACACTCATGTGATACTATTATCACACTCGGCTACGCCTCGTGTGATAAACCCACATTCGTGTTTTAATACCCCTGATTATACAACAGTTGCATAAATAACTATTATTTTATTTAAAAAAAATGAAAAAAAATCGAAAAATCGCCTACCGCGAATATTTAACGAGAATATCATCCCATCGTTGCTCTTTGGGAAATTACTCTACTAATTAGGCTATGGTCAGCCACGCCAATCAAGTGAAACGTCAAGAAAAAAATTCATTTATTCAAATTTTATTCTTTCACGTTGACATGACAGATGTGACAGTGACAGTGTTAGGTTTATTTTCGTTCTGAAATGTCTTGATTCGGTTGCCGCGCTCAAAGCCCGCGATAAAACCTATACAATAGCTTAAAAACAAAATTTCTTGACATCAAAACCATACTCTAATAGCAATGACTTTCATTCATCCACTAAATATTTTCTCAATCGGTTAATTCATACATTTGACGCACACTTCCGTGTTTACATAAATGAGGTTCATTCACCTCAAATAATTCACGAGATGATATTATAACAGTATTCAGTAAAGCATACTTATAGCAAAAAACATCAGTATTGCTCACGAAAACTCATTTTATGCAAACTGTTCCTGTGTGGTACTTTTTGTCGTCAGTTTTATGTCTCACTTTCGTATACATTGCATATCAATTCGACAGCGATGTACATAAGAGTCGTTTTGCCATAAATTTATGTCGATTCCCACACTTTTTATGACAGTTACGATTTGTCCGTTATAGTGTGGTATTTTGTGTGTCTTATTCGTTTTAAAAGTCATGGTTTATTCAGTAATGATGCTGCAGTTTTTTTTCTTTGAAAATGTTTAATCAGAAATGTCTACACGATTATTAATTTGTCACTGTTGATGTTGGTAGTGTTAACAAATTGGTCATCGGAATAAACGCTTTCGAAAAAAAGGCGTTCGTGTTCAAGTCTACATAGCGATAACGTCAACAGTAATTATTTACTTTTTTTAACATTTTTTATATAGCAACACAGTCAATGTCTATGCTTAAAAACGAAACGCATATTCGGGGATTCCCGCAAATTGTTGAAGAGAAATTTAATATTATAATGTGCGTTGAAGTCCTCAATCTTAAGCTTATTCAGCTTATTTTACTGCTGCTCACCAATCAATGAAAAAAAAAAATAGAATACATTAAAGCGCGCCACACACGGCTAAGATACTATAATATTTTATCTTAAGATACCATATCGCTCGCCATACAATTCTATTTTAAGATGCCAAAATATGAAATATATATTATCTTCGTCGTGTCCATTGAATTGTATGGCGAGCGATAAGGTATCTTAAGATAAAATATTATAGTATCTTAACCGTGTTTGGCGCGCTTAAAAGAAAAAATGCACGTACCTTTGCTTACGTGAGCATTGGAGGGGGTGAAGAGCTTTGTTTACTTTTGCTGACAAGGGGAGGGGGGTTTGTAAATAATTCAAATAGGTACAATAGATCTGCTTACGTAATACTTGAACGGCCCCTTACTGGCCAATTACCAAATAATTAATTACAATGCATGTCTTTAAATCCTCTCGTTTACTTACAAAAGGACCACTTAATAACTTGACTAGTTAAAATAATTATTACCTTCGTATATTTTCGTGTAGATTCGTCTTAAATCGTGAACATACTTGACACGCGTGTGAAGGTCGTTGCAATTTGTCAATTGATGAGCCCAAGTGTCGAGGGGTCACGCTGTGTTTGTACAATTAGTTAGTGTATGATATTGGTTATTATGTAACTTGTACTAAATACTTGGTCGTGGGTGGTAGTATGCGATGCTGTAGGCTTTTTTTTTTCGTGGTAAGATCATCAAATGAATCCTCCCACTCAGGGCAGAGCGGGAGGGACTGTCAGACTCGTACTGACTAAAATCCACGGAGTCCTTCAATAGCCCTTTACATTCCGGGGTCATGGTAATTTGTATAGTCCCGCGACCCTGGCAGGCTTTGGCCCTCTATAGGGGGGCCTCGTCACTTTGCTGACACTCTTTATGGCGCGCGTGGTACACAACGCGCCGACAGACATCAGACACAGAAACCTCTCGAAACTTCCGTGTCCGGTGAGGACCTGCGTCATGCGGTAGGTCAGGACGCCGTGACGCCTATCCAGCCACTCCTCAAAGAGGGGTCTTACCGCCTTACCGATTGCGGCGTGCCCAGGCTTAATGTTTTTTTTTATATACCACTAAGGTTAAAAACAAGCAAACGGTTCAGCTGGTGGGTTAGATGATTGAAATGTACGAATTGAATCCTGAAGAATGAAGGCAATTTGCATGAAATTAATTTACTGGTGTGAGAATCGACAACTCCAAAAGGTCAATTTCTCTAAAATAAGCCGTCCAAAACTATCTATTAAGCATTTGGTACATTTTTTTTTGATAGGCTCGATCTAGCCAGTATCTCGAATGAATTTATTTATTTTAGAGAACGAAACATAAAAAGTGCAATCACCAGACACCAGTCTCGGACGTAATAATATGAAGAAGGAATCGAAGTCTTGTTTAGTATCTAATTTTGTGAAATTCAGTTTGGCTTCAATTGAAGTGATATCTATAGATAACTAAGGATCAGCTCACACCGAGACGCGACGCGGCGAGAAGTGACCCAACGATATTGCAAATGAGTATCTTTTCCTGTAGTAAATAGAGTTACATTTTGAAAAGCTCTATAGAAATGTGCGCACAGCATCTCGTCTCGGTGTGACTTGACCCTAAGAAGTGAATAAACAAGATGAAAATGATCACTTCACCATTACATAAATAACAAGAGGAAATTGTGTAAGTTATAGTATGTGAACATACACTTTAAATGGTCAACACATTAACAAAGTTACAACTGATTTCGTAACACATAAAATTTATTTAATTTAAATGATTCCTATTTCTATGTTTTCTTTATATATACTTATCTAATAGAAACTTCATATCTGTTGTAAACTTGATTGGCATCCGTATATTTTTACGAGCAATTATAGCTCTTCCTCATAGACCTTCTTATCTATTTTGTTGACTGTACTTCTTAAATGTACTTATTTTATTACCTTGAGGAAGCTCCTTCCTGAATGTTATCGAAGAACAAAGTTTATAAAACTACCTTTTTTGTAGTTTTATTGTGTTTAGGAAGAAATAACACTTATGGACACGGAATTTTTTGACGACACGGTTGGCACAGTGGCTGAGCGATCGACTGCTGCGCAGCATATCGCGGGTTCGATCCCCGCACGGAACAAATATTTATATGATCTGCAAGTAGTTGTTCCGGGTCTGGGTGTTTGGATATGTGAGTTTCTATGTTTGTAAAATGAACCCACGATACAGGAAGAAATTCCTAGTGTGGGGCAACGTTTTAAATAAATAATTTAAAAAAAATTGAGATTGCTTTTTCTTGGTTCCAGCTGTCATTTTTAGTTTTGTGACAGTCGTTACTGTTAGTGTGATGCTCGAAAGTCTGACAACTAGTCCCGAGTTTCCACCGAAGCTGAGTGCAGAGGAGATGTGGAAATCTGGTTATACAAAACACATGTCTTCTCGTCTCCGCTCCTCTCCGCTTTGGTAGAAATCGGGCCTTACCAAGGGGTAATTATTACCCAGTTACTGGGTTGTGGAGGTTAGATAGGCAGTCGCTAAAATACTGATGTGATATGAGGCATTTTTGGCATTGAAAGATTTTATTTTTATTTTTAATGCCAATAAACGATGTTGATTTTCAGCTGCATCCAACTGCATTTAACTGGAAGCCGATCCCAAAATAATTGGCAAAAGACTAGGTAGATGATGATGATTCAGCTAATTCTATCCGGTTCAAGCCAGTTGTTCGTTGTGTGTGGTGCCCTTATCAGTCATACAGGAAGTGTAAATAGGTTAATGCATAAGGTGCTTGGAAGCGATAAGAAACGACCCTTTTTTGTTTAAGATTAAAAATATGAAATAGTTTTTTTTGTGAACTGCTTGACTCCTGCAGTTAAGACAATAGATCTTGAAGTTCAAATACAGAATAAAGTTTTGTAGACTATATACTACAATCATATTTCTGTAGTTCTTTTGGTTCGTTACCATAGTTGTTTTGGTGCATGACCCAACGCTGCCATCTTTGTTTTTTTCCAACATTTCCCTAGGGAATCTTTTTTTAAACTTTGCCCCACACTAGGAATTTCCCATGCATCGTGGATGCGTCTACATACGTAAAAACTGAAATAAACATGAGTAACACCCAGATCCGGAACAAGTTCTGCTGATCATACAAATGTTTGTTCCGTGCGGTGATCGAACCTGCGATACGCTGCCTGCAGCAGTCGATCGCCCAACCACTGCGCCAACCATAACCATTGCGCCAATGATGGCAAATCTTGGTGAAGGCACTTCAACAAAATATGCCTGTGTCGCGGTCATGGTCGGTAGTATCCTGGGTCGCGGGACAGTCTCATCAGGTAACCGTCACGCTGGAACGTAAAGGGCTATTGAAGGATTACCGTGGATTTTAGTAAGTACAAGTCTGACAATCCCTGTCACTCCGCCCTGGGTTCGAGGAATCAATTGATGATTTTACCACGATAAAAAAAGCCCGCAGTAACCTGCTAACACATTCTCAAGACCGCAAACATTGACAAAAGGCATGAAGACAATCATTCCATACAATTACATACTCCAAGTCTATAAACGGCAGACAGCTCAAAGCTTACCAGTTATAAAGCATGTCTTCAACTTTCGTCAGCTTTCGCTAGTCAAACGATTATGTCCCGTTTGTTTGTAGGCAAATTGGTCAAGTATTACTGTCGACGTTGATGTGTTTTAGGCTTTATTGGCATTGTATATTTTGTGGTCAGGCCTTTAGCCTTGTCAGGGGTGAGCTTTGAAAGTTGAAGTGGAGGTGTTGATGTCTTTGTGAATGCACGTTTTCCTTATCGCCAGTAATTGATGATGAGTATCTCGGTCAACTTATTCTGAAGTTCACTTTTGTAACTAGCAGGTCTTCCTAGTTGAGTTCAAATATCGAGGTTAACGTTATACTCAGAAATAATCAAAAATTGTTTAGTTTGTGACTGATTATATTACGAGTTCCAGGAGAACACGATTATTTTCAGTACCTCCTATAGGTACTGAAATATCCTCTTGCAAGAAAGTTTTTGTAAACACGGGAGAACTATGCTGTAAAAGATACATTATACAAATAAACACAGTTAAGTTTCCACTGCTGGGACATAGACTAGTCACATCATAAATTAATGTCCCCTACAAACCTGCTGACAGTAAAATTCAACATATTCACACAAGAAAGTCAAAACAAAGCATTGTAAGAAATTCCTGAGTGAGATCACAGCATACATTCTCAATTGTTCAAGCATTGATGTCATAGTTCAATAGTCAATGCTCAATGGCTAGACCGGTTGAGTCACGGCCGGTGTACCCACTACTTGCACACCCGTCGGATTTGGCGGCGATAACAGGTGAAACGTGAAATCGGTATAACGTGAAGTTTTGATCTACAAGCTTTTGAGCATAATTTGACGTTTCTCTGAGCTTTAGTTTAACTTCAGATTTCATGTGTTTTCGGTCAAAATTTGATCTGGATTGTTGATAAAATATAGGTTTGATATAATTGTTAAAGGGCAATTTGTCAATTATAATGATAACGTTTATCTTAAGAATGAATATTGTGGCGTATTAACTTTCTACAAAATCTGTTTGGAACTGAACTTTTCTTTCATCAAAAATCTTTATCCGAAGGTTCCGGATAAATGGATAAAGTTATTTAAATCAGGAAACTTACGATGTATTGATTGATTTATGAAGTTACATATTTCAATTTTAAAGAGCTTTGACATTAAGTCGAATTTAATTCTAATCAGCTATACATTAAAGAAACGGTTACGTACACTGGTGCCATACAATACGCACTCGTCAAGCAAAAAATACGACATGGACAAAACGACCAATCACTTTCAGAGAGATGGACAGCAATGAAATTACGAACACACATATCGATGTACTGGTTTAACACTAATTACATAATAAATAATTGAGGTCACCACTATTTACTAGTGATGTAACGATTTTGTATCGATGCTAGATCCGGCTGCCGGTTCCGATCTGTTCATACGTAACTTGATAGTGCACTACTCTATTAGATGGGTGTGTTGAGACTCAACAATCGATTTAAACTATCGATATTGATTATTTAACAGAAGATTTATGAGGTCGTCATGATTAAAGAGTTCGTCTACGATGTTTGAGTTATTAATGATCATAATGTTTGCCGTCTGGTTACGTTCGTAGTAAAGATTTCGAAAGACTAATTCCGGCTTGAGTCGTATCTTAAAGCTTTTATATACTGTGCCGGTGTATTCGTCTCGCAGGTATAATGTCCGATTGTTAACGCTTTGTGCCATAGCTACTGGTCGTGACACATGACTCCAACTGTGCCTAGAAGACAGTATCTTAAGAATATTTAACTCCTTATTGAATCTAGATATACCAACTAAATAGTGTCCACTACGTAGGTATTATGTTTATTTATAGTTACAGCATTTACAGTCAGCGATTAAAGTGTGTATGCATTTCATTTATAAGCATGCTTATTCTCAACTTTATCCTAGATTGCCAACTGTCTCAGTAGAATTCATGCAAGTTCGCTCTTTTACATATGCAACGTAAATTATTAGTGGCAGTACAGTAATGTTAGCCAAAGGATTCACAGCCAAATTGGCACATCAGTCTATTCGTGACCCATTTAACTTGGATTTAATATAATGTATCTTAGGTTTGTGTCTTTTAAGCTGAAAATGCCTTAATCTTTTAGAAACAGTGTTGGTTTAGCACTGTTTACAATAAACACAAAATGGTATTGCATTATTCAAATGACTTAAAACAATCGCAATTTTTCTCTAAGTGCAGCAGAAGCATTCTCATTAAATGTAACTCTTGCATAAAAAAACGACGGGTTGCACTCTGGGAGTGCCGGCAGAAGTGAAAACTTGAATAGTAATTGTTGGAAATATCTTGTGAACAGATTTTAGTAAAACTCGCAAAAATGGTTGACTTTTTATTTCAATAATTTTCCAATGTGACGTACATCTTTTATAAACAATGTTACCTAGCAACGAATGTCACACGAACATTCACGCAAGCGCCCTGCGCCGTCCTACGCTTTTTCGGTCAGGGTCACGTGTCCTGACGCGAGTTTAAGATTTTATACCCATTACAGAAAAAGTGCTCAACGCCGCTAAAGAAGTTTTCACTTCAATAATGTCGTCTTCAGCAAATTCTATTTTTATTGTCAATGTTTCACATTCGTTCTCTTTCCAACTAGGTTTATTTTCATATACTCTCAATACATTTACATACAAATTGGTCAATACTGCACTTTTATTATAGTTGTGTTTCGAGTCCGTGTGTGATGTGAGTGTGATATGAATTATTCAGACTTTCTGTGGCATCGTTCGCTTCAATAAGGGCATCTCGATATGTTGTAGAATTCACAATATATTGCTTGTTTACTTTTTGCTATCCAGCAGTATTTGGATCACGGATCTTTGTGTTACCTTTTTCAAGAGGGAGTTTTTGTAGTTGTTAAAATTATATGAAAATAGCCAACAGATAGGATTCATACCTAGAAATAGGAAAAAGAATTTGAAAGAAACAGAATTTCTGATAACAAATAATAAGTACTAAGTGAGAAAAAAGTGAACTTAGGTGAAGACTGAAACAGATATACTTACATATGAAAGAAAAGCCAAGAGCTGATCGACTAAAATCGGCGTATGAGCAGGCGCGACCAGAGATAATTTAAGTAAAGAATAGTATAAAAATGACAATGAGCAAGAAATTATACATAAATCGTTAACAATAAAAAAATACAATAACATTTAAGAAACTCACTGATAATTTAATCGAAGCGAAAGCTATGATGATCTTACCTAATGATGCTGCTAATAAGGAAACAGAAAATTTGTAATACCTAAATCATTAATACTGATGTAACATTATAAAAAGTGTAATAAAAAATATTACGAGTAAGTGATCGCAGATTACGTTGAAGCAGAATGTTATAAGATTTTTTATGATTAATAAAAAGTTGATGAGAGTTATGAAGTTTGTGGCATATTGCGTGTATTTACTGAAAGAACAAAGAAGTTATTAAAGTTGTGTTGCTACTGTGTAATGTAAATGATCTGTAATTCTGTAGCAACGTGCAAAGATAATGTTGATGATGGTAATTTTGGCTGATTAGATTTTTGAAATAATTCGTAATTACTACTACTATACTCTGTGTCCTCCTTTAAACAAACGTTAAAGTTAATATACTCGAGGAAGATTATTTTTTCGTTCGGAACTGAAATGTAAGTTTAGATCATGCCGTAGTAATAATTAGTAACAATATTAGTAGCCAGACAGCAGGCCGTACATGTTAGGTGCATTCAGCGATTCTTGGTTAAAAGCTAAAGCGAAAACTATTTGAAAGATTCTTGCTTCTAAATTGGTTGAGTTATTTGTAATTGTCAACTTAATGTTTTGCTTCGTTATACCTTAATCATGATTTGATTTTCTAATTCAAATATTCCTGATTGGTTTGATCTTTGAACCACAGATCCATCGTAATTCGTTTACAGTGACGGTTGCCAAATGCAAACCAAGCGTAGGTAAGTAATGATTGATGTTATACCAATTTACTAATAACGCATCAAATCGGTTTTTGTTCGTAATTACTTTATGCTAATGTCGAACATGTCAAGGATTTGACGAGACCTTAATTTAATCTGTATAACTGAGATCAGTCTTCGAATTATGTGCGCACGCAGTTAAAAGTAATGATGCAATTTTCATTCTTGGTCGGCTTTAAACCAGTTTTTGTGATAATTAGTTCTTGTGTTTCTTCATTTTCACTTAAAATTCCTTACTTTTTAGGGTTCCGTACGTCTGAATACAAAAACGGAACCCTTATAGGATCACTCGTGTGTCTGTCCGTCCGTCGCTTACAGTCAATTATCTCCGAATCTATTAGACCGATTAAGTTGAAATTTGGTACACATATCAATTCCTGTGACCCAAACACAGAGGTGTGACGTGAGCAGATGAAATCTGTATATGGGGGGTCATTTTTGGGGGGGAAGGGGAAAATTAAAAAAAAATATCTGAAAACTGCATCGTGTGGCATATCAAATGAAAGGTCTTGTTGAGAAGATCTTAAATGTATTTTTTTGTAATTTTAAAATAAATAGTTTCCAAGTTATTCAAGAAAATAGACGAAAATTGACCATTCCCCCCCCCTTATCTCCGAAACTACTGAACCTAAAATTTTGAAAAAAATACAGAAATTAGTTTTCTCCTTATAGATTATAGGAAAACCTATAAGAAGTCCATGATATTAAAATAACATGGTAAATCACTCAATATTGTGCGTACCAACTTACATTTGCAGGTGGAATGTGTGGGAGAACATATTTTTTTTAATACGTCATAAATCGTAAACCGCAATTTACCTTTCAAAGATACAACCAACTATAAGAACTTTTATATTATGTTACTTGCTGCTACGGAACCCTTTATGGGCGAGTCCGACTCGCACTTGGCCGGTTTTGTTTATACACCACGTATTATGTGACTGTTTTGTTTGCTTTTTTTTTGCTTATATCTGATAGTGTTTTTTAAAATTACTTTCGATTAAGACAGGAATTTCTAAATTACGATCTTGAAGCTTCAAAACAAGTTAAAAATTGTGTAACTACATATTTACTTTTGTTAATGTTTAGTCTTCTAAGTCTGTCTGGTTCACACAAGACAGTATTGTCTGTCTGTTTGTTATGTGCTTTGTGAAATGTCGCGGGAGTGCTTTGTCAACAATCTATGTCAACAGTCTAGTTTCTTTACATTCACGGTTCAGATGAGTGCATCGTTGATAGCAATGATAAAATATTTATCTCTGTAGCTACTGTGCTGTCTGCATTTTACAAATACCTCCTTGTCTTTGTTATTAAATCGCATCGTTTGTAGGAAGCAGTAGTTACTTGCCTCTTCATTACCTTTCTTATTTCCTTGTTCTTTGGTACTAAACCTCTGTACTTACTTAAGTGATTTGCATTTTTATGAGTACTTTTGTATCGTACAATTAAACGGTGGGTCGCTTGCATTTCTACTCACAAGAAATCTTTAGAGAGAAATGTGTCAAATGCTTTCAAAAACAGCAAGTCACGAGAAACTTTGTGTAAACGTAAAGCTACAGTAGATAAAACATTATTATACTTCATGAGAAAAAGTTTCAGCTAATAATTTACTTGAGAACAATGAGAAGTCAAAAAATATAAGTATTAAACTAGCTAAAAAAATTATCTGAACTAAAAATATTTGAAGTAAAAAGATATTTTGAAATAAAATGTATTCTCATAACAATATTTATGTGAAAAACGAAATTGTATACTATTCATTCGTTATAAAGAATCTACTTAAATGTGACATTATTATTGGACCATTAGATTATTTACTTAAATCTTGGTTTACTTATTGGCTTAAAATTATAAGTGCAAAACAGATTATAGAACTACAAAGTTCTATAATCTGTTTCTTTTAACCAAGAAGTTGTAGAATCTGTTCTACGAAGCATACGATTGTCACTGTATTTACTGAATTGTAAAAGAGGCTTTTGAATCAATTGACACGAATAAAACAAGATGGATTTTCACATTATTTTAATATTATTATTCTCTATCGTTATTTTTATCATTGTTCCTATCGATATCATCATTCAAACCTTTTCACACCAAAATTGTAGGCGTCTCATCACCTTCATTCACTTTCACCACATCCTAGTTAGTGAGGAGCTGCACACCCATCCTACGTGCTTCCCATGCTAACCGTACCCTCTTGACACACTACACTTGACGCTCGAAAGTACACATCTGTTACACTTTTAGCATTCACATTGTTTTTGTGTGGAAACTTAGGAATTACATTCTAGTTTTTAAGTTTTGTATTTGGCAAAGGCTTTCGACACGCCTTTGTTTTTTCTTTGTGAAAGATGAGTCTGGTGTCTGTTTCAAGGTGACTGTTGATGGATAGTGTTGCGATCTCTGATATTGAATCTGTCTTTGTTTATTGTTCACCTATTGTTTGTTAGAATTTGGCTTTTATTTGGAAGACAGCTAATGATTTATCAATACAAAGCAATGTTGAGGTAATTACGTAAAGTTCTTTTGAAACCAGAGCTACCGGTTCATCATTGTAAATATTTTCAATTCCAACTAGATACACCTAAATCTCTTTACTGCAGGAAACAAAACGGACGGTATCATCAATTATTTCGCCACTTATCACCACCTACTTTGAACCGCGAAATTAATCAGTTAATCACCCATGTATCTGCTGTCTTAACAGTTATTCCACACTTAGACATCTCGCAGCACGCATATTTTAGACACAAACCAGCTGAACAAGTGAACATCGAACCATCACATTCGGCTATCATACCTTTATGATCAATTCGCAACAGTTCAGCAAATGCCGAACTAAAGTTCAACGGAACAATAGCTCATTTTGGTGTTGAAACCCGCGCTAAACTAAATCATGATGGGTGTGCATAAATTACTGAGTTCAGATAAGATGGCTGTCCCCATGTAGTTAATTAGATTAAAACTTCTGATACTAAAATGTTCGGATTTAAACTTGAGTGAATTCGTGAATGGCTGATAAATAAATCGGAGTTAGCTTTATCTAATGCTAAGTGGCTTTGGTAGAATTATTTTATTCTAATCTAAGTAAGGTTTGGACTGACCTAATATTTACGGATGTTATTTTGTTTGTTATGTTGGATTTCCGATCTCCCTGTACATTAATAATAACCTTGTGGCATTCCGCATATCCAAAACAGTACCGTAATTGAAGATTCGCTTGTGCTTTAGAATTTCGTTCATGTAAGTACCACATTGTTTGATATCTAAATATATTAAAATACTAGATTTAATCTGAACAATGCCTTCATTAAACTTACCATTATTAATTTGAATCTTACGACTGTTTTTAATGCGATAGCTTGTGAGGGTAAATTGCAAAAACTAATGGATGTAGATGAAATTTGGTACATAAATACTTTACTATATACAGAAGTACTTTGCTTACTGCACTCCATACAAGTGAAGCCGCGACCATAAATAAACTAGTAATATGATAAAGCAACAAAGAAAAGAGGAAGCACACAGATTTAATTAATTTCGTAAACAAAAGATAAGTTTTATGCCAGAAAATTATAATGTTAACGCCAACTATATCAATTAAGTTATTAGTCAAGCTAGAAAGTTAAAAACAATTACTACCGTTGTAAATCTAGCCAATCTTAAAAGTACAGTAATAAACACGCTTGCAGGAGTCACGATTTTTTCTTTCTTAAATCTATAAATGTTTTATTATAAGAATTTTTCTCAATAGAGAAAGGAAAAAATGAAGGCACAATGACTGTTATTGATAGTTTAAGTAGCTGCTGGATAGCCGTGAAAATCTGACTGATAGACCGCATTAGTTTCTGTGTATATAAAAACAATTCCAAAGATATTTCTAGTGACATTTCAGTTGCTGTTTTCGTTAAATGTGCTATCACAGTCATCTTCTTAATTGTGAACTGCTTCATCCACTTACTGTTTTTTTTTTAATTTGACTAAAACTTTATTGTCATTAAATTCTAGTAATCTATCTAGATCATTATATTGATTCCACCGCATCGTGCCTTCTCTATACTAAAATTAACATATTTGTATAAAACTAGCACTTTGCCCGCGACTTCGTCCGCGTGGGTTACGTACTTTTCCATACAAACAAAATTCCCCCTTTTCACCCCCTTAAAGGTTAAATTTCCAAAAACCCCTTCTTAGTGCTCCCCTTCATTATAATAGGAAGCCGTGTGCAAAATTTCACATTCCTAGCCCCAGTAGTTTCGGCTGTACGTTGATATGTCAGTCAGTCAGTTCTCCTTTTATATATATAGATAAGGCTTGGAGGTTCCTAGTCCTGCAGCTTTGGAACATGCGTAGGATTGGAATCATAAATCACACATTATATTACAGATACATTTAACTACAAAGACAATCAAATCGATTTTCTCAGAACAAATGTTAAGGGTTCGTATTTTGTCCGTTGCCACACATTATTCTCTAATCACATAAAACCAATTGAAATACGTCTATAGACATTACAATAAAATTAAATGTCGCAAGTTGTTTCACGGAAAGGTCCTTAAAATGTCGGTGTACGACGGACTGTACAATTTCTTTAGATTGTGTCGCTTTATGTTTCTTATTATTTATCTGCTGTGGTTTGTGATTTTACATTGATATGTTAATTTACTTCTAAGTTATTGCATTGCCTGGGTATACAATATCAGTTACCTAATCCTCAATAGATGTTTCGAAAACGTCATCAGTACAATTCTCCTGCTGTATATCCCGAATCATTTGGAGTCAGGACAGCATGTTTATTTCTTCCCTACTTCCGTTGTACTGATTTGGTACTTCCGTCCTTTCGAGCCGTATCATCTTTCCCATTTTACCTATCATTGATGTTACAATAATATATTCGCATTAATTATGTTGGTACCTTGTCAAATTAAAAGTCATTGACAGGCCGCCGCCGTACTGTTTCTTTATCACGGTATTTGTTGCATTTGCTTTGAAATCTAACTCAAGTCACCTTCTTCAATATGCCCGTGACATTTTCATCTTAATCTATTGTTTAATTTGATCCATTCAAAACTATACTATCATTATCTCTGTTTGTTTTTAAATAGTGCCTTTTTTAATAGTGAATGGGCACTTAAAATCCACGTCAACGTTATGCAAAATGTTATTTAAAAAATTTACAGGTTCCTCTTACTGATGATCAGCTTACGCAATACCGCTAAGTGTTATTATGAAGTTTTAAACTGGACTTAATGCATAACAAATTGACTTAATCATGAAGATAAATTAGATGTAACAGCTATTTGTATTAAAGTGGTACGTGATTGATTGCTAATTAATGAGCGTTGCTTTGAGTATTGTGCTTTTGAAGATTGATTCTTCTTCTTAAAATAAAAATAATTTGTCTAAAAAAGTGGTTTTGTCACAATCTTGGTAATTTTTCATGTTTGGCTATTTAATACAAACAAACGTTTCCTCAGCGACTCTTTTGTCATTTTCGTAAATAAATTTGAATGAGACTGGATTGCAAAGGACTCGAACTGGTTTCTCAGTTCATGTGTTTATTTTCACAAAATTTCTATCAGGAATTGCGAAAGGCAATTTTTTTTACCTAAGCAATTTTTTATATGAATATTTATATCTACCATGATATCGACTACGATTTGAACTAGTTTCTAGTTTTTAACATAAGAATTCCCATTCGCTTATACCGCCATTTCTTCTACGCCGATCAGTTGCGTCAGAGTATCTATCGGAAGAAAGTCGCTTCAGATTAATGTTTTCGCTTTTCCGTCACTCACTTAACCAAACACTGGCGAGCAGAAATATTAGCCCATTAGCCGTTTCATTGACATCAACTTTAGTAATAAAAATAGACAGTAATAGCATTATTTATGAGTAACGGCTTTGCTAACTTATGACATTTTAGTGTCTATTTCTACAATCCTAGTCTTGTATTGTCGTGATTCTGAAATGTCTTGTATCTTGTATGCAATTTGATGTGTGTTGTTGCGTGTTGCGTCTATCTATTCCTGGTTGCGAAAAGTGCTTTAAAGATTACTTCATTGTAAATGCTGCATTCAAGTGAAATAGCGTGTGTTATTAGTGCATTTTAAATGTTCTTAATCGTCGCTAAAATTTTTCTATTGCGAATGGTACTGTAATTAGGATTACGTAAGTACCAAAATGCTGTTGTGCTGGTACCGTTTATGTCCAATTGTATTGACATAGTCATTATTAGTCATGTATGGGACATGCCTATGTCAAAACATTATTCTGTAGACAATAGTTGAAATTTTCGAATGTAGTCGCATTTCTAAACAACACAAAGGTGGTAGAAAAACATGGTGGATCCATGGCCACAAAAAATAAAAACAACGAACAGCTAAGTAATGCATCTAAACAAATATGTATTTACAGATGGTAAACTTTTCTTGCACGTCACTGTAGCGAATTCACTCTCGCTGTCAAAACCCCGCTTAACATGAGTGATCCCGTTATTACGTGCGCGTAGATCTTGCGTGCGCGCAGCCTCATGTTACGATCGGCCTTGACTGACATGATCTTGTACGGTTTGATTTGCATGATGCTGCATGCTATGAGAAATAGGTGATGCTGAACTATTATTTGTTTCAGTTCGTTGTTTGTTTGTTTATTTCAGTTCTGGTTTATGTATTTTGGGGTTACGATTTTGGCGCATTGGCCGCGTTTCAACTTGAAATTGATCGATTATAATAGTGCTTTGACAATGATGAAGTATATATGTACAATGTAGTAATCTGCAAACATGAAAATGAAGGATATGTAAGGTCAGCATTTTGGAATTCAGATTTGGGGAAAAATGCGCCAGTGTTTTCATGGTCATTTCAGGCACTTCAAAGGATGTTTAATTGATCGACGACAAAAAAAAAAGTAGGTTTTCAAGTATTTAACACTCAGAAAATATAACATCACGCCTGTAATCCCCGAAGAATTACACTGAGGTGAACCTTATCTACATCTCTTCACATATGTTTACAGTCCATTGTTTTTTTCCTCGTCTCTTCCAACTGCCCCAAGCGACACCATACAAAATACTTCATATTCTAATTAAAAATAATCTTTTCCATCTTTCTCAGGGTCTGCCATCGTGGTCGCGCGGGCTGGAGGTGGCCGAGGCAGCCCGCACGCGCCTCGTGCGCTGGGCTTGCGGCGAGCCCCCGGCGGAGCCCGAACCGCCACGGAAGAAGATGCCGCATGCACTGCGGAGACGCTGGCCGCTGTGCCCTTGTTTTCAGGTTAGTAAGAGCTTTCATTTGAAGATAATTCGTGTGAGAAACTTGTGAATAAAAGCTGAAGGATTTAAAAGAAGGGAAAATAAATTTTAAAATCAGGACAAAGTGGCATTGTAAAGCAATATCGACAATGGAAAAAAGAATAATCTGGTGTATTGGCACAAACCCCAATTACATAGGTAAGTCAATGTTTTTGATTTTGAAAGTCATTGTAAGCCTCCAAGCGAATTTAAAGCAATCAATTACAACTCTTCTAAGCAGAGGGCTTTAAATTTAATACATTACTTATTATTTAAATAAATTCACTATTTGTCAAGTACTGTGATTTCTTTTTTGGTGTCAATATACTCATCTCAAAAGGGAATCGTTGTCTTATTAGACATCTTTTTATGTTATGCTATCATTTTACATGATCCTTTATATGTTCAGCTTCTATTTCGACTACGTTAGTGTTGAAATGAAAGCGTCATTCATCCGCAAACGTATTTAAATTTATGAAATGTGCCACTTAGCCCCAATACAAGGTATTAAAGGGTTGCAGCCATAATTAAATTATTATTGCTAGCTTCCGTTACTTCTTCCAATACAATGGCATCAATTATAATTTCCCTATACCCTTAAGCGGCGGATATGCAAACAAAAACAAAGTAATCAACCAATGGATTGATCAATATCCGTACTGCTGCTTATCAAGTAGATCTAGGTGTTGATAGTGTACGTAGTTGGCCGCTAATTGTTCCGGAACGAGTGGTCGACTTCACTGGCTAGTTGCTAGTAACAGTGTCGACTTCGCCAGCTCGTAACACTACACCCACGATATCGGGTTCGGATTAGGGTTCGTTCCGCCTCGTACTTTCACCAGTCGCTTAGGGAATTGGAAAATTTTATATTTTTGCTGCAAAGAGGTTCATGTTTAGGGCGTACAGCAATTTGTTTCTGGCTACATCAATTTCTATTTTCACTTTAGTTATAGTAAATAGATGGTAGCCCATTCATCCTTCGTAAATGATATTAGGTTTAGGATGGGAACAAACGTACAATTTCGCAAAAACTGGCAGTGGCATGACAGTGACGATTCAATAAAACTATTGAAAGTGACTGCCAATATGGCAGTCCTTATTCATCTTTGGAAATAATATGGAAGTCATATACAGCTTAATTTCAATGCGTAGCAGTCTTACAGTATCTGGCTCTCCTGACAGACACATATTATGGTTAGTTGCCAGACTATCAAAACTACTATCAAAGTTTTAATGAATCCTCATTTTAAAACTCTCCGTAGAAAATGAAAGCATTTGAGACTTAATAATCTCAGCATCACCAGACTCGTTTCCATCAGACAGGTTTCATTTCATGTCGAACTTGTTTACTTCAAGTTTCGTGTCTTTAAGGTCAAAGGTCCCTCGTAGGTCATTCATAGTCAACAGGCTGGCTATTCATAGACCACGCCTTCAGTGAAAGTCGAGTCCAAGGACTTCATTTCTCCGAGGTTGTTTACACTAATAACATTATCAATGTCTGTCTTTATAGACATAGACGTGCTAAGCTGGTCTGAACTGTAGATTATGGTCTACTTATTGGAGGATTATGACTAGTGCGGAATGATGGAGCCTTGTTGGAAACCATATTGAAAAATATAGACCAGCGCAAATACTGTTGTTCTCATGAAGCAACTGTCACTACTATATTTTAATTTAAAATTCTTGAATTCATTTTTATGATTCTTTCGAAATCAAAATTTCTTCAACATTAAAATCAGTAAGAATATTATACGTTAGATCATAGATAAACTTGTAAGATTTGCAAGCTATGAAATTACAAATCCTGAACTTTAAATTCAATACACTCCGGAATCATTCTCTACCAGTCTGAGAAACGGGTCGCTAAAATCTCCATATAAGTTCAAGTTGGCTATAAAGACATAATTAACATTTAGAATAGCTTAAAGGCAATCCGAAAGGTAATTGCCACACCCACTGCGGTATTAGTAACGTGAGTAATGACATTAATTGGAGACAGAAGGTTTACACTTGTATTGTGTAGTAGCCCACGTGTGATTTTGTTCTGAGAAAAAACTTTTTCGTTGTCTAGTATTGTTCCTATTTCTAGGATATTGATACTTTTTGGGAAATCCGTAGTTTAGTGTGATCTACTAATTCTACTCTAGGTCTGCTCTTGGTCGCAATCTAGCCCAGAAACTTGCCAGTTTGAGTTAATCTTCTGCATCAACTTCTATGATGGCTAAAGTAACATAAGCTGCATTCAGAGAAATAAACACGTTTACACTCGCAATTTGTGTCAGCCTCATAGAATCCAATGTATCGATGTTTAATGTTCTCGTTAATTTCGAATTGCGAGTAATTAAGATTTGTTTTTCGTTTCTAATTGAGTTGCGGGAATCGATACTTAGTTTGGTTGCATTTCTATCTAGCGCAGGGTTAGTATGATCTATCTCTGGTAATGAGTCATTCTAATGCTTGTCTAGACTTACTTTGCTTATATTTCCGAACCTTTTTTCTTTTTGATTTTGCCATGGGTTATGTTTATTGGTATTTTGAAGTCTAACTTATGCTTTGTGGAAATAATAACAATATCTCTGATCTTTTATGTCTCTTGAGTCATCTTGCGTATGGACTTATTTAGTTCGGCAGTTAATTTAACCAAGATGAGGCGTATAACGGTTGTATGTGTGGCCCGACAGACATCTGGTCTACAACCTCACGTGAAACTGGTTTCCGAGGAGTGATGTTATCATCGAGATAGATGCTGCTGGCCATTCACCTGGTATTGCTAGTAATCGGAGCTTTTAGCACTTACATGAAAAGTCTATTATAGCGTGTACTAAAAACGATGATCGCAGTCAAGGAGTGATTCAAAGTATAACAATTAAAGACTTTTTCCATGGGATTAACATGAAAATAATCAGCTGCTTATATTTAGGTCGTAGGATTGAAATTTTCTAAAGGGATAGCTGAACATTATTTCGCAATTGTGATATTGGTGCCATAAGAAAGTAATTTAGTTTGATGTTTGTCTTTTATGGTTTTGGAACTATGGCGTTTGAAATTGAGCGTGCAGTATCTAGGTTACGCGTGTGTGTTGTGTTCTTCACATTTTGTAGTTTAAGCTTTGTTAGTTTTTTGTACTGAAAGTCAGCAAACAGGTCTCAATTATTCTCTAGTCTCAAGATTAAGAGCGATGGAAGACACAGTTCCCTCTTAATCTGATGACTTTTGAAAGCCAAGAAAGCTCATTTTCTATTCATTGTCGTATAAATTTCGCAAAAGTGAAATTGTTGTTCCGACATCCGTATTGATACGGTTAACCAGTGTTAATGTATTTAAATTTTGTGCAAATTTTATTGTATCGGTCAAGTTCATAGGTCAGCCATTAGAATTTGTCTTAGAGAAATTTTTGCTTGAAAAGCGTGGGTTTTCTAATCAAAATTAACATATCTTATGACCCGCGATGTATTAATCAAAACAATTTGTTTGTTTATCTCCGTTCATCGCGTGGTTTTGTATGTTTTTATAATTTATTCTCTCAATTTAAGATTCTTTGAAAGCGACTCAAAAATTCTTTGTTAGCAGGTTCATTTGAATAATTTATCTAGAGTTTAATGTCGAATTGTTGTTTTTCGCAATATTTTCCCATAAAGGAACTGGTCGTGCTTTTGTTATTGAGCTTGTGATGTGGATGTCCTTGACATTAACGTAAAAAATACAATGGTTGGTTGGCAACAAATTTTCTTTGTTATATTTTAGGATCTTTTCTTACTGGCGAAACGAGATTGTAAATGAAAATAAAAATTCAAGAACGAATCATTAACCCTTCCAAAACAAATGATACAAAATTCATAACCAATCTAACGAATGAACCAGACACGCTTGATGAGCGATGCTAAACTTATCCTTGTTTTTAACATTCACTAGAGGCTTAAAAGAACAAACATAAGTAAAGATAAATTATCTCTCAACGAATTACTGTGTGTATATTGCGATAAATGAAGAACTCATAAGATTCTGAGAGGCCATTTCTCTTAGGATTTCCATTAAAATTAAAGTAACTTTCTCTGTAAGATTGTTGGCTAGTACGAAAGGCCTATTGATAGTTAAGGGTCAGCCCTACACATGGGCTATTGAAAACCAGTTTACATTGGATTGGAAAGCAGGCGAGATGTCGGTCAGTGGGCACATGCACTTGCTTATACAGGGTGTCCCAAAACTCAACGTCAAGCCGAAACGGGGTGACAGGATTGATCATAACCATCACGAGAAAAATCTGAAAAAAATTCTATCCCATGCAGTTTGAAAATTATGGGCATTTTAAGAAAAACCTAGAAATGTGATCAAACTGTACCATTTTTCGGTTATTGTGGTTATTCTTTTTTATTTTTGTTCATTTGAACTTTGGAAACGTAATCCTTAATAACATTTCTAGAATCCCAATAAAAAATAATGACACAATTGCCTCAAGTTTCCGAGAATTGAGACTATTTGTTAAACTACGAATTTAAAATTTTCTAGATTCGTCGACTTTGACAGGCCCTCCTATAAAAAAAATGTACTAGAGTGCCTTGGCAAGTGGCATTAAAAGTTGGCGCATTTAATCAGAATTCTAAAATGGTACAATACTTGTTAGTTCCATACAATAGAAAAGAGTAAAAAAATTAAAACCTCAAGTAACCCGAATTTTGCTATCACATTTTACTCAGTTAAAATGTTTTTAATTCGCACAAGCTGTAGGTAGGTTCTTAATTTTAAGACAAAATGATGAGAGAGATGGATAATGGGTATGTTTGTCATGAGTGAGCGAGACAGATAGTGACGCCACTTTTACCAAAGTGAAAAAAAGTTAGTAAAATAATTAGGTTTGTTGGACTAAACGTCAGATAGAGAAAAAACATTTTTATTACAATAAATGTTCAAATTGTTTACCATCAGCCTCAATACAAGCCCTACATCTTCTTAAAAAAGATCTACTTATAAGTCGGGCATATCTTCGAGAGTTGATCGCCTCAGCTGCTTGAGAAATGCGTTCACGCAGGTCGGCTACGTGATCAATGGGCTTTGAGTAAACTTTTTCTTTGAGAACTCCCCAATAGAAAAAATCCAGGGGATTTAAATCTGGTGAACGGGCGGGCCACAAGATAGTGCCTGAACGTCCAATCCACCTTCCCGGATATTCCTGGTCAAGGAAATCTCTTACTTGCACTGCGAAATGCGTACCCATACATACCCATTATCCATCTCTCTCATCATTTTGTCTTAAAATTAAGAACCTACCTAGAGCTTGTGCGAATTAAAAACATTTTAACTGAGTAAAACGTGATAGCAAAAATCGGGTTACTTGAGGTTTTAATTTTTTCTCTCTTTTCTATTGTATGGAACTAACAAGTATTGTACCATTTTAGAATTCTGATTAAATACGCCAACTTTTAATGCCACTTGCCAAGGCACTCTAGTACATTTTTTTTATAGGAGGGCCTGTCAAAGTCGACGAATCTTGAAAATTTTAAATTCGTAGTTTAACAAATAGTCTCAATTCTCGGAAACTTGAGGCAATTGTGTCATTATTTTTTATTGGGATTCTAGAAATGTTATTAAGGATTACGTTTCCAAAGTTCAAATGAACAAAAATAAAAAAGAATAACCACAATAACCGAAAAATGGTACAGTTTGATCAAATTTCTAGGTTTTTCTTAAAATGCCCATAATTTTCAAACTGCATGGGATAGATTTTTTTTCAGATTTTTCTCGTGATGGTTATGATCAATCCTGTCACCCCGTTTCGGCTTGACGTTGAGTTTTGGGACACCCTGTATATGATTTCCAAGATGAGGAGTAGCACGTGCTTATAGTGAATTATTGCTATCTGAGAGTATGTCGCGAGATTGAAAAACATCTGCAGTGATTATTTGATATTCAAATGTTTTTTCTTCATCTGGAGTTGAAGACTGGTTCACATCTGAAGATCTACCTAATAGATTCTAACCGTCGCGTTCTTCGTGTAAAGATTTTCGGGATTATCCATAAGTCGTCACGATGCGTTCAACTGTTATTATTACTATTGCGGTTCAAGATCGTAGATAGTGTTCAGAAACCGACATACATGAATAACTTGCCAAATACGATTAGCCAATCAACACAGCCTTTGTAATATCGATAAAAAGTCAAGATAAACTATCATTTCGACCACATCTATCAAGCACAAATTGAACGCAAAAAGGTGCAATTGTATTATGAATGAAACAGTCCATTGATCGATGGGCCACGTGTTTCTATTCAGAAGTCGCTAGTTCGTTAGGTCAGTTATAATTGCGTCAAACGATAAGGGTTCACGTCAAAATATAACAATAAAGCCACTTAACAGTCCTAACTATTCAGATTTGAATATTTCTAAACGTATTTCTCAATCGTAAGCTGATTATAGAGAGTAGTAAAGGTCGAGGGTGATAGGATTATGGCTTTTTGAAACAAATTTAATGGGACCGTTTGAAGCAAGGTCGTGACTTATTGTATCTGTTATTAATGCGGTAATGTGTCTCAAACGAAGGCTGTATGAACTAAGATCGAGATAAACTTCTACGTTTCCAAATCCTTTATTAACATTCGAAGTTATCGTAGTTCTAATGCGATTCTGTTGTACTTGAAAGTAAATGCGTTGATAAGTATTCTGGTATTTATTACTTCGTCTGCGTGTCTTGTTTACTCAACAAACATTTCATTTATAAATACTTATTGTATTGGTCGTCAACTGAGCCCTAATGAAACGTCCATTTAGTCGTTAATAGAATTAGAGCGAGACAATGCACTTCGATAAATACGGGAAGCAATTACGGGTACAACATGGAGGTCTTTAGTTTTGATTGAGACACATTGCGAGGCGCCAGGCGGGCATGTCTCGTTCGTTTTGTGGTCCTTCCCTTTATTGACTCTCGCGCAAGCGGGAAAGCGTTCTATTGACATTGCAGTCAAGTGGCTTGAATTAAATTAATCAATCAACTGTCAATTTTGTGTTGTTCTCTTGATGACCAATTATTTTCCGAAATGAACAAAACTAAATTCTTCAGTTTAAAAAGAAAGCAGTCGATCGCAAGGATACAAAATGTAAGTTCAGTGTTTTTGAATAAACAGTATTTGTACGCGTGTTTTTCTGGGAACGGTGTTTAATAGTCAAAGATGGTTCACATTCACACCCTTTTGAAGTTAATGTTCGTTCTCAACATAATATTTATTTATGCAAATGCGTTTCTTTGGAACACCAAATGTGGATACGAGTTTTAGGAACGAGTGCATTTTGTCAACCTTTAGTACGGACAGCTTTGTTTTCAAAAGTAGGAAGGTCTTGAACATGAACCTGTTCATACTAGTGTTACGCAGTTTTTCTCCCTTTAACTTCTACAAAAACTTGTCGTTTTTTGTTTGTTTCTTTCTTTTCTTTCTTTTGCTCCAGAAATATTATACAATATTTACAAGCCATCTAGTGTTTCTTCATATTGTGGAATATTTCTATACTATCTATTTTACTGCTTACTGTAATATTCAATAATAACTCAGGAAGATAACATTATCCTTCAACTACGTCTCAAGCACTAATAACTTACTGCGCACAACTGTCCCTATCAGCACAACTCACGACCCATCTTTCTTCTTCAACTACACTTCTTTTATATCCCTTATTGCGTCCATCTCCTTAATTTGCACATTACCACATAATATACCGTCTTCATGCACATCTAAATTAATGTTGCAAATAATCATGGTCCTGCAAATAAGTCCGTAGCCAGTGAAGTCATCGACGCAAATATACTCCACTCCTTGAAAGGGTGGTAGGGTTATCGCTTTAGTAATTTTAGATGGCGGGTGCTAATAAGAAAAAATGGCCACTGTGACTTTCGTATGAGTCATTACTTGATGACTCATTGTTTCTTATTTTGCCGACGGCAGTGTTAACTTCTTTGGTCTCAATTTCAAGGTGAAATTCTCCCCCTTAATTTGTCATTACTGAATTGAGATTAACTATAGGATTATTTCGTTTGATTTTCTATAGTTGTCTCATGGAATTGAGAGATTTATTTGATGAGAATGTTTGGCAGGTTCATTTACGTCACTTAATGTTGTTAAAGTATAGTTAATAGCTTCATTTCGACATTGCTCATCGTCATTAATAACTAGAACGCATAAATTATAAAAAATCGACGGATTAGTAATTCTTTTTTATAATTTAGAAGTAGAACTGCATTTCATTTTTTAATAATGCACACGGAAGGAGCTAGTATTCTAATAACCTTAATTCTACAGCCAATTAACGCGTTAATAATATGAATTTAGATTACAATATAATACTGATCTGAAGTTAACGAGGTAATGCCATTCAAAATATTAATCAGATATAAATAAAGCAGTATTACACTAATATTTTAAAGCTAAAGAGTTTTCTGTTTGGTTGAAAGCGTCGATCTCAGGAACTACTGGTTCGAATCGAAAAAATATTCTTATATTGGTTAGTTCATTAATCGAGGAAGTGTTTAGGCTATATTCGTGCCCAGTTGATGGCAATATGCCCGGGGAAAAAACATGGCTAGACAAATGTGGTGATATGATAACATTTGGTCGATATACACTGTTTATCTCTTCAAGGATCACAGGCGTGTTTTAACGTTATTTAATATTAGAAAAACATAATGAAAACAGGATGCAGTTAAATCATTATAATCCTTTTAAATCAACTCATTAGTTCTTAATGGATGTTTTCCATTGTTCTCTTCGAACAAATATTTAGCCTCTGTGTTCATGACCTCATAAAATGCGTTCTGCTGATAAGTGTTATTTGCCTTTCCATCTGTTTGTGCCGAGACTATAGTACTTTCTACTGTTCATGTTAATTAGCCAGATACTTAAGGGAATACTTAATTAATTGGTGTTGTTCGCAGTAGTTTTCTTTCTGTCAGTATGGTTTGGGGCATTAGGAACGTGTTTTTTTTTAACAGGTAGTAACTCTGTAGGAATATATCCTGTATCGTGGATGCGTTTAAACTTACATATAGAAACAATCATACCCAGAACAACTGCCTGTTATTTGTACCCTGCGGGAATTAAACTCGCGAAACAAATCGCTGCAATCATCTACTGCAACAGAATGCATCTCTGTTAGAAATGTTAATGATGGTGATACGAGTACATATCTCTCTATTTGTTTATTGGGGTATTCTTCATCGTCATCACTGGCAGTGCTGTTCCACAGACTGCTGAATAGTCTACTCCCTTTCGTGCCATATTTTTTTGACCTGTCCGTGTTTTGCCCAAGTTCATCTTCTACATACAGAAGATGAACAATATTTTTATTATTATAATGACATTTCTGAGGCAAAAGTGCTAGCTAAAATTATAAAATATCCTTACTTTTGGTAATTTAGTTCGTACAGGAAGCGCTTTTTTCTTTTTTGGTAAGTGGCGCTAATTTTAGTGTGCCCTTTTTAACACACTTCATCCTCTAGGTATGTCTAAAATGTTAAAGGAATGCATTCAACAGTTTCCTCGACACTTACAAAGTGTTAACGGCTGGAGTAAAGAATTCATGTTAAGGCTGCGGTTTGACTTAGGCGGAGCGGAGTAGAGCGGAGACGAGCTGTGCCGCGATTCACCAATCACATGGCTTGAATACACATGTGTCACGTGGCCGCGGCCAGCCATGTGCATCAGCCATGTGATTGGTGAATCGCGGCACAGCTCGTCTCCGCTCTGCCTCAGTGGAACCATAGCCTAAACATTGGGTAGCCATAGCCTGAAGTCACGTCCGAGCAATAACGGTTTAAGATGGCGACACTTTAGTAATGGCAGGGCGAGGGTGAGAAATCTGACATCACCATTGCCATTTGTTCTCCTCGGTTGGCTCCAGCAAATTGTGGGGGACGATAAGTAGCAAATAGTTTGAGATATTGAGCTTGTCTTTTCCCTGAACAGTGTCAAGTATTTAAATATTTTGTAAAAGTAGAGGCATAATAAACTTTATTTTCCCATGAAAATTCGGCGGTGGATCGCCGCATTACGATACCCTATTCCGCAAAAAGTTTTTTAAGCTTTTCCTGGGTAAGCTTGTTACATCGTAGTATTTGCCTTTGTGACCTCTGTACTACTCTCACTCTGACTAGAATCAAGAGCAAAACGATCTCAAAAAAAATGAAGGTTAAGAGTTAAGAATTTCAATGCTCAGGTTTGCATTTAACTAAAGAGAAGGTGTCTACGTGACCACATCAACGGTTCTCATATTGCTTTGATGGTGGTTTTCCAACGCCCGTGGCCATAGCAAGATTTCATATGATTAAACGTCTACAAATGATCATAATTTACGACTACAAGAAATGAATAATTTTCAGAAATCAACAGTTAATTTATAATGCTTTCTCCGCGCAGCCCTATTCATTATGTCAATGGATTCGCGAGACATCGGGCGGCGGTTCGTAGAAATGCGTCGATGCGCTGGCGGGCGCCGCCAAAAGGTCACACTGACTCAGAAAATCGTTTTTAGCGTGCTCTTGTATGGACGTGCATCGTGTTATCTGATTGTACCCTACGTACGTAGGGTAACATGGAGTAGTTAGTAAATGAAATACCGAGTAATTTTGTTGATGATCTTCATCAATTCTGATACCGTTGCGATGACAGCTAAGGATTTTTAATTGTATCCATCAGTAGCATGAAATTTATCGGAATAAAATTAATGTCAATTACCTTGAGTCGTTAACGGAAATAATTCTGCACGTCAACACGGAAATAATTCTGCATTGACCCTTTACCTCTTGATATAAAAATGAAAGTAGTTTCACTTTACCTGAGGTAAACGTTCTTATCATCGTATGCTTAGTCTTGATTATAACATTATTAGAATTTTATAGTTTTTTAAGCCTGTCAAGTGACACGTAAAAAGAAAGAAGCAACTTCAACATTATTGCCACTTTTATAAGGATTTATTACCAATAATCCTAAGTGCCATTACGGTATTTATAAATTGAAGAGTGGTGTACCCAGGAACCATACAGACGTGTTATTAGAGAGAATTTGGAAAAATTACAGTCTAATAATCGGTTCGGGCACCACAAAAAGAAAGAAAAAAAACTAAGAATGCAACTAAACGTCGCAAATCGTCGAATCATGAGTGTTTAATAGTAATTACATTCCTATTATCGTAATAGCTTAGCGTTGAGGTGATTGTCAGTGTTGCCATACCAGGTTTTTCTGTCCGTCCGTCCGTACGTGCGTACTTCCTCGTCGTCCGCATTTGTCGACTCTCCCTTTAAGGAAGGAACCAATGTCTTCCTCATTTTATTTTTAACTCTACAATTTAAATCAAGATTTTTTCTCGTTTCTTACGAACAAATTATGTCCCCGAGTTGATTTATGTCTTACTGAGAAAATTCTCCAAATGTAAGTGGAATATTTTTTGGATAATTAGGTATTGATTGCAGTAATTTTATTTATGGCTTCCTTAAATTGGCCAGAATGCCAGATGTTGGAATGGAAATGAGTTATTGTATGTAGAAAGTTCCTTTTCTTGCTTCGGTTTTTTTGTGGCCACGTGCCTGAAATGTGTCTTGGATTGAGTATCTTTTTCTCGTTCGTTTATTTTTGGTTGTCAGCGGATGATTGATAAATTATGTTGTTTTATATGGTGTCATATTAATGTCTTGCTTTATGTTCATTCGTGTCACTGATATTTTTTATTAGTTCTTTATTATGATCAACACATCATGGACATGTTTTCTCTCATCGGATTTGTTCAAAGCTTTTTCATTCATTTCACTTATTTGTATCCATACTGCACCGTTTACACTAATAGGCCCTTTATCTTCAATTATAACATTCTTGGAACAATAATTTATTGCAAGAGACACTTTGATTGCTAATAAATCTTGGCTTCAAGAATAAACGCAAAGGTCTAGAAGTCGGTGTCTTTGATCGATGCTATCTTCTGGCCTACATAGTTCGTTTGAAAGTTATACAGTACCAAAATTGTCTTGACTTTCAAGTTTTTTTAATGAAATATGAGGTCTTATTGTTGTAAAACGAAATTTGTGTTTTAATGGCAAATAACAGAGCTTTCTAAGTTCACCTTTTGGTCAAGACGATACCCTTACGGCTAGCTTATGGTTTTTAGCAATAGCACCGCCCATTGTGTCATCATATTAATAAGATATCCGTAATTTATATGGTGTGCATAATAAGGAATATTCTATCTATACCCCTTCGTTAGACTCTGGAATTCTAGCTCTAATTATGATCTCTTTTGCTAATATATTATTAAACACAATCAGTTTGTCAAATAAATTGGTTTAAGTTGAAGTAATGCTATTGCCTTCTTGTATAATGCGTCTGCCGACGTCATCATAGGTCAATGGACGATTGTTATTGTTTATACTAAGGTCGTATGTATGTGTGATGTAATCACGTGGTACTGCTAAATTTTCATCTTTAAGGAAGATTTGCATGGAGTTCTTGATTAACGTATTTATAATGTTTCCAATGAAGCGGAGCGGGGTGGAGCGGTCGCGCCTAAACGGGAGCGGAGCCTCTTTGCCAATCCTATTGCTAACTAAAATGAATGCGAGAGTGGACCGCCCCGCCCCTCTCCACGTCGCGTCGCTCCTCTCTCGGCGCTAGCCTTTATCTAGCCTGTTTTCCCTATATTTTAAATAATTCCGCTCTTCTCCGCCAATGCTGTTTCCTTTGAAGCGGAGTGGAGAAAAGATGTGGATTTCATTTCAAGCCATGTGATTGGTGAATCGCGGCACAGTTCGTCTCCGCTCTGCTTCGCTCCGCGTCAGTGGAACCGCAGCCTAATTATGCGATTTTCTTTATGCGTTTCTTACCGATCTCTGCTTCCTAGGAGTTTGTTCTTCCTATTTTATGTTTTAATCTTTATGTTGTTTGTTTCAGAATGACGAGCCCCCAGAGATCACCTACTGTGTGGTTGGGGGCGAGGGCGGCCTGGCACTGCAGGCCGTCACCCCCACACACCCCATGCCTCCACAGGATGAACTCGACGCCAAGTTTGCTGAGCTGGTGGTAAGTACTGACATACTTTTATAATCGACTTCAAAAAGGAGGAAGTTCTCTTTTTTAATGTATGTACTCCGATTACTCGGCGGTTTATAGTTTTAATTTTGTTCGGTACAGTATATTTGCCATTTGGTACCATAATTTTATTCTAGACAAGACAGTTCTGTGACCCCGGGTGTTTTATAAGCCTGTGACCAAAAAGTCTCAGTGAAAAAAAAAATTGTACAGGAAGATTTCATCGCAGTTTCTTATTTAGATGAAATATGTCTAGTAGCTATATCTTACTCATAACTAACTCACATAGAATGAAATTAAAACAACAAACTTGTTTGTCCAACGTAGATTTTTTTCTTTTTCTAACAACCTACAGTATATAGCCTGTAATCAATGTACATAATTATGTACGAGTAGTTTTCCTCTATGGAGGTTTTAACCTTTACCAAGACACTCCAGTTCTCATTAGATCTTGAAACTCGATAGCTGGAATCGAATAAAAATAAATGAATTAAATAACTTACTTCAATTCATGCTCTGTGTTACAACGTTGCTAGACAAAATATCATTGATTATTGTCATTTGTTGCCTATCGAGATTCTTCTTGGTCGCGGGACTGTACGAATTATCGTGACCCCGGAACGTAAAGGGCTATTGAAGGACACCGTGGATTTTAGTCAGTACGAGTCTGACAGTCCCTCCCGCTCTGCCCTGGGTGGGAGGACTCATTCGATGATTTTACCACGTAAAAAAAAACGAGATTTTTTCTTGCCTTCAAAGTAAATTAAACCAATAGTCATACAAATGGTTGCTCCGTGGGGGAATCGAATCGGCGACACGCAGTGTAACAATCCAATCTTTCAGCCACCGGCTAGATTTGTCACCAAAAATAACAATATACATACGTCTATAATTCCTTCATAATCAAAATTTATCAAGTACCTACTTGTTTACTTCCGTATGTGACTTCCTACGATTGTATTCAAAATCGACACTCAAAATTATTTCCTTCTCAACAGTGAAGAGGAATTTTAATAACACTAAAGCGAATCCCATAATATGGAGTTGTCATAATACCGACGTCATCGTGGTTCCCATCATTATGCGTTTAATTTCGTCATTGTATCAGCATAGTTTATTTCTTATGTAACTGGCTAATTGCTTTGTGTATGTAGTTTAAAATGAAGATGAGTTTTCTAAAACTGCCGTTTAACTGCATTGTTACTTTCTTCATTGGTTTTGTGCTCTTAATCTTTGAGGCCGCGTTTCCATTATACAAGTTACTTGTCTACAAATTGAAAATTGTGCAAGATTGTGCAAGATTTGTCTGACGGAAAAGCGCCTTAAATGACTTAAACGTTTAATTCTAATCCTTTTTCTAACTGAAATATGTCCTTAATTTGAACAAGAAGTTAATACCACGTTGCAGAAATTAATGGTGGTAACATAATAACTAATGCTGACAGATGAAATTACGATGATGTCTTAGAAAACGATGAATATAATTAAAATAATAATGTTGAAACAGACAAAACACGATGAACCCTTGCAGCCGTTGAAAAGTTCTTAATACATCACACACGCTTCTTTTCTATTGGAAATTTCCAATTCTTCAATGTGCACTATCTATTGTAACTGTATCAGTAGGTTTATTACCTTTAGAAACCCCACAGTAAGAACTTTATTGACTGTCTTTATTTCTCTGATAACGTTTTAAAGGTGTGTTGTTGCGTTACTGTAAACATGTTATGACAATTTCTATCTTCTACCTTTCTAAGGATTGCTTACATCTATTCTGTGTGTATCGTCTTCATCATTATCATCTTTATTAACCTTCCTTGTTCTCCAAACTTCGCCCCATCATTAATTCTTGACCTTTATCCTTTGGATGAATCCAGCAGATATCTTTGACCGTCTCTACTATGCACCTATTATCTTCTTTTGTTTGCTGTATTTGTCTTCTTTCTTTACTAGATCATTGTCTTTTCTTTCAGAACCATCTGTCTTATTATTTTTTGTTTCCTATTCCGTCCCATTCCGGAACAGACCTTCCCGCGTTCCTTCCACTTCTTTCGATTGTGTGCTTCTTCACACCATTTTACGAGGACGCCATCCAAAGCGTCCAGCCATCATTTCAAATCTCAGTTCTTTACCAATTCCTATGTAAAATATTCAATGTAGACGTTGTTGTTGTATGTGGTAATTTATAGAGAATTAACTGTTTCTGCATAGAAATCACCGAGAGATTCCATCCAAAGTTTCAACAAGTTGGTATTAGCACGAGGTACCCTTACATCTTAAGCTGGCACGTTAACATTATCGGTGCAGATAGACGAGCAGAGATTGGAAGGTGTTGTTTAGACAGATGAGGCGCGGCCCCGCCTCCAGGCACCTGCTGGTCACCACCCTCGGACTACTTTCACAATACATCGCCAATTTTCTAGGGTTGCCACGGTGAAAAAAATAAAAGCCCCAAAGGCAACTATTAGTATGGACTTTGTCATTTTCTTTTCTTTTCGCCAGTGATTAAATTTTGGCCACAATTAGACTACTACCTAAGAAGTCCATAGAAAAAAAAAAAGTTTCTAAACCGTAACCAACCAGAGATATGGCGGTGTTAATTTTGTTCTAATCAGGAGTGATTTACTCCCGATTAGAACAAAATAAAATCCTTTACATCTCTGGTTGGTTACGGTTTACATTTTTTAAAATATTTTTTACGAACTTCTTAGGTTGCGGTCTACTAATTACCAACATTTCATTACCTACTGGCGAAAGAAAAAAAAAATTGATGCCAATAAGTTGCATACCCCTTTGTGTGTCGCTTGAAAATAATGCAATGTGAATGTGTAATTAAGTCAGGTTGCATCAACGCCTAAAGTTTTGACTGTTTGATCAGTCTCAACTGAGAACACATTAGCATGAGTATTGCTCATATCATTTCGGAGTACATAAAGAACGTTTATTAATCGTTTTTAAGAAATTTGTGTGATAAATGTTACTGCAACAGCCATATTTATATGTTAATTTTAATAACACTTCACAAAATAAACTCATGATGTCATAATGCCGGTATTTTAGCCTAACTAATAGAAATGTTAATTTTATCTTTTAACAAGACCTCGGTAACAAAGTCTAGAATTGTGGCTAAGTTTAAATTAGCAACATCCTTGAAGTTGTTGGAAAGGCTAAAGTTGATAATAATCATATTGCGGATGCTATGCTTGTCCGAAGAATATTATTATTTTGGTGTTAAATTAATATTTTAAGTAATTGCAGAAGTGTGCATACCTTTTGTTTTTAAAAGACACCTCGACAGGATATCTTTATTTACACAATCATGTTATAGGTATTCGTTTGTTTTTAGGAGTAGAATTGATCGATTTTCATAGATCCCGTGATATTACAAAGGCTAGCACAACTCGACTCCAAATATTCGACCCGTACAACTTGAAGCCAGCTACCAATTCCGAAGTCACAATTTTCCTCGCTATTATTTTGTAAAATAGTTTATTTTTATTTTGGCAACCCTATGCCCGCTTTTATCGGATAACAAGTATCGTATCGATGGTAGGTGGCGTTTAATTTGATTTACTAGCGGCGCGGTGCCACGCAAATTGCCGTCCTCGATACCGCGGCTCGTTCGATCGCCTATCGCACCATCGCATCGCCACTTACCTATCAACGATACTCGCCGAAGGGCTAAATCTGGGAAAATGAGCTTTAGCTTCGAGAATTATCCTTCTTCTTTGTTGTATTTTGTTTAATAAAGCTCTTTATCGGCAGCCATTTATATGTTATGGTCTTTAGAGAGGGTGTATTGAAATGGTTACAGGTAGCAGCTTCTAGTGTAATTTTTTTTCCCGGTGCATTTCTGTTTTAGACTCATCTTACTTCAATAACTGTCTAGCCTTTTCTCAATTATATTGAGGTCGATTTATAGTCGAACCGGATGCATCTAAGAATTAGTATTTCACATGGAGCTACTGCCAATCTGACATTTTCAAACCCACCTAGTGATTAACGTAAAAAAATAATTTTCACAAGACAATTGTCGACTTTACATTGTCAAAACTGCGATATAAACCGACATCCCTACTAAGGAAGAAAAATATCCTAAGCATTAAGCCACTATAGTAACTTAAAGTAGGTAGTTATAGTAACTACTTATTGATTATTATATATATAAAAGGAGAACTGACTGACTGACATATCAACGTACAGCCGAAACTACTGGGGCTAGGAATGTGAAATTTTGCACACGGCTTCCCATTATAATGTAGGGGAGCACTAAGAAGGGGTTTTTGGAAATTTAACCTTTAAGGGGGTGAAAAGGGGGAATTAGGAAAGTACGTAACCCACGCGGACGAAGTCGCGGGAAAAGTGCTAGTTGATTATGTAGTTCGCTATTGCCTTAAAGCGGTTTTCAAGTAGACAGACACTTCATATTTGTACCGTTCCGCATTCCAGTAGTAAGTTTGTATCAAAGTGAGAGATATGTAATATAGCGCTTATGTGAAGTAAATATGCTGACGAAAACTTATTATATACAAAACGGCACTGCTCCAGTGTAGATGTAGATAAAATTGTATATTTTTTGATGATTTTTCAAAAACCGCTTGTACTATTTCGATAAAATTTTCATGGGATCATTTGCGAAGTATCCTTTCTAACAAAAAAGTATTTTTTTACAATTGGTTGGCAAGCGACTTATGCGGCGTGTGTTATGCGAACAAACATACAAAAAATATAGAAACATCCGAATTAAGAACCTTCTTTTTTAGATGGTTACAAATTGTGCCTGCATGCAGTCATCACTTTGCATTAATCGAAATAAACTATTCTATTTCGATCAAATCACATAATTCGCAGACCAATGAACCTATTGATACAACATCTATTAATAAATGATAATGGACAAATCTTTCAAACGCCAAACAATGTTGGACGAGGCCGATCCTTAATTGATTATTTTACTTGTGACCAGGATGCATTACGCGTGTAATGTAATATTCATCATCAAATATTCACTGTGATGTTTAAATATTTGGATAATCTTCACGCATTCTTGTTACCACAGTGTGCTCCTTGATTAGGCAAGATGACTGAAAAATCTAATCATTCCGGTAGTTAGATAATCAAAAAAAGAACAGTATCTTTTCTTTTGTTGCGTAAACCGAAATTGACGATGAAACAAAGCTTTATAAAACAATATGTCACATCTAGGTACCTATAATTTGTATACTATAGGTCTGACGTCACGAACGTGTCCCGAGTTTAGGAAGCGTTTTATTTTTGTCAATATTCATTGCTCTAACTGACGGACTAAACAGATTTTCTTATTGATTTATTTAGATAATTACTAATTACCCTGTTGTGTCCATGTTGAGATAAAGACGCTTGGTTGGATGAGTTTCAAAAAACATGAAATACATAATATGTTTCCATAATTTTTTAAACCTTTATGGGATTGATGCTATCATGGTGCCTATTTTGGCGATGAGGTGCGGACATAGGTGTCACTGCATTTTTGTCTTAAAAGGTAGACTGTTACGAAATAAAACAAATCTGGGCAAATAACTATAAATTGTTTTGCCAAAAATGTATTCAAATGATCGCATTTTTACCAACATTTTGGGTAGATTGAAAGAATTTGTTAGATAACCATTTAAAGTTCCACAAGGTATTGGATTTTTTAACATTCGTAAAATACTTAAGTGGTTTGGTCTTCAATTTAAATTGGTTTGTTTTTTGATATTTAAAGATAATACCTTCTGGGTCAAACACTCTTTGGGTGCTCAATTAAGAGCCAACACTTTTACTTTCTTCCCAAATGTTAAAGGTGACTTTCAATTACTCGAATTTCCAAAAGATTAAGATATCAAATAATCAGTTAATAAGAATGCAAAAGTTATTATATCTCAACAAAATATTTAATTAGCTGCCTCACCGGTTAATAGCGATAAACGGTTGCATTAACCAAATTTCACTTACGCTTGTAAACCGGTTAGGATCGTAAAAGATATTATAAACAAACTGGCCGTGATTTTTAATTCGTTGTTAATTCTTTCTTATCTTTTAACAATTAATAAAGTAACTCCCTGCCATAATTCTTAGTTTTATATTATTTGTCGCCTTATTCTGAATATTTATGTTTTCCGTCTGACCTTTGCTTCCGAGTAATTTGAGATGCAGTTTTAAAACCTGATCTCCGAAGTTTCTAGAAAGATAAACAGGTATTATTAAAACTTGCATACATTCTCGGTGAAGATGGATTTAATGTTAAATCTTTATTGAATAATAGCAAAAACAGAAGATTAATAGATTGAAGCTAAAAAAATAAACATAACACAATGATCAATAATTACAGACGTAATGAAAGTGACGCAACACACATTGGTATCTCACGTCACTTTCACTGGACGATATGACTGGTTCTTGATATATTAGTGGCAACAAGCTCACGCGGTAATGACGGTCACACTGTCATTATAGATTGATGCTATATAAGATTACATGGCGAAGACGCACACGACTTCCTGTAAAGGTCAATAGCATTTTGCAGTCTATTTTGTACAAGTGTAGAGTCATTATCGTATCAAGCTAAGTTATAGCAAATACTTAACCTATTGAATAGGTTCATCATCTATTACCTAGTTAGAAATTTGGCCTGTCATATTGCTTTCATTTATTTCATTATACTTATCTACCTATTTTAGTTTGAAAGTCATGTGTAAGACGTTTTATTTCAATTATTGTCTCAGTATCTTAAATCCCAAGTTCTCACGCTTGTTTTGGCTATGATTCAATCTTTGTTAAATTTGGGTTTATCCAGTTTTGTTTGTTGTGGATTTCTACCGCACCTTTGTTTGTCTCTATTCGCGAAAATATTTGCCTTAAAATTCGCCAAAATTCTCGTTTTTACGAAAACATCTTCATCTTTTATTGTTGAGTCAGGAAATAATTCATTTGGTAGTGGCGGTACATTAAGATGGACACTGTGGACTTTCTCCCGACCCATGGCGTGATCACTGGGCGCCGGTACCATGATTGGCATAAGTACAAACGCGCCAATGAGTTAGTTATTAATGATTTCTCTAACGACTCGCACCTACGTGTTTTCACCTCATCATCAATCATTGTTCAAGTCTCTCTTAGCTGGGTTTCCACGCCTATTGTACTTAAGACTAAATCAGCTATATATTCGTGGATATGCAAAATAATATGCTTGTTCATTATTCTCGAGATTAGCTCTGTTGATTTCCTATAGTCATAAAATCTTAGATGACCAACTTTCCTTTGGTAGTCGCTGAGAGTTCTCCCGAGGTTTTAATTACAATCTTCCATGAATACTACTTTGGATGGGCTTCTAGGGCCGCTTTTACTTCTAACGATAGACTAGAATGTTTAATATCCGGTATGAATTTAAAATATTGGTTTCAGATTTCTGAGACTTGTTTTTTATGGTTTTGTTATAAATATTCAAGCAATAAAGTTGTGACAAAACACCGGATCGCCTTCACAGTAGTAAACACAAATAAAACGTTCGTTTTCTAGACTCAACAGTGGGAGGTGTTAGCTTAGGACTCAGACTAGATTCCTGAGCGGCTCGAAAGGTCTCACTTATTTACATTTGACTTTGAATGCCGATCACAAAACTAGTTTTATCATTCATTTTCTAGTGCATTAGCGTGTCGCGTTAGTGAATTAATTTCTATATAACCTTCGTTCAGTCACGAGAAGTCTCAATCGCTTGATCGAGTTTATTAAGTTCAGATCATCCATCACCGTTTGCAACATTGTTTATTCTTGTTGATAGACTAATTAATTTTATACCAAATTTTGTGCTGGTGGTCTTTTGACATTCTGTATTATTATTATGGTACAGTTTTTTAATATTGATATTCATATTTTGAAGGCTGTTTAAATAGTCGTGATTGATCTTTATCTTATTACCGCTCCGGGTGGTTTTGAAGACAATCAGATCATCTGATATGGCATACAAAAGTTACAAGACACGCTTTTTGAGATGTATTACGTTTCTTAGAACAAAAAAGTTAACCATGGGCTGTTTATTGTTTTATTATGTTTCCTTTAGTTCTATTCTTAGTAACTTTTGAGGAAAAGTTATGGTTTTAATTCCATGTACCCTTTCAGATGGCATTTGATTAGATGCTTCGTAATTCTCTGAAACATTTTTGATCTGGTTTATCTCTCCGCTGTACATTTTCTTGATCAAATGTAATATGTGATCTTCAACTGCTAAACGTTCAAGGTTTAAGGTTAAGTGTTCACATTCTTAGATTGTGCATGCTTCTTGCATTACGTTTAATGATTGCCTGTCAGTTATTTTATCATCAATGTCTGTAGTGACATCCATCTTATCGATTATCTCGCTTGTTAATATGTTCAATAGACGTTTCTGATTTGCTGTCTGTGTTATAACACTCGTTTGTGCTCGTGATTTTTTTCGTGTAGTGGCAGAATATTATCTCACGAGCTTCACGATAAAAGTCGTTTGCTAGTCTTTTCCTGTTCTAAACTTCCAAAACAGAAATAGTTCTCAGGAAATAGTAAAAGAAAAAATTTACTTTTGCGAATATAAACCATTCTCTTGTCAATATCTCACAAAATAATAACATTGCATTTCTAGCAATTACATAAAGTTCAGTATTTATTCCAATACGTGGGATAATGCATAACAAAATAATCTTCGTAGGTGGCAAAATGTAAATATTTGAATTCATAGTATATTGACCATTCTAGTACTGCGATATTTTCCTGCTGTAAACGGTTAGGTATTGCAATGTTAGCGTAAACGTATAAAATATGGAATTTATAACAATAATTTCTTGAGAAGTAGTTAGTCGAGAAGGTGTAGCCTGTGAGAGCGGATCTCAGTAACCTTTGAGTTTAGCTATATACCGCGTACACTAAACCACACGTATATGACAACAGTTTGACTATGGCAGTGAATCGGAGATTTTGTTTATAACGTTTGGTAATTTAAGTCATAGCGAGGCCGTTAACAGCGCTGCAGGAGTTGATTTTGTCTAGGATAGCCCGTGGTTCGTCGCGGGACTGTACGCATTAGTCGTAAAGGGCTATTGAAGGACACTGTGGATTTTAGTCAGTACGAGTCTGACAGTCCCTCCCGCTCTGCCCTGGGTGGGTGGACTCATTTGATGATTTTACCACTTAAAAAAAAAGGATAGCCCGTGGATGGAAGATCATTACATACCGTGTTTTCTCCATGTGTTGGAAAGTACGATAAGCTGTTGGTTCCGGCTATCATTTGTAGATGTTTGACAGTCGTTACGAGAAGTCAGATGCCCGAAAGTCTGGCAACTAATGTCACCAGGGTATTGTAATCCCCAGGTACAGGCTAGGCAGATGATGGTCGTTTAAGTAACTTTGAGATGCAATTGTCTGTAAGACTATGATGCGGATGTACGCACAAACACGATTAATGTTGCGTTAATTTAGCTGTATAGCAGGAACCTACTTCAAAAGGTGTTGATGAATATTTAATTGTGATTGCTTCCGATTAATAAAGAAAGATAGGACAGATTTTTTGCACTTCATAATGGACTGTACAAAATTATAAATCGACATGTACATTTAAATATTATGATATTTTTTCCTTGGGCTCAGGATGTAGCAGCGATTTTGTATTTCAATTCACTGAATATAAGGTATCGTATTAACATAATTTAAATGCAATAAATCCTTCAGTTAATTTGTGGATTATGTTCCTAAGTATGTTCATAATTATGATTTACACAACATGTATCAAATAGTTTTGCATATTACCGAGTTTTGATAAACCTAGCAAACAAATTATCCAACCATGTAAATACCTTAAATATTCAATAAATAGTAGTACTATGAAGTTAACATTTTGAGGTTGCACCATATGATCCTACTTTTGATTTGAAAGGCGTGCAGTGTTTTTGTGTTTTTCATCAGGATTTTGACACTAGCAGACAGAATCTGAATACTGACACCTTTTCCTATACCTTTCGAATATTTGGTGTGATCTTATGTTATGATTTCATTATTGGCTTGATTCCCACCTCAATCGCTAATCATTTTCCAACTCATCTATTAGATAGAAACGCTTTAAGAACTACAATATCACGTTAACAAGGTAATAATTATAATTGTCCATCTGGCGGTAAACGATTGAATGAAACCTCAATGCCACCATGAAGAGGGGTCAACAACTACGTTAAGCCCCGGTTCTCATTGACCGCGATCTAAGACATTTAGTTAAATGACAAATTATTATGAATTACCATGATGTCATTTACTCAGGAGATGGTATGTGTAGAATGTTGTGTTTAGAAGTTTAATCGTGTTTGACTGCTGGTGTTCCCATTCGAGATGCAATGATAATTACGAGCCATATTTAGTTGCCATTCTTCAATTTCAATCATCCGTCATAATGCACACGGCAAAAGAGAGGAACTTACTACCTGGGTCGTGTGTTCCCGAACTTATAAAACCCGATTTTTTTCAAAGTTAGAGTGAACATGCTCCTTCTGGGTAAGTTCTCTCCAGCGTGCATCGTAGACTTTGTCTCCGTCACCTGTAACCTAAACTGTGACGAGGATAGGCATATGAGATGACATAATTTTATAATTAAACTTATGAAATTGTCCAGCATGTCCCGTTCTTTGCACTGTACAGTGATGGATAGTATTGGAGAGCCAAAATTCGTTGGACAAATTCTGGGTGTATTCAATAGAGATTGCCATGAACACACTAAGAAGAAAATATGATTATATGAGGATGTGTAATTGCTTCAAATAGAAGACACATGCTCTATGACGGAATAGGCAGCAGGATAGCATCTCACACAATGAGATATTTTTGCCAATAATGTCTCGAAAACCCGTTTCTCGGTACTAATTTTAGTAATTTGCTTAATATAGGTACTCGTGAAAAACGATTCTTGTCTTGTAAGAATGTCATGAACAGTTCCATAAAGTTAAGCGCATTGCTAAAGACAGGAAGAACTTAAACTAAATGAGGCAATACAGATTTATTTGACCACGTCGTTGGCAAGGCGAAGTTTCTTTCCGTTCAGTATTTGTGGTCACATTTGATGGAACGACGTGGTCACTACTGTTTGGTATGTCCGTCGTCTTGGAAACTATGTAGGAAACTAAGTTTTTATCATTCCCGATACATTTTGCTTGTACTACTGTGGTCCTGATGGATTGCCACTTGCCACATACATACTTACATCTCTTTTTTGTTTTCTTTGCTGGATTGATAACTAGTTGTTGCTGGCGGAGTGAGGTTTTCTGCAATCTAGGATGAAAAGATATATGTGGCGTTCTTCAGGTCCCTTGCTGTTTGTCTGTCAAACTTAATAACCATGGTAATTGATTTAGGCTTAAAAAGGTGACGTGTTGAATACAAAGTTTATAGTTGTTATTAGAAGGTAATGGTAACATTTCCTTGAATTGTTCTGTAGCCACGTTATATTGTATCTACTGCCCTTAACACAATTTCTCATGCTGGCGTGTAATCTAGACTAAAAGTGTTATGGGCAAACTCTTGACACTTTTGAACTAGCGTAGATATTAAATTATTTACTAACCTCCGGATTCTGAATACATAATCAAGTCTAAGTTGTCAAATCTGTCAAGCCTATTAAGAACTGTGATTGTTGGTCCCAAGTCACAACAGTCTATTATTTAAGTTGACAAGTTGTGACATAACTTAAACTGTAAACAGGCTTTCAGACAGCAGAAGTTAGTGCATTAAACCATTATAATTCACTAATCTCATCTTATTTGGAGTCTGTTTAGTATGATATCTTTTTCTATCATTTCTGTAGATAATTTTTAGCAAAAACTTCATTCATACAGTCCATCTATAGGTTAGGTTAGGTCTTCTTAGGTTTTTTTTATAGCCATCCACATTCATTACACAAACTTTCTTTAATCTTTTCCTCATTCAAGTAGAATTTCTTCGAACATAGTAATTCGGCATTATGTAAAAGATCTCTCCAAATCTTTTTTACTATAAGTAGGTTACTTTTATTTTCTCCAGCAAATGATCTGAATCATTCCATGAATTCCTCCATGCACTTAACTTAGTATTCAACATGAAGGCTCACTACGTGTATCATCAAAATCCGCCTTTCGAAGTCTCAGAGAAAAACATCCGTTTACCAACGTGATAAAATTAATAAGACATTTCGTTGCATCGATTCTAAATAACTTTATTTTCTCTTGATGTGGGAAAGTTATCATCAGGACTGATATTTCCATTAGCAGGCTTGTTGTACCTGCTTTCTAGCTCACCCTGCTCTGTGTCCACTTGCATATTTAGTACCTATTCGTTCAATAGAGATATCTGCAAACTGGATGAGATTTGCATGTAAGTACTTGCTTTGTATCAGGAAATCCACCAATCCTGTTTTTGAACCGAAATGAGAAGCAATTTAATGACACTTTTTCAAATAGGTCAATAGATCACACGGAGGTATGTTTGTGGATATTAGCACGTACCAAGAGTGGTACTATATGTGGTAGTGTGTGAAGTCATCAGACGTCGAACTTCCAAAATCAATGGGCCTATGTGAAAAAAAAAGTTTTTATTTCACATAGGCCCATGAGGGCACTTATAAAACGTCGACAGCAGGTGTTCGGTTCGGGTTGGTCGATTCCATGGAGATGAACCGGCAAGAAACTCCATGGTTTCCACTACTGAACATAGGCCTCCCTCATAGATATGCAATAGGAACAGTTGTAAACGACTTGTATTGTCTCCAGCGCGATCCGATATAATATTTTGTACGATTTATTACTTTTCGGCAAGTTCACTTGTCTTATCTACATAATAATCATGTTTATCAACGTGCAAGAATTCATAAAACATGTGATTGTTTCATTGCAATTTAATGAAAAATTACATTGCTTATATTTTATTATCAGGCGCACTGTTTTGTCAACTTTATTAAAGAAGGCTTTTCTTTGTTTTATATTATTAAAATTAAGTCGTATATTATATTGTATAGTGGGTTTATTTCTCCATTGTTCTGTGTTAAGTTTGTTGATTATTTTGTATTACTTTGTAAAAGAATTGTTTAACGTTTAATTTTCAACTTTATGTTTTTCAACATTACCTTATTTGAATCATTATAATGTTTATAATGCTTCCTCTTCTTATCTTTATTATTGTCTTAAGTTCTTTATATGTCCAAATACGTAAGAATACATTTTAATTTTTCAACATAGTTTTTCTCATCTCATATTGAAGGATGTTCTGTCATATGTACTTGATTGAGATTTCTAAATTTCTTTCATTTATTTGTAACAGTCCAATTGTTTAATTATGGCTCCTTTTTTACATCTATATACGGCTTCATAACAAACCTGCCCTTAATTGTGCATACAGCATTACCAAAATAATTTGAACTATGTCGCCTCGACTGATTAAGCGAGGTCACACAATAAATCATTTATCATTGACCCTGAGATCTGATGACTTAATATTATGCATGATAGTGTAGAGGCCCGTGGTCTCTTCAAAGACTTGACTGTGTACCACTAACTAGCTTGTTACCGCCGTTTCACTCGGATTTTTTGCTATCCTCGTTTAGGAGAGTTGTAATTCTCCTTCGTTCTTCTTTATTTTATCTTATTTATGCTATTCCAAGTCAACGTCTTGTTGCTGTATCTGATCAGTAGTTTATACTTAACTAGCACTTTGCCCGCGACTTCGTCCGCGTGGGTTACGTACTTTCCTAATTCCCCCTTTTCACCCCCTTAAAGGTTAAATTTCCAAAAACCCCTTCTTAGTGCTCCCCTAAATTATAATAGGAACCCGTGTGCAAAATTTCACATTCCTAGCCCCAGTAGTTTTGGCTGTACGTTAATATGTCAGTCAGTCAGTTCTCCTTTTATATATATAGACTAGCACTCCACCCGCGACTTCGTCAGCGCATGTTTATTGTAGACAAACTGATTTTCCGATGTTCACCCGCTAGGTTGATTTTTGAAATATAGATAATTACGCATCCTTTATTCGTTTGGGAAACTATTTATACCAACTGATTGAGTAATAATCTTTTTTTAAACTATTATCTTTGGAAGGAATTGTAAAGGAAGGATCGTCTACTGTCGTGGGGTTATCTTTAAAGGTAGCCGTGACCTTGCAACGCAAAAGCAACTGAAGAAACTGGGTGAATTTTTAGTCAGTAAGAGTCTGACAGTCCCTTCTGCTCCATTCATGTCGAGAGGATTCATTTGATGATTTTACACACAAAAAAGGTTTCTCTACTGCTTTATAGTCCAGTTCTTTCCTTTTCAAACACGTAAGTAAGTAATAGAAAGTATTAGACCTGACGGGCTGCCAGTGCCAAAGCCTGCCGGGGTTGCGGGTCTGTCTGATCAGGTAACCGTAACCCTGGAACGTAAAGAGCTATCGAAGGATCAATGTGGATTTTAGTGAGTACAAGTCTGACAATATGAGGTGGGAGGACTCATTCGTGATTTTACCACGATAAAAAAAAATAGAGTGTACCTATTTGCCATGGGAAGTATTTACGTTGTACTTGTCGGTAACTATCTTCTTATCAGCACCTAACGATGGAAACCATCATTACTCTAATTACAAGGACAAGGTTATCTCCAAGTTATTTATAACCTGTAGTAAAGTACTAACAGTTTTAATTAGTGTAGGTAGTAAAATACACATGTTTGAAGAACATTACTTTGTCAATTGTACAACTCTTTTTCTTAAGATAACTAGTTAAAATATTTTTAGTGGGTCTTTTAAATATCAATGTTTAACATCAAATAATAAGGGTGTAGAATAAATATTCAGTTATAGATTCAGGTGTTCGTAATTTCCATCATTTACTTGTTTACGGATCGCCATTTGTGGACGCTATTTTAATATACTATGGCTATGCGACCACAATAACGGTGAACAAATCAACGATCTCCATCAACAACAACTGTAATTTTTTTTTAATTATGGTTAGAAAAAAAGAATACTTTGTGCAAATTAATGTTTATTACCGTTTTTGTCTCGTTAATGTTATATCATATTAACAATATTCAATCATATTATTATGATTATTGTTTTATAGGGTGCACGTGTAAGAAACGTGTGCAATATGTCACAATATTGGCCAATGAGCTGTTTGAAATTTTGGAAAAGTGTTTGAGGCACGCTGACAACTTGCTCAATACTGCACACCTGTCTGAGAAACAGGTTTGGTTTTGAACCAAGCCAAGGTGTATTTAAAGATGTAACTTTTTTGGTCCCAAAAAAGTGTTATAGGTTTCGAAACCTTTCTACCTTTAAAAAAGAATATTTAAAGAGAGGGAAAATTAGAGCCAGATAATTTAGTTGGTTTATACACTTCGCTAGGCGCAAAAATATCGGGCACGCCGCAATCGCGGCGGTAAGACCCCTCTTTGAGGAGTGGCTGGATAGGCGTCACGGCGTCCTTACCTACCGCATGACGCAGGTCCTCACCGGACACGGAAGTTTCGGGAGGTTCCTGTGTCTGATAGGGAGGGAAGAAACGCCTGGGTGTCACCACTGCGAGGATCGTCCGGAGGACACGGTGGAGCATACGGTGCAGGACTGCCCCGCTTGGGCAGAGCACCGCCGTGTCCTCACGACGGCGATAGGCGGAGACCTCTCGCGCCCGGCATTGATCGAGGCCATGCTGCGGGGCGAGACGGAGTGGGAAGCGGTCGCCTCCTTCTGCGAAGCAGTCATGCTCGTGAAGGAGGAGGCGGGCCGCCTGAGGGAGAGGACAGCGTCCTCCCTCCACCCCAGCCGCAGTGGTAGACGCCCACGGCGTCGGACGTCACAGGACGATCTCCGGCCACCGTAGGCGCGGGCATGCGGGCAGCGAGTAATGGGCGACTTGCTGTCCGACCATGGACCATGCCCGGGTCGACGGCGCGTTGTGTTCCACGCGCGCCTCAAAGAGTGTCAGCATGTTGACGGGACCTGTAGAGGGCCAAAGCCTGCCGGGGTCGCGGGACCAAGGGATTACCGTGACCCCGGTACGTAAAGGGCTATTGAAGGACACCGTGGATTTTAGTCAGTACAAGTCTGACAGTCCCTCCCGCCCTGCCCTGGGTGGGAGGACTCATTTGATGATTTTACCACGCAAAAAAAAAAAAAAGGCGCAAAAATATGTAAAAAAAACAATTTCCTACCAGTATTTTAATGGCGACTGGTTGCGCCCTTGTGTTAGAATTTCGCAAAAATTCGCCTAGCTCTCCTAGTATGGGTCGACGTTGTGTTCCACGCGCGCCTCAAGGAGTGTCAGCATAGTGACCGGGTCTGTAGAGGGCCAAAGCCTGCCGGGGTCGCGGGACTCACAAATTACCGTAACCCCGGTTCATAAAGGGCTATTGAAGGACACGGTAAAAAAGCTCTCCTAGTATACGGCGCCGTAACAGTTTCAACCATATCGTTGTCGTATAATAGGTACTCTTGTAAATAGTGCTATTTCCATAAGTGCTCTTTGCTATTTCCGATCTTCACGTCAACTGTCACTTCCATTAACAATTTGACATTGCAATTCCTTATTGGTACTTTACTTTCAAACGTCGTCCTGGAAATCACCACATGCCAACGTTTAAACGTTCTACTTTCTAACTAGCGTTTAACCTTTTGTGTGATTATCATAATATGAAAATATGTTTTGTCAGTATTACGTATACAATTATACAAATCATTTAAATATATCAAATGTTAACGTAATTCATTGCTTACTTGATTTGTAGGTCGCAAGCGTGACTTATTCTGAGGTTCCGGGCCTTGGTTGATAGTTTTCGTGGACTTCTCAATAATACGATATTATCTTCTCAATCGACCTCAACTTGAGACTGCTACAGTCTTGAGTGGAGCTACAGAATGATACTTTATGTCGACCTAAATCTAATTTATTATCTTTGTCTATAGTGCTTTCCTACAATTCTTCCTTTCTGTAAGGGTAGTTTTAAAGATCAAAGTATCCATATGGGCAGACAGACAGCAGGCAGCGACTTTGTTTTGTACTATGTAGTGACTATAATATGAGTTGAGATACACGATAGCTGGCCACATCATGCTTGCATTGACTAGGCAGGTCCACTCAAAGTGTGGTTCTTTCTTCAAAAGACCACCTCAGACACCCGCATGGTTCTCATATAACTTTACCAATACAAAATTGTCGGGACTTTAAAAGAGACTGTGACCTCTGAATGAGGTACTAAACGCCGGCCGCATCTAGTTTCAAAATAGTGTCTTATTGACGTGTAAAAGAGTTGCCCAAAACCAATTTGCTAAATAAAGATCGTTTATCATTTAATGGTGTTGCGGTGCATACCTTTTTCAAAAGCTAATGTCATGTTGAAAGTAATTTTTCCATATATTCATTTTCTATCTACCTTAATAAGTATTTTTTGCGTCGTAAAATAAAGGTCGTTCACCCTCAAGATCTCTAATGATACCTCCTCTAATTATGGCAATTGCTTTAAACGCTCTCGTCTTATGCGGACTATGCGATGCACTCCCGCGCAGCTAAGCCGTTTGAAAAATACCGGCCAATCAACGTAAATGGTGCCCTAAAATTTAGATTATAAGGTGGTAATTAGTGAAGCGTTTAAAAATATAGGTTCTGTTGTTGTTATTTTAATAGAGAAGTGAGTTAAAGCCTTGAAGGTGTTGTTTTAAAACGATTTATGAGGTAAGTTCAGTGATGATAAACAATATTTGTAGTTTCATTTAAAATTATGACTAATATATTAGTGAAGCATAAAATATTACAGTAGGTACCTAATCTGAGAATTTCACTGAAAGCAATACAACTTCTAGTGTTTTTTTAGGTGTAAATTAATGTACTCGATTAATAATCCGGCTCGAAGGACCATATCGAGCGCCATCTTATTTTTTAACAATTAATTTCTTATTCTATAAGACTAAAATTATAGCCCCCAGTCTTTTAAACAGACAGTCAACGACCGATTAAAAATGAGACAATCAACGCATAATCTTCTAAAGACGTCATTTAGCTGTCATCTATCATAGTGGTCCCCTGAGGCCAACAATTATATCACTTTGGTTACTGTTGCGAAACGGAGATGAAAGTCTACCTATTGTTTCTGAATCAGAGATTGTGAACCTTTTTACACATGCGGTACGCATGTATGAAAATGTTTGTCTTTTCCTATATGACCACCTATTTCTTTAGTCAATTTAGGTTTTTTTTTAGGCTTTTTACACAGATCAATATTAATTAAAATCTATACTGCATCAATTACTCTTAAACCTTTTGAAGGCTAATCATTCTTGTCTGTTGTCAAAATCGAATGCTAAATATGTAAATCGGGATTGTAGTTTTTAAAGAATCATTTTGCCGATGCCGAGCATGCGAGTGAAATGTGATTACACCTTGGATCTCCCCAGGTGTAATCAAATTTTACAGAAACAATTCCCTTACGACTTTGGTATTCATTGACGCGTGCCTGTGTACGAACGTCCATGGATTTGTATTGCGATAATCGCCTGGATACCAAAGTCGAAGGTATTATCGGACATTTGCGTCGCGTTGTGTACGAAGGGGCCAACTGCCGGAAAAACGCTCCTTTCTACTTTCTTGACACCCTTAAATAGGAAAAGTTGTTGGGTCGGCAACGAGCAGGCGATACCTCTGGTGTCCATAGAGTATAACCACTTTCCATCAATCGGGGCATGTGGTTGTTGGTCACCTTCATGCTATATATTTTTTGGAAATTTATAAACTGAACCACAAACATTACTAACTCAGCCAAGAATATTATAACTCGCCAACAATTTTAGTTTTACCCGTAAGTTCGGTTTGGTTAGGTTTCTTTAAAACCTGCACACAGAAATAGGAGCCCCGTGCAGCCAAGCTCAATCGACTACGCCTTGGCTTGGCCTAGATTTTGTACATCTTCTGATTAATCAATTCATTTGAATCGTAGCTGAGTTAGTAATTTTGTGGCCAATGTAGATTTTTATTGGATAGCGCAAGCGGCTTCTATTTAATAGCATAGTAATGCTAGCCGCTTTAAATAGCACCCTTTTTTGACTACGATGAGAATGCACGCTACGCAATACAATCCAAAGGTTTGTTACCTCCGTTCGAATAACACAGGAGATTACAACTGATGATACGTGTTTCGTCTATGATTAAAGTGCAAGTGATTTGACGGCCGGCAGGCGTTTTAGATTAATTGTAACTTGCTCGAAAGTATGATTTGATTGGATAGCTATTGTCTGCTTTTTATTTTTGAATGTGTCATTCATTGTTAATCGGTTATGTAATTTTGATTATGATTTGAAATTTAGATTACTTCGTTTTTTTTCCGATGTGCATTATTAATGTTCTTGCAGAGATACAATTAATTTAAAAGCGATTAGATTTGGTATTAGATGGTTAAAACCACTCTTGGTTATTAAATCAGCTGTCATATCTATGTATGAGCAAGTGAACGCGGCGTTTTTTAAACGCGAAGATGGCTCGCGATTCTCGAAACTTGTTTTGAAGTGCGTACAAAGGATTAGAGGAAGGGTAGAGAAGTTTGCGTATACGTGCAGATAAAGCGCTTATACGCGCGGTTGACGCGCGTTTTGTGACCGTTCTGTGGGCTTAGCGTACAAGGTTGCGTTCCAATCTCGTTTGAAGTGGGTATACGCGCTTCATCATTAGAATTGACGGAATTTTGATTTGATAGGAGAATTAAACATAGATTAATTAACTTCTGTGAAGTTCGTCTTGTATGACATTTGTGTCATCAAGTCCTTGATTGATGTTTATTTAATATTTAAATTAGGTATCATACTCAAGATTATTCACGTCTAATGTATATTAACTATTATTGATTAATGCAGATATAATTCCTTATGTAGTAAGAAGTTACAAACTCCACTGCTACCAAACCATCGTTTATAATTTAAACGATAGTTGGCTATGACAGTTACATTATCCTCATCAATGATTTAAACTTCCGTTAATTTATCGGATAAATGCAAATAAAACATTTTTCATGATAAAATGGTGATAAATTGAGGTTTTTAATGGCATTTTAATTAATTCTATAGTACTAAAATTATATACAAACCATAAATAAAAACTGATAAAATGTAAATTAGTAGTCCAAAAAAAGTGTCTCAGTATTTAGATTCGGTATCAGTATCACATTTTATTATAAATTTGATAAATGATGTTGATAATTAACAGTGTCTAGACTGCATTTATAATATTATCTTTTTATCAAAAGACACTCTAAAACTTAGATGAATTAATTTCTATTAAACTTAGTTTTGGATTTCTTCCGTTGCATTCACCAGTGACTGCATCTGATTATGATAAGATTGACCTGAATCTGTCTTTTACTTTGTTTATCTTGACTTGCGTCAGGTTTCTTAACGATGGTGTAAGCCAGAGGTTCCCAACCTGGGTCCATAGACGGAACAAAAAGGGTAATTGAAGGAACAAGGTGGATTTATAGTCGTAAGACTCAGACATCCCTTTCCACGTCATTCAGCGAGAGTAGTCATTTAATGATTTTATCTCACAAAAACAGGGGTCCGCTGCCCTTTTTACGAGTGGCGGAAGAGGTAAGAAAGAAAGAAGAAGAAAGAAAATAAAATAAGTTTATTTGACACGCCTTAGGCACACAATTACAATGAAAAATTACAAGGCAATGGAAAAGGAAGAACACAAAAGAAGGTACTACGGTGTCCTCATCTTTCACCTGATGCAGGTCCTCATCAGGGATGGTTGTATCGGGAGGAATCTGCGTCACATTGGGCGGGAAGTAACGCTCGGGTGTCACCACTGTGTGGACTTCCCGCAGGATACGGTGGAGGTCTGTCCCGGGGTGACGGCGACTTCTCGCGCCCGGTACTGATTCAGGCCATGCTGCGGGATGAGAGACAGTAGAAAGCCTTCAGCTCCTGTTGCCGTTTCCAACACCAACCACCTTCTTAAAAAGAGATAAATAAACAAATGTATGTTACTGTATTGCAAATAAAATGATGAATATCGAAACTCGAAAGGGTTCTTTTTTGAACCGCGTAGGTATAATAGTAAGGCGACATTGCGTCCCCTGAAAAAGGTTGGGAAAGGCTGGTTTAAGCGAAAGTCTTGATAATAATATTTTCTCTGGTTATTCTATAATGGGTGTCAAGTGCCAAAGATGTGACGTAGATTATGATAAAGTGGAAACTTGGTGCGTAAAAGGATAAGGTTACTTGCTAAATTGCAGCTAATTATACAAATTGAGCGTCTAACAACAACAACTGAGTTATTTATAGATTTTATTATTTAGGTGTGTCCTTCACGAATATGCGTTGGATTGTTGACACGAATTTATATTCAACATTTCAAAATTAAATTTTAATCATCGTTAGGAAACCGGCTAACGAATGCCTAGAACTAAAAAAACTTCGGAATTCGATATCTACTCCGTCGTAATGGTCTTGCATATGGTATTACGGTTTATGATCCATCTCCTGTTATTGAGAAGAAGACTCTTTAATAAAAAATTGTTAACGTTATAGGGTGCTTGTATAAATAAGCCTGTTCCCGGCGCGTATACGCACCGATCGGCGCCGGTAAAACAACTATAAAGAAACTGGACAAAAATATTTTATATTCATTTTGTGGACAATCTACACCAGCAAATGCTTAACACGTATGATTCGGTGCTGGTAGTTGGCGCCGACCTGCGTCTACATGGGTTTAGTGTATCTATATGAATCTGCGCCGACCTGTCTGTCTCCCGAGAATCTGCTTTATAAAAGCACCCATTCATTGATTATGCTTGTGCAGTACTTATCTTCTAAAGAGATTGTCCTATTAGTACTTCAGATGTTCAGTATTGGAATTGAGTGTCTAGTAATAGGGAAGCTATTGTAAACATTACCTAGTCGACATCGCCATAATCAACACAGGCACAGTTAACAACTAATAAAAATAACAGGTCACGATTCACTAAACCTACATTTCACAGCTTCACATCCGCATCATTCACCATTTCCACGATTATATCGATCATAAATCGATCTACGCTTGATCGATTACCTTTCTTCGCGGAAGTCCGGCACGAGTTGATGCGATTCGATTTGATTCTCGATGCGAATTGATTCGATTCTCGACTCGATGCTTTTCGTTAGTAGCGCCTATACCCACAGTGCGTTTGTCACCTTGTCAATTATCAACGATCCAATTTCTGCGCTTAGAATGTAGAAAGGAGGAATAGAATGATAGGGGCTTATTTCCTATGCTAAGTTTGTGTGGTAACAATGCAGGTTGAGATACAGATTAGATGTAAATGTTGTTTGGGTTTATTATTATCATATTCGAGACTACGCAATGTTACCTTGTGTAATAGATTTAGTTTTGCACTCGTTTCTAATACATTAAATCTCTCTAGTTTCAAAACTACTATTTTAAATTAGATTTCTCCAGAAATAGCTTTCAGAAGCAGTTACTAGGGTTTCACCAATAAACATGTTCTCTGAAAATGAAATAGCTGTAGTAAATTTCTAGAAAGTTATAATAACAAACTTCGTTTTATATTCAGAGCCTATCAAATGTCGATCAATATAAAGTAATCTTCCTTCTTGCTATATTCCAAGTAGGTCACACCAAGTCCGATTCAATATCTATAAAAGGGTGACATTTGAAATTCTAAACGCGTGCTGTCCATATTTCATAGCCTATTTATGGAAGTAATACATGAACAGCATTACTGGACCAAATATTCGCATCAATTAATCGGAATACCGGACTAAATACGGTTCTGGAGTATCCAAAATTCTTCATTCCGGTCTTTTTGTACGTCCAAATGCTGTCTTTCCTTTCGTTAAGAGATACTCGTGGAATTTTAGCAGTTGGAATGGAGGGTTAGGATCGTTTTAATTCGTTAAATTAAAAGAGATGCTTTGAATTTATTTCTACTTGATTAAGGATTCATTAGAATGCTGGTTAAGCGTTTTTAGATGTTTTGTGGCTCAGCTCAATTCGACAAATATTTTGGAGTGTTTTCAAACCGTTTGCAGAAGTTTCTATGTTTTTAAGAAAAATCATGGGACTTGCTACTCCAGCGAATGCCTGGTTCTGGACAATTACCGTCATTATTAAGAAAACTATGCGAGAAGTAACTCATTAATTTCATCAGTTCTCTGCTAAGTCGGTGATACTGTAATGATACCAATTCTCATCACGCTGTTCTTTGTTCACAGGAGGAGCTGGACTTAACAGCAGTCAATAAAGCGGCCATGATGGCTCTCCCTGCTGCAAAGAAGTGGCAGATCTACTGCAGCCGACGGCCCCCGCCTGGCGCGCCTCCACCGCTCGCCACGGCACCGCAGCTTGAGGAGTACGTCAAGGCTCTTAACGAAATTGCTGATGTGAGTAAAGAGATTAGACACCGTATTCTTTTATAATAGGTAATTGTCCAGCACTGTAATAGCTATGGAAACCGAACCCAACTCCAATTTAAACGTGCAGATGTCAACAATAACATTGATGGCAACACGAGCTCGAGAGAGAAATGCGGCTGAATCGCCGCAGCAACCAATGAAATCATAGAACGTATTTTTAGTAGCTGTAATGTCGACTTTACTATTAAATGCTTAAGTTTAATAATGAACTGTGAAAATGATTTCATATTCATTTCTGCCTCCAGTCAAAACTTTCCTTTTAGATCCAGCAACCGCTGGTTCAAGGATTATAAACTTATAATACGTGATTGCCTGGCTGCTAACAAATAACAAACTTTCCATGAAAACGAACATTGGAAACTTTATCCGGGAAAAAACAAAACTTTCGGATTACCAAGCATTAACTTTTGGTACCAGATTATATGCAGTCTGTTCGACCATCTTCATATAAACATATTCCATATATTTTTCCAGGCTTTTGCCTCGTCAGAAGGAGTACCACCAGCAGAAGCATGCGCACTAGTCGACGGCCTCAAAACAGCTTTACGGACGAGAGCCCACAGTTTTGTCCTTCGCTTCATCAAACAGGGGGGCCTAGGTTCCTTGCTCGATGCCCTGCAGAAGGCGCCCAGAGACGATGCCGTTACCAGGCATAACCTCATAGCTGCTATCAAGGCGCTTATGAACAACTCGGTAAGTAGGCTTAAAGTAGTTAGTGTAAAGATGAAGATGTAAGGTTTAGTGGTTATGGATGTAGACCATGTAGTTGGATTCTTGAAGGACAGCGTTGGTTCACAATTGGACTGTTCTTGCAATTAGATCAATCTAAAATTATTGTAAATTCTATTCTGCCTATGCTTCTTTCTTGAATGTCGTCCAAAAAGGACAAAAAACACTTTGGACCGGTTTTGGAAAGCCAAATTGTTTCGGTGGTCTGAGTTCAAATCTCATGCTGAATAACTGACTCGGTTGAGATAAATCTTCTTCTTATTTTTAGCGGCAAATCTTATAAATGAAAAACCGAATGAAAAAAAGTATTGGCCAACCCCAAAAAAAGGTTAAGAGTGGGAAAGTGGGATCATATGTTGGTGATGAGCTATTATGAGATTTGATGCTTTGATCGAATGCTTACTCAGAAAACCGCTTCTTTAGCTGATAAAATGGTTATCGCAGTTGATCATCTCAGCAGTAAAACATAAAATAAGAAGTAATCTTCTTCCAGAACTTCCTCTCTCTTCTATTCTTTTAAGCTCTCTTTCTTACCAGCTTTACAAAATATTGTTGGTTGCTTGCAGACCGGGCGCGCGCATGTGCTGGCCCACCCCACGAGCATCGATCTGATCGCACAGTCCTTAGACACTGAGAATGTTAAGACCAAGGTCGCTGCACTTGAGATCCTCGGCGCTGTCTGTCTTGTACCAGGAGGACATAAGAAGGTAGTGTGTTCGTTTTAGAAGATTATGTATGGAGCTGGTGGAGGTTTTTTGTGGTTTGTAGAGAAAATTGTCTGCATTATGGTGCTGATAAACTTGAGCATTCACTTGTAATGAGCATTCTTGCGAATGTTATATTATAGAGAAACAATCGAGAGCGTTTTAGCGAGCATTGTAACGAAAGTTCCGGCTAGCTTTTCGTCGAGCCGAGTTTTGATTACCATCATTCATCAGTAGAGGCTCGATAGAAAGATCGTCAAAATTATCTTCTTCGTTGTTCAGTTCGGCAAAATTAAAAACGGCGAATGCTCGATGTTCTGTTACATGTGAATGCTCAAGTATATCAGCACTTCATCACATAATAAATGTATAGGAATAAAGATTGCTGGAGCTTGAATTCGTGTATGTGTAAGTCAGTTGGAGATTCCTATAAGACTGGTTACAATTTTATAGCATGAAAATGCGACACTTGAACACTAAGAAAAGATTGGTGCAGTCAATTATTCTAAGAAAATACAAAATCTTGAATCCTATCTAAAACTTTTTCACATAAACAGGTGCTAGAAGCAATGGTACACTACCAAAAATACGCCGGCGAAAGAGCCCGCTTCCAAAGCATAATGAACGAATTGGACCGAAGCACTGGGGCTTACCGCGATGACCTAGGACTGAAGACCGCCATCATGTCCTTCGTGAACGCAGTACTGAACTATGGACCTGGGGAGGAGAGCTTGGAGTTCAGGCTGCATCTCAGATATGAGCTGCTGATGTTGGGGATACAACCAGGTCAGTGATGCTTTTGATTGCGCTATTTTTGTTTTAAGAATCTCTGAGATGTGAATTTGAAAATTTTGTGGGTGGCTGGATCTGACGATCGTTATTCTGTTTATAATAAACTAGCATTTTTCCCGCGACTTCGTCCGCGTGGGTTACGTACTTTCCTAATTCCCCCTTTTCACCCCCTTTTTTTTTTTTTTTTTTTTTTTTTTTTAGGGTGGCAAAATCATCAAATGAGTCCTCCCGCCCTGGGCGGGGCGGAAGGGACTGTCAGACTCTTACTGACTAAAATCCACCCGTGTTTCTTCGGATGCCCTTTACGTTCCGGGGCCGCGGTATCCTGGATTAAGAAAAAAGCCGCGACCCCAGCAGGCATTTGGCCCCGTAAGGGGCCCCGTCGGTGACGCGTGAAACACGACGCGCCACCTACCCGGGCTTGGTCCTTGGTCGGACGGCGAGCTTACCCATTACTCACCGTCCGCAAGCCCGCTCCGCCGCTGTGCCCTCTGCTGTTCAGAGGGACACGCGTTGGAGCATCCACCCGACAGGCTATTCGCATACGGGCAAAGAGACCCCTTAGGCACACAGTGCCTAAAAGAGTTTTTGCCCGCATCCCAGGGTGCACCGGCCCGAAAAACTGGTCTTCCCCCCGGACGTATCCGAAGGGGAACTCCAGTCCACGGGCGCACGTGGAGGTTTCCTGTCTTAGCACCCCCTTTTCACCCCCTTAAAGGTGAAATTTCCAAAAACCCCTTCTTAGTGCTCCCCATTATAATAGGAAGCCGTGTGCAAATTTTCACATTTCTAGCCCTAGTAGTTTCGGCTGTACGATGATATGTCAGTCAGTCAGTTCTCCTTTTATATATATAGATTTTGACATAGACTTCGGATGGGTATAGATTATGTTAGATACTGTATTAAAGTAAAGATGATTTATGAGGAAAGAAAAAATCAGCTGCGAGTCGGATTTGAACTTCGCGTCTTCTGGATAAGTACTCAAGACGCCTTAGCAATCAACTCAGAAGCTAAATCTTCTATCCTCGTTTAAACGTTTTTCGGTAAACGAACATTAATATAAAGTTACTATGTAATGATATGTTTTTAATCAGGGGGCAGCATAATAAGCAGTAAGGATCTGTAAATTACTGCAAATAAATGTATGTAAATGTACAAGTACAATTTGTTGTAAGTAAATAAATATAAAATAAAATAAATATTCCACAACTATCACACAGCGCCATCTAGTCCCAAGCTAAGCAGAGCTTGTGTTATGGGTACTAGACAACTGATAAACATACTTATACATTTCTAAATACATACATTATTATAGATAAATTACACCCAGACACAGAACAAATGATCGTGCTCATCACACAAACATTTGTCCTGGGTGGGAATCGAACCCACGACCTTCGGCATAGCAGTCAGGGTCACTAACCACTAGACCAACTGGTACATAAGGTTCTTCTGAAAATCTTCCATAAAATAGGTCTGATGAATTTTTGGACACTGCTCAGAAAACAGGATTTCTTTTATAGACTTTATTTGTCATTATCAAACGCCATTTTCCTATTACAGTAATCGAGAAACTCCGCAAATACGAAAACGAGACTCTGGACCGTCACATCGAGTTCTTCGAGATGGTTCGCAATGAGGACGAGAGGGAACTGGCGAGGAGGTTCGACAAGGAACACGTGGATACAAAGAGTGCCACCTCCATGTTCGAGCTGCTGAGGAGGAAGCTCAGTCACACCGCTGCTTACCCTCATCTACTGTCTATGTTGGAACATCTTCTACTACTGCCATGTAAGTGTTTTTTATTTGAGACAGTCCCATCGCCCTATGCTCAAACCACTGTAACTCCTGAAAGCCAGAATCAACAGTGGTGACTAGAAAAGCGGCGAAACAATGAAGCTTGACGTGTCTCTGAGAATGAATTTAGTTTTCTTGGTTGGTAACGAAATTAATCAGAAAATAATAATGGAAGAGTAGGAACATACTCGTATCTTGTTTCAGAATTTTGATTTTATTATTATTGAGCTTCATTTTTTTTTCTTTAAAAAAACCCGTTGCTCCACACTAGTTTCTCCTGTGTCGTCAGTTCGTTTACAAACATAGAAACTCACATTCACAAACACTCAGACCAGAAACAAATACTTGTAGATCATTCAAATATTTGTTCCGTGCGGGGAACGAACCTGTGGCACGCTGTGAACCATCGACCACACAGCCTATAGACTCCTAATAACAGGCGACCAATGTCTGTCAACACATTAGGCAAAAATGTCTTATAACCGTCGTCACTCACCAAGCTCGTATTAGTTTCGACCACTGCTCTGCGCCGTAAACACTTCCGCATTACTCCTTTAAAAAATCGAGAAAATAGACATAATATGTTCCCTTATACAATACGTTTGTGTGATAAAAAAAGCCGGACTTCAAATTTCCTGAAAGACGGTATCACATTTCATCGGTAACTTAATAGTTCCATAATCTAAATTAGATTAAATTTCTGACAATATTTATCGGGGTTCATCTTATACTGGTCATACTTGTCGTCTTTATGATTCCGTCCCTTTCTTTTGCAAATATTTTTTTCGCCATCTCTTTTCGTCGATTTTAAGTACACATATTAGTGATGTTCTAAATCGTACAACCACCTCTGTTGTCGATAAAGCAAAACAAAAACCTATAACTATTAATTTATACAAAAAATATTTTTTCAATAATTAGAAATTACAACAGATGTACATCTGATAAATTGTGAAACTTTAATTTATAAATTTTAGATACCCACACGAACTTGATTTAAAAAATAAATGGATAATTGCAACCAAGCGAGAGAACTGGATCCCATCTACTTAAAGTGTAATAATGTTCACGTCATTTTAGCGAAGATTGTTTTATTCTTATGAAAAACCGTCGATGTCTACTAAGTTGAGCAGTACCAAAGTATTTGCCGCTTTTGGTGAGTTTAATTACTGAACTTGTTTTTCTGTCTCCTAGGCAAAAAATATAGTTCCGGAAACTTTCTTCTTTTTCGTTTTGCTGCCGCGACGGTATTTATATTTTATTGGACCAAAACCCCGTCATCTCCACCGCATTGTCGGTAGCGGCGAAGAGATCCGTTTGGCTGCATGTTTTTGGGCTAACTCTATAACATCGCGCTGCATTCAATTTGATAGGCCTCACCAAAGACTTCGAACATAGCTTATAATAATTACGGAAATTTTAAAACATTGTTTTTATTCATTTTTATATTTTACCTACATGATTCAATCGTAAGTAATTACAATAAAAGAAGGTAATTGAATGCAAGTATGTAAAAGCATGTTTTATTAAATACAATTTAAAAATGTCGATACTTTCTTGTTTGATTTAAAACCGTCCCATCCCTAGTGACATGCACTGACCTTGAATTGACCAATCAGGACGCAGTACCCCGTCCCCCTCGCTGACGTCATACCTCAGCAAGTTGGCAGAATAGTTTTCGTGCGTTTTATCGTGTATTAGGTGTCTATAGGCTGTGTGGTCGATGCTGTGAACAGTCGATCGTTGAGCCATAGCGTCAACAGTGCCGTCACATTTGTCATACAAAAATCTGTGCGAAAAACTCAGTTTGACAGCTCATAAAAATACCTAATTATTTTATTATTTTTGGAAAACTTATAGCTAGACAGACATAGTACCAAAGACAATAACAACAATATGGCCAATTACAAGTTTTTATTGTAAAACTTGTTGTCTCTGTTCCAGTGGAATACAACCCTCAGTCGCAGCACTGGCTGCTGCTGGACCGCGTGGTGCAGCAGCTGATCCTACAGCAGCCCGCCGCCGGCAGCCGCGCCAACAGCGAGCAGGGCAGCGAGCGGGGCAGCACCTCCGACACTACTAAGGTAAGGGCCTCAAGTTAAAACTAAAATCGTATCAATTCTGCTTGAATTACTGGATCTGCCGGCCACCGTAGACGCGGGCGGTGAGTAATGGGTGACTCGCCGTCCGATCAAATTCATTCAAATCATGCTATAATTTAAGAGCTATCCCGGATCAATTCCAAATAAGTGATTCCATACTTTTGCTTGCTTGCCACCGTAGGCGCGGGCATGCGGGCTGCGAGTAATGGGCGACTCGCTGTCCGACCATAGACCATGCTCGGGTCGACGGCGCGTTGTATTCCACGCGCGCCTCAAGGAGTGTTAGCATAGTGATGGGGCCTGCAGAGGGCCAAAGCCTGCTGGGGTCGCGGGACTCACAAATTACCGCGACCCCGGTACGTAAAGGGCTATTGAAGGACATCGTGGATTTTAGTCAGTCAAGTCTGACAGTCCCTCCTGCCCTACCCAGGGGAGGACTCATTTGATGATTTTACCACGATAAAAAAAAAGTGTAGTTTAACTAAAATAAGTTTCAATCAAAATTTTCATGTTTCCAGATCTATGACCCAGACGTAGCTCCCCTCGAGATCAACGTGGGCGAGATAGTGCACCTGCTGGCCAAGGAAGAAGAGCTGGTCGCCGCCAGGAACAAGGCAGATAACCTGGAGAGAGAGAACATCGACCTGGCCACTGAACTCGCTAAAAAGGTACGTGAATATGAGCTCTATGGACGATGTTCTTGGAGATTTTTTATCATTTCATTTCACATGAGAAAATTTTGGCTTAGCATTATTAATTCAACTTTAAAAAAATAACATCACCTTTTCGTGGTATGGGGCCGTTCGAGTATTACGTAAACACTATGGGGGGAGGGGGGGTCTTTGGTTTGCTTATTTTGGATGACATGGGGAGTAGGGGAGTCTAGATGTTGATTATGTCATCAGTAGTAATTTACTTTTTGACACGAATGGCAACCCTGACATTGTCTTTGCTTGAAAACGAAACGCATTTTCGGGGATTCCCGCAAATAATGCATACGTTTAGGCAAAAACAATACATTAATTGAAAAATGTTTACGTAAGCATGGGGGGAGGGGGTAAGAGCTTTGCTTACTTTTGCTGACAAGGGGGACGGGGGGGTAAATAATTGTAATAAATCTGCTTACGTAATACTTGAACGGCCCCTATGTACAGAGGGCAGGTTAACCTATCCCAATCTGTCAAATTTTACCAATCTAACATTAACCTTTTGCTATTGTGATAAGGTTGATAATCTATTAAAATTTGACATATTGAGTTAGGTTGATGTGCTAGAGAAGGGTAAGAAAAAAATACCGGCCAAGTGCGAGTTGAAAACGCGCACGAAAGGTTGTAACAATTACTTTGCAAGACAAATTAAAATTTATTATAAAGTATAAAATACAAGAATGATATCAAAACACAGTTCAGCACTAAACAGTTCAGTCACGCACAGAAGGTTAGGCCTTGGTAATGTCCTCCAGCAAGGGGCCTCCAACAGGCAGGACCGCAGCACAGGTAGAGAGAAGAATGCAGTAGACTGTTGACTGCACAAAGGGCAGAGTTAGAACGCCGCCGCCGACAGGTGGTATGCAGCACGCACTGGCCTCAACAGGCAGGACCGCAGCAGGTAGTGGCCCCAACAAGCAGGACCGCAGCAGGTAGAGAGAAGACTGAAGTAGACCGTCGACTCCACAAATGCTGAGATAGACTCAAGCAAGGATCAGTATTCTGCCAAGAAGGCTAAGTTAGTCTGACGTGTGCACAAAGATTAATATAGAGTCTCCACTGCACGTAGAATGTTCACTGGACAGAAGTTTGAGATCGAAAAAGCCATCTTCTGCCAACGGCCTCTGCTTTTATACCCATCAGCGCGTTGTCAAAAACAGTCTTCTTTTCTATTTTCAAAAGTTTCTTCAAATGGCACCCGACCATATCAGACCTCCTTCGTGTGCGTACATTTCATAAGTAAAATTTAGAATCAAGTTATTTAGTACAATCATAATATAAAAATTAAATTAGAATTAATACAAATATTTTAGCAAAATCAATTTGATAAAACAAACTAAATTATATAAACCAAAAAGTAGCATCATAGACTAAACTAGACAGAAAAATAAAAAGAAACTGACAGTTTGACATTTGACATAAGTGTCACAAGAAAAGTAAACATATTGGATGAAAAATGGGATGTTAAATAGGATGATAATGTATGTAAGTATATATAAATACTATAAGGTTCCGTGCCATTATCTATAAAAACGGCAGAAAAAAACACATTTTTTGTATGGGAGCCCCCCTTGAATATTTGTTTTATTTCTTCAACAACATCAATGGTGGCTTAATGGTAGCGGAGAATATACTAAGATAATTATAAAATGGTTTTAATTACAGGCAAATATACATTTCTCATTTTGGTGATACCGTGTTCCATTTTACGATGATTCTTATGATAAACAACATGGATGAAACATGACTGTATGCACTGAAGTCGTGTAGTAAAGAAATGGCACGTATGTATGTCGGAGTGCAACCGCGTGGCGAGTGGTAATCTCAGCCTTGAAGTGGCACAGATTGCCCTCGTATTGATTGAATTGATTCCAAGTGGATGGGGGCGGCAAAATGATTTTTTTGCCACCACAGAATAATAATGTTAGGTAACCGTTTTAAAATTGTTGACACTTACTGTCAACCAAACTGTGAATAAAAAAACGACGAGTTGCACTCTGGGAGTGCCGGCAGAAGTGAAAACTTGAATAGTAATAAACACACACGAACATTCGCGCAAGCGCCCTGCGCCGTCTTACGAATTTTCGATCAGGTCACGTGTCCTGAAGCGAGTTTAATATTTTTTACCCATTCCAAAAAAAGGGCACAAAGCCGCTAAAGTTTTCACTTAAAAAAAAATGCCATCCGAATATCGAAAGTCGCTGAAAACACCGTGTATTTTTTAAATTCGAAAAGACCATAAAATAAGCTGCGGTTACCAAAAAAAAAATAGCAATATTTTGCCGCCCCAGTCTACTTGGGTTTAATTCGGCAGATACGAGAGGGATCTATACCACTCCAAGTCCCAGATGTCCACTCGTCATTCGGTTTCTTTTTCGATATACATTTAACGTGCCATTGTCTTGAGTGTCAAATGTTTTTGCATAGATGTCAATTCTACCATATAGAGTTAAGGTTCAAATTGCAATGTCGCGTCATCGTGAAATGGAACAGCTAATAAAATTTCATACATGAAGCTAAATTGACAAGAAACAACAACTTTTTATGACAAGTTGATCAAAGTGCGGGGTGGTAATGCTTTTAAAAGCTGGTATGCTGCTGGTTCTGGAAAGCTGATTTTTAAATGATATTTAATGAAAATTTCTGCTTCCAATTAACATACTATAAACATTATCGTCAACAAAAGAGATATATAAGCAAGCATACGTTTTATAAAGTTTTTTTTTTGTGGCCAACTATCGCTACATTTCTAAGTTGGTGGCAGGGTAATTGCTTTGCTGGCACGCAGACGGCGAGTCATGGGTGGTTTGCCGTCTGATCATGGACCATGCTTGGGCTGACGGCACGTCGTATTCTACGCGCGTCTTAAGAGCTGTCAGCAATCTGACATATAGAGATCCATAGAGGGTCAAACTCCTGCTGGGGTCGCGGGACTGTCCAAACTGGTAATCGTGTGACCCTAAAACGTTAAAAAAAGGGAAAGTCCAAAAAGAAAACTTGTATGATTCTGCCACACACCACAAACTTCAAAAAAATACTACATAAAGTGTGATCCTAACGCGTTATACAGTTCTTCGTGCCAAATTTACCTAGTCAGCTTACCAGAACCTCACGCTTAACCAACCACCACGAATAATACCTCGCTCATATCATCACTCGCATGTACTGACTACTACTAACAACTAACAGGAGAAGCAAGTAGACGAGCAGAGCCAGGAGCGAGAGGAGCTGGAGGGAGTGGTGTCGCGTCTGAAGGAGAGGCTGGAGAGAGAGACAGCCGCGCACATGGAATGCACCGAGCGGGCGCGCGCTGCTGCCACCCGAGCGCACCAGCTGGAACAGCAGGTATGTACAGTAGGAGCTGGGAGGAGTAGTGTGGTGCCTGAAGGAGAGGCTGGAGAGAGAGACAGCCGCGCACATGGAATGCACCGAGCGGGCGCGCGCTGCTGCCACCCGAGCGCACCAGCTGGAACAGCAGGTATGTACAGTAGGAGCTGGGAGGAGTAGTGTGGTGCCTGAAGGAGAGGCTGGAGAGAGAGACAGCCGCGCACATGGAGTGCACCGAGCGGGCGCGCGCTGCCGCCACCCGTGCGCACCAGTTGGAACAGCAGGTATGTACAGTAGGAGCTGGGAGGAGTAGTGTGGTGCCTGAAGGAGAGGCTGGAGAGAGAGACAGCCGCGCACATGGAGTGCACCGAGCGGGCGAGCGCTGCCGCCACCCGTGCGCACCAGTTGGAACAGCAGGTATGTACAGTAGCAGCTGGGAGGAGTAGTGTGGTGCCTGAAGGAGAGGCTGGAGAGAGAGACAGCCGCGCACATGGAGTGCACCGAGCGGGCGCGCGCTGCCGCCACCCGTGCGCACCAGTTGGAACAGCAGGTATGTACAGTAGCAGCTGGGAGGAGTAGTGTGGTGCCTGAAGGAGAGGCTGGAGAGAGAGACAGCCGCGCACATGGAGTGCACCGAGCGGGCGCGCGCTGCCGCCACCCGTGCGCACCAGTTGGAACAGCAGGTATGTACAGTAGCAGCTGGGAGGAGTAGTGTGGTGCCTGAAGGAGAGGCTGGAGAGAGAGACAGCCGCGCACATGGAGTGCACCGAGCGGGCGCGCGCTGCCGCCACACGCGCTCACCAGCTGAAGCAGCAGGTATGTACAATAGGAGCTGGGAGGAGCAGTGTGGTGCCTGAAGGAGAAACTGGAGAGGGAGACGGCCGCGTACATGGAATGCAGCGAGCGGGCGCGTTCTACCGCCACCCGCGCGCACCAGCTGGAGCAGCAGGTATGTACAGTAGGAGCTGGGAGGAGTGGTGTGGTGCCTGAAAGAGAAGCTGGAGATGGAGACGGCCGCTCACATGGAGTGCACTGAACGGGCGCGCGCTGCTGCAACACGTCCGCAACTTGAAAAAACGTTGCTTATAAACGGTAAATTGAAACGTGGTCGTTTCAATTTACCGTTTATAAGCAACGTTGCCAAAAGCCCAGTAATCATAAAAAATTAGGAAGGTATACCTATTTGAAATAAACTATCGATAGAGAACTTAGGTCAGTTCGGCAGAAATATTTGTAGAACAAAAATTAAACTCTTTGAAAAACAAAGATTAAAAAAAATACATAAAATTGTGATTTTGATACACATTCTGAATACATTTTGCTTACTCTGCGGTTTACGTATGGCTAAAACGGTTATTTTCACCTTCTAACAATCATTATGGGCCAGAAATAAGTTTATTCATAAACTAATCGGTAAGCTTGCTAACGCCAGTTTTAATATAAATTGCAAAGATGAAGAAGACAATTACGATTAATTCAATTAATTTCTATTATTACTATGTATTTTTAATTAATATTATTTTTTTAATTTTACAGTTGAACCAGGAAAGAGCAGAAAGAGTGAGGTTTGAGAAACTAGTCAGTGAAGGAAGCATACCCGATGATGCAAAGGTAAGGAAAATATATCATTTTATGCAAAATCAAATTATATAATCAAGCATAATTTAAAAAACGCACGAAATTTTAAGCGCTAAAAACTTTTGACCATTTAAGTTTCGTTAACTGTACAGAGTAAAAACCTATCATATTACTTACAGGTTAGTAACCTCAAGAGCGCAGTGATCGAGACAAGTTCAGTCCCGCCGCCTCCCCCGCCGCCCCTGTTCTCCCCCCCGCTGCCGCCGGCCCCCCCCGCCCCCGCCCCTCCCCCCGCGCCCCTCGCCCCGCTCGCCCCCCTGGCCAGTGCCCCCCCTCGTGCCAAGAAGAACGTGCCAACTCCTGGCAATCCGCTGAAGAGCTTCAATTGGAGTAAACTGCCCGATGCGAAGCTCCACGGCACTATATGGCAGGAGCTCGATGATACGAAGTTGTACAACGCAATGGATTTGCACACGATTGATAAGATGTTCTGCGCTTATCAGAAGAATGGAGTTCAGGTGAGTTTGTAAACAGGAATTTTATTATACTAGATGTTTACCGTAGTTTCATCCCCGCTGCTCCTCTCTTTTTGGTCGTACCGTCATGTGGTATAGCCAATAGCCTTCCTCAATAAATAGACTATTCAACACAAAAAAAATATATTTTGAATTCGAACCAATAGAGAACCTGAGTATTGAGCGTTCAAATCAAACAAACAAACTCTTACCGCCTTATTACAAAAAGGGGTTTAACTAAAAACCCAGGTTTAATCTTGTAAAACTACGGTTTACACAAACGTTATTACAATTCGTGGTTTTGCGATAAACCATGGTCTAACAGTCGTAGCTGTCAAAGATGTGTCAAAGTTTCTCATAGAAAATTTTTCATTGTGTTGTAGTTTTTGTGTTATTTTCACCCAAAATGGATTGAAACAAGGTAGATTTAATTGTTATTACTCATTGTGGATTTAATTGTTTAGACAATCGTTCAAATGGCGGTACTAAAGTCGATGTTTTATCTTAGTTTTGTAATACGGACAAATTTAAACCATGGCTCTGCAGATAAGCCTGGACTTGATAGACCAGGTTTAAACCAAGGTTTATTTAGTTTTTGTAATAAGGCCGTTAAGCTTTATATAATAGTATAGATTTCCCCTTTTTAACTTTGACGACAATATATTTTTATTATGGCGCATTTCATTCAAGAGTTTGAACGGACATCAATCACGTACAAACCATTGTGAATTTTCTGTAAAAGTAATATTGCTGGCAACTCAACAGTTTAAATGCTACATTGATGCAATTTGGCCTTTTTAAAATACCTCTATATTATGTTAAATTGAAAGAGGAAACTTTATTTAGACGATGCAATAAATTACATACCAGTTGCATGCAAGTAGCAAGAATTCATTGTCCATTAATAGCTCCAATGTAGTCAAACTTGCATGCAATTTCTTGCCTTTACGATAGCGTGAGACTGTCATAGTTTTGAACATCTCATCAGAACTGATGAGATGTTCAAAACTATGAGATGTTCAGTTCTGATAAATATTCTTCATTAACAGAACGAAGGCTCAGTAGAAGACCTAAGACAATTGGGTTCGAAGCCTCGCACAAAGATCCTGACGGTGATTGACGGACGGCGCGCGCAGAACTGCACCATTCTGTTGTCGAAGCTAAAGATGACTGACGAGGAGATTTGCCGGTAAGTACCATCTAATATCCATCTTTGTCTGTCGCAGCTAGATTTTGCGCTGAAGATCCCGTGAAATTCAATTTATAATGTAGTGCATTGTTTTTTTGCACTTAGTACAATACTACAGTCGATGATATCATCGCTTACCATCAGGCGAGACAACAGTCAAAAAAGTTCCTATCTATAAATAAAAAAGGGCTAAAAATTTGCAAACATCTTCTAGTTGTAGTATGGCAAAACAAATTCTACGTGTATCACAAAGTTGTGATCTCATTTAAGCGTGAGGTAAAAGACCACTAAATTGAACGATTTACTTATAAAGAACAAAAACGCGTAATCAAGAAACACTAATTTTAAACAAACATTGCTTACAAAAAACAATTGCGGCTTAATGTGCGTTGAGTTTATACCGTCAATTGATCTCATTAAGTACTATTTAGACATGTGAGAATTGGCATGATAGTTTAAATAAATTGGTTATTTGACAGTAGCTATAAATTACAAATATAATTAATCCGTCATTTAGAGTTTAAAAAAATAACGGACACGTATTTTTTCTTTTCTAAAATCAATGAATATTCACCAAAATACAACGCATCAAAACTCGTGAGTGGGGGCTCGTGACGTCAGAATTCAATAGAAATTGTACTAAATTGTGACGTATTGCCAATTTTTAAAGCATCGTATCTCCGTCAATTTTGGTTTACGAAACAAAAGAAAAAATACGGGTCGAATATTTTTTGATAATCTAAGTGACGGACTAATTCAATTTTTCTTTGTTCTTGCACGTCTAAATGGCACTTTCAAGAAGAATAGAATAAATCTAATCTGCTTAATATCCGGTTTCAAACCTTGAAACGTCATGCTCCATCAATACTTATATGATATATTCTTCTTGTATTCCAGAGCAATCCTCCGCATGGACAGCGGCGAACAGCTGCCCATCGACATGGTGGAGCAGTTGGTGAAGTTCACGCCCAGCGCTGAGGAGGCCGCGCTGCTGGAGGAACATCAGGACGAGCTCGACAGCATGGCGCGCGCTGACCGGTTCCTGTATGAGATATCCAAGTGAGTCATTTACGTTAATATGCTTTTGCTGACCTAAATATCGGGACTAAAGCCCTGTTTAGACATGCATGAATTTGCATGCAAGTTTGATAACATTGCGGACTTTTTATGGACAATGCATTCAGCTGATCAAACAAAAACCGCGATGTACACAACAGGGACAGGAGCTACTGGTTATTAGAACCGGAACGTCCTGAAATTAAATAGAATTGCAGTGTGCTATGGTTATTTTATTTGACGAGCGAGTTCATTGACAAAAACAGAACGATGCTTTATAGTATAAATGTCTAGATAAATGTATTTAATTTTTTTTTGTTTTTGGGACCAGGCCTTACCCAGTTTCCACCAAAGGGGAGATGAGAGGATATGTGTTTTGAATAGTCAATGGAATTTAGTTATTTCCACATCTCCTCTCCACTTAGTTTCGGTGACTGGATATTCAAAACACAACTTTCGTCTCCACTTTGATGGAAACTGGGCCTAATATCGTTAAATGAGTCCTATGAGAAGAGGTCTCGTTATAATCAGTTACATAGACACACTGATTATAATTATGAGAAATTCGGAGTAAACATTCGGGGACAATATTATGCAAATGGCTAAAGTACTCAGTGCGCAGGAATTAGATTAGGCGTACAGTATGCGTTGCGCGCAAGCAGCGGCAAGGGGCGGACTGACGTCACCCGCGCGCAATGGTAACGCGCGCGTCTCCCGTGCGGGAAAGAGACAGCGACACTTTTATAGGAATCTTGGCGGGACGCGACCGCGTGGCGTTCTTATTGGGCCTTTGGGATTGCTTCAGTCCTCCCGCTCTGAGTAACGGGCTTCACTGGCCAACAAGACCACATAGAGGCCGGAGATACAAGATTCTAACCACAGTCCTTTAATCCTCTTACCTCTGTTCCCAGGATCCCGCACTACTCGCAGCGCGTGCGCCTGCTGCTGTTCAAGAAGAAGTTCACGGGCGCGGCGGGCGAGGCGACCGCGCGGGCCAGCGTGGTGCTGCGCGCGGCGCGGGACATGACGCGCTCGCGCAGGCTGCGGGCGCTGCTCGAGGTCGTGCTGGCGCTCGGGAACTACATGAACAGGTCACTATACTATACTAATATTTATAAATCGGTCATCTCAGGAACTACTGGTTTGATTTGAACAATTCCTTTTTTGTTGGATACGTTTGAACAAAAAACGCACTGCTGTAATGAAGATTAAATGAAAAAATCGTTAATGTAGACAATGTAGATATTTTTTTTGATTTTTGTTGATGTTTCAAAAACCGCTTATTCGAGTTCGATAAAAATTTAATGGGAACTTATACCCTTTCCAACAAAACAAAAGGATCTTTAAAATTGGTTGTTAAGTGACGGAGTTGCGCAATCATACATAAAAAAAAAATTAAACATCCGAATTGAGAACCTCTTCCTTTTGAAGTCGGTTAAGAAGAAAACTGTCTTTTTGTAATATCGTAATCTGATGTTTGCAGAGGTGCTCGCGGTAACGCGTCCGGCTTCCGGCTGACGTCGCTGAACAAGTTGGCCGACACCAAGTCGTCAGTATCACGTAACACCACGCTACTACATTACCTCGTCGAGATGTTGGAAACACCACAGGTAATATAAAACATAGATAAATTATTTATGATTGAATTGTAAAAGGGACAAATCCTGATCTCTTGGAGTTTTGAGAAAAGTCCTTTCAAAACGAGTTCTCGATAGCCAGTAATTTCTGTTTAAGAATTTACCAACATTTTTAATCTAGTTTAACATCACGGATTACACGGATAGTAATTTTTACCCGTGGTGCTAGGCAACTTGGCTTCTCCCAGTTGTAATGACCTTTTGTTCCTATTGGCCTTGTTTTGTTCTATCTCTTGCTTGACATGGAGGGAAGTGAAAACATAATTTTTCTATTTTTCCTCCACTATTCTTTTCTAATTAATTTCGTAGCAGGATCCAAGACAGGAGAATTCATTCCCCGGGACACGTCGAGCTTAATTGTCTCGGCGCTTTTCTGGTGTTTACCACTGTTGATTCTGGCTCTCAGAAGTTGCAGTGGTTTGGGAACTGTATAGCGGGATTGTCCCAAAAAAATAAAACATCACACATTCTAAAATTCAATCTTTCCACCAACCTTCCAGTTCAAAGACATCTTGCTGCTGGAAGAAGACCTGCCGCACGTGCGCGCGGCCGCCAAGGTGTGTGTGGAGCAGCTGGACAAGGACGTGGCAGCGCTGCGCGCAGGGCTGCGGGAGGTGGCGCGAGAGCTCGACTACCACGCAGCGCTGCAGGCTCGGGACCATCACGACATGTTCCTGCCCGTCATGAGGGACTTCCACGCACATGCCGTGTGTTCCTTTACGCAGCTTGAGGATCTGTTCCAGGTGCGTTTGATTCAGTAGTTAAATTATATTCTACTATGTTAGGTTTTTAGATGATGACATTTATCCTATACCTTTTTTTGAGCTCATCCCCATGAAACGCCTTACGTCTGCAGAGAACAGTGTGTTTTACCAATAGCCCGGAAATCAACAATAATCTTTTCACTGTGGCAGTAATTGTCGACACGACACACCATCACAGGGAACCGTCTATGATTATGTGTTGACTGGAAGCAACTGGACACATGTTTACATAAGCGCAGGGAGTGGATGATTTCATAGTGGTTCTATAGAACCCATTTAGAGATTCTAAAATCACTTAGAATCAAAAAAAAAAGAATATCATAGATTTAATTTGACACTTATTACATATTTATCAAACTCTCTCTCCCAGGACATGAAGAGTCGCCTTGAAGCGTGCGCGCACGCATTCGGCGAAGAAGCGTCCGCATCACCTGAACAGCTGTTCGGTGCGCTCGACTCCTTCCTCACGCAGCTGGGAGACGCACGCGCAGAGTGTGACGCGGCGCGGAGGAGGAGGGACGAGGAGGAGAGGAGGACGCGGCATGAGCAGGAGGTAGGCTATGTTACTATATTTAACGCGGGACATAACAAAAACTGTACTGTTTCTATTAGTCAAGTCTGATAACCAGTCTTACCATGGGGTATAGTTTTATCCCAGTTACTAGGTTGTGGAGGTCCGACAGGCAGTCGCTCCATGTAAAATACTCATATTCAACTACATCTGGTTCGATTGGAAGCCGACCCCAATAAAGTTGGGAAAAGGCCAGGCAGATGATGATGTGATGACATAACAAAAACAAAATTTCAAGAGGATGCGCTCTAAAAATTGGCAACGTTGCAAATATTTAGGTTTATATCACTAATAGTATTTTGCTAATTTTTACTGTTTATACTATCCACAGCTCAAAAAACGCACGATGGAACGAAAACAAGCGTCCAGCCTCCTCAGCTCAGTCGGCAAATCTCTCGGCAAGTCGAACGGCAACGGTGACTGCAACGGTCACTCCGACAGCTCCCGCGACGGCACCCTCACCAACGGACAGAAGGGAGAGTTCGACGACCTCATCTCCGCTCTCAGAACAGGAGACGTGTTCGGAGATGACGTTGCCAAGTTCAAACGGTCCAGGAAAGCTTCCAAAGTCAGCCATAAGGGCAGAGACTCCCCTCCTCGGGGCGTCTGCAGGGAAGACTCCAGAGAACGACAGAAGAATTGAACGAAATAAATACACTAGAAAAGGTTATTGAATGTTTGTAGTCCAGCGATTCTTAGTTGTTCGGTGTCGATGCGATAGTATGCTTTATTTATTAGGAAAATTTACAAAGCATTCTCTGAGTGGGTAAATAAATGTGAACCATGTTTCATAACCTAGTTTGATATTTTGGCTTAAAAAACATTTACCTAGCTTCTGTCAATTTGACTAGAATACCCGTAGACGCTGGACTGTCGGAAGCAAACGATTAGTTTAATCGAAACGTGATATTTACCAAGTAGGGGATCCTATTGGTCCGTTCTAAGTACGGAGTCACAAATATGAGATTACAAACGAGGAATGACGAGTGACGAGTGACGTGTCATAGAACACATAGTTTATGTGACAACGAAAGGACCGCTGCCATTTTTATTTTGATTAATTTTTGTAAATTTCTCACAAATATGGTGCCTAATTTTGGATGTTTTTAAGGTCGTGGCCTGACGTATTTTGGTCTCATTTGTTTTTAGTAATCTCATTACTTTTTTGACGTTTCTTTAAATATTCAAGACTTGTATTTCACAAAATAATTTGCTGAAGAACATTCTCTTTAGTTTAGTGCAATAATACCAGTGAAAGAGCTCGAATTATGGTGTTACAGTCTCTAAGAGCCAGGCCTATTTTAAGGGCCACGACCTCCGAGTATTTTCGAAAAGCTTTTGCTGGTTATCGACTGAAGTAGTCAAAGACTGTGCATGTTATTCCATAGACGATTTATTTTAGTCTTTATTACTTATCTATAAGCATTGTGTGATTTGAGTAACCATAGAGTTAGTGTGTATTGAGTTTTTTACTGGAGTTCTCTTGGTTGTAGCGAAGATGACGTTGTATTTATCAATTTTGGTTTTATTTCTCAATAATATTCAGTGAAATGAATGTGCGAATAGTTTTTCTCAAGTTGTTTGACTAAATGTCTTAATATTTAGGTAGAAAATGTGAAATACAATAGGTTCAACGGCCAAGTCATTTTTGGGATGGTCCAACATATCCGCTAATCAATTTCGACTTGTATTTCTCAGTGTCATTTTATAAGTATATAGTTAGAGGACTATTATAGTTAGTAAAGATATGTATACAGGAAGCTCAACCAAATGAAATTGATAAATATGACGATCGCCTACAGTATGAATGTTGATAATTTTTTACATATCTCAATGTACCTATAGACAAATCGGACACAAAACCTTTCTAGTGTCAATAGAATGGGAATTGACTAAAACACTATATTATATACTGTTACTAAAAGTTTACTAGGTGTAGGAATTGATAAATATACCTAGAATATTAAACAATTTTGGAATTTTGTATGAACTTAAGCGTGGTAGAAAATTTTTGATAAATTTTACATTTTTTATAAATTGTCATCATCATTTTAATTTATTCCCAAATGTTTATTTTAATGAAAAATTTAATTTTATTTTCATTGTAAATATTATTTTTAGTTTTTGCCTAAATTCGTTACCGTCACTATTAAAACGGAGTCTTTAATTTATTAAAATTTTTCTTAATGTATGTAATAAAGTTTGTCACTTGTAAATTTTATTGTTTTGTTCAGTATTGCTTAAGCTCATAGTCTATTAATATAATGATTATATATTAGACACTATTTAAATTAAACCCTTGAACAATATCCTGTGTTTTTATTTTATGCCTACTTGGTGTCCGCCCGGGTTTTGCACTGACGAAGATGTGATAAAATGTACCCTTTATGGGATTTATTTAAACATGTTTTGCACTTATCCGTTGAATAATTATTCACAATTTACAAAAATATCAACATTTCGGCTAGAGATTTCAATATAGGTATTCAAGAGTACGGAATTTCAAACAATTTTAAATTATTAATAGGTCTAAAAAGTTAATAGAAAACGTTTTAACGTGAAGGTCGATGAAATTTCATACCCTTAACCAAAATAGAATACATAGGTCTAAAGTTTTCCATATAAAACAAACTGCTATTTCCATTAAAATCAGTGCAGCATTTTTGAGAAATTGAGGACTTCAAATCTATTCTGCGTCATATGACAAAATACTTTCTATTTGTCTTATTTGCGATTCGAAGAATTTAATATAGGTATTATGTGGGCCGATCCCGGCGGCACTGCAATGCCGGGCCGACCCGCGACGGGAGTGGAGCGAGCCCCGAAACATCCCGTCAGCTTACAAAAATCAGTTTAATATACTGGTCCCTCAGTGAGGGAACTTTCAGATATTAAGCTGAAAAGAACAGATACTACACTTTGATCTTAGCCAAAAGGCCGAGAAGCGATAACGTAAAACTGTAACCCCGGGGTAGTCATTCACTCGCGGAGAATCTTAACACCGCGATTCAGGAATCGGCTCTCAATGTAAAGCGCCATCTATTCGTATATAAGTGAATCACGGAGTCGTAGTTCCCCCATTTTCAAACCGGTTCTGTTCGAGCGGTTATTGCCGCCGTCTGTTTAAGAAATGCGCATTTTTTAGATTTCCGTACCCATATGGCAAAATATTTAATGGGGTCTCCCATGCAACAGACGTTTTTTTTTTGCCGTTTTAATAAGTAGATAATGGTACGGAACCCTTCGTGCATGAGTCCGTGTCGGATGTTTGCTCGGCGGAGAGTGCATAACTAAAAGAAGACAAACAAAAACTAAGCATAATATTAATTATGATTTATCCTTCTGTGGACAGTCGTAAATATCCGAAACCAATATGAGTGAAGTAATTTCGAGCACAAAGTTTCGTATGACTTCCGAGTTCCGATACGTCAGCGTTTGCTCGCGTTTGATACGCGAACTGATATCCTGTTTGTTGTTGACTGTACTGGGTCAGTTGGCAGGGCTGTGAGGACGCCTCGTGCTATTGGATATTTGAAGGATTAAGACCAAACCCGTTGCAATATAAAAAAAGGATAAAACTTGGCCCACGGCCTCTGTCATGGTTTACGCCAACAGCGGCCATCCTCGCATCAACGACAATCTCAACTAGAGCGTATTACCAAGTTTTAGCAAATATTATGAATCGAGACATCTTTACCAGTAAAATAATTGTTAGGAATATGGAATTTAGAAAGATAAAGATTGCAAACAGCCCCTTTATGACGTTGAAGGCACATTATTCTACCGGACATTGCGATCTTTTAGTTTTTGGAACAAACGTAAAAGTTAATATTTATATTATCCAGAAAGAAAACAGGCTAGAGCGTTTGTATGAAGAAAAGACCAACTGCATTTCCTTTTAACGTCTTGCGAAAAAACGGGATTTCACCTACATAAAATATCGGGTATAATAGGCCTCAATACCCGGGTTAAAAATAACAACGTGATATTTTCAAAGTTAGTACCTACGAAAATAGACTTCAGCTAAGTTTTAGTTAAGATCAAGTTACTAACAAGTTAAATTGGGACAGACGATATAAATCGAAGATTAGTACTTTTCTTTGAGTTACAGTTTATACTAAAGTTTTCGTTTATTTTCGATGGTTTGATTTTGTTGTTGACAAAGAAGCTTTATTGTACTTACCTATATTTTTTTATAACTATATTTTTGACGAGAGCAATTTTCTTTCCACTTTTTTTTTTCATTGAGGTTCTCGCGGCGAAACGTACCAAGCCAAGAGAAATAATATAAAAAGTATCTGTAACATACGGCTCTACATGAAACTACGCTAATCCAGTATAAGCTGACCATTAATTGTACGGCAAGATCATATAAAGCGAGGCCAAGATTAACTGGCCATGTACCAATAGCTTGATAATGGTTTAAACGAGGGTTGGAAACGGGGTTTAGGTTTTGAACTCGTAAAGCTTATATCGTTTAAAAACTGCCACAAAGGATTAGTTAAGAAGCCGTAAGGTCTGCTGAAAATGTAAGCCCCTTAAACCCTTTTCATATTAAAATATTTTAATTAGCTTTTTTAATGTAATAAGTACGTACACTTTTTTATCGTGGTAAAATCATCAAATGTGTCCTCCCACCCAGGGCAGAGCGGGAGGGACTGTCAGACTCGTACTGACTAAAATACATGGTGTCCTCCAATAGCCCTTTACGATCCAGGGTCACGGTAATTCGTAAACCCGCGGAGCAGTGGCGGTGCGGCGGCAGCATCGTGTACAGGAGCCGTAATTGTTGTTGGGTGCTTATAAAATGTATTCTCATATTTTTCGGCGTTTCTTTAGTAAGCATCACTGACGACCACATCTTCAACATCAAGCAAAATAGTTGTGAAACGCAAACCCTTTGCTTATTTAAATCATTTTTCAAATACTTTTCGTCACATTCAATGTCCTGATTTGTAACAATGACTTAAAAACGAAAATCGCACAATTTATATCTAATAGCGGAAAATAAATATTTATTTATTCTGTAGCAGTTATTTATTCTGTGAACGGTCAACATCTGGTTCGAAAATAAATTCAAATGAAGAGCAAAATTAAATCCATTAGCTTTTTAGCACGCGACAGTATTCGATTGTCCAAGTTTTTTTTTTAATAATAAAAACAAAACACTATAATACGTTTAAATTGTTCGTATATATTTTAATGTCTTTGCGTGTAAAATATTTTTGATAACCTATGTGACGCGACGGCGACAGTTTTATTCAATCAAATTGTATGGAAAATTTAAAAGCGCCTCAAGTGTACGAACGAGGAATTAATTTATTCATCAAAATTAACTTCAAAGTTCCCGTTTATTACGTCGCAAAAACGTGAAAACTCATATTAAGGGTCAGCTCAGACCGAGACGTGTCACTGCGCGCACCTTTAAATAGAGTTACACAAAATCTAACTTTATTTGCTACACGAAAAGATACACATTTGCAGTATCGTTACGTCACGTCGCGTTGCGTCGCGTCTCGTTGCCTCCGTTCTATAAATTCTTGACTACACTTTGAAAACGATTGTAACTTGCACCTTTCATGACAGGTATTACTATTTACACACACTTGCGTCGCTCAGAGTAAATTTCATATGCCTACGCATTCCACACACTGCCTTAACTTTAGTCATAAAGTTCACGGCCGCCATAATTTTCACATGGCATAGTTTACAAACTTCCATCAGGACATGATGCGTTGGTAATTCAAATTCAAGATGCAAGCTATAAGGCAGGGCGCAGACGTGACATGCGGATAGCGAGTAATGGGTGACTCGTCGTCTGATCATGGACCATGCCCGGGTCGACGGCTCGTCGTGTTCCACGCGCGAAAGAGCTGTGAGCCATCTGACGGGGCTTCCCTTAGAAGGCCAAAGCCTGCCGGGGTTTTGATTTGATTTGAGTCCCTCCCGTCTCGCCCTGGGAGAGTTCTCCCTCCCTCATTTGATGAGTTTACCACGATAAAAAAAGGGTGCAAACGTCGGACACTTCTGTCTTGTGTCAGATACAAGCTACCAATGAATATTTCATTTCTATAAAACCAGTATGAAATCATCCACTCCCTGCGCATACGCAAACATTTTTTTGTGTCCAATTGCTTCCACTTAACACATACTCATGAACTACGGATTCCTGTGATGGTGTGTCGTGTCGGCAACAAAGTGTGTATGTTTGCGCAGCGCCTAAGGGGTTTCAAAGCTCATTAAACGAGGATGAAGTATCAAGAGTTTCTTGATTAATGAACTTTACTCGGTAGTGCACCGTGTACAGTCAATTACTAATGACTGTACTAAGTACTTAGTGGAATAAGGAAGCTGGGCTTTAAGGTTTAGAATAATATTGCAAAGCAGTCGATTTTTTTGCTCACTTTTGCTCATTATTTATAATAGCAACTTTCAAAATAAGTAAATAAATAAAAAAATACACATTTTTTTGCGCGAGTCTGACTCGCACTTGGCCGGTTTTTTTAAAGGAACTTTTTTGAAATTCTTTTAAAAAAATGCAGGAGTAATATAGATATCAACATCTTCCTGCTCTTATCCCATTTTACTTGGGGCGGCGCAACACGTTTTCTTTTTACATTCTCCCCTATCGGACTTCACAGTATGATTTAGGTACTCCTTTTTCTTTGGTTTTCCTCTTCCTCTCCATCCATCAACATTCATATTCATCACTCTCTTAGTCACATGAGTGTTATATCCCTCCATATGAAGTAAAATGGAAATACCTAAACTTAATATTTGGAGGTGATACCAAGGACGAAGCCAAACCAAGTAACGTGTCATATCCTGTAGATTACTAAGTACCTATTACCTATACCATAATATTATAAAGCTGAAGAGTTTATTTGTTTGAACTCGCTAATCTCAGAAACTATTGGTTCGAATTGAAAAAATATTTGTGTTGGATAGTGCATTTATTGAGGAAGGCTATAGGCTGTATAACATCGCGCTACGGTTAATAGGAGCCGAGCAGCAGAAGTGGAACCACGGGGCACAGCTAGATTCAAATATAATTTTACCTAAATTCCCTTACCCTAAAAAGTTGATGGTTTTTGCTTTCTCAGAAAAAAGACTGAAACCAAGGCGTTAAGATTTTAAACGCCTCTTTAATGCTTTGCTGTAAAACGGTTCGAGACTGAAGTATTCTTTTTTGAAAAGAAAAACTGACACAAATCTGGGTGAAAAATACGAAAGGCGTTAGGGTTCCGTACCCAAAGGGTAAAACGGGAAATTATTATTAAGATTTCGCTGTCCGTCTGTCTGTCTGTTCGTTTGATACCAGGCTGTATCTCATAAACCGGGAATACTTAGACAATTCTATATTAACTCACAGATGATGTGTTTCTAATGTCGTTATAACAACAAATATCTACTAAAAAACAGAATAATATAAATATTTGAGAGGGCTCTAATACAACAAACGTGATTTTTTGTTCATTTTTGTACGATATTGCTAACGGCAACAGGTAGACGCTATAATATTCACAGAATATTTAGTTATAATAATATATTCACTTTAGAAATGATTTATTAAATTAAAATTTAAAAATGTAATATATTTAAGGGGACAACAGACAGACATTTTTTTTCCGTTTCTAATAAATTATACAAACAGCTACTCGAATTCTTAAAGTTTATTTTGTAAAATAAACGTGACGACGCGTCAGAATTGTGTGGCGTCGAACTGATTCAAAAGTATGTGATTGTAATTTACGAAACATTTACTTCTAGTTCATTAGTACTGAATTTCAGATTTTGATCGTCTACTTTTGCTGTTGACTGTACTCGGCTTTTTCAGGGATTATTAGTGAAGATTTTTTTTTAAAATATTTATTCCCAGGAATGTTTCTTCATTCAAGTCCGTAGTAAGAAGAAAACATTTTATGTCCCTGAACAAATTCTCAAAGGAAGTCTATGGACAGACACTCGGTGAATAATGATTTTATCAAATTTCAGACAATACAGAATATTTTCTTTTTCTTGAAGGAGGAAAATTACTTATCATAATGTTTTATTGTACAGCAGAATTTTATTGTTTTATAGATTAGGATGAAACGTGGCATAATTTGAATCGTGCGTGTGATGTCAGTAGGTGGTACGCAGACTGTCAAATTTGTGTTGCTTTTGTTTTTTTTTTCGTGGTAAAATCATCTTATGAGTCTTCCACACCCAGGGCAGAGCGGGAGGGACTGTCAGACTCGTACTGACTAAAATCCACGGTGTCCTTCAATAGCCCTTTACGTAAGCCCAAGTTTGTGTTGCTGGGGAGCAAAACACAAGGGAATGGCGAAGGATTTTTGGATAAAAAAGGAATTGTGTTTTTGAGGATTTCGTATATTGGAAACCTATTACTAAGTCTCCGTTTGTCACCAGGCTGTAACTCATGAACGACATAGACAGTTATAATTTCAACAATATAATTTCAACTGGCTATTACTTACAGACAGTTGACATTTTCTTAAATAATGTATTTCTATTGCCGCTATACCGAAAAATACTAAATAAAAACGGAATAAAATGAATATTTAATATAATATAAGAGGGCCTCCCATACAAAAAATGAGTTTTTTGTACATTGCCGTTTTTATAGTACGGAACCCTTCTTGCGCGAATCCGAATCGCACTTGACCGTTTTTTTTATAAGTGCTACAAAATATTAATTTCTATCCAATTTAAGTTAAGTTAAAAAAAAATGCAAAAAGTGGTTTTTAGCAGAGCGTGGTTTCGATCCACGGACCTCTGGGTTATGGGCCCAGCACGTTTCCACTGCGCCACTCTGCTTACGTTATGAAGGTGCGAAATATTACTTCACTACACTCTGTAGATGATGCAATGTTAGAAATAATTCGTTAATCAAACTAGCTACATACTTCTGACGCATAAACGATAAGATAAAATCATCAAATGAGTCCTACCACTCACTTTCTGTCAGGCGCGTATTGACTTAATCTACGGTGTCTTTCAATAGCCCTTAACGTTCCAGGGTCATGATTACCTGATAAGATGGTCCCGAAGCCCCGATAGGCTTTAGCCCTCTAATTGCTCGTTAGATTACTGACAGCCAAAGACATTAAAATATAGACAGCTCTCTGAGGCGCGCGCGTGAACACGATTCGCCGTCGACGGGCATGGTCTATAGTAGGACGGCAAGTTACCCATTACTTGCCGTCCGCATGCCCGTGTGCTTACTATAGGGGTGAACATGTCAATGACGTCCATCTGTCAACTGTCAATTGTAAATTACGTTTAGAAAAAAATTGTGTGTCAAAATTAATTTTCATCGTTATTTTTATCTTGTTTGTTTATTTCATTTGATTATTGTTTATTTATCCAGAGCATGTAGGTAAGTATGGCGCCATTACAGCTTCACCGGCTTACTGGTCGCATAAAACTATACTGAAATACGAAATAAATAAATAAATGGTCAAATGGACCCGTGGGTCCAGTAGCGAAGCGGGTCTAGCTGAGCGAAGACTCACACTGACACCCCGTTTTATTTTAAAAATATGTCAAACATTGTAAATGCCCATGAAATCTTAAAAGAAGACTTATAATAATTTAAATGAATCAACCTAAGTTTTGTACATATCTTTTATAGTGAATCAATATTTTGTAACATTGCATTAGCTGCATATAGCGATGCTTTATTTCGCAGTAACTTAACGTGAGCAGAGTGGCGCAGTGGAAGCGTGCTGGGCCCATAACCCAGAGGTCCGTGGATCGAAACCACGCTCTGCTAAAATCCTTTTTTTGAACGTTTGAAAACAAAATATCTGTAGAAATATTTATAATCTTTTTTTTTTATGTTTCCAATTATTTGTTTTTCTGAATAATACATACTATGCTTCTACGTTAAAGGGTGAATACGCCAATGACCTGAATACCTTAGATGTCACTTGAAAATTATAAATATATAAAGTTTTTGGTATTAAATTAATCAATTGCAAATTAATTTATTATCTGGTTAATGTTATTTTTATGTAATTTTTGTTTATTATGAGCGTGCTAGAAAAGTGTGCAAGACCCACATTAGGCAACGTTTTTTTTAAAATTAAACGTTCTTTATTTTACCCTTTTTAGTTCAAATATTCAACTTTGAGTTGAATATTTGAACTAAAAAGAGTCACGATCATTTGTTCTGTGTTTGGGTGTAATTTATCTATAATATGTATGTATTTAGAAATATATAAGTATGTTTATCAGTTGTCTAGTACCCATAACACAAGCTCTGCTTAGCTTGGGACTAGATGGCGTTGTGTGATAGTTATGGAATATTTATTATTATTATTATTTATTATTATATTGGTCATGTCATACTACGTAAAATCGGGATCTAAAGTATCTTATGTGTTATTCGAGACTATAAGATGTACCACATCCAGATCTGTCCAGCAATTTTGACGTGATTGAGTAACAAACATCTGTCCATCCAAACTTTTGCATTTGTAATATTGAAAGGATTATGCGGCGCAGAATGCAAAAGCGAGCCAAGTGTAAATTCATGCAGTTATTTACTTACTTATTTGACTGACAATTCTAACACAAAAACATTGTAAAAAATCCTAGCTGAAGTTATACTCGCGCCCGGCATTGTCGAGGCCATGCTGCGGGGCGAGATGGAGTGGGAAGAGGTCGCCTCCTTCTGCGAAGTCATGTCAGTCATGCTCGCGAAGGAGGAGGTGGGCCGCATGAGGGAGAGGACAGCGTCCTCCCTCCACCCCAGTCGCAGTGGTAGATGCGGGCATGCGGGCAGCGAGTAATGGGCAACTCGCTGTCCGACCATGGACCATGCCCGGGTCGACGGCGCGTTGTGTTCCACGCGCCCCTCAAAGAGTGTCATCAAAATGACAGGGCCCCCCTCTAGAGAGCCAAAGCCTGCCGGGGTCGCGAGACTTACGAATTACCGGGACCCTGGAATATAAAGGGCTATTGAAGGACACTGTGGATTTTAGTCAGTACGAGTCTGACAGTCCCTCCCGCTCTGCCCTGAGTGAGAGGGCTCATTTGATGATATTTGCTATGTTAAAAAAGTTATAAAGTTTAGTAAAAATATATGGCGGTAAACATACAAGCAATTATGACTCTTGTTTTCAGTAGTATAGTAGGGGTTTATTTTATTATTATTGTTTTTATTATAAAACTATGTAATCGAATCCCCAAAGCTGGCATCAGTACCGCCAACGGTTTGAAACTTATTGTGATATACTAAACATTTCGAACTTATTTAGGCGCGTTGCCATTAGGCAACTTTTGCATACATGTATGAAGTTGGTATACAAGTTGCTAAAAAAAAACACAATCTGCCGTTCAAAGTACCTACTTAGAACTTGATACTTGTATGCAGGTTACTTCAAGTTACATACAACTTGCAACTTGTTTACAAGTAACTGGTTTAATGGATACGCCGTACGCAGTTTTAAGCCTTTGTCAAACAGACAGGCGTGACGAATGCGAAGCGAGGCGTTTTTATTTGTAATGTATGGAATTGTTTGAATCCAGTCACATAGAAAAGCGATCCGATAGCGTGACAGAACTATCGGACTGATGTCTCGCTTCGGTTCGGTATATCTTCGGACTCGCTTCGCTTTCGCCTGTCTGTTTGACAAAGGCATTAGTGTTCATATGTCATAAGGGTCACAGACCCTTGGAGCGGGGTCTTGAGGAGGATAAAATTATGAGGGATGTTCCTATTTATTTATGACTATGAATAGTTCCCCGAAGGACTGGACATTCATATGTTTGTGATGAAAAGGTCAGAGTTATTCCTGTGGGTTCGTGTGGGTTGTAAGATAAGAATAAGGTTTGTAAATAATTCACTGTCAAATGATCAGTTCTACAGGCAGAATATTCAAGATATTTATATTTATTTTTTAAATGGCGGGGCAATGTCGAAAAAATACATAAAAATATCTACATTATAAACAAGTAAGCATACAGGATATTTGTTTATGTACCTAGTTTTAGTATGTTACATGCATTTACTAAAACACTAATTTTATTGAACACGTATTTTGTTTAGTTAATATGAAGTAGGTATCACCTTCAACACGTTTATTTCGAAACTGATTTTTATGTTCACGTGCTGATTCCATGTAACACTTGTTTCACCAATACCAATAGCACATGAGACGGAAAGATGTCTGCCGGGGTCGCAAGACTGACTATACAAGGCATCACGGCCTTAGAACGCAAAAGGCAACTGATGAAACACAAACAGGTTGGATTTTGAACCAGTTCAGTCCTTTCAATCCACCTATTGCGAGAGGACACATTTATTGAAAACTGTAATGAAATATAATAAAAATGGAAATGTGTTCTTTATTACTGACACAGAGGCACAGATAAAATCCCGCACTGCTAAAAAAAACTCTGTATAAAACCTACTATTCTTACGGGGTTACACCCATATCCCTAGTTTAAAAAAAAGGCGTACCAGTAGAATAAGTTTTATAAGTGCCAAAATGTGTCGACACTTCTACGTACGACGACGTGCCAGTTTTACAAAAATCTTTCTACGATCCTCGTCCTACACCATTTGCAGACAATCCGACTGACGAAGCTTTCACATAAAACGATGTAATATAGGGAGGTTTCTTTTTTTTTTCTGTCGTGTTAAGAGCGTTTCAATAAAAGGCGGGAATCAACGGTATACTGATGTATTGAACAAGTGTGCAACATAAGGGTGTATACAGAAAGAAAGCTGGAAACTTATAAGCGCTTACGACGCTTCGCTGGTCTGTTCTACACAAAGGAAGCAGATTGGAGCAGACCAAGCAAGTTGTTTATTCATTTTAAATGGCAGCAGCGCGTGTTGAAGATTGTCGAAACTTGTCGGCACCGTTGTGCTTTTCGGCGCGCGTTCTTATATTTTCCTGCGCGGGTTACCAGCGCTGTCAAGCGCCAGTAAGCGCTTATAAGTTTTCAGCTTTCTATCTGTATAAAGCATAACGTGCGCAAAGGACGTACATTCAAATATGGCAGTGCCAACTTATAAACTATGAAAATTTCTACTCGCTACATGTCGTAAAATCCTCAAATGAGTCCTCATACCCTAGGTGGAGTGAATGTCAGATTCTAACCTACTAAAAGTCAACGCTGCTCCTTTGGATGCAATTTGCGTTTCAGAGCCATGGGTATCCCGCTTCCGGGGTGGCGGGACCGTCTTATCAGATAACCGAGGTCCCCGAACGTAAAGGGCTGTTGAAGGATACCGTGGATTTCAGTTAGTACCAGTCTGACAGTCCCTCCCGTCCTGCCCTGGGTGGGAGGACTCATTGGAAGATTTTACCACGTAAAAAAATAGGTATCCCGTTTAGACATTCCCGCGACCCATTGTCTTGGGTAAAATATAAAGCATTTAAATAGATAATTATAGTATTAGTTGCCTGAGTGAATAATAAGCTTGACTGAGTCAAGCTTGAGTTGAACCGAGTATCGGTAACCACCGATACTCAGATCAACTCAAGCGATGAGTAATTTACAATTAAGTGTATAACTCGTAGTTCTACACGCTTTAAAGGCTATTTTACTCAAAACAAATTATTGGTCCGAAATATAGATCATAAAAAAAATAACAGCCGTATTTTTCTTTTGTTACGTAATCCAAAATGGACGAAGATACAACGCTTCTAAAAATCACAACACGGCTCTCGGTCGGTACAAATCTACAGACGTTGTTACGTCACAAGCCCCCACTTCCGAATTTGGAAGCGTTCTTGAATAATCTTTGTCATTATTCATTGATTAAAAAAAACAGAAAATACGAGTCAATTATTTTTCATTATTCTAACTGACGTTCTAAACAGATTTTCAATTTATTTAAGCAGTAAAATACCCTATTGTAGCTCTCAGCTGTTAGACGCCTAATTAGAATTGAGTCAAATACAGTCAGACGCACCGAGCTTACTCAATTAGCCATTACAATTTAGACCCGAAATTAATATTCTAACTCAATCCCGATTCCGATCCGCTAGGAATTCAATTTTACACAAAAAAATAATTTAGTACCCGAAAAATATTTAAAACAAAAAACATTTTTCAGTTTTTAAACTGACGGACTAAACAGATTTTCAATTTATTTATGCAGTATCCTATTCAGTGTATTTGTGATATTTTCCATTCTCAAAACCGATCACCAAACCAGTCAAATAAGTTGTGACGTAAAGTACTTACGACATCCTCATCCAGATCGACGATCCTTATCCAGAAATAGCTCTAAAATTTGAAACAATGAAAGGCTCTCGACCGCAAACCGTTAGGACTCAACAAAATTTATTGTGAGGTACGAAGTGGACTCCACAATTTTACGAACTCTTATTTTTTTAATGACATTCGTTGCGTAACGTCAAGGCTGGCCATACACGGACTGCTTCAAGTAGTCGTTATTGACTGCTGCAATAGAAGTAACGGAATAGTGAAAAAACAATAATTTGTTAAATCTGCTGTTTCCTTATAAATAATGTTTGCTGTACTTCGTTACTTTCTATAATTTGATCCTTATTAGCGATATTATCAGATGGTGCAATATGACAGCGTGTGATTTTTATTCAAAATTATGGCCAGGGTTATTGATTTTTAGGGTTCCGTAGCCAAATGGCAAAAAACGGAATCCTTATAGATTCGTCATGTCTGTCACAGCCACTTTTTTTAAGAATAAGAGCTATCATGTTGAAACTTGGTAAGTAGATGTATTATGTGAACTGCATTAGGAATTTCACACAAAATTTTAAAAAATAATGGATTTCTCCATACTTAGAATGGAAACTCAATTTTTTTTTTCATTAATCCCTCATGTGTAAGGTATCTATGGAAGGTCTTTAAAAATGATATTGAGGTTACTTATATCATTTTTTTTCTAATGTGTCCCCCCTGTAACTAAAAAATAAGAAAATGATAAAACTAAAAAAATATATGATGTACATTACCATGCAAACTATCAGCGAAAATTGGTTTGAACGAGATCAAGTAATTCGTTTTTTTTATATGTCATAAATCGTAAACCGCAATTTACTTTTCAAAGTTACAACCAACTACAAGAACTTTTATATTATGTTACTTGCTGCTACGGAACCCTTTATGGGCGAGTCCGACTCGCACTTCGCCAGTTTTTCTAAAATCCAATGATGCAGTTTTAGTTTTCGTCAAAATCGGCCTCGAGACTCAAAATCAGAGCCAATCATTTATTTGAATTAGGCCATCGAAGAGGCACTTTGATTGAATTATTACTTAAAGACGCCGATTATAAGATAGACTCCTGGACTGATTTTTGCTCAAAAAGGGTAAAAAAAACGGACTTCAAAAATAAACAAAAAAGGGTAAAATAACTTTTTTTTTGGAAGTTGGATCGTATAGACATCCTAAATATTTTTTTTGAGTTGGTTTCCATGGAAGATAGCAGGGTAGAGCTGGAGTGTTAATACATGGAGTATGAATTTACCGAAAACTTTAAAAATAGTTCTGACTTCACCCCTATGTAATATAATACAAGTATGAATGACCGTGAACGATACAAAAGGAGTAGGCAAAGTTTCTTCTGAAAGGAAAATGCGTGAATTTATGTATGTATGTAAGTCATGTAAGTATAGTAACCCTTATGTACGGGATCCTGCCAAGAGAATTACATGTTCCAAAGTCCAACAATCACTGGTATGTACAAGTGTGTTAGCTGCTGGTTCCAAGTATCACCCGAAGCACTCTTGTAACTATTTTGCCTACCGTGCAACATTGCAACCCATGTTGTAGCAACATGGCCGTGTTTTGAACTTTTGAGGGTAGAAGATATGGATGCATATGTTTTTAGTTTAAAGGCTTTTCACACTATAGCTATAATGTACATTAAAGTACATTAAATAAATAAATAAATAAATATTCCACAACTATCACACAACGCCATCTAGTCCCAAGCTAAGCAGAGCTTGTGTTATGGGTACTAGACAACTGATAAACATACTTATATATTTCTAAATACATACATATTATAGATAAATTACACCCAGACACAGAACAAATGATCGTGCTCATCACACAAACATTTGTCCTGGGTGGGAATCGAACCCACGACCTCCGGCATAGCAGTCAGGGTCACTAACCACTAGACCAACAGGCTTGTCAACATTACACTACGACTAGGTACAAATATTCAAATCACTGCTATGTGGTGATATCTGTTCAAAGATTGGAAGTGGGATGAGATGACTCCTACCTAATCTGTGATAATCTATACATATAATAAATCTCGACGTCCCCGGGGAATAAACCGGTAATCGCAAAAATCAAATTTTACAGGAAAAATGATTTAGTGTTTTTGGGGTATATCTCTTCAACAAAAGGTAATTTTGACAACATTGTTATATGACGGAAAAGCTAATTTTTACCCAAAAAGTTTAAAGTATTAAGTATAACTATTAACGATACACAGAATTAGTTATTCACCAAAATACATATTACCGAAAATGGTTTCCTACTATTTTTAGGGTATTGATATCTTACCACCCTGACATAACAGTATTATTCCAGTAATGTTTACTTACCGAATTATTCTTGTAAATTTCTTAAAAGTCATAGGCATAATATTGCTTTACTGGATTATTAAACGTGTTTTTTCGTTACAGAGAAAGATTGTAACGTTCAGTTACCGACTTCTTATAGTAAAATTTTAAATAACCATAAAAGGGTAAAGTAGTGTAACCCTTATTTAATAGAAAATTTTTGGTAGTCATATTATTGTAATCATTGAAAACCGATTAAGTAAAATAAATTTGTCGTCGGTATCTCCGAGGAATAATTTATAGGAAACTCACAAGAATTATTAAAATTATAACGTTTATGGAGAACAAAGTTCTCATAGAGATCAGAAATTACAATTAGTAAAAGTATAACAAAAGAAGGCAAGCTAAAAATTTAATAACTAATCGGTATTGTCAGTGGCATCATCAGTATCACCGCGATCATCACTATTCTCTACAGAAATTACGGATTCATAAAATGCATGGTAATATCGTGGAATCGCTCCACTATTGCACAAAGACAGTAAATCTGTATGCAACGCCTTCCTTATAGGAAGAGGTAGATGATAAGTACTTGCCAATACAGTATCTTCTATCAAAGCATCTGTCTTAGGTTTATGCCCACGTTGTTTGGTTTGAAATGAATTTGAAATATTTAATTAATATGCATCATCAAAATCATATTTGAAGAAAACCTTGTCCTGTTGGGATGGTGATACATGAATTTCCATTACATCAGACCAGCGTATCGTATTCCCATCTATATTGCGACGCCAATGTAAAGGATTTCCCAATTTTTTAATTCTAAAATATTTGTTTGCTCTAATTCTTTCGTAGTATATTTTTCTCCCGAGACTTTGGAGTTTAGATTTATATTACATATTTGATCAGGTCTGTAAATAGACTTAATTTTCATGTTCCTTTCAATACAGGCATACATCGAGTCCCCTTCGTTCTGGCTATGTCCAGTATTGAAAAATTTGTGCGTTATAGAAAAATTTAAAGATTTTGCTGCATATGCATGTAAAGCAAAAATGTATCTGTTTTTATTTTGGCCATAACAACCATCTAAATAAAGATATATCTTGTCAACACCTCGCTCCTGTTTCTATTCAACTCCCAATTTCTATGCAGCCTCGTTTTGCGATTTGGTAATGCCACACGTAGCAGTAACCTTTTTTACGTAGAGCGTCAAAAATAGTAAAATTGTACACATCCGAGTTTGAAGTTAAGCGACACATTTGGCGTTTTCCCACCAAAAAAAGAAGGATCGCGAGCCATTCAGGTTTAGAACCGCTGGTTTAAACTAATACATGTAGAATGTTGAAAGCAAAATAATAATAGAAACATTTGTATTGGGAATTTAAGAAAAAGCTCGTTCGTGCCTTGTTAGCAAAGGCTTAATTTTAGAGTGAGCGGAGCGAGCTCGATAAATTGTTATTTCAAGACCGCGATGAGTAAAATTTTTGCAAATTACGTCCACGTTGTCCTAGGGCGTAGTTACCGCCGTTTTTTGTTTTCAGTAGGGGCTGGGGGCCCTTTAGGTAAGGTTCAGGTTAAGGTTCAAAATTGGTTTATTCTGAATAATTTAGTTCTTAATGAAAAGAAAACTAAATATATTAGATTCACTTTGCCAAATGTTAGAAGTAGCGATTGCGAAATTTTATTGAACGGAGTAAAATTGGAATTAATTAATCTGATAGTTTTCCTAGGAATCACGTTAGACGATAAATTACAATTCGTATTCGACGTATTAACAGACGTCGAAACTGCGCGTTTGGTTTACTTCAGCTACTTTCACAGCATTATGTCTTATGGCATTCTACTGTAGGGCTGGGCGGCTGACATTCGATCTTTTTTTATTTTGCAAAAGAGAGCCATCAGAGCCATTTACAATCTACGTCGTCGTGAATCTCTTAGGGAACTTTTTAAAAAGATTAATATAATGACAGTGCCTTGTAATTTTTTTTATGAAAATATAATGTATGTTAGGAAATATCTTCATCTTTTTAATAAAATAAGCGATAGACATAATTTTAAAACTAGAAATAAAGATAAAATTTATCAATCTTATTTTAGATTGTCTAAAGTCAAAAAATCTTTTATGGGGTACTGTGTTAATTGTTACAACAAAATACCTAGCGAAATTTTAACTCTAAATAAAATAAAATTTAAAAATTACATAAAAATACACTTGGTAAACAAGCATATTATAACATAGAAGATTATTATTATTCAAGATAAAAATGTTTGGAAACATGCTGGTCTTGCTCCATAGTACAATGTAGGGTTTAAATTAAACAGAATCAAGCTGGTTGAAATTTGAATGCTCACACATTTAAATTGTATTTGTAAAATAGCTGTAGGTGATTGCAATATTTTGTTAAAATGTGGACACCATGTAACTTTTTGCATTTTTTTTTTATTATTTCTTATTGTTTTATTTTTATAAATAATATTTTAGTCTAGATTTAAAGTATGCAGTATTAGTATTAGTGTGCGTAAAGTACATTACATGTAGAAACGCGTCCTTGAGTCGCCGAGCGCGAGCAAGTTACCGCCAATGCGTATAGTAGGTTTACATTTATATCCCAGATGATAACTGTTACGGTGCATTACCGAAAATGTCTACCACAAAATTTACGATAATAAACCTGTAATCGCGTTAACCAGAAATTTAGCTGAAATATTTTACAGTAATATTACTTTACCGAAATGTAGCCCCAGAATTTAATTTGTAATAACGTATTTCGTTATTGTTCTAGTAAATTAAAAATGAAAAATTTCCAAAGAACAAAAGTGTTTTAAGAAAAAACCTTGGAAATTATCGCAGAAAAAATTTGAAAAAAATTGCATAGGTGTATCCCGACCCATAGATACCGTAAATGGTATAACAGTAAAAAGTCAGTAATAGTATAATACAGGTTTATTCCTTGGGGGCGTCGATCTGTAGAAGGGTCAATTCTGTACATTGAAAATATTGAAAAAATAAATAGCGGGGGTTGTTGCTGGATCGATACCAAACCCAAATACCGGATTTAAAAAATTTTTGTCTGTCTGTATATGCAGGCATCACGTGAAAACTAACGGTTCGATTTCGATGAAACTTGGTATAATTATACCTTATTATCCTAGGCATAAAATGGGATACTTTTTATCCTGGAAAAATACGTAGAAAAAAATCTTATTTTTAAGTTTTATTCATAGACGTTGTTCTGTAGAACCGCGATCTCCTTAATTATTATAGGCTTAGCCGTATTTTGGTCCAAAAGATATTTATAAGATGTCATTGTCAGAGTTACTCAAAATGGAGAAATAAACCATCCACGCGAAGACCGACATCGCGTCACGACACGACATTCCGAGTCGCGGGCGGAAGCTAGTCTATGAATAATATGAGGTGCAATTGGTCCCTGATCCTTGTTTCAACAGGGACGAGCTGCCCTCGGCCCATTATTTCCAGCTTTCTGCTAAGTTGGTAATAGAATATTTCACTGACCTTTAGTTCATTAAAGCAGCGTTGTTTATTTCCCTGTGAAGTTCATTAGGAGATTGCAGAAACAAACAAATAAACATCGTGAAATTCAATATACCATGCACCACGATATAAACAATTAGAATTTTGGAATCCAGAAACAACAGAAATCCTTGTTTTCCGTTGCAAAAATGGACGGATTGCAGAAATGCCAGCTTCATTAGTGAATTTTGCTTCGTATAATGAGAGGAATAATGACCAATGTCCTGGATTTGGTTACTATTTTAATAGCTGGTACCATGAGTGGAAAATTTTGTGGATGTATGTTGAACAGTTTAATGTTTCAGTTGTTACAAGAAAATAAACGTTTTAGTAATGTTTTGAAATAATAGGTATCTAAAATGAAATAATGTTTGTACAATTTTTAATTTTCTCGAAGGCATTTCGTTCTACATCCCACACGATAACCTTTTTTTCAGAGCGGCTGAAGTTGACTTTAATTCATTTTCAAACGAAACTTCGGGAATTTAATACCGTTTCTAATAATAAGCTTACCACAAAAAAGACGAAAAAAGCAAAACACTAACCTGATTAGGCAAGGATTGGAGCTACCCGCAGACGGGATGCAGGCGCGGCATGGCCAGGGTCCAATGTACTCCATAGATTCACTGTTTTCACTTAATTTCAATTCACTTTAGGTTTCGAGTAACAATCAGTTAATCAGTTTCTAGCGAGTCCATTTTTTTAAAGTATTTACACTAATTTTAACGGAGAAGCGCGGGACAAGTTTCGTGTCGACTTCGCGGGGTTCGTAAAAAGTATAGTTCTCGATGCCACCGCAGTGTGTAGCTAGTGTTGCGCGCCGGAATGGCGCCAATTTTAAATTACGAATGAAACGAAATGGGTATTTGACACTATTGAACAGTAATTACAAAAAACGATGTTCTTTAAAATACACTTTATTTTAGGCCCGAAAACCCGGTTTAATTTTAAAAGACCATTAAATAAGATATTTTGTAGTTCTGAAATGATTAAATAGTAAGGTCATTGAGTTGACTAATGACGTTCTAATTTCCAAATTAAATCTATGGGAGAATCGCATTTTGACAGCTCATATAAAGTTTGTCAATTGATTGATGGCTCAAAATAAATAACCTATAAATTGGTTTGGCTATGAGAGGATAGGTTTAATGTTAATCTAAATATGTTAGTATTGTATCGACAAAATTTTACAAGGATTTCAAAGTGTCATTCTTGTCTTTTCATCTGCTCTTGTCATTCTAAATTATCATGTAAATCCTAAATTAGTATAACAATAACTAAGTAATAATAAAGTACTTATTTGTTTTATTTATTATTATTTACTAGCTTCCGCCCGCGACTCCGTCCGCGCGGATGTCGGTCTTCACGTGGATGGTTTATTTCTCCATTTTGAGTAACTCTGACAATGACATCTTATAAATATCTATTGGACTCAAATACGGCTAAGCCTATAATAATTAAGGAGATCGCGGTTCTACAGAACAACGTCTATGAATAAAACTGGAACGTAAGATTTTTTTTTCTACGTATTTTTCCAGGATAAAAAGTATCCCATTTTATGCTCAGGATAATAAGGTATGATTATAACAAGTTTCATCGAAATCGAACCGTTAGTTTTCACGTGATGCCTGCATATACAGACAGACAGACAGACAGACAGACAAAAATATTTTTAATCACATATTTGGGTTTGGTATCGATCCAGCAACACCCCCGCTATTTATTTTTTCAATATTTTCAATGTACAGAATTGACCCTTCTACAGATTTATTATATGTATAGATTAGTAGCAGGTTTTTTTTTAACTTAGCCAAATAATCAAATGAGTCCTCCTACCCAGGGCAGGACAGGAGGGACTGTCAGACTTGAACTGACTAAAATCCACAGTGTCCTTCAATAGCCCTTTACGTTCCGGAGTCACGGTAGCTCGTTAGTAGTAGGTACAGTTAAATATCTCTTTGAATTCTAATCATCTATGTCAAAATTAAATGTCAATCACATTGTATTAAATTAATTTAGATTCAGCAATATTTATTGAATCGTAAGTAATAGGTACTCGGACAGTCTTTCCCGCTCCACCCACGGCGGGAGGACTCATTTGTTTATTAATTTGACAAGCATGGAAGACTTACAGCTAAAATAAACAGAATAAGATCAGTATGTGTCATCACTTCTAGAAGCAGATTGGAAAAGTGAGTGTGAACAACTCTAAATAATAATCATTTGATGATTTTATCACTTAACATAAATTATTTTCTTCTGAAAGCAGTTTTTTGTCAGTTTTTTGATAGAAGCAGTTGTTGTGTCTACCTACTCAACTTTTGATTACGGTTAGGGATAATACACGTGTTTGGAGGGGGGGGGGGGAGTTTCAAGTTTAGTACAAGTGTTTTGTGGTACTGGGACGCAAAAGGCAACTGAATGAATAAGGTGGTTTTAGCCCCCCTTCGTACAAAAGGTGATGTATGTCTCCGATGCCCTACGACTTTGGCATCCATTGAAGCATGCCTGAGTAGGAACCTTTATGAATTATTATTGCGATAGTCGCTTGGATACCAAAGTCGTAAGGTATCGGAGACTTGCTTCGCCCACCGAAGGGACTTAGTCAGTTAGAGTATCACAGTCCCTCCTGTTCCACCCATGAAAGGAGGACTCAATAAAAACAGCAGAAAATCTTGAAAGAAACGCCCTCGCCGTCTTACCCCCCTTTAGTGTAGGTCTCGCTACGTCACTGGCTAATACGAGTTCTAATTGTTTTATGGGATTAGCGACCCGCCCCAGCTCCACACGGGCGTACCTCTACTATATTAAATAAATAAATAAATAAATATTCCACAACTACCACACAACGCCATCTAGTCCCAAGCTAAGCAGAGCTTGTGTTATGGGTACTAGACAACTGATATACATACTTATATATTTCTAAAAACATACATATTATAGATAAATTACACCCAGACACAGAACAAATGATCATGCTCATCACACAAACATTTGTCCTGGGTGGGAATCGAACCCACGACCTCCGGCGTAGCAGTCAGGGTCACTAACCACTAGACCAACAGGCCTGTCTGTCATATTAGAATATTATATACATATAAACCTTCCTCTTGAATCACTCTATCTATTAAAAATGCCGGGCGCCAGAGGACTCCGCCTGTCGCCGTCGTGAGGATACGGCACAAGTAAGTACAGTTTTTACTGATGTCCAGAGCCCAACTCTCGAATTTTGATGCGTTTTATCTTTGTAAATATGCATTGCTTTCATGACAGAAAAAAATAGGTGACCATTATTTTTCAAAACTCTAGCTGACGGACTAATTAAAGTTGCAATTATTGTCGCTGTAAATTTTTCCTATTGAATGTGTTGACTAAAGCAAGATTTGTTTTGACAGCGCAACAATGTCCATCGCTTGCCTCGCTTGTCATAAACATGTATAGATTTAACAAAGACCGCAATGTATTGTTCGTTTGACTAAGTGAAGCCTATTGTGATCGCAAGTGTAATGGGTGCTATTATGTGCTAATAATAGATTTGTCACAAATGGTTTGAGAAGGTCAACCCTTAAGATACGCAATAAACAATAACATAACAATAATAATAACATAATGCCAGTAAGAGCCTCGACCAACATATAAGGAGGCTCTCGTTATGCAGCTGGATCAAGGGCCTGATTCAGAAAGCAGTTATTTTGTAAACGGCGCGCATTGTTAGGAGGTTCCTTTCTCTGGAGCCCTGACTGCCGGTAGCCTGTTCCCGATACCGGTGGGACACTATTATTACTTTTTTTTTTGTGAAACTTCTTCAAAATGTTTATAATAAAGAGAAAAAAAAAATAAACAAAAAGAATACCAGTAATTTTAAGGTGGGTATCCCGCGATATTCAGGGTCTTTCTTTTAAATTGGCCAACAGGGGATATTAAAGCAATAAGGAGACTTTAGATTTTTTTATGTTATCTATTTTGGCGTAATTATACGAGTATTTAATTTTGTAGTCATGTGTGAGTTGTCCACAAAAAGAGGCAATAAAAAGATTTTTCATTACACATAGTACCTGGGTCATTACATGCCTGATGAGCGGGTTGAATTGTATCAAGTGTAATTGGATATTTGTGATTGCGAGGTTTGATATTTGTAAACGCACCCATAATGTTTTTTTTTGTTGTAAAACCCAGGGCAGAGCGGGAGTTCGTTCCGGGGTCACGTTAATTCGTACAGCCCGCGATCACCCAATATGTTTACAATAAAAATATTCCAACAACAAAAAAAACAACAAAATTCCTAGTAGGTATAGAATTAAAAAAAAAATGCCGAAAAGAATTATTACAAATCTAGAATTTATATGACACAGGCACCTAGCTTTACGTTAGCATAGTACTTGCATATTATTATTTTAGTCATACTATCATAGTAACATAAACATAAATCATTGCCAACTAATACAGCCGTAAATACATATACTTATGTATACCAATTTGCAGCTTATGTAAATCTAAATTACTCCACGTTTCCCGTTCCCTACTTTTCTTACGACATTAATGTGATAATATTTTCTTCGCAAGTGACAATTTCAATGACACATGACATTGTTCAGAACTGGTAAAAGACGGTTTTTGTTTCTAAAAATCGTTTTCTCACTTTTATGACTTTTCTCGTTTTTGTGACTTAAGCCTTTGTCAAACAGACAGGCGGGACGAATGCGAAGCGTGACGTTTTTATTTGTTATGTGTAAAATTATTTGTAATTATTTGAATTCAGTCACATAGAAAAGCGAAAGCGATCCGATAGCGTGACAGGACTATCGGACTGACGTCTCGCTTCGGTTCGGTATCGCTTCGGCGGAAACGCTTCGCTTTAGCCTGTCTGTTTGACAAAGACATTATAGTAAACTAGAGTTTGAGGTTAATTTGAAAATTAGTTCCTCATTCTTAGACTAGAGGCGCTTTTTCAATTTTCCATACAATAAACGCAGTAAATGGTTTAAATACGCTGTTTGTATATAAAATACAGAAATCATGTGCTAAGGCCTCTGTTGTTTCATATTTTCTTTCTTTAGTTTTTAGGAGTGAAACTGGAGAGTTTTTTGAAAGCGATTACCTCCATGTCCGACCAAAACGCAGTTTTATAGATCTGGGGACACAATGCGCCATTGAGTCTAGCTTGAGTTCTTGATCGGACGGCGAGCTACCCATCAACACCTGTCTCACCTTTCAGGAAAAATAGACGTGAATTTAAATATAACATCACTGTTAGCGCGCTTGCTGCAATTCGATTTATTTGCCTCGTCGATCAACTATTTAAAATCATCCTTACTACTACGACATAAAGGCGCTGTCAATATAAAACCTTAACCTTAAAAAAATAGGCTTGCCATCACGACGACGTATTGACTTAACTCGGTCGAATAGCATCATTATGTCGTACCTACGCGTTTTAATAAGGTTGATTTTCACTTCAAGTTGGTTGGCGTCGCAAACCAGTTGAATCGCGTCATGAGCAAGGGCGCTTTTTCAGCCCTAGAGAATCCAATCCCGTATCAAAATTACGACCATAATCCCGTACTTGCGGGATTGGATTCCCTATTCAACCATGTCTTGCAAGGCACATTGTAGTTAGATGTCTGGCAAATTTCAATTTATTGCTTCAGCAGGCACTTTTAGGGTAGACTAATATGTTTCACGACGCTAGCCCTGAGCAATTCTCGTTAACTGGTGAAGACATAAGGTCAGGCTTAAAATAGAGACTTGAAAATGTACAAGAAATAATAACCCTGTGTGATTTAAGCGGATGTTTAACTATTCTCTTGAATAAATTAATTTCTTGGCAGTTTGTTGACGTAAATCCACGGACAGGCCTCGACAAGAGATGCTTAACTTCACCCATCTAAAGACAGACCCCCGGCGAGTGTTGGTTAGCCTTGGTCACCCATCCAAAGACAGATCTCAGTAAGAGTTGCTACCTGTTGCTTAATGCAGTCCCGCTTAAAAAAATAACAGGAATAAATTTAAAGACCCGTCATACCACAAAAAGTTAAACATCTGAACGAAAAATCGTAAATTTTTAACGAAATTTTTAACGAAATTTCACGTTGATATAAGGGTCGTTGTGCAGTTACACTTTTTAAGACGAGTGGATAAGACATGTTCTTTTTTTGAGATAAGGCAGATATTAATTAATCAAACACTAAACACTACGTTCACGACAATGAAATCTTTTACCGAACGAATGGTAGTGATGACAAATGGGAATAGACGTTCAGAAACTACTGATCAAACAGCCGGTCCTTAACTTATTCGTTTAGAAATCTGACCTCCACTACTAAATCAATTTAAAACAATCTCGTTTCCGCACTAACTTGGAATCCATCTAATGGTTGACTCTTTACCATTCGATTTTGTTCGAGTAAAAACCCGCAATATCTTTTATTCATGTCCTTACTTTCGGGTTCGGTTATGGCCTTCGTGTTTCGTGGAAAGATGAATTATAAGAGCAGGTTTTGTGTACATTTTGTGGTATAATATGGGTAATACAACCTATTATTTTTTCTTTTTTTTTAACGGTAAAGGCAATTATTTGGGTATCATACTTTAACAACGATGGAGTATATTCTTAAAAATCTCATATTTTACTAGCTGTACCCTGCCCCGCTTCGCTGTGGCACAAAAAAACTGTTTTTTCGCGGTCGCGGATATGTGAATGATGCAAAAAATAGATAAAAACTATACTGGATATACTGGACTAGACTGGATTATATATCATGCTAAAACGTAAAAGCTCAATCGGTGCAGAACTTTTTGAGTTTTTGAAGCGTACACAAACCAACATAACATTTTTATATATATAAATAGATTCAAACCAATTTGATGTTTAAACATGTTTAGGAAGTAGAATAAAATAAAACAAAGTTTCTCAGAATGACAATAATTTATTAAAACATTCAATCAAGAGTTCTATAACGTCTGTTCACAGCTAAAACACTAATACAATACAATATCTCGATACTGAAACCTCATTTACTAAATAAGAATCATTTTCGTACTATAACACTGATTATGCTGACATTTTCATTCATATTTCTTTTAATTTTCAACATTTTACTATTTTATAGCTAAGTACACGAAAGTAATAAACGTATGGTAGAAACAATAAAGAATAAATTATTACTCAAAATTATTTGGAAGTAGTAAGTAACTACTCCAAGAGATGGCGCTACGTGACCGAAAAACGTTCAAACGAGGGAATAGAGCATTTCAGCTTGCAAGTGTGAGTTGTGATGGCCTAATTGGTAAGGCGTCTGGAATACTTATCCAGAAGACGCGGGTTCAAATCCCACTTACAACTGAATATATCTTTCTTCAAAAATTGCGTTTAAAAATAATTTATGGATAATTACTCGATGTTATTACCATCATTATCATCTGTTTTTTTCGTAATGTCTACAAAGTTTAAATATTTTTTTGACAAAAATATTTATAAATGTGTGAAATTGAATGATTCATTCTTTATTAAATTAGCTGTTATAATATTTTCGATATTCCAATAAAATGAACTTAAACCTTAAACCCTTTTTTTTGCATTTTCACCAATTTTTCAATATAATTTTTCTTTTCTCATCACAGAACTAAACTCGTCCGTTGCTTATGAATACTAATCAATTAAAATTATTGTCCATACAATAATTTAAAAACAAGTTACATTATAATAATTTAGAAATACTTAAAAACAACACAAATTTTCCTATCTGAAAAAGACAACAAGTAGCGTAGTCAGTACCTACCAATGTAAAATTTAATTCATGGGACCAATATGGCCGCCGTAACTATTAATCATCTGACATAAACCTTATAACAACGGATATAAAGGTAATTTTACTCCAAAATCAACAACGAAACGACAGTACTATACATCCATAAAGTATATCGGCACAATAGTGCAATGACACTTATTACACCAAAAAGATTTGGAAGTTATTTTTTTAAGCATGTGCGGTGCGTGTCTGAATTTCTTCAAAGTTATAAAGCACAAATACAATACTTACTAACGTTAAACAACATTCTTAATGTTGAATTTAAAATAGGTTAACAAATACATAAAAAAAAAAAATGTTTGTCTTTTGTGACCATAGCATCTAGGTAATGCTCAGATTAAATGAATATCTGAACCAAGATGTGTCTCAACTGTAATAGACGTAATAATTTCTTATTAACGTAATTGCAGATAACAATTCACTAAAACTAAAACACTAAAATTATCAGTTCAGTTACATGAAACCTTTAAGTTATTAAAAAAGTCCAATTCAGATGATAGAAAATTTGCCAATTATTGTTGTGTAATCGATAACGGAACGGAGTTTCATTCGATGTTTCATTTGAAAAAGGAACACAATGTTTTTGTTTCGAAAGACACAAAGATTATTTTTCTTGTTTAAAAACAAAAGGTTTTTTAGAAGCGAATTAGTGGAGTTCAAAGTACGATAAAATATTTTGTTTGCCTACTTATTGTTTTGTAATTCTATATAAAAATATTATAACATTGACATTTAATACATTCACCTTTTACTTACGACCAGTTATTATGTTGGTTCACCTGTTTTGAGATAAAGGTTAGGTTTAGCCAACTTAATAACTAGGGTTGGTCAAATGACTGATAGGACAGCAGATAGCTAACTATTGGTCGTGCCTACCTACCGTTATTTTCTACTTTCGTCGAAAAATATATTTGAGTAGTTTTGAGACACCATTTTATTGACAGACTTTTTTTATTGTGGTAAAATCATCAAATGAGTCCTCCCACCCAGGGCAGATTGACAGACTTAGGAAAAACAAATAATACAAATTTAAAAACTTTGTCATGTCCTTTAATAGACACTCTTCAAAATCCATAAACAGATTGCATTCCTGATTTAAAGTATCGTTTGTGGACAATAAGGTTTCCTCTAACATCCGGAATTCCGGAGTTGCGGCGGAACTTAAGATCCGGGATGGAATACGGCCTTAAAAATTGTAGAAGTATCTATGTGCGTAAACTGTAATGTTAACACTTGATAACGGTAAATAAAAAATATGATAAAAATAACATTTACGTGCTGTGAAACACATGATTTCTAGGAAATTCGTTTCTATATATAACAAAAAACTTATAATCCAATAATACACAGTATCTATATATATAAAAGGAGAACTGACTGACTGACATATCAACGTACAGCCGAAACTACTAGGGCTAGGAATGTGAAATTTTGCACACGGCTTCCTATTATAATGTAGGGGAGCACTAAGAAGGGGTTTTTGGAAATTTAACCTTTAAGGGGGTGAAAAGGGGGAATTAGGAAAGTACGTAACCCACGCGGACGAAGTCGCGGGAAAAGTGCTAGTCAATCATAAATCTATTTACAAATATTAACTTAATTGACATTTCTAAATCATACACGCAACTAGGTACATAATATAATTATTATAAATAGTTCAGATACAAATTTAATTTTTTTCATATTTTTTTATACATTTTTTAAATACAATAAAAAATCTAAGACATACAATTTAGAATTTATGAGCAACGCATTTTTATAAACATGATAATATCCGAACTTGAACAATCCGAATGATTTAAATTCATATTCACTCGTTCCAGCACCACCTTTTTTAATATTAAAACTGCAATGACACTTGTGTACTTTAAAATAATACTTAGATTTAATAAAAATACATTTACAGAACTTAGGCCATCACTACATAATACAACACAATTTTATTTATCTGTTTGTAATTTCAATAATCACCGGTGATTACTGACATTACTTACTTAGTACACAAAAATGTCGTTTAAAATGTTATCTATCTACATGTTTTAATACCTGGCACTACTCGCAGTTATCCCATTATTTATTCATTAATCCTACGCAGGCAAATTTTACGTAATATTACCAATTTATATGAGTGTTCTAACAAAAGACTTACACACTAGGCAATTTGTAACTGGCGACAAAAATAATCGCTTATGCCTTTGTCAAACAGACCGGCGAAAGCGAAGCGTTTCCGAACCGAAGCGAGACGTCAGCGAGACGTCAGTCCGATAGTTCTGTCACGTTTTCGCGTTTCTATGTGACTGGATTCAAACAATTCCATACATTACAAATAAAAACGTCACGCTTCGCATTCGCCACGCCAGTCTGTTTGACAAAGGCTTTAGAGTCGCGGGCGTTTAAGAGGATTTAGTTAGTTCAATTTTGCATCTTGGGCGCTTACGCTCGCTATGCTAACGCGCGTTTTGAAAACCAAGAGGTGATTATTGAACTATACACATGAAAGCGCGTAGTGTGTGCGGTGGCAACACGCGTTTAACGCAACGCTGAGCGCCCAAAACATGTACTAGCTCTTAAATTAATTGTGTACCATTGAGTAAAAAATCGCTTCTGCGATCCGATATTTTAATGAATATTCCTTAAATTAATTTGAGACACTGAGCAACTAAAATTACCTTTACCATTTAACTACCATCTAAAACAGTTACTTAGTTTACCTTAAGTCTACATTTTTCGTTCCCAAAAATAAAATTTCTTATTTTTTACCTTGGCACTCGTATCTTATATCACAGATCTTTGACTAATACCGTCATTCTTATGAAAGTACGTACATTTTTCATTGTAGGTCAGCACCGCTCTACCCTCAATTTTAAAATACTTCTGTTAGAACATTTCGATTTCTTTATTTGTTGGAACAGACTTGAGAATTTCTCGGAGCGGTTGTAGACTCGTTTTGAGATAAGAAAAGATTGGGTAAGCGTTACGGGTGCTAGGTACACAATTTTCATTCGATTTGCCGCCATGTCGAATCAAGCTGACTCAAACAAGTATAGCACGCCTTAGCTTTGATTCCAATTACCTTTCTTTTTTTAATCCGGCCGTTTTATACATATTAATTATTTTGTGCTGATACTGCCAGTAAACTGGTGGGAAGGAAGCGTTTTCGTCAGTCTGAATCCGCGTTTTGGTACTTATTCCAGTACCTTCTAAAGCTCCCTGTCAGTATACCGATATTTACTAATAATTTGACATTGATCCCACAAGACTGATATCTATTTAGAACTACAAGTTATCCTGATCCGCTTCTTCTTTGGTCTCGCACAGATAACTCTTGAAATGATCATGTCCTTGCTTCGTCTCTTGATCAAATAGTTTGTTAATTGTATCCTTGAAGAAACCTTTCGGTTGGATAAAACTTTCCAATTTCGTTTCTATCGAGAGTTTCCTTTTTTTATTATCGTTTGAAAGGCGAGGGAAGTCTAAAGAGTAACTTTGCCGCAGTATTTGCTTTTGCTTTTCGGCGTTTTGTTCGTCTGTTTCAATTTGGATAGCATCTTTATTGGCTTTGAGTGTCGAATCGCTTTCGAACGCATCGTTGCCGAATATATTACTAGCATTCGCTTCTACAATAGCATGTTCAGGGACTTTTGTGAACAGTAACCGTTCAGAGTCCATAAAAGTTAAGACTGGAGATCTTTCGTTAACTACTTTGCAGGATTCACCAAACAAGTCTAGTTTTTTTACATTACCACAATTATTACTACTATCTTCGTCGTAGACTGTGTCACCAGATCTTTCGGCATCGGAATTTCTACTCTCTGGTATCGTGCAGAGATCGGGATCCCTCGTGAAAGTTCGGTGATAGTCGTTGGTCGTCATCTCTGAGATATCGTCATTGAAGATGATTTTCTTACCCTTAGAATTTTTACCACAAGACGTATTAGTTTCTGATGAATTGAAGCGGGTTGTATTGATACTGGACATCTTGTGAGCTGGTGATGTTAGAGTATTATTATAGGCTTTTTCAGCCTGAGAATTCTTGCCCTTTGTATGGATTCCAAATATTCTTTTGATTGAGTTCCGAAACTGTAACAATATATGATAGAATTAGATAGAACTTAGATTAAAATAGATCTAATATAGTCGGTTGTTGACTTACCTGTGTGTTCATTCCAACGTAAATGAGTGGATCGTAGCAGATGGAACTCTTAGCGACCAGTGCCGGGATGACACCAGCTCCAGGGGAGATCTGAACAACAAAAATAAGAGATGTTAAAAAAGAAAAGACTTTAGCCCCACTTTAAAGTGTGATTTCAAGTGGCGCAATATAACTTTACCGTATATAGTCATCGTTTTAGTAATATTTTTGTTTTATTTTATTATACATATTTTATATCTTGTTAAATTTTCATGTGCCTTACTCGTATAAAGTGAATGTGAACTTTGTATGAGTAAAATCCATTAGCGAAATCAGTAAAGACAACGAAATGAATAAATAATATGAAAGCACTCAATATTAAATAATATTTTTTATACTAAATTTGAAATAGGTATTCATAAAGATTACGTTCCTCTATCCTACAAAGCGATACAGAATTTAATAGTATCCTCATGTACATTTCTCGATGCCTCATAATATCAAAGGTTTGTGTCAATATAGATATCTAGTTTCGTAACAAAGTTTGAAACAGGTCCTGAAATTCAGTAGGATTGGATAGTCAATAGGATTCTCTCTAGTGTGTAATTTGTAAGTTTCTGTAATGTAAGTTTAATTATGTTTGTATTGTTTCTTTGTTCGTAGCAGTTCAGTTTCTGATATGATTGCTTTTGTTGTTTTTATTTTTGTGTATTGTATTCCCTAGATACCACAATAAAGTAACTATTGATTTGTTATCGAATGTTAAAGGGATATAAAAGACATTTTGGTCGGAAATGAGTTCTAAACGCCATCCTAATTACGACTACATCCGAGTTCAAAAACAAAGAGGTTCTCAGTTGGACCCTGGATAAGCGGTGCTCTGTCCATGCGGGGTAGATTTCCACCCAATGCTCCGTGTCCTTCGGGTGATCCTCACAGTGGTGACAACCAGGTGTTTTTTCTCACCCAATCCGACACAGGAACTTCTCAAAACTTCCTTCTTTGAATAATGAATAACCTTGTCTTATAGGATTTTGTCTTCTATGTTTATCAATTTTGTCTCAGACTAATGTGGTATTTATTTTTATGAAATAGATACAAAATATTTTTATTAAAAAAAAAATCCAACATGCAAAAATGGAACAAATGTGAGTAGGGATGTGCATGTGAAAGGGTTCAAATAACCTAAGAGTTCCGCACAAAACGTTTCATCGAAGAGCCTTCAGATTCGTAACGGAATCGGATGTTCACATCATTATACCTTTGAGATTTGTATTACCTTCCTACCTACTCAAAAAGGTTTTCTTTTATGCTGATGGTAACAATGTGAATAATACATGCGAACGCATTCGCTTCACAAGATTTCGAGGAATTCCGTAATGGAATAATATTATTCCTATTTTATTTTTAAGAAATTATTCTTAATAAACGGATCATTAAAGATGTTCCGAAATCTTCATTGTTTTGTCAATGTTATTAAAATGATTTTATCATTTTACACCTTTAGTTTCTAAAAAAGTTTTTTTTAATAATTTGAAAGAGTTTATTTTTCAAATGAATTTTAAAACTTAGCAGAAAAAAATTATATTACCATTCATAAAGCGACTAGAATTATGAATATTAATGAACACGTTCAGAAAGGGTTGGGAGACAGATCAAAGGAATTCAATTTATTAATTTAATAGTTTGAACGCTTATCGAATTGTTCGTTTTATTTATTAATTAAAACCTTATAACCTTAGCTTACCTAACCTTCTTTGTGATAGCCTTTTAAAGGGGTGGTTGTACCGACCATTAAAATATCATTATATTAGAAGTAGGCACTTTTATTAAAAAAAAACACAAAAATATGTTTATCTTTGATAAGAACGAGTGTTACAAAACCAAGTTAGTCCTAACAGAACCAAGACTACAATGTATACAAAAAACCCAGAATACTAAAGCATTCAAATATTATGTTTTTGATTACTCGCCAATCTAAACGCTCAGCCACTGTGCTATCCGTGCCGTCGTTTTCATCATTATCTGAATCACTACCGAGTTTATGGACTTGAAACAGTTGATAAAAAATAGGGCATTAAAATCGTTTACAATCGTTTTACTGACCTTAATATTTAAAAGCTTTGTAAACTGAATACTGTTGTACCAGAAAATATTAAAAAAAACTGTTATTCTGTGTTATATTCGCTATCTTGTAAAATAAATAACTACTACGATAAATCCTCTCTAAAAGACGAATATTATATTTATTCAGTATTTCAACTACTATTAGTGGAAACATATTTTTCCTACTCCTCCACTATTCTTTTCTGATTAATTTCGTTGCAGGATCCAAGACAGGTTAATTCAATCTCCGGGACACGTCGACCTTCATTGTCTCGGCGCTTTTCTGGTGGTTGCCACTGTTGATTCTGGCTTTCAGGAGTTGCAGTGGTTTGGGAATAGTGTGGTGGGTTAAAAAAAAAAAGTCTTTCAACTACATACTACAAAAGAACGGGTTGTACTTGTTTTTTTCGACTGACTATCTGACCACCAAGTTCAGGTATTGAGTTATACGATGCATCTCTCTAACGCCCGAAATTAATTTTCGAGTCGACGGCGCGTCGTGTTCCACGCACGCCTCAAAGAGCTGTCAGCAATCTGAGCAGGCCCCCCTTAGATGGCTAAAGCCTGCTGGGGTCGCGGGACTATCTCATAAGGTAACCGTGACCCTTGAACGTAAAGGGCTATTGAAGGATCACCGTGGATTTTAGTCAATACGAGTCTACAGTCCCTATCGCTCAGGGCGGGAAGACTCATTTGAAGATTTTACCACGTTAAAAAAAACCCTACAGGAGATCTGATAGCAACTCTGATAGGATAGAAATAGTCGCAGCGATTTTTGGGGCGGTGATTCGATTTTTGCCAGTGATGCGAATGTTTGCTTTTTTTTAACGTGGTAAAATCATCAAATGAGTCCTCCCACCGTCTCGCCCCGCAGCATGGCCTCGACCAATGCCGGGCGCGAGAGGTCGTCGCCTATCGCCGTCGTGAGGACACGGCGGTGCTCTGCCCAAGCGGGGCAGTCCTGCACCGTATGCTCCACCGTGTCCTCTGGGCGATCCTCGCAGTGGTGACACCCAGATGTTTCTTCCCTCTCTATCCGACACAGGTACATCCCGAAACTTCCGTGTCCGGTGAGGACCTGCGTCATGCGGTAGGTCAGAACGCCGTGACGCCTATCCATCCACTCTTCAAAGAGGGGTTTTACCGCCATGATTGCGGCGTGCCCGATGCGAATATTTGCTTGGCACACGGTGAAAATCGACCTATGTAAATCTCCCATATCGCTGATTAATCTTACCCAATAACTAATTACGAGATATAAAGAAGGTACTCACAATTCCTTCAGTAGCGAACTGCTCCATCAAAGCAAAAAGTGAGTACGGTGTCCACGCGACGGTGAAGGACACGATCATGATGAACACCATGGCTGTCGCCTTCGCCTCTGCTCTGGACACGCGGCCCAGGCGCTGGGAATTCTGGAAAGTACACAAAATATTTAGAATGTTGTTTGTTAAGTACTAGGTAAATAATAACAGGCACAGGAAGTCTAACTTCAAGGTTATGCTGTGTTTCTCAAAGGGGTTTACCAGAGGCGGTTTCTTAAACTCTGATACCAGAGGATGGCCTTACCCTTGTAAGAAAAAGATAGATTAGACGAATCCGATAAAATACGGAACACGCGATGTTCGCGCGTTCTGCGCTCTAAAACTGGCGTAATTGATGTAGGTAAGAAGGCTGCCAGGCTCAAGTGGGACTGGGTGGGTCACGTTATCCGCATGCACAATAGCCGCTGGGCAAAAATGTGCACTCAATGGGTGCCTGAAAATGGACGATGCCGCCAGCCCAAAAAGAGGTGGCAGGACGATCTAGACGCGTACCTTTATGGATGATCTGACACTAGTGACACTAGAAAAGAGCACTATAGCTAATAATAAAAAAAGACGTCGATTTTTTTCATACTTATTTAGCTCTGAAATAACAAGCTTTTTTTTTACGTGGTAAAATCATCAAATGAGTCCTCCCACCCAGGGCAGAGCGGGAAGGACTGTCAGACTTGTACTGACTAAAATCCACGGTGTCCTTCAATAGCCCTTTCCCGGGTCACGGTAATTCGTACAGTCCCGCGACCTCGGCAAGCTCTGGTCCTCTACAGGCCCCGTCATTATGCTGACACTCCTTGAGGCGCGCGTGGAACACAACGCGCCGTCGATCCGGAATAGTGGGACCTCGATATTTTTAGGATGTAACCTCGTTCCGCATTCACAAGGCAAAATCATAGAACTAAAAATAAATATAGTCTCGACTGGCATTGTTTGGGTAATCCTATTTTGTATATTTTCACACCACCAAAATTAGATTATTCATTAAAAAAAAAAAGTAGCTTACGCACAACACCTACGCCTCTCGAGGGGCCGGAGTCATGTGAAAACCTCTTTACTTCTAAAGGTTGTAATAAAAAATGGGTTCACGGTTTAAATCTCTATTTCGGCGATGGCTAGGCATAATAGCGTTTCGTAGGTCTTTTTTTTTAGCGTGGTAAAACCATCAAATGAGTAGGGCACACCCAGGCTGCACCCAGGGCAGGGCAGGGCAGGAGGGACTGTCAGACTTGTACTGACTAAAATCTACGGTGTCTTACTTTCAAAAAATTGGCATTTAGCTTTTCAGTAGGTAACGTAAATATTATATTTTACTATTTCATCAATGTAATATTATTATAATAACATTCATCAAATTTCGGAATAAAATCCCGATCTCTGCGTATTTTCACTAGTCTACCACAATTTACTTATAACAATGGAAAATTTTCGATGACTAGATCGTAAAATAAATTCAGTAAGGCGACCTGTAACTTAAACGACCGTTATTCTAGCTAGGTGAAACTAATAAACCATTGACCTTATGTTGGCTGTACTACAATGCGGTTCAATTAAAAAGGCGAGTGTTAATGATCTCCATCTGACGTCATGCTGCGGGGCGAGGGGATCAGAAGCAGTCACCTCCTTTTACAAAACAGTTATGTAAGCAAAGGTGGAGGCGGAATGCGTGAGGGAGAGGACAGCCTCCATCTTATTACCCAGCAGCCGCGGGAGACCCCACGGCAACGGACATCGCGAGGCGATTTCTGGTAGGCGCGAGCATGTGGATGGCGGGTAATGGGTGACTTGCCTTGACTTGGGTGTCGGAGTTTTGATTTAGGTTTTACTAGCTTTTGCCAGCGGCTTCGCCCGCGTGGAGATTCACGCGTTATTGTGAGTCAACCATAAAAGATAGACATATGCTGTCAAAGAATATTTTTATATAATTTTAAGGAGAACATTTCCGTCATACATGATTTCTATGTAGCTTTAACCATTAAGGCTGCACACGCGACGGCAGCTTAAAAAATGGAGTAACTTCTCCCGTTTTCCCAATATTTCCCTTGACTGCTCTGCTCCTATTGATCGCAGCGTAATGAAAAGTATACTATAACCTGCCCAGGAGTATGAAGAATAATTGTGACAAATTTCGTTAAAATCCGTCGAGTAGTTTTTGTTTCTATAATGAACAGACAGACAGACAGACAAAAATTTTACTGATTGCATTTTTGGCATCAGTAGCGATCCCTAATCACCCCTTTATAGTTATTTTTTAAATATATTTCATGTACAGAATTGGCCTCTCTACGGATTTATTATAAGTATAGACTAACTAGTGAGGATCAATATTCCCATTAGTTCTACCATAGACCTGAGGATTTGTGGAATACAACAAGTCGGAATATAGACTTTCACTAGTTCTACTATTTTGTAAAACCTAGAACCGTAGGAGTATTAAGAAAAGGAACCCATTAGTTCCGCCGTAGAACTGATTAGTGTAACAAGTGGGAACAAACCTACAATTCATGAGGGTACTGTACAAATTGCTAAAGTTATTATGGTAATGGTCCGGCCTAACAACAAAATAATTAAGGTTTGTAATCTGTCTGGCATAAATCGGGACATTTAGATGTTTCCTTTTTGAGTTAAGTTTTTAATGCATTTTAAGAGCGCGTTTTCTGAAAGTTGGCAACGTCGCAAATAGCTGTCCAAATATTTACAAGTTTTAATTAATTTGGCAAATTTACTGTAAGAAAATAAGAAATATGGCTCTGTAGTGCAACAAAGATTGATATATATTTGTATATTAATAGTTATCTTAATTGTATTGAAGAAAGAATACGTGTCCGTTATTTTTTGAAACTCTAAATGACGGACTAATTATATTTTTAACTAGCTTCCGCCCGCGACTCCGTCCGCGCGGATGGTTTATTTCCCTATTTTGAGTAACTCTGACAATGACATCTTATAAATATTACGGCGCTGAATCCACTGCGGGTAATGCAACGTGTGTTCGCGGTTCTACAGAACAACGTCTATGAATAAAACTGGAAAATAAGATTTTTTTCTACGTATTTTTCCAGGATAAAAAGTATCCTATGTTATGCCCAGGATAATAAGGAATAATTATACCAAGTTTCATCGAAATTGAACCGTTAGTTTTCACGTGATGCCTGCACAAATAGACAGACAGACAAAAACTTTTTTAATCATATATTTGGGTTTGGTATCGATCCAGCAACACCCCCCGCTATTTATTTTTTCAATATTTTCAATGTACAGAATTGACCCTTCTACAGATTTATTATACGTACTAGCTTCCGCCCGCGACTCCGTCCGCGCGGATGTCGGTCTTCGCGTGGATGGTTTATTTCCCCATTTTGAGTAACTCTGACAATGACATCTTATAAATATTACGGCGCTGAATCCACAACGTGTGTTCGCGGTTCTACAGAACAACGTCTATGAATAAAACTGAAAAATAAGATTTTTTCTACGTATTTTCCAGGATAAAAAGTATCCTATGTTATGCCCAGGATAATAAGGAATAATTATACCAAGTTTTATCGAAATCGAACCGTTAGTTTTCACGTGATGCCTGCACAAACAGACAGACAGACAAAAATTCGATCGATACCAAACCCAAATATATGATTAAAAAATAATCATATATTTGGGTTTGGTATCGATCCAGCAACACCCCCCGCTATTTATTTTTTCAATATTTTCAATGTACAGAATTGACCCTTCTACAGATTTATTATAGTATAGATTTATACCTACTGTCAAATAGCCAATTCTCTGCCGGAGTCTTTGTTTCCTGATAGCTACAACATTCTTTAAGCCAAGAGTGAAAAGGATATTTCTAGGCAAGCGTGCTTCATCGTCGACCACATCATTAGTTACTCACCTTGTCTTCTTAATACAGGGTGGCGCTAACGCCAAACATTTTTTATAGCTTAATAAAATATTCACGTGACAAAAGATCCTTGTACAAATGTAGGTACGTACCCTCTTGAGCGTCCTGATGATGTTGACATAACTGAAGGTGATGACGCCGAGAGGCACGATCTGTCCCATTGCGAACAGGAACATGATGTACGTCAGCGTGTTCATCGACTGCTCGTGCCAGTTTACTGAACAACTGCGAAAGAAAATACGAAGTTATAGGGTTTACTTGCAACTCTTGGCAATAGCGCCCTGCACACTGCAGCGTTATAAAAAACGCTACATTTTTAAATATCACCTTTTTTTATGGTGATTGTCATGCAACCTGTTTTCGGAAGCCTTTAGTCGAAATTTTTCTTTAAGAACTGAATCTTTTTAAGTTAGGAATTGGTTTTTGTTCGAGAAAAAATGAAGATTTTTTTTATGTCAGTTGGATGTGGTTTGTTGCCCGTGACGGGGTATCGCTGATTTTTTTTGGGTCGAAATCACTTTTTGTTAAAAAATGTGAAACATTTTGGATTTAAAGTCGACAACGTTGGTTAAAAAAAAAATCATATGTGAAATCTTCTGTTTTTTTGCCGGAATGGCGTGATCTGAAAATTTTCCTATGTATCGGTAAGTTTTTACAATAGTTTTTCCTGCAAAGGAGAAACCCATTTCTGGGCCTAGCCGTTACACGAATGAAATATGTACCAAAAAAATCTACTATTTTGCTTAATTAACCCGTTTAAATCTTAGCCTCATTTACAATGGCCTAGTCTAAAAAAAGTACATTTCTATTTTTTTTGTTTTAAACTACCTTTGTAAACCGTTACAGCACTTATTTCATTATACATCACTTACTTTGCAAACACTGGCATTAAACAATAGAGCGTACCCTAAGAATGTAATCGATTTAGCGGATATCAATAATTACAAATTATAATTGAATAATACTCCATTATATTAGTATAATTGCTTTTTAGATATTAAAAACATTGTAAAATAAAAAAATCTGGAATGTAATTATTTTTAAACGTAAGCATGATTAAAAAATCATTAAAGGAAATAAATAATCGAAAAAATCGATTGCAACGCGTATTGCACATGGATTGCACTAATAAACGGCAAATGTCAATGTCAAAGTCTGTCAATTGTCATCGTCATCTCTGGTTTCCCTTCAAAACGCATAGATCTTTCAATTGTCATCGTTCGTTATAATTAGTGTCATTCGCTTTTCGTATCTTTACGCAAGTGAATGTGTTTTTCGAATTCTCGAGACTTATTTAATTTAATATTAAACCTCTGCTCGAATACTGGACTCCGAAACTGATTGCCTTCTGACTGACCCTCGCTTGCATATTGGACACCGTAGCCTGCCATTCCTGCTGACCTTTGCTGGAAAACCGGATCTGGATATTGCTATTCTTACAACTGGATAATACGGTATCATGAGCTTGTGCATTAATTGTGGAATAGCAACGGACCGCTGCAACACAATAGGAAGGCGAAGATTGGAAGATGAAGTGATTCTTTCAATTGTACAGGAATGGGTCGCGCCTCAATCGGTTAGTATGCGATATTTCTATAACGTAACATTTTTGTAAGCATGTAATATCACCAATCTGCACTGAACCTGCATTGTTAATTACGGCTTATTCCTTCTCTCAGAGAGGAGTCCTGTGTCCTTGCAATGGGAATGTAATAAGGCCACTAATGTTTACCTAAATGTGCCACTCAGATGCTTATTGCTAAATTCTAGTGCTAGAACTAACAGTCATATGATAAATGTTTGCTTCAGGTAAATGAAAATGACTTTATCTGTCAAGTTTGCTGGAATTATGCCAATGCTGTATCTCTTGATGGAAATAGACCAGAAGAGAGTGAACAGATGCCTATAGGACATCGGCGAGTGTGTATTCACTGTGGACGTTCTCTTCTGAGAAGAGTTCGCTGCCATCAACTTAGGACTGGTACAGTTCAAGAACGCAGAATATACGAAGTTATAAGAGAATGGATCTTACCACGCACGGTTAGTATATTAGTGTTATTCACAGTTTATTTATGTCATTTTTTAGTTTCGTTTTGATAGATAACAAGGACAAAAAAAAAATGGTATTTTGGATACTAAAACATTTCGACGGTCCCTACGTATAAACGGACATATCAAAATCCGAGGTTTACAGGAAAGCGTTTTTAAGGTTCAAATCACAACAAGGTACTTACACAGAATTATTTCTAGAAAGGTTTATTTCAATTCTATGTACACATAGGATTATTTCTAGAGCAATTCGAACATTAAAAACGCTTTCCTGTAAACATCTGTTTTTGACATGTCCATTTGTACGTAGGGACCGTTGATTTAAATGAAATAGAGAGACAGTATGACAATGGTTAAGCTTATTTGCAGGATTTCTTTAGATCAGTCTTTTTCAAAGTGGGCAATAACAAAACCACATCTCCGGTGTCAAGGCATCCTTAAATGTGAATAAATTATTTTCAGGTGGGTGCTTCAAGTGTTGTTTGTCACTCTTGTTGGGTGCGAGCAAATAGAGCATCCCGGCATTTTCAATCAGGCCCCTCAACATCTGGTGCAACTTCATCAGCTGTCAATGAGCCAAATACTCAGGATATTCCTCACTTAGAAGAACCCCCAATAAGGCAAGAAAATGATTCTGCACCAAGGCCACCTACTGTTGGAACTCTTATTGTTTTACCCGATTATTATAGAGCTGTTGAAACTGAAAGTAGATGTTTTGTGGAAGGCTGTCGGCGACATGAAAGAAACCGAATAACAATTACAATGCGAAAACAATTACTTAAAATGTATAACTATTATGTACCTCCAAATAATCGCCTGTGTGATATCCACTTAACATGTACATCATGGGACTTTCTCAATGATATAAGTGATAATATCATTAACACATTTAGTGCACATCAAATTCAAGATATGTTTTCATTAAAAGAGTCTGACTGTAATTTTTTAGATTTCGAAAATATTGAGTCTATGGAAGATCATATTTTCTACCACTGGGTTGGTTTTAACAAAGAGCAATTCAGACAGATATTGAATGAAGTGCCTCAGTTTCTGAACCTTAAAAAGGGATCTACTATATTAGCTGCTTATTTAATTAAACTTAGGACTGGGGACTCAGATGATCGATTGTCAACACTTCTGCAAATACCTAAAACTACTTTAGGTACTCAACTGGGTAAAGCTAGAAGTCTTTTGTATGACTATTTTGTGCCCCATCACTTGGGACTTAATCATATTAATAAGCAGCAAATAATTGAAAGGAATCTTCTTATTCCAAATGAATTGTTTGGTAGCCATAATAGTGAAATAAAACCTATTGTTGTTTTAGATGGTACATATGTTTATGTGCAGAAAAGCTCAAATTATAAGTACCAAAAAAAGACATACAGTTTGCATAAGTATCAAAATCTTGTTAAACCATTTTTGATTGTTTGCACAGACGGATACATAGTTGATGTTTGGGGTCCCTATCCAGCAACAACTTCTGATGCTGAAATAATTAAAAAAGAATTTGGAAACGAATCTCTTCTAAGGCAATACTTTGAACCTGGAGATGCGTTTATATTGGATAGGGGCTTCCGGGATGCCTTGCCCTTACTCAATGAATGTGGCTATAGGACATATGTACCATCTTCTTTGCAACAGGGTGAATCTCAACTGTCAACCCTTGAAGCCAATAAATCGAGAACTGTGACGATATGTAGATGGGTTGTAGAAGTAGTCAATGGTAGGTTCAAGCGAGATTTTAAGATATTTCGTCAAGATTTTTTTAATAGAGCGTCAAAAAATGTAATGGTACACTTTGAAGTGGCTGCCGCATTAATAAATGCTTTCCATCCTCCTATCGCAAACCGTAGTGATGCTCAGGATATTCTTCAAAAAATTCATCAGTATATGAATGTGGAAAATCGATTAAGTAACTATGTGATTAACAACAATATAAATCGACGTAGGGCTCAGTTCCAAGCAATAGATGTAGAAAGAGATAATGTTAGCGAGTTTCCCGTATTAACATACAGCGAGCTTATTCTTGTGTCCTTGGGCACATACCAAATTAAACAGGCCCGCTCTTACTATGGGGAACACGTGAGAGAAAATGGCTCATATGTCATAGAAGTATGTAGAGAAGTGACCGGTGACCTACAGCAAGAGCTGTCAACATCATACTCAACCTGGATGTTAAGAGGAAGAATAAAATCCAGACATATTAGTAATAGAATATATTACGTTTACATATTAGTTGACAGCTCTTTAAGTGGAAGGGATGCTATAATCCAATATTACTGCACCTGTATCGTTGGCAAAAGAACGGTTGGGTGCTGTGCCCACACCATGAGCATAATATGGTATCTTGGTTGGGCACGGCACCAGGGTCGTCAATTACCTCCTGCACAATTCCTAGATAATGTATTATTATATTATGATAATCCTAATGAAGAAGGTGATTAATAAAACCTTATCTCAATAATACGGTTTTTTATTTTAATCTATTGTTGCAATCTCAGTTTACTGTAATTTGAGATAGCATCAAGTCCCCTAGTTGTAAATGCAATGTTAAAAAATGCAAGCCATTAGTGATGTAAGTGGGCCTTCAGCTGAGGTTTTCAGGAATATACTCTGAATTCACCGCTTTTTATGTAAGTAGGTACCTAAACCTCATCATGATAGGTTGCAAGCACTACAGCTCGGCGCATGTGCAATCCATATTTACGTAGAAAACAGCCTCAAAAAACATATTTTTAATTAAATATCGTGGTGGCTGAGCGATTGGTGTGCAGCATGTAGCGGGTTCGATTCCCGCATGGAACAAATATTTGTATTAGGTAACTACATGTTGTTCCTGGTCTGGGAGTTGGTGTATGTGAGTTTAAATGTTTGTAAACACACCCACGACACAGTAGAAATTCCTAGTGTAGGGCAGTTAAAAAATAAAAAAAATAACCTAACATGTAAACATTGTCTGATTTTACCAATTTGGCCATTGCTGAGAGACGTGAAAATTGGGCTCGTGAAATCTTCCTAAGTGCTCTAATTTATGGCCAAATTCCAGCTCTGTAACGCCAGGCCCAAGTTTCTATGGAGTTTGGGTTTCTCCTTTGTTTATTGTTCAGTCCGTATTTTTGGTCTCATGTCGCCTGTTTTTTCTTATCTACATTGGGCAGGAGGCGCTGAGTACGGTATCACCTACAACTTTATAAGCTAGCAGTCGGGAGCAACGCTCCACCGCGACCCCGGTGTGGTCGCGTGCAGTCTTTCCGGATCCTGAATTTGTCAGGCTCTTGAGCCGACAAATAAGTCCAAGCGTCAGATCATCGGAGGCCTGGTCCTGTTTTGACCGTGGCTACCAGCACGGTTCTCCGCGGCGGTCCTGCAGCGCGTCTCTCCATCCCGACAGGATCAAGCTGAGGATTCTTTATTTATTTAAATTAACTGTCTTATTTTTTGCTTTTAATGTTTAAATTGTTATTTTTATGTAAGGCACAGTAATACAACCCCTACACAGGGTATGTACGAGTATTTAGGCAAATAGCATCATTTTTTTTTTCCTTCCGAGGCGTGTTAATTGACATTGGCCAATTAGTTAGTTACCGCTAGGATCGCTCAAATATTTTTTCCTCTGATATTCAGGATTTTGGTTTTTCCTCAGTAAATTAAATAACTATTGATTCGTACATTCTCTGGATAAACTGACATAATTGTATCGTAACCGAATTTTTTTTTTTTGTGTGTGCGACCTAATTTTATTTAATTCAAAACTTGTTACTTTGATAACCGGGCACAATCGCATCCTAACTGTATTTTTTATTTACTTTTACAATTTTACCTATATCAAAATTATACGTTTTAAATAGGGGAAAGTTGTTTTCTTCAAGAATCCCGCTATAACACGTACAGTTCGGAGCGCGCATCTTGGACTGCGTTCCAAACCGCAGTTAGATCTGTACAGTTTGGACTGCGGATCAAACTGTTGTGCCAAATACGATTAAAAATGCGTTCACGGTTTGGACTGCGGATGAAACTTTCATATCTAGACAAACGTTCCGAACTGTGCGTGTAAATTTGATTTCAAGAGTTTGGACTGCAGTTTGGAGTGGCGCGTGGAACGTTAAAACTTTCAAAAGTTTTTTAGGTAGCAGTAAGAAAAATGGACGATCGTTTGGTCATCGCGTTTAGCTGAATTTGTAGTTAGTTACTTTTGTTCCGTGTCCCCGTTACTTTCATCAAATCTTTGCGAAATGCACCTCTTAAACTCTGTATTTTTTTGCTGACGAAATCGCGATCAGCTGAATTAAAACCTACTGACTTGCAAAAATCAACGAGCTCGTCATATGCTTTGTTTCTCATATTCCTGTTAGTATACTCCTTACTTTTTATTTTCCAGAGACACGGATGTTCACGGTACAAACGAATGAACTCTGTGATAGCTTCGACGCTCCAAACCGCCATATTATTTACGTTTATACGTGATGCGCGCGTAAAACTGTGAGGCATGCACTCGCGTCGAAGTGCCACATCGGACTGTTAGACCAGCACATCTACACGTACAGTTCGGAGCGAGGGATGGAACGGCGCGTGCTGTTTCCCGCGTTCCGAACTGTACGTGTGCAGGGCGCTAATGATCAAGCCACATGCATGTTGTGAGAACGAGAAATAATAGAAGTTTAGGGAAAAACTAGGTAAAACGCCCTAGTTGACAAAACGCCCCGTGCTCGGAACCACACGCGAGGGTGGCCGCTCTTGGCGAATTATTCCCAATTGTCCCCTCTAGCCCTGTCCTCCGGGGTGACAGCTGGGAATTGTTTTCCCAGTTGTCACTGGGGTGACAATTTGTGCCGACTGTTCCCTTTGAAAACTGACTAGAGGGGACAAATGGGAAGTCTTTTTCTCAGTTGTCACCGTGGGGGGTGACATTTGCTACGATTCCTTCCTTCCCAGAAAAAAAATGTAATAACCATAGATTTCAGCTTTTTTATTTCTTATGCTACATAGAATCAAATAAAAAAATAACACAATGTCAACACGCTTACAACATTAGAAAAATATTAATTAAACAGTAAGTAAGTAAATAAAAATGTCAAAAAAGTTATATAGAATCAAAAAAACAAAAACAACATTATGTTACCTTTAATAGGTACAATCACAGATTATTAACCTATATTAACCAATCGTATAATCACAGATAATTACTAATAAGTTACGGGGTGCTAAGACAGGAAACCTTCACGTGCGCCCGTGGACTGGAGTTCCCTCTCGGATACGTCCGGGGGGAAGACCAGTTTACCAGTTTTTCGGGCCGGTGCACCCTGGGATGCGGGCAAAAACTCTTCCTTAGGCACTGTGTGCCTAAGGGGTCTCTTTGCCCGTATGCGAATAGCCTGTCAGGTGGACGCTCCAACGCGTGTCCCTCTGAACAGGAGAGGACACAGTGGCGGAGCGGGCTTGTGGACGGTGAGTAATGGGTAAGTTCGCCGTCCGATCAAGGACCAAGCCCGGGTCGGTGCCGCGTCGTGTTTCACGCGTCACCGACCTTACGGCCAAATGCCTGCTGGGGTCGCGGATTTTTTTGATTTTTTCTTAATCCAGGATACCGCGGCCCCGGAACGTAAAGGGCATCCGAAGAAACACGGGTGGATTTTAGTCAGTAAGAGTCTGACAGTCCCTTCTGCCCCACCCAGGGCGGGAGGACTCATTTGATGATTTTGCCACCCTAAAAAAAAGGAATCGTAGCAATTGTCACCCCCCCCGGTGACAACTGAGAAAAAGAGTTCCCATTTGTCCCCTTTAGTCAGTTTTCAAAGGGAACAGTCGGCACAAATTGTCACCCCAGTGACAACTGGGAAAACAATTCCCAACTGTCACCCCGGAAGACAGGGCTAGAGGGGACAATTGGGAATAATTCCTCTTGGCGTACAACATGGCCCTCGGCCTCGGCCATGTTATACACCAAAAGTGGTCACTATCCTACCCTCGTGTGCGGTTCCGAGTAGTAAGTTTGAATGCAAGACTGACGGGGCTTTTGGCGTTTCGGCGTTTTGTCAACTAGGGCATACTACCTAGTTGTACTCTTTTCCCCTAGGGGTTAAAGCAGTAGGCCGATGCCGTGTATGAATGATGCCGTGTATGAGCTTATGCGCTAGCCTATGACCGTCTCAAAGTCCGTTTCAATCTCTTACATTTAAGTATTCAGGATTAAGTTGATCTAATACTTCACGCTTTTTACCCATACACAACTACTCAACCACTTTTTATTTACGTTGTAAAATGTGTCCTCCCACTTTGGGTGGAACGGAAGGTACCTAATGTCAGACTCGTACTGAGGACACGGTTACGCCGGTGGTTTTCTGCCCAAGTGCGACGTGTGCCCGGCTACGGTGGAGGTGTTACCACCGTATGCTCCAGCATATCCTCCGGGTGATCCTTGCAGTGTTGAAACCTAGACGCCCAATCCGACACAGGAACCCCTCCCGCCCGCGGAAGGTGAGGATACCGTGGCGCCTTGTCAGGTACTCCTCAAAAAGGGGTCTTATCGCCGCGATTGCTGCGTGCCTGACTGAAAACCCTTTATGGTAGTTTTTATTGCGAAAGTTTTACCGTGCTACGTAGTTCTTGTCACCGCGATGTCGTGGCATCTTGGCAATTTCAGTCACTAATTCACATTATATTAAACCGCGAGCGTTTGTTCCACTAAAGTTGAAATGTAGAACGCAAAATTGTGCGGCGTTTAGGTGTTACTTAGACGAGTTTAGAAATATTCATGCCTTATATGCCTGTGGCTCTTAGTTTCTTGAACACATGATGGAACGTCTTCTTTTAAAATGGCTTGTAGATTTTTGTTAGTCCAGGATTCTATATTATATAAGCCTTCGAAACTACCTAAGTCATTAAAAACTTCTCTACATAAAGATAATATGTGTGTACGTGAGTTAATGTTTGTTTAGTTACGTTAAGACCCTTCGTACAAAAAGGCGACGCAAGTCTCCTATATCTTACGACTTTGGTATCCATTGACGCGTGCCTTTGTATGAACCTCTATGGATTTGTATTGCGAATATTGCGATAGTCACTTGGATACCGAAATCGTAAAGCCCGGTTTCCACCGTGAGCGGAACGGACCCATTAATGACTTCGTTAAACTCGGGCATCGGAGACTTACGTCGCCTTGTGTAAGAATGGGGCTGAAGTTTTGTAAATGCTTTCACAAAAAAGGAGAAGATCCAACGCGGTTTTTTTTTATAGCCTAGTTTGTGTCCCACTGTTGGGCAAAGGCCTCCCATTTTTCCTTCCAAATCACTCTATTTTGGGCAATTTCTCGTCACACCACCTCCGCCGAAAAATGTTTTGTAGTGTGGTCATTTTTTGTACCAACGAAATATGTTTTTAGCGAGCTAATTGTTTTCGTCCATCAAATATTGCAACTCTTCATCATCTGCCCAGCCTTTTCCCAACTATATTGGGGTTGGCTTCCAGTCGAACCGGATGCAGCTGAATATCAGTATTTTACTTGGAGCGACTGCATATCGGATTTCGACAACCCAGTAACAGGGTAACACGATATCTCATGGTAAGACACTGGTTGTCAGACTCTAGAGTTCATGACTAACAGTAACGACTGTCAAAGATCTACAAGTTACTGTCGGGACCAACGGCTTTACGTGCTTTCGGAGGTACGGAGTAAAATTCGCTATGACAGATGGTCACTCATCCACAGACCAACCTCGGCAAGCGCGGCTTACCCCAGAAGATCGGCCTGTGCGGCTCAGCTCAGCTCTTGAGGAACAAAAAAATATTTAGACTATGTAACTTTTGCGTAGACTTTTTAAATAATCTCATATTTTAGTCTCAGGTGTGCTTGGTAACTAAATTATGAACGCTAAAGTTGGGTACATGGATGGATTCCTCTTACTCAATCACGTCAGGCCAAATATTAATGAAAGGCTCAGAAAAAGGTCTACTTGGGTAAAACTTGGTAATTCGCCCTAGTTCACAAAACGCCCCATTATTGTAGAACTCAAATTTACTGGTCGGAACCACACGCGAGAGAGGCCACTGTTGGCGTACAATATGGTCCTCGGCTTCAGCCACGTTGTACGCCAACAATGGTCACACTCTGGTGATGTTCCCACCAGTAATTTTGAGTGCTAGAATGATGGGGCGTTTTGTAAACTATTAAGCGCGCCACACACGGCTAAGATACTATAATATTTTATCTTAAGATACCATATCGCTCGCCATACAATTCAATGGACCATCACACGACGAAGATAATATATATATATATTTCATATTTTATAGTACGAGCGATATGGTATCTTAAGATAAAATATTATTGTATCTTAGCAGTGTGGGGCGCTCTTTATAGTATATTAGCGGTGTGTGGCGCGCTTTACGTATTCCGTGTTACTGAATTTTATATAACCGGGTAAATAGTATACCGTTTATTCCGGTTATAGTTTCCCATTGGAGAATTTTCGAATTACACGCGGGCCAAACCGCTGGCAATAGTTTGTTTATCATAAAGTATTTGAAGAAACGTACACACACTATAACGCAGAGACAAATTTATTTTTAAAATAAGTAATAAATAATGTCAAAAGTCGAAAGTAACAGGTTAAGGAATTTAAAATGGAAATCTTAGCAAAAAAAAAAACAATTTCTAGATACTAAGGACCCACGACAGGTAATTAATTAAACTTCTCAAGTTTAATTCTTAAAAAACATGGCGCTGTTATCTAACTGGGCAACTGGATATTTGAAACTCTTGCTTTTGTCTTAAAATTAATTAGCCTCAAGTACCTCTGGAAAAAGATTTTTTTTAAAACTCAACTTTTTAAACTGACATGGTAACACAATGAATGATTAAGAACGGTTGCCATGAAGACATTACCCCGTTTGTCATGACTCTCAAAACTTTAACATTGATAACTCAAAATCCATCCCTCCTGTCATAAAATATGTCCTAGTCCTCTTATTGCAAAATACAGTTAAATTAAAATGTATTAATAGAAAGTTTTTTTTAACTTCACCTCACACTAGGTATTTCTCCTGTGTCATTCCTCGTGGGTTCGTTTACAGACATAGAAACTCAAGTGCACAAACACCAAGACCTGAAACAACTACTTGCTTATCATATATATGTGTGTCCCGTGCGGGGATCGAACTTGCGACACGCTGCGCAGCAGTCGATCGCTTAGCCACTGCGCCAATTGTGCCGTCAAGTTTTTTTGAATAACGTGCCCATTGAGGTCTTTGTGGAATAAAATATCGTGTGTATTTCATGTAGCACAATCGCAAATTAAACATATTTTATCCAGGGCTTAAAACATATTATATTATATGTATATACATTACGATTACGTTCTGCGGTTTAATTTTTGTAACCAAAACATACATGTACTGTTTAATTAAAAGTTATAGACACACATTCAAAATTCCCGTAACATTTACTCGTAGAAACTACTGAGCAAATCAGTAAAATTTGCCTTGTTACTAAGTTCCAAAATGTTTTTTTTTTTTAAGGAATTTTCACAAACTTTGCGTGTCTGCACGTGGGCCTTTTGTATGTGATCTTGTATAACATGTCTTCTTTTATGAAATTTATATGATGTATAGCATAATCAGTTCTTACGTTCCACTGCTGGAAAACAGGCCTCCTCTAAGTGATCAGTGTTGATGAAATAAACAAAGGAATGCGCGTGCCTGGGTTTGACGATTTACGGGTACAACTCGTTGGTCAGTGCCGCTTCCCCTCCACTTTCAGCAAAATTCGAGGTAAGGCGCCTTCCAGCTCTACTTAGGCGCTGCGCAAACGTAGACACTTTGTTGCTGACACAGCACACCAACTCGGGGAACCGTAGTTCATGAATATGTGTTAAGTGGAAGCAACTTAGCTTTGTCGACACGGTTAGCGCAGTGGCTCAGCGATTGGACTTCTGCAGCACGGAACAAATATTTGTATGACCTACAGGTAGTTGTTCCGGGTCTGGGTGTTTGTGTATGTGAGTTTCTATGTTTGTAAACGCACCCACGACACAGGAGAAATTTCTAATGTGGGGCAACGTTTTTTTTTTAAATTAAAAAATACTGGACTAAAAAAATGTTGAAAATAAAACAGTTGTTTGCAGGCATCAACACTGACCACAGTTGAGTGGACCGACAGCAAGTAAAAAGATTGAAAAAGTAATATAAGGACAGTATAGTGATGTGAGCCTAGAGGGAGTGTCCTTTCTAAAGCGATCTGTTGCACGAATATACGATCGATTGATCAGAAAATCGGAAGGTGGGGCCGCGAGTAATCGCGGAAACTAAGCGTGACGCAACGGTTGCGTGTTAATACGAAGTTTTTTTTAATTAGCGTCAATTAATTAGCGCAATCTGCGTGCAATTTGATAATGAATAAGCCTGTGTCACTCGGGGTGTAGTTTCAGTTCGTTCACGACTTTTGTATTAGCGATGAGCAGAGCGACGCCGACGACGGGCGGCGCGAATAAGACATTAGTACTTTGTAAGTACGTGAATTCGCCATTGACGAGGCCTCGTGGCGTGTTTCAAACTTTTCTATACGTTTGATCTTGGCAAATATCCACAGAGCGCGATCTGGCGATGCGATCTTGGCTGAACGCGATGATCTGATGCCGGCAGTGAGAAAGCACATAAATGGATCCATAGGTTACAGAGATTGTATGGGATCAGATCGATCGGAACGGATCGCGTTCTGCCAGTTAAGGCCTTAAATACAATCATACCTGATATTCGCAGCTTCATTAACATACTGTCCCCACCCAACTAAGGGGGGAGTAGTAAGTGCCAGCGAGTAGGTCCAGATGAACACTATGGACATTATGGCCCCCTTGGAGCTGAGGTGTCTGGAGTTGAGAGGCCTGGTCACCATCATGTACCTCTCGAAGGATATCACTGTTAGTGTTGTTATTGAAGTTATTCCTGGAACAAATGGAAACCATGGTTAATGTAAAGGTTTATATTTGGGTTTATTTTAGGTTTTATGATTGGATTTTACAAAAAAACCCGATCATGTATTAACCTAATCATCATCAGTCTATAAATATTCCTACTGCTCGGACACAAATCTCCTCTCTGTGAGACGGAGTGGGCCTAATCCATCCACCACGCGGGCCCAGTGCACGTTGGTGGATCTCACAAGACATGTCTTCGAATGTTTGGTTCTAGGATATGCCGGTTTCCTCACGATGTTTTCCAACACCGTTTTGAGATCAGTGGTTATGAAATAAATTACACAAGGTAATACACCTGGCTAGGTTCGAACCCACGACCACAACTCGTAAGTTGGGGCCGATACCACTGCGCTAACACTGCTCTCAACACGATGCGATCTGACGCCGGCATTAACCAATGATTACGAAACACAATTGCTATAAAAAATACAATTTATTTTAGACCCGATAATCCGATTAACTTTAGAGAGCTTCCTCAAGTGTAGTTTGAGGCTCTTGGCAATCTTGACATCGAGGGCCAGTTTCGAAAAGCAAGGATTAATTTTTAATCCTTGCTTTTCCGACATTAATCGCTGTTTATATTTAGTTTTAACTCAAGTTTTAGATACGAAAATGTTTGACGCGTCATAATTAAACGTACATACATTTCATGTGCTCAAAGCAATATTATATTTTGTTTTGGAAACCCAACAGCTGGCACCAACGGCTTAACTTAAGCTGTAGGTTCTGGCTGATATTTGTAGATCTTTGAAATTCGTTACAGAATATACACTAGCGAACAAAAATATGGAATCACTTACTTGAAATTGATCCGAGATAGCTCCTTAAATAATGACGTGGTTTGAATTAATTTTAGTATCAATTTAAAGTTAACAGTTAAACCTTAATAATGGTACCATTTTTATTATTCTAATCTAGTTATTAAATACTAGAATCACACGGAATCGGAGTAAGTGATTCCATGCGTTTGCTCGCGAGTGTAGTCAATGGTTAATCTCTTGTTCATAGATAAAGCGTAAATACCGACGTACGGTCTACAGGACCAACTAAATAGGAAATCAGAAAAGAAAAGACTTACTTTATGAGGACTTGGTGAAGTGTAGTTTCCTGAAAGTTTTATGAAGTTCTAGGACCAGGTGGTATTTACAGGTATCACAAAGTAATTAATAGTTGTTTGCCTGGTAATCTAATTTATTTTTAGCTTTAGCTTGAGCATTAAATATAAGAAAAAAACTGTACATTTATGAACAAAAATAAAAAGGGAAGATAAATAGAACCATTTATTTATCACAACTAATAATAACTCACAAATTTCTTGTGGTTCTACCTTAATTTGTCAACTGTCGACCACTTCAGAGGCAAATAATTAGTTCCTGTGTTGCCTCCCTTAGCGCACTTGGAGGAAGAGGCTTTTAACGTCTGTTGTTTTGAACAGAAAATAATATACCAGAATTGTCAGAAAATTAACCAATTTTCATTCTTATTCGTAAGTACAATAAAGCCTATAGTAGCGTGCGGTCATTGTCAACAGTAAAATACACTGATTTCACATTAATTGTTTTGCTAACTTAAGAACTAACTTTCGAATTAAATTGAAAATGAAATTCTATTTAAATGTTAGTCCTTAATAAACAGTGTCTTATTAAGTATTACTTTTGACGATTCTCGTGATCGATATCCGATCCAGGATTCTTTTTAAGCATGATCCACCAGAAGATAGTCTAATTAAACTCTTTTACAACCAGATTTATATGTTCCGATTTGGTGGAGTTTTCAACAAAGAATCATTGTTACCTGGCATCGACAATCTCGGGTTCCGAGAAAAAATACCAAACACCTAAATGCGATTCTCTGCAGCATATATGTGGAATCAAGAACGCTCCATGCCTTTTTTTATCGTGGTAAAATCATCAAATGAGTCCTCTCACCCAAGGCAGGGCGGGAGGGATTGTCAGACTTGACTGACTAAAATGCACGGTGTCCTTCAATAGCCCTTCACGTACCGGGGTCACGGTAATTTGTAACGCTCCATGCCTTGGAATGCACGTTTACTTTTTGATTCCAGATCTGCGGCATTCGTTACGGAATTAGACGTCTTAAAATCTGGCAACGACACACCTATACTTGTATTAGAATCACGCCACGACTCAAGTTCTTTGGACGCGGCGCTGGTGTCTATGTCATTAAATCAAATTGCATTAAAATAATCAATGCAACACCTCGAATTTTCCGCTGGTCATAAGTGGTGGCGCTGACTGTAAGAAGTACGGTACGGTGGGAAAGAGACAGAGCTATAGAAGTCGTCTAGCGCCATCTCGTTCCCACAGCGGAACTACTCACACTTTAAGACGTCATAGTTTTTAACAAGGGGTTTTTTTCAATAGTGAAGATGTCACCCCCATTATTGAGTACAAACAGAAAAACTATAAATTTAACTTATTATAAACTAACTTACACGCAACCTTAAGCCTATAATAATAATTCTAAAGAGCACCCTGGCCGACAATGGACGAGACAGAATACTATTAAGAAACCTACACCAATAATATTGTCTCCAAAGGTTAACCGTCTTTGAGGCTCCGGCCGAAGACATTCTGATAACATGTGATAGGCGCATTTTAATGATTGATGTTTACAATAATTTGGAATAGAGCCTGTTTTCTCCACGCCAACAAAAAAGTTTTTACACACGAAAAATGTATTTAAACCTCCATAGAAGAATAATTTTACTAATACAACTTTGTAGTTTTCAGAACTGATTGGTGTCATTCTGTCACAATAAATGTCACACAGTTCTGCATTGAATTTTGTATCAATTTTTTTTTTTTTGAAATAGCTGTGATGCATGAATATAAATCAGAAACTTTCCTTGTCCTTAAACCATCTTCAAATCATCAATGATCGTCGATCGGTGCTCATATCAGATACGGTTTCTTGTGCTCGTGCTCAACACCAGTGACCTGATCAACGAGAGATCAACGCACACTAGCACCCTGGACCATGCCTTGCTCGCACCAGCTGCTATATTCACTACTTACATCATGATTGGCAATTTCCTTGTCAGCAATTTCCATGAGAAACACGCATCAAAGTTTTTACAAGCGTACGCACTTATTGCTTGCTCTTTCCTGCAAGGTGCTTTATCTATATCTGTGTTTCAAGAACTGAAAAAGATTTCTAAAGCTAGAAGTGAGCTGGTTCTGAATGCTGTACTGCCAATCTTCACGATACTGCTGCTGGCGGCAGATCTAGTGATTGTGCTGCTGTCAAATCGGGAGCCTCTGGTACTGCCTTCATCTCCCTCCATGACCAGAGAAGGTTATTAAAGCGACTGTTTGTACTTCAAATTATTTAACTAGTTTATTTTTTATCTGTATATTTTGTAGTTTTATTAACATGATTTTTTTTTCGCCATCGTGTTTGGTTTCTATTTAAGACTAGCTGACTTGATAAACTTCGTACCGCATCAGAACATTTTTTTAAATTATTTAACTCAACTTTTTGTTGAAGTTCAGGGAAGTCCAAAAATCATTCAAGACCAAAATTAGCCAAATCGGTCCAACCGTTCTCGAGTTTTAGCGAGAATAAGTGCCCATTCACACGCGCGTTTTTTTGGGCGTTATAAAAGCGCTGTTTTGCTGTGAATTGAACTTAAATGTCACCGCCCAGCACTTAAAGTCAAATACAGTCCAAAAAAAGAAAAGACGCCGCGCTTTAAAAGCGATGACGTGTGAACAGATACATGGGAATGCATTTGTTGTATTTCGGGCGCTTTTTTAACGCCCATAAAAAAGCGCTCGTGCGAATGTGCTCTAACGAACAGCAACTGATTTTTATATACATAGATTAAGTGACAAAAGACATTTCAATGTGATTTGGGAACTTTTGACAGGACTTCTAAACCATTTATTTGATCCCTGCGGATCGGGCTCATTGGAAATTCCGGATCTAAAATTCCGGTTGAGTTGCGACCAAATCGTACGGAATCGACCGGCGGCGGTGGGTGGGACCGAGTTAATAAGTCATTCTTCTTGATATCGAATGTAGGGTCAACCATTTTGGTTTGTGAATCCGAAAAGGCATTTGAAAGTCCAAAGTGGCTTTTTAGTCAGTAAGAGATTGACGCTCCCTTCCGTTCCTCCCAGGGTGGGAGGATTGGCTGCAGGGGTCGCGTGAATGTCTTATCAGGCTACTAAAATCCACGGTGTCCTTCAATAGCCCTTTACCTTCCGGGGTCACGGTAAATCGTGGGACCCGCAACCGGGTCTTAAACCATAGGGGCGTATCCACAAAACTGCTACTTTTCAGGAGAGACAAAACACTTATTTTTTCTTTTGATTGAACCATATCGTTGTGATTTTTGCATGGGGCTATATATTTTAACTTCAGATAAAATGGGTTCTTTTGGTTTTCGGTATGGCGGAATACGTTAACACTCCTTCAAAATTGCCCCCAAAAATGATTGTTTTGTAATGCTTGTGATTAGTAAAGGAAGTTTATTTAAGAAACTGTTACACGTGCCAGGGATTATTTTATAAATAACTTCACAAGGTCTTTTAATACATACCCTTACTTTCTATACATTTAGGTTATCATATCTAATAATGACTGAGCTCAATGTCAATATCGTTTTGTCATAGACAAAAGATTTTTTGGGATGCGCGGGTTCCACCTTTTAGCGTGCACCGGACGGAATTACCTTTTTCTTTAAGAAATACTGTCCAATCGAATTTGGGCGACCACACAATGAAAATGAGCTCACAAAAATAAAAAAGGATGTATTTACTTTACTAAGCTCCCAACCAAAGACATTAAATTGTACTACACAATAGACGGGGCATAGCGAAAAAAATCGTAATCCGAAACTTTTGACCTAGTGGACAAAAGTCGCTCAGTCTAGTGTGGTACGCCAGCATGATATGTCGTTTTCTTGACAAACTGTCAAACAAAAGAAAAATATTTTCTAAGAAAATATGCCAAGTTGCGCATTACGGTATTGTAAATCTCGTTATGGTAGAACGACTGGATCTAACTTCGGTTTATTTTCGTAAGTATTTGTTATATTTACTTAGTACTAATTATTTTAATAAATAGTTCTAGAACATTATGTTAATTTTGTAATAAACGCCCTCTATTGCTGAATAGCTTTACTACTGCCTTGTAGAGATGTGATGTTGTTTATCGATTTTGTCATCGATATTTTATGAGGTAAATAATAAATAACACTTAAAATATAATACTGTTTGAGGGCCAATCTTCAATGTTGAGGATAATGACATCCGATATTTTTACTACTAATGCAACCATCCATTGACAAAAAATAAAAATATAAATTATTTTAATTACATTTAAGTTACTAAAAATCAAATTAATATATATTTTTGTTTTTTGTCAATGGATGGTTGCACTAGTAGTAAAAGTATCGGACGTCATTATCCTCAACATTGAAGATTGGCCCTTGAACATAATCATATCATTTAATTTAAATGTCAATAAAGGAACAAGTACTATTCGTTCAAGTAGGGTTCTGTTATTGCAGGTTTCCGAGTGTAAATAATGTAGAACGTGAAAAGTGGATACGGTTTGTTCAAATAGACCGTAAAGAAGAAAATTGGCTTCCATCTGCTTCGTCAAACATATGTAAAAAAATAAATAAATAAATAACTCGTACACATTGAAACCACTAATCGTTTTATTGTTTTCCTAATTTTTTGGCATTTGATTCAATCTATTCAAATGTGAACAAAAAATAGTCTCGTAACTTTTATTATTATTATCGATACCTTTTTATTTAAATGGTAACATCCCTATACAAAGTTTCTAGTATGCTATTCAAAGCTAGATGGCGTTACTGACATTTGGTGTTCCCAATAGCCGCTCTAATTTTGCTATATTATGCTAGATGGCGTTACTGAAAAAAGGATCACACTTTTTCTATGACATTTCTTCGCATAGCCCCTCTATAGTAGGTATATTTAATCTCTTTGCTCCCAACCAATACAAATATGGCAAAAAAGCCCTGTTTTGCATGCCCAAACCCACAGAGAACAATTGAAACAAATATATTATGCGGTTAGACTTTGTGCCGAACACAACACGAAAAAAGTGGCCAATTGCGTGTCGGACTACGCACGGGTGCTTAATTTATGCTTAATTGTTTTTGCTTAATTTTAAGAGGAGCGTAAACTACCCTACTGAATCGACAGGGCATCAATCGATCACTCAGCCACTGCGTAAATCATGCCGTATTCATGCTTGTATTGCTAGTCGCGGGACTCGCGAATTACCGTGACCCCGGTACGTAAAGGGCTATTGAAGGACACCGTGGATTTTAGTCAGTACGAGTCTGACAGTCCCTCCCGCTTTGCCCTGGGTGGGAGAACTCGTGTGATGATTTCACTACGTAAAAACAGAAACGACGGGTTGCACTCTGGGAGTGCCGGCAGAAGTGAAAACTTGAATTGTAATAAACACACACGAACATTCGCGCAAGCGACCTGCACCGTCTTACGAATTTTCGATCAGGTCACGTGTCCTGACGCGAGTTTAACATTATTTACCCATTCCAAAAAAAATGCACAACGCCGCTAAAGAAGTTTTTACTTCAAAAAATACTTGTATTATTACAAGCCCCATTTCGTGATCGCATATGAGTTTCCCATTTCAAAGAGTGTTTTCGTAAAAGCAGAATTTTTCATCAAACGATACTTTATTATGCATGTTCCATTAATGTGCTGGCATGTTTCCTCTTGTGAAACAAGGGATAGATAACGGTACGATAATGTATGGATTTTCCTTATAAAACTGTATCGTTTTTCCTGAGTTGGTGAAAGAAAAGGTCGTGTTTACTGGGTTGTTCATAAGGTTCAGTATCCATATATGGTTGTAACAGAGTGGGTATTCCACCTCCTCTGTTGCTTCAACCTCTTTCCTTTTGGAACTACCTTGATTTTTAATTTTTGAATATTCGTATTTCAAATTTTAATATTCATATTTCGAATTTCATTCTGTGATTGCATCATCTTCAACTCCTTTTTTTGGTCAGTACAATTTTACCTCGGCTAGCAGCTACAGCTGTTCTGCATCTGTTGATTATTTTTTAATGCAGCACATTTAAACTAAACTAGTAAAGTTATATGTTGTATTATGTACTTCCTACAACTGGTATGAACTTTTAAAATACTGTTGTAATTCATCGAATATTGTCTAATATAATTATTATATTCCACAACTATCACACAACGCCATCTAGTCCCAAGCTAAGCAGAGCTTGTGTTATGGGTACTAGATAACTGATAAACATACTTATATATTTCTAAATACATTCATATTATAGATAATTTACACCCAGACACAGAGCAAATCGTGCTCATCACACAAACAATTGCCCTGGGTGGGAATCGAACCCACGACCTCTGGCAAAGCAGTCAGGGTCACTAGCCACTAGACCAACAGGCCTGTATCTCATGCAGCGTAATAGTTAGACAGTTATTTTCACAGATGATGTATTTTTTGTTGCATGCATTGTAATTACATAACCAGTTCTATGAATACTTTTCATTAGTTTCCTGAGAAACAAGAAGCAGGAGTAAATAAATAAAATTGCTAGCAATTTTGATTGTTCAACGTCGCTAGCCAAAAATTAAATATTTATCCCATGTTATTATATGAATGTAAAATAGCATTAACTGAATGGTTAAGAAACTTATCATATGATGAAACAGAACTTATCCTAGCCCGCATTTGTTAGCGAAAGTCTCACCATCCATACTCACAAACTCACACACACACTCTCTCTCTCACACACACACACACACACACACACACACACACACACACACACACACACACACACACACACACTCAATCACACATTCACTTTACATACATGCTCCAGTTTGTTTCTAATTTGGTTCCAATTGTCCAAACATTTTTAATTTCTTGATTTTTTTTTTGTAATTTAATTTTTATCTTACTATTGTTTAATTTTTTGTCACAATATTGTTATCTTAGAAGCTAAGGGAAGGGCGAGGCAACCCCACCACAAGTATTGTATAACTTAACGGGGCTGCCTCAATTTTTGTGTTGCACGACTATATTCAAAGAAACAATAAACCATTTATTTATTATATATTTATTTATTTATTTATTAATACAACCCTATTACGAGACCTTTGACCGACCAATGACCAACTAGAGAATTTAGTAGATTATGAACTTTTAGTAAAATGACAATGCGGTCGTGTTGGAATGACGTCTTTAAAAAACAGCAGACTTGGACCCCGGGAGGATCGGCATGTTGGCATGGCATGTGAACATTGCAATCACTTTTCCGGGCAGCGAATGGAAATAGGTCGTATTTTATTTTAAAACCCGTGCAAATCGGAGCCAAGAATTATAGACGAATAACCTATAGCTTATCTAACGAGTCATCGTTAGATAAACTTCTCGAAGCATATAAATTCGATTTACATTTTATCACAAAATAATGAATACAGAAAAGTCACGTAGATTTAATCCAATTTGAAAGCTTTTCATTGGCATTTACTATTCAAGAATTGAATCATCTTATCGTATTTCGTTTAAAATTATTTCTTGTCAGTCTGAAATTGGATTTTTATAAATGTTTCAAAATAGATAACATTGGTATTGATGTTTTTGTAGAATATTTAGTACAATTTCATTGACTTTTCCACTATAATTATCACTGATAGTGCATGGTAGTCATTTTTAAGAGCCTACTCTGTACCACTCCTGGGCAAAGGCCTCCCTCCACTCCTACCGTTCACGATACTGGGCGTCCTCCTTCCAGTTCGGGACGAAACCTGTCCAGTTCGTCCCGCCATCTCCTACCTACGTGGCCTGCCACGACCTCGTCTTATTGTCTCAGGGCACCAGTTTTGGCCCACAGTTTGTCCGGCATGCGGCAGACATGTCCTGCCCAGTCCCATTTCAGTTGGGCAAAAGTTTTTCACACAATTATATTACGGTTTTCTAGAATTTTTCTTACATCTTATGAGAGATAAATGAGTGCATACACCCAATGATTTTGTGATCTTGTAATGTGATAAATTGTCCGTTTTACCAGACAATGTCAAAGCCTTGTGGTTAGCATTTAGGTCATGAATTAGATTTGTTAAGAGGCCTCTTACAGTCCACTGGCGCCGCCAATCGAAAAAATGTCATAACTCGTAAATAGAATCAAAAATACAAAATGTGGTCTGTAATTACTGTAGTAAAGGCGATGACGTAATTTTATAACACATTGTCACTTGAAATATAGCTGTTTAGTTTCAATCTATTTTATATGTAAGTTGACTGCGTAGTAAATTGACGTCTGGCAAAGATAGTTCTGACCATTGGTGAGTAAGCCACGATGTCTTTACGTCTTCTGTCCAATGTTGTGGCATCATATGACAGTGATTTATGGATGGTTAAAATTATATTCAATATGTATAATTTTCTGACTGAAAGTAGATTACTGGTCTTATAAAGATCGTCTGTGGAATACCTAAAGGGCTTAAAATACATGACCTTTAAAAGGGATCTCTGGGCTCTTTCAAGATCTAAGAATTTGGTTTTCGTGGCTCCTCCCCACACTGGTATACAATAGGTGATAACTGATTGTGCGAGAGCGATATATATTTTGGTAAGCAACTGAGGCGGTACTACATGACGCAAGGTTTTGAAGATCCATATTAACTTTCTGATCCTGGTCATTGTGTTTTCGATGTGGGCATGCCAGGACAGCCGTTGGTCAATTATAATAATAATAATAATAAAAACTTTTATTAATCCAAAAACATACAGAGTTTGAGATAATTTTTTTTTAGATTATGTTACAAATGCTGTTCAAGAATAATACTCTACCTCTTAAGCTAGGGTATACCTGTATTATAAGAGGTAGTTTACGGTCAGTAATCTACTAAATTTACGAGTATATCGCAAGTGGACTGTGTCATTCTACTGTATGGTGTACCAGAGTAGAAATGTAAGTTGTGTGTTTGTAGGTGCAAGTAGTGAATGTTTAGGCATGAGTGTGTGTGCGTGTGTTTGCGTATGAGTGTTTGTGTGTGTGTGTATGTGTGTGTGTGTATGTGTGTGTGTGTGTGTGTGTGTGTGTGTGTGTGCGTGCGAGTGTATCATACTAAATAGGTGAGTAAAGACTCTGTGTAAGAGTAATCCTTGAGGAGCAGCCACTCTGTTACTTTAGATTTTAGTGCATGTGAGTTTAGGTATATGATATTGAGATGCTTGTTAATATTTTTATAGATATGAGTACTTAGAATATAATATTGATGTTTGGCGAACGAGGTCTTGTGTTGTATATTTGGTGGGACGTATGTACGCTTATTTGTAAGAGGTAGAGGAAGGATTGCGTGCTTTCTGAGGGTGGATTTAAGCACACAAAGCTGACGAACCGTAAGTATTTTACAGTCAGAGAACAGTTCAGTTGTTGGGTAACGGTATGGCTTTTTCATCATGACTTTAAGTATAGCTCGCTGTGCTCTTTCCACCCTCAGAAATCTAGTCTTAGCCGCACCGCCCCACGCAACTATGCAATAACCAATCACTGATTGGCACAGTGCAAGGTACACCATCTTAAGAGTTGTTAAGTTGGCTGATACTCTAAGAGTCTTAAATATATGTATAAGACGTAAGGTTCTGGTGGTGACGGCGTCAATTTGTTGGTCCCATCTCAGTCCGTCGTCAATGTTAACTCCGAGGTATTTGACGCTTTCGGATCTAGCAAGTGGAGGACAAGTACAAGGGTCGGACGAGTTTGTGCAGGAATGGGGAGTTACATTAAAAGAGGGGGATGGTCTTGCGTTACGTCGTATAGCAAAGGGAATATAAGTAGTTTTTTGTAGGTTTAATGTAAGGCGGTTCGAATTTAACCACATCATAACTTTGGCCATCGCCATCTCTGCATTTGCTTTCACAATGTCCCAAGTAATTCCGTCTACAAGGATTGCAGTGTCGTCTGCGTAAGCGTAAATTCTACTATTTGGCAGGCTCAGTCTGCAGAGATCATTTACGTAGATCTGAAATAGAGTCGGGGAAAGAATTCCTCCCTGGGGAACACCATAGGGCACTAGAAACTCATCACTTAGGTGAGTATCAATTTTAATACATTGCCTACGATTTTTTAGGTAGTCTTTAAATATTTCTAGTGGCATTCCACGCACACCAATACTTTCCAACTTCGTGATGAGTTTGGGAACAGAGACCGTGTCAAAAGCCTTCGCAAGATCCAGAAATATACCAAGACACTTAGATTTTTTATCTAGATTTGAGGCAACCTGTTGCGTGAAATCCAGTACTGCATCATCTGTAGAAAGACTTGTCCGAAATCCGTATTGGTTATTAGCAATGAGTCGGTGTTTATCGAGAAACTTTCGTAGAGAGTTATTAAGGATTTTTTCGAGAATTTTAGATAGTGCAGGTAGGACTGATATCGGTCTGTAGTTATTAACACAGTCTCTGTTCCCTCCCTTGTATATTGGATGGACCACAGCTTTTTTAAAGGCATCAGGAAAGACACCCTCCTGTAGGCAGCGATTAAAAAGGTACGTAATTGGTGGGACCAGTACATGTCGACAGCTTTTCAATATTAGCGATGATATGCCGTCCCAGCCAACTGCACAGTCAGAACGTAGTTGTAGGATTAGGGACTCCACATCAGCTTCGTCTACTTCCAGGATGGTAAGAGAGCTCACAGGTGAGTTTCGAGTGTCCAGAGGTGGTGGTGAGGGTAAAGAATGGCCACAGGCCGATATTGATGCAGTGTCATTAGTTATTTTTGAAGCCATGTTTTTGCCAATGTTGGCAAAAAATTGGCCTACCTCATTAATCGCCGATTTTGGGTCTTCCCGTATTGTGAGTAGCTCCACTTTTTTTTTTTTTTTTTGCGTGGTAAAATCATCAAATGAGTCCTCCCACCCAGGGCAGGGCGGGAGGGACTGTCAGACTTGTACTGACTAAAATCCACGGTGTCCTTCACGAGCCCTTTACGTACCGGGGTTACGGTGATGGGTAATACCCGCGACCCCGGCAGGCTCTGGCCCTCTACAGGCCCCGTCAGTTTGCTGACACTCCTTGAGGCGCGCGTGGAACACAACGCGCCGTCGACCCGGGCATGGTCCATGGTCGGGCAGCGAGTCGCCCATTACTCGCTGCCCGCATGCCCGCGCCTACGGTGGCCGGAGATCGTCTGGCGACGTCCGTCGCCGTGGGCGTCTACCACTGCGGGTGGGTCGGAGGGAGGACACTGTTCTCTCCCTCACGCGGCACGCCTCCTCCTTCGCGAGCATGACTGCTTCGCAGAAGGAGGCGACCGCTTCCCACTCCGTCTCGCCCCGCAGCATGGCCTCGACCAATGCCGGGCGCGAGAGGTCTCCGCCTATCGCCGTCGTGAGGACACGGCGGTGCTCTGCCCAAGCGGGGCAGTCCTGCACCGTATGCTCCACCGTGTCCTCAGGACGGTCCTCACAGTGGTGACACCCAGGCGTTTCCTCCCTCCTTATCAGACACAGGAACCTCCCGAAACTTCCGTGTCCGGTGAGGACCTGCGTCATGCGGAAGGTAAGGACGCCGTGACGCCTATCCAGCCACTCCTCAAAGAGGGGTCTTACCGCCGCGATTGCGGCGTGCCCGGACCTCGGTTGCGACAGTCGCTCCCTCCATACTGCCCTGAGATCGCGCCGGAGCTCTTCCCGCCGCGCCTCGACCTGTCGAGGCAGCGGGGATTCGCCCCGGCGCTGCGCCTCCACGCGCCATTCGTAGACGCGCTGGAGGGCAGTCGCCTCCAGATCCCAGGGCAGCAATCCGGCAAGGAGGTTGGCCGATTCGCCGGCGATCGTGCGGTATCCTCGGACCATTCGGATTGCCATGACCCTCTGGCATGCGACCAGCTTTAGTGGTCGCGTCCGAATGCTCAGGGCCCACACAGGGGCCCCGTAGAGGGCCATGGACCGCACGACACCAGCGTACAGCCTCCGGCTGGAGGCGTTTGGCCCGCTGAGATTGGGCAGGAGTCGCCTGAGGGCGGCTGCTGCCCGGTTCAGCTTCGGGGCCAAACGTAGGAAGTGCTCCCTAAAGTTCCACCGGCTGTCGAGGACGAGTCCCAGGTACTTCATCGTCCTCCCGACGCCGATGCGAACCCCCTCCACCGTAATGTGGGACTCTGAACGTGGCGCGTTCAGACGGCCATGAAAGCACATGGCCTCTGTTTTGTGCAGCGCCACGTCGAGTCCCAACTGCCGGATCCTTTGAGCGACTGTCGCCACCGCTTGCGTTGCCAGGTCGGCCGCCGCCTGGTGCGACACTCCCTCCGCCAGGACGAGCGTGTCGTCGGCGTAACATATTACGCCGACGCAGTCAGGGAGGTCGCCGCGCAGCACCCAGTCGTAGCCGAGAGTAGCTCCACTGGACTAAGTTTTGGTTTATGGGTATTGGTTATGTATTTGATTGTTTTCCATAAGACTTTGGGATTATTTTTGGCTTTTTCAAGCTGGCCGGTTTCATAAGACCTTTTTAGTTTCTTGAGTAAATTGTTGCAAAAATTGCGGTATCGAGAATATGTAGTTCTTAGAATAATATTATCTGGTGATTTTTTAGATTTGATGTGCATTTTATCTCTATGCTTTATACATTTTAAAAGACCAGGGGTTATCCAGGGTTTAATGATTCTCTTTTTTCTAGGGATTTTAACTTGTGTTGAATGATTTGATATTACTTCTTTAATAATACTGATGAATTTACCCATTGCCTCATTTATGTTCTCGACCTCATATATTACCGTAAAATCCACGATTTCTAACTCCGCCACAATTGCTTTGTGGTTTTGAGTGGTGGTTGTATATAATTTGTGGGAGGGTTTTGCATTTTTCACACTTAACAGTAGTGGTTTGTGGTCTGTCACATGTGCTTCCAAAATTAGTGTAGTAGTAGTTAGACAGGATTTCAAAAATATATGATCCAAACAGTTCTCATCTCGAGTAGGGAATAAGTGTGTTGGCATGAGACCATGAGATGCATTTAGCGTGAGATAGTCCAAGGTTCTTTCAGTCATATTATTTTGTTTTATATCTATGTTTAGGTCGCCAACAAGCGCGATGTTAGGGCATATACATTTAATATTGTCGTAAACATTTATCAAACTAGTTGAGAAATTGTCAAAATTCTCCCTCGAGTTTAATGAGGGCGAGCGATAGATCGCTACTACCGATATTTTTTTGTCTAGGTGACACACTAAACAGTTTCCACCCTCAAAGTCTGGCTCTGATACTGTAGCTTGCAAGCTTGATTTTGTATAAATAATTATACCATCATTTTGGTTACAGTTTGTATTTGTGAAATGTGACTCAAAACCGTCCAAAACTGGTATGTTGTTGATTTTACTGAGCCAACACTCGGTTAAGACAATAATATCGATATCCACATTTAACCGATTTAACAGTACTTGGAGGTGTGGAAAATTTTTGTTTATACTACGGATGTTAATATGCAATAGATTAATGTTATTTCCGGATATATCTATATATTTAAGGCATTCTTCTGGACTACAGACAAAGGATTTTCCCTGGGTTATTAGATCAAGATCATTATTGACGTTAATTAAGTTAGCCATTAAAAGAGGATGAATAACCACAATAAAAATAGTGCAAAAACGGTGGGGGTACGTATGTCTCGGTGGGTTTTAAATAATAAAATAACGGGATTAGAGCCTGTGTATGTGTGAGCAATGTAGGATGTGTATGTGTGAGTAATTTTATGAGTGTGTGAAATGTTATTGCGGACAGTGTTTTGTTGTGTGTTGTTTTTTGTAAAAGGTAGACAAAAGTGTGAGTAATTAAGTAGTTAACTAATTTTAAAGAAATTAAACAAAAATCTTGTTTAAGTGGCATTGAAATCATGCATTTTTGTAGTCAGATTTTCAGTTTAGATATTGATTCATTGAGGTCTTGGATACATTTTTCTGAGTTGATCAGAACCTGCTTGTCACCTACTTGCTTTCGGAGAAAGATATTTCCGTTGTTGGTCCAGCAGAAACTATATTGATTCTCCTTTGCAAATTGCCGTGCCAAGTAGAACAGCTTTTTAGAGCTGGCGGATAGTCGTTCTTCCACATAGACGGCTTGGCGTTTGCCTGGGACACCAATCAATTCCGTATTGAGTTTGTCTTCTTTTGAAGTTTTACTTTTGTTGTATGATCGGATAGCCATCAATAGGTTTTGCTTGGTATGTACCGTTGTAAACTCTGCTACGACAGGACGTGATGTTTGGCTGGGTTTTCCGGGCTGACGATACACATCACGGATTTCGGATTGAGATATAGGTGTTCCAACAAGCTGGCTGATGTTGCAGATGGTATTTGATAAATTGCCTATAGTTTCATTTTCTAGTTGAGGAATATTCCTTATTTCGACACATGATGAGCGTGTCTTATACTGCAGATCTCTTATTTTATTTTCAAGTGTTTCTATGTAGCTTCTCTGTTCTTTCCTCTCTTTTTTTAAGTCTTCCACCTCTTTTTTCATTTCTTCAAATTTTTCATTGAAGTGCTTCATTGATCTTTCGATCTCGGCATTTGTCTTACGAATCTGGGTATTTGACTTTTGGATATCGGCATTTTGCGCTTTAATCTCAATGACGTCTTCCATCAATTTTTGTATCAGAGTCGTTTGTGACTCCAGCATCTTAGTCACACGGGTGTTCTGATCATTTCTCCATACACAGAGCAGGTCAGTTAGTTCCTGTTTGTGAATCCGAAAAGGCATTTGAAAGTCCAAAGTGGCTTTTTAGTCAGTAAGAGATTGACGCTCCCTTCCGTTCCTCCCAGGGTGGGAGGATTGGCTGCAGGGGTCGCGTGAATGTCTTATCAGGCTACTAAAATCCACGGTGTCCTTCAATAGCCCTTTACCTTCCGGGGTCACGGTAAATCGTGGGACCCGCAACCGGGTCTTAAACCATAGGGGCGTATCCACAAAACTGCTACTTTTCAGGAGAGACAAAACACTTATTTTTTCTTTTGATTGAACCATATCGTTGTGATTTTTGCATGGGGCTATATATTTTAACTTCAGATAAAATGGGTTCTTTTGGTTTTCGGTATGGCGGAATACGTTAACACTCCTTCAAAATTGCCCCCAAAAATGATTGTTTTGTAATGCTTGTGATTAGTAAAGGAAGTTTATTTAAGAAACTGTTACACGTGCCAGGGATTATTTTATAAATAACTTCACAAGGTCTTTTAATACATACCCTTACTTTCTATACATTTAGGTTATCATATCTAATAATGACTGAGCTCAATGTCAATATCGTTTTGTCATAGACAAAAGATTTTTTGGGATGCGCGGGTTCCACCTTTTAGCGTGCACCGGACGGAATTACCTTTTTCTTTAAGAAATACTGTCCAATCGAATTTGGGCGACCACACAATGAAAATGAGCTCACAAAAATAAAAAAGGATGTATTTACTTTACTAAGCTCCCAACCAAAGACATTAAATTGTACTACACAATAGACGGGGCATAGCGAAAAAAATCGTAATCCGAAACTTTTGACCTAGTGGACAAAAGTCGCTCAGTCTAGTGTGGTACGCCAGCATGATATGTCGTTTTCTTGACAAACTGTCAAACAAAAGAAAAATATTTTCTAAGAAAATATGCCAAGTTGCGCATTACGGTATTGTAAATCTCGTTATGGTAGAACGACTGGATCTAACTTCGGTTTATTTTCGTAAGTATTTGTTATATTTACTTAGTACTAATTATTTTAATAAATAGTTCTAGAACATTATGTTAATTTTGTAATAAACGCCCTCTATTGCTGAATAGCTTTACTACTGCCTTGTAGAGATGTGATGTTGTTTATCGATTTTGTCATCGATATTTTATGAGGTAAATAATAAATAACACTTAAAATATAATACTGTTTGAGGGCCAATCTTCAATGTTGAGGATAATGACATCCGATATTTTTACTACTAATGCAACCATCCATTGACAAAAAATAAAAATATAAATTATTTTAATTACATTTAAGTTACTAAAAATCAAATTAATATATATTTTTGTTTTTTGTCAATGGATGGTTGCACTAGTAGTAAAAGTATCGGACGTCATTATCCTCAACATTGAAGATTGGCCCTTGAACATAATCATATCATTTAATTTAAATGTCAATAAAGGAACAAGTACTATTCGTTCAAGTAGGGTTCTGTTATTGCAGGTTTCCGAGTGTAAATAATGTAGAACGTGAAAAGTGGATACGGTTTGTTCAAATAGACCGTAAAGAAGAAAATTGGCTTCCATCTGCTTCGTCAAACATATGTAAAAAAATAAATAAATAAATAACTCGTACACATTGAAACCACTAATCGTTTTATTGTTTTCCTAATTTTTTGGCATTTGATTCAATCTATTCAAATGTGAACAAAAAATAGTCTCGTAACTTTTATTATTATTATCGATACCTTTTTATTTAAATGGTAACATCCCTATACAAAGTTTCTAGTATGCTATTCAAAGCTAGATGGCGTTACTGACATTTGGTGTTCCCAATAGCCGCTCTAATTTTGCTATATTATGCTAGATGGCGTTACTGAAAAAAGGATCACACTTTTTCTATGACATTTCTTCGCATAGCCCCTCTATAGTAGGTATATTTAATCTCTTTGCTCCCAACCAATACAAATATGGCAAAAAAGCCCTGTTTTGCATGCCCAAACCCACAGAGAACAATTGAAACAAATATATTATGCGGTTAGACTTTGTGCCGAACACAACACGAAAAAAGTGGCCAATTGCGTGTCGGACTACGCACGGGTGCTTAATTTATGCTTAATTGTTTTTGCTTAATTTTAAGAGGAGCGTAAACTACCCTACTGAATCGACAGGGCATCAATCGATCACTCAGCCACTGCGTAAATCATGCCGTATTCATGCTTGTATTGCTAGTCGCGGGACTCGCGAATTACCGTGACCCCGGTACGTAAAGGGCTATTGAAGGACACCGTGGATTTTAGTCAGTACGAGTCTGACAGTCCCTCCCGCTTTGCCCTGGGTGGGAGAACTCGTGTGATGATTTCACTACGTAAAAACAGAAACGACGGGTTGCACTCTGGGAGTGCCGGCAGAAGTGAAAACTTGAATTGTAATAAACACACACGAACATTCGCGCAAGCGACCTGCACCGTCTTACGAATTTTCGATCAGGTCACGTGTCCTGACGCGAGTTTAACATTATTTACCCATTCCAAAAAAAATGCACAACGCCGCTAAAGAAGTTTTTACTTCAAAAAATACTTGTATTATTACAAGCCCCATTTCGTGATCGCATATGAGTTTCCCATTTCAAAGAGTGTTTTCGTAAAAGCAGAATTTTTCATCAAACGATACTTTATTATGCATGTTCCATTAATGTGCTGGCATGTTTCCTCTTGTGAAACAAGGGATAGATAACGGTACGATAATGTATGGATTTTCCTTATAAAACTGTATCGTTTTTCCTGAGTTGGTGAAAGAAAAGGTCGTGTTTACTGGGTTGTTCATAAGGTTCAGTATCCATATATGGTTGTAACAGAGTGGGTATTCCACCTCCTCTGTTGCTTCAACCTCTTTCCTTTTGGAACTACCTTGATTTTTTAATTTTTGAATATTCGTATTTCAAATTTTAATATTCATATTTCGAATTTCATTCTGTGATTGCATCATCTTCAACTCCTTTTTTTGGTCAGTACAATTTTACCTCGGCTAGCAGCTACAGCTGTTCTGCATCTGTTGATTATTTTTTAATGCAGCACATTTAAACTAAACTAGTAAAGTTATATGTTGTATTATGTACTTCCTACAACTGGTATGAACTTTTAAAATACTGTTGTAATTCATCGAATATTGTCTAATATAATTATTATATTCCACAACTATCACACAACGCCATCTAGTCCCAAGCTAAGCAGAGCTTGTGTTATGGGTACTAGATAACTGATAAACATACTTATATATTTCTAAATACATTCATATTATAGATAAATTACACCCAGACACAGAGCAAATCGTGCTCATCACACAAACAATTGTCCTGGGTGGGAATCGAACCCACGACCTCTGGCAAATGTATACTCTTCATTAGTTTCCTGAGGAACAAGAAGCAGGAGTAAATGAATAAAATTGCTAGCAAGTTTGATTGTTCAACGTCGCTAGCAATTTTATCAATTTTCTTTCGTTTATAAATAAATCTAATAAAGGGAGAAAACGGATTTATTCGTTGTAAGAATATCTTTTTACATTCCAGAAGCAAATAGAAATGTTGTTTAGCAATTTTTTTTTATCGTTGTGAAATCATCAAATGAGACTCGTACTGACTAAAATCCACGGTGTCCTTCAATAGCCCTTTACGTTCCGGGGTCACGGTAATTCGTGAGTCCCGCGACTCCGGTTCTCACTTAGTTTAGCTATTGAACAGACCATGCAAGTACTTTAAAAACGATTTATTCCTTCAATTACTCGTATTCATACCGGAAAATTAAAAGTTTACTCAAACGGCGCTTTGAGAGCTTCATATGACTATAATACACTAGATATAACGTTTCTTCGCAAGTTTCAATAACTTAAAGCAACTTCAAATAACTATACTTTGTATTAAAACCACAAGGTGTAAGGATATTTTTCGAAGCATGATATCTTAAAGCGGCAATGTTTGTATGTAGGCGGTAAATCTTAAAGTGACAAAGTTTGTATATGTATTGTATACTAGCTATATTTATTGTAGACCGACATGCCCGCGACTCCGTCCGCGCGGATGTCGGTCTTCGCGTGGATGATTTATTTCTCCATTTTGAGTAACTCTGACAATGACATCTTATAAATATCTATTGGACCCAAATTAAGCTAAGCCTATAGAATAGAATAGAATATACTTTATTGTACACCAAAATTAATACAAATACAAACTTACAATATTGTTAATTCTAAGAGTACAACGGCGGTCTTCTCGCTAATAGCGATATCTTCCAGACAACCTTAGGATGGACTTAAAAAACCTTAATCAAAAACGAGGGTAGGCAATGATGCACAACAAATAACATAATAATATAATATCAATACAATACACATAAATATCAATTGTAATATAGAATACACATACACATTACGCCTATATCGCGGTTCTACAGAACAACGTCTATGAATAAAACTGAAAAATAAGATTTTTTTTCTACGTATTTTTCCAGGATAAAAAGTATCCCATTTTATGCCCAGGATAATAAGGTATAATTATACCAAGTTTATCGAAATCGAACCGTTAGTTTTCACGTGATGCCTGCATATACAGACAGACAGACAAAAATTTTTTTAATCACATATTTTTGTTTGGTATCGATCCAGCAACACCCCCCGCTATTTATTTTTTCAATATTTTCAATGTACAGAATGGACCCTCTACAGATTTATTATAGTATGTATAGATGTTGTGATCACGTATAATTGTTACAGCTTTGTGAATGTTTGAGTCTAATAAATGTCTAGTGTATGTTATGTTTATGATCCTAAGCAAATAAACATGTATTTGGTGAAAAAAGGGTCTATAAAAAAGGTTTGAAAAACATAGGGAACAGGAAAAATACAAAATATGTAAACAAACATAAGAACGACCTAATAGCGGTTTCATCGCTTGAAGCAACTTCTGACAACTGTTTGCTGAACAATAATTGTACAGGAAAGGATGAGGAACATTTTCCTGTACGTTTTTAGAGGAAAAAGGGGTTTGAAACCCCTAAAGATGGAACCCTAAACAAAACTATGTCAGCATATGACGTAGTTTTGTTTTGTTTTGCAAGAGTGTTTTTTCTGTCGTGGTAAAATCATCAAATGAGTCCTCCCACCCAGGGCAGGGAGGGAAGGACTGTCAGACTCGTACTGACTAATATCCACGGTGTCCTTCAATACCCCTTTACGTTCCGGGGTCACGGTAATTCGTGAGTCCCGCGACCCCGACAGGCTTTGGCCCTCTGACCCCCGTCTAAAGGGGACCCCCGTCATTATGCTGACACTCTTTGAGGCGCGCGTGGAACACAACGCGCTGTTGACCCAGGCATGGGTCATGGTCGGACAGCGAGTCGCCCATTACTCGCCGCCCGCTTGTCCGCGCCTACGGTGGCTGGAGATCGTCTGCCGACGTCTGTCGCCTTGGGCGTCTGCCACTGCGTGCAAGGGTGTGATGAGTCAACTCTCAAACAAGACTCAATTTAAAAAGTTTGTAAAAAAAGGCCTTTATCATTTATTTGCTTATTTTAAAACAATAATAAACACATTTTTTTTTACTTTTATTTAAAATATCAAAAGGAATCATTTCCGCAGTGCCAAGTCTTTTTACCGCGACTATACTGCAGCAACAATGTTGTCGCTATGTTTCTTTACGAAAATGGTGATATGCTAAACACTAGCTGCACTGGTTTATACTCAGTCCATTCAAGTCAGTCTTTGTCGGAAACAATGCCATTGTGTTTACCACCCGAAAAGCACTTTTAATCACCTAAAATGCACAACAACACCTTTACTAGCAACTTCTTTTTTTTTACACTAGGACCAGTCTCGCAACATTCCACATACACAAGCCATAACACTTGGAACAACTATCTCTAGAACATAAAAATATTTGTTATGTGCGGGAATAGAATCAGAGATGGTGAATGAGATGGCGCTAAATGACTTGTATAGCTCTGTCTCTTTCCCACACTGGAATTACTCTCCTTTTGAGACGTCTTGGTAGGTCACCAGGGACTCGCAGCGCAGCAGTCGACTGGTCACTGAAAACAATAATTAACCCTCACCTTCAATAATTTTGACCTGCACAAGGATACACCGAAAAACCAAAGACGAAGTTTTTTTTATTTCTTTTTTATTTAATTTTAGGTTCGCGTTTGACCACTATTTGGGTGATGGTAAGCGAAGATGTGGTCAACGGTGAAGCACGCTTGCCTAGAAGTAACCTGCGGCCGTATTATGACGTCTTAAAACCAGGCTTGATCCAGTGAGTGAAAGAGACAGAGCTATACAAGTCGTCTAGTGCCACCTCCTTCACTCACTGGAACAAGTCTGGTTTTAAGACGTCATAATACGGCCCCTGTCCAGTGTTCACTCTTGACTTGTAGACCCCAAGGTGTCTGGTTGTCAGGAAATACAGATTTCTTCGATGGCAAAACTTTGTCTATCAATCAATGTCAAGCACTACAGTGAAAGTGTTTCTACATTAGAGGATACATCAGCGACCGAAACAGAGTGGTTATTGACTGACGTGCGGGATTCACTCTAAGGTTATAGGGATTTGCCCCACCGTTAGAGCAAGCGATTAACTAGCGACATATTTCTCGCTCAAGAAACGTGTAAAAAACTGTCACAGGGGTGAAAGTGACTTATTTAGTCCCGACACGGGGATTGGCGCCCGCAACGTAGTGAAGACGCTACGAGGCAGCGAAAATATTGACACACATTTTATAACTTGTATACTCTTATAAAACCAGTCTCCGTTTTCTTTATCGGTCACGATTTTGTGCTCCAGTCTTCCAATAGTCAAGGTCGCCATCCAGGTAACTCCACCACCACTTTCAGTTTAGTAAAGAGCAGTTAATTCCGATGAAATGATGATAATGAAATATCGATTTAAATATAAACTATATCTGATCATACCCGCCTTCGTTTGAATCGCTTCTCGCTAATCGTTAGCGGTAGGACCAGTGCCTTACTGCAAGTCTGTATAGACGTGACAATGTAGATCGCGAAAAAAAAAACAAGTGAATGAAAATTGTTAATGGCAGTCTCAGGAGGTATAGTGTTACTAGAAACTTTCTGCGCATGACTGATAATGACATTGAGACGTTGTTGGTAAACATTTGTGGCATTGTTTTGTGTTGGCAAAACAAAATAGTACTCGTAGGATTACGTCGTGACGCAATGATACTGGAAATGTGTATTTTTCGTACGTTACGAACAAGGGACAGAAGTAAACACTTGCTATGATATCGTAGTTTGATCTACTTCGGCCTAGCAATCGCTACGATATCGTAGCTAAGATCTACACCGTCGTAGCGATTGCTACGATATCGTAGCTAAGATTTACACCGTCGTAGCAATCGCTACGATATCGTAGCTAAGATCTATACCGTCGTAGCAATTGCTACGATATCGTAGTTAAGATCTACACCGTCGTAGCAATTCCTACGATATCGTAGCTAAGATCTACACTGTCGTAGCAATTGCTACGATATCGTAGCTAAGATCTACACCATCGTAGCAATTGCTACGATCTCGTAGCTAAGATCTACACTGTCGTAGCGATTGCTACGATATCGTAGCTAAGATCTACACCGTCGTAGCAATTGCTACGATATCGTAGCTACGATTTACACCGTCGTAGCAATCGCTACGATATCGTAGCTAAGGTCTACACCGTCGTAGCAAATGCTACGATAGCGCAGCTCTGTGCTACGACAATATTAATTAACTGTAGATGAAGAAGTCAATTTTGAGCTCTATCTAGAGATAACATTTGATGTTTTGTAAGTTTGTGTGTAGTGCATAAAGTTAAAACAACAGCATCGACCTAACGACTAAAATCCACGATGTCCTTCAATAGCCCTTTACGTTCCAGGATCACGGTTACTCAATGAGACAGTCCCGTGACCCCGGCTGTCAGACTGCAACTGATTAAAAATATACTCTGTTCCTTCAGTATCAATTTGCATTCCATTATGCCTTTGTCAAACAGACAGGCGAAAGCGAAGCGAGTCCTAAGCGATACCGAACCGAAGCGAGACGTCAGTCCGATAGTTCTGTCACGCTATTGGATCGCTTTTCTATGTGACTGGATTCAAACAGTTCCATACATTACAAATAAAAACGCCTCGCTTCGCATTCGTCACGCCTGTCTGTTTGACAAAGGCTTAAATGACATCTTTCATCCCAATATTACCGCAAGATAATTAAAGACTTTGACACGGGCAAAGTCGCAGGAAAAAAGCTAATGCTGGCTACTTCACAAATAAACATCCTGTTAGTATGTCGTAAGTAACAATATCCAACAGACAGCTCCTTTAAGACATCCATCCATTTCCTGTCATTGTACATCCTATTAATATTAAATGGGTCACACTATATTCTTATTATTCTGTTACGGATAACACAAAGATTTATGCAGCGTGTATTGAAAAGTACTAGTACTCTCATGGGGCAACTCTTCCAGCTTGAAAACTGGGACTAGGGGGTCTACTCTCTTATTCCGTTAACGAATATACGGACCTTTTCGAAAGGAACTTAAAACTTTTGAGTGAACCGTATTTCATATTCGTTTCGAATTCATTCGTTTCGACATGGTGAGAACAACTGAACATCACATTGTTAAAATATTTTTTAGTGTTACACTAAAAAATAAAGAGAAATCGGTAGAGTGGTTTCAGAGATTTGAAACGTTGTTCAATCATTTAAACTCACACACATAAACACACAGTCCCGTAACTGCTATTTGCGGAAATCGAACCCGAGACACTTAGCGCACGAACCAATCGCTCACCCTGCCATCCAACGATATGTACGAATGTATTGAAACGTGGTTTTCATCACTATCACTACATGGTATAAAACAAAGCCGCTTCCCGCTGTCTTTCTGCCCCTATGTATGCTTATATCTTAAAAACTACGCAACGAGTTTATATGCGGTTTTTTAATAGATTGAGTGATTCAAGAGGAAGGTTTATATGTATATAACATGCATAATATAGTAGATTGCACCCGTGCGAAGCCGGGGCGGGTCGCTAGTATTTAATAAGTGAAAACTGTTTAAGACTGTTCCATGAATCGTCGTGTTACGTGTTCTGGGAAAGCGATTTTAATTAATTAAATTCTTAGAAGCTACTGTACTGTTCAAGGTTGACATACAACTTACATAGCACGGAAACAGAGTCACGTAAATTAAAAGACGTAGGAAAACCTTTCACATTTGCTTCCGGGTGTTCTCGGGGTTTTTCTTCGTAAGTCTGTCTTGGGCTTTACAACAGCAGCTTTACAAAATCGCTTAAAGGTCACAGCTCAATAGAGCCACCCGACATCCACCCCGCACCACATCGCATGGTGTCCACTCGTTGTCGGCAGGTCTACTCGGGACCCACGCCAGGCAAGCATGCGAGCAGCGAGTTGTCACCGAGTGGTCCAACCGCCATCCGCGCGTGGAGGGCTTACGATCGAGGCGATCCGGTGACGCTACGGAGTTGATATAGTGAGCGCATACCCATATAAGTCCATAATAAAGAATACTAGCCGCAGGAGCCGACGCGGTGCGGAGTGGGTGCAGGGTGGCTCTAATACGCTGTGACTTTAATCGCGTTTGCTCATTGCACGATGATATGCAATTCGATGGATTTATGGTGCCGTGATAATTATTTTTACATATTACTACTACGAGCGGTTGTCTATGGGTAGATAGAAAAAAAAGGCCAGGCCACGACGACGTAAGTCAGTGGAATTAATCATAAAGGCGTAGTAGCAGGGATAATTTGTATTATTAGTAAGTAGGAATTATAGAGCCCACGAATAGCATAATGAGCAGGGCGCTGAGTCTGTACGCGCATAACTTGAACAACTGCATCAAATTAAATGACTCTATGTCATATGAATGTCAAATGCATCAGGCGTCGTAATTTTTTTTGGCATGTCAATGTCAAATGTCATGGATACACAAGTCAAATGTCAAAATTCTGATGTATTATAAAACAAGGCTTACTGTTCTAGATATATAATATATGATCTCAAGAGATGTCTCATAAATATTTTTCAGTTGCGTAACATTTCATAACATAACAGCGAAATACTTAGAATTTATATGGAATGCGTACTCGAGATGTCATGAATTGTATATAACCGCCATATAACCTGTCCGGTGCGGTCTGCTCGTTCGGAAACAAATTAAAGCAGGAAATAAGGTATTATTTGAAGGAATATAGGAATATAGGATTATCTGAAGTAAAAGTAAAGGTATGTTGACATAACATTTTTGAAGTGAAAACTTCTTTAGCGGCGTTGTGCACTTTTTTTGGAATGGGTAATAAATGTTAAACTCGCGTCAGGAGACGTGACCTGATCGAAAATTCGTAAGACGGCGCAGGGCGCTTGCGCGAATGTTCGTGTGTGTTTATTACTATTCAAGTTTTCACTTCTGCCGGCACTCCCAGAGTGCAACACGTCGATTTTATATTATTTTTTATTTGATGATGTTGGTAAGTCTTCTTTATCTTTACATATCAAATAAAAAAATCGCTTAAGTCTGTCGGTACGCGCAAAAATCACGACCAAATCGTATATTTTGACACCTAGGTCATACTGTACAGGCGCTTTTTCATTTTCCATTCAATTTACACGTACATTTTTCAATTAATATGCTTGGTCAAATACGCAGAATTAGTTTATCTTTATCTTAGTTTTATCAAATAACCGTGAAACGTAAACCCTGGAACGTAAAGGGCAATTGAATGAACACCGTGTATTTTAGTCAGCACAAGTCTGACAGTCACTTTTGATCCACCACGGGTGAGAGGACTCAATGGATGATTTTCCGACGTAAAAAAAGAGCCTCTGCTGTGACTCAACTATGCGCTCAGCCTTAATATTATTGATGAAATGGTCTTAACAACAGATAAGGATTTCCAATTTCCTGGACTAAAATACCTCCCAATCGCTTCGCCTGAAATACTTTTCATTTCTCGTAAAGGTAATCATGATCTCAAATATTCTTGGGACCATACAATACATAATATAAAGGGTGAAGCGGTTTGTTAATACATATTTACAAAATACTTATTTATAAATAGATAAAAACAAACCTTGATGCGGATTATATGTCATGCTAAAATTTCAGCTCAATCGGTCTTTTTTTTTTTTTATCGTGGTAAAATCATCAAATGAGTCCTCCCACCCAGGGCAGGGCGGGAGGGACTGTCAGACTTGTACTGACTAAAATCCACGGTGTCCTTCAATAGCCCTTTACGTACCGGGGTCACGGTAATCCCTTGGTCCCGCGACCCCGGCAGGCTTTGGCCCTCTACAGGCCCCGTCACTATGCTGACACTCTTTGAGGCGCGCGTGGAACACAACGCGCCGTCGACCCGGGCATGGTCCATGGTCGGACAGCAAGTCGCCCATTACTCGCTGCCCGCATGCCCGCGCCTACGGTGGCCGGAGATCGTCTTGCGACGTCCGACGCCGTGGTCGTCTACCACTGCGGCTGGGGTGGAGGGAGGACGCTGTCCTCTCCCTCAGGCGGCCCGCCTCCTCCTTCACTAGCATTACTGCTTCGCAGAAGGAGGCGACCGCTTCCTTTCCTTTTCACTCCGTCTCGCCCCGCAGCATGGCCTCGACCAATGCCGGGCGCGAGAGGTCTCCGCCTATCGCCATCGTGAGGACACGGCGGTGCTCTGCCCAAGCGCGGCAGTTCTGCACCGTATGCTCCACCGTGTCCTCCAGACGATCCTCGCAGTGGTGACACCCAGGCGTTTCTTCCCTCCCTATCAGACACAGGAACCTCCCGAAACTTCCGTGTCCGGTGAGGACCTGCGTCATGCGGTAGGTCACGTCGACGCCGTGACGCCTTTCCAGCCACTCCTCAAAGCAGCTCAATCGGTACAGAACTTTTTGGGTTTTTGAAGCGTACACAAACCAACATAACATTTTTATATATTGTAATGGGTAATTTCCAGTAGGTTCATAATTACTTATATGTGGTAAACAATGGCTTAAAAATATACACGAGGAGGAAATTCAATATCGTGATTCTCATATAAACGTAAATCTTGACAAATTCTACAGAGTACGCTTAATTAGGTAATAAATTCCCGTACAGTCGCGGACAAAGTTTCAAACATTGCGTAAAGCTGGGTTTACATTTGTCTGACGTGTTATGTTGTGATGCATCAGAACGGTATCGGTTTCATATATTTCGTATGGTGAGGTTTACATTTGTGTGTCGCAATGTGTTGTGATGCGCCATACTAAATGTATGAAACCGTCCTGTTCTGATGCGTCACAACACAACACGTCAGACAAATGTAAATCCGGCTTAATACTTGGCTATTTATTTTTTAAAAATAAGTACATACTGTAAAAACCCTCAAATGAGACCTCTGCTCTTGGTGGAGCGGAACAGATACTTACTGACTAAAACCCACTTTGTTCCTTGGCATGCTCTCTGTGTAATTAAAAAAAAAATTAATGATAGGTTCGCGTTTGACCACTATCTCGTCTGATAGTAAGTGATGCTGTGGCCGACAATGACTATTATGGCTAAATTAAATACTGAAACAATAAATAAGTAATAAAATAATCAGTGTCGCTTATTTCAAATACAACTCTACTTTTTACCTTTGTCAGTAAAAACCTTAGCTATTTTTAAAATAACTTCGGAGTAAAAACAAAGCAACCAAAGGTAAATGGAATTTAAATCGAAAAGTAAGAAAACCTATTTCTTATAAAAGATAATGTGATACTGTGAGTATGTTCCATGTTTTTTTAAATCTCTAGAAGAATTTAGTCATTGACTGTACATAAGTGTACATAATTAAGAAGTCCCTTTGTTCATTAACCAACATTAGGTAGCACAAAATGAGACACCCGTGTAACTTAAGATCTCGTACAAAAATCGAGCGTTATTTTGCGTAAATCCTTGATAATATTTTATCTTCAGTCTTTCTTCATCTTCTTTGCGTGTCGATGTAGAGGAACGTTGTATAAGACAGGACGCGAGGTATAATGGGGACATATACTCTTTAGGCATACTTAACACAACACTAACGTAGCGCAAGTGCCATCAGGACGTCATTTGAAAGCAGTCATTAACAAATAGCATCCTGTTGACGCTTGCGCTACGTTAGTATTGTGTTAAGTTTGTCTTAAGTGTGTGATTTTCCATCATACCTCGCGTCTCCGTCTTATACACTGTTCCCCTACTCAAATTGCACAGCTCTGTCATTTCAAATCCTGGAAGGTACAAGAAGTTGGGCAGGATGGGCACGAAAGGAGGTGGGACATATCCTGCACAGAGGCTACGCACTGGCATTGTATTTGTATTAAAAAGTGTTTTTCCTCCAGACTTTTATCTTCTAGTCCAATAATGCATATGCAGGAAAAAAGGCAAGAAATATTAAATTCGACACGTATTTTACCCTTCAACGTTGAAGGGTAAAGGCTTACTTAGACGATGTTGACTTGGGCGCAGACGTCACGAGTGACGAGTGTCATTTTTATTCGTGTGACTTATGATTCAACAGTTCGTAATAATTTATTTTTAACAAAATAGTACTAATTAAAAGTATTTACATAACTAAAACTAGAAATTTAAGAATAAAATTACATATTTACAACAAAATACTAAATTTAAACTAAAACTAAAATAAAATTATAATAAAAAGAAAAAGGCAGAGACACTTAGGCGTCAAAGTACTCCTCCGCATCGCTGTCATCTGGAAACGTGCCCAGAAGCCTGGCAGCTTTGCCTTATAAAGTTTCGGGTGTTAACCACCCGATAATTTGGTCCTATTTTGAATTAGATACCTATAAGTGGTAATAGCGTTTTGCATTTTTTTCATATATAATAAACAATTGCTGTTTGTTAGTCTCGCTAAAATTCAAGAACTGATAACCGTATACGACTTATTGGGAAGTATATATATATATTGTTACCAACAGCTCTTCTTTCACCACCGTAGATTCTTTGCTGATATTCAGCAATTTTATAAGGAACGAGTGCCAAAACAAGATTATTCTTAGCTTTTGAGCAATACAATTCTTTGATCCCACCTTCCGTGATTTTTTTACACGCTTCGTTAGATTATAATGTAATCGTCCGATAAATAGAAATTTTTCTTCGTCTTTTCATGAATAAATTACATCGACAATCTGGGTGAAAAGT